>JARHVA010002418.1:435000-1700000 GCA_037957365.1 Torreya grandis
TATTTTAAAAAAAATTATGAAGTGTTATTTTAATTTATAATAAAATTTCCTCTTAAAGGTTTAGTATGGATAATCCACAAATGTAAAATGGAATTAAATATAACATTTTGAATATCAATATCAAAGCTGAAGTCATGGCTATTAAATTATGGAGTATTTTAACAAAATTGAGAAACTTTCATTTGAAATACATGCAAAAACCAAAAATAAAAATGCTTATCAAGAGAATTCTCAATAATCTATGTCGGCCATCCTAAGGAGTATTAAGGATGAATTTCTACTCCATATCAAAAATCAAGAATCTCCTAGTGAATCTTAGAAACTCTATGAATCAATACAAGAAGGTAATTTAATTTCTAATATTATCAATCTTATTCTTGAACTCATGACAACTCCCACAAAATATGATGAAAATTTTGTTAATTTTATTGATAAAATTAATAATATAAAATCATAGTTAGACAACTTCTCTCTTTCATTATTCAGTTAAATATCGATGAAAAGTTTCAAAACTTTATTTCCATTATTAAATACAAATATCAAATAGATAAAGACATCCCTAACCTCTCTACCCTTTCATTTTTTCTCATTCAAGAAGAACAAGTGATGTATAATTTCAAATCTAAATAAAATTCTACTCAGGAACTTCTCTCTCAAAAAATGTTCCTAAAAAACAATGAAAACCATAAATTTAAATCAAAATCCTCCAATGTCAATAATAAGGATGGGAATAAGAAAATAGTAAACAATAACTATAAATTCAAATTTAATGGGAATTATAATATTTTTGATAAGTTTGGTCATAAAAATAAATATTATTATAAAAAAAGGGGACTAAATTATAATAACCCTAAAAATAACAAAGGGAAAAAAATTATAATAAAAATAAACATAAAAATCAAAACCCAACTCAAAAATATCAATTAGGATCAAAATTCTAATACTATTTCTCTTTATGTTTTTTTGTTTGCTTCAAATTATAACTAATGGATTTTATATAGTGTTATTTTGCATTATATGACATGTTTTTCTAATATTTTATGTGATGCTAAATATAAGTATGAAAGGATATATTTAGGTGATAACTCATTTTTAGAAGCAACTAAACAAGGCAAATTAAAATTTGGAAATGGATTCTTAAATGAAATTTATTATGTTCTTAAACTTTTAAAAAAAATATTATCATATTCTCAACTTTTGCACCATAATTTAATTGTCACAATGCTTAAGGATAAGTTGTGCATTAAATATCAATTTGGTTCTCTGATTGTTAGAGGTATTCAAAAGAATGATATTTATATTTTTACTATTTTTGCTTTTGCATTTTGTATTTACTCTTAAATTAGAAATTTAACTCAATTATGGAATGAAAGGCTTGAAAATGTTAATTTTATCAGTATTTATGATATATATAATCATTATCTCATGGTTTTAATTCTTAATATCTCTCTTCAACATGAAACTTGTGAAGGTTACTTACATCATAAGCAGCACACTCAATCTTTTCACAAGCATTATGATATAAACTAATCTCTTCCTTTAGATCTTATTCATAGTGATGTAAGAGGATATCTAGAATTTAATTATCTTAACAAATATTTTTGTGTTAATTTTATTAATGATCACACTAAAAATATTTTAACTTATTTTACA
This sequence comes from Torreya grandis, assembly GCA_037957365.1. Taxonomy (NCBI): domain Eukaryota; kingdom Viridiplantae; phylum Streptophyta; class Pinopsida; order Cupressales; family Taxaceae; genus Torreya; species Torreya grandis. The sequence goes on from JARHVA010002418.1 coordinate 436,654, forward strand.
AATAAGAAATCTGAAGTTTTGTCTAAATTTAAATAATTTAAAACTTTTTTTGAAAATTATGCTAACCTAAAAAATTAAAAGATTGAGAATTGATGATGGTAGTGAGTAAATTAGTAAATAATTTGATTCATTTTTTATTTCATGTGGTCTTTAAATAGATTTAACAACTCCCTATTCTCTAGAGTAAAATGGAATTACTGAGAGGAAAAACAAGACTAACTTAGAAATGTCTAGAGCTATGTTACATTCGGCAAGTGTTCCTAAGTTTCATTAGGTCGAATCCATGAACATTGTTGTACATATTATTAATATATTTATTAATAAATCCTTTCGTATTTATACTTTTTTTAAAAATTGGTCTAATAAAAAAAATTGAGTGTTGTTCACCTTAGGATATTTGGAAGTCTTTCTTATATTTTTATTCCTAATGTCAAAATAAAAAACTTGATCCTACATCATACGTTTTAATTTGTATAGGTTATGGAGGAATAACTAAAGGATTAAGGGTGAATGATTCATGTAAATTAAAAATCATTGAAAATAACAATGTTCATTTTTTTGAAAAAACTTTTTGTGAGCCTCATGTAGAACCCTCTCAAGTTTCCTCTTATAAATAACTAGACACTTATGTTCCTCCTTATGTAGAAACAAATGCCTTACAATATGATGATAAAAATTTGGATAAATTTGAGTTTGAGGGGGAGACTTATCTATTTTTTATTCAATCTAAAATACCTAAATGGGATGAATGATTAATTTAATCTTCTAATCTTAAAAATCTTAATAAAATGACTAGAAATCAACATACTTATCATGCTTCAATGAATATTTATGAGTTTTAACCCCAATATTTTGAGGAATCCATTCAATATTATATATTAAAATATGTTATGCAATATGAATATAAAGCCTTAATTAAAAATTAGACTTGAGAACTTGTCCCTGTTCCTTCTAAAAGGAATATTTTTGGTTCTATATGGATTTATAAAATTAAATATAACTCAATTTGGAAAATTAATAAATTTAAATATAGGTTAGTTGCTCAAGGATTTACTCAAAATCATGAAATTAACTATGTTGAAACCTTTGATCTTATATAAAAAATGAGTATTGTTAGATTACTTATTGCTCTTATAGATTAAAATGGTTAGAATATACACCAAATGGATGTTAAAAAATATTTATTGATGGTGACCTATAAGATTAAATCTATATGACTCAACCTAAAGTTTTTGAAGAACCTAAAAAATAACATTATGTAGGCAAGTTAAAAAAATCTTTATATTGTTTTAAAAAAACTCCTCAAACTTGGTACTCTAAAATCTTAAGTTACTTTTAAAAACTAGGTTTTTAATTTTTTTATTCTAATAATGATCTCTTTGCAAAAATAAAAAATGATCATATGATTTTAATTGTGTTATATGTAGATGATCTTCTCAGTACTGGTAGTCAACAGAGTTTGATTTTTAAATATAAATCTAAACTAAATCAATATTTTGAGATGATTGATCTAGGCATACTTCATCATTATATAAGCATGACTGTATTTCAAGATAAAAATGTCATTTTAGTATCTTAATCTTAGTATGCACATAGCCTTACTATTAATTTAACTTGATTGAGTGTAAGCATATATCTACACCTATTGAATTTGGTGTTAATATTTATCAAAAACCTCCATGTGAAAAATTTAATCCTACTTTATATATGTAATTAGTTGTAAGCTTGATTTATCTAAATATTACCAGACCATATATTTCATATTTTATGGGTGTTGCTTCCAGATTCATGCAAGATCCATATCTAGATCATTGAAAATTAGTTAAAAAATATTTAGATATATTAAAGGAATAATTAATTTTATTTTATATTATTCTTACATTTATAATGATAATTTATATGGTCATTATGATTTTGACCATGCTTATGATGTTATAGATCATAAATTTACTTTTGCATGTGTGTTTAAGTTTAGTGCAAGTGTTATTACTTGGATAAAAAAAATTAACCTATTATTTTTATCTCTTATATAGAATCATATTGTATAAGTGTTATCGAAGCTACTAAAGAATCAATGTGGCTAAAAAGGTTATTATAAGAACTCTATATGGGTGTCTATCAAAGTATAAATCTTCTTTATGACAGTCAAATTTGTATATCTCTAGAAAAAAAATAGTTCATCATAAAAGAATGAAGAATATTGAAGTTTATGTACATTTTATCTATAAAAAAATCCTTAATGGTGATATTGATCTACATGTTTTTCTATATATGATCAAGTGGCAGATATATTCATAAAACCACTATGTACTGCAAAGTTTTACAAGTTCATAATAATTTTATGCCTCTCATAATTTTCATTTAGGGTGAGTGTGCATGACAATGTCACCTCCTAATGGTTATATGTTACTTTTCCTCTCTATAATTCTCTTTTATTGTAAAATCATTGTAGAAAGTCACCCTATGTGATTTTTGTGTAAACTTTACTCTATGTGAGTTTACGATGTACCTAGTAATAAATATTTTTTATAATGGATATCCTTATGTTATAAAAGGCTCCAAATGCTTGTAAGCTTATCAATGAGAAATTATGGGATGTATACCCATTATCATGCTATCCTAAATCACCTTATTTGGTTTATGGATTCTAAATCCTTTTGTATAAAAATATGATATCAACATGATGAAGGTGTATAAAATCTTTCAAGTGTTACATGCTAGCCCAAACCCATCGTGAATGCTTTATGGATTGTAATTATTTTTGTATTAAAATTTAACTATGGCATGTATCCCCATTAAACATGAAGGGGAGTGTTGGAGCATTAATATTTTTTTGGTTACTTTAGTGGACCACATTGTTCCATAGTGTGAGTGATAAATTTCATATTTATTTTTTAATTACAATAAAATATTTAAAACTTATGTTGTGTAAATAATAAAACTTATATTTATTATTTAATGTGATTAGTTGAAAATGTGGATTGGTTGGTTACAACTGTTCACACTGACTATAAAAGCATTTTTACCTTTTTGATAATACAAAATCATTGGGATGTCAAATTAGTGATCTCCCTCTTGTGTATTTAGGAGTGCCTCTTTTCCATAGTGTGATGGCTATGCAATTTTGGACCCCATTGATAGACAAATTTTAAAGTAAGCTTGCAGATTAGAAAGGGGTAACCCTATCTCAAGTAGGTAAATTAATTATTATTAAAATTACATTTAAAATTATCATTGTATACCTTATTTTCATGATTAGAATGCTTAAGTTACTGATTGATAAACTAGAAAAATTTCAAAGGAGATTTTTATGGATGGGATCTAAAGATAAATCAACATTTCCTTTGGTAGTTTGGCATAGGGTTTGCATGCCCAAGAAGTTTATAGGTTTAGGCCTTAGAATAATGAGTTATATGAACAAGTATTTAGTGGCTAAGTTGGGTTAGTTCCTAATTAAGTAAAATAACCATTGGTTAGCTCAGACTACATATTTCAACAATAAATGCCAATCTGTAGGTTAATTTTTTGTATATTTATTTATTGTGTCTATTAAGTTATTATTGGTTGACTTGGCTAAGACATTCCCTATGGGTAATAGTTTTATTAAAACATCAAGGTGATGCCATTATCATAATCCCATTTAGTGAGTTAGACTAACTAGAATGTAGGACCATTATCACAAAAAAATTATGTGAGGGTACCAAAAATCATATTTATGTTCTCCTCAAGGAACTTGATCACTTCTTTAGTTGTGTTGTTCCTTATTGCTATTACCTCCATCCATATAGTACAATAATCAATGGCTATGAGTATAAACTTGTGGCCAATTAATTAATTTGAGTTGATGACTCTTATGAAGTCAAGTCCCTATTGAGTGAAAGGATGTTCTTATATTATAGTTTGGAGGAGCATAAATGCATGAAATTCATTCTTAGAAAAGGTTTGGCACTGTGGTAGGTGAAAACATGAGCGTATGCATCCTTGAATATGGTGGGCCAATAATATATAGATTGTAGGATCTTATGGGTTGTTTTTGTTTTTAAGAGGTGGTTGCTTCCCAATTTATCATGAAAGTTAGTCATGACCTCTTCTACTTCTTCTAATAAACACTTGAGGTATATTCCTTCATAATTATTTTGGTAGAGAAATCCTTTATTTAGAATGTAATTTTATTCCTCAAAACTAATGGATCTCTTTTTTTTTGGTTCAATCCTCTAGGAGGATTAATGTAAAGGAGATAATGGAAAATTAGAGCATACTAGTTTTGATGGACTATCTCAGATATGTCCAATTTCACCATACTAATCCTTGGGTTAATTTTATTAATAAGTTGAGTGAGACCTTGGTCTCTCTCCAACTTGACTAGTTTGATTTATAATTAATACTATTAGAACTTGTCTATCCATTGACCTTTGTGTTCTCCCAACTCATCTTTACCCAACATAAGCTTTATGGTGGGGTCAGGTATAATGGCACATACCTTATTTCAAATGATATATGTCATAACTTATTTATAGAATTCACCAAGACATATATGTGATTATTTAAGGTGAATTAATTTATCTCTACATCCTTCAAGTGTGTGCTCATGAAGGCTATTAGATGCTTGTCTTCATCTATTTTTTGAGTGAGTACTTTGGCTATGGTACATTTTGAAGAAAAGGAGTAAGGTTAAAATTCATTCATATATTTTAGGATAATTAATATTGATTCCTACATAATGGAATCCTTGATGTCCTAGAAGTATTTTCTAGTTGCATGGATCCAATCCACCTTTTCTTCTTGTTTCAACATTGTATTCAGTGGCTTAATAATCTCAACAAAACCAGATATAAACTTGCACCCAAATTTGATCTTGCCAAAGAATGACTTTAATTCCTTTTTTATTAGGAATAGGTAATATATAAATTCATTATCTCTTTTAGGATCAATATAAATACCTTCCTTGGTGATAACATGACCAATGAGCTTACCTTCCATGATGCCTAAGACACTCTTATTTAGGTTAAGAGAAATACCATACCTTATGAACCTCTTTAATATCTTTTATAGGTGGTGTACATTATTAGATCTATGCTTTTAAAAAATAGTTACATCATACATATAAATAATGATGCATTTAACAAACATATAATCAAAGGCAAAGTCCATGGCTCTCTACAAAGTGTCCCCTATGTTAATGATACCGAAGAGCATCCTCTTGTAAGCAAAGGTTCCCCACTTTATTTTGAATGAAATTTTCACTTTGTCCTTAAGTTTACTAAGACTTGGTTATGTCCTAATAATATGACTAAGAAGGACATCATTTAGGAACCACTTACCATATAATTTACTTCATATAAAGAGGATAAGGGATAATTTTATTTGTTAGAGTCCTAGTTTAGGTTCTTAAAATTGACATGGTCAAATTTATCAACTCTTTTTATGAACATGCACTAGGTTAGTGACCCATGTAGCATGCTAGACTAAGAAAAGCTTATGAACCTATTTATGGATAAGGGGATTTAGAACTAGGTTCATATGTTAGTACCTTTACCTGAATGGTTTATACTAATGTTTGAATGGGATGGTGTGCCTTATCACACTAGGTTCAAATACCTTGAGATATTTGTGTGTCCAGGCAATGACATATATGTACTATATTAAGCTATTATATTTCATTTGGGGTATATTCAAGATCAATATGGATATTTTTGGGTTAATCAGCTAATCCCAAGTTGATGGTGATCAATTGTTGGTCAACACAAGTTGGTCTCTCTAGTCTATATGTAGATTTATCCATAACAAATACTCTCTCTAATGTTATCATGACTTTTGGGATGTTATTTTTTCTTAATTTCATAATATCGTATTCATTTCATTACTCACTAATGGGGTTATCTCTATCTTGCTCATTTATGATTTGAGCACTAAAGATCCTAGAGTTAGTTAAGAAATCTAGTATATGGTGGTCATCATCAAAAACTTTGGAAGTTTTCAATGTTGTCTAGGATTGATGGGTAGGGTATGAGCTCTATGGAATAGTTTTATAATTTTGAGCCAACCAAAGGAGCTAGATTTTCTACTGAAGATGATAGAGAATATGTGACCTAGTTCTCTTCTTTATGGATAGGAATGATGTTGAATGCATCAAATATCTCTATCAAGTCCCATGATCTATGTTTATATTTTCTTAAGCAGGATAACTTACACTGGAACTTTTCTAACATGAATGACTATTAATTTAGAATCCCCAAATGCTTTTAGCTCTTTGATGTTATGTTTGAGGGATAATTGTAGGCCTAGGATTCATACTTTAAAAGGTTATTTTTGCAAAGAAACTATAACTTATAGGTAGTTAAATATCATTTCCCATGTGGATCGATCAACAGGATCTTAACACCATAGCTTTTTTGGAATGAGCACCATCAAAGTATATGGACAAAAATCCCAATGATTGATAATTTTCATCAGCTTTTTCTTTTTCTCAAATTCTATAGATAGGGTATAAATTCCTATGTTAAAGGATATTATGTTTATCTTCTCAGTGACTGCATTGTATTATGTGATCATATGTTTCATCCTAAGATCTCTATCAATGTGGATTTTACTAGAAATCCTCTCCAAGGTAGCCACATTTGGGATAAAATTGTATCCATATATCCATTTAGGTTTTTATACCAATCCCTACTAAACATCATCTCACAAGCTTCTAAGATTTCCACCACTTGAATGTTTATAAATTATTGGACTCTATGTTTAGATACTAGTTACATGTGGATATTCAGGATCTAACCTACCACCTTGACCTCAAAATTATTAGTTTGACCCACTATACTTTTTTATTTGATAGGTGTTATCCCTAATCTTGTATAAATTCTAGTGGGCATGACATTTATTGAGGCTCCTAAATTAATTAGATAGTTATGTAAGTTCTTATCAAACAACCTTACTATAAGGAGGAAAGGAGGGACCTCTACCTTATTATTATGTATGATTACATTGGTGTGTGAAGTATTAGGTTTGGGATGAGATGGTTTATCTATTAGGGACTTTAGGGTTAGATCTCTTTATTCAATGATCTGGATGAGCTCATGTAATGTGATGTTTAAATTTATCTTATTCATGTCTTCTATTATGTTATACCCATTCTTGTTAGGATAAGATTTGGACTCTTCATGGGGCTTATGTTATTAAATTTTGAGGGTGGAGGATCATTTATTTCTCTAGTATCAAGAGGGGCTGCACCATTGTTTGGAGAAGTAGATATAGTAAGGGGTTATTATTACATCTAACTCCTAAGTACATAGTTATTTATATGGTACTATTTTAAATCATGTACCTCATTGGTAGCCTCTTCTAGTTCATTATACTCTTGGATAATGAACTAAATGGTCTCTAATACCATTTTAGTGCTCAAGGATCTTAAACTAATAGGGTCATCAGCCTAATTGGTAGAATTTGGGTGGTTTGGAATCACCTTGTATTATTCTATTTCTCTTTGGAATATGTTGAATGCACTATAAAATTTGATATAGTCCAACTCCATATTTTGGGTTGTGTTATACACACGACACTAGTTTGGTAGTGTTAACTCATAAATGTTAATCTTTGGTAGCATATTGGGTGAGGGTACTAATTAGCCATTGGAATAGTTATAGGTTAGTCACACCTTTTATAATTGAAATTCCTATTGGAATTATCCTTTCCATTTTTGTTAACCTACCTATGGAGGCCCAAGAAGTCATTAATAATATTTTATACCATATGATGTATGGAATCCAACTCACTCTTCATAGATTATTGGGGTATGCTTTAGATTTATTCACGGTAGGGATTAGTATTTGAATGTGAACTTGAGGTGATGATTCATTATTAATTGGGATAAGGAAGCCTAATTTATGACTAGGTATAGCATGTCTTGAGTGATATGGTTTTTCAAGGGAATAAGATGGCATCGGTACATTCTAGTTAGTATTGAAAAAATGGTTCAAGGCAGATAGATTTAGAAAAATATAGTAAGGATGGTTGGCACCATTTTGCCTTAAGGATCAATAATTTGTATAATTAGATGTCCTCTACATATATTAGCATAATATATATAATAAGGGGGTATCTACATAATAACATTGAATTCTAGTGATCTAGGGCATTATTATATAATTCTAAATATAGTTAGGCATCTAGTTTGTATAATACAATGACCTTGATATACATATTATAGAATCTATCATTGAATGACCTAATGGGATCATTGAATTCTCTTTTAATGTTATTGAACTATTGGTGTAGTACATTGGGTTTAATGACTTTCCCAAAATAAGCCAATAATGTCTTGTTAAATTCTTCCCATCCCATGATGAAATATTTAGGGTAAGTTTAAAAACTAATCATAGGAAGCATCCATCAAAGTGAATGATAAGATCCTACAAGATACATATTCATGCTCAACATTAATTATCATGAAGGCTGTCTTATATGAAGTTACATGTTCTTCAATAGTGCATCCTCCATTGGGTTTGAATTATGGGAGGTACCTCTCTAGGTTTCAAGGTAAGTCATGAATAGCTCCAGAAACATTAATAGTAAACCCAATTAGCTCATCATGGGTGAAAGCATAGGGACATGTCTATTTGGGGTGGTCTATGTGGATGAACTATATGGTTCAACTTGGGGTATTTGTTTCTCTCTATCATACCTATTCCTTCTTTGAAATAAAAAGAGTGAGATTAATAAATAGCTAGGATAAGACCTAGATCTAGTGATCTATGCAAGGAGATCTAGATTAATTTTGTATCAACTAGTAATCTAAGGTTTTTATATCAAATGTGTTAGGGTGTGGAGCTAAAAGCTTCACCTTGTTGCAAACATGGAGGATGTTGAGTATGCAGTCATCAGCGTTGACAGGATCACCGACGTCGGTCAATGGACAGTGCAGAAGGAAACTAACCTCGGCAGCAGTTGGCTGACATCAGTCAGCTCCAGTCAGACAGGGATCGACGTCGATTGCCTGTGTGGTTCTAGAACTATTGTTGATGAACATTTAGTTAAGTGAATGGGTTGTTTTCATGTTAAAGACTACTTCGAGTCTTGATCTGCTTGTCTAAATTAGTGTATGCATGGGATCTATATAATAGACCCATGGGCTGTATTGTAAAGTGTAAAACTAGGAGAGTTCTTCCCATGGTAGAATCAAGTAGGATTCTTCATGTATGTAAGATCAGGTTTGATATGCAGGGTGTTACAAGATCATGGTGGAGATCTACATGTGATAAGTAAGATCAGGTTGGTCTGTAGGGGTGCGTGTATGCGAGGGTCAGAAAGGAGATCGGTGGGGGAGCAAGATCCAAGGTGACAGCAATACATTAAGGAGCAAGATCATGGTGAGATCTACTTGGAGTATCGGTTCGTACTCGGTTGTACTGGCAGTACAATGAGGTGAACAACAGCTTGTGTTAGCTATGTGTTGTGACCTATTGAGAGAAGATTACTCTTAAGGGAAGATTACTGGGAGCCCTTGAGGTGTGGGAAGCCTCACAGAGGTAGAAGAAGAGTGTGATCTCTTTATTGTAATTTCCTTTGTAATGATTTGAATACAATTGTGTGTTGCCTCTCACATTCTATGTTGTTTCTCATTGATAGTTATTAGTTCTTCTAGTTATTTCCACATGTTTAAGTTGCTTATACAATGGTAATCATGTGTGCTCTTAAATCTGACAAGTTGTGTTAGAGCTTCGGGGAACTTAGGTCCTATCAAATGGTATCAGAGCGAGGTTGGATGTTCTCAGAGTGAGTTTGACTAACAGGTGGTTCATATCTGTTAAGTGTTTGTTGATTACAGGTTACTCACAGGGGTTGCTATTTGAGTGGGAGTATAGCAAGGCAGAAGAAGGTAAGCTGAGAATGGAGAAATTTAGGCACAAGATTAACACCACAAGGAGTGTGGTGGGTTTTCTTCAAGTGGGAGCTTGAAGAGGGATACAAGCCAGGATGCAGATTAGACAAAGTAGTGGTATAGGTATAGGTGCAGCTATTTATCTCTAAGTGGGAGATGGTTAGGGTGTGGAGCTAAAAGCTTCACCTTGTTGCAAACATGGAGGATGCTGAGTATGCAGTCATTGGCATCAACAGGATCACCAATGTCAGTTAGTGGATAGTGCAGAAGGAAACTGACCTCGGCAGTAGTCGGCCAACGTCGGTCAACTCCAGTTAGATAGGGACCGATGTCGATCGCTTGTGCGGTTCCAAAACTACTGTTGACAAATAGTTAGTTAAGTGAACGGGTTGTTTGCATGTTAAAGACTACTTCAAGTCTTGAGCCGCTTGTCTAAATTAGTGATTGCATGGGATCTATATAATAGACCCATGGGCTATATTGTATAGTGTAGAACTAGGAGAGTTCTTCCCATGGTATAATCAAGTAGGATTCTTCATGTATGTAAGATCAGGTTTGATATGCAGGGTGTTGCAAGATCATGGTGGAGATCTACATGTGATAAGTAAGATCAGGTTGGTCTACAGGGGTGTGTGTATGCGAGGGTCAGAAAGGAGATCAGTGGGGGAGCAAGATCCAAGGTGATAGCAATACATCAAGGAGCAAGATCATGGTGAGATCTACTTGGAGTATCGGTTCGTACTCGGTTGTACTGGCATTACAATGAGGTGAACAACAGCTTGTGTTAGTTGTGTGTTGTGACCTATTAAGAGAAGATTACTCTTGAGGGAAGATTACTGGGAGCCCTTGAGGTGTGGGAAGCCTCACAGAGGTGGAAAAAGAGTGTGATCTCTTTATTGTAATTTCCTTTGTAATGAGTTGAATACAACTGTGTGTTGCCTCTCATATTCTGTGTTATTTCTCATTGATAGTTATTAGTTATTTTGGTTATTTCCACATGTTTAAGTTGCTTATACAATGGTAATCATGTGTGCTCTTAAATCTGACAAGTTGTGTCAGAGATTTGGGGAACTTAGGTCCTATCAAAATGGGTATGGGGGCCCTCCTTATATCACTAAATATTGTTCAAACCAAGACTTCATGCTCCTAAATACACCTATTGAGCTAGGTGCAATGAGTGAGATTAGAAGATAATTGGAGGACTTTCATCTTCTCTTTTTAGGATTATTTATGAAACAATCTAGGGCATGAATTGTAAGTATTAGGCTCCATGAAATATCCTTATTTAAATATATCTCTAAGAGATGAAATGATACCACTAGAGATTCAATTCCTATTTCCCATTAACATAGAGCCTCATCATATTATTTGGTCTAATTCAATGGGGTTAATCCTTGAGTAGCTTCCCTTCATAATTTATAAATAAAGGGGATGAATCATAGATAACAAATAAACTTCAAAAGATAAGGAGGGTAAGGCAAGAAATGGAGTTTTCTAGGAAAAGTTAGAAGACATTAATGCTTTGGGATCACATGCATCTAGATAAAGTTATACCACTAGATGTCAAGTTTCAAATATGTTCAAACTTTAGTTACATAGGGAAATGAATCTAAGGAGAAATAATATGCCTAAATCCTATAATACTTTCTATAAATTAGCACACACAACTATTGATAATCCCAAACATACCTATGGTGATTTGAATAAAATTAAATAACTCTAGAATATAATTAGGATAGCAAACAACAAATTCTAATTACACATACACCTACATGAAATGTTTATTTAATCTTTAAAAATGATTGCCATCTAATTTACCATATAATATTAGAAGACATTAAATAAAATACCACACAATGAAACAAAAAAATCTTGTATTAATCAAGTGTGTTCTACTTATAAAAAAGAATTGACCTTTACTAAGATTTATACAGTAGCATATATAAGAAATGGGATGGGACCCATCTCCAAATGTTAGGATATCCCACTCTTGGCCATCATGGCCCAAAATAGTTACAAAACCAATCGTTCCCATGATGTTCCCAAAAAACATAAATAAGAGAGAGAAAATACCTAAATTTTTAACAGCATGCCCCTTTTTTAGGACCATGAGGATATTCATTTTGAGCTCAATGGGGGACTAATTCTTAGTTATTTCATAACATCTTGATGTGTTTCTATCACTTGTGCTACCAAGTTAGCCTCTCAGTCAATATTTGGTAAATTGATAGGTGGATCCCATAAGAGTACCTATACTTAAGTCAATAGCATTTAATAATCCTTAAAGGTATATTCTAATGATAATTTTACCTCATTGACTTGGTTAATTCTCATGGTTTATTATGTGGGGAGTTTCATCATGGCCTAATCTTCATCTCTATTTTTTTAACACATTCTTCTTTATTTCCACATTGAATTGATCTAGGTGGACTTTGAGTTCATCAAGGTTAATAAATGTGTCATCTAGGTGGAAAAGGACTATAGTGATAACCTCATTGAATTAATCAAGTTTTTGGATGCAAAATTCATAAAATTATATTCTCCATGCTATGGAGTGAACTCAAGACAAAGGGTTTTGAATGATTGAGAGGCATAAAATTGATAACAGTGAATCTAATCTTGATGTGACCTTATGGGGATCTATTATATTTTATATAGTAATGGCTTTAGTGGGCTCACATTATGTGAAATAAATTTGATTTGATGGAATGTTTAAATTAGTTTTTTTCTCAATTTAGAATTAATTCAAAAATTTAAAATAATACCCATTTAGATTGGTAAGCAGAGATGGGACTCCTCTAGTTATTGAATCATGATCTTCCCCAACTAAGATAATAAATGTGAGGAGTGTGGTAAGCATACGCCTTGTTTATCCATCATGTCACTTTGAACCTTCCTAGAGTTGGCAATTTGTCTTTGGAGAGTGACGTGATCACTAAGTATTGTGTTAACTCAACACAACAAGGAGATCTTTAATTTGATAGCTCTGCCTATATGATTTGGATACTTAAGTGTACAAAGTACATGTGGTCCTTTATGGTTGAGTTGGGAGTCTAATATGCAAAAAATTTACTCCTTTGAGGCCTCTTATGACTTAGATAGATCTAAAAACTTTGGGTTATAGGAACACATGTCACTTCCTCATTAGTTTGGGCCTCTCGGGGATCTAACAACTGTAACACCTCTATGTGTATAGGGAAACATTGGTGCCTCCTCATTTGTTTGGTCCTCCTTAGGATATAAAAACTATAACACCTATAAGTTTATGAGGACATATGGTGATTCCTCATTGGTTCATTCCTATTATGGATCTAATAGTTATAACACCTCTAGTTTTATGAGGACATATGGTGCATCCTTATCAGTTTGGGCCTGATGGGGTTCTAACAATTTTGACACTTATGGGACCTAAAAAATTTACACAAAGGGGCCAAGTCAGTCCAAAAGTTATTCATAATAAAATTTATGCTTACATGTCTACCAAAGGGCTCTAGGAGAGCTAGCTAAGACTTTTGGACAGAGACTACAATAAATTTCCTGTGTAAGAAAATTTTGTAGAAATAATTAATGCCAAAAAAATATGTATGGAAAACACATTTAAAAGTGAAATGGTCCAACTAGTTTTAAAACATACATAGTTACAAAAGGATTTAAAATGTAAAAAACAACTATTAATGGTGCTATAAAATATTTTATCAATCGAGATTAAGCAAGGATCCACATTTTCATAAGGGTGAGGATTAAACGAGGCTCCATTGGAGCACTGACTTTTATCAAATTCAAGGAATGCATAGGATCCATTTTATTTTCTTAAAATGGACATGGTTTCCATAATAACATCCATATTTATAACTTATTTATAAATTATTTATAAATAAAATTATATCTTTAGCGGTTATCTTTAAATTATGATTTGTCTATTTTGAAAATTTTCGTTAAAAGATAGAGATGCATTTTGGGCCTAAACCTCCTTATATATATAATAAGATAAAAATTAAAGGTGAAGGTACTTATTTAAAAAGGTTAGATTAGATTTATCTCTCTTTATTATATTCTTAATATGAGGAGGGATATGAACCTTCCTACACATCTCATCTTTAATTAAATTTAGTATCCATTCTACCTTAGTCATATATGTGTCTATTTTTTAAATGTTTGACAAGTGAATGATAACCTTCAAATTATTTATTAAAAAATTTGGAACCATTATAGTATTCATATATCATGGGCCCATTATACTATTATAAGATAGTATCATATCTTTATGAAGATTCACTTCTTTGCATGGATGATTTCCATCTTTGGAATAATCTTCCTTTTAGTTTTTCAATTTGTTTATCAAAGTTGAATTGATGAAACCTTAATAGTTTCACTAATTTTGAATATATTTCAAGAGGTTTTATCCATTCCATTAAATCTAAAACATATAATAATTTTTTTTTAACTTTTGTTTCATCAAAAATGGAGCTTTAGTGCTCTATTAATAGAGGTTTGAAATTTGTTTTTGCATGCCAAAGTGTTTTTCCATACACACACAGAAAAATCATCCTTTTTTATTTTATTTTATTTAGATTTTTTTATATTATTTTATAATAAAAATCATATTTTTTATTATTATTTATTTTTAATATTTAAAATTAAAAAAAAATCAATATATATATATATATGAAATTTGTCTATAGTTAAACATTAAAACATTCTTTGTTGCACATTACCATTGTAACTTTTAGCTTTCAATCCTTTTTTATATTTTTTTACAAGTAAATATATGGTCTTCATGACTCTCTACAACCCTCCCAAACTAGGCCCTTTTATAGATGACCTCAAACACTAGATCTATTAGTTTTGTTTCATTGTGAACTCATCTCCACCACCCAAGCCCCTTGAGATACTCTTTAGTTTTGTGAGCTATAAAACAAAATAGGAATTTAACAATCATGTTCATATTCATATTTTAAAGATATCTATATTTTGACTCTGAAATCACTATTGAGTATAGAACATTTTATAAACACAGTTTATACTTTCATTTCATTTGAAATGGACTCTCAGAGCCAAAGTTATTGAACCATTCTTGGTTGTGATGACTCTATATTTATTTTTTGAAACCACCCCTATGACTTGAAAAATATCACCCACTAATACCACCAAAAATATATCCCACTAATTATTTTTCAAAATTAGTGTCTTCTAGTTCTTCTACTTTACACACATGATCTTGAAATTAGTGTTCGTTAATTCTCCTATAAGTCGTTATGGAATGAAACTTGCAGAGGACATAACTTTATCATGAGATATCATAATTGAATGTCATTTTTTTTTTTAAATCATTTAATTTTTTAGGAGGAAACTAAATATTCCATTATAATTGACATATTACATCAGATTAAAATTATTAGCTACTAATTCCTCGATGCATACTATTTTTAGCAATAGCTTTCCAAGGCCATAACTTGGTCATACAATAATCCTTTTATGTGAAATTATTGTTTTCCATGCCTATATTTTTTAGAGATTCATATTAGTGTGTATGTGTATCTATATACATATATATGTATATGTGTGTGTGTGTGTGTGTGTGTGTATGTATGTTTGTATGTATATGTATATGTATATGTATATGTATATGTATATGTATATGTATATGTATATGTATATGTATATGTATATGTATATGTATATGTATATGTATATAGATATTTGGATTATTTTTCCTATTATTCACATTTTTTAAGATGCATCTAGCCATGCCTAGAAAATTAACATTTGCTAATTTTGGATGCCACCTAGAACCATCATGTAAATTAGGTCCCATTAATTTTAATCACCACCTATTGTGCTCCTATAAATTAGCACCATTATTTTTGGCCACTTCTTGCAGTGATATTAAAAATTGGAAAACACTAATTCTCCACCATGATTGTATGACCATGGACAC
This sequence comes from Torreya grandis, assembly GCA_037957365.1. Taxonomy (NCBI): domain Eukaryota; kingdom Viridiplantae; phylum Streptophyta; class Pinopsida; order Cupressales; family Taxaceae; genus Torreya; species Torreya grandis. The sequence goes on from JARHVA010002418.1 coordinate 452,466, forward strand.
AACATGCCTTTCCAACCACTCTAGGGTCCACAAAAACCTTCCATAATTCAAACATTTAAGCACTCATAATATGATAGTAAAGTCATTTTTTTTAATATTATTTCCAAATAATGTAGCCTTACTTATTTTCAAACAACAAATGACAATATTTTGACATCGAGAATGACCCCTCACCAGTGTGTGTAGATTATGGCACCTTAACTTTTACAATCAATATCTTGGTCATATGGAGGTCTTTTTTACTAAAACATTCTTCATCATGCTTATTTTTTTGAGATATTTACATTGCTAAATAGTTTTTATAAGTTTATCATAGTGTTATTATTATTAGTTCTTGAACTAGTTCCTAAATAATTCACATTTCAATCTATGATAAATTTCATGTTCAAAAAAATATTTATGTGTTTTTTTTTAAACTATGTATTTTTAATTAGAAGAATTTGATGGTATAGTCATCTTATTTATTTTATGTAAAATACAATATATTTAACTACTATGCTTTTTTTCACTATGTAAGTCTTTTCTAATCATTTATTCATGATTCCTCACTTGAAAAAGGGCACCCATTATATGTATCCTAAATATGGTAACCAATATAATCATCCTCTAATATAAGAAAAGGTAGAAGACCATACTATATTCAATGCACATACAATATGCCATTTCACAAAGAGATACATAGATATAGACAAGGATAATGTGTGAAGGAGGTTTTAAGTCAAATAATAAAGGAATTTACACATATAATGGGCATGTATAGGCCTAACAAGATCTGCGATTTCATTATAAAATAACTAAGAGTTGTAAACTAATGTAATAAAGTGAAATGTAGTTCCATTAGATGGTAACCATGAGGTTTTGTATCTAAATGTTGTAAGGGTATCATTAGACATTAACCATGAGGTGTAAATAAAGGAACAAAACATGAAAATATAACAATATATTGACATTCATAAGCTAGTCTAAGCATGGAAAATAATAAAATAACAATATAATATATCCACCAAAGTAAAGGAAAAAAAGGTTTAGTATTATGAATACTTAACTTAGGTCAACTTGTCAGCTTATTAATCTCTCCCATGACTCAAGTGGAACTTTGTGAGAGATGTTGTAGGTAAATCTCAAGATATAAAGAATACTTTAGTGGCATTATTTAGGGACTCTAAATACTAGGTGTACCTTTTTGGTTTATTACCTCTTCATGATATCTTCAAATACCTTTTACAAGCAAGTATTCCTCAAATTTAATCTCCTTACTCTTAATTCATCTTCTTATGAATGTGGATTTACATACACAATAAGATTAAATGACATGTCTTGGTTTTGATAAATGAAAAAGTGGAACCAAATAAATACGACTCAAAATCCAAAAATCCAAAATCAAAACTTGGTGTCGTCAAGCTAACCAATTAAGTATAAAAATGTTAGTAGACATAACACCACATAGTCTTAGTCGATAAAGTTTGCCAAGGGGGAGCACCACACAACTTCAATAGATATAAGAAACATGAAAATAAGAGAAAGAGGAGTGAAAGTGGGAACAGGAAATATCAACATAAAAAAATAAGAAGATAACATAGAATGAATTAATGAGTTAAATATAATAGGTAATCATAACGAACTCTCATAAAACACCATGAACTAGCCTACTCAGATCATAGTGCACTCCTTAAGACATGTACCCATTGAGATTAATGTATTAATAAATCCTATAAGAGAAAGTGTCAATAATAAAAAATAAGGTTTATACATATGCCTCATCACATATCATAATAGTGTAATGTGGGATGGTGATTTGGTAAAATAATATAAAAAAAGGAAATGAAATAAAGAGTTGTAATAAATGTAAGATAAATGTGAGATAAATAAAATTAAATAAATTAATATACATACCTTCACTTACCTAGTTGGTTGTGAGATGAAAATGGTATATGGTGCATAAATGGTTCTAAGATAGATATAGTAGGTTAGTGTATAACATGATGGTGTAAGGTGCTAAATTTCTACTGAGTTGGGTTTGATATCCCTAACAAATATATGTGTGTGTGTGAGTGTGAGTGTATGTATGTGTGTGTATGTATGTATGTATGTATGTATATACATATATATGCCTATATACATGCATACATACATACATACACTTTAAAAATATTATATTGGTACCATAAAATTCTTTATGATGCATGGATTATGTCACTTCTTTTGGTTTGTCAATAGGATCTTGTAAAAAAGATATGGCCAAAATATAGAATCTAAGAGATAATTTTTAAAAGTTTGAATTTTTATTTTAGAGGCTATAAATAGAGAAAAAAGACTTTCATATAAATTTATTTTTATATTTTGATTTTTTTAAGCTCTAGGATAATCATTTATAATGCATAGAGAGATACTGGCAAGAAGACATAGAGGTGAATGCATGATTTCACCTTGCACCTATTACAACAATCATTGAGGTAGATTTTGCATTGAATTTCAACAAGGATAGAATCAAAAAAAATCACATTGGTTAAATCCATATAGTTTGATTTTCCTAGAAGGCATCAAGACATAGATGAAAGGGTTAATGGTTTGATAGAGCATTATAGCATGGTTTTGTAATGTTTGTTTAGTATTTTTCATTCTTTTAATAATAATTGTGAGAATTTGTATATAAATATAATGAAAAGAAAATTTAAAAATGACATCTAAAGTCCATAGAGAAATATGAAAAAATAAAATATGTATAAGAATGTGGAATAGGTTGTAAAACATTAAATGTAAGTAGATAAACAAAAATCTAAGGAAAACATAAGATGTGTAATAATGTGAAAAACATTACAATACATCAAATGTAAGTAGATAAAAGAATCTAAGTTAAAAATGAGATATTTAAAAAATTAAAAGGTTACAAAAATATAAAATATAAGTAGACACAATAATTTAAGTCAAACACAAGATATGAAACCTAGAACCAAATAAATGATTAAAACCTAAATCAATATTTTCACTAGAAATTTTCTTGTAGAATAAAACAACCATTTATTCCAAAATTACAATGTCAAATATCATACATATGTGAAGGAGATGGGAATTTTGAGGAAGGCCTAGTTTTATTCCCAAACTTACCATGCAACTCACAAACTAAAATCCAAAAGGTATAAAAAATGAGGTAAATATATTTATGATAAAGGTCTAGCTATATTCCCCAAGGTTCTATAATAAAACTCATAAATTAAAATTCAAGTGGTATAAAAATGAGGGGGAAATATTTGTGAGGAAGGATAGTTTATTTCTCTAATGTATTATAATAAAACTAAGAAATATTTAGTCTAAGCTTGCACGTAAGAGTAAAATCTAAAGAAATGAGATAGAAAAAGGGAATAAATAAGAGGTGTGTGGCACGAATGAGATGTGGGTGAGTTGGTAAAGTGACTTGGTTGTTACAAGCACCACATAGGTTTAAATCTTAGTATGTTATTGGATTTCAATTATGGGCAATCATTGGTATTATTTTGTCAGTTGTGGCTGATTGTTGGTATTCTTGGGTCAGTTGTGATCATTGATGATATTCTCGAGCTGATTATAATCATTTATTAGTATTCTCGAGCTAGTTGTGGCTAATGTTGGTAAATTCAATACTTGTGATAGATGATCACTTAGGGATCTAGGCCCCTGATTGTGTCCCAGACTACTTGCAGCTCTGATCAAAATCAAAGTACCTATCTAAAAAACAAAAAGTAGGGTGTTGTCAAATATCATCAATACCCATCAAGTGGATATTAATAAGTATAATATGTTAAAATAAGGAGGCTAGGCACCAAAAAGGTGAGGTTAATTTCCTTAGTGGATATAAGACACTCAAATAAAATGGGTAATACTCAGATATTATGACATAAATGGCCTAAAAACCCCATTGAGCAAGAATACATCTTAGGCTAACAAGTGAATTATATAGATCATCCCATGAAGGATATGCAAGTAAATTTAAAGGTTCCTACCATCCCATGATGATTTCCCCATTTATAAGAACCCTAACAGATCTATAGGCTAACTATAAGGATTGGCTACATTCATGAAAATGTAGGTGGAACTAATGATATATATAAGGCCTCATATGTATTCTATTATCCTACCACACTCCAATGCACCTATGGATCTAATATGAGATTAATTGTAGAGTTTGATCTTAAAATAGGATTGGGGGCATGTTAATAATATGATCATGTCTTTCAATGTGATTTGTATTTTAATATTGTTCTTATACCTTTTGAATTTAATTTCCTTTTTTTGTTATGATATTTTGCCTTTTGAATTTTTTAGATTTTTCTATTTTCCTCTTCCATACAAATTTTAAAATACCAAAAATGAGTGTTTAAGATGACTAGCACAAGAGGGCTTACACCTAGCTTCTAAAGAGGGGAACTTAGAAACTAATAAACTTAGATAATCCTAAACATACACATAATAATAGAGTGAAATCTTATCTCTGACCTAGGTGTACCTATTGTCACTTGGATTTGCACCCTTTGAGGATATGTCTAAGCTATGCTTATCCAAGTGGCACAATGGATACACCTCTAGGCTTGTGGGTAGCCTAAGGATGACGTGAATCTCTAAATAAGACTAGCTCCCTTGATGTAACACTTTAGATTGAAACTACACCTAAACTTTAGGGGAAAAAAGGGATAAAGATAAATAAAATCAAACTATTCTAAGGGAGGTGATACACCAAATAAAATGATGACTTCCAACTAGTTGCATGTTACACATGAAATCAAGGGACAAACTAAACATACACTTTTCCAATCTATATCTTCTCACATCAATGTTACATTATGAGGCTATGAATGAATGTGCAAAGCTAGGAGGACTAGACAAGAGGCCTTGAATGGCACTAGTGAATAGACTAACTTATTCAATCCTTGACATTTCTTAGAACACTTCACATGCCATGTAAGAAGAAGCTTTTCAACTACAAATAGGATGAAAAAATGAGACATGCTAAGGAATCCATAGTCTTCACTAAGCAAGATCAAACATTCAAGTAGAACTCACTATGAATAGTCATGAAGAGGTAAAAAATTAGTAGTATTATGGATCAAATGGTATGAAAATAAGTAGGGCTTTGCCATACTTAGGTGGAGTATAAGATACAATGGCCAAAATGGCTAGTTCTTATAGAACTTGAGAGAGAGAGAATAAGAGAAAATTCTAAGGTAAACAAGGACACTTGTCAATCAAAGAGAATAAATTACTTGTGCATGAGAAGAGGATATCGTAAAAACCATATAAATATTATAAGCACAAGTGTCCATCCAAGTCATCAAACTCTTACAAAGTGGCATGAAATTCCCTTAACTGGCTCAAAAAAACTACCACCATGATTTGGGATTCTTGAATGCCTCATAATTGAATAATAAAGAGGTCCAATTAGTGGAATTATCATTAATTATTTCATACATGCCTCTCCATGCATTATTTGTAGTCCTTTAGAATCATCTGGAAGTGAGCCATCATCATCTACAGTCCAAAACATTCCTCTTTCATGCACCTTGCACACTTGGCCTCAAATTTGGCTTTAGTTTTCCATTAAAATACATGGGATGGAGTGGATTAAATTTTTAAATATACTTCATATCCTTATAATCATTAGGCACACCTTAAAATCACTTATACTTGGAGTTTTCACACTTTTCACTAGCTTGATCACTATGCTAGTTTTGACTAGCTGATATGAGAGCTCTTATTTATAAAATTAGGAGTTATTATGAGGTATGAAATTAACATTTAGATTTATCAAAATTCTTAATCTTTTTCCCAAATTTTGTTTCATCTTCATAATCCTCTTAGAACCTACATAATGTATAAAACTATCAAGAAAATCTTATTTTATACCCTATTTGTACAAATTCATAAAGAAAAAAATCATGGGGAGTATATTTAGGGAGTAATTTTCAAGTTAAAATCATCATCCTAGTAAAAATTTACCATTATAGTATCTTTTTAATTTCATTTCTCCAAACTGGTCCTTGTAAGGGTTTAGTAAGGGTTTGAGTAGTTTGACCTCTTAAGGTTCATTCATAAATATTTCACATTTAATTTGAAAAAAAAAACCACAATATGGTTTTTCAAGGACCCTATAAACTTTTATAAACCTCTCAGGCCTCCATGAAAATCCTTCAAGGAGGTGTGAGCACTCCAAGTTAGCCTATCGAGCTTGTTTTCACTTTTTTCACAAGCCTGATATTGCTTTTGGGCCAAAATGGATTCCTTTTGGTTTTATTTTCAATATAAAATATTTAAACCTTATTAATTCACCAAAAAAACATTTAAAATTTATTTATAATTCCTACTTAAAGTTATAAGTTTGAATGACTCTTCATTTGGCCTTGGCCTAAACTTTGTCTAAAAGCATGTCCACACTTTTGGAGCCCAGAATGACATTTTGATGGATTCCCTACATTTAAATATCCCATAAATATATATTATGATCCTAAAAACATTATACAACCAATTTTAAATCTCACATAGATACAAAAGTTAGAGTGACCTCTTGTTTGGATTCTAGGCATAACCATGTTTCATGAGCCTATCTACACTTTTGGAGGTTTAGACCCTTTTATTTAGTTACCTTAGTATAAATAAGGATATTAATGTTTTATTTTATGTGTTATAACTTTCCAAACCCTATTTCTATTTTTAAACATCTCCTTGGTCACTCTTCATCCCCTTCTCCCCAAAACCTGCCAATTTTTTGCATGAGGGGAGTGCCCTCTGTCTGAGACAAAACAAAGGGCACTCCACTATTTCCCCAAAAAAATGTGACTATAATAAGATATTTTAAAATTAGTAAGGGTGATATAAACAAATTTTCAACTCTCTTATATGTCATTTATCCCTCCAAAGACCTCAATTTCCAAGATATACTAGTCAGGCAAGGACTGTGTGTAGGAAATCTACGTTAGAATGTGTATTTCATCATTTAGGCCCCTCCTTGCTTTATTTTCCACCACCAAGAGACTATGGAGGTTTTAATTATCATAATTAAGGAATTATAGGTATATTAAACACCTCAAATACTTAGATACTTTGTCCCATACCTTGACCAATCAAGACTATATCCCATTTTTGACTATGTTTTTACCATTGAAGGAACACCTCTAGGATATCTTTCATGATTCAAGCTTAGAATAAATGTTTGAAACATTTATACAATCCCTTAGGTACATATCACACTTTTATTTAATTTCATTCATTATTTTACTTATACTAAAACATCCCTTAAATACATTTCTCAGTTGACTATCTACCTACAGTCACCTACACCTCACTATAGGTAGAGTCATGTAGGTGTTTATGAGTTTAGAAGGTCATTATGTTTGATTTTTGATATACTTAAAAAATTTATAAAGTTTCCAATAGTTTTTTTAAAACCATTACCATACCTTAACACTCATGTATTTAATAAAATATACCCTTCTCAAACTTGAACTCCATGTTGGCTATAGGTGCTTGTTTTCATGGTATGTGTACAGACTAAAGGCATGTTTAGAGATCCAAAACATAAAGTATCATTCCATTTGATGATATTTTATTTCATGTATTCCAATTTAAACATCTTTATCTACTCACATATGGTTCATAGACCTATTTTTCAACTTGGGTGGAGAAAGGTCCTTTTTGGACTCAGGCCTGTAGCTTTCACTACTTATTCTCAGTGCATAAATTGATAAGTTTGAGCCATCTAAAAATCAATATCCATTGATCATAATCTCTTAAAACTTGGAATATTTATTTTCATATTGGAGAGATAAAATTTTTACTCATATATCTACTTCAAATTACATTTCAACCATGTTGTGAGATATCATCAAAACCTCTAGGAACTCTATTTTGCATTTTTAGGGAAAACGGGCCTAAACAGTGTCATTGCTCCATAGAGGTAATTTATAAATTAAATTTACCAACATATCCCTCTAAATGTGTTTACCATGACTTAATAAACATAATATAATTCCAAAAAATATTCACCATGCTTCCATTTCTCAATACAAGTACCTTTACATCTCTATCAAGCCACCTGTAGGTGGACAACATCATGATTACAGACAATGAAGGAAACTTGGACAGTATGCAAGGTACTTATGTTTATAAAAAAATTATATACCCCAAAAAAAATTCAAATTAACTTATTTTAAGTATGGTATATTGTCAAAACTATCAAATTCTTCTTCTCAGAATGGCATTAGCAAGGGAACTCATGTATATGAAGATGAGTTGTATCAAGTAGATTATGAGCAGGATTGGTATAATGGGCATAAAATTTTGCCTTAAATAGGTTATAAATTCATCTCCATATATCTAAAAACATTATTCACATTCTAAAACACCCTAAATAAGTGTCAAAATTTTCTCTTCAATGTGAATTCATCCATGAGATCACATGTACATGTTCATTAATGGTTGCCTACCTGTGAATGTTACAAATGATTGTAAAATCATGGAGATTACTTAAAAGAATGTAATTTGAAATGTAAATGGAATATATATAAAATTTAAATATTTTTAAAGTTTCTATCACAACCCTTTGAAGACATGAACAAGCATGGAGTTCCTAAAAATGGTGAAAACTACCTATAACTTAGAAAGGTATATCCTTTTACAAATTTGAGCTACTTGAATCATCAAAACATCATGAAACTTAAAACAAAGAATTCATATTATATTATTATGAATCCAATATCATATGTAACCAATATGACAAATTATATTGGACATAAATTCCCAAACTAAATCAAAACCTACAGGGTGCATGAAACAACAAGCTAAAAAGCACAATCAACTTCATGAGGATGGTTCATAAATCACAAGAAACTATTATTCAAAATATTGTAATGTAAGTTAAGGTATATAAGTGTAATTTCATTTACCCAAGGTGTTTAATCTTAAACCTCCCCTACTTTCCATACCAAGTACAAACTTGAAGACTATTTTTGCTTACTAAGAAGGGTGTAAAAGGAGTAGAATGGTTTTGAGCCAAAAATATAACTTATAAAGAATTTAAAATGTGGAACTAAGCTTGAAGAATCTTAAGGGACATTATATGATCTTATCGCATGTGGCACACTTCCCCATGGGCTATATAAGTGCCGAATTCACCTTTTTCCCAAGAAAATTGCTCTTTCTTTTGAAGCACTTGACACTTTCAATTACCAATAGTTGATTAAGACATGTGAGGACACATGGGACATGAAATAACCTTTTTTAACCTTCATACTTCCCAAAGAATCTGTACAACTCATTAAATGCCCCTTTTTTAACCTCAAAATGACTAAAATGACTAAAATGATTAAGGACCAAGGCTAATACAACATTAAATAATATTAATTAACCTATAAAACACCTTTTGAAATATTTATTAGACCCCTAAAACACATAAAAGTCAAGTATTTGCCTATAGGGGTCCCAATTTGACCTAAAAGTCAAATTTGGTCAACAAATTAGGGTAGTATACCTGCTATACTAACTAGACTAGTAGCCTTATCAGTCCATTGGGTTTAAGGAGTCATATAAAGTATGAGACAAATAAAAGGACTTTTTACATATGCTTTGATCAATATAAGACCACTTGGTTACCTCAACCACACAAAGTAAGGACACACACAAGACAAGACAATAAACTAACAAGACACACACACACACTCATGTGATCAAGGCGCTTAGGGGAATCAGAGAAAAAACCATTATGAAAAATTAGAAACTATTCATATCTCATTTCTAGGATCAAAAGGAAAACTTATTAAATCATATTCATAGTGAGATGAAACATTATGCCAAGCATGTTTCTCCTTAGATTGAATGTTTTGTGGATCAGACCTATTCCTTGGCACTTTACTTAATCTAATCTCAAGTAGAGAATCCTTAAATAGGTCTCTAATATATATATATATATATTCCTCTTCAAACTATTCACATACCTCATATCGTTGCCTATTCTTCATGTCATGGTCAACTTGCATCTTCTTTATAGGCATGGCTTCAAGAAGATTGGTTTATATATATATATATATATATATATATATATATATATATATATATATATATATATATATATATATATATATATATTCCTCTTGAAATAATTCACATACCTCATATTGTTGCTTATTCTTCATCTCATGGTCAACTTGCATCTTCTTTGTAGGCATGGCTTAAAGAGGATTGGTTACTTGTTCCTTAGAAGATTGAGGCCAATAGAAGCTTGTTCCATCATTCAATAGTTTATGTGTTTCTCCCAACTAGTTGAGAGAATGATAACCCATCTTGATGGTTTAAAACATGTCATCATGAGATGCATATGCCTCTTGGAAGAACAGATTTGAAAGGTTATTTTTCTTTTGAATACTCACTTGAGTACCAAGTTTCCCTTCTCCATTATTTACTATATCATATCCTCCTTAAAGAGGAGTATAACCTTCTCCATTGAATTTTAAAAAAACATCCCAAGGCTGATTAGTAACTTATTCTTGCTCATCTATGACATTTTGGACAATGTCATCTTGTTCACCATCACTTGTAATCAGCTCCAAAGAATTTGTAGACCCCTTGAGAGACTTAAACTCATTGAAAATGTATTAAAAATTCTACCAAAATTCCTCATAATATTTTTGATCAGCATCATGAATGGGAAAAACAAGATAATATCCTTTATCCTCTTCCTTAGAATCCAAAAGGAATTCATCCAAGATTTCCTCTTCAACACAAGAAAAGAATTCTTCACTATCAACCAAATAAGAAGACTCAACACAAGGGCTCACCTCTTCTTCAACACTTAATAATTATTGATGGATCTCAAATTTTGTCTCAACTATCATAATCTGATTTTTATTCTCAAGGGCTGAAAGAGATTCCATCTCTTTCTCCTTTTTTTGATGCCAAGACTAGGCATCTTGAAATCTAATGACCTAGCCCAATGAGGCTACCAAGGAGTTGCACTTTCTTCAAGAAAGAGTTATAAATTTTCCTCAACCAACTAATATTATTTAGGTTCCCATACCATAGGTCCATAAATTCAAACTTTGATGGGATGAGGACAATAGGAACTAGTTGGTGGAGGTGGAACATGGGGCTCAAAATCAGATTGAGAATGCAAAGTTGGGGAGTCTTTTGGGAGCTCTTGAGGAAGGGGAGGTAGACCTTGGGCTAATATTTCTTGGTTATCTTCCTTAAACTTTAAAATAAATTTATTAAAATCTAATTTAACTTTGGAACTCTCTTGTGGAAGGTTATATGGGGTGTGTTTAGTCATAGGATATTCTTTCGGGTCTAAACCTTCCATCACACCTTGACTTAACAATCTCATCCTTGACTCCAACTCTTCAATTTTCCTGGCTAGGTTCTCTTGTAAAAGTATTTCTTGAAGTTAATAGGCATCATCATGAGGATAAGGAGTATAAGAGGTCTCATATGGAGGACAATATGTCTCTTCTTGAGGAAGGGTGGGAGGGGTTTGTATAGGATTAAGTTCCTTCTCAACTTCACACTCTTTATCAAGAATTTTTTCCTCTTTCTTTCCCCATGACTCCACTATCTTAATATATCTTAGGATTTTAGGATTATAAGTCTTCTCTTGAGGTGGTAATTCAACTTTAGGAGTGGATGAAACATTCAAGAAACTTGGAATCTCATTAGGCTTGGATTCTCCACCTTATCTCCAACTTGGAATCTCATATCTAGAAGTCTCTCCTTGAGATGGGGATGTAATGTGAGAGGGAAATCAGGGATTTAATTCCACTTCCTTTACTTTTAACATGGACTGATTCATATGCATATTATCCAACTCAATCTACCTATCAATATTAGCTTCAAAAACAAGGTTTCTCTTTTCAACTCTCTCTTCCAACTGATTAGGAAAATAATGAATTTGATATCCTTGATTGGGATCATGAGTAGGGATAAAATATGGGTGATAGGAAACTTGGGTAATTGTATATGAAGGTTTATAGGTTTGGTTAGTTTTCCTTTCATGAAATTTTAGCCTATCCTCTAAGGAAGAAACTAGGCCACTCACATCAAGAATCTCACTTGTGAGCCTTTTCCAATTGGCTCTCTCAATAGGTACCCACTCTATTTTTACCAACTATAATTAATCTCTCACCTTATAGATAAGATTAATAGGAACCTCTAGACCATATCCCATTTATGTGTCAAGATCCAACATGTACTTATCATATCCCAAAAGTGTTTGCTTGAAAGTGGAGATGGATTAACTTGAGAAATGTATAGGTTGACTAGGAGAAAAATATGAATAAGGTTGATATTTTTGGTACACTTAATGAATGAGTTGATACACTTCATGTTGGAGTTGGTACACTTCATAATAGGGTTGATTAAGAACTAGTTCTTGTTGATAGGGAATGGCACAAGCTTGAAATGTCTCACCAACTTATGTAAAATAGTTCTCAACACCAAAATTAGCCATGAAACCTCATTGAAATTAAGAACACAAATAAATATATTACCAACAATCTTAAAAATGGAACTTGGGATGCTTGACTAGCTAATGTATCTTCAGAGTCACCAATGATGCTTAGATAGATACCTCCAAAGGCTGATGTGTTGAAGGACAACATCAAAAACCCTTCAACTTATTGGACTAAAAGTCCCACCGAGCATGCCAAAAATTGTTGTCACTTTTATGTTCACCCTTTTAGGAGATGTATAAGCTATTTTCATCAAATTTTTACAATGGAAACACCTTTAGGCTTGTGGATAGCCTAAGGATGAGTTGAATCTCTAGATAGGGCTAGCTCTTTTGATGTACCACTTTAGATTGTAACTATACCTAAAACTTAGGGGGGAAATGGAGAGAGATAACTAAAATAAAACTATTCTAATGAAGTTGATACATCAAATAAGATGATGACTTCCAACCAGCTTCATGTTACACATGAAATCAAGGGACAAACTAAATATATACTTTTCCAATCTGAATCTTCTCACATCAATATTACATTATGAAGTTATAGATGAATGTTCAAATATAGGAGGACTAGATAAGAGGCCTTGAATGACACTAGTGAATATAATGACTCACTTAATCCTTAAAATTTCCTAGAACACATCACATGCCCTACAAGAAGAAGCTTTCCAACTACAAATAGGATGAAAAAATGAGACAACATGCTAAGGAATCCATAGTCTTCACTAAGAAAGATATAGCATTCAAGTAGTACACACTATTAATAGTCATTAATAGGTAAAAAATTATTATTATTATTGATCAAATGGTATGAAAATGAGAAATTATTCACCATACTCAGGTGGAGCATAAGTTACAATGGTCAAAATGGCTAGTTCTTATAGAACTTGAGAGAGAGAAGAAGAGAGAAGTCCAAGGATCACAAGGAAACTTGTAAAGCTAAGAGAATTAGTTAATTTTTCAGTACAAGAGGATATGGTATGAAACATGCAAGGTTAGGAAGCACAAGTGTCCATCCAAGTCATCAAACTCTTGCAAAGTGGCATGAAATTCCCTTAACTGACTCAAAAAATTTGCCTTCATGATTTGGGATTCTTAAACACATCATGACTGACTATGAATAGTTATAATGATTAGAATTAATGTTAATTATTTCATTAATTCCTCTCCACTCATTGTTTTAAATTCTAGTCCTCTAGAATAATCTAGAAGTGAACCATCATCATTTACAGCCCAAAAAACTCCTCTTTCATGCACCCTACACTCTTGGACTAAAATTTTGACAAAAAATTCCATTAAAATAAATGGGAGGGAGTGGGTGAAAATTTTCAAGACCCTCCATGGCCTTATAATAATTAGGCACACCTTAAAATCACTTACACTTGGATTTTTCACACTTCTCACTAGTTTGGTCACTATGCTAGTTTTCACTGGTTGAGATGAGAGCTCTTATTGAGGAACTTATGGGTTGTTATGAGCCATTAAATTAATATTTTTATTTATAAAAAGTATTAATAGTTATCCTAAATTTCGTTTCATCTTCAAAATCTTCATAGAACCTACACAATGTATAAAACTATCAAGAAAATCCTATTTTGTACCCTATCCATACAAGTCCATATAAAAATAAAATCATGGGGAGTAGCTTGAGGGAGTAATTTGAAATTTAAAATATTAATCCTAGTAAAAATTGGCCATTATAGTATCTTTATAACTCCATTTCTTCAAATTGGTCCTTATAAGGGTTTAGCAAGGGTTTCGAGCAGTTTGACCTCTTAAGGTTTGTTCATAAAAATTTCAAGCTGAATTTGTGAAAAAATTACAAAATATGGTTGTTTAAGGACCCTATTAAATTATCCAAACCTCTTATTTCTCCATGAAAATACTTCAAGGAGATGTGAACACTCCAAGTTAGCCTATTGAGCTTGTTTTCATTTTTTACACAAGTCTGATATTGCTTTTAGGCCAAAAATGGCTTCCTTATGGTTTCATTTTCACTCTAAAAGATTTAAAATTTATTAATTAACCATAAAAACATTTTAAAATTATTTATAAGTCCTTCCTTATTATATAAGTGTGAACGATTCTTTATTTGGCCTTGGCCTAAATCTTATCTAAAAGCCTGTTTGCACTTTTGGAGCCCAAAATGACATTTTAATGGATTCCTTGCATTAAAATAGCCCATAAATATATTTTATGATCCTAAAAGCATGATAAAAAAAAAAAATTAAATCTCAATTAGATCCAAAAGTGAGACTGACCTCTTATTTGGATTTTAGGCATAACCATGTTTCATGAGCATGTCTGCACTTTTGGAGGTCTAGACCTTTCTATTTAGTTACCTTATTATAAATAAGTATTTTCATGTTGTATTATATTTTTTATAACTTTAAAAACCATATTTCCATGTCCAAAAAACTCCTTTTTCACTCTTTATCCCCTTTTCCCTAAAACCTACCAGTTTTGTGCATGAGGGGAGTGCCCTCTGTCTGAGACAAAATAAATTGAACTCACCTATTTATATAGACAAATATGAATATAATATGATCTTATCCATGTCATAAGGTTTATATAAACAAATTTTAAACTATATAATAGGTAATTTGACCCTCTAAATACCTCAAGTTCTAAGACAGACTAGTCAAGCAAGGACTATGTGTAGGAAATCTACTTTAGACTGTGTATTTCATCATTTAAGCCCTTCCTTGATTTGTTTTCCACTATAGAGAGAAAATTTATGTGATAATAATAATAATAATAAATTCATTATATTTATATTAAACACCTTTAATCCTTAGATACTCTATCCCATACCCTGACCAGTTAAGATTGTATCCCATTTCTGACTATGTTTTTACCTTTCAAGGAACACTTGTAGGATATATTTCATGAATCAAGCTTAGAATAAATGTTTTAAACATTTATATATTACCTTAGGTCCACATAAAACTTGTTCTTAATTTAATTCATGATTTTACTTATCCTAAACCACCCCTCAGATACATTTCTTAGTTGATTGTCTACCTACAGTCACCTGTAGCTGACTATAGGCAGAGTCTTGTAGGTGTTTATGAGTTTGGAAGGTATTTATGTTTGATTTTTGAGATAATTTAAACCTTTATAAATTTTCCAATCACTTTTTAAAACCATTTACATACCTTAATACTCTTGTATTCAATAAAAGAGACCCTTCTCAAACTTGAACTCCATGTTGGCTATAGGTGCTTGTTTTCATGGCCTGTATATGGACTGAAGGTGTATTTGGGGAACCAAAAAACAAAGTATCATTCCCTCTAATGATATTTTATTTCATGGATACCAATTTAACCATTTTTATCCACTCACATATGGGTCATATATCTAATTTTCAACTTGGGTGGAGAAGGTCCTTTTTGGACTCAGGCCTATAGGTTTCGTTGCCTATTCTCAGTGCATAAATTGACAAGTTTAAGCCATCTAAAAACCAATATCCATTGATCATCCTATCTTAAAACATGGAATATTTATTTTAATATGTGATAAATATAATTTTTACTCATCTAAATGCTTCAATGTTTGTTTCAACCAAGTTTTGAGATATCATCAAAACCCCTAGGAACTCTATTTTGCATTTTTGGGGAAAATGGGCCTGAATGTCATTGCTCCATAAAGGTAGTTTCCAACTTAAATTTTCCAACATATCCCTATAAATTTGTCTTACATGATTTAATAAACATCTTATAACTCCAAATAAGATTCACCATGCTCCCATTTCTCAATACAAGTACCTTTACATCTTTGTCAAGCCACTTGTAAGTGGACAACATCATGCATATAGGTAGTGAAGGAAACTTGGATAATATGCAATGAAATTATTTTTATGAACACTTTATATACCCCCAAAAAGTGTTTAAATTCACTTATTTTCACTATGGTCTATTGGAAAAACTATCAAATTCTCCTTCTCAGTATGACATCAGTAAGGGAATCCCTGTATATGAAGATGAGTTGTAGTAGGTAGATTATGAGTAGGATTGGTATGATAGGCATAAAATTTGGACTCAAATGGGTTATAAATTCATATACATACCTATAAAAACATTATTGACATTATAAAACACCTAAAATAAGTGTCAAAACCTTCTCTTTAATGTGAATTCATCCATGAGATCACCTGTACATGTTCATTAATGGTTGTCTAACTGTGAATATTGTATATGACTAAAAAATCATGGATATTGCTTTGAATAATGGAGTTTTAAATTTAAATTTAATATATATCACATTTAAAAAAATTTAAATTTTATATCACAACCCTTTGAAGCCATGAACAACCATGAAGTTCTTGAAAATGGTGAAAACTGCTTGTAACTCAGAAAGGTGTATCCTTTTACAAATTTGAGCTACTTGAATCATCAAAACATCATTAAACTTGAAACCAAGCATGTATATAATCTAATTAATGATAAAAAATCATTTATAACCAATATCACCAATTGTATTGTATGTAAATTCCCAAACCAAAGCAAAACCTATAGGGTGCATGAAATAATAAGTAGAAAAGCATAGTCAACTTCATGAGCATAGTTCATAAAGCACAAGCCACCATTATTTGAAATATTATAATTTAAATGAATATATATAATTTTAAGTTCACCTCCCTAAGGCATTTGATCTGAAACCTCCCTTGTTGTTTGTACCAAGTACAAACCTGAAGACTGCTTTTGTTTGCCAAGAAGGGTAAAAAAGGAACAGAATGGTTTTGGGATAAAAATGGAACTTATATATATTTTAAAACATGTAACTAAGCTTTATGAATCTTAATTTATATTATAGTATCTTCTCCCATGTGGCACACTTCCCCATGGGTTGTACAAGTGCCAAATTCACCCTATTTTCCCAAGAAAACCACTCTTTCTTCTGAATCACCTACCAATTTATGTTACCAAAAATTGATTAATACATGTGAGGACACATGTCACATGAAATAACCTTTTTTAACCTTCAAAATTTCCAATTAATCTATACAACTCATTAAATGCCCCTTTTTTGACCTCAAAATGACCAAAAAGACTAAAATAACTAAAGACCAAGGCTATTAAAACATTAAATAATATTAATTAACATATAAAATGACTTGTGACATATTTATTAGGCCCTTTAAACACAAAAAATTCAAGTCTTTACTTATAGGGGTCCCAATTTGACCTAAAATTCAAATTTGGTCAACAATGCCTTGAGTGAAAAATAAGAAAGGGGATAGATGAGGATTAATAAGTGTCAATTAAATTTTAATATGATACAATTAGGATATTTTGGTAGTTTAAAATTATAGGGGACATTTTGATTCAAAAAAATAGTAGGAATAAAGGGATTTGGAAGTACATGTGAATAGTAATCAAATCATGTAATAAGTATATGGGGATGGATGTAATCTCACAAGGGGAGATGAAATCAAAGGAAGAGGGTTATTAATGTCACTAGAGAGATCATGTAAACCTTTTATAGGTTTATCACAATAAATTATATAGGAAAAACCTAAGAAAGGATAAATATAAATGAGATAAACCCAAGATGGGATGTATTAAAATAAAATTTCCAATGTAACTGTTAGGTTGGTAAGATTTAAAAAACCCAATAGAGTAAATACAAGAAAAATAAATTACTAAAGGATCACAAAAGATAAAATATCCAAACAAACCTAATAGGAGAGATGAAAATAAAAATAAATTAAATTAAATGATACATTAGACATGAAAAAATAAAGAGAATGATATTTAAATATGAAAAGAGTATAATATAATATTCAAAACATAATAATATGAGATAAATATATGATATGATAAATGATAACTCACAAATGTCTTATAATATCATTGCATGCATCATAAAAACATCATAAATATGTAGTTGTAATTTCTTATGTGATGTAATCATGGTCTCTTCTACTTTATTTGAGATTCATGCAACTACTACCTTATGAATGGCCTCAATATAAAAATTAGGTGTCATAAAATTAGTAGGATAATGATCCTCAAATTGTAGATAAGTTGTACCTAGAAGTTAATTTTTAGACTAAAGAGGAAATTCTTACTACATGGTTTATTCTTCCATCCTTTGAAAATTATGACATATTTTATAGGATCTTACAACTCTGTCATTTCAAAACTAAAAATATATGTTTGATATGTTTCGCATTTATCAGTGGAGTGAGAAGAACACCCATGCCAAATATGATATCATTCCTATATATTGGTGATGTATGTGATAATTACCTTTAAGGACTAAATATGTGGTCAAGGAGATGAAGGTTATGACTTGATATGAAACTTTTCTATGTTTTGTCTATAGGATTGACAATATTTCATAAAGTGAGTAGTAGTCCCATAAAAATCACAAAAGCACTTAGGTGGGGAAGGCAAGTGTGGTTGTTAACTATCCATTATAAGGTTTTATGCTTATTACTTTTTCTACTCTAAATCTCTCTTATGTGCTATAAAATTTAGAAATAGATTCTCATATACCTTGTTCCATGTCCAATAGTGAGATAAATTATTATTCCCTAAATTTTGCATTGAATGCTTTAATGTTAGAGACTGTAGTGATATATCCAACATCATATTATGAATAATAAACTCCATAGTGGGTGACATAATATAAAAGACCAAATTGGTGTTAAAATCAATAGATACACCATTATGAACATCACATGAAAATAAAACATTATCATGTGTGTCACATAAAGAAAGAGTGATAATGTTGACACTAGTTTTGAAAGATGCTTTTTGTTTTGTTTGTTGAAGGGAGGATTATTAACATAAAATTTCCGCATGGCTTTCTTTGGCATATCCAAATAAATAAAAATAATCTAACATGTAGTTTTCATGATAATAGGGAGTGGTTAGGTCCACATGGAGGGATTTAACCATGATACCACTAGGATAAGGTGTAATATTAATAGGTTTCTTTATAGATGTTGTAGTTATATGGATTTCATCAATTTTCCTCTTATGAGAAAAAGGTCACAAGGTAGGATGAGTTTGAGATATTATGTGAGAGGGTAGATTAGAATTTTTGATTTTTAGCTTAAATTCATGAGGATCACCATCATAAAAATAAAGGAGTTTTGTTGGTAATCTCTCCAAAATCTTGTGGTATCCACTATAACTTCATAATTAATTAACAAGATAGTTAAATAATTGGTACTTATGAAATGGGATACTTGGAATCTCTTCAACAGAGAGTATTATAAAGATATTATTGTTAAAAATTATCAAAATTCCAAGGTTTGGTATTACCTTGGACCTATTAGATAATTCATAAGTAGGGAAACTTAACACATTTACATATAGAGAAATTTATGGCCCACATGTAATGAGTCCAAGGGGAGCTAAGCAAGATATAATAGGAAAGAGGAAAGTTTAAGATCGTGACATTCACCCTAACTATTATAGTAATTATTGTGATAGGAATATAAATGCACTCCATGGGAGGTATTTTCCTTTTGTCATATATTTGGTGTGTGATACGAGTGGTCTTAATATTTATTATTGAATATCCATGATATTTGTTAAAGTTTAAAGAGGAAACCTAATTTTCATAACCTTATTCAATGAGGGATATATTAACTTGGACATTACTAACTCATACGCTAATGAAAATATGGGGATCATCCACATGAAATAGTATTTCATTGGGAATCATGGATTGAATTTAAAATTTAAGTGAAAATGCTTGATTGGTGGTTTGATTGACTTGGATAGACAACTTTTCATATTGTTACATGATACTCTCATTGGAATCATGCAAGGTATATTCTTTCCCCATAATAAATGGTTTAGGAATATTCATGTCAAGATTTCATTTATCAATTTTGATGTTTAAGAGATGTAAACATGATTTCAAGGGGAAAAATTAGCTAAGGTTAGAAATTTATTTAATGGGATCCCATTCCTTAATTCTATAATGTGTTGGAACTTACTATAACTAGGAAATTTTTTTGAATGATATTACATTTATCCTTGAGATGGGATGGATCTAAGTTTTTATATTTTATTTTTATTCAACATCATTATCCCAATAGATGTCATAGGTAAACTTAGACAAGGTCATTGGCCCAGCCGATGACATTAGAAAAACATACAACACCATTTTTCTGGCCGATGATGTTGGAGAGGCATAGTGAATATTTGAATACCTTCAACCTAGATGATGATGTCATCATGTTTTAAGTTATTTAATTATGATGTTTTTTTTAGGGTTGTTATATTTTTATGAATTTTAAGATAGGCTTCAAGAATTTTTTATGTTTTGTAGGTGGCTACATGAGGGTTTTAAGTGTTGAGTTATGTTATTACTCGAACCATGCACCCACTAAATTGAAAGAAATGGTTCAGTGGAATAATGGGAAAATCCCAAAGGTTTTGGGACCCTTAGGCTCCTCAGGATAAATCGTTAGAGAAAATTAGATTCCTTATAATCTAAATGCACCTAATTTAGGATCAACATGCAGGCCTAAAAGAGCTAAAAGGAAATATACAACTAATCATAATTCTTAAAAAATTGTAGGGAAAGGGAGAGAGGGAGTCATTTAAATATAAAATCACGATCCACCAAGACTAGATACTCTACAAGCTTTAAAGAAGACACTACAAATTATAGAGAATAACGAAATAACACATAGACTCCAAATGGGTGCTTAAATTGCATAAGTGTTTCATATAAAGGTGTGGGAACATAGCATAGCATTTAGAGGGATGACAGATGGTATTTATACAATGCATACATAGACCTGAATATGCATAGAATATGACCTTAAAATTAATTCCAAGCTTGGCACAAAGGTGCTGAGAATGGAAAAACAATGAAATGGATAAAGGTCATCCATAGAAAAAGATCAAAAAACACAAAACACACACAAAATTCAAAGAGAATGAAGGGAGGTGATCTTAATTCTCATTAAAATTCAAGGTTAAAGCAATAAAGGGCTCATGGGTGGAAATTTTTTGTAGTATTACTTTGCCTAGAAATGTCAACCATTTTATAATGTAAGACCTAAGCTTTTATAAGCAACAAGAAGCCCACACGTCATTAATTATAATAGGGAATACAAATGAAAGAATTAAATGAAAAGCAAATATTTGGACAATGATCTCTCTGGTAATCAGATAGGGATGGTCAAAATAAATTATAATTTTGATTGTGTCCTTGAGGTATGGTGGTGCTTACCATGATCCTGCATCTACTAGCTTGTCCTCTTTTTCTCATTTGTTATGAAATAACCAATCCTTAATTATTCAAATACTAAATCTAAAATTGGATACTTCATGCATAAGGATGCAACTGGAGATCTCTAGGGATTACTCACCTTAGAATATTTTGCTTAATTCTATCATTTTTGCTTTCAATGCTACATTCTACAATTTTACATGCCATATTTAACATTTAAGGCTCTTCCTTGTCCCTATACTTTGTGTTTAATCTTGATGCACATGCCATACTTTGGTGGGAGCTGCTACTCAATTTTTCATTGAATTCTACCACCTTTATAATCATTTCTAGGTGAGAAACTAATTAGCACTTGATTCTATGAGTTGAGTTGGATATGTAGTTGATCCTCAACTTTTGATGGTTTTAAAGGCCAAGTGGGCAATCAATTTATGATCTCATTATTTTTTAGGTCATCACTACCACATGTCCTCTTTTTGGTAGTATGTTCCTTCCTCTTTATTTCTCTACTGGTTTTACTGACATGAAAACCTATCTTGCTACTTGGAAACTAATTAGCATCCATGGGCATTAGCTTTTTGACCTTTCCTATTTTTCCTTAGCTACCATGTGGATCCTCTTCATTTTCCTAAGAACTTGATGCCTCATCTCTACCATGTGTCACTTTTCTAGAGCTCAGGGATTTTTGAAAATGGTCATACCTTTAGATCATGGGATCTTGGGAGACTATCACATGGCATAGTTTGATTGAGTCAGATCCTTACTATGACTAATGCCCTTACTCTAACTATTTAGACCAAACTAAAATGGGATTATTCCATATTCCATCATCCTATTATTTTACTTTCCTATAGATTTGACATGTTTTTGGGCTTATATGGATCACCACAGGGTTGTGGAGTAGCAAGATTTTTCCATGTGGTGTTGTCCTTCTAACCACTTACTCGAGGGCTTCAATATTATACGAACATATTCATAATGTCAAGTCACCAAGAGGATAGTGATTAGTATGACATAGAATATTTCCTTAATTCAGCATTGGAATATTTTTGTTTTTCTTTAGGTTGTGCACTCATATTCACATTCTAGACAACCTTATCCTTCTTGTGTTTTCAAGATCATAACATGTGGAAGTATCTATCTAACCCATTAATCAAAGAGTTTGCAAATTGTATGGGTGGCTATAGGTATTCTATTTTTAAATACTATGACACATGGAATAATCTCACTAACCCACTTACTTTGGCACTCAATAACATCATTTTCCCTAGGCAAAATTTGAAGAAAATTGACTAAGGCATGAAAGTTTTATAAACAAGATTGAGAATGTTTAGAGAGTGATACATGGCATCAAGAATAATTTTAAAGAATAAACTAAGTTTCAATATGATTTGAAAAGGGGGCTGAGTTCATTAGGCCCTATGAATGACTATCATGTGGTTTTGGGAGGCTTAGATCAGAGCCCTAACATACTAATAACCTAGTAACCCATCAAGATGTCTCTTAGGGCCCATTAATTTTAACATAGTCCCCCCTAAAACTATCACCAAGAAAAAATATTGAAATTGACTAAGTATCAAAGTGTTTCTTATTGGTTGACTCTTGCAGGCTTTGAGAGTGTTTTGTGTTCACTAGGAAGGTATATAAGAAGGTTGAGAAGATTGTAAGAATGCCTAAGTGTTGAATTTGGATCAAACCTTGAAATCTGCAAGCAATCTTGAACTCTTGAACTGAGTTTGATAACTACTCCTCTATGGTGACTAAAATATTCAACATTTGGGTTACCTCTATAATTTACTTGCCTACTAAACACTTATATCAGCTTCCCTAGAAGTAATTCATTGGGCATGGAGTCATAAAATATTTTAATCTTCAATCTAGAAATGTAACCCAACTACAACCTACTTGGCCCACTACTAAATAATTAAATTAATCTTCACCTTCAAATAAAAAGAGAAAGTAATGGAGAAGCAATGTGCAAAAGCACTTGGGTAAAGAAAATACTAAACTACTATGCCACAACACTTAGAGGAAATAAAATGTAGCTAGACTACTATATACAAATTGAAAATCACTTTTAAAGTAATGCTTTAGATGGATCCCATTGACTGGGATTGGTAACTTTTCTCCATTCATTATTAATGATAATTAAATTCACCTCCCTTCATTCTAATTGCATTTTATATGCATTTTGTGTTTATTGATCTTTGTCTATGGATGACCTTCATCCCATTCATTGATATTTGTCTATGGTTATATTTTTTACATATTCAGTTATGTGTATGCATTTTTTGTGGATTATCAGTCATCACTCTCAGTGCTACATTATGTTCCCATGCCTCTATATGAAACACCCATTCAATTGAAGTACCCATTCAGAGTCTATATGATATTTCATTATTCGCTACAATTTATAGTGTGTTCTTCAAAGCTTGTAGAGTGGATTTGTCTATTATTGGTGCATCACCATTTTATATTTCAATAACTCCCTCTCTCCCTTTCCCCTCAAATTTTTAATAATTAGGATTAACTATAGTTTTATTTTCAGCTCTTTTAGGCCTGCAAGTTGATTCTAAATTAGGTGCATTTAGATTAGAAGGAAGTCATCCTTCTTCAGAGGTCCATCCTAAAGAGTGTAATTAGTCACCATAGAGGAGTATTACTCGAACTCAATTTAATATCTCAAGTTTACCTATGGATTTTAAGGTTCATTCCAAGATTAGCACTTAGTCATTCTTAAAATATTCCTAGCCTTCTTATCAGCCTTCCTAGTGAACACAAATCACTCTTAGAGCATGCAGGAGTCAAACAACATGAAGTGCTTTGATACTTAATAAATTTTAGGTTTTTTTTCTAGTGATGATTTTGGGGGGCATTGTGTTAAAATTAATGGACCCTAACTGATGTCTTGATGGGTTTCTAGGTCATCAGTATGTCAGGACTCCAGTCAAAGTCTCTTAATATCACGTGATAATCATTCATAGGCCTCAATGAGCTCAACCCACTTTTCAAAGCATCTCAACACTTAGTAAATTATTCAAAATTCTACCTAGTGCCATGCATCACTCTCCTAGTGGCCCCAGGAATGTTTAGAAACTTTCATGCCTTAGTCAATTTTATTTAAATTTTTCTCAAGGGAAAATGATGTTAGCAAGTGCTAAAGTAAGTGGGTTAGTAGGATGTCTCCACGTGTTATGATCTTAGTAACTTAAATCCCCACAACCATCCAAATAATTTTAAAACCCTTTGAGATTCAATTTAGTAGGATGCTTCCACATGTCATGACCCTACTAACCTAATATCCCAAAGATTTTTGTACAATATTGAAGCCCCAAGGTAAGTGGGTTATCAGTATGATGTCATGTGGTGAAATCTCACTACTTCTCAACCTAAGGTGGTATGTACATGCCTATAAACATGTAAAATCTCTATGAAAGTGTAATAATAGGATGATACCATATGGCATAATCTAATTTCACCTTTGTATAAATAGGTTGAGTAGGGGAATGATTCACATCAAGGCTCCAATCTAATCAAACTATGTCACATGACAATCTCCCAAGAGACCATGATCTGAAGGCAGGATCATTTACCAAAAGCCTAGAGTTTTAGAAAAGTGGTGCAAGGTAGAGATGAGGATAAAAACATGATGTCTAAAGAAAATTAGGAAAGGATAGAAAGCTAAATCCCATAGATGATGATTAGCTACTAAGAAGCAAAGTAGGTTTCCACATCAATAGAATCAATAATTTAGTAAGGATGGAGGAGTAGGTTTTTAAAAAGAGTAAATATATAGGAAATTAACTCATCAATCATGAGCTCAAAAATTAATGCCTTGTCTGAACATCAAAACCATCAAAATCCAATGATTGACTACATATCCAACTCAACTCATGGAATCAAGTGTAGACTAGTTTCTCACCTAGAAATGATTAGAAATGTGATGGAATTAAATGAAATTTGAGTAGCAACACCCACCCCAAGTATATCATGTACATTGGTATTAAGCACTAAGTATATGGGACAAGGAAGAGCCTTAAATGTTAAATATGGCATGGAATTTTGTAGAATGTAGCATTGAGAGTAAAATCTTCCAAGGTGACCAATCCCCAAAGATATTCAATTGCATCCCTATACATGAAGTGTCCAAATTTAGATTTAATAGTTGAATGATTTACTATTGTTTTTTTCACAACCAATGAGAGAAAGAGGACAAGATGATAGATGTAGAATCAAAGAAAGAACCACCATACCTATAGGACATAATTAGAATTATAATTTAATTTGGCCATCCCTATCTTATTGGTAGAGAGATCATGTGTCCCAATCTTTGATTATTATTTAATTCATTTAGCTTTACTCCTTATTATAGTCAATGACATATGGGATTTTAGTTGCCTATAAAATCATGGGTCTTACATTGTAAAATGGTCAACATTTTTAGGCACAGTAATGCTACCAAAATTTGTCCTCCATGATCCCTTTACTACTTGAACCTTGCATTTTAATTAGAATTACATTTACCTCCCTTCATTCTCCATGCATTTTTGTTTTTTGATATTTGTTTGTGGATGACCTTCATCCCTTTCATTGTTGTCCATCCCAGTACCTTTTTGTTGAGCTTGGAATTCCTTTAAAGGCCATATTTTGTGCATATTTGGATCTTTATATGAATTTTATGTAGACCATCTATCATCCCTCTTAGTTCTACATTATGTTCCCATGCCTTTATATGAAACACTTATGTAATTGAAGCACCCATTTGGAATATGTGTGGTATTTTCTTATTCTCTACAATTTGTAGTGTGTTATTAAAAGATTGTAAAGTGGCTCTATCTAGTCTTAATGCATCACTATTTTATATTTCATCAACTCCCTCTCTCTATTTTCCCCAAAAAAATTTAATATTTAGAATTAGTTGTAGATTTCTTTTCAACTCTTTTAGGCCTACATGTTGATCTTAAATCAGGTGCCTTTATATTAAAAGGAAATTAGCCTTCTCTAGAGGTCCATCCCAAGGAGTGGAAGAGTCCCATAACCTCAGGGATATTCCCATTATCCCATTGAACCAATTCTTCCAATTCAATGGATGCATGGTTTGAGTGAAAATAGTTTCCATCACACCCAATGGGACATAATCAAATATTTAACCAAGAATTTGGTGTTATTCTTGTTCATTAGTGTTGAAGATACTCTACATATCACTTGATAAATCTAAGCATTTATGGTTTACAAATATCAATTCCTCATCTATATTCCAAGATAAATGAGATAATCTTCAAGAATTATTGATTTTCATTTCATTGAATTATTTGCACCTTCTAGAAGAAGAGCTAGAGTATCCTCATCTCTAGTTAAGAGAGTCAAACAAACACCTCCTAAATCTCAGTCTACCCCTCCTTTTGGTATATTTCCCCAACCTAAAGGGAATTTATTTCCTACTCCCTCCATGGCAACCTAAATAAACCAAATATTTGTGCCCTTTAATGGAGGTATTCCTTTAGTTCTAGCTCAGTATGATGATATTCTAGTTTCAACACTTTAAATCCTATCATATTTTACTAGTGAGAATGAAACCACCCCTGTAGAGCACATACAAGATATTTCCAATATTTTTTCTCTCCATAATTTCACTAAAGATATTTTTGTATTTAGGCTACTTACCTCCTCTCTAAACATAAAATCCCTCCAATGGTACACAAGTCTGACACCTAATACCATTCATAGTTGGGATGAGATAGGAGAGAAATTATGCAAGTAATTTGAAGAGAAGAGAGGCCATTTATCTTTAATGGATCATCTTACCACCATTAAAATATCCCCACATGAAATTATGGTTGATTTTAATTTTATATTCTAAAGAGTTTGGGATATAATCTGACCCTCATTTAAACTATCCCCAAACACTATATTTTTATATAATATAAGGGCTATAAATTGTGATATTGTTTTAATGGTCTAATAAATAGGATGAATTATACTTATTAATTTTTATGGAATTGTTTTTAGGGCTAATAATTACCTAATTAAAGTTATAAAAATTACTCCTAGGCCTCCCATGCCTCTTTTTCTATATTTACCACCTAGCTAGCCTATTGTTTAACCTTCATTGGCACCTATCCCCATTGCAGTAAACCCACCAACTACATATGTTACTCCCTCTAGTGAATTGCATTAAGTTAAAAAACTATTTTAAAGTTTTGGGAATGATCTAGTATCCCTAAAGAGGTATCAAGAACAACATTCCAAACCCTACCAACCATTTAATCAACCTTATTAGCATGTTGGGTAGCCTTATCAAAATGGTGCACAAACCCAAGGCCAACTCACTTACTCTAGACCATCTAATATCTATAATTCTAATATTAATATCACCTCAAGATCCCTTATCCCTATTCAAAATAATTTAGTCTAAGATTATGAGTTGTGTTTCCCTTGTAATTATCCACATAATTAGGTTACTTGTGTAAATAGAGTGCTAAATCAGGCTTTGATGGTGAAAAGTATATCATACCCCTGGAATCATTTAAAGGAATCAACTTCACAAAGGGAGTAATTTCATGAAGAGGCCTAAACATAGGCAAAAGAATCCACTTTGATGAATTGGTAGGAGAATGACTTCATTAGCATAAATCAAAGCCAAGTACCAAGTGTAGTTAGCACTCTAGTGGCTTATAAAACCAAGTTTAAAAGAAGATAAATGGAAGGAAAGAGGTCTTCTTCAATAGGCCAAGCCTCCACTTCACAGACTCCATAAGAGGTTTTTGAAGAGGTGACTCCTGTTGCCACCCAAGCTCAAAGAAATTAGCCTATTCAAAAGGAGATTCAACCTCAAGCCAATCAACACATTAAGAAGGAGGATATTATCTCAAAGTTTTAGACAAATGGGACTCAAAGCCCCTTCAACATAGTGGAGTAGATGAAAATAACAATCTTGAATGTGACTATGGCAAGCCATGTCTATTCCTTCTCAAAGGGAGTTGTTGAAAGAAGCATTGAAAAGCTTCCATCCTCATGAACTAGAAATAACCTCTCTAGCTACTTATACCAACTTATGTTAACCAAAATAAGGATAACCTAGAAAAATAATCAATCCACCACCATTTTATATCTATGTGATCATAGGTAATCACCTTGTCCATAATTATATGATTGATTCTAGTGTAAGTAGTTCAGTCATGCCCAAGAAGATAGTCGACATGATAGGTATAGAATATCCCCGATTTCAAAGGGATTTATTCAGTTAGATGGAATAGATATAAAAAATATATGGGTTATTAAGGTCTTAAACCTTACCTTTCATGTGTCTCCTAGCCTATCCCTTACCTAAGATATATTTGTTATAGACCTACCTCCCTTTTTTGCCATTTGTCTTTCAAGGGACTTCACTATAAAATGGATGGGTACTTATCTTCTAATTGGTTACACATGATGCTAAGGACTAGGCATGGGACTAAGGTATATATCAATTGTGTTCCCATTTTTAAATACCATATATTATTCACCCAATCCCATTGATATAAACTATACAATGCATAATCCAGAGGAAAGTTCAGTCCTACATGAGACTACCACACCCTTAGAGGAGGTCCTAGATATAACACTAGATGATTTTGCTAATTATCACTATGGATTTGATCTATATGATTGTATGAAGGAAACAAAAATGGGTAACTATTACATCTTTAAATAGGGCTCTACCTTTCTAAACCTCATGAAAACTCAAGAAGACATTGAAGGCACGTGGCAGCTACTTTTTGATGTTCTAGGAGTAGAAATGGTGCAGGTGTGGGAATTATGATGATCTCTCCTCCAAAGGAAAAATAATTTCATGCATATAGGCTATAATTTAGTTGTACCGATAATGTGGCTAAATATGAGGCATTAATTTGAGGCCTCCAATTGGCATAGAAGAAGGAAATTAAAAAACTTCAAGTATTTAGGGATAGTGAGTTGGTTGCAAACTAGGTGAGAACCCAAAATGCATCCAAAAATAGCCTAATAAAGGCTTATAAACATAGATTCTAGGATCACATTGAAATATTTGATGCTCTCAACATACATGTCATGCCAAATACGTATAATGTTGATGCATATATGCTCACCATGGTAGTCTCTCAATATAACGTCCCTATTGATGTTTTGATAAATTCAAGATATCTTGTCAAGTTGATAGTTAGACCTAGAATTCCTGATAATGATGTTAAATAGCAAGTGTTTGATAATGATGAGCAAATCATCAATTTATTACAAGAGGAGGTATAGATTTTTTCCAAAGACTAGTCAAGGTTATAGGCATAATATGAAGATTAAATCATCCAATTAAAAAGGAAACAAGCTACCCATAGGATTATCCACCCTATAAAACATTTTCAAATTCAATGACCAATTCAAAGGTGAGAAGAGGGATATGACAGTCAAGAAATAAAATTATGAGTAGGTGGTTATCTCCAATGGAAAACTATTAGAAATTGGAAAGGTATGCACTTATCCTAAAAAGGAAGAGTTTGTTCACCTGTATAGAAAATATATTGACATATTTGCCTAGAGTTACCATGACCTCAAGAGTTTTGACCCAAAATTGGCCTAGTACATAATTGAACTAAAACCTGATGCCAATTTGGTCAAGTAAAATCAAAGGCTTATAAACCCTAAGTTGGAATCATTGATGAGAAAGGATTTGACCAATATCATAGTAGTTAATATCATCTTTCTAATTAACACTCCTTTTGGGTAACCAATTTAGTCCCATTAAGGAATAAAAATGGAGAGATCGGGATATACATGGACTTTAGAGACATGAATAGATGATCCCTTAAGGATCACTATCCCCTTCCACCCATGAAGTAGATCATCCAAATAGTAGCAGGGTTCAAGAGGTTTTCACTTCTTAATGGATAGTTGGGCTAAAATCAAATATTGGTGCAATAATTTGATCAGTTCAACATGACCTTTACCACCAAATGGAGAACCTATGTATATGAAATATTCCATTCATACTAACCAATGTTGATGTTACTTTCCAAAGAGCTATGGACATATATTTTAAGGTCTTAATCAATGATATGATCTTATTTTACCTTGATGATATCACCATCTTCTCAAAATGTGCATTTTATCACTTGGGTCATTTGAAATAGGTCTTTAACAAATGTAGAAATTTTAGGGTATATTTAAACCCAAACAAGTGTGTATTTATTATCTATGAGGACCAATTATTATGAGATAATATTTCAAAGGATGGATTGGCCATTAACCTATAGAGAGTATAATCCATCATCTCCCTTTCTCTACCAAGACACAAGAAAAGCCTCTAAAGTTTTTTTGGGAAAGATAGACTTTGTAAGAAGGTTTATACTAAACTTTATTTCACTAGTCAAGCCACTCAACTCTATGCTCAAGAAAAGTGTCATTTTTAACTAGACAAGAGAAGGTAAGGAGATATTTGAAGTAATAAAAATAATAATATCCAAATCCCCCACATGTATGAATCTATGTTATGATAAATATTTTATCTTTTATGCTTTTAGAAGAGATGAAAACATCTCAACAATCTTAGTGAAGAAAAAAATGACAAGATGGAGAAACCTATCACAATATTTACTCAAATGCTTAAATATTATGAATTGAGATATAGCTTTATGGAAAAAAAGTGTTATTTATCATAATATCATTGAATAATTTTAGACACATGCTCTCTGATAACAAGATTCAGTTGATGGTCTTATATCCAAGCGTGAAAGAATTTTTGTTAAGCAAATATATCAATGAAAAAAAAGCTAGTTAGATCACCACCAAAGTGATAGAGTATGGCATTGATGTCAATATCACAAAGATCATAAGAGTAAAAGGACTATGTGAGAATTTATTATTTTATTTAGAAGCTAAAATTACAATAATCCTTATGTTGTAAGAGGAACAACTAGCTGATCAAGATCCTCCTAGTGGCTAGACTTAGAGCATGAAGGCCTTTTTCTAGTCGAGTGAGTATCCATAAGGGCTTGATAAATCCAAAATAAGACATTTCAAGTTATAATATATTATTTATGATCTTGTTGATGATGTTTTTTTGAGAAAATATATCAATGGAGTCCTCCTAAGATGTATAGATTGGGCTCAAAATGGAAAAATCCTTCAAGAGTTACATCCCAAAACCATTATTGGAAAGATAGGGATGGTTATTACTAGCCATGTTTATTAAAATATGCTCATTTATGGGTAATAAATTTCATTAAATGTGTCATCTTTATGGGAAAGTAGAGGTTAGCATCTCTTCTGCTTCATCCAATTCAAGCTGACTAACCCTTCTCTCAGTGGGGTCTAGATTTCATTAGAATGATCAACCCTCCTTCAAGTGCTAGACACAAGTGGATTCTCACTACCATAGACTATTTCACAAGATGGATAGAGGAATTATCCCTAAATTAGGTAGATGAAACATCCATCTTGGATTTTAATGAGGTAATTATGACTATATTTGGTGTTCCATCCACCATCATCTCAGACAATGTTATAAATTTTATTGGGACTAGAGTTAGTGAGTATGTAGTAAGACATAGCATCTATTTGAGCACCTCCTCAAATTATTACCCTCAAGGTAATGGTTTTACTGATTCAACCAATAAAAATATAATCTATATAATTAAGAAAACCATGGAGGAGAATCAAATGACTTGGCATGCACAACTTAAAGAAGCCCTATGGTAGATAAAATAACACTCGAAAGGGAAATTGGAAAATCTCCCTTCATGTTATTTTATGGGAGGGAGGCCATAATGCCTATGTCACTAGAACTACCCTCAATAGATATCACCCACTAGTTGGATCTAATTGATAATGATCCTATGGTGGTGAGACTAGTTGAACTAATGGAGCTAGAAGAGACCAAAGAACATACGATGCATACTTTGGAGATTTAACAAGCTTAAATGAAGAGAACTTTTGATAATAAGGCTACTAATATGAGTATCCAATTAAGAGACTTAGTGCTCAAGTGAGACATGGATATAGAAAAATTTAGGAAGCATACAAAGTTTGATGTCATATGGAGTGGCCCTTATGTCATCATAGG
The DNA here is from genome assembly GCA_037957365.1 of Torreya grandis. Classification (NCBI taxonomy): domain Eukaryota; kingdom Viridiplantae; phylum Streptophyta; class Pinopsida; order Cupressales; family Taxaceae; genus Torreya; species Torreya grandis. The sequence continues at coordinate 485,204 of JARHVA010002418.1, forward strand.
CTACAAGGAGGCCAAAGCTTTTCAGCTCTCAAGACTGAATGGAGAAGAGTTATTGATCCCAGTCAATAGGATCCATATAAATAATTAATTTTGAAGTGTTTTTTTAATTTGTATATATTAGTCTAGCTATATTTTATTTCCTCTAAGTTTTTTGGCACAATAGTTTAGTCTTTTCTTTCCCTAAGTGCTTTTGCATGTCATTTCTTCCTTACTTTCTCATTTTATTTGAAGGTGAAGCTCAATTTGATTATTTATTAGTGGCCCAAGAAGGTTGAATTTGGGTTACATTTCTAGACTAAGGAGTTTTAAGCTTCTATAACTCCATGCCTAATGAATTTCTCCTAGGGTAGTTGGTTTAAGTGCTTAGCAGGAAAGCAACCCATAGAGGTCACCAGAATGTTGACTATTTTAGTCAGCATAGAGGAGTAGTACTCAAACTCAGTTCAAGAGTCCAAGATTAATTATGGATTTCAATTTTCAATCCAAGTTCAACACTTAGGCATTCTTAAAATCTTCTTGGCTTTCTTATTGGCCTTTGTAGTGAAAATAGATCACTCCTAGAGCCTGTAGGAAGTAAAAAATAAGAAGCACTTTGACACTTAGTCAATTTTTGGATTTTTTTCTTGGTGATGATTTTGTGGATGTTCTATGTTAAAATTGATGGGCCCTAGGAAAAATCTTAATGTGTTCCCAGGTTTTCAGTATGTTAAGCTCTGGTTCAAGCCTTCTAACACCATGTGGTATTCATTCACAGGCCCCAATGATCTCAACCCCATTTTCAAAACATCTTGACACTTAGTTGATTCTTAAAAATTATAACTAGTGCCATGCATCACTCTCCTAATGGCCCTAGGCTTGTACAAAAAAATCCATAGCTTAGTCAATTTTATTCAAATTTTTCCCAGGGAAAAATGATGTCATCGAGTTCCAAATTAAGTGGGTTAGTAGGATGCTTCCATAAATCATGATCTCGATGACTTGGAGCCCCAAAACCATCCTTATAATTTGAAAACCCTTAGAAAAATGGGTTATGAGGATGATTCCATGTGTCACAATAGTATAAACCTATCATCCTAGAGATGTATATATAATATTGATGCCCCCAGGTAAGCAGGTTAGCGAGATGATGCCATGTGGTAAAATCTCATTATTCCATAGCCCTGGGGTGGTCTATACAAGCCCAAAAACATGTTAGAGCTCTAATAAAGTGAGTTAAAAGTTTATTCCATGTGGCATAATCCCATTTCACCTTGGTATAAATAGGCTAAGTAAGGGCATCAGTCACACAAGGCTTTGATCTAATCAAATTATGTCATGTATCAATCCCTTGAGAGCCCATGATCTGAAGGTAGGACCATTTTCCAAAAGCATAGAGTTCTTAAAAAGTAGCACGTGTCAAAGACAAGGCTAAAAACTCAAGTGCCCAAGAAAATGAAGAGAGGCCACATAGAAACCAAAGAAAAGCAAGAAAAGACCAAAAACTAAATCTCACAGATGTTGATTATCTTCCAAGTCGCAAAGCAAATTTCCAAGTCAATATAACCAATAATGCAACAAAGAGAAAGGAATAGGTTATTAAAAATATGACATGTGGTATCGATGACCTCAATAGGCATGACTTCATAAATTTATGGGCCATCTAGCCTTTAAAGCCATCAAAAGCTGAGGATTGACTATGTATCCAATTCAATTCACAAAATAAAGAGTAAATTAGTTTCTCACCTAGAAATGATCAAAAATGTGGTAGAATTTAATGAAAATTTGAGTATTAAAACCCACCAAAGTATGGAATGCACATTAGGATTAAGCACAAAGTATATAGGATAAGGAAGACCCTTAAATGTTAAAGATGGCATGAAAATCTATAGAATATAGCATTAAAAGCAAAAATAGTGGAATTAAGCAAAATCTTCCAAAATGAACAATTTCCATAATCTCCAGTTGCACCCCTATGCATGAAGTGTCCAAAGAAATATTTGGTATTTGAATGATTAAGTATTGGTAGTTTCACAACTAATGAGAGAAAGAGGACAAGCTGACAGATATAGGGTCAAGGCAAGCACCATCATACTTGAGGATACAAGTAGAATTCCAATTGATTTTGGCCATCCCTATTTAATTGGAAAATAGATCGTGTCTCCCAAGTTTTAATTTTTATTTAATTATTTTATTTGCATTTCTTATTATAATCAATGACCCATTGGCTTCTTATTGCCTATAAAATCATGGGTCTTGCATTATAAAATGGTTGACAATTATAGGAATAGTAATGTTACCAAAATTTTCCCTCTATGAGCCCTTTACTGATTGAACCTTGCATTTAAATGAGAATTAGTTTAATCTCCCTTCATTCTCTTTGCATTATATGTGCATTTTGTGTTTGTTGATCTTTCTTTATGGATGATCTTTGTCCCTTTCATTGTTGTCCATTCTTAACACATTTGTGCCAATCTTGTAATTCATTTACAAGTCATATTTTATCTGTATTTAGGTTTGTGTATACATTATTTGTGGACCATCTATCATCCCTCTCAGTTATACATTGTGTTCCCATGCCTCTATATGAAACTCTTATGTAATTGAAGCACCCATTTGGAGCCTATGTGATATTTCCTTATTTTATGAAATGTGTAGTGTGTTCTTCAAAGCTTATGGAGTGGTTCTATCTAGTCTTGGTGCATTACCATCTTATATTTCAAAAACTCCCTCTCTCCATTTCCCCATAAAGTTTCAATAATTAAAATTAGTTATATATTTCCTTTCAACTCTTTTAGGCCTACATTTTGGTCCTAAATCAAGTGCATTTAGATTAGAAGGAAGCTATCCTTCTTTGGAGGTCCATCCCAAGAAGCACAAGGGTCCCACAACCTTGGGGATGTTCTCATTATTCCACTAAAAACAAATTTCCAATTCATTGGGTGCATGGTTCAAGTGATAACAAGTTTTTGATTAACATAAGTGATAAAATGCTTTATATTATTCATGTGAACTAGGATTTCTTCATGGGTTGAGGAATTAGGGTTAACCATAGTTTTTATGGTATTAGTAGTTATATCTAAATTTTGAGGATTTTTAGGTTGAGGAAGTTTTATTTTATCTTAAAATTTATTATTGTTTTATTTAGAGTGATATAGTATAGGATTAGAACATATTTTAAGGTGATCATTAGCTTAGCAAAGTGTGTCAATATTTGTACAATTTTCATAGTGTTTGGAAATTTTCAATAAGTCTTGATGGCATTCTCTTGTAATAGAAATATGGTCAAAAGTATTAAAAAGTAATAAATTACATGTTAGGATTCAAATGGAAAAATAATTTTCATGTGAGTGGCCCTAATTAAATGAAACCAAAAAAACTTATAGGTATCATTGAGTCATTTTGTGTGAAGGACCAATATATTTGGGTTGATGCCTATGAATTCTATTTTTAAGCTCCTCAATAGCTAGGTGTTGATGAGTGTAGTTATCATAAGGAAGAGGTGGTTGAAAAGTGATTCCTACAAGTGGTTGAGAGAAAGCCATAATTTTTGGACCACTGACATGATTATATAAATGGTTGCTTAAGAATTGAATTTTTTTTATCATAACTACTGATGGCATCATCATCATTTGCATGCTTATTTTTGTTATATCTCATAAGCATTCACTTTTTTGGGGGTTTGAGTAATCTCATTTTGTCTAATGAGATAAACATGTAATTTAGCTTGATTGAACACTTCTTCCAATGTTTTAGGATAAAAGGGCCTAACTTTGTTTTGAAATTTTAGTTAAAGGTAGTTGTCAAAATATTAAATATATTTTCCTTAGTTATGTTTTGCTCAAATTTATTGGCCAAATGCTTCTATAATTTGATGAAATAATGGGTTGGCTTATGATGGGATTGTTCAAAATTGATAAATTTACACATGGTGGCCTTGAGAAACTCATGATATTAGAATTATTGGACCAATGCATTAACTAAGCCTTATAATTCAGTGATATATCTAAGCTTCACTTATCTATAATTTTCTAAAGCATAACCAATAAGATTTTTTATATAATTTTAGTAACTACATAGGTGTTAAGCTTGAGTTAATCTTTGTATATGTTTCTAAAAGCACTAAGATGAAAGGTAGGATTGGTAGCCCTGTCATAAGTAATGGTTGGGGTGACTCCCTAAATGTCCATGGATGTAAGACAAGGTGTTACTGGCTCAGTTTAGATATGTTTAATAACTTTGTTATGAATGGGAGGTTGTGGAAATACGTACTTGAGATTATCCTTAAGGGAAGGAGGGGGGAATTTATTTTCCATTCCCTAATGAATATTTTGAGGTCTATTAGACATTTTCAAGAGTTGATTTTGCATTTTTATGAAATGGTTATACCTAGATGTTTACATAAGGTAAATCTGGTCCAAGACCTTCAAAATCATTTGAGTTGGATAAATTGAAACATTTTTATTTAATTGGGATAATTGAGTTTCATGTTCATTGGATTGATAATCTTGCATCATGTTAAATGTTGGATTAACATTTTAGTTAATTTTTTAATTTTTAGAACTAAAAGTAGCACCAATCATGTGTGTGTCTATGTGGAAGTGTGGAGGAAGAAGATTGGAATAAGTCATGGATAGAATTGCCCCAAAATATAAATATTAATTATGTATACACTAGTATTTTTCATATTTATCTTTTACAAATGATCTCTCTTGTAAGATTCATCAACACATCAATCTCCCTGAGTGCACGTCCTAATGAGTGCACCAAAAAATGGGTGGGTTCAGCTTGTGGTACTTTTTTCAATATTTTTATACATTATTCAATCATATCTACATTATTGTTATCCTAGAGTCCTCTAATTCTCTTTCCCTTTTTTATTCTCTATATCCATCTATTCAGTTATGCAGACTCCTTATATTTCCTATAATATTGGAATTGCCAATAAATTTATGCACTATCTTACAGTTATAATCTTTTTATGTCTTCTATATTTTATCATGACTAAAAATACAACACTATTTTTATAAATATCATTTTCATGTATCGATCTTTGATTGATACCAATAGATTAGAGTTATTATTGATTTCTAGGCTTATATATATATATATATATATGGGTCAGAAATATCATTTATAACACACATAACACTCATTGGATCTACTTATTCTTGTATTTATACCCTTAAATTAATAAATGGAGGATTTAGAGTATATAGGCTTATTCTTTTGCAGGTCAAATCTTACTCAAGGTCATTGAAGCTCAACATGAGGATTTGAAGCAAGGAGGTGCCCTTTAATCTATGGAATCCCAAATGAAGGACATTTAGATCTTCATCCTTTCTATTTGAGGTTTTAACCAATAACATCTCTTGAAAATTTCCATTAGATCCAGCAGGATAACAATGCACTAATAAGTTAACCCAAGGTAAGTATGTATATCCTTATTTTATTTACTTTATTTACATAGTGAATAGATATATTATATTTATGGTTACATTAATATATATGGTGTTGTCCTTTCCTAGTTTTATTTTTTTCCAAATAAGCTGGTATATTATATGGTGTTTATGATTTCCATTACAATCATAAATTAGGACATAGTATAGGCCACATTTTATTAGATTGTAACTAAAATAAACCCTTGGGATTTTATATATATTTTTAGTTTTAGATTATATATATTATCTTGGATCTAGGTTACCATTGTCTATCATCTCCTTGCATTTTTTTTATTTATTATATCCTTGATACCCCATTTTTAGTCCTTACTTTACATATTTGACTCAATATTTAGACCTAATTAGACCCCATATTCCATATCTTAGGCATAGGTTTTGGAACCCTAGACCCTCGATATTGAATGTGGATTATCTTATACTAGATCTACAAATTATGTCACTATATTAATGTATACATAGGGTCTAATATTATCTCCTATTTATATCCTAGTCTATAAATAGAAATAGGATTTTTATCTAGATCATCTTGGCCTGTACATATAGACTGAACCTAGTAAATTTTTTGAGAAAAGATGAAAACATAAGAACATGGATTTCTCCTTGATATTTTCCTATATGTTTGGGAATTTGGTTTAAGAAGACTCAAATTTTGAGAGTGTATATTTTATAATGTTTTTAATCACCCTTAGATTCATACTCTTTATGAGATACATTTCTAGCTCTAGATCTCATGATGACCATGGAGTTGGTGAGAATGTGCTTGTTTTTATTGGTATTGGTCATGGCCATGTTGTAATCATTATTGGAAGGATTTATAAAGAGTAATTTTAATTAAAATAATTTTTGGAATTATTAGCTTTAGTCATGGACATAACACTATTATTATTGGTAATAAATCCTTATAATGTGTAAAAACCCTGGTTAACTTCATCTTGAGTGTTTTTTATATAATCCAATGTGGGGATAAGAAGATAAAATTTAAGACTATTAAAAAAGGAAGACAAAATTAGAAAATAAGATATGTTTAAAAAATTATAAAAGCTAATAAGTTTAAAGAAAAAATGACAATGTGAAAATGACCCAACATAATGGTGGGGTAAAATTCATGTCAGATTCAATAAAATGTGTGTTGATGCAAGTGGCCTACTTGCATACTCTATAATTTACCAGTTTTAACTTTCATAGACCTTTCTAGTCTCACAATTATATCTCAATTTAAAAACATATCAAACAAGTCTGTAATCTCTTAGTAATTCCTACAATCACTCTTTCCACAATTTATTTAGGTTTGTCCACTCACTCAAATTATATCTTATAGATATGCTAATTCACTTACTTTGTCAATTTGATTATTCTCTTATTATTGGTATTTATAAGACCAATGAGAAAACTCATAAATTCACTAGGTCTTTAAGTAATTATTTACTCTCTTAATCATTAATTCAGACTTCTCTTGACACTTCTCTTGAATATCTTTTACTCATTCCACTAATGTACTCTTAATATGGATTTTGGTCCCTTCACATCATAATATTATCCCTAAAATAAAATTCCATACTAGTAGGTATGAAGCTTAATCTATTATTAGAAATCATTCAGTATCACAAGATCAATTCTTAAATCCTTACATAGTTATAACTCAAGACTTCAAAATTTGACTATTGATTTACAATCCTTTAGATGTTGATCAAGATCTCCTACATACTTGATTAATATTTATATATATTAATTCATCTTATTACAATATTTAAATAATATATTTATCTCTCAATTCTTTATATCCTTAGACCAACTTTTATATAACTCATTTAGTCTTTAGATCAACATTAAGATCAATAACACATAATTTTAAGCTAAGAGATACAACCCTATGATTGTTTTTTTAGGTTATTTCTTTCTTTCATAATGAATTATACCATTAAATTATTCTCAAAATCTTATAAAAATATTATCATACCTATCTATCCATTCTTAACACTTTTGTATGGTCCAAACTTAAAATATGAGGCTTTTGGCTCTAAAATCCTAGACATGGTTTTACATAGTTATGTGCAGGCTGAGAGCCTTCATAATTGTATATTTTGGATCTAAAACACTAGAAAATATTATATTTTACATGGATATTATTATATTATTCCCACATTAACTCTCAATTATCCTTAAGGATTGGACACTCCTCCAATGAATACAAAAAACATCAAATTTCTTTTTGACTATTACATAGTCATATAGTTACAGACATAAGAGAGAGTAAATGATGTAAAATTAATAAAATACAATTTATCAAATGATTAAAATTGATAAAATTTATTTTATACTATGATATATTACCTCTTAAAGTTTTTTTTAGACCCCATTCACATAATGATATGTCCTTCTCCTTTTATTACAGTCTGATAACACACCGAATTTTGTGACTTCTTGAGACAATCTTGAAAAATTAGGTATTTAACATAATATATCATTCAATCAAGATTATTTATATATATATATATATATAACATATAATCTTACTCCAATATAAACAAACACTACTCTTAATTCATATTTTCTTCAAACTTACATGAAAACAAACCCTTACTTGCAGGACTTATTTATAGACCTCCTTCTCTTTTTATCTTAACCACACTTATCCCTCTTCTTTTACATATGAATAGTTCTTATAAGATTATTATTGATATGTATAAATAATATCTTTCCTCAATTGATGCACAAACATAGGTTTCTTGATAAGATGGAAGACCTAAGTCTTCTCCACAATCTTCCCAACGTAGGATTCTCCTCTTTCTTGATGATGATGAGTTGTTTTTTATATTTAAATGAGAATAAAAGGGATTTGACATCATGATATTGACATTATACAATAAAATTATCCTTTACAAGTCCCCACAAGGGTTTAAAAGCCTTGAGAACACAATTTAAACATTCAAAAATGACTTTTGGTGGGAAAACCATATGACTACAACTACTTGAACACCTTTAAATGATTAAAAAATACTCCCTATACTTCCTAGGATCTACCAAGTCCTTTTACATCATGTAATGATATATTACACTGCTTCTTTCCCTTCACAACATGCCTCAATTGACTCACTAGCTACTATATACAAAATTTACATTTTATGATTGATGTTCTTACATCAAATTTCTAGGCTTGAAAATTTTATGAGACCATACTCATAAGTCCTTTGATATGACCTCATTGATTCAATTATCTTCACTTAAATTTTTCCTTCAATTAATTGCTCATATAAGTGTACATGTTATTTATATCCACACCTAATATTCTTCCTTGTTGCCTCCTTGAAAGCTACACCTACATAATAAACCAAATCATTAAATAAATCAATTTATTTGTTATGCCATTGAATCATTTTCCATTTGTTTTCATTGGAAGCATGTTTCTCATGCTCTTTATTCACTTATTGATCTTCAAAAGGTTATTTTTCATCCACTTGTACTACTTCCTCTAGATTTTTCACTTGTTTTTTAACCTTCAAAGCTGATTCATCTTCCTTATCAATTTATTTGTTATTAGTTGACTCCTCATAGTGGCATATTCTTTTCAATTTATTAACTTTATCAATTTTTGACTTGTACAAGTAACTAAGTTTTCAAACTAGTCATATATCTTCTCATTTAACTTTGAGATTGCTCTTTGCTTTATCATATCATCCTCCTACTTCAAAACCTTATCTTCTTCATTTGAGACCTAAAATTGGGTCTCCTATTTATCATCTCCTTTACCTGCATTCACACATGCACATAAAATGTTAGATTCAAAACATTAAGGCTCATTTGCCTCTTTCTCTTTCAAGTTTTCATTTGTTACCAACATCTCTCCTTCCTCTAGTTCACAAATAATAATTTCAGGTAATTTTCATCCTTTGTATCTTTATTCTTTCAACTAGTAACTTCACTATTTATTTCACCCTTTTCCTTATCTTTATGCCAACTTCTTGTCTTCCTGTTGTTCCTATTCACTCCATTAGGAACATTACCATTTTAAATTTCTCCTTTATCTTATTCATTTCTTTTTGGAATCTCAATCATCACTCTATCTTTTTCCTTAATGTGATTCATCTTTATTAGTAGTCTCTCCATCTCTCTTTTTTATACCTCACCTAAGTCTATCTCACCTTAGTCTTTTGGCATACTGTCCAAATATTCCTCCTTCAAACTATCTCTAGAGCTTCACTGAGCTCTTTGTGTTCCTTTAGGCTGTATTAGGCTTAGGAATACTGAACCATCTTCCACCTCTCTTTTATTCATTTTTCTTGCAACAAATACACTTCCATAATCTCATTATCTTTCAAATAATTTCACAAATTCATAATTATTACAAATAGATTCTACATTCTGATACCACTTGATGCAAGTGACCTACTTGCATACTCTATAATTTACCAATTTTCACTTTCATATACCTTTTCTAGGCTTCCAATTATATCTAAATTCAAAAACCTATCAAACAAGTCTATAATCTATTATTAATTCTTGCAATCATTAACTCTTTCCATAAATTCTTTATGTCTATCCACTCACTCAAATTATCTCTCATAGGTTTTTTACTTCACTTAATTTTTCAATTTGATTATTCTATTATGATTGTTATTTATATAACAATGATAACATTCATAGATTCACTAGGTCTTTAAGTAATTATTTACTCTCCTTCTAATCATTAATTCAGAATTCTCTTGAATACCTTTTACTCAATCTTTAATGTACTCTTAATATGGATCCTAGATCTTCACATAGTAATATTCACCTCATAATAAAACTCCATCCTATTAGTTAGGACTCTTAATCTCTTATTAAATGTCATCTAGTATGACGAAATCAAGTCTAAAATCCTTACACACAGTTCCAACTCAATACTTCATGATTATGCTATTGATTTACAATCCTTTAGATGTTGATCAAGATATCCTACATAATTGATGAAGATTTATCTAGATAAATTCATCTTCTTACAATATATAAATAATATATATATATATCATTCTCAATACTTTCTATCCTTAGACCGACCTTTATATAACTCATTAAGTCTTTGGATCAATATTAAGATTAAGAACACATAATTTTAAGCTAAGAGATACAATCATATGACTATGTTTTTAGGTTCTTTCTCTCTTTCATAATTAATTATACCATGTAAGTATTATCGACATATTATCATACCTATATATCCATTCTTAACACTTTTTTAATGTCCAAACTTAAAATAGGAGGCTTTTGGCTCTAAAATCCTAGATAGGGTTTTACATAGTTTTGTGTAGGCCAAGAGCCTTCATAATCATATATTTTGGATCTAAAACACTATAAAATATTTTATTTGACATGTATAGTATTATATTAACCCCACATTAACTCTCAATGATCCTTAAGGCTTGAACACTCCTCCAATGAATACAAAAAACATCAATTTTCTTCTTGACTATTACATGGTCATATAGATGCAAACCCAAGAGAGAGTAAATGATGTAAAATGAAAAAAATAAAATTTATCAAATGATTCAAATATATTTTATGCTATGGTATCTTACCTATCTAAGTGTTTTTTAGACCCCATGCACATAATGATACATTCTTCTCCTTCTGTTACAGTCTGCTAACACATAAAATTATGTGTCTTCTTGAGATAGTCTTGAAAATCGAGTCTTTAACATAAAATATCATTCAATAAGGTTATATATATATATATATATATATATATATATATATATATATATTCATCTAACATATACACTTACTCCAATGTACACAAACATGCTCTTTATTCAGCTATTCTTCAAACTTACATGAACACAAAACTTACAAACCCTTACTTGTAGGACTTATTTACATAATTTTTTAATCTTAACCACACCTTATCCCTCTTATTATACTACTAATAGTTATTATAATATTATTATTTATAGGTATTAATCTTATCTTTCATCAACTGATGCACAAACATAAGTTTCTTGATAATATAGAATACCTAAGTCTTCTTAAAAATCTTCCCAACGTCAGATTTTCCTCTTTCTAGATGATGATGAGGTTTTTTTTACATTTACATGAGAATAAAATGGATTTTACATCATTCTATTGATCTTATATAATAAACTTATCCTTTACAACTCGCCACAAGGGCTTACAAGCCTTGAGAACATAATTCAAACATTCAAATATGGATTTTGGTGGGAAAACCTTACAAATAGACTAGAAGTGCCAATAGTAATACTAAAGCTACTTAAACACCTTTAAATGATGAAAAAAATACTCCCTATTCTTCCTAGGATATACCAAGACCTTTCACATCATGTAATGAGACATGACACTACTTCTTGCCCTTCACAACCTGCTTCAATTGACCCACTATCTACTATATACAAAATTTATGTTTTGTGAATAATGTTCCTTCCTCATATGTGGGATACATAAAATCACCAAATAATGATCCTATAATATAATAAAATGTATAAGGACCATACTTATATCTAACACACATATAATGTGTCATTCCATAAAGCAGTACAAAGCTATAAACAAGGGTCATGTGTGAAGGAGGTTGTAATGGATCTAATAACGAAATATACACATATAAGGGGAATACACAAACATAATTAGATATGAGGTGTTATTAAATGGTAACCCAGAGGTTTAAACTAAATTAATAAAAGGACATACAATTCCATTAAATAATAACCTTGAGGTATCTAATCTAAGATTTGTTATGGTGTCATTATAAAGTAACCATGAGGTTTAAGTAAATGAATAAATCATGTGAATAAAAAAATATACAAACAATAATTAACTAATATAAAAATGGACAACAAAGAAAGAGTATGTGGTTATGATTAGTTACATTAGTTTGACTTGTCAATTCATCAATCTCTCCTTGGCTCAAGTAGTACTTTGTGAGATATGTTGTATGTGAAGCTAAAGACAGAAGATTAAGACTTAATTTTCCTTATTTGGGGACTTCAAATACTAGTTTTACATTCTTAATTTATATTACCTTATTGATATATTCAAATACCTATGCAAACACATCTTCCTCAAGTGTAAGCTCCTTAGCTTGATTCCTCTTCTTATTACTAAGGTGGATTTGTGTGCATAAGAAAAATGGATTGGATGTATTGATTTTGATAAATTAAAATGTAAAACCTTATAAATATGGATAAAAACCCAATAATCCAAAACTCAAACTTAGCTAACATCATCAACTTAAGGGAGCATTATAGAATGACATAAGCTAGGTCAATGGCATTAGGGAGAAACATGCAAATAGTAAGAAGAGTGGAAAGGGGAAATGGAAAATATTAAAGGGAAAAAATAAGATGACATGGCATGAATAAATGAATAAAATATAATAGATAATCATCAAGGAATATCTCACAAACCCATAAACTAGCTCATTGTAGACACGTAATTTTGGTCACAGGTACTTGGCAATGCTAATTATTGACACATCTCAAACCATGTGGTTCTTATTCACCATTCCTCTAAGAAATTTATATATGTGTGGGTTTGACATTTTTTTATTATTTATATTACACAAAACTCTTAATGTCAAATAGCACAGCTACTTAAAATCATCTTCAGACTATTCCCTACAAAGGGAAACTGACTCTAATCCTTCTGGATAGGTCCAAGTTATGTGAACTAGGCATATTATGCCCCTATCCACTTAGGTCAGCCATGACCCACACCAAATAATGGATACTTTATGAAATTTAAAATATACTTTTAGATCTTCTAACATGTTTCACATGGTCAATTTAAGGAAATTGTCAAAATATTCACCTATAAATGCATGTCAAGAGTCACTCATTATCCTCAATTTCTATTCACTTGGTTCAAAGTTACACTCTTCTGTACATTGATAAAATATTATATATTCTATCTAAATTTTGAATCATTCACAAGAAGCATCCATAAACCAAGTCAAGAGCCCTTTAAAACAAGTCAAAAACTATCATTATCAAGTATCTAAGCCATATTCTAGCTACATACACATAGTCAAAGGAGAAAAAATTCACATTCACTCATAGGTGGGATAATTATGTGGGATTTTTTTCCATCCTTCAAGTATTGTATATGTAAGAAACATTCAATCATCAAGGGGTGATTGAGTTCAACTCAGCCTATTACACTCCCTTCTTTTTTCTACAGGTTTCCAAGCTATCAAAGTTCCTTAAGGGGTTCAAATAAAATATAATACCAACAAAAATTTTTGTGTAGCTAAATATTAATTGAGATATCTTAGATTTATCAACATCCATATGTAAAATAGGTGCAACCATCAATTTTTATGCATAGCAAACAAGACAAGTTCACAGTCAGTAAACTCAAACACATTGTGCCTTCGTCCACTTACAATGCCTATGTTTTTAGATATCTTATGTTTCTATCCCTAATATAACATTTCAAAAATAATGCTTTCTCTATATTTTCCAAACAATAAACTGGAATTCACTACACTACTTCCACTTATAGTGGACCTATCTAGATTTTATTTATGTTCATCAATTTGATCCTAATATTTTGCAATAACTTATTATTCTAATTTCCACTTGTATATAGTAATAACAATCAATAAGAATTAGTGTGAAATCTAAGCATATTTATTCTTAGTGTTTTCCCAAAATAAAAACTTTTTATATTTGGTAATTTGTTAAAATCAAAATAGTTAATCATTGTACATCTTTAGTATTTTGATATTTCCTATTTTACACTTATATAATCACATAAAATTTTATTTATTTTATCAAAAATAGGGTAAAACATATTGGTGAACCCCAAATATTTATTTTCATTTTTATTTTTATTTTATTTTTCAATTTTAACTTTATTTTTTCTTCATTTTCTTAAAAACTATGTTCTAGCAATTTTGAAACTCATAAAAGTTATCATTCTAAGCAAATCAATCATCAATTTGACCTAAGCCATGGTGTGAGGGTACTACCAAAATACTCAATCCATTAGAACATTGTTTATGAATTTTAGTTTCCATGTACCTCATGAGATATCAAAAATGCCCAAGTTTTTGTTTTCATCCATAGGAAGCCTTCAATTATTTTTCTTTTAGTGCATTGGTAAGTGGTTAGCCTCAAGATGTTACTCTTAATGTACACTAAAATGGGATAGTGATTTTACAATAACTGTGGAATCCTCTATAGTTAGTGCCGTCATGGTCGTATCCACTATTTACAACTAGGATCAATATATCTGAGAGCTTACAAAGCAAACATACCCTTGATTATTTACACCCATTTTTCATTTTCTTTTACACCTTTTTCATTATTTATTTCATTAGAATGATCAATTATTTACTAGCATTAAGTTGGGATTTTGTTATATTCACTTTATCTTGCTTTCTCAAGTACATAATGGACTACCAATATGCCACCCCTAATGATATTCATCCTTTATATTTATTATTTTATAAAAATGCTTTATTTCAGGCCAACAAATTTAAAATGCATGTTAAAAAGGCTAAAAAAAATAATGTAAAAACTCAATCCTTAATCAACCCATATTATTTCAATAATATTGTTAACATACAAGCACTTTTAAGGCATATATTTGTAAAGTATAACATTACATGGGAACAAGAATAGTCCCATATTCAGAATGTTATAAGGCCTACTCCACATCCTAGGAATGGACTTATCATGGCTATTGAGACTAATTATATTAAAACATAAAAATAAGATGAAGTTAATGATAAATAATTCATTGATTATCTTAATGTCAACCCACATAAGATTGATGCATTCATATATGTGTGAGAGATGAGAAGAATAAATAGCTTCCACTTCTACTTCAGATAATCTAGGCATTATCATTGCTTCTATTCCAATATCAACCCATACAATTACATATGTGGCAACACCCCTAGGTGCGGGGGCACCTATTAGTTTAAAATAAATTAATGTGCTTATTTATACAAGGGCATCATATACACCTCCCTTTATTAAACACATGTTCTACTACTAACCTAGCCTAACGCATCTTCTCTTGAGAAAAGTATTCTAACCATACTTGCTAAAATATTATAATTAGAACAAGGTGTCTCCAAAGCTACTCTTGTAATGGATTTTCATAATCTGCTTCATGATTATTTGGAACTTGAAATAGCCTCTTACCCATTACCAGTAGGCTTTGTAGCACCTAAGTTACCACTTTATGAGGGTACATGCTATCTTAAATAACATCTTCATCCATTCCATGCAACATGATTAGACTATGCTTACAATGACAAATTACTCACCAAGATTTTTCAAAGAAGACTCAAATTATATGCTCTATAATGGTTCTATGATCTCCCTCTTCAATCAAATAAATAATTCAACCCATTGGCATATCAATTTTTAGCACACTTCTCAATCGACATTGGTGAAAATTTATCTTATGCAAAAATTGCAAAACTCAAGCAAGGTTCAAACGAGAAAATAAGTGAATGCACAAAACTATGCTTGAAAATATGAAAAACACTATGTAAGATAATGAATTTCAAGGTATCTTCAATAAAATATTGTTAACACCACTCCATGAATCAATCATGTTTGATAAATTTACATCCTTTGGTGAACTATGCCACAATCAAATAAATAGAGGTCAAGCTTATAGCATTAAGCAAGTTAAACTATGCATGAAGTGTTCCATCTACATCAAATTTCAAGTTTCAAATAAATTCAAAATAAAAAGTTAAATCTAATGAAATAAAAAGTAATAATTAATGAAATAACCATCAAACATGTTTCAATTGATAACTCCACCAAGGAGGCAATTTACAAGGTTACCACAACCCCCTCATATCTTCTTAAATTTAAAATTGATTTCAATGTCATATTTATACCTCCTCCATTTGAAATTTATTTTACTAAGCCTCAAACAAAATTCTTTGATAGTAATGCATATTATGACTACCATGGATTATGCATTGGACATTCTACAAACAAGTGTTACAGGCTAAGACATAAAATACAATATCAAATTGATGATAATAATATTGAGGTAAGTACACTCGTAGAGAAATTCATACCACAACATAATGATAATTCAAAGCTAAAAATATTTATTAATCCTTTCCCAAACCATGGTTCACCAGAAAATACAAATAGTTTAAAAGTAGATCATGCATATAATGTGTATCCTCCTCCTCAATCATATGAGCACCAAATATATGAAATTATTGGAACATTTGAAGGTAGATTAGCACAACATATAATAATCAAATTTGATGATAGTGTAATCAATGACGATGATTTAAATAGGCATGTACTCTTCATTTGATCATATATCAACAAAAAACCTATACACATTATGATTGACAATGGGTCAAGTGAAAATAATTATAAAATGACACTCCTTTATAGTCTTGGATTCAACGAGCAAGATTTAAAAGAGACATCCAAATTATTCAAAGAATTTTATGGCCATACACATGATACTTTGGGACATAGAGTGATACCTCTCTAAGTTGATTTCGCAACAATGGTAACTCCATTTCTAGTCTTACTAAGCATAGGGTTATTCAATATGTTATTAGGACACCCTTGGATACACAATATTTGTGTAGTACTATCTATTGTGCATATATTCCTCAAGAACATACATTGAAATCAATAGGTCAAATTTCAAGACATTCCATATGAGTACCCTCTATAATCATTAGTAACTCCTTGTCCTCCCCCACCACCACCATATTTAATTGTGGCACCTATTCAATAACACCACCCAAATATAATTATGGCACCTACTCTAAACCATAGTAAAAATACAATTTGTATGCCCCATTCAAGAACATAATTAAAATTCAATTGTGGTATTTATATAGATTCATTATATAGAAATAACTCAGAATAAAAATGTATGTCTTCCTAAGCAACAAGCTTCATTTCAAATATTTTTAAAGTTCAAAGAAGTATAAATTTCCTAAAATACATCCTAAGGTAAATAATAAGTGAATTCAACATGTTCCATAGAAAACAAAGGAAATTATAAAATAGACTTCATCGAGTCTTACACCCTCTCTATTTACACATATGGCAACAAATTTAATAAGCAATTATCACTACAGTTATGATGAAACCCTTGACGGTTTATCAGATTTAGACACATCTACATATAACACTTCTCATCCAAGGAAAATCACCCTCAAACTATTTGAGCCAATCAAAATATGATCCTACTATTGATGGGACCATAAGCTAGTTTCTATTCCAAAATATTCAAAAAAAGATATAAAAAAATTCTAAACATTGAAAAAATACAAAAAAAATCATAATATTTTCAAAAAATAAAAAATCGTGACTTGAGCATAATATGAGATGCTAGTTTACTTATTTACATACGTTATTTATAATATATGTTGGTATATAACATATTATTTTTCAATAAACACATGTATTTCATGAGGTATATGAGTATGATGCAAGACATACATCATATATGCATTCTCAAATGTTGAATTCCCTTATGCCTAGTGACCATGCCCATGATGGGGGCATCTAAATCTATAGATTACACCACAACAAGTAATATCTATCTATGAACTCAAATGCATTGAGATACATATCTTACAAATGGATTGATAAATCACTCATATTTTACATTGTGTTGCATGGAAATGCTAATTATCTAACAATATGACATGGATACATATGGATGGAATATACTAGTTTTCACTTGTTTTATGCTCCTTTGATGTTGTTTACTTTCTTGCATGGTAGGCTAGATATTTTTTGCTCATTGTGTGTATCCCTTGGCCCTTGTGTGAAAATTTATTGAACACCTCTATGAGAGCATTACTTGGTATGTATAACATGTGCACATATCTATTGATTTTAGTCACTGGCTTTATGTGTGCAATATTTATTTATGCAACATGTGAATGTGTCCCTTGTATATGGACCTTGGCCTTATTTTTTTGTTGTGTGTGTGTGTTTTTTTATCTGGATTAGTGGTGCCATTATTCATATCATGCATTTTACAGCATTGTCTACTTCAAATTTGGTTACGTTATTATGTGCTTCAATGTTATATCTTTCTACAAATGACACTTTGTATGCCTTGCATTCAATGTGTTTCATACATGTTTCAATGACAATTACATTATCTATGATAACATATCATCCAACTTGATGACATAATACTATATGATTATCTCTTTATCGCATGATACAATTACCTCTTCTTTTGAGATGAGTGACTTGCAGACTACATCCCTCATCTCAAAATGGGGGCATCATAATAGGTTTGTCTTAGAGATCCAAACCTCCACAAATATATTTGGGACAAAATACAGGTTCAAAAACATAGAATACAAGTTTTTAAAAATTCAAAATGAATGCAAAATAAAATTTTAATACAGAATATAGGTTTGCAAATATTCAAATAACTTCATATTGGCACACTAACCTATATTCTAGGGGAATATGGCATGCATATACACTCACATTTATCAAAACTCAAAGCATAAAATCATATGCACTTGAATGCATATGTCTAGGAACCTACAAAGTAGTTATAAGGTCAGAGTTGCAAGTTAAAAATGCAATTACAATTGAGCGGATAAATGCATAGAATTCTACATCATTGGCACATATTCAGAATGGGCATGATACTCATTCATGTTAATGTTTATTCAAAGTTGAAAAATTAAAAATTCGAATATACAAAGTTTCAAAGTTGCAAAACCCAAAGTTTCAAAGTGGCAAAAAGTCATGATACTTGTTCATGTACATTTTCAAAGTTCAAACTTTCAAAAGAAAAATATTCATTTAAAAGCAAAGGCTATGATAAATGTGATCATGGTGGGGCATGAAAATTCTTAATTCTCTTTGATCATGCAAATCAAAATCTAGATCCATCTGTGGTAGTGTGAGTCAATTATGTTTTGGTGATGTATGGTATAGTCTAGTGACACTCAACTTCCTTGGAATCACTTTTAGTGAACCTAGCATGATGCACATTTTTGGATTAGTACATTGGCTACTATTCCATTTTCATGAGAGTTGGAATAATGTATCTTTCCAATTGAAGAGCTTTATTAGTTATTCAAAATTGGGACTTGATCACTCTCAAATTCTATATTAGTTCAAAATATCCAAGTGATTAAATAAGTTGGCATGGTTCTCCATTATCAGTTGAAGGTTACTAGGAGATATGGTCTCACCTATATACATGTGTACTCCTCCCTTGTTCTCTTTTCAATTTTACAATTTTCAAAGTTAAAATTTTTCAAATTTTAAATTAAAAAAATGAATACTTCATGATTTGTTGTGGGGTTTGTTAAATTTGAGTGCCCTATATAATTGAAAAATTCACTCAAAGATAAAGTGTGTTGTGCACATTCAAATCTATTTTTTTCTTCTTTACTCTATCACTTTCATTACTAGAATAAAGAGGGGACAAATGTAGACACATAAATCGAGTCACATGTACTTGACAATATTAATTATTGACTCAACCCAAACGACATGACTTGCTTCCAAATATATGACTCTTATTCATCATTTCTCTAAGCCATTTATCTATATGTGGGTTCGACCCTTTGTTTTCGTTGCTCTTACATGAAACTCTTAATGTCAAATACTCAAGCTACTTAAAATCACCTTTAGAATATCCCCTAAAAAGAATAATTGTCTTTGATCTTCCTACATAGGTCTACACTATGTGTACTAGAGCACATTACTCCCTAGTCCACTTAGGTCGGCCATGTCCTACACCAAATAACAGATAGTCTTCAAAATTCAAAACATCATTTTGGGTCTTTCTACACATTTAACATGGTTGACTAGAGGAAATTATTGTAAGATTCATCTATAAATACATGTCAAGAGTCACTCATTATCCTCGCGTGTTAATCACGTGGTTAAAGGTTACACACTTCTGCACATCTAACAAAACTTCCCTATTTTTCCTAAATTTTGAATCATTCACAAGGAGTAGCTGTAAACCAAGTCAATATCCATCTAAAGCAAGTCAAGATATATCATTTTCAATTACCTAATCTATATTCTAGATACATAAATTTAATCAAATGAGCATAATTACACTTTCACTCATAGGTGGAAGAATTATGTGGGCTTTATTTCCCTCCTTGGAGTATTGGATATGTAGGCAACAATCAATCATCAAATGAGTGATTGAGGTCAACTCAACCCATTACACTCCCCTCGTTTTCTTCTATGTTTCAAGACTATCAAAGTGCCCTTGGTGTTTTAAACACAAGAGAAGACAAACAATGATTTCTTCATGGCCAAATCCTAATTACTATATCTCTAATTTCTCAACATCCATAGTCGTAGCCATAATTTTTTATACACAATCAATCGAGACAAGTCTATGGTTATCGGACTCGAGTGTATTGTGCCACCGTCTATTTGCATCACTCATATATATAATTGGAAAAGATAGAGAAAGAATACATATGGAAATGATATATCAGGGATGGAAACTATATATATATATATATATATATATATATATATATATAGTTTCCATCCCTGATATATCATTTCCATATGTATTTTTTCTCTATTTGTTTCAATCAACATCCTGCAACAATCGACTGAGACAAGTCCATAGCCAACGGATTGGAACACACTATGTCATTGTCCACTTACAACATACCTATCCATATCATCTTTTTGTTTTTAACCTTGATCATAATCATGCACAATCACTTATTTTTCTAATTTCTATTTGAAAACAGTCAATATAAATCAATGTACAAGCTAAGTATATTCCTTCTTAATGATTTCTCAAAATAGTAACTTTTCATATTTGGCAATTTATCAGAATCAAATAGTTAATCATTGTACATTTTTAATGTTTTGATATTTCCACTTTTACACCTATATAATCACATAAACATTTATTTATTTTATCAAAAAAAAGGATAAACCACTTAGTGCACTCCTTAGCATGTGCACTCATGGAGATTGATGCACCGACAAGTCCTAAAATATAAATTATCGGCAATTGAAAATAAGATGTATACACCCATCACAACATGTTATCTATCAAGACCCAAGTTTGTACTTGAACAAATTTAGTGATGGATCAACCATTTGTGCTTTTTGATATCTTGGTAAGTGTTTACTTATTACATACTCAGCTCATTCCACTAATGCCTTAATCATGTGAAATATCTTGTTTCAATATTTAATTTTATCCCCTCATCTATATGTTTGATGCCTTTGAAAGGTAACTATCTTCATGTGTGGATTGATCATTTGCCTCCCAACATGTATCTAGCTTTGAGTGTTTGAAAAGTAAGACAAGTCCACTTATACAATGTTTTATAAAATGGTGATTGTGTAAATACTAACAATCATTTTTATGTTCAACACCCTATAGTTTTATAGAGATCATCTTATTCAACAACATTTGCTTCTTGGCTTGGTGGTTATAGTGACTTGACACCCATGTATTTTGGTAAGATGGAATGGCGTTATAAGGATCTTCATATTGTTTGGCATTCATTAACATATATTTAATAGTGTCTATGACCCATTGTGTTACACTTGCACATTAGATTGAAGTTTTATGAAGTGAATGTTTTTTTATGAGGTCACTTTAGAGTCATCTTCAACACAATAAATTTATTATATTAGGATTTGTGTTCCCTCTTCAAGCAAATCTCATGATCAATCTGTGATGGTCTTGATTTGTACTCAACAATCATGTTTGTTGTTTGCTTCTCTAGAAAGCCTTTATAAAGGGATGTGTCCTTCATGGTTCTCTCAACACCAAAATATGCTTGGAATACCTTCCCATGTTTAGTGTAGTTTGATCATCTACTTTAGCGCATGTGCCATCACAATGGGTAGTATTTGAAGAATTGGTTTTCACTCTTAATTCCTTGTGGAGATATTGTGATGCTTCTAACCCATGTGGTCACCATCCACTTTAGAGTTTTTATTTGAGTGGAACTTTCCTTATGGAAAATTTAATCTTACTTAAGCCAGTGTAGCTTACTTTTTCCTCTCCTTTATCAAAGTACATCTTGGGGGCAAGGTCGATGGTGCGGGTTAGTGTAACACTTTTTTTTTTTAAGATGCAGTTATAAAATTATTCTTTATGGATAAGCACATATTTATGTGCATGTCATTATCCATGACTTATTTATAATTTAATCATAAATATGAATATATTGTTAGTCGTTATCCTCAAATTAGGGTTTGCCCGATTATATAAGTTTACTTCAAAGATAGGCATTCCTTCCAACCCTAAACCTCCTTCCTTATCTAAATAATAAATTGAAGGGCATCGGTGAAAGTAGTTATTTAGTTCTTTTAATCGGTTTGATTAACTTGATCTCTCTGTATTGTATTATTCACGTGAGAAGGTCCATTGGCCCTCTTGCTTGTCTAAGATTTAATGCAATAGTGTAGTCATTCTACCTTAGTCATATATGTGACTATTGTTTTAATGTTTCACAAATATGCACATGCAATCATGGGTGATAGTTTTGACAATACTTTATGCCAATATTATTTTATCTCATGCCATCCCAATATTATTTGTGTGTGTGTGTGTGTGTGTGTGTGTGTGTGTGTGTGTGTGTGTGTGTGTGTGTGTGAGAGAGAGAGAGAGAGAGAGAGAGAGAGAGAGAGAGAGAGAGAGAGAGAGAGAGAGAGAGAGAGAGAGAGATCCTAAAGGATTAAAAACATTTAGTGCACAAATGTTATTTCTAACATATATTAGTTATGAGATGTGACATATAATAAATGTTGCTAATGTCAATTTGACATCATAAAAAACCTAATTGTCTAAAAAGAATAAATATTACTATTTGCAACTTTTCTCCTTCAAGAAAGAAATTGCTAAAAGTGGAAAACTGAGACTTTCACGTGTCACAAAGAATGACTCCACATTAATGACATTTTCAGAAAAATAACTACCATTGACCAATGACTTTCAAAAATTACAAAAATATCACTATTTGGTCCATTTGTAGTAGTGAATATCTTAAATGTAAAAATATGTATAAAGCACATTGCAATTCATCTAGTGTTTTACAATTATAACAACCATAAACACTTATTAATAACCCAGCTTGATGACACCAATCCTTGTCAAAAGATATGTTTATGCACATTGAGTCCTTCCTTATTTTATTTTTCCATTTTTTTTGCATGGTAGTATGCACATAAATTCTTGGTTAGCATAAAGATGAATGGATCCTAAATTGATGCATGTAAAATAATGCATTGTTTATAAAGAATATTTTGATTCAAATATAATTTTATAGGTGTAGCAATCATAACCTGAAAAAGCTTGCTACACATTTAAAGGTAGTTCCTTATTAAACATGGTGATCTAATCTTCTTATTTTCCTACCAATGCACCCCACAAGGCACAACATAAAAACTCATTAAATCCATCAATTAAAAATTGGTGGTAACAAATAAAAAAATAGAAACCCTAGAATACCTACAACATCTTTTGTGCATAAAAAACACTAGAAATGGAAAAAAAAAAGAGGGTAAAAAAGGAAAACTCTGCATTACAAGTACCTAAACTAGGCTATTAGAAAACCATTTACATCTACAACCAACAACTCTCTACACACTTTTTAGCCTCAATAAAGCTCATGATACAATGCATGGAAAATTAAAGAATTGTAAAGCTAGGCAATAAGCAAAAGATTTATAATTGAAGAGGATTCTTCAAGAGAAATTGATTTAAACAGCGTATCCTATGAATGTTTGAGAAAGGTAAAGCCACATTTCTAGTTTGTCTTTAAAGGCATTTCAATTATATGAAATTTATGGGCCCGCAATGACTTATTTCACTGCAAGTTTCATAAAAAAACCATGTAGGGTTAAGTATACCATCAATAATTAAAGTAATGTTAGTGCTATCGTTTATATATTTTTATATAATTTAATAAGATGTTAGAATAAGATGATATATACTTTTTCAATTTTATACTAGGGAATGACAAAACACAAGCTAAATTTTATGTATGTATTGAAAAAAATGATCAAGTAAGACAATTTTTTCATTAGAACTTTATCAAAATTTTATCATTTTTTATTGGTTGGTATTATAGATTTTTAATTCCATGTTTAATGGAAATTGAATTGTGTAATATCTGCATAACTAATATAATAGTAACTTTGTAGCTTAATGATTATGGCAATGTATTTGTGTGTGTGTTTATAAATAACAATACCAACATAACTAACTAAATAGAACATTATTCAATGAATGTTTCTGGAAATGCCCTGTTTATGTAATTTTTGGTGACCACATCATCCTAAGTGATTCATCATCGCGACACAAATGAATGGACAATGAAAAGTCAAGAAATCTTAGAACATTATTGTTACCCATTTTTATAACCTAACTACATTTGGACAATGTTAAAAGCAATCAAAACGTTTTAACTGATATTCTAATGTCTCCAACAAACTTCCATACTTTGAACCAAAAATGTCATATTTGAAGTGTTTAAACAATAATACCAAGATGTTTTGTAATATTTTTTTGTAGCTAACCCAACAATTAAACATTTTTCAAATTACATCTTTTGTTTGTTGTAAAAAATACTCATATTTTACCACATTGTTATTGTAACCCCTTCAAACAAATAAAATAATCAAACTATTATGTATCATTATGTAATGAGACCTAGTTTTCATCCTTAATATAACTCAAGTCATTCTTTTAAACACTCACCAATTTAGTTTAATTAAGCTTCACTACATGCATGTTTTCTTCAAAAAAGGAGACAAATTTCACCATCTCCACAATAAAATATGTCAATTAAGATTAAATCAAAGTAATAAAACCTGAAAGAAACAAGAAAACCTCAAGATTATATATCCATAGTTATAACTCACTCTAAGTTGAAACATTGCAAATAAGCATGCATTGTCTTCATAATAGAATTGTAAAAGTATATTACAGTGTACATAGAAGAAAGGGTATATATAGCTAAAACAAAAGCTATTATTCTTTTTCTTATTAGTTCCACCAAATTTGATATCCTCAAATGTCGGTGGCACATGTAAAGTGAATAAGCATTAAATGCATATTTATCTTAGCTTAGACATGTGCACACTAACTAGACTTAGTGCAAAAGTTAACTCTCTAAGTTGCGTTAACTAGAGATGCACAAATAATAATTGCAGAAACAAAACCTTACTTTAATAAGGGTTGTGTTACAACTTCAATACTTGGTTTCTTAATAAAACTATTGGAGGATTATTATCAAGTGAATGTTAGTAGTTAATATCCCAAAAATTTCGAATATGTGATTATATTTCTAGTTATACACCCATTAAAATCTTGTTTAAAGTGGTATATATATTTCACAACGTGTTTGCTCAAGAGCGCATGCATATGGCACATGTAAACTTCAAACATGCTTAGTGTGTTGTTATGTTCCACATGCACAACTTATCATACTGATGACAAGGGCTTGATAAATGACTAACTAATTGCATGGTTTTCTGTCTCATTAAAATGTGCCCCATAATAATTGTTCTTTTTACGTTACTTTGACAACATTCTTAAAATTTACACATTTAAATAATATTATATCCCATGATTATTATTTGTAAATCTGAATGCGAGGTTTTAGATAATGTAAATTCATAGTATTTTAGCATTCCTAAACATTGGAAATCTTGAGCATATGTTTACTATTTCACAAGATACTTTATTCCAACAAGTGTTATTTAAGACAATCAAAGTTTCTAGTCCTATGAGTGCCCAATGTTACACGTAAAAAATAGTGAAAACACAAATTTAGAAAGCTTTCATGTGATGCATGAGAATCCTATAAAATCATTTCACTTAAAATTAGAAAAGTCAATGTTCTTCATTTTCTATACAACTTAATATGACAACATAGAATTGATTGTTTTCATTTTTTGTTTGATTGTAAATTGACAAACATGACATGCTCACAATTTTATTTATTGAGTTTTAATTAAATTTCAAAATCTACCACTAATATTGCAGCAACCTAGAGAAAATTTGTTACATCATTGTACACTATCTGTTAGATCAAAATTAATAAAATAAAAATTCAAATATTCTTAATATATAGAACAATTGTTTTTTGTAAAGACAAAAAAAGGGCTACAACCCACCACTATAATAATAAGGAAATCAAAAACTTTGAATAGATCAATTGAAGTTCATACATAAAAGCTTGTCACCATTTTACTAAGAAGGTTCTCTGAGCTATACAAACAAAAAATTACAACCAAAAACCAACAATCATCAAATCATTTGCTTCCTGGCTATTCTAAAAAATGTAGGCTTGCACTCCCTCTCTTTACCTTCCAAAACACGATCATGGAACGTCTCAACTAGCGGGGAGGAATAAAAGGAATATGTCCAACTTAGAACAAATAGCATCGATTTTATATTCCTTCAAATCCACACCTAGTCCAATCTCCACATCAAACAGAAGCCTAGTTGTTTCACATCTTCATGAATGGCATGGGTGTTACAAGCGTTAAACATAGCAATTTGAACACTAATAAGTTGACCCACCTTGAGGGTATCTAGTTTGGGGGTGGATTGGTTTGGGTCCTTCATTTCTTGCCAAACACAGTCCACAAATGCCCACTCCGAAAACATCTAGCACAAAACAAATTAATGGCATTACATTTTTTAAAAATCATCTTTGATGCCCTCAAGAAGAGCAACGTTCCAAAAATCTGACTTGTTCCACAATCATCATTATGGTTGTTTTATCAAAAGCGCCATTGTTCAACAATGGTTGCAGTTTGAGATCAATGCCCATAGCCATAAAGGAGGAATGCACATAATCTATAAAGTACTTGTGCACCATTTCATAGGTTTTTTCTTTGACAATGTTCTCAAGGAGGTCTTCCCTTTGTAAAGGGAAGAACCGAGTGTTCTTGCAGGAAGAGATGCCCTCACCACCTTGCACATCCTTCTTAGACTTGGACTAACAAACTCTGAGTAACCTGCACAAACTAATCATGCCAAAAAGTTCTTAGAAAGTACACCAACTCAAAACAAGACCAATGGTGAGGCCAATGAAAGTAGAGCCGATATATAATTCCATGGCCACAAAGAGCAAACAATTCCTAACGATCTTGGTATACAACAATTGTGAACAAAAGGTTTAGATAAACATGAAATTATCTAGGGCATATCTTTCATTTGATAAATTGCAAATAACCCACGTTGCTAGAGCACTTATAAAACAAAACCAACCCCCAATGCTTAGCACAAGAGCATTTGAAATTAAGGCAACAAATAACACTAAGAAATGCATATCTCGAACCCCACAAAGAACATTCCAAAATAACTAGGGTAAACAAAAGTACAATAGAGGATGATCAAGAAGCAATAGACATTCAATAAGCCATCCAAATTAACCCAATTTCCACTCGTTTATACCAAAAAGGAACAAGACACCCTAAAAAAATCAAATTCTCTTCATAGAAATCATTCAAAAAATAAAAGCAACCACCCTCAAAGAGCATAACAAAGGAGGGCCAAAACCACTGAGAACATCACTTACGAGCAAAGAAAATAAATAGAAAAATGAGCTCATAGTTGAGAGAGACTATTCCCACCATTGCTCTCACTGTAGAGAAGAATGGCAAGTGCAGGGGAGAGGTGATGGTTAAAAAGCCTCTCACACGTACCCTCTGTGACCTTTCACCATTGTTAATCACATTCCAACAGCCACCCAAGGCATTAATTGAAATGAAATATAAATCATGTCACTTAGTTGGGAATTCTTTGGAGATCAAAATTCAAGGTTACATTAAGATTTGGAAACATGAAGAGGTAGAGATGATAAATAAATAGTATTACTATACGAAGAATTAAGATCCACAAAGAGGTTGGCCATATGGTCGGTCACTTTATTACCATATCTTCTTGTGTGACACAAGCAAGTTGCCAATGCTTACCTGATTTTCTTTTCAAAGCTTTGATGATTAGTTGAGAGTCACCCCCAATCACCAAATTCGACCAATATATTTCTTTTGTAAGGAAAAGGCCTCTCTACATTGTCTTAGCTTACACAAAATTATTAGTGGTTTAAGCAAAAGCCTTGTAGAAAGCCCAAAAGTATGATGCCCTTATTGTCTCTGAAGATCCCCCCAAGCTAGCCCAACTATTGGCAGGACCATCAAAATTCAACTTCATAGCAATTCCCTGAGGGGTCACCTACAAAGTTATTTGGAAAATTCTTCTATTAAGGCTGACCTTGTTATCAACGAATATAGAACAAAATTTCAAACTATTTAAAAGGTATTAATTTTTTTCTAGTTCAAAAATCTATGCAAACTAATACAAGAAAATGAAAACTCTAGTACCCCCCAACTTGTACTTTAAAAATCATTTTTGTAAATTATGTAATAAAAACCAACTCCATAGTGCCAAGTCACATAAATTTAAATTAAAAAATTACAATTATGTTGGCTAATAATAAAATAGAGCTAGAAGTATACCACTAAAGATAATGTCAAGTAAAATACATATATAAATAAAAACTTATCATTTAAGCTAGAATGTCATTGGTGCAACTGATAAACCAAATTGATACTGCTAGTATTCGGTATTGTGTACGTAAAATCCTTTGCCTTAAAGAGCAATGATGTAATGAAAACTATTCAGTATTATATATAGGATCCATTATCTAAAGGGGATCTGGTGTGATGGAAACCAAGGATGCTAGAAAAAAGCATGATCAATCTCCCTTTCTGAAATCATGCAGTCTATAACCTGTAACCTCACACAAGATTTACCAAGCTCAAAACAAGAGAAAAAAAAAATACACACTCGCGGTATGTATCTTTGATATTATTGATATATTTAGTAAACAATGTCTTACAAAAATAAAATAAAATATTAAAACAAACTATTTGACCTCCAGAAAACTATTTTGACACATTATATATTTATAAGCAGAGTGCTTTAACTTCAATGTTGTTTCTTAGTCCAACAGCTGCAAATTTTACAGATTTAAGGGACTTTTTCAACCAACAAAAGGGGTTTTTACCACTACGCCAGCAACTACTGGGCCTGCATTTAGGGACTGTTTTAACAACAATAGTGGTTTCTACACTCAGACATCACTTCAAGTTTGTCCACTTTTCAGTAGAAAAAACTTCATTTTTTGCAAAGGTGGTGGTTGTGTTGCAGTTTTCTACGAAGGAAGCTGTTGCGTTTGTTTTGCTTTTTTGCATTTTTCAATTTTGTATTGCTAATATAGTTGAAGCTTGATTCTTGATTTTTAAAATTCAGATGTATCAATGATATTTGTCATTTCACAATCAATTATCATGTATGAAAGTTGTAATCTAAGACACCTCTTAATATAAATTTTAGATCTATTTTTTAATTCATGTTCAACGAAATTTAGATCTATTTCGAAAATTTCTAATGTTTTTTTTCCCAAAACCATTGATATTTCTATATAAAACAAATGCACCAGGCCTTACACCCCAGAAATTATGCAGCTTGAATTTACAAAGGAGCAAGTCAAAAGAATAGTGTATTGTACCATTTGATAGTACATATGACAAATATGTTTGTTGATTTCTACACTAATAGAAATCTTGGCTTTACCATTTCCCCCCCTTCTACCTGCTTGATATTATGGAACAGAAATGATGAAATTTACTGATCATATTTTCTTGTACCTTACAACATGGGAGGGAAAAAATCACATGTTGAGTAGAATACAAGATCTAAGTTCATTCACATTGATTAATGGCTCCCACATTCACTGTGCTATTTCAGATCAAACACAAGCCAGCTCCAGTTAGCAAAGAATTCAGCTCCATTGTCATGTGGATGTACATCTTCTGGAGGTGATTTCCTTCTCTGAAAACTTAGTACAGAACTAAGTTTCTGCCTGTATGCCGCTGCCATCTTTTCTGCTTCATCGAACACTTTCTGTAAAAACAACCACAGAAGCAATATGGCAAGAAACGATTTGAGTTGTTTCACACTGAGGAACTATAACAGAATGATAAAGCTCGAATTCACACATTCTACTACAATGTGGTAGAGAATAAATACTTAGCTCTAAATTTATATTTTCTGCTCAAACATTCCATATTCTTCTTTGCTTAACATACAGAAAAACTCTGTTCGACAATGCCATCTACTCCATAGAAATGTTATATTTATCTTGTGAATCAGAGAGTGTCTATACCTGTTTATCTGAGAGCATCAGTCCTTTCTCACTCTCGAGCTCTGCCGTGCTGCCAGCAGGATCCATATCAATGCGTTCAATATCATTTTTTGCAAAACATTAAAAGCATCTAAAGCACATTTTCAGAGTTGCACATAAAGTTAGGCACAGTTCCTAGCTTGTTTCACTTATGCTAATAAAATTAGCTTTGGCTGTATTCTTATAAAATTCATCTCCAAGAGCTCGAATGTAGACTCTCCATACAGTTCTTATAATGCAATTTGATACAGGACATGGGAAGGGAATGTAAACTCTCTCAAATATAGATAACCATGGTTCTTAATTAGAGGACTTTGAATTTTGCAATTCTTCAAATTCTTAGGTCCCTTCAATAAATTTCCTATCCAAATACATGCTCCCAGTAAGTGATGTTTGGTTTTCTCAAAATTCTCAGCGTGGGAAAAAAAGGCCAGTTCTCATGCTGGATTGATCAACAATGTTAAAAGAGAATATAACCCATCTAAAGATGGTGTATACAAAAATCCTTTGCAACTGCAAGAGACTCTACTAACGCACCATAATAACTACCTGTCCTTTTGGCTATCCATGGTAAAAGCATATGGATAAATTGGGACAACAAAAAGCTGGTCCTATCTAACAACATTTGAAGTTTCCAAGTGCCGGGAAAGAAAATATCCAATAAAGCACACAAGTACCGTAAATGCACAAAGAACAGCAACCAAGACAAAACAAACTGTGCACACACCTTTTAGCAGAAAAAAACCCATTTCTTCTCATTGTCCGTCAGACCTGTAGAAAGCCACCAAGAGACATAATCCTTGGGTTTTCCGATGGCTGAGAACAATTGCCAAAAACTCAGTTCACTGAAAATAATTAAATAAAAAGAGACCAAAAGAATAAAAGGTCCTATAGGAAAGCATATAGCATGCATTCTCTTTCAAGTGAGGGTCTGCTTTTACTTGCCGGAAAAGAGAACTATGGTGCGGTCTGTTTGGTCCTCTATCTGGATCTCCTATGGGAAATCCACGATGGTACAAGAGTAAACTTTTGGATGTATGCGTGATTAAACCCATTCCCTATAATTGAGACGCCTGACCTTCAGCCCAGAGAATTGTCTAAAGGCACTTTGGGTGGGAAGGTGGAAGACAAATGGATATGGAAGCATGAGAATGATGTTGACAATGTTTGATGGGTGAATCTCAGTGACCTAATTCCTATCCCTGGCTAGGAAATAATCGAACTCCAATCTGACCTGAATAACAAGTGGATTCAAGTCAGGAATGACTGCGATGAGTTAATGTGGAACGCCCATCCTACTGGGTTGTATTTTGTCAAAATTAGATATGTATTATGAACAGCTTCTAAGAAGAGAAAATGCTCTTTACATATTTATCCTCATCACAAATTCAACTGGCGCAAAGATGGCTGGACAAAGGCTTAGGTCTTCATGTGGTTAGCCAACAAAACAATAATTCTAACCAACTCTTGAGCAGAGGTTTCAAGTTTCAACTACCCTTCTGGATGCATTCTTTGTCGAAAATGAAGGAAATGGCTAACCACCACCTATTGCAGTGTAGGCACACCAAGAAATTACGAATGAAACTTCCATCATGCTTCAATTGGATAGGGCCAGTATTTTTCTTTGGAAGGACCCAGCTGAGGATAACAAGTTAAAAAAAAAATGGAAAATTTCCACCACCCTACTGCCACGGTTGATATGGATGGAGGGAAAGAACAAGTCTTATAGAGGAAGAGAATTAAAATTGGAACAACTATGGAATCAACTAACCCTTAGGTTAGAAGAAACAACCTTGGCTTACAGGCAAAACATTCTCCATATCAGACCAAATTGATAGATCAAACCTAAAAGGTTCAAATAAAGTTCAGCTTTGATGATGCATTGCATGCCAACCCTGAGATGGCAGGTTGTGACAGCAGAACGTGTAATTGGAATGGGTCAGATTTTGGTTTTTTTTCATAGAACTTATCCCACTTGCATCGAATAACATAGCAGAGTTCTCACAGTTAGTGAGTTGCTTGAAAATTGCAATAGAAAACAGAAATGACAATTTCTTCTTTTAAGGTGACTCCTTATTTGTCGTCAATGTGATGAACATATATCAAAGTAACAATTGGAGTTTGAAGAGATTTATGGAGGAAGCTCACCTTCTTGTTTCCAAAGTTTCAAATACTTCCTTTCAGCACTGCTTCAAAGAGCGTGTATATGCTTAAATCTGGATTTATATGTTAAACTAGTATTGTACACTTGTAAATATCAATCAAGGCTCCCTTTAGTTCTTAACCTTCCTTGCAGCCAATAGGCTTGCGTTCACCATCTCATTATGTAATGTCCCCAAAAGGGGCGATTAGCTGAAAATTAGAAACACTTGGAAACCCTACCTCACAAATAAGAAATTTCTGATTTAACTTCGGCAAACCCTAGCCGCCAATTAGCTTCAAAAAATTAGCATAAATTATGCTAAACCCTCGCAACAGTTGACTGATCCAAATAAGCAAGTTTATTCTTCCAAAATCATGAAATAATTTTAAAACCCTAGATGCCCCCAAGCTGGAATTTAATTAATAATCTGTAGATAAATTATTCCAATAAAACCCTCATAAATTTACATAA
The DNA here is from genome assembly GCA_037957365.1 of Torreya grandis. Classification (NCBI taxonomy): domain Eukaryota; kingdom Viridiplantae; phylum Streptophyta; class Pinopsida; order Cupressales; family Taxaceae; genus Torreya; species Torreya grandis. Next base: position 518,454 of record JARHVA010002418.1, read on the forward strand.
AAATTACAGATTTAATAGGCAGAATTTATGACAAATCTGAAAGTATTTTGAAGCCACAAGCCCCTCAAAACAATTCGCCCAAACTGAAAAATAGATATAATAATATTAATTAATGAATATTTATAGGGCAATATATCCTTCAAAATATACTAAAATACCTCACAAAACAAGTCGCCACACTGCAGAAATATTGGAATAAAATTCAAAATATGTTTTGACCCAAAATTAGGTTTCAAAACCCTCACAAAATGCCCAAACCAGCTCTCAAGTCAAATCACCCTAGCTGGAAATGATCAATTCTAGCACCCCAATCCACACAACCCTCCAATGAGGGCTCTGTCACTTGCAAACAGTTTCCAAGCTCCAAACCCTAGTCGCCCCACTTCCAATGCAATATTTTGTATTTTCTGAATAATTAGGCGCAAGTACCACCTCAAGGTGAAGTTGTCCTAGTTAAGAAAAGAAGGTTGACATCCCCACTCCTTCCTTGCTTGAAGGTTTTCGTCTTCAAAGCAATGGCTCAAGCGTTTCGTACTTAATGACCAAATTTGAATAGCAATCATAACATGCCCTCTCCTAATAATTCTTCCACTTTTGTATCCCTCCAAGTGTGGCGTCCAAAAAGAAGGGTAATTTAAAATGTATTTAAAAACCTTTATTTATGATCTTTTCTTAAAATCATTTAAGCCTTCATGACCCTTAAAGGTCCCCTCTTTAAGTGAAATAAGAAACATAAAGTATTTTTACAAATATTAAAATAAAACATTCAATACTCACTTCCCTTTATACTTGTCCCTTAGCCCCCGGGAATAATTTAAAACCTTTATTTATGATCTTTTCTTAAAATCATTTAAGCCTTCATGACCCTTAAAGGTCCCCTTTTTAAGTGAAATAAGAAACATAAAGTACTTTTACAAATATTAAAATAAAACATTCAATACTCACTTCCCTTTATACTTGTCCCTTAGCCCCCGGGAATAATTTTTAGGCTAAGGGTCTTCCAAGATGTCCCTGTCAAAAGAGGGACATGACAATCCTCACTGTCCAAAATTGCTTGTCCTCAAGCAATAGAAGTAGCTAAAGTGTTATCTCCACTGTGGGTCGTGTCAAACTCGAACCTAGGCCCTTCTCAGTGGAAAGACCCCTCTTGGTGATGCCTTCTATAGTTGTATACGAAGTTCTCTTGTTGCTTAAGCAAGCTGAAAATGAAAGACCAACAACACCTCATGTCATTACCTCTTACTCTTGAGCCCATGTGTTCAAAAAATGCCCATAAGATGCTGAAAGCAAGAAAATATTCAAATTTGGCATCACAAGGGTGGATGGAAAATGGTATTCCAGTTAGGTAGTCTTCAAGTGTTAGGGCCTTGATAGCCCCTATGTCCATACGTGCACATGAAACAAACATATTAGTCAAAAGAATCATTTTCCCCTTCTCTTTTGTATTTTTGACTATGATTTGCTTAGGGAGTATGGCTGCAAATTCCTGAATGTTATGAAAGGTGCAGCCCCTAGCATCCTCCTTATCCCTCCATCCAATGATTTTTCCATTTACTACCTTGCTGCCCCAAGTGTATCCCACTTTATTCAACTCATAACACATGCATATGCTCTTGATTTTATCCTTCAAATTCCTCCAATTAAATCTCCAAAGGGTTGGAAACTCATGCGTGGAAATGTTAATTCCACTCTTGACCCCTAAATTCAATTGTATCCTTGTATTGGAGTGAACCAACTCCTTTATCAATCATTTATTCTGATTTTCCGTAACCCTGCAATCTTTTATTGAAATCAAACCATCCATCACCAAAGTGTTGTCCAACAACTCCTTAGTGTCTATGCCACATAAAAGAGATATTATGGAAATTAAAAAAAATCAGAATTGAAAAATATCAAAGAGCTGCCCCCTATGTGTACCTTGAGGGTTTTGAAAGTATATGTGTGGTTCCCCAAGTGTGGAAGTTGCTTACCTTGGAGGAGTGAAGCAATAAACATTTCCTTGCAAAATCAGACTTTGTAGAGGGCTGTTCATTGCCCCTTTTTACCTTGTTCCAAGCGCACATATTCAACTGAAGTGACCCATCTATCCCCTCATTATTATCATCACCAAGTGTCCTCTTGATTTCAACACTTGGGGTGTTTTTAACCAGCTGAATTGATACCTTATTTGGAATGTTTCCAAACTGTATGCTAGGCTAGAATGACATAAAAGACTCAAAATTTTCTGTGTATTTGCAAATTTCTTCCCATGCCATTTTCAGATTTCTTAATTCTCCTCAGATATGGAACTTTACTTCTCCACAATACCAATTTTAAGCACAATTTTTCAAAATGGGCAAGGAAAAAAAATTTAATTCTTTCCATACCTTGGGAACCAACTAGCATTGACTCCTCTCAACAAACCTTTCACCTTAGCATGCCTTAGGAACCACATTTTAGCATGCTTTAGAAACCAACTTATGTAAAGAAGGATTTGAAAGTCCTTTTCACACCTTAGAGGTTGCACTATGCCCCCAATATTGAATTTTTTGTATGGGAAACCCTTTCCCACTTTTCCTTCACCCCATATGCCATGTATGAGACTCTTTCCCTTTATGAGAGTTGGTTGTTCCAACTCAGAAAAATCCACTTGCCTAGCTGCCCCTACATGAATTCCTTCATATATCATGCTCTCCATTCTTTTGGACATTGCCCCCTGAGTGCAATATCTTGCAAACCATGTAATATCACTTCCTTCCCATTGGCATCAAATTTGAGCTCCATTGTTTGGTAATTTTGGGTGTACTCCTATACTAAGTACAAAGTTAGTTTCCCCAATACCAATCACATAAAAATCATCTTCAATGAGGTGTGTTCCCATCATTATGTTTAGCTTGGGAATTTTAGTGGTACCAGAGATGGTAAAGCCATCCGCCACAATCACACAAAAATCACTAAATTCAATAGATTGTAATCCACACAAATCCACTAATTTTTTGTCAATGAAATTATTAGTGGCTCCACTATCAATAAGAATAGTGACATCCATACCTTTCAAAATACGCTTCACACGAAAGGGGTAGTATTTAGGGGTTCCTGATAGGAAAGCAAAAGTGCCCTCCAAGTCTTTTCCGCCAAAAATTTCCAAATGCTCTTCATCATAGGTGGCTGCCCCTTCCTCTATATCCTCATCTTCTCCATCCAAATGCACTTCAATGTAGTGCACTTGACCTTTTCCACAGTAATGGTGACCCAGCGACCAAAGGTCTTTGCAATCAAAACACAACTTCTTCCGTCTCAATTCATTTATTGTCTCGAAACTCCCTCTTGGCAGCTCTCTTTGCTGCCCCAAACCCTGCTGGTTTGGCCTTCCAAACTGTCCTATACCATGCTGATTGGGCTTATCCAATTGCCCCAAAGGCGCAAATCTAGGTGGCCCAAAAGTGCTACCCCTTGGGTGCCCCCATTTGTTGTCTTTTGGCTGTCCATAGGACTTAAAAGAATTAGTATCTAAAAATTAAAGGGCAGAATTTTACCTTGCGGCATTGAGGACTCAAGATCAAGAGCTTTTTGAATGGCTCCTTAGAGAGTAGAAGGATCAAAAGCCTTAACCAGACCCCTAATAGAATCAGTCAAGCCTTCCATGAAAAGAACCACTACCCTTCTCTCCGAAACATCTGTCACCATCATTGAAAGCCTCTGAAATTCAGTCATATAACTTTCCACTGTGTCTTTTTGCTTTAGTTGTGCCAACTCTTTAAAATATAATTCCAGATCAACCCTATCAAATCGCTCAATAATCCTCTTCCCGAATTCCTCATATGATGAAATGAGTTGGTGGCCTTGAGTAACCAAACCGTAATACCACCATTCATGGGCAGCCCCTTCCAAGTGCAAAGTAGCAAACTGAATGGCTTCTTACTCCAACATAGGCCATAGAAAAAAATATGTATCCACCTTTTAGATCCAAGCCCTAGCTGAACTTTTGGGGAAACCATCAAGATTTGAAAGTGAAAGCTTACCCAAAGCGTGGTGGAGTCCTCCTTGGCTGCCCATGTGCTTTTGGCCAGCCCTATTGCCTCCCATTTGACCATGCTTTGAAGAAGTGAAAGCTGAAAAATCAATTTGTTCCCTAAAAGGGGCCGGATATGTCATGTATTCATCATAATCTTTCAACAAAGTGTCCCTCAATGAGGGTTGTGCTTCTCTCTCGAGAATGGCCACCTCATCCTACGAGAAGGTAGGGTGGGTAGGCCTATGTGAAGCTCCTCCAATATCCTTATAAGGCTAATGCATGAAGTTGTAACTTCCTGAACCACTATCATGTTGGAGAGTTGTCAGTGATGTCATGGAGGTGTCCAAGTAAGTGGATGAAGTGCCTTGATAGTCTAAGTGATAATGACAAAGTGTGCAATGTGTTTATCCTAGTATGCTTGAAGTATGCTTGCTTGATCTTCTATTTTGGCATGGTTCGAGATGTTCAGGGATGAGTATGGAGTATTGAGCATGTGCATTGGGTCCCTAAGATGTTTTCTAAGCTTTGAGTGCTTGTGTACATAAGTGAAATTCATTTGGTTGTCCATAGTTTTTATCTAGACACTTTAGATCCAATGGCAGAAAATCTGAGTAGGCAATTTGATGACGTCACCATTACCACGTGAGAATGAGTCAAGGGGAGTTGGTCATATGGTTGTGATCACATTAGTCCCTAGTTGCTATGCACTAAATCTCAGGTCATCGGCCGAAGCATGTCAAAAGATATGCAATGACAAAGTTGTGCTCCCAAGCAGTTTGACAGTATTTTTCCATACTCAACCAAATTTGCATGAGGCAAGAAAGCCGAGTAAGCATATTGATGAAGTTATATCTCGCACGTGTGGATGTTTCAAGAGAAGGTGATCATATGGGTTTGTTCATTTTTGTGCCTAGTTTCTTTGCACTAACTTTCAGATCATACGACAAAACGCGTCAAAAGACATGCATATGCAAAGTTAGGCTCCTAGGTAGTTTGACTGTATTTTTCCATACTTAGCCAAATTTGCATGTGACTAGAAAAACTGAATAGGCATTGTGATGGTGTTATATCTTACACATGTGAAGGTGTCAGGAGAAGTTGATCATATGGGTTTGCTCAGTTTTGAGCCTAGTTTATTTGCGCTAATTTTCAGATCATGCGATGAAGCACGCCAAAAGTTATGCATGAGCAAAGTTGGTCTTCCAGGCAGTTTTAGGCATAGTTGGCTCTATGGAAGAAAATTCTGAGTGAGCATGTTGATGATGGCATATCTCACACGTGTGAGGGTTCCAGGAGCAGTTTGACACATGGTTGGATTCTCCTATGTGAGGAGATCATATGGTCCAATTTTCAGAATATGTAATTGAGCGAAGCAAAAGATATGGAGGTGCAAAGTTGACCTTCCAGGCAGATAAGCAAGGTTCCGAGTCATTTCTGCACTAGTTAAAGTTCAAGCAAGATCGACAGGGTGCATTGCTCCAAGAAGTCAGGAAGCAGTAAGATGAGGACAAGTGCATGATGTTTAACACTGAACAGAAATAAAGATCAAGCTTCTTTCAAGAACCAACAGTGAGCAAGAGATCGTACAAATGGAGATTAACGGTGCGTATTAAAGTCAAGAGGTCAAAGTGACACTTGTTTAGCATTGTTAAACATCAAGCTATGTACAGGGGATCAACGGTGCACGATGAGTCAACATTGCAAGATTGCACGAGATAAGGTCAAAGTGACTAAGGTTTAATGTTTGAGCATTGGCGCCTATGTGTTAAAGATCGATCAAGATCGACAGTGCATGTTTAATTTGAGCAGCGAGGACACGAGATTAGAGCATGGTGTTCGAAGTTTAACTGTGACCGTTTGCATTTGAATATTTGAATTTTGCAAGGAAAAGACCAGTGTCTGGTTTTTGTGCCATAACTTTCGATCCAGACAGAATTTGTCGGTGTTGTAAAAAGCAAAGATGAAGAGGACTCCATGGTGCATCCATTGAATCTGATTTGAAGATCTAAAAGTGTGTACAGTCATAGTTATTGAGGTTGAAAGTTGACTGTGTGTTCGTGCATGTTCTACAAGTAACCCGAGAAGGGTAATTAAGCTTGTTTTGATGTTGTTTCGATGTTTCATAATGAATTAGCTATTTGGGAGTGTTGTAGACTCCATGGGGATGCTCTGTGTGGCTTTTGGAGGTGTGGTCAATCGTTATCCTGTATGAACAAAAGTTAAGAAGTTGACTGTGTGTTTGTTCATAGTGTTCATGTGCACCAGGTCAGTGATTGAGTTGTTTGAGCATACGCAGAAGTGAGCATGAGTGACTGTGATCATTTGGGGATGTCCTAGGGGACATAAGGAGTGAACCTATGTATTTGGAAGTGGTCTTGTGTTTATTGATTTGCTCGATGAAGTGATAAATAGGTGAATAGGTCTCCATGACACCTACAAGGGCTACAAAGGGCCTTATTAAAAGCTGTAGCTGCTTAAGGGTGACCCATACGTGCTATGGCCGACCTATGAAGATTATTTTGAGTCGTGTCTTGATGTGAGAATAACCTTAAGGGTTAAGGCAAGTGCAATGGCCAACCTAGAAGTTGATATTCATGAATGCTCTATAAATAGTGAAATCAAAGATGGTGATTTCTAGACTTGTGAGCGAGAGATTGGGGAGAGATTTGTAGAGACTTGTATGTGAGAGAGGTGGAGAGCGAAGGAAAGGAGAGGAGAGTGAGAGTGCCCAACTGTTGGGTTGATGAGCAAAGAAGATTAAGGACTGTGTGTATGATCTGTAGGTCATGTTTCTCATGACAGTATAGTGTTCTTGCAGTTTGAAGTTGTGAAAAGAGATCTGAGTGTGCATATGAGGACTATTTGAGTGAAGGAAAGAGATTGTGGCATGCCCATGTGAGAGCCTTGTATGAGTTAGAGAGAGAGTTTGTGCAGTTGTTGAATAATCACAGGTCTATCATCAGAGGTTGAAGACATCAGTTCTAACGTGGAAGTGTTCATTTCAAGGAGGGTCTAAAGGACTTGATCTTCCTTAGGGGCAGTTGCTCCTTGTGAAACAGGGTTTCACTAAAGACCTTTGGTTAGAAGGACTTGATCAAGGTTATAGGTCAGAAGGACTTGATCGAACAGGGGGTCAGAAGGACTTGATCATCTTAAGGACAGGTGCTCCTTGTGGAACTGTTTTAATAAAAGCCTTAGGTCAGAAGGACTTGACTAAGGTTCCTAATCAAAAGGACTTGATCAGTCTCTTGTTTGTGATCATCTTATAGGACAGTAGTCCATGTGTTTGCAAGCTTGAAAATGGGTTTTATTCCCCAAGAAGGTTTTCCACGTAGATCTTGTGTTGTGTATGTGATCTTGCATTATGTTCATTGTTCACTGCTATGATTTATCTGTATGCTTCATGAATGATTGTATTGAATGCTTAAGTATTTGCAAGGGTTTGAAAATCGAATTGAATTGTTTGCCACCACTGATTCACCTCCCCCCCCTCTTAGTGGATTGTGCCTCTAACAATTGGTATCAGAGCAAGGTCCTTTGGTAAAGGCTTGATAGCTTGAAGGTGATCCAAAGTACAATGGCTAGTCAGAATGTGCAAGGTGGTTTCTATACTAAGCAAGCACCGATGTTCAATAGATCCAATTATGCATTTTGGAGTGCTAGGATGAAGACATATATTATGTCCCTAGGGTTTGATGTGTGGCAATCTATTTTGGATGGTTATGTTGCTCCTGCTATTCCTCCATCTAGTGTTGCAGACAAGAAGTTGTTTGAGAACAACTCTAAGGCAATGAATGCCATCTCTTGTGGTCTTACAGAAACTGAGTTCACCAAAGTAATTCATTGCACATCTGCCAAGGAAATATGGGATAAATTGAAGACTTTTTGAAAGAGATTCAAAGGTTAAGTTGGCAAAATTGCAGATTCATCGAAGACAATTTGAGAACCTCAAAATGAAAGAAAAAGATTATGTGGCATCCTTTCTACAGAGAGTTGATGAGATTGTAAACACCATCAAAGGTCTTGGAGAGAACCTTGAAGATGCTACTGTAGTTGAAAAGGTATTAAGGTCTCTATCCCTCAAGTTTGATCCAAAAGTATTTGCTATAGAAGAAAGTCATGATCTTACTCAGTTGAAGATAGATCAATTGCATGGCACCCTTATTGCATATGATATGAGAGTAAATAATAATATACTACCAAAGAAGGAAGCAACATTCAAAACAAAGATGAAGCCAAAAGGGAGTTTCAAGGTAAGAAACCCAAGGAAGATGACATTTCTAATATTGATGAGGATGAAATAATTGCTTTGTTTATAGGAAAATTGAAAATAGGGTCAGGGAAGTATAAGGGTAAGTTGCCTTTCAAATGCTTCAATTGTGGAGAGGTGGGACATTTTGCTAATAAGTGCCCTCATAAGTACAAGAAGGATAATGATGAAGAGCATAATCAAGGTCATGATGATGGCAAGAGATCATTCAGGTCTGATAAAAACAAAAAGGGATTCAGAAGGTTTGACAACAAGAAGAGGTGTTCCAAAGACAAGAAGAGTCTACACCAAAGAGGATTGCAACGCATTAGAAGAGAGTGAGTCAGTGACTCAGAGTATGATCATGAAGATGATGGTCCCATTGAAGATGAAACCCTGTTCATTGTTGAGGAAGGAAGTTGCTCATATCAAATGGAGTCTACTTGGAGTGATTCAGATGGTGATAAAGAAGAGGTAGACTGTGAGACTAAGTTGATAAATGCTCTTGAAGAACTAAAGATAGAGAAGGTCAATAAGAAGATGAAATCTAAACTCAAAGATCATGAAGAACAATTTAGTATCTTTGAGGTAAGATTGATTGAAGACATCGAGCATGAAGATATGATCAAGCATCTTAGTTGTCAATTGAAAATTTTGTCTACAATCCTTAAAGCTAAAGAAGATGAATGTTCAAGGTATGTTTTTGAAAATGAGTATTTGAAATCTGAGTTAGAGAAGACATCTAGTAAGGTGAAGTCATTTGTGAGATTTGAAAAGAGCTCATGTGATCTAGCCAACATTCTGAGTGATCAAAAACATGCTAGTGATAGAACTGGTCTTGGATATAAAGAACAAAAGAATGTAACTCAAGACAAGATGAAAACTATTGTGAACAAGGACGATCAGTCTTTGAAGACAAATCATCAGACAAGGACTGAAGGTGCTGACAGAATGAAGACAAATCAGATCAGACAACCAAATGCCATGAGGTATGCAAGATTCAATGGTTACTGTTACACATGTAATCAATTTGGTCATAGGGCTAGAGAATGCAAGAGACCTGTTAGAAATGAGTTTGCATGGAATTATGATGGGGGTCATCAATCAAAATGTTTGAACAGAGTTAAGTGCTTTAATTGTTATGACATAGGACATATTGCAAATTTCTGTCCAAATAAGGTAAGGCAAGATATGTTTCTTGCAAAAGGTATGGTGTGCTACAATTGTGAACAAAAAAGTCACATTGCTAGGTTCTGCAAGCAAAGGTCTATAAATCAGAATAGGTTTAATCAGGGTCCTAGAGTGCAAGGAAGAAGGCATGTTAACACATGGAAGCCAAAGGTGAAAAGTGTGAGTCATGATGAGCCTATAGGTCCAAGTACTCTGTTTGCTATGGTGAAAAATGCTTTAGAAGTTGAAGAGTGACAGGAGGTCTCAATGTCTGCTCATGTTGATAATGAAGAGATCAACCTCAAGGAGAAGACCAAGATACTAGTTGAGGTTAGCCCTGAGGTGTGTATGGATCCAAGTGAACATTCTGTTGTTGCTGAGCATGTATCATGCAAAAAACATCAATTGTTTGTGCCTAGTGATGAGGTTCCAAACTACAAGGTGGATTCTTCAAATGAAAAGGTATGTCATGAATCTGTGTTGTCTCCATGTATTGTCAATCCAATCATAGAAGAAAAGGAGAATGTTGTAGTGGTTGAGGAAGTTGTTTCTCTTAAGCCAAATAAGAAGAAGAAGAACTACAAGTATCAGATGACTAAGGAGGAGAAGTAATATGAAGAGTTATGGGCAACTCTTGGTTTCACACCATGGTAGAGCATTGTGGTGTAGAGGTCTCTGTCTATGCTTCTTAAGAGACTCCTTTCAGTGGAGAAGCAAGTTTGTGTGCTCAAGATCATAATGCCAATCTGAACAGAGACTTGTGTTGATCTCAGAAGATCTTTGGTTAAGGGGGAGCAATAGCTTAATGAGTTTGCTCCATTGGTTTGTGAAGGAGTTGTAGTACAGAGTCAAGATGGGGGGTTCCAGGTGGCTTAATGAGTTTGATGCAAATGTCGAGAATAGTTTGATGCTCAAAAAGGTCTATGCACTTCTTTGTGATGTGCTCCAGGTGCTTTTGTGGTCTAAAGGTATGTTGAAGGCAAATTGAAGATTTCTTAGTGCTCTTGGTTTTTTCAGTTTTTGGCTTAATGCAAACAGGCCTAAAATGGGTTATAGGAAGTCTATGTTGTAATGTCTCCATTTTCACATCACACATGAGAAGGTTTGAAGACCTTTAGTCTATTTCCCCATTAACTAAAGAGTTCCTTTTAGGGGGTTGTATTTTATTAATTATTTAATTATTTGCCCGAATAATGATTTTAATCATTTGTTGTTTTAAGGCAATTAATTATTTAATTAATAGAATATGTTGAAGATTTGATTGGTCAGCTTTAAGTGATCAAAAGAGAAAAAAGATTTAAGAAAGTCGGCAAAAGGTTGGGTTTAATGAAGCTATACTCTCCCCAAGTGATTCGCCCCACTTAGAAGGGTATATTTGCTAGTTGGTGGACTCTTCTTGCACATGTGCGAATTCAAATTATTGCTCTTCATGCTTGAAGGGAACTATTGGGATGTATGCCTAATAGTAATTGTTCTTATGCTCTATCTACAAAGGTGTCTTTTGATGCCACCTTGCAAAGGAATTATTTGTTGATGCCCTATGAGCCTAGCGACTTGCTTTTGGAGGTCTAGCATAGGGTTTTTGAGCTTGTTTTGATGTGACATGCTTTGACAATTTTTTGCTAATTATTTCAGGGGTGGCGACTTGCATTGGGAGTGGTTTGCATGTGATTTTGGGGTTTAAAAGGCCAAGCAAATATTCTGAAATTTATTGCTAATTTTTTACTTGCTAGCATTGGGGTTTTGAGGTGGTTTGCGGATGTTTTGAGGCTTCAAATTGATGCAAAGGTTCTTAATAATTTTTAGATTATTCTTTGATGTAATTTGATGCTTTTGAGGGTTGTTTCTATTAGTGGAAGGCTGGAAATTAACTTTATAATTTTCTGGTATTTTTCCTTGGCTTGGGTGACTTGCCTTGAGGGCTTGCAAGGGTCAGTTCTTGGATCAATAAGTTCGCTGTAAATTTTATAATATTTTTCTGATTATCATGGCTATTTATGATAAGCATTTGAAGTGGAAATTCAATTAAAAAGCAAATGCAAGTGTGGGAGAAAATTCAAAATTTTAGGATCATTTGCAAGTGGTAGTTGGGCTTCAAAAAAATGAGGAAAAAGGTACATATTTGTGTTTTCAGCATGTTAATTATTTTGGCATATTTTGTGGTGATTTGTGAGTCAATTGGTTGCTGGAAATTGCCTACAACACCATTGAAGTGTGGCGCCTAGGGTTTGAAGGGCAGAATTTATAATTGGATAAATTGTTGGGAGCTAGGGTTGGCTAAATTTATTCATTTCAGATTTCAGTTTGTTGTGGATTTAAGGTATAAACAGTTTTGCATCCAAATATCCTCTTTTGGGATATTATATATGTTCCCAAGGGTGTGGAAGCTCAAATCTTGGTCCAAAAGTGTGTGATGGTGTCTCCAGGGGTGCAAGAAGTGTCAGAGGTATGCATTGACTAGGGCATTTGTTGACTTTGTTTTGAAATTCTAGGGTTTTGGGCTTTGTTAGAAAAGTGGTGTCTTATTAGTTGAGCCCTGAGGCTTCTTAATATGTTGAATGGGCCAAATGGGTTGTCAAATCAAGCTTCATAGAGATTTGAAGATTTGTGGTTTTCAAGATATTCAAGTTTTTGTCAAAATGAAAACCTAATTCACTCGTAGATTTGTGAAGGAAGTATGTTGCAAAAGATGAGCTTGTTGTTACAAATTGGTGTGCTTGAAGGGGCATATTCGAGTGATCCAAATATGAAGTTTCAAGTTTGGAATGTATGTCTATTAAAAGTTGTGGACTCTGCAAGTTCCAGGTAGGGCTACAAGAGGACTAGACAGGCCTAGTGAGAAGAAGAGTGCTTTTGTTCAGTTTCTCCAAAAGAGCAAAGCATGAATGTGTCAAAGTGAGTTCTCAAGTTGGTTTAGAACATGTTTCCTGATTGATGAGTGGTACGAAGCTCTGTTGGTGGTCATGGAAGTGTCTTGAGAGAGAAGGCTAGTAAACCTGTGTGGTGGTTCTTCAAGGTGTGTGAAGATTTGAAGATGCTCAAATGATGTAATGGCTCAAAGGTCTTGGGGGGAGTCCCTCTCAGATGTTTCTTGGTAAGTTCCATCAGATTTCAGTGCTTTGAGTGTTCTGTCTTCATTAGTTGTGTTTGTGAAGAAGAGTGTTGGCATGAAGCAAGAGGAAGTTTGTCAAGGCAAAAAAAAGTAGGCTCAAAGTAAGGGGGAGTTTGTATCATATTTTTAAGATGGTCTTTTTTATTGATGGTCTTTTCAGGTCCTCAGGATTAGTTGGTGCCCACTTTGTCATTGAGTCAAAGGGGGAGAAAGTTCCTATTGGAGAGTAGTTGAAAAGAGAGAAGAAAGATGAGTTGTTTGATGGGTGTTGCCATCAATGACAAGTGTTGACATCAATGACAAAGGGGGAGATTGTTGGAGAGTTGTCAGTGATGTCATGGAGGTGTCCAACTGCGTGGATGAAGTGCCTTGATAGTCTAAGTGACAATGACAAAGTGTGCAATGTGTTTATCCTAGTATGCTTAAAGTATGTTTGGTTGATCTTCTATTTTGGCATGGTTAGAGATGTTCAAGGATGAGTATGGAGTATTGAGCATGTGCATTGGGTCCCTAAGATGTTTTCTAAGCTTTGAGTGCTTGTGTGCATAAGTGAAATTCATCTGTTGTCCATAGTTTTTATCTAGACACTTTGGGTCCAATGGCAGAAAATCTGAGTAGGTAGTTTGATGACATCACCATTGCCACGTGGGAATGAGTCAAGGGGAGTTGGTCATATGGTTGTGATCACATTAGTCCCTAGTTGCTATGCATTAAATCTCAGGTCATCGACCGAAGCACATCAAAAGATATGCAAGGACAAGGTTAGGCTCCCAAGCAATTTGACAGTATTTTCCCATACTTAGCCAAATTTGCATGAGGCAAGAAAGAGCCAAGTAAGCATATTGATGAAGTTATATCTCGCACGTGTGGATGTTTCAGGTGAAGGTGATCATATGGGTTTGTTCATTTTTGTGCCTAGTTTCTTTGCGCTAATTTTTAGATCATGCGACAAAGCGTGTCAAAAGACATGCATATGCAAAGTTGGGCTCCCAAGCAGTTTGATTGTGTTTTTCCATACTTAGCCAAATTTGCATGTGACTAAAAAAACTGAGTAGGCATTGTGATGGTGTTATATCTTGCACGTGTGAAGGTGTCAGGGGAAGTTGATCATATGGGTTTGTTCAGTTTTGAGCCTTGTTTATTTGCACTAATTTTCAGATCATGCGAAGAAGCACGTCAAAAGATATGCACGAGCAAAGTTGGACTTCCACGCAGTTCCAGGTATAGTTGGCTCTGTGGAAGAAAATTCTGAGCGAGCATGTTGATGATGGCATATTTCACACATGTGAGGGTTTCAGGAGCAGTTTGACACATGGTTGGATTCTCCTATGTGAGATCATATGGTCCAATTTTCAGAATATGCGCTTGAGCGAAGCAGAAGATATGGAGGTGCAAAGTTGACCTTCCAAGTAGATAAGCAAGGTTCCCATAGTTATTTCTGCACTAGTTAAAGTTCAAGCAAGATCAACAGAGTGCATTGCTCCAAGATGTCAAGGAGCTGCGAGATAAGGACAAGGGCATGATGTTTAACACTGAACAAAGATAAAGATCGAGCTTCTTTCAAGAACCAACGGTGAGCGGGAGATCGTACAAATGGAGATTAACGGTGCATATTAAAGTCAAGAGGTCAAAGTGATAGTTGTTTAGCATTGTTAAACATCAATCTACGTATAGGAGATCAACGTGAGCGATGAGTCAACATTGCAAGATTACACGAGATGAGGTCAAAGTGATTGAGGTTTAACATTTGAGCGTTGGCGCCTGTGTTAAAGACCGATCAAGATCGACAGTGCGTGTTTAATCTGAGCAGCAAGGATACAAGATTAAAGCATGGTGTTCGAGGTTTAACTATGACCGTTTGCATTTGAATATTTGAATTTTGCAAAAGAAAAGACTAGTGTCTGGTTTTTGTGTCATAACTTTTGATCCAAGCAAAATTTGTCGGTGTCGTAAAAAGCAAAAATGAAGAGGACTCCATGGCGCATCCATTGAACTTGATTTGAAGATCTAAAAGTGTGTATAGTCATAGTTATTGAGGTTGAAAGTTGACTGTGTTCGTGCATGTTCTGCAAGTAACCCGAGAAGGGTAATTAAGCTTGTGTTGATGTTGTTTCGATGTTTCATGATGAATTAGCTATTTGGGAGTGTTGTAGACTCCATGGGGATGCTCTGTGTGGTTTTTGGAGGTGTGGTCAATCGTTACCCTGTATGAACAAAAGTTAAGAAGTTGACTGTGTGTTTGTTCATAGTGTTCATGTGCCCCAGGTCAGTGATTGAATTGTTTGAGCATACGCAGAGGTGAGCATGAGTGACTGTGATCATTTGAGGATGTCCTAGGGGACATAAGGAGTGGACCTATGTATTTAGAAGTGGTCTTGTGTTTATTGATTTGCTCGATGAAGTGCTAAATGGATGAATAGGTCTCCATGAGACCTGTAAGGGCTACAAGGGTCTTATTAAAAGGTGTAGCTGTTTAAGGGTGACCCATAGGTGCTATGGCCGACCCATGAAGATTACATTGAGTCGTGTCTTCATGTGAGAAAAGCTTCATGGGTTAAGGCAAGTACAATGGATGACCTAGAAGTTGATATTCATGAATGCTCTATAAATAGTGAAATCAAAGATGGTGATTTCTAGACTTGTGAGCGAGAGACTGGGGAGAGATTTGTAGACTTGTATGCGAGAAAGTTGGAGAGCGAAGAAAAGGAGAGGAGAGTGAGAGTGCCCAGCTATTGGGTTGATGAGCAGAGAAGATTAAGAACTGTGTATATGATTTGTAGGTCATGTTTCTGATGACAGTATAGTGTTCTTGTAGTTTGAAGTTGTGCAAAGAGATCTGAGTGTGCATATGAGAACTGTTTGAGTGAAGGAGAGAGATTGTGGCATGCCTATGTGAGAGGCTTGTATGAATAAGAGAGAGAGTTTGTGCAGTTGTCAAATAATCAGAGGTCCATCAACAGGGGTTGAAGACATCAGTTTTAAGGTGGAAGTGTTCATTTCAAAGAGGGTCTAAAGGACTTGATCTTCCTTAGGGAAAATTGCTCTTTGTGAAACAGGGTTTCACTAAAGACCTTTGGTCAGAAAGACTTGATAAAGGTTATCGGTCAAAAGGACTTGATCAAACAGGTGGTCAAAAGGACTTGATCATCTTAGAGAGAGGTGTTCCTTGTGGAACTGTTGTTTCACTAAAGGCCTTAAGTCAGAAGGACTTGACCAAGGTTCCTGATTAGGACTTGATCAATCTCTTGTTTGTGATCATCTTATAAGACAGTAGTCCACGTGTTTGCAGCTTCAGAGTGGGTTTTATTCCCCAAGAGGGTTTCCGATGTAGATCTTGTGTTATGTATGTGATCTTGCATTATGTTCATTGTTCACTGCTATGAATGATTTGTATGCTTTATGAATGATTGTATTGAATGCTTAAGCATTTGCAAGCGTTTGAAAATTGAATTGGATTGTTTGCCACCACTGATTCATCCCCCCCTCAGTGGATTGTACCTCGAACATATCATCTCCATTGGATGGTCTGTCACCTTCATCTCCTTCATAGTTCACACAAATTCTAACATTATGGCCATCATTTGTTCTTGGGCTTGTATGTACCTGTCAAACCTTTGTTCTTCTCTATTTTGCCTCTTTCCTTGATTGATTCAGGGGAGACATGTCTTTTGTTTGCGAAATTTCCTCCACTTTCTTCTTGCTCCTCAAGTAATATCTTCTCTCTCCTTCAACTTCTTGCATGTATCACTGCAAAACCCACAGCTAGCCAAGATTTGGCTCTAATACCACTATAATGTCCCCAAAAAGGGGCAATTAGCTGAAAATTAAAAATACTTGGAAACCCTAGCAACAGTTGGCTGATCCAAATAAGCAAGTTTATTCTTCCAAAATCATGAAATCATTTTAAAACCCTAGACGCCCCCAAGCTGGAATTTAATTAATAATTTGCAGCTGAATTATTCTATTGAAACCCTCATAAATTTATATAAAAATTACAGATTTAACAGGGAAAATTTATGACAAAAATCTGAAAGTATTTTGGAGCCACGAGCCACTCAAAACAATTCACCCAAGCTAAAAAATGGATATAATAATTACTGAATATTTTTAGGGCAATATATCCTTCAAAATATACTGAAATACCTCACAAAACAAGTCACCACACTGCAGAAATATTGGAATAAAAATTAGAATATGTTTAGACCCAAAATTAGGTCTCAAAACCCTCACAAAATGCACAAACCAATTTTCAAGTCAAATTGCCCTAGCTGGAAATGATCAATTCCAGCACCTCACTCCATGCAACCCCCCAATTAGGGGTCTTTGTCACTTGTAAACAGCGTCCAAGGTTCCAAATCCTAGTCGCCCCACTTCCAATGCAATATTTTTGTATTTTTTGAATAATTAGGCGCAAGTACAACCTCAAGGTGAAGTTGCCTTAGTTAAGAAATGAGGGTTAGCATCCCCACTCCTTCCTTGCTTGAAAGTTTTCATTTTCAAGGCATTGGCTCAAGCGTTTCGTGCTTAATGACCAAATTTGAATATCAATCATAACATGCCCTCTCCAAATGATTCCTCTTCACTTTGTAGCCCTCCAAGTGTAACACCCAAAAAGAGGAAGGGAGGGTAATTTAAAATGTATTTAAAAGACCTTTCTTTATGATCTTTTCTTAAAATCACTTATAAGCCTTCATGACCCTTAAAGGTGCCCTCTTTATGTGAAATAAGAAACATAAAGCACTTTTCAAAAAGGTACTTTTACAAATATTCAAATAAAACATTCAATACTCACTTCCCTTTATACTTGTCCCTTAGCCCCCGAGAATAGTTTTTAGGCTAAGGGTCTTCCAAGATGTCCCTATCAAAAGAAAGACATGACACATTGGGGCTAAATGCTTAACTTGTAGTCCGACCTTGTTATTTTGATTACCCAAATCACCAGTAGCCCACAATATATTTGAACTCTGATATATATCCTTCACTAACAGTTACAGTTAATATCCCCAAATTAGGAAAAACCCTGAAAACTGAATTTTATCACAAAACCCTAACCAAAGATAATATTCTTCTGATTTTTTCAGCAACCCCTGGATAAGCAAAAACCTCACAATTGCTAAAATTAATAATTCCAAATCCTAGTAACAATTTTCTGAATTTTATAATGAATATTAGGGCATGGATTCAACCCAAAAACAACTTATTGATGATCAAATATTTATCAAAAATTACAAAATATTGCAGCTGTCATAAATACCTCTTTTTCTAGAATTTTGGAGCAATAAATGATTGAAAAAATAGCAATAAAATAGTGGAATAATTATGCAATATTTCAAACTGATTTCTAAGTTGAATTAGCCCTAGAAATTAATGGATTCAATCCCCAAAGGGGGTCACCCAACTGCAGAAATATATTTCTTGTGTCCTTATCCACGCAACCCTATGACAAGGGGTCTTCAATCCCTCAAAATGTAGTGCAACCTTATAATAGGGGTCTTCAAACACAAACCAATTCATTGCCCTGGAAATGGACTCAAACCCTTGTCAAATGGCCTCAAACCAAGTTGCCTTCCTCCTTGACCTAGTCGCCACTCTTGCAATTAATTCGTCACACCCTAGGATGGGTCAAACCTTTACTTCTTGAATATGATAATCAATTACAACCTTTGAAATGAAGCTACCCACTATGAGAATTAGAGGGGTTCGTCTCTAATCTTTTAAAACCTTGAAGGTTTTCGTCTCCAAAGCCTCGAGTTAAGCTTTTCGTGCTTGGTCTCCAAATCAATATCCAAAATAGCATACCCTTTCCAAGTGAGCCCTCAACCTTCTTAAATAACCTTCCCAATGTTGGCAATTTGAGCAACGAGACAGTTGACAGTTTTGCTATCATGATCCAGAAAGCAGTCTGAGGACTAAAGAATTGTCATTCCCATCTAAGGTAGCATGAAATTGTCATTGATGTCAAAGGTTGATGTCCTTGATGTCATTGAGATTGAATCTGATCATGCATTAATACCAAAGGTTGAGTTGAGCAGACTTGTGGAGTAAATTGGGTTTGTGAAGTGCTCTTACTTAGAAGAGGCAATCGGGGTAAGTCAAGAAGGATGGAAAACCGGAAATAGTCTTGAAGAATTCCTTCGGAGGAATTCTTTCGGAAAAAATGGCAAGGACAATCTTTCGAAAAAATTATCAAGTCCTTTTCGGAAAAGTGGACCTTTTCAAAAAGTCTGAATGGTATCTTCTGAAAGTTTCGAAGGGCAAGTGGACCTTTTCAAAAAGTCCGAAGGGTATCTTTTGAACATTCCGAAGGGCAAGTGGACCTTTTCAAAAAGTCTGAAGGGTATCTTTTGAACGTTGCAAAGGGTATGTGGACACTTGCAGAAAAGCCGAAGGGTAGATTGCAGAGAGTCCGAAGAAATGTCACGGACAAAAAGTCCAAAGAAATGATGCGAACAAAATGTCCGAAGAAATGTCTCGGACAAAAAATCCGAAGAAAAGATTTTCGAATGACACTTCCGAATAGAAGCCAATGATGAATTCTTTCGGAGAAATTGGATGACACTTCAGAATGAAATGGACCCAGACAAAAAGTCCACGGAAATTGTCCCGAAGACACAAAGGCCTACAATAATTTGTATAAAGGAACCTTCCGAAGGAATTAAAGCAAGGTTAAAAGATGAGCAAGTCTTCAAGGATCAACGTTGCAAGGAACGTTACAAGAATGCCAAAGAAAATAAGATCACACCAACATGCCAAAGTTTAACGCTCAATACAAAGGGTAAATATCGAGCATGTCGAGGACAATTGAAAGGAGCGGAAGCGAACCTATGATATAGAAAGCAGCGAAATGTGAAAATGTAATGTCCCCTTCTAGCTAGGCCTTGTACTTTCAGCATGATTAGCCTATCAGTGGCCCTCGTAGGCTAATACGGCATGGTTAGAGGGTCTTCTCCGCAGTAACCCAAATGGCAATTGGTTTTTTTAGGGAAGTTATGACATATTCTAGAGGTTTTCTAATGATTTATTAGAATGTTTCTATTTTTAGAAACCTCATGTTACAAAATGATGTTATATTTGTACTTTATGTTATAATTCATTATTTTATATTAAAGTGCAAATATAATATATCAAAAGGGAAAAATAATAACAAAATATTATGATATTTCTAGAAGCTTCCCAAAAGAAGGAAAAAAAAAGGTATAAAGGGAGGTGTGGGCTGCCATTATGGATCATCCCGATTTGATGTTGTCTTTGTTATGGTATGCTTGTGGAGCCTAGAGTTTTCTGCGGTGAATCAATTTGTCTTTGGGAACGATAACTCCCATTGATAGCATAACTAAGGGAGTGAAATATTTCTTGAAGGGTTGCATTTTGGAGGTGATATTTCAGTTATCTCAATTGAAGCAAAATTTGTGGCCATTGGCCAATTTTGGAGAAATCGATTTGGTGAATTTGTGGAGGTTGCATATCTATCTTTTGGTGTTGGTTTCTCTATAGCTTGGCATTGATTTTCCTTGGTTAAGAGCGCATATTGCATTGTAGAGAAATCTGATATAAAAATCAGATATTTACAGTCAAGGAAGGACGCCATTAGGAGGGACGTTTTTGCTTGTGGGGGTTCCAATTTGCATCGATTCTTTGCTTGGCTTGGTGCGCCCACTTCCTTGGAGCATGAAGATGATATTAGATGCTTGAAACAACGCATATTCATTGCATATTATTTTAAATTTGAGATTAGACCAGAACAGGGGCAACCGACTTGGAAAATTTGATTTGGCTTGGGAGATCATCCTTTCACTTGGAAATTGCTTGCTCCATCTATTCTCAAGGGCGCCTCAATCCAACAAAGTTTCATTGCATACAATTCATCCTTTAGTATAGTTTATATTTGCAGCTATAAGTGTGCATCTTTCATACCAGCATACCATATAATTGTAATTCTTGTTTATGCCAAGAGTCTTGGCTAGTCTAGTGGAGCATTGTATCAAATCATCAATACAAATAAGAATCACAAGTTGCTAGTCATTTATGGTTATCTTTTGAGCATTTGAATTGAGATAGTAGGTCGCATGCCAACTGTTCGACTAAATGTCCATTGGTTGTAGGTGATTAGTTTGCTTTGTGAATTCATCTAATTGCATAGAAAAGAACAAAAAAATAAGTCATTCTTGCATCTAAAACTTAGCATTGTCATTCTTGCATTGTTCTATAAACAATTGAAGCTTTAATCCATCGTCATTCAAACAAATCATCAAACTGTGACAAAAACCAGCAAGCACTTTGCATACAAAGTGTTTGAAAAAATTACAAGGCAGCAAATTGAGACAATTAAGGGCAGATTGGGCAAGGATTGTTACAGAAAAGGGGAAAAAAATGCTCGATGGTTAATGGCAAAGCAAGAATTAAAATGCATGCTACTTTAAAAGATCAATGGCTCACATCTGATCGGTGCATTAGATCCAATGGTGCGAAGCAAACTCAGATGACCCTTCGAGTGCACGCGCATTTGACAAGTGTCAAGAGGTCATAAGGAAAGATCCAACAAAGAAAAGAATGTGAACTTGGCGCGACGAAAGAAATAAAAAGCCCGCATTTAATGTCTTCTAACTGTCTATAAAGGAACAACTGGAACTGGTGATGAACTCGATATATCTTTACGGAGCTCAAGATTAATCAATCTAAGTGATCGAGGAAGTGGCGCAGTTAAGAACAGTAGAAGTGCAGATGCCAAAGATAGTAAAGACATTTGAACGTTGCAGTTTGAAGCATGAATCGAGACACGAAGTCAAAGTCACATTGAATGCAGATCAGAAGTGATCAAGGAAGCGGCATAGTTAAGAACAGTAGAAGTGCAGATGCCAAAAATAGTAAAGACATTTGAACATTGTCGTTTGAAGCATGAATCGAAACACGAAGTCAAAGTCACATTGAATGCAAATCAAAAGCTTGAACCGGTTAAGAGCAGTTGAAGTGTGAACTCTTTACAAATAGAAAACCCTAAGATGCATTTGTCTATGCTACAAATAAAATATTTGAAAGTGTCGTTGTTGCGATAATAATTAGAGTGTTAACTCAAAATTGTCGAATGAGGTCATATGCAGACAGCATGAAAAGGCAAAGCAAATAAGGTGTGTCAATATAGAAGATACCCAGACACAAAGAGATAGAGGCAGATAAGCGGAGAAGGCACATAGTGTGAAGGTGCAGTTACAGACAAGACTTGTAACAAAAAACTGAACAAGATTCATTCTAAATCTCTTTTGTATTTTGAAGTTGTAGCTTCATTTCTCTGATAGGTTGGTGCCATCATAAAAACTGAGTTGGTGCTCCGTTAGGAAGTTGATGCTTCCTTAGAGTGGGTGCTCTTGAATGTAACCAGTGAGGTTTGTCTGTGAGACATCTTTTCTGTGAGGCTGGATTAGAATAGTAGCTTCTAGCAGCTTTTCTCACCATGGTTTTTTCCTTTGGGTTTCCACGTAAAAATCTGATGTTGAACATTCTTATGTGTGTGTATGATCTCTGTTTTGTTCTTTACTTTGCATATACATTATGTATCTTGTTTAAAATTTTTAAGAACCAGGTTTTAGCTCATCTACTAATTCACCCCCACCTCTCAGTAGATAGTGTGTTCAACAATTGGTATCAAAGTGCAGGTTCCTTAGGAGAAGCTTAATCAGCGAAGGTAGATCGTGGTTAGTGAACACAATGGCCTACCAAGAAGGATCTTCATCAAACAAGGCTCCTCTATTCGATGGGTCTAACTATGCTTTTTGGAGCATAAGAATGGAAACATACTTGTCTTCCCTAGGGTTTGATGTATGGATGTCAATGGTAAATGGTTATACAGCTCCTGTTGTAACTTCTATTGATCAGGCGACCAAAAAAGCTTATGAGAATAACGCCAAAGCAAAGAATGTTATTCTTTGTGGGTTGTCAAACTCCGAATTTGTCAAAGTTATGCACTGCCAGAGTGCAAAAGACATTTGAAATAAGTTAAAAAGTATCTATAAAGGAGACATCAAAGTGAAACAGGGCAAGCTGCAAACGCGCAAAGGACAATTTGAAAGCCTAAAGATGAATGAAGAAGAGAAGATAGCTGACTATCTCCTCAGGGTAGATGAAATAGTCAATGCCATAAGAGGACTTCGAAAAACAATAGAAGAATCAACTATTGTCAGGAAGGTTCTAAGATCCCTTCCATCAGGATACGACTCCAAAATTTTGGTTATTGAAGAAGCGAGAGATTTGGAAAAGCTTACCATGAATGAACTAAATGGAAAGTTTACAGCCTACAAAATGAAGATGGGAGAGATAGACACGGTCAAGAGAGAAGTAGCCTTCAAAGTAGTAAAGTTTGCAAAAGAAGAAACCTCTATGTTCGATTCTGAGGAGACTGATGGTGAAGAAACAAATTTTGTCAGAAAACTGAAGAGAGGATCAGGTAAGTATAAAGGAAAACTTCCGTTCAAGTGTTTTAACTACAGCAAGGTAGAACACTTCGCTGCAAAATGTCTATACAATAAGGACAACGCCGAGCAAGTAGAAAATATCAAATAGGTGAAACCGCATTATGCTAAGAAGAAAAACTTCTTCAAGAACGAAAAGGGGTTATATATAAAAGAAGATAGTGACTCAGTGGAAGAAAGTAACAATGACAGCTCTGACAATGAGCATGACTGTGCCTTTCTAGCTAAAGGAGATGAGTTCCTATTTATGGCAGAGGAATTCACCTCCTTGAATCAAGAACAAAATAAAGATGAAGATTGTGATGGAGAAGGTGAGATTGATCTTGAAGGTAAACTTGTGTGTGCTCTTGAAGAAATTGAAAATCTAAGAAAAGAAAACTCAACGCAGAAGAAGCATGTGAAGGAGCTTGAAAAGGCTAATCAAATGATTGTGACACTAAAAACTCAAGTTGAGGAAGCCAACAGAATAGTAGAAGTCATCAAGATGGATCTCCAATCAAAATCCAACGAATGCGTGAGACTTGAAGCAGAAGTAGTATCCTTAAGGAAAGAACTTGAGAAGGCAAGAGACCAACTAAACAAAAGCTTAAAGCTGACGAAAGGATAAGAAGTTCTTAGTGAACTGATCAGTGCACAAAAGACTTCAAATGAAAAGTCAGGTCTTGGATACGATAAAGAAAAAAGATCCTCAACTTGTACACCAATGAACTTGTATGATAACTTCAAGAAAGGAGAAGCAAAAGCTATGAACAAGAAGATCAGCAAAGAAGCAACGAAGGCAAAGATTAGAAAAGCATAAAGGCTAATCCAAGGAAAGATGCAGAAGGATACATCAAAGTGGCAAACTTGAAAAAGCAGAAAGATAAAAGTTTTCGTTATACTGTACCAAAGAACGTTATGACCAGGTACGTTCCTTTTATGGTTATTGTTTTAGCTGTAATCAGTTCAGTCATAGGGCTATTGATTGTAGAGTTTTTCTTACTAAAAATTTTAATTTTGCTAGTAGAAATTCATTTGCGCCTTTGATAAATTCAAATTTAATATGTTACAATTGTAATAATTCTAGACATATAGCTAAGTATTGTAGAGCTAACATTGCAATGACAAGAAAGTAAAGTTTAGGCAAAGGCAAGTCTTTAAATGAGAATAGAGTTTCAAAGGCCACTCTTAAAGAAAGGAAAAAGGCAGATGAGAGAACCGTGGAAAGTGAAAGATCAATCCCTGATTGCTCAAACGACACTCCATGCCAAAGAGCAAAACTTGTGGGTCATAGATAGCAGTTGCTCAAAGCATATGACTAGGGACAAGAGCAAATTCACCAGTATAAGCAAATGCAAGAAAGGGACTATCAATCTAGAAGATAACACTGCAGTCAGAATCAGAGGTAAAGGAACCTTGCACATAGATGGCAAGCTTTCTACACATGACGTCCTGTATGTTAAAGAACTTAAACATAATCTCTTAAGTGTAAGTCAGATTTGTAATAATGGTTATGAAGTCATATTTAACGCTGAAGGTTGTAAACTGAAAAGAGCTGGAAAACCCATTGCACAAAGAACTGAAAGCAACATATACAACTTGATTGAATAAAATGATGCAAGTTGCCTGATGGAAACAGTCGATGAGAGTTGGTTATGGCATAAAAGAATGGGTCATGTCAACTTCGACAATCTAGTCAAAGTAAGCTCTCATAAGTGTGTTAGACATATGCCCAAAATAATCAAACCTGCAGATATCACATGCAGAGCATGCCAACTAGGAAAGCAGACAAGGGTCAAATTTGAAACGAAAGAATATGCGACCTCAAAACCCCTACAAGTAGTTCATACAGATTTATGTGGTCCTACTAGGACAAAAAGATCCAAAGGTGTATACTATTTTATGCTATTTGTAGATGACTTCTCAAGGATGACATGGGTAACTTTTTTGAAAGATAAGTCACAAGCCTTTGAGAGATTTAAGATCTTCAGGGCCATGGTTGAGAATGAAATGGAAAAAAAAATCAAATGTTTAAGATCAGACAAAGGTGGAGAATTCACCTCCAACGAGTTTATAGAATATTGTGAGCAGCATGGAATTAAGAGACAGTACTCCCCTGCACGAACTCCACAGCAAAATGGGGTTGTAGAAAGAAAAAACAGAACTATGAAGGAGATAGCCAGAACAATGTTGAAAGAGGCAAAACCTCCTGATGGATATTGGAAAGACGTAGTTCAAACAACTGTATATATCTTAAACAGAGTTCAACTTAGGGTAAAGAATGATAAAACCCCATATGAACTGTGGTTTGAAAAACCTGCATCCGTAAAGTATTTTAGAGTGTTTGGAAGCAAGTGCTACATCAGAAAAAAAGAGGCCAAACTTGAAAGTTTCGAGTCACGATGTGATGAAGGAATTTTTCTTAGATACTCCACTCACAACAAAGCCTATGTGTGTTACAATAGATCGCTGCATAAAATAGTTGAAAGCATCAACGTCAAGGTAGAAGAAGGATTCAAACAAGTTGAGCCTAATGAAGAGATCAGAATTGAAGAATCAGGAGCAAAAAATGAAGTAAAAGATAGTGAAGAGGAAGAAAAGAGTAAAAGGGCACCTGCAAGGTTTGTTCAAAAAGAACATCCCAAGGAGCAGATAATTTACAACAAAGATAAGGGTGTTTAGACTAGGAGAAGAGTTGTAATAAACAAGGAGCAAGTAAACTTTGCTCTACTTTCAGAAATTGAGCCTAAGGCCTTCAATGAAGCCAACAAAGATGAAAACTGGCTAACAACGATGGAAGAACTCAATGAAATTGAAAAGAATATAACTTGGGAATTAGTTCCTAGACCCTTGAACAAGAATGTAATAGGAACTAAGTGGGTTTATAGAAACAAACTCAATGAAGATGGAGCAGTCATAAGAAACAAAGCTAGACTAGTGTGCAAAAGATATGCACAAGTAGAAGGCATAGATTTCAAAAAGACATTTGCTCATGTGGCAAGACTGAAAGCTATAAAATGTTCTTGGCATTCTTTGTTCACAAGAAATTCAAGGTATATCAAATGGATGTGAAGTCAGCGTTCCTATATGGAAACTTAGAAGAGGACGTGTACATTGAACCAGAAGGATTTTAGTTAGCAGAGGAAGAAAATTATGTGTGCAAACTAAAAAAAGCTTTGTATGGTCTGAAACAGGCACCTAGAGCATGGTATTCACGATTGGATCAATACCTGCAACGACAAGGTTTCAGAAAAGGGTGCGCAGACAACAATCTATATTTTAAATCAGAAGGTAAGCATATGCTGATTGTTGTTGTCTATATGGATGATATTATCTTTGAAGGTGGTGATAGTAACATGTGCAAAGAATTTGCCACACAAATGGAAAATGAATTGGAATGTCAATGCTGGGAGAACTCTCCTTGCTTGGTTTACAAATTACACAAACTAATGAAGGTATATTCATATCTCAAGCTAAGTACGCGAAGGAGATGGTCGAGAAATTTGGAATGGAGGACAGCAAACCAGTTGGTACTCCCATGATGACTGTGTTGGGTGAATATTTTGTCGGCCAGCTAATTGGTGACCAAAATAGTTCCTATCACCACAGCATAGGGAGATGAGTCGTCCTGGTGTGCAAGTTTACTACATCAACAAGGGACTAATCTCTCCTCTCATCAAGGGGAGGTTCCCTATAGATACGTAGGAGCTATATACAATATAAATAAGCAGAAAATAACACATGGGGGCAGAATAAACCATCCATCTCTCTTCTTTCAGAGATGATGCTCACAGACAAAGGAGAAAACCCTAGTGAAAACACTAAAGGCACTTCTCTTCTTTCAGAAGTGTTCTTGCGGGAAACAACAGGAGTTTCTTTCAGGTAGTAAAAGTAACTGATGACAAAGGGCGCAGTAACCAACAAGATGAAACAAAACACAAAGTTTCCACCTCAACTGCCCAAAGAGTATAACACAAAGGATAATGGGGGCACAAAGTCGTCCCAGAATCCTCAACACAGAAAGAAAAAGAAAACACAGACTGAAAGCAATTGTGGAAGCACAAAGTCTTCTCACAGTTGGCTTCAGGACACCTCCCTTTTTACTTTCACTAATTCAGCTTGTCGAATTAAATAAATAAGAATGATTCTAGGAAACAGACATAAGAACAATTTCCTAAAGTAGCACAAGCCAAAACAACACAAAGTCTGCAAGTCACTTGCTTTCTCATTCAAATAAAATAATATGAACTACAATCTGAGCTCAAAGTCTCAGTAATGCCTTTCAATTTGGGCAGAGTTTCACTTCTGGTAACGGGAAGATATCTTTAAAACAATAAAAGAGATTACAATATATAGCAGCCCAGAAAGACTTGGCGCTTTTTTTTCATAGAACGGCCCATGTTGTGCATTCAATGCCTTGAATGCATTTCCAGGTTTGTCAAAGGACTGCGTTGAAATCAGGGCGGCTGTCTTAACTATGGCGTGTCATTTCATCCCATATGTCTTCTCCCGAGTCTGGATCATCTGGTCTGTCCCCCCTGACATCTGCGCAACTGTCCATTTTGTCTCTTCCTGCTGCGATTTGAGCTATCGGGCTATCTTTTGGTCAGTCGCTTGGTTCTTCCTTTAAATTCCGCGCTTTATTTGAATTTCCACGGATATTTCTTTACTTTAAATTTGACGTCCACGGGACCGTCAATGGTCGCCAGCTGCTTGAACCATGTTGAACCTTGAACCTGTGAACCTATGAAAGTTCATTGGTTCATTGGTTCATTCTATCTCTTTTGTTCCATCGCTTCCTGGTTCAATCGCTTTCCCGCTCCTTGGTTGAACCATCCGTTGAACCACCTGTTTGCTGCTTTTTCCCTTGACTGAGGCCGCCCTTGAACCTTTGAACCTATGAACCATTGAACTTTGAACTCTTTCGATTCAAGGTTCAATCGGTTCATCGGTTCATTCTGTGTCTCATTCAATCATTGCTTCCTTTATCTTTCTAAGTCCCTCTGAGGCCTTGAAATATTGAACCTTCGAACCAGTTGAACTTGTTGAACCATTTGGTTCAAGGTTCAACGGTTCCATCCTTGTTCTTTGAAAACCTTCTTTGTCTAAGTTTTTTGGAAGGCTCTCTTCTGCGTCTTCAAGTGCCCCCTGTAAGGGTACCTACCCTTCGGGATTTTTTTTTTGGGATGACTTCAGATTTCAACTTTCCCGGCGGGTTCTTGCTTCTTTGGCGGGCTTTTGGCTCTCGGGCTTTTTCTGTCGGGCTTTTCCTTCAGACAAAAAGTCCGAAAGAAAGCTTCTTTTCCTTAGCCGTTTGTTCTTTTCAATTTTTTTGGGCTTTCTTCTCGAGTGAATCCCTTCGGCCTTCTTCACTTAATCATTCCCATCGAACAAAAAATCTGAAAGAATTGTTCCTTTTGGGCCTTTGAACAAATCCAAAGGAATTATGTCTTTTCTTTGACCTTTGAACCAATGTTCCCTGTGCTCCGCAAGGGCACTTGCCTCTTTGGCTTTGGGGCAGCCCCTTGAACCTACAGATTGAACCAACCGATTGAATTAACTTTGGTTCAACGGTTCAATGGTTCAAACGGTTCATTCTTCATTATTTGGCTAAGTCTTTTTTATCTTTTGCACCAAGCGCGTTGAACCAATTCGTCGTTGAACCCGTTGAACTCGCCTAAGTGTTGAGAGCTTGCTTCTTTCCTGCAGAGTCCGTAGAAATCAACCTGTGAAGCCCATAGAACTTGGCCTGCAGAGTCCGTAGATTTTCTTCCTACAGAGTCCGTAGATTCAAGCCTGCGGAGTCCGTAGATTCAAGCCTGCAGAGTCCGTAGATTCAAGCCTGCAGAGTCGGTAGATTTTTTTGAGAAGCTTGAAAAATGAGGAATTTGAATGCTCAAAACAAATTTCGAAAAAGGAAGAGACAATTTTGGTCTTGCAGAGCCCAAAATAGTTCATATGTTGTCCCAAAAATGAGTGATATTTTCGAGGGACAACAGCTGGCTCCAGTTGGGGAACTTCCCTTAGTTGAAAACTTGGAACAGTTGAGGGGAGTAGAAACCAGAATCTCCAGTGCCTTGAAGTGTGCCATTGGGCTACGAAGTCATGCTACCCAAAAAGAAAGGCTCCAAAAAACGAAAACGAAAACGAAAAGCACAAAACAAAACCAAAGACTATACAAGTGTACATATGTACAAGTGAACTTATCTGGCACTTCAAGTATTGAAGTGATTCAAACGCTGCCCATTGTGAGACAATGAAAATGGCGTTCTGTCCTGATAAACCAGCAGGAAACCATTTTGTCCCCAGAATCGATGACGGGCGAATGGAACTCTCCACCAGGAAATCAATTTTCTGCTTCCTCTTCGCTGTTTCTTCTTCTTGCCCCATGGCAAGACGTGGTCTTCAAACTGAAAACCAAAACTCCTTGCTCTCTTGACGAAGAGTTCCTTTTGCTAACTTTGGAGTACAGCAATATGGTCCACTACCATAGCATGTTGTTCTGCTAGTTCAGTCCAGCACATGTTTTGATTGTCAGCATCAAACTCCTGACAAACCATCAACTCAACATCTCCTTTGGTGTGAAGGAGTTTGATCTCCTCATCCTGAGCAGTCTTCAATCCGAGCAACAGAGATCTGCATCCAGCATGAGTGGAAGAATTGCTGCCATCAGATTCCAGGATCCAAGCATCATCGGAAGCTGATCTTCTATTAGATTTCTCTTCATCGGAGATGGAAGATCCTTCTTGATTTGTACTGCGCTCTACCAATTTTTTTGATGCCTTGTTTGGATGAAATCCTGGATTGCCAGCTACAGGGCTTTCATCAGCTGGGACATGAACGTCCTCTGTGGTTAAGAAGTAATTACTCTTGCCTGAAGGCTCAAACATAATTTGAGCAGTAGGGGCTGACGTTTGGGTAACCACAATCTTTGCCTCAGACAGGTCCGCCCCTAGTTCTCCACCAATGTCTAATTGCTCAGGATTGGCTTGCAGGGATTCAAACTCAGTCATTTGAATTTTGGATTTCTTGACATGATCAATCATGGCAAATGACTGAGATGGACTTGGAAGAGAGGATGGGAGTTCATCCTTTTGGTTTTTGGGAGGGGGAGGACTGATCTGCGAATTTGAAGTAGAAGGTACAGAGATGTTCGATGTACTTACTTTTTTGCCAATCACCGGGTCCTTTGACTGAAAAGGAAGAGGGGTTCTCTGCTCAGCAATTGAAATTACTGGTTGGGGTCGCTCCTCTGTCTTCTCTTTGTTGGCCTGTTGGGCTGACTGATTCTCGGACCTGGTGAATACTGCGTATGATCCTTCGACTGCTTCACCTTCACTTCTGGGTTCATCCTGAAAATTCAGGAAACCAATGTGGGAGTCGCCAGCGGATTCTTCTAGATCCTCCTTGAAGAGATCAGTGCCATTTTCTTGCTCGAACTCAGGTTGGAAATAGGAAACATGTTCTGTTTTCAGATATCCAACTACTGAGTTGGTTGGAGGTGCTTCAAGGGCAAGGTTCCTCTGTGGGAGAGGAATACGATTTGATTGCCCTTGACTTCTAGCAGCGTTGCCTTGATTTCGCTGATTGGGAAATGTCCTCCTTGGTATATCTTTATATAGAGGAGCAGAAGACATACCTTGTGCCACTTGCTTTTTCAAGGCTAGCAATTTATTTGCCAGCTTTTGTATCATTGGGTCAATGGTGGCTATGCGTGAGTATTCAGAAGATGAAGAGGGTTTACCTCTGTTAGGATCTCTCCTTATCTTTTCTGCCAAAATAAGGTCATCTT
Organism: Torreya grandis; assembly: GCA_037957365.1. Taxonomy (NCBI): domain Eukaryota; kingdom Viridiplantae; phylum Streptophyta; class Pinopsida; order Cupressales; family Taxaceae; genus Torreya; species Torreya grandis. Next base: position 549,213 of record JARHVA010002418.1, read on the forward strand.
CTAGCTCAGTAGCCAAGTCTTGAGTAGCCTCAAGGTCTGTGTCTATCCCGTCTCAACAGAAAACTCACTTCAGGGAACTGTGAGTTGATGAAGAAACATTTGAGATTCTGAGGTGTCGGCTGGGCGACCATGGGAATCATGTGCCTCAACTTGTTGAACCTGGCAATAAAATCCCTCATAGGCTCATGAAGTTCCTTCATCATCTGAGTGAGCTGGGCCAGCAAAGCATGTGCATCCTCTGCAGGCTTGAACCTAGTTTCAAACTTGGCTTTGAGTGTATCCCAGTCAGTCACTGATCCAACTTGCAAATGGTAGAACCAGTCTGCAGCAGCACCTTGTAGTGTCTCCACAAAAACCCTAACTGCCACATCTTCAAATTCCACCCCTATCACACCACAGGTTATGCTGAAAGCTGTAATGTGTTCATCAGGGTGAACTATCCCATCAACAAAGAATTTGGAGAAATTCTTTCTTGAACTACGTGAGAGTTCATGCAGAGGTGGAGTCAAGTTGAGTGGGCCAAAAGAGTTACTCCAGGGGCCTCGAACTGCCATGATTTAATTAAGAAAAACAGAGATAACAAATCTGGACGGAGTGGCCAAATTGCAGAACAAAAATGGAAAAGGACTGGCTCAGCTTCAGCTTGAGGCTTCAAACTGCGCACTCTTTTCCAGCAGCTCTGGTTTTGCAGACCGAGATGGAGGAAAATGGTAAGGCTATAAATGGATAATGGGTAAGACACAAAACGGAGTCGCCAGAGTCTATATAATGGATAAGGGAAGGAACTGCTTCAATCTGAAACTTGAGGCTCCAGACTTCACGTTCATCCCCAGCGGAGTCGCCAAAAACTGTTGGGTGAATATTTTGTTGGCCAGCTAACTGGTGACCAAAATAGTTCCTATCACCACAGCATAGGGAGATGAGTCGTCCTGGTGTGCAGGTTTATTACATCAACAGGGGACTAATCTCTCCTCTCATCAAGGGGAGGTTCCCTATAGATACGTAGGAGCTATATACAATATAATTAAGCAGAAAATAACACATGGGGGCAGAATAAACCATCCATCTCTCTTCTTTCAGAGATGATGCTCACAGACAAAGGAGAAAACCTTGGTGAAAAAACTAAAGGCACTTCTCTTCTTTCAGAAGTGTTCTTGCAGGAAACAACAAGAGTTTCTTTCAGGTAGTAAAAGTAACTGGTGACAAAGGGCGCAGTAACCAGCAAGATGAAACAAAACACAAAGTTTCCACCTCAACTGCCCAAAGAGTATAACACAAAGGATAATGGGGGCACAAAGTCGTCCCAGAATCCTCTATCACAGAAAGAAAAGGAAAACACAGACTGAAAGCAATTGTGGAAGCACAAAGTCTTCTCACAGTTGGCTTCAGGACACCTCCCTTTTTACTTTCACTAATTCTGTTTGTCGAATTAAATAAATAAGAATGCTTCTAGGAAACAGACATAAGAACAATTTCCTAAAGTAGCACAAGCCAAAACAGCACAAAGTCTGCAAGTCACTTGCTTTCTCATTCAAATAAAATAATATGAACTACAATCTGAGCTCAAAGTCTCAGTAATGCCTTTCAATTTGGGCAGAGTTTCGCTTCTGGTAACGGGAAGATCTCTTTAAAACAATAAAAGAGATTACAATATATAGCAGCCTAGAAAGACTTGGCGCTTTTTTTTCATAGAACGGCCCATGTTGTGCATTCAATGCCTTGAATGCATTTCCAGGTTTGTCAAAGGACTGCGTTGAAAACAGGGCGGCTGTCTTAACTATGGCGTGTCATTTCATCCCATATGTCTTCTCCCGAGTCTGGATCATCTGGTCTGTCCCCTCTGACATCTGCGCAACTGTCCATTTTGTCTTTACTTCATGGAAGAAAAAACAGGCCGTGTCTTTAATTTGCAAGCCAAAATACCTGCTTAGTGGACTATTCCACTTACTGAAATTACTTCTGCGCAGATATTTCGGGCTTTTCCCTCTTTCTGCTTTTGTCTTTTCCAGCTTTGTCTCTTCCTGCTGCAATTTGAGCTATCGGGCTATCTTTTGGTCAGTCGCTTGGTTTTTCCTTTAAATTCCGCGCTTTATTTGAATTTCCACGGATATTTATTTACTTTAAATTTGACATCCGCGGGACCGTCAATGGTCGCCAGCTGCTTGAACCATGTTGAACCTTGAACCTGTGAACCTATGAAAGTTCATTGGTTCATTGGTTCATTCCGTCTCTTTTGTTCCATCGCTTCCTGGTTCAATCGCTTTCCCGCTCCTTGGTTGAACCACCTGTTTGTTGCTTTTTCCCTTGACTGAGGCCGCCCTTGAACCTTTGAACCTATGAACCATTGAACTTTGAACTCTTTCGGTTCAAGGTTCAATCGGTTCATCGGTTCATTCTGTGTCTCGTTCAATCATTGCTTCCTTTATCTTTCTAAGTCCCTCTGAGGCCCTGAAATATTGAACCTTCAAACCAGTTGAACCTGTTGAAGCATTTGGTTCAAGGTTCAACGGTTCCATCCTTGTTCTTTGAAAACCTTCTTTGTCTAAGTTTTTTGGAAGGCTCTCTTCTGCGTCTTCAAGTGCCCCCCGCAAGGGTACCTACCCTTCGGGTTTTTTTTTGGGCAGACTTCAGGCTTCAACTTTCCCAGCGGGTTCTTGTTTCTTCGGCGGGCTTTTGGCTCTCGGACTTTTTCCGTCGGGCTTTTCCTTCGGACAAAAAGTCCGAAAGAAAGCTTTTTTTCCTTAGCCGTTTGTTCCTTTCAATTTCTTCGGGCTTTCTTCCCGAGTGAATCCCTTCGGCCTTCTTCACTTAATTATTCCCATCGGACAAAAAGTCCAAAAGAATTGTTCCTTTTGGGCCTTTGAACAAATCTGAAGGAATTATGTCTTTTCTTTGACCTTCGAACCAATGTTGCCTGCCCTCCGCAAGGGCACTTGCCTCTTTGGCTTTGGGGCAGCCCCTTGAACCTATCGATTGAACCAACTTTGGTTCAACGGTTCAACGGTTCAAACGGTTCATTCTTCGTTATTTGGCTAAGTCTTTTTGATCTTTTGCACCAAGCGCGTTGAACCAATTGGTCATTGAACTCGCCTAAGTGTTGAGAGCTTGCTTCTTTCCTGTAGAGTCCGTAGAAATCAACCTGTGAAGACCGTAGAACTTGGCCTGCAGAGTTTGTAGATTTTCTTCTTGCAGAGTTCGTAGGTTCAAGCCTATAGAATTCGTAGATTCAAGCCTGCAGAGTCCGTAGATTCAAGCCTACAGAGTCCGTAGATTTCTGAGAAGCTTGAAAAATGAGGAATTTGAATGCTCAGAACAAATTTCTAAAAGGGAAGAGACAATTTTGGTCTTGCAGGGCCCAAAATAGTTCATATGTTGTCCCAAAAATGAGTGATATTTTCGGGGGACAACAGACTGGTTGCAAGCTAAGCAAGGAAAATGAGTCTCCTGATGTAAATAATATGTTGTATAGATCAATGATAGGCAGCCTGTTGTATCTAACAGCATCAAGACCAGACATCATGCAAGTAGTACGCATGGTTGCACGGTTTCAAACAGCCCCAAAGAATCACATGTTAATGCTGTAAAAAGAATTTTTAGGTACATCAAGAGCACAATTGACTATGGGTTGTGGTACCAACTAGCGATGATCTTACTTTGATTGCCTATACTGATGCTGATTGGGCAGGTAGTGTGGATGATAGAAAAAGCATAAGTGGTGGTGCATTCTTTCTGGATAACAAACTTGTGTCTTGGCTGAGCAAGAAGCAAGAATTGAATACACTCTCTACAGCTGAAGCAGAGTATGTCGCAATAGCTGCTTTCTGCACTCATCTTGTGGATGAAGCAAAGTCTTATGGACATAAAGGTAGAATATCAAGCACCTATCCCTATTTTATGTGATAGTTTAAGTGCCATAAATCTATCCAAGAATCCAGTGATGCATTCCAAAACCAAGCATATTTTCATAAAATATCATTTTTTGAGAGAAAAGGCAGCAAGTCAAGAGGTCACAATGGAACATGTGCCAACCAAGAATCAGATTGCAGATATCTTTACCATGCCTCTTCCCAAGGAGCAATTTGAGTATCTGAGAGAGAAGTTGGGAGTTGTAGCTCCCACTCCATATCACTAGACTCTTGTGATAGGTTATAAGTCCAGGGGGAGCATTGCAGGCATTTTATTAACTCCTAGATTAAGAGTGAAGGCAATCTACTATGTACTTTACACATCGTTTGCCATTTGATGTTAAGGAGCAGACTAAGGTATGTTGGATCTAGATTTCTATGCTCGTCTATGTAAGAGATATATCTATTGTTGATTGGTCTTTCAAACCAATGCTAGATCCAAGATCGGTTGAAGCATATGAAAGCCTGGAGAATCATAGAAATAGTTCAGGTCGGTGTGCATTATCCAAGGGGGAGTCTTTCTTCATAATACTCTATCCAGACAGGTCCAAGGATCAGAACAACTCATAAGCCAGTAAAGCAGCAGTGTGTCTTATTGGTTTAGCAAACACTCTTTGTCATTAATGTCAAAGAGGGAGAAATCAGAATAAGAGCAAGCAAGCAGAATGAAAAGGGAGTTTTGAGGATGTTTTTGCTCTTGAGGGTGTTTTGCCATCAATGACAAAGGGGGAGATTGTTGGCACTTTGAGCAAGGAGATAGTTGACAGTTTTGATATCATGATCCAAAAAGTAGTCTGAGGACTGAAGAATTGTCATTCCCATCTAAGGCAACATGGAATTGTCATTGATGTCAAAGGTTGATGTCCTTGATGTCATTGAGATTGAATCTGATCATGCATTAATGCCAAAGGTTGAGTTGAGCAGACTTGTGGAGTAAATCGGGTTTGTGAAGTGCTCTTACTTAGTAGAGGCAATCGGGATAAGTCAAGAAGGATGGAAAACCCAAAATAGACTTGAAGAATTCCTTCGGAGGAATTCTTTCGAAAAGAATGGCCAGGACAATTCTTTCGAAAAAATTATCAAGTCCTTTTCGGAAAAGCGGACCTTTTCAAAAATTCCGAAGGGTATTTTTTGAACATTTCGAAGGGCAATTGGACCTTTTCAAAAAGTCCGAAGGGTATCTTTGGAATGTTCCGAAGGGCAAGTGGACCTTTTCATAAACTCTGAAGGGTATCTTTTGAACGTTGTAAAGGGTATGTGGACACTTGCAAAAAAGTCGAAGGGTAGATTGCAAAGAGTCCAAAGAAATGTCACGGACAAAAAGTCCGAACAAATGATGCGGACAAAAAGTCCGAAGAAAAGATTTTCGAATGACACTTCCGAATAGAAGCTAATGACGAATTATTTCGGAGAAATTGGAGGACACTTCAGGATGAAATGGACCCGGACAAAAAGTCTGCAGAAATAGTCCCGAAGACAAAAAGGCCGGAAACAATTTGTATAAAGGAACCTTCCAAAGGAATTAAAGCAAGGTTAAAAGACGAGCAAGTCTTCAAGGATCAAAGTTGCAAGGAGCGTTACAAGAATGCTGAAGAAAATAAGATCACGCCAACATACCAAAATTTAACACTCAATACAAAGGGTAAAAATCGAGCATATCGAGGACAATCGAAAGGAGTAGAAGCAAACCCATGATATAGAAAGCAACGAGATGTGAAAAGGGAAGAAAAGAAGCTCGATGGTTAATGGCAAAGCAAGAATTAAAATTCATGCTGCTTTAAAAGATCAACGGCTCACCTCTGATCGATGCATTAGATCCAATGGTGCGAAGCAAACTCAGATGACCCTCCGAGTGCACGCGCATTTGACAAGTGGCAAGAGGTCATAAGGAAAGATCCAACAAAGAAAAGAAAGTGAAATTGGCGCGATGAAAGAAATTAAAAGTCCACATTTAATGTCTTCTAACTGTCTGTAAAGGAATAATTGAAAATGGTGATGAACTCGATATATCTTCACAAAGCTCAAGATTAATCAATCTAAGTGATCGAGGAAGCGACGCAGTTAAGAACAGTAGAAGTGCAGATGCCAAAGATAGTAAAGACATTTGAATGTTGTCGTTTGAAGCATGAATCGAGACACGAAGTAAAAGTCACATTGAATGCAGATCAGAAGCTTAAACCAGTTAAGAGCAACTGAAGTGTGAACTCTTTACAGAAGAAAACCCTCAGATGCATTTGTCTATATATGCTACAAACAAAACATTTGAAAGTGTCTTTGCTACTATTGCAATAATAATTAGTGTTAACTCAAAACTGTCGAGTGAGTACATATGCAAACAGCATAAAAAGGCAAAGCAAATAAGGTGTGTCAATATAGAAGATATCCAGACACAGAGATAGAGGCAAATAAGCTGAGAAGGCACACAACGTGAAGGTGCAGTTACATACAATACTTGTAATAGAAAACTGAACAAGATTCATTCTGAATCTCTTTTGTATTTTGAAGTTGTAGCTTCATTTCTCTGATAGGTTGGTGCCATAAAAAAAATGAGTTGGTGCTCAGTTAGGAAGTTGATGCTTCCTTAGAGTGGGTGCTCTTGAATGTAACCAGTGAAGTTTGTCTGTGAGACTGGATTAGAACAGTAGCTTCTAGCAGCTTTTCTCACCGTGGTTTTTCCCTTTGGGTTTCCATGTAAAAATCTGGTGTTGAGCATTCTTATGTGTGCGTATGATCTATGTTTTGTTCTTTACTTTGCATATACATTATGTATCTTGTTTTAAAGTTTTAAGACCCAGGTTTTAGCTCATCTACTAATTCACCCCCCCTCTCAGTAGATAGTGTTCAACAGCCAAAGTGGGGCATCCCACTCGAGGGAAGAGTTAGTGTAGATTAAAAGAGATTCTGCCTTTTTCTCATTAAGAGTTAACCCATGCTCAACAAGTCACTTTTAAGTCATAATTAGAAAAAATATATCAAAAAGTATCTTTTATAACTTAAAAAAAGAACCAAAGTTGTTCCTTTGATTTTACCTTCCCTTAACCGATGAAAAACATCCAAGAATTCGGCTAAGGGTCTTTTCCTATTTATGTCCAAAAGGGGGACATGACAATCCTCCCTGCCCAAAATTGCTCGTCCTCAAGCAATTGCAATATCCAGGGGGCTGCCCTAACCATTGGCCTCACAAAGAATCCATCTTTAGCCTCTTCCCATGGAAAGAAAGCCTTATTTTGAAGCCCTTCATTGTTGTCCCTATGAAAAGACCGTTGTTCATATGTGTTAAAAGTGTTGTGACAACAATGAATTGCTATCCTCTCCCCAACAAGGGGCTGCCCCTACTGTGCTCCATATCACCAATCATGGGATAGCTGCCAACACACTCCAAACTTGCTTTCTTGCTCAAAATTTTGCATATTTCTTGCACTGGAAGCTCGCTCAACGTAGCTGCAATCTGCTCCTTCCCCATCAACATGTGATCTTTCAATTTGACAAAAGAGATTACATATACTGTTATTTCTCAGGTGGTTAGTGGGTTCTAATCATGTCCAACAATCTTCTTATCATCCATAATCATGATAATTTTTAACAAAAGCTTACCCTTGTGAAGCTTTCATTGCAACATACCTTCAACATGAACTTGAGGACCCTCAAGCTCATACCAAATGAGCTGGAACTATTATGGACAGCATAGTGGAAGAACGTACCATGGCTGCCCTTCATGGCCTTTTTCATTCGTATGTGCACCTTAGAGTGGGTGCCCTTTTGTATGGTACCGAAATGCCCCTTAAGACTTCCAATGAGCCTATGAGTGCATAAAATTTGTAGGGCTTCTTCCTCCTTGGAGCTGTCCCTAGCTTGCCCTTCCGTCTCCATGAGATGGAGAGTATCTGTGGCCTCCATACAACCTTTTATTTCTAAATTCTGAATTTCTTTTTCCACGGCATACTCCAAGCTCGAAACGGGCTGAATCTCCTTCAAATTTTCAGAATTACCAGCATGATGTAGTGGTTGCTCTAACTCAGAATTTGCAGCCTTATTTGCCTTCCTTGTTGCCCATGCAATCAGTTTCTCATGGAAGGTCCCTTCCATGATCCTTGAGGTCACTTTCGGGGGTGCCTTATTGCTCAAGCCTCAAACCATGCAAAATCACCTCTTTCCCGTCCACTTTAAACTTGAGCTCCATTGTTTGGTAGTTTTGGGTGTACTCCCCAAGTGAATGCAACCATTGGATGCCAAGCACCACATTCACTTCTCCTATGCCCACCACATAGAAGTCATCCTCAATTTAATGCCTTTCCAAGGTAATGTTTAGTTTAGGAATCTTTGTGGTGCATGGGATAGTGAAGTCATCCGCCACAGTGACCCTAAACCCCTTAAACTCTATGGGTTGCAGCCCACATGTTGCAACCAACCCCTTATCAATAAATTTGTGGGTGGCCCCACTATCAACAAGGATAGTCACATGCTTACCTTGCAAAATCCCCTTCACTCTAAAGGGGTGATACCTAAGAGCCCCGGACAATGATGCAAAGGTGTCACTCATGTCTTCTCCTCAAATGATCCCCAAGGGTTCTTCTTCATAGATGGCTGCCCCTACCTCCTCCTCTTCTTCTTCTTCTTCTTCTTCTTCTTCTTCTTCTTCTTCTTCTTCTTCTAAATGTACTTCTATGTAGTGCACTTGCCCCTTTCCACAGCAATAGGCCCAGTGTCCATGCGTCCTTGCATGTGAAACATAGATTCTTCCTTATAAGCTCATTCCGGGTCTCATTGTTCCTTCTTGGCAGCTCCTTTTTCTGCCCCAGACCCTGCTGGTTTGGCCTCCCTAGCTGCCCCAAAGGCCCTAATTTTGGCGGCTCTGAATAATTGATCTTTGGCTGACCCCAAGTGTTGCTCTCTTGCTGTCCTAGAGGCAAACATATGTTAGTTTTCTGCTGTCGAAAAGGCAGAATTGTACCTTTAGGAGCTGAAGACTCGAGATCAAGGGCCTTTTGAATGGCTTCTTGATGGGTAGGGGGCTAAAAGCCTTGATCAAACACCTTAGAGGATCAGCCATGCCTTCCATGATCAATGAAACCAACCTTTTTTTTGAAATATCCACTGCCATGACTAAAATCCTCTAAAAATCAGCCACATATTCCTCCACACGTCTTTTGCCTCAATTGAGCCAATTCCCAGAAGTGAAGCTCCGAATCAGCCTTCTACTGGATTCCTCATAAGTGTTTATGAGGTTGTGTCCTTGGGTTATCAATCCATGGCACCACATTTCATGGGCAGTTCCCTCCAAGTGCAATGTAGCAAATTTGATGGCATCATCCTCCATCATAGGTCGAAGTGTGAGGTATGTATCAACCTTTTGTATCCATGCCCTGGCTGAACTTTTTGGTGAACCATCAAAAGTGGAAAGTGTGAGCTTCCATAAAGCATATTGTAGATCTCCTATAGTGTTTCTTGGTCTATGGACAGCCCCATGACCCACTTTACCCTTCTTTATTTTCATGAAATCGATAAGTGTAATATTCCCAATCGGAATATCATACAAAAATTCGGTTTCCTTGGAATTCCCTTGAAATAATGTTGTATAAATATAAACTTGTACTTAGAATAATATTTTAAATAATAAAATGTAATTGTATTAATAATAAAATATAAATCCTCAAGGGGTTTCGTCTTTGAATTATAGTGATGACAAGGGTTTTCATCCTTGAAATCAAATTACACAATTAAGGGGTTTCGTCCTTAAAAGCAATTGTAAAGCATGATGCTTGTACAAGGTTAAATGTTTTAATGTATGATTGAATGGATCCTCCCATACCCATGACGAATTATTTATAGCTTCAAAACCTTCCATCGAAAGATGTAACTCCTCCAAAGGTAGCGACCTTTCATTAAATGACTGTTAGTTACCCATTAATTAAATAATAATTAATCAATGTTGCATTAATTAATATTGTTACATGGACGCTCCACTTTAAAAATTAATAATTGATGCTCCCTTAATGGGCAATCCCCTAATTAATTGCAATGCTCCTCTCCAAAGCTGCGATTTCATATTGCAAATGTTTAATAACAAATCTCTTAACGATTTCCTTATTGCTGGTACTTATTGGCATTTTGCTGGTGTTTGCTTGCTTAGTGATTGGTGATTTGATCATCAAGGGTTGAATACTCTCCAGCAATTTAATTAAGGATATTTCCAGCGATTTAATTGAGGCTGAGTTTGGGGATATTACAGACCTCCCTTCCTCAAATTGCTTGTCCTCAAGCAATTGTAAAGTGGAATGTTTAAGAAAAACTGATTCTATAGTGATGCCAAGTGTTTGTTCAGGAAATTTGAAACCAGGTTTTTCTTCAATATTGTCTTTGAAGGACACAAAGTCTATTTTCATCACAGTCAAACCCATCAACCCTCAAGAGTATCTCTTCCAATGTTGTCATCAAAATATTATAACTCTCAATACCAAGATACTTTCCATGTTGACAAGAATCCTTAGTTGCTGGATTTATGAACTCAACACTCATTTCAGCTAAAAGACTCTTCTCAGGTGCATGATTATCAGTTGAATAAAAAATGTTATGATAGGAGAACGTTGTTGTCCTATGTAGAGTACCATGGATCTTTTCTAGAGCATAGTCATTTCTCCATTCATTTCTTATCACCATAACATATACATCTACCCATGCAATTGTAGCTTGAATATTAAATCTGAAGCCAACCACATAAATCTGAGTTTCGTTACCTGAATTCTGAGTTGTCCCATTGCTGCTCGCTCTGGGAACACTCACGGATGGGAGGTGACATATCTTTGAACCTTGCATTTGTCCCATAAGCTACAACCACTGAAAACATTTCTTATGTTCCTCCAAGGTGAAGTTTGATTTTCCTTTTATCTCAGAGCATGTAATGATGACATTATCGGCAACAATGATTCTAAAATCAGAAGCTCTACCCTTTACCGGTCTCAAATTATCACCGGAATCCCACACTACTATGGTCCAACAATTTTGAATTTGAGCAAAAGGATCTATGTGCTCTTCACTACAAATTGTCCTCTTCGCCTTATCCTTCTTGAATACTGTAGCAACAACAATTGATGCCCCTTTCACCTCAGATGGCTCAAAATCCATTTTCTCTCCCTCTAGATGTTCATCCAAGGCCTTGTGATTTCCTGCATTCATTTTATTTGCAAACACATCAACTAACATCACATTTACTAGCTTACTAGTTTATGCTAATGATTGCAGATTCCCCATGATTAGTAGTTCAAGCACCCAATCAGTTCTAATACATCCATCCATAAAATGTTTCACGCTATGAACATCACCAAAAGGGTTACTCAAAGATACTATGTTTTCCTGTATCATGCTAACTACCAACTGCTTAGAGGTAGGTATTGTCATTTGGTCCGTTGAGCATGGAGGCACCAAACCTTTGTCTTGCTTACAGATTGAATGTGGTTCTTTCTTCTTTATCAACATGATAACATTTACACTAAAGGGCTTTGATAACCCCTAAATGGAAGAGGTGATCATTTCCTGTGATATAATTCGGAATGCCATGTTTCTTTTCTCATATTCAGCATTGCATAGCTCGCTTTTGGTATAGATTTCTGATATACTTTCTTTTTGCTCAATGGAAAGTGACTGAGTACCCAAATGACAACCAGGGAACATGCAAAAGTTTTCTCCTGAAAGTTGCATTGGTTTATTCTCACAATGATTTCTCTGTTTTGTTGTACTTTCCAATACATTTAGAAGCATGTTTGGATCCTTTTGGCTCAGTGCATTCACAGCCCCAGTATTTATAAATTTATCTATCTCATTCCCATCACTATCTTTTATAGAAGGAACTTCTCGATTATGGTCAACTTGCCTCACAGATTTAATATTATCACAAAATTCCCGAGCATTCGTATCTGCAAGCTAAGATGCACCCTTTGATTCCCATATTAAATCTTGAACTGATTCACAAGGCAGGAGACACCGTGTGATGTTCTTTGTTGTTCCTCGGGAGGAGAGCAGTTCTCATGGTTCTCCTATGTCTCCTCTTTATGTAAAGTAATTTTGCCTTTGCCATATGAATGTGACACACATACTCCCTTGACAACACTTTCACTTTCCTCCACCATATGACCATTTTGTCCTTTTTAAATATGCTTCATTTTGATGCTGAAATTTGAATTAGATGACTACAGATTCACCTTTCTCAAGTCATGTTGCAAGTCTCTTTGTGTAGCTCGGGGTTTAAACCTTGGTTCAATTCCAACTCGATCTTTTTTCAATTCTATGAAGTTAATAAGTGATAGTTCTTGGATCTCAACTGAAAGAGCTCTATATTCAGCGTAGCTAGCAATGTCATCAACTATGGAAGGCTAAATTGCCCTCAACGGAATGGTTTCTTCTCTTGGAAGGAAAGTGGCCCAGAATGAAGAATCACTCATGGTTCAGAGACTAGCAGGAAAATGGCTCTGATACCATTGTAATATTCCCAATCGGAATATTATACAATAATTCGGTTTTCCTTGGAAATCCCTATTGTCAACCTGGAGTTGCACCCTGAAACGAAGACGTGTTGAAATGGCTAATCCTCTCTCCAGTTGAAACAATGGGATCTTCTCACGAGGGTGGGTGCCTCAATAGTGAGAAGAACCTCCAAAGAAAGCTGATTCCTGTAAGATGTATCAATGAGGATCTCTACTCTGCGTTGCGGACGACCATGGAAAAATGATAAAGAAACTTGAAGGGGAAATCTTACCTAATGACGATGATACACCAGAATGTTGATCCACTCAACTTGGAACCTTGAAAACTGAATCAAACAAGGGAAAAGGAAGACCTTTGATTTCAATTGATCACTATGCATAAGTATTTCATGAGAAGGTTCGATCCAATGACAAAAAACATGAGGAAAAACGATGGAGAGAGGTCTGATACAAGACACTTTGCAGCCACCTAACATCCACTTACAGCTTCAGCAAAATACATAAAACACTGAACATGACCTGCATAACATGATGAGCTAGCAACTAGGTACGAATCAGAATTTGGGAAGGGAGAAATTTACCACGTATGCAAATTGCTGAATGAATGTACACTATGCCAACACTTGAAATCTGAAAGTACAATCCTATTGATTAAAAAAGTTACACAACTCACTAATGGCAGAGTCTGGTCTCACCAAGAGGGATGGATTTTACAAAGCTGAAAAGCCATTAATATAAAAAATTACAAAAAGCCAAAAGATTGGCATTGGAAATAGGTGAGGGAGTTAACTCTTTATTAGCCCAAGTCCAAATTGCGTTGCACGAGTCTTCCAAATTTGTCTTTCCTTGGCTTATACCTGGTTGTCTTGCATGAAGAATCCTTGGCGTTGAAAAAGAAGAAGACAAGCTTTGGATGTGTGAAATATACGAATAGATGTCTTGACTTGAAAACCAGTCAACTCCAAAACAAGAGTAGTTAAATCCACTCGAACTGTTGGAATGTTTGAAAGTCTCCCCTTTGCATGAAATCAATGCAAATGCCAAATTAAGAATTACGTTGAACCGCTGGAACATTTTGAGCTTTGAGACAAATGAGAGTGCGTGCATGGAATTTCTTTTGTTTGAAACGTTCAATACTTTGCCCGTTCATCATGCAAAACAACTCTATTTCAGAATTGAGGCATGCTTGCTTTTTTAAACGCGTTCACTTCATTGGAGTCACATTAATTTGTGCATGATTTTTGTTTATCCTACCTTTGTCTTTATTCTGCGTTTGTTTTATTCACTGTTCATGCTTATGTCCATGTCCAGTTCTGCTATAATCTTTGCTCATGCGTCTATTTTTGCGTTTGTTCATGCTCAGGTCACTCATGTTTTCTCTGGCTTTTCCCATGTTCTGCTTTAATTCAAGATTCGGGCTTTATTTTAGTTTTCGTCCTTTGGACAAATTGTCCAAAGGACTCTCTGTCTCTTCTCTTTCCCGGGCTTGGCATTTCCTTCTCTTTTTTGGCCTTAGCTTAAGCCCTTGTCTTTTTTATCGAACTTTTTGTCCTCCCAAATTCCTTCGGACTTTTTGTCCGAAGGAATTCCTTCGGACAAATAGTCCGAAGGAAATTCTTTTCCGTTTGAAGTGTCCTTTGCCTTTATGAAGGTGCCCTCCGCAAGGGTTTCTGCTTCCAAAAAATGCCCTTCAGGGTTTTTGATTTGGTCCTGTCTTTGGCTTTGGTGCCCTCCGCAAGGGTATATTCTTCCAGAAGTGCCCTTTGGAAGAATTGTAAAGGTCCACTTCGCTGCAAAGTGCCCCCCGCAAGGGTTTCTCGTCCTCAAAAGTGCCTTTCGAAACTTTTGAAAGGGCCTTCCACCGACCAAGTGCCCTTCACAAGGGTATGTCTGCCTTCAAAAGTGCCCTTCGGACGTTTTGAAGGGCGCCCGGGCTTTTTGAAGGGCACCCAGGGTTTTTGAAACTATCCTTCGAAAATTTCGTCTTGACTTGAAAACCATAAAGTGAACCAACCTGAAGGGTACATACCCTTCGGGACTTTTGAATTGGACCTTCTCAAAGGGCAAGTGCCCTTCGGGTCTTCTCAACTGTGCTTTTCTCTTTTTCTTTCGGACGAAAAATCCAAAGAAAATAAGCTTTGAACGACTACCACTTAGTCATTTTTTCGGACTTCTACACAGTCCTTTGAGAGCTCTTTCTCTCGGACAAAATGTCCGAAAAAATAGTCCACCTCTTATGACCCAAAAAAATCCTTGGGAAGACAAAATAAATAAACTTACAGCGTGTATGTCTTGGCTGTATTTGCACATTTGGTTGTAATCAAGCAAGCTCCCTGGAAACCTCTAAATGACTAAAATTCCCCTGGCTGTAGATGGCCACTTGGGTGGCTGTAAATGCTCATTTAAGGACCCCAAAACTGATTCACAAGACAAACTTGGCACCATAGCAAAGTTCCGAATAGTAGGGGTGACAATTTGCCCTGTGGGGGGCAAAATTGTCAACAATTTCCTTGAAATAATATTGTATAAATATAAATTTTTACTTGATATAATACTTTAAATAATAAAATGTAATTGTATTAATAAGAAAATATAAATCCTCAAGGGGTTTCATACTTGGGTTATAGTGATGACAAGGGTTTTCATCCTTGAAATTGAATTACACAATTGAGGGTTTTCTTCCTTAAAAGTGATTGTAAAGCATGATGTTTGTACAAGGTTAAATGTTTTAATATATGATTGAATGAATCCTCTCATACTCATGATGGATTATTTATACCTTCAAAACCTTCCATTGAAAGATGTAACTCCTCCAAGGGTGGCGACCTTTCATTAAATAATTGTTGGTTACACATTAATTAAATAATAATTAATCAATGCTGCATTAATTAATATTGTTACATGGGTGCTACACTTTAATAATTAATGATTAGTGATCCCCTAATTAATTGCAACGCTCCTCTCCAAGACTATGATTTCATATTGCAGATGTTTAATGATAGACCTCTTAACGATTTCCTTATTGCTGGTATTTATTGGCGTTTTGCTCGTGTTTGCTTGCTTAGTGATTGGCGATTTAATCATCAAGGGCTGAATACTCTCCACCAATTTAATTAAGGATATTACCAGTGATATAATTGAGGTTGAGCTTGGGGATATTAAAATAAGGACCATTTCCCCCTTGATGTCAATGGGAAGAGTCTTATACTCTATGTAGTGGGCAACAATATCCTCCAGTATGGAATATTTTCCTTCTCTCTCCAAAATGGTTTCCTCTCTCCATGACAAAGTAGGTTGAAAAGGCCTTTGTGAGGATCTAACCGTTGCCCTTGGGGGAGGGTTATTGTTTGTACCTGAATTACTTCTTTCACCATTTTGTGTCTGGTTTCCATTCATGTCCTTCATAGTTTGCATGAAATCAGCGATCATATTTGTCAAACATTATTGACTTTAAGTGCATCTTTCGAACCTATCATTGTCCCTGTCTCTATGCCTCATTCATTCTATGAATATTTCCTCTTCCATTTGTTGTTCCTCTTGCTGCTCTAGCCCTTTTTTCTTTTCCCTTTCGTAGTACCTAACCTCTCTATCACTTTTAGGCATGTAGATCACTCAAACCCCATAGCTGGCCAAGATTATGGCTCTTATACCATTGTAATATCCCCAAAATGGGGAAAACCCTGAAATCTGAATTTTATCGCAAAACCCTTACCAAAGATTAATATTTTTTTTATTTTTCCAGCAAACCCTAGATAACCAAAAATCTCACAATTGTTGTAATACATAATTCCAAATCCTAGCAGTGATTTTCTGAATTTTACAATGAATATTAGGGCATCAATTTAACCCCAAAACACCTTATTCATGATCAAATATTTATCAAACATTACAGAATATTGCAGCTGTCATAAATACCTCTTTTTCTAGAATTTTGGAGCAATAAATGATTGGAAAATTAGTAATAAAATAGTGGAATAATTATGCAATAATCCAAACTGATTTATAGGCTGAATTAGCCTTAGAAATTGATGAATCCAATCCCCAAAGCGGGTCGCCCAGCTGCAGAAGTATATTTTTTGTGTCCTTATCTAATCAACCCTAGGACAAGGGGTCTTCAATCCCTCAAAATGTAGCGCAACCCTATGATAGGGGTCTTCAAACACATGTACCAGTTAGCCGCCCTAGAAATGGATTCAATCCCTTTTCAAATGGCCTCAAACCAAGTCACCTTCCTCCTTGATTCTAAATATTCTCTTCCTTAATTTTGTCAATTGGGTCTATTGCTTCAGGAGCAGTCCAAAGCTCCACAAAATTAAGAGCAACATAGAGTGTTGCTTTAGGTGCCATGCTTCCAATACAAGTTACAGAAATCTTTGTAAATCTATTTGTATTCTCTACAGGTGATGCATAATCACCAAGGTTAAAGGATGTTGTTCCTATAATAGACGGGTTCTCTTTGATTCTTGTGACAATCCCCCTTGTATGGTGGATTTCCCAATGGGCTGCTTCCTCTCAATTTTTTGCAGCTCTGATTGTTCCTTCTTCTTCAGCGTTCCACTTTTATTTTCTTTGAATATTTCCAAGAATTCTTCAAAGGTAAAGTCTGACTTCTCATCATATGTGGGAAGCTTGCTCAGATGATTTTGAGTGATCCTTCCTCTTCTTCTTGGCTCATGCCTCCTTTTTAAGTCACAGAAATCTCGGAGGGTCATGTCAGCTTGAACTTTCAAGCTTAGATTATAATATTCTTCACAATAGGCCTCATAATCAATTCTGTGTTGTCATTCTTCTTCTGACTTTTTTCTATTCCGTTGTATTTTTATTAATGCCACTCGATCTAGCATGCTATTCTGATAATCCTCCAAATGATTTTCCATTCTATCTCTTACCTTGCATGTTGGCAGGATCATGGCTCTAATACCAATGTAATGCCCCTTTTCAGCGGATTTATGAATTCTGAAATTTATGTGATTTCCCCGATTTATGCAATACTGAAATAAACTAGAATATTTATGATAGCAAATATTCCAGATCTACACAATTGAAAGCATGAACACTTACAAAGACAAACAGGACAAGGAGGTTAATATTATCATCAAAGGTTTGAGGGATTTTGGCGAGAAAGAAAGAACTGACATCTTAGCAAGAGACTTTCTTAAAGAAGAATTGAAATGGACGGGTGTTATCAAGTAGGGAAACAGGATTGGAAAGAAAATAGAAGAAAGGAATAGGCACATAAGAGTCATCTTGAGAAACATAGAGGATAAGAGCACAATCCTAAAGAATAGGGGGCTACTCAGAGGCACTCACATTTTCCTTGATGAGGACTTAACATTTGCTCAACAAGAAGAACGAAGAAAGGAGTGGGAAAAAGTGAAAAAAGCAAGGGAGGATGGAAAATGGGCATGGCTGAAAAATGGAAAAGCTCAAATCAGCGAGCGTTCTTTCCACAAAAAATAGGAACTTGGGGCCCCACGAGAACCTCTGCACATGATAAGTTGGAATTGCAGAGGATACCCTTGGAGAAGAGGACCGGGGTTGGGGCCCATAGCAGAAGGGAAAAACATTATTATTCTAACCGAAACACATGAACATGATGGATGCAAAGTCCCAGACTTTGTAGGGTACAAGAAAATCTCAGTATGGAACGAAGGGACGGAGACAGGTAAGGGTCATGGGGGGGTCACTGTGCTAATAAAAGAAGTGTGGGCTAAAATACTGAAAAAAAAGAAAGAGGATCCCAATAAACAATACATTTGGCTGAAAATAACAGACAATAAGGACATAACCAGGTTGGCTACTTGCTACTTTGCTCCGAAAGGGTCAACGTTCTACAAAAAGAGAAACTTGGATAGGAAAGACCCGTATGCAGTGCTAAAGAAAGATATCTCTATTTTTAGCACATCAAGGGAAATTGTTTTAATAAGAGACTTCAATGCTAGAACCGCCAACAATTAGTCTCTTCAAATGGGAGGAGAAGATAGAGGGGATAACAATCCCTTATGGTTAGAAGAGGGTGGGGACCAACTTTGGGAAAGAATGTCACAAGACGGGAAAGGCAGTGTAACACACTTCGGTGCCGAACTTTTGGGACTTCGTAGTTTGTATGACATGGTTATATGTAATGGTACAAGAGCCTGGCCAAGATTTGGGGATATTACGTGCAAAACCTACAATGGTCAAAGTGTGGTTGATTAT
This sequence comes from Torreya grandis, assembly GCA_037957365.1. Lineage (NCBI taxonomy): Eukaryota > Viridiplantae > Streptophyta > Pinopsida > Cupressales > Taxaceae > Torreya > Torreya grandis. The sequence goes on from JARHVA010002418.1 coordinate 567,793, forward strand.
GTCATCTGCTCTAAAAAGTCGACTGCTAGGTTGCTGGAGTTTGTTATAGGGGAATGCCCTATGGAGATGAAGTCTGACCATATGCCCCTCTTGGTTAGGTTTGGCTTTCTCACAAACAAGAAAAGTGAAAGGCAAGCTCAACACAACGTTAGGACAGCTAATCCTCATGGTAAAATCATTTTGAATAAAAAAAACCAGGAACTCTTTACTTCTGCCCTTGGGCAGCACATTGAGATGACCAAAAACAATGTTGAGCTCAAGTAAAAACAATATTACGAGAAAACACATTGACAGCAGTTTGTTGGTCCCTTTGATTCACAAGGCTCTAAATGTTTGCAAGAAATCCAAGCCTTGGAAGGGAGTCTCTAACACTTTCCCGACTAACCCTTGGTATGATGAAGAGTGCAAAGCAACAAAAAGATCTTACAAAGAGAGCGAGCCAAACAAAGAAAACAAGAAAAACTATGTGAAGTTGTTAAAAGCCAAGAAAGAAAAATTTGTTATACTAAGAAGTAAGGAGCTAATAGTGTTAGGTAAGCACAATCCCAAAGGTTTTTGGAGGGAGCTCCAACAAGAGAAGAAATATACAGAAAATAATATCACAGAATCTCAATGGTTAGAGTATACAAAACTGTTTTATGAGTGTGACCATGAGGAAGCCCTCCCTCCCAATGTTAGCACGTCAACCAAGCTCTTCTCGGATGAGGAGATCAAACAGGTAATAAAGAAATTAGCAAATGGTAAAGCACAGGACATTGACGGGCTGCAAGCTGAATTCTTAAAGTGGGGAGCTGAACACCTTGCTTCGCACATCAAAAGAATTTTTAATGAGGTCACGCAAAGGGGATTTCCAGTGGAGTGGACGACTAGTGTCGTTATCCCTCTCTTCAAGAGTGGGGATATCAATAATCCCTCTAACTATCGTACTATCATGGTCAACCCTCTTCTTGGAAAGTTATTTGGGAGCTTGATCGAACGTAGAATCAGCAGTTGAGCAGAAAAAGAAGGGAAAAGAGCAAAGGGACAGGCTGGTTTTAGACCAAGGCACTCTACCATTGATCACTACATTACTCTTAGGCATTTGATTGAAAAATCTTGGAACACCCAAGGTGGGGAAGCTTACTGTTGTTTTGTGGATTTTAAAAAAAAGCTTTTGACACAATTCCCAGAGACAAACTCTAGAAAAGGATGGAAGAATTGAGGGTCCCTGATGAGTTTAGAGCAGCCGTTCACAAACTTTATGAGCGTGTTAGAGCAAAAATCAGAACTAGAGAAGGCATGTCTGAATGCTTCGACAGCAACATCGGGGTCAAGCAGGGGTGCCCACTCTCCCCCACTCTGTTTGGTCTTTACATTGACAAACTTGAGGAATGGATAAATAAAACCGAAGGGGGTGGCATCCAATTGGCCAGTTTTGTAGTAAAGCTACTTTTATATGCAGATGATCTTATTGTTATAGCAACAACTGCCCATAGTTTGAGGGGTCATTTGAAGGCTTTAGAGCTATTTTGCCAAGATGTCGGGATGCAAGTGAACATTAGCAAGACTAAAGTCATGATCTTCTCTCTAAAAAGGAAACAGCAGCAAACTAATTTTATGTTCGAAGGTAGCACGTTGGAAATCGTCGAAGAATACAAGTATCTTGGCATTGTTTTTCATAATAGGCTCAGTTGGGAAACTTGCAGGGCGAAAAGGATTCAAGGAGGTTGGAGAGCTTCTTACCTTCTCCAGAACAGGTGTAGGAAAGCGGAACTTTGGGACTGGAAAACCAAGAAAACCCTTTTTGGTTTGTTGGTCACACCGGTTGTCCTCTACGGTTGTGAGGTTTGGGGAAGCAGCATGTCAAATCACAGATGGAGACAGTTGGAAAGAATTCAAAAACATCTTATCACCAGTAGTCTTAAAGTTAAAGCAACTGTGCCATATGAGATCCTCTTGGCCGAGGCCGGTACTTTTCCAATGGAAGCTGCGGCGATTTCACGGTTACTAAGCTACCTAAAAAAGGTTGAAAACATGGGGAATCACCGGTGGCCCAAAATGGTGGTGAACGAGGTGTTAGATCGGAGGAAGAAGACGTGGATGAAGCAAAACATAAAGTGGTTGGGAAAATGGGACATTAAGCTACATGAGTGCCCTAACACCAAAGAGAAAATAAAAAAGTTTGTGTTAGAAAAATTCAGGACTGCCATGTGGACAAATCAGATTGGGCATAAAAAAATGCATTATATTAAAGAGTTCAATCCCACTTGGGAACACGGGGATAAAGCATACCTAAGTGCCGATCTTAAAGGTAAAGCTAGGCTCCAAGTGGCACAATTGAGAACCGGTTCACACCATCTTAGGTGTGAAACTGGTATATGGACGATTCCCAAGGAAAGGTGGGAAGATGGGACTTGCATTTTCTGCAGTGATAGAGCGGTTGAAACTGAACGACATTTCATTAGGGAGTGCGATGCATACAAGGATATCCGTATGCAGCAGGATGACAATGTGAATATGGGCAGTTTTAGTGAGTTATTTGAGGAAGAGAGGCTACACATCACGACCCAGCTGCTGGTTTTCTTAAGAGGCGAGATGACATCAAAAGGAATCTGAAGAACTCCTAATGGTCTTGACACTTGGTCCCATAGACTGTTTGGTCTCGTGGACGTTATTAAAACTCATTCATTCATTCAACAATATTATGAATCTATGAAAACCCTAATTTTATTCATGTTGATGCCAAATCCACAAATAGACTATAGTGAATCCTTCCAGGGGTTATGCGGCACAAAATCCAGATTTATTTATACATTCAGTAGCACTATCAATGTCCAATCAGCAGAATTATTTAATAAAATACTACAAAACCCTTCAAGCATTGTATAGTATGAAACCCCAACTGTATCAAAATGTTCAGCAACAATCTCCTATTGGTGAAACAGCACCAGAAAAGACATTCCACCAAACTCACCAATGTACATCCCACATTACCCAATGTACAACAGTTAACAGCAGCCCCAAGGGACCCCAATAGCAAGCTAGGCACCCCCAATGGTGCACAATTGTCACCAATGTTTGTAAAAAAAGACAAGGGTCTTAGGGCAGCCCCAATCAATATTCAACAGCCCCAAGGTCAAGGCAAAGATACGGTAGGGTATGAATCACTGTAGCAGATGTACATAATACTGTAGCAGGCTTCAAAATTCAAAAATCTTCAATATCTTCACCCAAAAACTCACAAACCAACATAAATTGGGAATATTCTGCAACTATTCCGCATAGATGTGACCTCTGGATGGAATCACCACAAAGGATAGGAGGGTTTTCATCCTCAGATCCTATAGACTTAGAGGATTTACGTCCTCAAATGGAGAAGTTGAACCAAAAGCTCAAGATTTAGAATACAATTTTGATTTTAATAATGAATGAATAGTGAATATTCACTTTTGAGCCCAACTCCTCTTTTTATTTTCACTTTTCATTCCAAAAATGCTAAAAGCATTTATAACACTTTTAATAGAATATTACTTTTTGGTCCATTTAATAAATATTAACTTTTTTGCCCACTTAATAAATATTAGTTTTGGCCTCTTTTATAATAATAATACATAAGTGTTTGTTTTCCATTTTATAAAATAAAAGGACTTTAGACAACTTGAAATATTATTATTAAATTATTTCTATAATTAAATATTTTGAAAAGAGGAAATAATAGTCTGCCCTTCCCAAAAATGTTTGTCCTCAAACAATGCATGAACCGTCCTACAAATACCAGGATCCTAAACTTTCTTAGGAGTTTGCTATTCCAAATGGCCCCATTTGCGATTGTACCCTCTAAGAAACCCACATTGGCCAAACTTAATAACAAGCATCGAGGCCTCCAAGGAAAGTGGTCGACTTCCAAGTAAATGACCATATAGTGTTGGTTCAACATTTTGCCCATAATCAGATGATGCTTTTAGAGCACCTATCGAAACCAACATATCTATGGCATCTTCAACAGCTTCTCTATGAGGTGGATCAAGTGCTCTTTGAAATAGGACTTTGGGGTCATTTATTGATTTTGATTCAGCACACTTGATCATGATAACCTGCTTTCCCATTTACAGTTTTTGCATTGCAGTTGTTTCATATTTATCAAAACTAGCATATAAAGATCGTGAAAACAATTTGAAGACCTCACCATCACATGTACGACGTGTTCTTCCTTTGCGTTGATCTGCCTGAAATTTTGGAATCTCTATGGGTGCAGATTGACTTGTGTTACACTTTTGTTCTTCTGATTTTTGTTATTCTGACAGCTGATACACAGTTGTGTCTATCAAACTTAAATTAATATGCCTGGTTGCATCCTTCAAACAATCTTTTACCCAATGTATCAATTATGTAGTTTGCTTCCTTTTCAACCTTAAGAACAAAAAAATGGTCATTCCAGCTAGCAATATAAATATGCGTTGATCTGCCTGAAATTTTGGAATCTCTATGGGTGCAGATTGACTTGTGTTACACTTTTGTTCTTCTGATTTTTGTTATTCTGACAGCTGATACACAGTTGTGTCTATCAAACTTAAATTAATATGCCTGGTTGCATCCTTCAAACAATCTTTTACCCAATGTATCAATTATGTAGTTTGCTTCCTTTTCAACCTTAAGAACAAAAAAATGGTCATTCCAGCTAGCAATATAAATATGTGGTTCAGTATTCTCAACTTCCATCGCATCTCCTTTTTTAATTTCTTCCCAAATTTTGTCAAAATAAATAGCCTCTTGTAAATATTTTAGGGAAACTCCCATTCCTTTGGGTTGAAACAAGCCAACGAAGGACTTCTCTTTAACAACAAAGAGGGTACACATCTTTGCCTCTAAAACTGTATCTAGATCAATGTGTTTGTCTGGAAACTTCTCTCTGTAGGCTTCTATTTCACAAAGATTCCTCCACTCTAACGATCCTTTCTCATAAAAATCATCAAACTGAGATTTAATAGGCATTAAATGTGTGTTGTTGTGCAACCAGTCAATAATAACTACCACCAAAGCAGTACAAGCACTCTCTCTTGCAGCCCTTTCACTTCTCTGATCAACTGTAGCGAAAAAGACGCGCTGAAAGCTTCATCTGTCCAGCTCTACTTACCAGTTCTCTCTACTCCCAACTGCGTATGGTAAAATGGTCGTCACCAAAATCTACACATCCAAACCTGCCATGTGACACTCCATTCTCACTCTTATTCCACGTTGAAGGAAAATGTTCAACAGGGCAGCATTACTGTCGCCAATCAAAATCAATATCATCTCCTCCTCCATATGCTTTGTTCAACAATGGCTCTCCCCTTGCTCGGGTTGACCAAAAACTTAAAATTCTCTCTTTCCAAGAAATAAGACTTCGCATTGTGTTGGCAATTTGAGTATCATGGTGTATAAGGAGATTGTCTGTAAGATTGTCATTGATGTCAAATAGCCAAACATTAATAACAAAGGCTTAGAGATTCGGGTTTGTCGAGTTTCATGGTGTATAAGGAGATTGTCTGTAAGATTGTCATTGATGTCAAATAGGCAAACATTAATGACAAAGGCATAGTGATTCAGGGTTGTCAAGTCCATGTACTTCATTCGCTTTTACTTATAAAGTTTCATAAGTAAAGCCATGTCGAAAACCCAACTGGGTCAGGAGAATGTTGATCGGGTTTGTGTACTTCCACTACTTCGACTCATAAAGTTTCACAAGTAAAGCAATCTCGAGAACCCGAATGGATCTGGGTGAGTAAATCGGGTTTCCAAAACAACTTTACTTCGTTCAAATTCATAAGCTAAGCAGTCTCAAGAACCTAAATGGGTCTAGTAGAGCTGATCGTGTTTCTGGAATGACTTAACTGCTCTCATCTTTATAAGTCAAGCAATGTGAAGAACCCATATGGGTCTAGGTGAGTCAATTAGGTTTCTAGAATGACTTTACTTCATGTTTATAAGTTGAGCAATGTCAAGAACCCGAATGGGTCTAATGAAGTTAATCAGAGTTATGGAATGACTTAACTTCTTTCGAACTTATAAGTCAAGCAATATGGAGAACCCAAAATGGTCTTGAAAGAATTCTTTCAGAAAAATGGTTAAGTCATTTTCCAAAAAATGGACCCGAACAAAGTTTCCGAAGGGTAAGTGGACTGTTCCAAAAATGCCGAAGGGATCTTTTCAAGAAGTCCGAAGGGTAAGTGGACCAAACAAAGTTTCTGAAAGGACACTCTGAGAAATTACGAAGGGTAAGTGGACCATTGCAAAAGTTCCGAAGGGATCTTTTCAAAAAGTCCGAAGGATAAGTGGACCATTGCAAAAGTTCTGGAGGGCAAGTGGACCATTGCAGAAAGTCCAAAGGGATCTTTTCAAAAGGCCGAAGGGTATGTGGACCTTTACAAAAAAGCCAAAGGGTACATTTGTAAGCCCCAAAGGGTATGTGTCCTAAACAAAAGTGCCGAAAGGGGACTCGAACAAAAAGTCCGCAGAAATTGTCCTGAAGGGGACCCGAACAAAAAGTCAGCAAAAATTGTCCTAAAAGGGACCCGGACAAAAAGTCTGCGGAAATTGTCCCCAAGGGGACATGTTAAAGTTCGAGCAAGTCTGAAGAGATCGACGAAGGGGAAGCATCTCAAAGACACCGAAAGAAGCAAGATGAAGTCAACATGTCAAAGGTTAATGATCTAGTCAACATAAAAAGCATGCATCTTTGATGATCCAACGACACATGCAAGTCAGGGTTAAGAAGATCTAACGGAGCGAGTGAATCCAAAGCCATAAAAGTGCTTGAAGGTTAATAAATAGTGGCGAAGTTAAAGACTGAGCAAGTCCAGTAAGATCTATCGAAGCAAAAGCTCTCATAAATGATGTGACAAGCGAGATATAGTCAAATCTGTCGGAGATTAACGTCTGACTAAAGTTATGGATCGAGCATATTCGAATAAATCGAAAAGAGCAAAATAGATCCTGATATATAGGAAATAGCAAGATGCAAAAAGGAGCTCGATGGTTAGACTTGACGCAAAGAAAGAAATCAAAGGCCCGCATTTAATATGTTCTCAATGAACAAATGAAGGAACAGACAAAACCTATAAATGATTGCACAGAGCTCAAGATTGATCGATCCAATCAATCAATCATCGATTAAGGAGGTTGTGCATTTATGAGATAAATCCAGCAGTTGCCAAACATAGTAAAGAAACCAGAACATTATGGCGTGATGCATGAACCAAGACATGAAAAGGAAATGATGCAGTTATGACCAGAATCCAACAATAGTCAAAGATAGAAAAGAGATCTGAGCATTGAAGTGTAATGTATGAATCACGACACGGGAATTTACATATGTCAAAGTTGCATTGAATGTGAATAGATAGCAAAAGTCAATCAAGAGGAGCTGAAGTGTGAACACGTTGCATAGATGAAACCCTAAAACTCAATGTATATACACATCTTATTCATTGTGAAGTTGTTGCTATTGTTGCAATAGAGAAAGTGTTGTCGAGCAACTCGAAGAGTGTCACTTTGAAATGTATGCAGACAGAGTGAAAGACAGAGCAACAGAGAGTGAGGCAGAGAGGAAGAAAGAGCACATAGAGAATGTGTAGAGATTGAGCAGAGACTAAGCAGTTACAGACTAGACTTGTAACAAAAAAATTGATCTAGATTCATTTGTGAATCCATCTTGTATTCTGAAATTGTAGCTTCATAGTTCTGATTGGTTGGTGCCATCAAAAAACTAAGTTGGTGCTCAGTTAGGGGATTCGTGTTTCCTTAGGGAGTGGGTGCTTCCATAGAGTGGGTGCTCTTGAATGGATCCAATGAGGTTAGCCAGTGAAGCATTTAACAGTGAGGCTAGATTAGAACAGTAGATTCTAGCAGCCATTTTCACCGTGGCTTTTCCCTTTGGATTTTCCACGTAAAAATCCTGAGTAATGTGTTTTTTGTGTGTGTGTAATCTCTGCATTTTTCTTTGACTTGCATATGAATTTGTATTTCCTCTAAAAAGTTTAAAATAACTAGTTTTAGTTGATCTACTGATTCACACCCCCCCTCTCAGTAGATAGTTGTGTTCAACAATTGACATCAGAGACTAGGGTTCCTAAGGAGAAGCTTAATCAGCTCAGGTAGATCTTGGTCAGTGAACACAATGGCCAGTCAAGAAGGATCCTTATCAAACAAAGCACCTCTCTTCGATGGGTCTAACTATGCTTTTTGGAGCATAAGAATGGAATCATTATTTGTCCTCATTAGGATTTGATGTATGGATGTCTGTGGTAAACGGATATATAGCTCCTGCTGTAGCTCCTACAGATCAAGCTGCTAAAAAGGCATATGAAAACAACGCCAAGGCAAAGAATGCCATTCTTTGTGGACTGTCAAATTCAAAGTTTGTCAAAGTAATGCACTGTCAGAGTGCAAAAGACATCTGGAACAAGTTGAAAAGCATCTATGAAGGAGATGACAAGGTGAAGCAAGCTAAGCTCCAAACATACAAAGGACAGTTTGAAAGTCTTAAGATGAATGAAGAGGAGAAGATTGCTACCTCTTCAAGGTAGATGAAATAGTGAATACTATCAGAGGACTTGGAGAAACAATGGAAGAGTCAACTATTGTCAAGAAGGTTCTAAGATCCCGACCGTCAAGATATGACTCCAAAATCTCTGCAATTGAAGAAGCAAGAGATTTGGATAAGCTCACAGTGGATGAGCTACATGGAATGTTTAGAGCCTATGAAATGAGAATGGGAGAGACTGATACCTTTAAAAGAGAAGCTGCATTCAAAGTAGCAAAGCAGGGAAAAGAAGAAACTTCTATGTCTGAATCTAAGGAGTCTGATGAAAAAGCTAACTTTGTCAAAAAATTAAAGAGAGGGTCAGGAAAATACAAAGGTAAGCTACCATTCAAATGCTTTAACTGCGAAAAGGTAGGACACTTTGCTGCCAAATATCCTTACAATAAAAAGGACAATTCTGAGTAAGAAGAGAGCAGCAAAAGGGCAAAACCTCACTATGCAAAAAGAAAGAACCTCTTCAAGAGCAAGAAAGGCTTATTTACAAAATAACATTGACTCAGTGAAGGGAAGTGAGTGATAGTTCGGATGATGATCATGACTATGCTTTTGTAGCAAAGGGAAAAGAATTTTGGTTCATGGCAGAAGAATCCACTCCCATAAATCAAGAACGGGATGAAGAGGAAGATTGGGGTGAAGAAGAGGAAGGTGAAGTTGATCTAGAAGGCGAGTTGGTTTGTGCACTAGAAGAGATTGAGAAATTAAGAAAAAGAGAACTCAAAACAGAAGAAACTTGGGTAGAAGGAACTTGACAAATCTAATCAAATGGTAGTGACTCTGAAAATTCAACTTGAAGAGGCCAAAAGAATAGAAGTAGTTAAGATGGAACTACAAACAAAGTCTAAAGAGTGCATGAAGCTTGAGGAAGAAATAGTAGCTTTGAGGAAAGAACTTGAGAAGACAAAAAGTCAAATAGACAAAAGTCTAAAGTTGACAAAAGGATCAGACATTATTAATGAATTAATCAGTGGTCAGAAGCCTTTAAATGAAAAATCTGGTCTTGGATATGAGAAAGGAAATGGCTCATCAACTAGTACGTCGACCAATCTGTATGACAACTTCAAAATAGGAAGAGGCGCGGAAGCAAAGGAGAAGGTCAACAAGGACACTGCGAAAGATCCAAACCAAGAAAAAGTGAAGAGAATAAATTTTGGGAAAAGGTCTGTAATCAAAGATGCAGAAGGATTTACTCAAGTGATAGACTTGAAGAACCAAAGGAGTATGAAAGGTAATCATACTACACCAAAGAACTTAATGACCAGATATTATTCATCCTTTTATGGATATTGTTACAGCTGTAATCAATTTGGTCATAGGGCCATTGAATGTAGAGTTGTTCTTCCTAGAAGAATTAGTTTTGTAAGTAGAAACTCATTTGCTCCTCCACTAAATTTAAATTTAATGTGCTATAATTGCAACAATTTTGGTCATATAGCTAAGCATTGTAGGACTAATTTTGCTATGCCAAAATTAAACAATGTAAAGAAAGGTAAGTCTCCTCATGAGAACAAAGATCCACAAATCACTAAGAAAGGAAAAAAAAAGACACATGAGAGACCTAAAGAAATGTGGAGAGTGAAAAGTCAATCTTTGATTGCTCAAACAACACTCCACGCCAATGAGCAGAATATGTGGGTAATTGATAGTGGATGCTCTAAGCATATGACTGGTGACAAGAGTAAGTTCACCAACTTGAGCATATGCAAAGAAGGAACTGTCAGTTTGGGAGACAACACAATAGCTTTATGTCAAAGGACTGAAGCTTAATCTACTAAGTGTCAGCCAAATGTGTGACAATGGATACAAGGTCATATTTGATACTAAAGGCTATAAATTAAAGAGATCTGGCAAAACAGTTGCAGAAGGGAAAAGGACCGAGAACAACATCTACAATCTTGTTGAGGCAAACAATGATAGTTGCCTCTTAGGAAAGATTGATGAAAGATGGTTGTGGCATAGAAGAATGGCACATGTCAATTTTGATAATCTAGTCAAAGTAAATTCAAACAAGTGTGTAAGAAATATGCCCAAGATAACCAAACCCGCAAATACTACATGCAGAGAATGTCAATTAGGCAAGCAAACAAGAGTCAAGTTTCAAACAGAAGAGTGTGCGACCACAAAGCATCTTCAATTAGTCCATACTGATCTCTGTGGTCCTACCTAGACAAGAGGATCAAAAGGAGTTTATTACTTCATGTTGTTCATAGATGATTATTCAAGGATGACATGGGTAAGTTTTTTGAAGGACAAATCTCAAGCCTTTGAGAGATTTAAGATCTTTAGAGCCATGGTTGAAAATGAAATAGGAAGAAAGATCATATGTCTGAGATCAAATAAAGAAGGAGAATTCACCTCCAATGAGTTCATAGAATATTGTGAAAAGCATGGGATTAAAAGGCACTACTATATTGCAAGAACTCTACAGCAAAATGGAGTTGTTGAGAAAAAGAATAGGACCGTTGAGGAGATGGTCAGAACAATGTTGAAAGAGGCCAAATTATCTGATGGATATTAGAGAGAAGCAGTGCAAACAGCAGTATACACCCTGAACAGAGTTCAACTGAGGGTGAAAAGTGATAAAATGCGATACGAACTATGATATGGAAAGCCTGCATCAGTTAAATACTTCAAAGTGTTTGGAAGCAAATGCTACATTAGAAGAAAGGAGGACAAACTAGGCAACTTTGAGTCAATATGTGATGAGGGAATCTTTCTTGGTTACTCCACTCATAGCAAAGCCTATGTATGCTACAATAAGAGGCTGCATAAAATAGTTGAGAGCATCAATGTCAAGGTCGAAGAAGGATTTAAACATGTCGAACCTGTTGAAGAGATCAGAATTAAAGAATTAGAAGACGCAAGAAATGAAGTAGAAGATAGTGAAGAGGAGGAAGAAAAAAGTGAAAGGGCACTTGCAAAGTTTGTTCAAAAGGAACATCCCAAGGAGCAGATAATTGGCAACAAAAATGAGAGAGTTTAGACTAGGAAAAGAGCGGTAATGAACAAGGAACAAGTTTTGCTCTATTTTCAGAAATTGAGCCTAAAACCTTTAGTGAAGCTAGCAAGGATGAAAACTGGTTAAAAGTCACGGAAGAAGAACTGAGTCAAATAGATAAGAACAAAACATGGGAATTGGTTCCTAGACCCTCAAACAAGAATGTGATAGGAACTAAATGGGTTTACAGAAACAAACTCAATGAAGATGGAGCCATCATAAGAAACAAAGCCAAATTGGTGTGCAAAGGATATGCACAAGTAGAAGGCATAGATTTTGAAGAGACATTTGCTCTAGTGGCAAGACTGAAAGCTATAAGAATGTTTTTGGCATTTTCTGTTCACAAGAAGTTCAAAGTATATCAAATGGATGTAAAGTCAGCCTTCTTGAATGGGAACTTAAAAGAGGAAGTCTATATTGAACAACTAGAAGGCTTTCAGCTAGTGAATGAAGAAGATTATGTGTGCAGACTAAAAAAAGCATTGTATGGTCTGAAACAGGCACCTAGAGCATGGTATTCACAATTGGATCAATACCTACAACAAAAAAGCTTCAGCAAAAGATGTGCAGACAGTAACTTGTATTTTAGATCAAAGGGTAAGCATATGTTGATTATTTTTGTCTATGTAGATGATATCATCTTTGGAGGTGGCAATAGTAATATGTGCAAAGAATTTGCCACACAAATGCAAAGTGAATTTGAAATGTCTATGCTGGGAGAACTTTCGTTCTTTCTTGGGTTACAAGTTGCACAAACCAATGAAGGGATATTCATATCTCAAACCAAGTATGCAAAGGAGATGCTCAAGAAATTTGGAATGGAAGACAGCAAACCAGTTAGTACTCCCATGACAACTGGATGTACGCTGAGCAAAGAAGAGTCCCCTGATGTGAATAATACTATGTATAGATCAATGATAGGCAGCTTGTTGTACCTAACTGCATCAAGACCAGACATCATGCAAGTTGTATACATGGTTGCAAGATTCCAAGTAGCACCCAAGGAATCACATGTCAATGTTGTGAAAAGAATATTCAAATACATCAAGAGCACACTTGACTATGATCTGTGGTACCCTACACATGAATATCTCACTTTGGTTGCATATGCAAATGCTGATTGGGATGGAAGTGTGGATGACAAGGGAAGCACTAGTGGTAGTGCATTCTTCCTTGGAAATAGACTTGTATCTTGGCTGAGCAAAAAACAGGGGTCAGTTACACTTTCTACAGCAGAATCAAAGTATGTAGCAGCAGCAGCATGTTGCACACAAGTCTTGTGGATGAAACAAACTCTCAAAGATATCAAGGTAGAATTCAAAGAACCTATTTCTATCTTTTGTGATAACTCAAGTGCCATAAACATTTCTAAGAATCCAGTGATGCACTCCAAAACCAAGCATATATCCATCAAATATCACTTTTTGAAAAAAAAGGTTGTAGATCAAGAGGTCAAAATTGAGTATGTTCCAACAAAGGACCAAATTGCAGACATATTTACCAAGCCTCTTCCCAAGGAGCAATTTGAGTATCTGAGAGAAGTTGGGAGTAGTGGCTCCCACACCACATCACTAACTTTTAGTGATAGGGCATGAATCCAGAGGGAGTATTTAAGGAACATTATTAACCCCTGGATTAAGAGAAAAGGCAGTTTGGTGAGAAAATTGCAGTTCCTTTGCAATTTGATGACAAAGGTATGTTGGCTCTAGATTATTATGTTTGTCTACACAGATATATGTCAATTCTTGATTGGTCTTTTGGACCAATGCTATATACATGCTCATCTGGAGAATCATGGAGTCAAAAGAGCTACATTTGAAGTGCCTGCGTAGAAACTTAGGCAAATATGCCATTGCCTAAGGTGGAGTCCCTCACAAAGTGTTCTAACCAGCCAGGTCCAAGGATCAGAATAGCCAACCAGTAAAGAAGCAGCGCCTCTCCATGATATGGCAAGGACTCTGTCATTAATGTCAAAGGGGGAGAAAGAAGATTGGTGAAGGAATGAAGAAGGGTAATCATTCTGAGTATGTTTTGCCATCAATGACAAAGGGGGAGATTGTTGGCAATTTGAGTATCATGGTGTATAAAGAGATTGTATGTAAGATTGTCATTGATGTCAAATAGGCAAACATTAATGACAAAGGTATAGTGATTTGGGTTTGTCGAGTATCATGGTGTATAAGGAGATTGTATGTAAGATTGTCATTGATGTCAAATAGGCAAACATTAATGACAAATGCATAGTGATTTGGGTTTGTCAAGTCCATGTATTTCATTCGCTTTTATAAAGTTTCATAAGTAAAGCCATGTCGAAAACCCGACTGGGTCAAGAGAATGTTGATCGGGTTTGTGTACTTCAACTACTTCGACTCATAAAGTTTCACAAGTAAAGCAATCTAGAGAACCTGAATGGGTTTGGGTGAGTAAATTGGGTTTCCAGAACAACTTTACTTCGTTCAAATTCATAAGCTAAGCAATCTCAAGAACCTGAATGGGTCTAGAGGAGTTTATCGGGTTTTCGGAATGACTTAACTGCTCTCATCTTTATAAGTCAAGCAATGTGAAGAACCCGAATGGGTCTAGGTGAGTCAATCAGGTTTCTGGAATGACTTTACTTCATGTTTATAAGTTGAGCAATGTCAAGAACCCAAATGGGTCTAATGAAGTTAATCGAGGTTATGGAATGACTTAACTTCTTTCGAACTTATAAGTCAAGCAATATGGAGAACCCGAAATGGTCTTGAAAGAATTCTTTCGGAAGAATTCTTTCGAAAAAATGGTTAAGTAGTTTTCCGAAAAATGGACCCGAACAAAGTTTCTGAAGGGTAAGTGGACCGTTCCAAAAATGCCGAAGGGATCTTTTCAAGAAGTCCGAAGGGTAAGTGGACCAAACAAAGTTTCTGAAAGGACACTGAGAAATTCCGAAGGGTAAGTGGACCGTTGCAAAAGCTCCGAAAGGATCTTTTCAAAAAGTCCGAAGGGTAAGTGGACCATTGCAAAAGTTTCGAAGGGCAAGTGGACCACTGCAGAAAGTCCGAAGGGATCTTTTCAAAAGGCCGAAGGGTATGTGGACATTTACAGAAAAGACGAAGGGTACATTTGCAAAGCCCCAAAGGGTATGTGTCCTAAACAAAAGTGCCGAAAGGGGACTCAGACAAAAAGTCCATGAAAATTGTCCCGAAGGGGACCCAGACAAAAAGTCTGCGAAAATTATCCCGAAGGGGACATGTTAAAGTTCGAGCAAGTCTGAAGAGATCGATGAAGGGGAAGCATCTCAAAGACGCCGAAAGAAGCGAGATGAAGTCAACATGTTGAAGGTTAATGATCTAGTCAACATAAAGAGCAAGCATCTTTGATGATCCAACGACACATGCAAGTTAGGATTAAGAAGACCCAACGGAGCGAGTGAATCCAAAGCCTTAAAAGTGCTCGAAGGTTAATGCATAGTGGCGAAGTTAAAGACCGAGCAAGTCCTATAAGATCTATCAGAGCGAAAGCTCTCATGAATGCCGTGACAAGCGAGATATAGTCAAATCTGTCAAAGATTAACGTCTTACTAAAGTTATGGATCGAGCATATTCGAATAAATCGAAAGGAGCGAAAGCGATCCTGATATATAAGAAATAGTGAGATGCAAAAAGGATCTTGATGGTTAGACTTGATGTGAAGAAAGAAATCAAAGGCCCGCATTTAATATGTTCTCAACGAACAAATGAAGGAACAGACAAAACCTGTAAATGATTGCACAGAGCTCAAGATTGATCGATCCAACCCATCAATCATCGATTAAGGAGGTTGTGAATTTATGAGATAAATCCAGCAGTTGCCAAACATTACAAAGAGACCAGAACATTAGGCGTGATACATGAACCAAGACACGAAAAGGAAACGGCACAGTTATGACCAGAATCCAGCGATTGTCAAAGATAGAAAAGAGATCTGAGCATTGAAGTGTAATGTATAAATCGAGACACGGGAATTTGCATATGTCAAAGTCGCATTGAATGTGAACAGATAGCAAGAGTCAGTCAAGAGGAGCTGGAGTGTGAACACGTTGCATGGATGAAACCCTAAAACTCAACGTATATACATGACATCTTATTCATTGTGAAGTTGTTGCAATAGAGAGAGTGTTGTAGAGCAACTCGAAGAGTGTCACTTTGAAATGTATGCAGACACAGAGCGAAAGACAGAGCAACAGAGAGTGAGGCAGAGAGGAAGAAAGAACACACAAAGAATGTGCAAAGATTGAGCATAGAGGGAGCAGTTACAGACTAGACTTGTAACAAAGAAATCAATTTGGATTCATTTGTGAATCCATCTTGTATTCTGAAGTTGTAGCTTCATAGTTATGATTGGTTGGTGCCATCAGAAAACTGAGTTGGTGCTCAATTAGGGGGTTGGTGTCTCCTTAGGGAGTGGGTGCTTCCATAGAGTGGGTGCTCTTGAATGTAACCAATGAGGTTAGTCAGTGAGGCATTTAACAATGAAGCTGGATTAGAACAGTAGATTCTAGCAGTCATTTTTACCATGGTTTTTTCCTTTGGATTTTCCACATAAAAATCCTGAGTAATGTGTTTTTTGTGTGTATGTGTAATCTCTGCATTTTTATTTGACTTGCATATGAATTTGTATTTCCTCTAAAAAGTTTAAAAGATCTAGTTTTAGCTGATCTACTGATTCACCCCCCCTCTCAGTAGATAGTTGTGTTCAACACATTGAGGGTTGTACAAGAGCATGATCAGGGTCTAATTAACATGGCTTCTTCATTATCTTGGAACTTGGCTCCAAACTTGTTTTTTGAATTGTCACCTAACTATCATCATTTTCATCTTCTCCAACATCAAAACAAATTCCTTCAACACGATTAACCGTAGCCAAACTCCCATGGCTAAAGGATTTTTAGAAGTTGGAGCTATCCTTATCCTCAACTTCATCCTCGTCACATTTATTACCATAATCAGCGTCAAACACATCAGCATATTCATATTCTTCAGTCCTTGAAGATACCTTGCCATCACTCCCATCCTATTCTCTACAATCTTCCTTTGCTCTTCCTACTACATATTCTCTAAATATTTTTACCTTTCTCAGGGCTGCTTTTAGCGCAGAAAGCTCTTCCTTTTTTGAAGATACAGACCCTCCATCCGAAGAGTGTGATGGCACATTAATTCTGTCAACTGGGTCTATTGCTTCAGGAGTAGTCCGAAGCTCCACAAAATTAAAAGCAACACATAGTGTTGCTTTAGGTGCCATGCCTCCAGTATAACAAGTTATCGAATCTTTGTAAATATATTTGTATTCTCTACAAGTGATGCATAATCACCAAGGTTAAGGAATGTTGTTCCTATAATAGATGGCTTGCTCTTTGATTCTTGTGACAATCCCTCTTGTATGGTGGATTCCCCCATGCGCTGCTTCCTCTCAATTTTTCGCAGCTCTGACTGTTCTTTCTTCTTCAACCTTCCACTTTTATTTTCTTTGAATATTTTCAAGAATTCTTCAAAGGTAAAGTCAGACTTTTCATCATATATGGGAAGCTTGCTCAGAGGATTTTGAGTGATCTTTCTTCCTCTTCTTGGATCATGCCTCCTTTTTAAGTCAGATATATCGAAGGGTCATGTCAGCATGAACTTTCAATCTTAGATTATAATATTCTTCACAATAGGCCTCATAATCAACTCTGAGTTGTTGCCATTTTTCTTTTGACCTTTTTCTATCCTCCTGTATTTTTATTGATGCCACTAGATCTGGCATGTTATTCTTATACTCTTTCAAATGCTTGTCCATTCTATCTCTTACCTTGTAAGCTGGCAAGATCATGGCTCTGATACCACTATAATGTCCCTTTTTATGTGATTTTATGAATTCTGAAATTTATGTGATTTTTTCGATTTATGCAATACTGAAATATACTAGAATATTCATGATAGCAAAAATACTAGATCTACACAATTGAAAGCATGAACACTTACAACAATAGTATGAATCTACAAAAACCTTGATTTTATTGATGCTGATGCCAAATCCACAAATAGGGATTATAGCAAATCCTTACAAGTGTTATGCCGCACAAAAGTCCAATTTATTGATACATTTAGCAACACTATCAATGTCCAATCAGCATAAGTATTTAATAAAATATTGTAGAACCCTTCAAGTATTGTATAGTATGAAACCCCCACTATATTAAAATGTTCAGCAGCAGTTGCCTATTGGTGAAACAGCAACATAAAAGACATTCCACCACATTCACCAATGTACAGCCCACATTACCCAATGTACAACAATTAACAGCAGCCGCAAGGGACCCACAATAAACCAATAGCAAGCTAGGCATCCCCAATGGTGCATAGTTGTCACCAATGTTTGTAAAACCTTCAACGCAGCGCTACACAAAGGACAAATCAAGGGTCCTACAGCAGCCCCAATCAATATTCAACAACCCCAAGGGAAAAGCTACGGCAGGGTACATATCATTGCAGCAGCTGTAAGGACTATTTTAGTAGTCGTATGAAGTACTGTAGTAGGCTTCAAAATTCAAAAATCTTCTATATCTTCACCCAAAAACTCACAAACCAACATAAACTGAAAATATTTTGCAACTATTCAGCATAGATGTGACCCTTGGATGGAATCACCATGAAGGACGAGGGTTTTCGTCCTCAGATCTTGTACACTTAGAGGGTTTTTGTCCTCAGATGGAGAAGTTGAACCAAAAGCTCAAGCTCTGAAATAGTGTTTTGATTTCAATGATGAATAAATAATGAATAATCACTTTTGAGCCCAACTTCTCTTTTTATAATTTCACTTTTCATTCCAAAAATCCCTAAAAGCATTTTAAAACACTTTTAATAAAATATTACTTTTTAGAAATATTTATTTTTGACCCATTTAATAAATATTACATTTTTGGCCCACTTAATAAATATTACTTTTGATCCCCTTTATAATAATAATACATGTCATTTTTCCATGTTATAAAATAAAGTGACTTTGGACAACTTAAAATATTATTTTTAAATTATTTCCATAATTAAATATTTCGAAAAGGGGACATCACATGAAGATGCTCACCACAAGAAGCCAAAGATGCCCAACCAAAGGGGGCCAAATGTGCTTGCTACAAGAAGCCACAGCTAAATCACTGAATCGAAAATTAATAATGATATCACCACGATCCATAAAGAATGATTTCCCAAGAGCCAAGGTTCTAGCTCCAAGAATCACTCTCCATGAAAGCAGTATTAAATTTTAATAATTTGCATGGCCCCTAAACCAAGAGCTAAGAACCAATCTCCATGAGAAAAAATCATATCCACGTAATAGGTACATCCAAGAGCCCATAGTCAATCTCCACAACCAATGATGAAATTGACATAATATGTCCATCAACAATCATCATTGTCATAGGCATAATACAAGAACAGCCAAGGACCAAGTAATGCTTGATAACTCCAAAGCCAATATAATCCATGAGATGTGCCCAACCATGAACCAAAAAGGTCTAATGTGTGTGCTAAATAACAAGGCAATACATGCCATAAGACGGAAAATGTCTCCAAGATGAGACTTGATGAAGATGACAATCACATGTGCTCAAATGTCAAATGCCATGCTTGATCCAAAGTATCTGCTTCAAAGTATCACCAAATTCAAGGTCTGATGGAACTCATACAACCCATGAATCAACAATCAATACTCCAACTTTCACAAAATCAATACTCAATATGCTCAATCCTAGACTTTTTGATCAAGATGAGATTCTCCAACTCACTAAGAAGCAATATCCAAGATGCTCTATCTTGGAATAATCAACCACAACAAAATGCTCCAAACCATATAAGCAATATTCAAGATAGTTTAGCAGGATCAGAATTAAAATCAAATGCCCAATTGACTCACAAACCACAAAAACAAAAGTTGTTTGTTTCTTTTTTGGTTCCTTCAATCAATGCACAAGCATGAAGTCTCTAGAAGTCTAAAGTGTGGTTTGTCTCCTCAACATCCTCCCCTAAAGCTACACTCTCAATTGATGATCACCAAGGCTAGAATCAACTCAATGTTAAGTTCATAAATGCCCCCACATGCCCTATAATCAATCAATGCCACAAACAAGGTTTCTATGCTCCATAATAAAGCACAATCAAGGAAATGTGCCACAAGAAGCAAAGCACTAAAAGCTGAGGCTATCAAAATAATGGCTTCCACCATGCGCATCAAGCCAATAACAATCATGCCAAAACATTTGATGAGGTTGATCAAAACTCCTAAGACCAGGCCATCCAAATCAGTAATGTTATGTACATAAACATATAAGATTACGATGTAAATGAGGTTATGGAGTAGCCAACTTGTGGCACACATTACCCATACCAAGTTGGCTACTCCATAACCTCATTTACATCTTATGCAAAATAAGGTAAATCAATATGTAATTTTTTTGCAAAATTTTAAGATGTCCTGAAACAAGAAAAATCATAAGCATTTTTATTTTTGATGAATTCCATAAATTTAATTTGTTTTGTTTTTTTTCTTGAGATGTGTCATCAAAGTATGGCTCTTGTTAAAATGGTCAATGAGGACAATTTTATTGTTTAGAAGCAAAAAATAGAGTAGGAGTTGGCAGGACCTCTAGGATTTCATCATTGGGAATGAAAAGGAACTTCAGTATCGATGGGAAATGGAAGAATGGAATCATAGGATGGACATGGTAAGAGCAAATGTAATTCTTAATGTCTCTCATAAGCTACACCCCCATAATCTATATTTACATTTCCCTATTGATATATGCGAAACTCTTTAAAAGCTTTCTACTAAGTGAAGTGGAAACATCCAACCTGAAAGTGATAAGGATGAAGAGGATTATGTCAAGCATCACAAGGGTGATGATGAGATCAAATCACCTTCATCAATAATTGATCGATAAGGACTGAGCCATCCACAACATGCAAATTCTTAATTAAACTCTTGTAAATATTTTTTTGTTATGAAGAATTGTTTTGATGCCCAGCGTATTGATCTTTGTGAAAAGAGTGATACTCGTTTAATATTTTGAAACAATGAATTGATGCTTTGGATAAGACAATTTTGAGTCTTCTAGAATCTCATGGATGAATTTGGTAAGGAAGTCTGAAGAATTACATTAACAATTGCAAAAGAATACAAGAGGAGGATCTTCTTCTCCATCACAAGACTTCATTTCTCCTTTTCAAGATGATGCTTCCAACCATAGTGGAATAACCGGCAAGTAACCACCGGTTGATCGGTTACTCGCTGGAAATTCCATCTAGCGAATAATCACCACTCATAACCGCAGCCAACAGTTAGAAAAAAAAAATGAACCGGCGGTTACCACGCAAAACCGCTGGAAACGTGGGTTCCCCGTCACCCCGCCCCCCAAAACACTCCTCAAACGCGGAAAATACGTGGAATGGAGTCTTACAAAATGCAACACACCTCACTCTTCACTCACACAATATTTGGAGCATTCTAAGGCGGATTGAGAAAATTTGAGCAAAGAAATTACCAGGTTAGTTCATTTTTTTTATTTTTTATTTTTTTGATTTCCAAGCATGAAAATGAATTTTAAATTAATTGAAAACATGTTTGGTACATATTTATGATGCTTAGTATACAAAGTTGATGCATTCCATTTTAATTGCATGCATTTGTGCATTTCCGTCAAATTTCATGCATTTATTTTTTTTTTAAATTCTAAGCATGTAAATGAATTCTAATGCAATTGAAAACATGTTTGATACATATTTGTGATGCTTAGTATACAAATTTGATGCATTCCATTTTAATTACATGCATTCCGTGAATTTCGGTCAAATTTTGTGCATTAATTCAATTTTATTTTTATTTAAATTCCAAGCATGTATAGTTTTGTAATTTAATTAAATACATGTTTGATAAATATTTTTGATGCTTAGCATACAAATTTGATGCATTCCATCAAATTTCATGCATTCGGTTAAATTTTCGTGTTTGTTATTTATTTAAAATTGTTGTTTGTTATTCCGTTAAATAGCCGTTATAGATTATATTTATAATTTGTTTGTTAAGAAAGTAAATCATAAATGTATTTTAGTTTCCATTTTATAGTTTATAATTATCATTTAAATTTTGTTGAACACACTATCTACTGAGAGAGGAGGTGAATCAGTAGATGAGCTAAACCCTGGTTCTTAAAACTTTTAAACAAGATACAGAATGTACATGCAAAGTAAAGAACAAAAATAGAAATCATACACACACATAAGAATGCTCAACGCCAGATTTTTATGTGGAAACCCGAAGGGAAAAACCACGGTGAGAAAAACTGCTAGAAGCTACTATTCTAATCCAGCCTCACTGAAAAGATGTCTCACAGACAAACCTCACTGATTACATTCAAGAGCACCCACTCTAAGGAAGCATCAACTTCCTAACTGAGCACCAACGCAGTTTTTCTAAAATGAAGCTACAACTTCAGAATACAAAAGAGATTCAGAATGAATCTTGTTCAGTTTTTTGTTACAAGTCTTGTCTGTAATTGCACCTTCACACTATGTGCCTTCTCGTCTTATCTGCCTCTATCTCCTTGTGTCTGGATATCTTTTATATTGACACACCTTATTTGCTTTGCCTTTTTACACTGTCTGCATATGTCCTTGACAATTTTTGAGTTAACATTAATTATTATCGCAGCAGCAGCAGAAGACACTTTCAAATGTTCTGTTCGTAGCATATATAGATAAATGCATTTTAGGGTTTCTATTTGTAAAGTGTTCACACTTCAACTGCTCTTAACCGGTTCAAGCTTCTGATCTACATTCAATGTGACTTTTACTTCGTGTCTCAATTCATGCTTCAAACGACAACGTTCAAATGTCTTTACTATCTTTGGCATGTGCACTCCTACTGTTCTTAACTGCGCCGCTTCCTCGATCAATTAGATTGATTAATTTCGAGCTCCGTGAAGAGATATCGAGTTCATTCACTGTTCTATCTGTTCCTTTACAGACAATTAGAAGACATTAAATGTGGGTTTTTTATTTCTTTCGTCACGCCAAGTTCACGTTCTTTTCTTTGTTGGATCTTTCCTTATGACCTCTTAACACTTGTCAAATGCGCGTGCACTCGGAGGGTCATCTGGCTTTGCTTCGCACCATTGGATCTAATGCACCGATCAAACGTGAGCCATTGATCTTTTAAAGCAGCATGAATTTTAATTCTTGCTTTGCCATTAACCATCGAGCTTCTTTTCTTCCCTTTCCTCATCTCGCTGCTTTCTATATCATGGGTTCGCTTCTACTCCTTTCGATTGTCCTCGATATGCTCGATCTTTACCCTTTGTATTGTGCGTTAAACTTCGGCATGTTGGCGTGATCTTATTTTCTTCGGCATTCTTGTAACGTTGCTTGCAACGTCGATCCTTGAAGACTTTCTCGTCTTTCAACCTTGCTTAATTCCTTCAGAAGGTTCCTTTATAAAAATTGTTGCGGGCCTTTGTGCCTTCGGGACAATTTCCGCAGACTTTTTGTTCGGGTCCATTTCATCCTAAAGTGTCCTCCAATTTCTCCGAAAGAATTCGTCATTGGCTTTTATTCGGAAGTGTCCTTCGAAAATCTTCCAACGGTCCTCATACCCTTTGGATTTTCTGCAATCTATCCTTCGGCTTTTCTGCAAGTGTCCACATACCCTTTGCAACGTTCAAAAGATACCCTTCGGACTTTTTGAAAAGGTCCACTTGTCCTTTGGAACGTTCAAAAAATACCCTTCGGACTTTTTGAAAAGGTCCACTTGCCCTTCGAAACGTTCAAAAGATACCCTTCGGACTTTTTGAATGTACCCTTCGGACTTTTGTTAAGGGACAATTTTTTGAAAAGGACTTGACAATTTTTCCGAAAGAATTGTCCTTGCCATTTTTTCAAAAGAATTCCTCCAACGGAATTCTTCAAGACTATTTCGGGTTTTCCATCCTTCTTGACTTATCCCGATTCCATGTTCTAGACCCTTTCAGGTTTTTGACATTACTTGACTTATCAACATGAGAAAAGTAATGTGCTTGCAAAAATCCCCAATTACCTCTTCGTTGGACCCTTTCGGGTTTCCCACAAAGCTTAGCTTATAAACATAGGAGAAGTAAAGCTATCCTGGAAACCCGATAACCTTCACTTAGACCAACTCGGGCTCTTAACATTACTTTACTTATAAAGCATACAGAAGTAAAGTTGTTCCAGAATCCCGACCAAATAAAGTCACTTCAGAACCCCGAATAACTCCTCTAGACCGCTTCGGGTTTTCGACTTTGCTTTACTTAAAAACATGAAAGAAGTAAAGTCGTTCCATAAACCCGACCAACTTTATTAGACCATTTTGGAGTTTCGAGACTACTTTACTTATTTTATAAGAGCACTTCACAAACCCGATTTACTCCATGAGTCTACTCCGCTCAACCTTTGGCATTAATGCATGATCAAATTTGATCTCAATAACATCAATGACATCAACCTTTGACATCAATGACAATTCCATGCTGCCTTAGATGGAAATGACAATTCTTCAGTCCTCAAACTATTTTCTGGATCATGATATTCAAACTGTCAACTGTCTCCTTGCTCAAATTGCCAACAAATTTTATTTATCATATTTTAATTAATAATTTGTATTTAATGTTTTTATTTTTTTATGTTGTTTTTAACATGTTTGCACTTTGCAGATTATCCACTAGCAAACAATGGCATCCAGTAGTGCATCAGGTTCAGATTCAATCAGTGGTAGCCAGTCGGCTCCCCCTCATGCTCGCATGGGTGCATGAAAGTATGCCACGCGAGTTGGAACGTCCCAGATGATTTCAATTTGCAACTTTTGCTTGAAGAGGATGTCAGGGGACATCAATCGCATGAAGTACCATATTTCATGCATTTCTTGCCGCGACATTGCACCTTGTTTCAATGTCATTGAAGAGACGAAACGAGAGATGATGGCAGAGCTTGCATCACTGGATGAAAAGAAACTAGAGAGGGCAAAGATGCAATCAACCCTAATAGCGACCATTGGTGCCACATCAGCAGAGGAAGCAACAACAGCAATGACAGAGATTGTGGGCTCTAGTCGTGGTCCACGCAAGTGCCATGGCACAAATGCACTGCCTTCGTCTCAGTTACACTCCTTTTTTGTGCTTAAAAACACACATTGGGCACAACCTTCACTCCAAAATATAAGATGGAACAAGAAGACGCATGCAAAAACAGATAAAACATGCACAAATTTTTGGTACTTCAATAGCCTTCCCTTCAATGTAACGAGGAGTCCGTACTGGGAATAATTGGTTACAGCTTTGATAGTTGCAGGGAAAGGGTGCAAGGCACCCTCTCCAAAAGACTTGAGTGAAAAGTTGCTCAAAAATACAATTGAAGATGCAAAGTTGATTGTCGAATATCAGAAGAGGTTGTGGCGTAAATTTGGATGCAATATTCTTTCTGATGGATGGATGGACGGATGGAAAGAACCGCACTCTCATCAACTTTCTGACATCTTCAAATGGTGAGCTAGTATTTTTGAAGTCTATTAATGTATCAAATAAAATTAAAAATTCAGAAACTTTGAGATTGATGTTAAAAGAGGTTGTCTTAGAAGTGGGAATCGAGAATGTTGTCCAAATTATTACAAACAATGCAACAGCATATGTAGCGGTTGGGAGACTTCTTGGAGAGAGACATCCATCTCTCTTTTGGACACCTTGTGAGGCACATTGCCTTGACCTTCTTTTGGAGGACATAGGCAAACTTCATTAGATGTGACCAGTTGTCGAAGAAGCTAGAGAAATAACTAAGTATATCTACAATCACCTTTGGATTTTCAGCTTGATGAGAGAGCACTCCAAAGGAAAAGAGCTTGTTCGAGCAAGGGTCACTAGGTTTGCAATAAATTTTCTTAAATTGCAAAGTATTTGTAGTTTTTTGACTCCATTGAAACAGATGTTTGTCTCTCAAGTATGGATGGAGTCATCTTATTCCAAGAACGTCGATGGAGTGAAGGTTTTGAAGACAGTTTTTTAGTGAGGCCTTCAAAACGAGAGCTACAAAGATTGTGAAGGTAACTTGAAATTGCAATTTAAATCTCAAGTTGTTTCCCTTGTTTTCAATTTTTTAAACTTAAAGTTTTTCTTTTATAATTTATCTATACGTTTGTAACATTAACTTTAATTTGTTTGTAACTTTGTAGCTTTCAGAGCCTTTGGTGAGGGTTTTGTGATTGGTGGATGGAGAGCAAAATCCAATGAGATATATTTATGAGGCCATGGATAGGGCCACAGATGCAGTGCAACATTATTATAGAGGGGATCGTGCCAAATTTGATCCCATTTGAGAGTTGATTGATCGGAGGTGGAACAATCAACTCCACCAACCCATCCATGTAATGGGGTACTGGTACTACCGTAACCCCAAGTTTTTCTACTCCGATGGCTTCACAGATGTTAGTGGAGAGGTTGTGGAGGGGCTCTCAACATGCATTCAGAGTATGACACCTAACGTTGAGATGAGGGGCCTCATTATTGTAGAGTTGCATAACTACAAGCAGGCAAAGGGGAGGCTCTTTTCTTCAACACTAGCCATCTGAGAGAGAGCCACGCAGTCACCAGGTAATACAAAATGAAGTCTTTACTTGTAGTTGTACCTTATCAATTACATATTTACAAATTTACAATTATTAATTTCTTACAAAGTTTTGAATATCTTGTTTGCAAAGTCGTAGTAGGAAGATTGGAGTGAAAATACCCCAAATCTTCAAAGGCTAGCCCTCTGGATTTTATCTTCCTTGATGACTCTTTGTCTTTCGCTTTGATGCAAGTGTCTACAGGGCTGCATGCTTGGTACTCTTGATTTTGATCCATCTTTCATCTCACAATAATCACGAAATGACAAGAGTGCTTGTGTGTCAAAGTTTAGGGCTACATACTCTTGTTGACGTGTATTAAGTAAATCACACATCAATGTCTCGATCTCCACTACTGGTTCTCTCAGCAAAAATGTAGCCTTGAAGAATTTATGAGGGGGGTTGATAGAAACCCTCTCATTGCCATTCAAACTTCATTTTCCATTGACGTGATGGCTCTTGCTTGGATCTAGTGTAGTCTTCAACATGGTTGTAATTTGCATACTCAAGGTATGTTGAAGATCACTTTGGCTCTCCTTGATCAAATCCTACAAAAACTTTACTTGCTCTGAAATAAACCCTTGATCACCCATGGCTTTTTCTTTTTCTGATAACACAAGATCTCTTTACCTACTTGCATTCAACAACCAAACTCACAGGTAGACAAGATCGGTGCTCTGATACTACTGTAATGTCCCCAAAAGGAGTTTTCTCCTAAATCCCAAAATTTTGAAAATGAAAACAGCAACCCCCAGTTTGCAAAATAAACTCCAAAAACCCTTGTCAAGCCCTAGGAACTCTAGACGCCACAATAGTAAGGTTTTGTAGATGATTTTCAACCAATAACTTGTCCCAAAATTAACTGAATACTTGCAAAAATAATCAAAAAATTAAATGCACGAAACAAGTACTTTTTTGTCAAATTATTGAAGCTCATATGCCACTTTGTGATGGCTGAAAAATCTGATTTAATTCCAAAAATACAGTTGTTCTAAATATTTTTTCGCTTCAAACCCTTGCCAAAAATTGCCACAAGTGCCCAAAAGTTATCAAAAAATTCCAGCGAATCTCTTTGAGCATAAAAATGGCCAAAAAGTACCCTCCAAGCCAATCGCTTAAGTTGTCAAGTGCAATAAAATTAGCAGAAAATTAGAAGAGCGAAATCTTGCCTTCCACAAGTGAAAAAGACTTCAAAACCTGTCAAAAATTTTAAATAATAATTCTGAAAATTATTATTTAATTTTCTATTGAATTAGTGCTTCAAACTCTCCACGAAACTCCTCCAAAATCTCTCGCCAACACGCTAAAAATTAGCAAATAAATTTAGAATATTTAATTTGCATAAAATAGACCAAAATAAGCCTCCAAACCCTCAATCCAAGCCTCCAAAGTAGTTTGTTCCACTTGCAAAAATAGGGCAAATATTTAGCAAAGTTAATATGCAAGAAATGAGCTTCAAAACCCTTACGAAACTTCACAAAAACTCCTCAAAGTAAATCACCACACTTCTAAGGCAAAAACAAGATCTCTTTAACAAAGGTGGTGTCAAAAGACACCTTTTGTAGATTAATCAACACCAAAACAATGAACTTCTATTGGTCATGCATCCCAATAGTTTCTTCAAACATGAACAATTATCAAAATTCAGCATGTCTTCAATTGTGATCTTCACTTTGTATTTGTGCCTTCTAAAGAGGGCGAACCACCTTGAGGTAA
Organism: Torreya grandis; assembly: GCA_037957365.1. Classification (NCBI taxonomy): domain Eukaryota; kingdom Viridiplantae; phylum Streptophyta; class Pinopsida; order Cupressales; family Taxaceae; genus Torreya; species Torreya grandis. Next base: position 595,713 of record JARHVA010002418.1, read on the forward strand.
AATACCTCATAAGACTCACTTGCCCTTTTTAGAATATCTTTTTCTTTATTTTACTTTAGCTCCCAAGCCGACATTCTTTTTAATTTCGCTTTAGGCCTTTTTGAATTAATTAAATAATTTGCCTTAATAAATTAGTAATTAAAATTACTTTTTGACAAATTAAATAATTATGTCCTCACTTAAATAATTAATTAAATTGCTCTAATAATTAAAGTGATAAAAATCACTTTTCAAGCAATTTATTAATTATAAAACCCCTTAGAATAATCATTAAAAATACCTTAATTTTTCAAATAGTTAAAACCACTTTTCCGGTAATTCGAATAATTATCCAAGATATTTCTATTTTAATAATTAATTAATTGTCTTATATTTTTGAATGATTAAAATCACTATTCGTGCAATTTTATTAATTATTAAATTTATATGAAAAGGGCATATCACAAATAATGAAAGGAATGACAATGTTATTGATGAGCAAGTGCATGAGGACGACACACAAGACTTGGGTAGCACACTTGCTTCTCTTTCAGGAGCTTCCAAGTATCATGCTTTCAAGGTAAAAGGCACATTAAAGGGTTAAAGTGATTACTTTGGTTGATAGTGGACCTACTCATAATTTCATTGATAGGGGCTTGGTTAAGAGGATGGCATTAGAAGCTACAGATTGCAAAGGTTTCAATGTGACTATGACAAATAGATTCACCGTTTCTTGCTCCAAAAAGTTGCCACAACTCCCACTCACTCTCGGAAAACACAAGGTAATTGGTGATTTTTATGTTGACATTGGAAATATTGATATTGTTTTGGGTGTTCAATGGTTGCATTCCTTAGTTGAATTCATTCAAAATTATAAAACTATGGAGCTGAAATTCTTCAAAAAGGACAAGGAAATGGTCCTCAAGGGTCTGGCAAATGGTGCTCCACAAGAGGTGTCTATGAAGAGAATGGAAAGGGCTTTTAGAAGAGGTCAAATTGCTTGGGCAGCAAGCTGACTTATCACAGTAAATTCAGAAAAAAGAAAATAGCAGCCCCCTCATGGTAAGTTACAAGCTAATTTAGACAAGCATATTCATGTCTTTGATGATTTACCTTATGGTTTTCCACCAGATAGAGGTTTTGAACATAATATTGAGCTGGAAATGAGTGTCAAACCGGTTATTGTCACTCCTTATCACCATCCAAGAGCCTTCAAGAAAGAGGTTGAAAAAACCATCAAAGAATTACTTGATATGGGACACAAAGCCTAGCTCAAGTCCATTTGCTTCTTCAGTGGTTCTAGTGAAGAAAAAGGATGGTACTTTGAGGATGTGCATTGATTACAAGGTATTGAATAAGAAGAATATCAAGAATAGGTATCCAATACCTAGGATTGATGAATTAATGGATTAGTTACATGGTGTCACATTTTCAAGCTTGATTTAAGATCCGGTTATCACCAAATCAAAGTAAAAGAAGAGGATGTTCATAAAATTGCTTTTAGATGTCATTTTGGGCATTTTGAGTTTTTGGTTATGCCTTTTGGATTGACTAATGCCCCAACTACTTTTCAGTCGTGCATGAACAATATGTTTGGCAAATATCTAAGGAAGCTTGTGCTAGTTTTCTTTGATGATATTCTTGTGTATAACAAAACCTTGGAGGAGCATTTGAAACACTTAGATTTGGTCTTAAAGCACATTGAAGCAACATTATTTGCAAAAAACTCTAAGTGTGAGTTTGGATTAACAGAGATTTTGTATTTAGGACATATCATCAATTCACAAGGTGTGCAAATGGACCAACAGAAAATTGCAGCTATCATAGATTGGCCTATTCCCTCTACATACACAGTTAAGAGGATTTTGTGGTCTTTGTAGCTATTACAGGAGATTTGTGAGAGGTTTCTCACAACTTGCTGCCCCCTTGACTAATTTGACTAAGAAAGGGGCTTTCAACTGGTCCAAAACAGCCCAACTAGCATTCGAAAATCTCAAGGAGGTAATGTGTTCTTGTCCAGTTCTTGTTATTCCATATTTCTCTACTCCTTTTGTAGTTGAGTGTAATGTTTCAGGTGAAGGGATAGGGGCTATCCTAATGCAAAATAGACGTCATATTGCTTTTGAGAGTAGGAAACTCAAGGATTTAGAGAAAGCTTATTCAATTTATGACAAGGAGATGTTGGCAATTATGCATGCTTTGAGTAAGTTCAGACAATATTTGGTTTGTAACAAATTCATTGTAAAATCGGATCACAATAGCTTAAGATTCTTCCTCAATCAAAAGGAGTTGAATGATAGGCAACAAAAATAGGTAAGTAAGATGCAAGCTTATGATTTTGGTATTGAGTATGTGAAAGGTAAAAATAATGTGGTTGCAGATGCTTTATCCAGGAAGCCTTGTTTTGGATTGCTTGAGGGCAAACAATTGTGGGAAGGGAGGACTATGATGTCCCAATTTCTACATCATAATTAAGCAGGGGTTGAAGACCTTTAGTCTACTTCCCCATAGACTAAAGGAATCCATTTTGGGGAATTATATTTTATTAGTTATTAATTGTCAAAATAGTGAGTTTTATCATTTATTCTTATATGGCAATTATTATTTAATTAATAAAATATTTGACAAAGGTGGTTTTTACCACTAAAGTGTTTAAAGGAATTAATTATTAATTTATTTGCCTTAAAATAATTTTAATTACTATTTTATTAAGGCAACTAATTAATATTGTCTTCGAAAAAGAGAATGTCGACATCGGAGCAAAAGCAAGGAAAGAAAAAGATGTTCGAAAAAAGGCAAGCAAAGGCTTATGATGTATTTTACCTCTCCAAAGTGGTTCGTCCCCCTTTGGAAGGTACAAATACAAGGTGAAAACTACAATGGAAGACATTGAATTTAATAATTGTTCTTCATACTTGAAGAAACTATTGGGATGCATGCCTAATAAGTGTTCGTTGTTTTAGTGTTGATCATTCTACAAAAAGTGTCTTTTGATGCCACATTTGCTAAAGAGATCTTGTTACTTGCTTTCGAGTGGGGCGATTTGCATTAAGGAGCTCTTGTGAGGTTTTTTGAGAGTTTTGAAGCTTGTTTTTTGCATATTAATTCTAATTAATATTTGTCTTATTTTTGCAAGTGGAGCGAACTACTTTGGAGGCTTGGTTGAGGGTTTAGAGGCCCTATTTTTGGGTCTATTTATGCAAATTAAATATTCTGAATTTATTTGCTAATTTGTTTCCTAATTTTTTGCATGTTGACGTAAGGTATTGGTGAGTCCCTTTATTATCTTGCTCTCATAATTTTTTACTATTTTTTCTGCACCTTGGCGACTTAGGTGATTAACTTGGAAGTCATTTTTTTATCATTTTGATGCCCTAAGAGATTCACTGGAATTTTCTATGATTTTTAGGCACTTGTGGCGAATTTTTGACGAGGGTTTGAAGCAAAAAATATCAAAAACAACTGTATTTTTGGAGAAAAATCAAATTTTTACAGCCATCATAAAGTGGCATTTGAGCATTAATAAATTGGCAAAAAAGTACTTGCATGTATTTAATTTTATAATTATTTTTGCAAGTATTCAGATAAATTTGGGATAAGATATTCGCTGGAAATTGTCTACAAACCTTTGCATTTTGGTGCCTTGGGTTTCTAGGGCATTGTTAAGGGTTTTTGGAGTATTTATTGCAAACTAGAATTTGTCAATTTTATTTTCAAAATTTTGGGATTTTGGGATTGAGGGGAAAACCCCTTTTGTGTGAAATCGTCCCATTTGGAGACATTACATCGCCACCCCTTAGAAAGGTCTTCCGCAACAAGAACAAACTCCCAATATGATTTGCTCTTTTTCAAACCTGTGAAATTACTAAAACCCTGTTTTCGTTAGAAGTTGCAATATTTCCTCAATGAAGGTGGTGTCTAAAAACACCTTTGTAGATCCACTTACATGAACACATGCAATTTGAAGCTCACTTACAACCCTTGAGTAGAGTTGTCCAAGTAGAAAGAATGGAGGTTTTCATCCCCAAACCTATGACACTTCCTGAAGGTTTTCGTCCTCAAAAGGTGGAAACCAAGCTTGACATACTTGATTCAATTTTCCAAATCACTATTCAACATGCCTTTTCAAAAAAGCCTCTCTTTCCTTTTATATTTTTTCTCCAATTGTGACGCCCAAAATAAAGAGGGAGAGTTACTTTTCCTTTTAATAAAAAGATAAATAGCAAGCTTCTTTATAAAAACACTTTTAAGATGACCCTTAAAAAGGCCTCAAAATCAGATAATAAAGTGTTTTATCAAACATATCCTTGAAGCTTACTAATGTTCACCTCTTGCCTTTAAAATCCTTAGCCCTCGGGAATGCTCAAGCTGAGGGTCTCATCCCAAAGACTAGCTCAAAAAGGGGGACATTACATATCAACTTAGTTGCCTTAGCTCTTCTTAGCCATTCATTACACCCTTTTTGGGTCTTCATCATATCCTCTGTGCTTGTCTGCAATGTGGTTAGTTTATTTTCAACCACATTCTCTGGTTCTTTTTTATATAAGATCTCCTTACCTTTGACTTGCATGTTGAATACCTTTTGCTTCTCTGTAGATTTTTTAGGCTCAAATTTTAACTTTTCCATTCTCTTTATTTCTATTCATGCCTTTAGATCCTTCTGATATATTAGCATAACTTGCAACATCTTTAACATGGATTCTTGCACTGTCCTCATGATTCACAAGTTGGCAAAATCACAACTTTGATACCATTGTAATATCCTTTTTTGTAAAAATTCTAAATTCTGATTTTATTTTTTATTTTTCTAAATACACAAGCTAAAACAAATCTGAAACAAACCCTAGATAATAACATGTAACTGAAAATATGCAAAACTAATAATACCCAACTAAAACATTTATTCAGTACGCTGATTACAAATTTATTACAGCAAACCCTAGCTGTAGAAATCCACAAATAATCAAATCCTAACTGTAAAAGTCCATAAATACATAATTCTTTTGGCCCCCTTTATAATAATAATAATAAATGTGTCAACGATGAGATGTGGGTGAGTTGGTAAAGCGTCTTGGTTGTTCCAAGCACCACCCAGATTCAAATCTCAGTTTGGTATCAGAGGCCGGATGTGGTCGATCGTTAAGTAATCTTGGATTGATTGTGGCCGATCATTGGTATTCTTGGGCCGCTAGTGGTTGATCGTCGGTATTCTTGGGCTGGTTGTGGCCGATCATTGGTAATCTTGGGCCAGGTTGTGGCCGTTGATGGTATTCTCGAGCTAGTTGTGGTCATTCATTGGTATTCTCGGGCTAGTTGTGGCCAATCATTGGTGAACTAGGGCCAGGTTATGGCCGTTGATGGTATTCTCGGGCTAGTTGTGGTCGTTCATTGGTATTCCCTTGGAGATCTGGGCCCCAATTGTGTCCCAAACCGGTTGGAGCTCCAGTCAAAAGCCATTGGGACAAGGACCTTTCAACCTTGAGTATCGATCAAAAAAATAATACATGTGTCATTTTTCCATGTTATAGAATAAAGTGACTTTTGACAATTTAAAATATTATTACTAAATTATTTTCATACTTAAATATTTCAAAAATGGGACATGACATTGTTGCTTTGATACCAAATATTATCTTTTATATCACTTCTAATGGAAGCAATTCACTAATCCACAGTTCAAGATTAATCACATTTACAACTATTTCTAGAGTTGAGATTAAAAGTTTTGTAAAAATGGAAGAAATATCAAAATAGTGATAGATAACTCAAGATATATGTAAGGAACACAAAAAAACACATAGCATTCACACTAGATAACACCTTATTTAGCCTAGAAACCCAAGTGTGGGGAGAACCAGCAAGGAAATGGGGCATTATAGCTTCAAATCCACTCAAAGAAGCAAGATACAATTGGGCTATGCAATTCACTTTGGAATGCCTCCTTAGACTTCCTACAATGTTTTGTACTTGTGTCTCTGCAATTCTTCTTTGCTCTAAACTGCTGCAACATGAAATAAGGTCTCATATTTATAGATTAAGCATCAACTAGGAGGTGCAGAGATGCCAATGACTCTTCATTTTCCTCTTAAAACATGGATGGAAAGACAAATTATCAAAAGAGACGCCAATGACTCTTCATTTGCCTTACATTTTTTTGTTTTCATGCCCACTTGGAAGTGGTCTCAACATGTTACATGAAAGACATTGTACATTGTGTCTATCTACAACATATGTGCAAGATATTTACATTTTATTTGCATATTTATGAATCCTTTAGGATCACACAAGGGTGTAACTAACTTATTGAAGTGTTTGAATGCATCTGATGTATTACGAATATAGCTTTGGTACTACGTACTGAGATTATGTAATTTTGATGTCATGATTGAGTCAGTATTTTGATGTCCTGATTGAGTCAGTATATTTATAATGTAAATCTACACGACAGGAGGAAAATAAGGAAAAACATCAATACCATGCAACCCTGTTCATGAAAATTCGGCATTTCCAAATGAGCCATGAATTATTAAGAAGTGAGAAATAATTTACAGATGTTATGCTTATACATCAATTTTTATAAGAATAAAATCAATCTCGTACAAAACTAACGAAGTCCCCTCCCCTCCTATTATAGTGTACTAATGTTTTTAGAAATTCACAAGAAATTCTGTATTCAGATATTCACAAACATTTACCTGAAGGAAATTTTATTTGTGAACATGGAATTGATCACCATGACCTTGACCTTTTCACCCTCTGAAAACAACTTCGTAATAGATCGAACTCGAATCTGAGAAATATTTGAAATATGAAGCAATCCACTGCAAATTCCAGACTCTAGTTAGAAAATCTATCTATATGCAAAATCTGCAGATAAATCAAGACAAAGTGCCCATAGCATCTCCAGTCAATATCCAATAAACCTAATCATTAAAAAAGATAATCACATGGTGATCCCAGAATCACACAGTCAAAAACTAAAACACCGTGAAAGCCTATAAATTTAAAGATAACAATTTTTAAAACTTAAGGGCAGCCTCCCAAGACAAAGTAGTGGTTTGGAGTGTCACTTATCTAGACTGAATTGTGGTATTGACAATATTTCACGTATCACTTAAAAAATCTGCACATAAATGATCAAAGTGTCTATAGCATCTCCGAGCTACATTTTTCGTATCTAATCATTACCAAAGATACTATTATTTAAGGACAGACCCTCAAGCCATTGTTATACTATGTGCAGGAAAATGACCCATAGGGATTTCACATGCGGAAGCATGACATGGTACCCGAACAAAAACCTCGGTAAATCTTGGGGAATTGTCCCTATATATAAAATAGCTCCCATCAAAGCATCTAATAATGGAAGTGAATTCATGACTCTAATCCGAGATATGAATCTTTGTTGGTCGATGATGCTTATGCCAGAAATTCAAGAATTAAGAAACTTGAACTTGCAAGGTAGTCAATAAAGGCGAACCTCAAAAGCTAAAAGAAACTCCAGCACATGACATTAACAAAAAGCAAACAAAGGGACCTTTTCACTCTTCAGAAAGTGGCCTCAAAATAAAATAAAACTATGTCCAAATTGATTATTTTATCCCATGAAAAACTGTCAAATCTTCACATTGGATCATTATCTTTTGCAAACACCCTCTGAAAACTCAAAGGAATGGAGGAATCCTCCCTCTTTTGTAAATCGAAGGTAGAGAAATCAAGATTCTCCAACCATTGGAGCATCAATCCAAGCAAGCCAGCTTGGTATTAATCAAACACTTTTTCTACACATGGTATTCTTCATCCAATAAGAAACAAGTTTAGGGAGATTGGGAAACAGTACATAAAACAAACACCAAAACATGGGAGATACTTAGAAATTACACAATTTTAGAGTTCTTCTTTGTACTGCCCGCATTTTTAAGAAAATTATAAATTCAAGAATCCAATAACTATCACACAAGTAAAGCTTTGTAGCTAGAATGACAAGTGTTGCTATGGAATCACTCAAAACAAATCCGATCAAAGACCATGTCAAATTCCAGCTTGATCTTGTTGCCTAAAGGATAAAAAAAAAACAATGAAAATACAAAAAAACTATAAGTAACAAAGAAAACATCAGGTGACATTTTCCCGTGAAAATCACTGGAACATCCAGAAATCATCATCTTTGGACTTTGGTAATGTTTGTTGGCTGACAGAAAACAAGCCTGCTTCAACACTTTTCTACAACCAACCAAAGATACCAAAAATAAAAGGGCCCCGTAATTCATAAGCATTGTACTAATCAACAGAGCTTTAGACAAGTTTGGAAGGAAGAACAGGCTTAGGTTCTGTTGTGAAATTTTGCTCCTTAGCAATTTAATTGTATTACAGTCCTCATTCCAAAATTTCCTGTCTTTAGTTAAATTCTCCCTTTAGAGCAAATTTGTAATAGTGGGATAAACCCTCTTATTTCATAATGCAAAAACTGCCTATATTTTAATTTGTTAGTGCACCCATTTAAATGTAATATGTCCCATATATTAAAGGGGTTAATACCTCTTTATTCAATAATGGAAGCATAAAGTAAAAGTAGCCCCTTTTATATAAAAGAAGATTATTCCTATGAAATGAAAAGAAAATTAAAAATGTATTCATCCTTGCAAAACATTGAAATTAAAGGCTTTTGCCTTTTATTTCATTCATATTTTGGATCTCGCAACGAGATATTTGGAGCGAAGGGTATTATTGATGAGAGGTTATTTTGGATGGGGATGGAGATAGTGGCCAACCAAATGCATTAATGGCAGCTTGCAGTCCAACAGTAGTTTCAGCATGGGATTGAGGCTGGAATTAGGGCATACAGTTGCACATTCAAATCCCACCTTCTGTTCTCCTTTATAACAAATAGAGAAGGTCTCTCTATTTTTTAGTTTGATCTCGGGTCTCTAGGAAATCTTTTTGATCCAAAATCTTTTGCCCATGGAATCTTTCCAGCTCTCCATGAGAACTTTCATTGTGAAATCATAGCCTTGGCATTTGTTGGCTGTTTTTATGTTAGTTCATTTCAGATCTTATGCAACTGTTTATGTTGGAAGCACATAATAAATATTTTTTGGCTATCATTTTTTTCTTGGTCTGATTTTTTTGCAGATGTTTAATCTGAATGCAGTATTAAATTACTTACCTTTGGCATCTGGTTCTAAATGATTAATATTAGATAAACATTTGATTTGTGCTTTCATTTCTTTGAATGAGCATTAGATCAATTTACTTTGGTGCATCGTCTTTTATTTAATTTATTGTATTTTTCCTTCACCCATTTCAACCCCAATAAGTTAGAATTTAGTGCTAGAATTGAAGGAAGTCAGCCTTCTCCAGAAGTTGCCTTGGCACAAAACTACCAAGGCTTACCATTGTGATGCTACGACTAAGGGTGCAGCAAAGTTGGCCATTCAGGACCATCAACAAGTTCTCAATAATCACTTCAGTTATAAGAGAATGAAATTAAGTAGTATGAGATTGGAAGGGTCTCCACATTCCAAATACATTATGCATGGGAGAAATAAAGAAAGAAGGAAATTAAATTAAGGTCCAAAAATGATTAATGTAGGTCAATAGAACTCGAAAGTATAGCAGCTGTCTTGCAATCCCTCACAAGAATAAGATAAGACGACCACATCATCAGTAAAAAGAAACACAACAATCATGACCTAATGTAAGGTCTAACCATCCTCAACATGAGTGTTTTCTCTAAGAAAGTCCTCAAACTCATTAATGTTGTTCCCAAAGAGAATCGGCAAAAGAAAACACACTTATTTGATTGAAATTCTGCTGTTAACAAAGTAAGAGTGTCCGTGGGTATTTTGGAACTAGCCTACTACTGTCTCTTAGAGACTCATGATTGTAGTTATAAACATTTGGACACAGTCAAAATGCCTTTCTAATAAGTGTCTTGGCACAGAGTCAAAGTCCTTCCTAAAATCCACGAAGCAACCAAAGACTTTAGAAGACCACTAAGGACCCTCCTCAATTATAGCTCAAAGAGTGAAAATGTGATCATATGTCTGACAAGCTCTCCAAGCCTGCTTGTCACATTGCTCTAAACTTACGAAGAACCAGCTGCTCATAAAATGGTGTGTCCAATGCCATTGCATAAAGTTTGAAAAAGTATTGATACCATCAAGGATAGGAGGTCAAAAGAACAACCACCTTGTCCTTGCAGCCTAGACTCAACAATCTCCAATTTACACTCTCTTATACGAAACACATTCATACTTGAAGCAAAATTTCAAACTTTATTGAATTCAATGGGCAATGTTACAAAGATAACAAACATGCACCCTCTCCGCATGTTTTTATTATTAAAACACACACATGAAAATGACACCCCAGCCCAACACAATCCCTAAATGGACTTGGTGCCACTTCTCTAGTCTACCTAGAACAAACACCCAAACCTCCCAAAGAAGAACCATCCTTAAGCCCAATCAAGACTTCTTTAATCAAGATTGTCCATGCCTCCATTTGGGAAATCGGATTAGAGATTGGTTTTCTTGTTCATTTCCTCTTCCCTCAATATTGCTTCCTCTACAAGACCCCGACCTATCATCAGCAAATCATTGTTTTCTTAACTATAGATACCAACACTTTAAACTGCTTATTTCTTGCTTCACAGTTGTTATTCATTGCTTACAAAGATCGACAGCTGAGATTTCAACTTTGAAGGTGAACGTTCATCATTGTTTCGGCTTTGTATCTTACTTCTCATCACTTGAGTTTCAAATCACCAATGGACAGCTGAGATCTTCTCTTTGACATCAATGCCTTGTGTTGATGTGGAGAGTTTTGCCATTTCTGCCTTTTGGCTCACGATCCGCCGATAGATGGTTAGGATTAAATACATAAAGATCAACAACCCACGCCAATTCACAACTTCTCTTCTTCGTTTGCTTGCAATACCTAAATCTCCAATGGACAGTAAATACTGAACAGTAAAAGATCAACGACCACCATTGATTTGCAGCCTAACACTTGTATCTGTTCGAATATCTCTGATGCAACAATGGAGGGCCAAGATCTAAGCCCACAACATCAATGGTGTGCATTGAGGCACGACACTATCTAATTTTGCACTGAGAGACCCCTGATATGGTGATCAATGACCATGACTAATTTTTGCCCGATCAATAGCAAGCATCAAATCAGTACTACACTTTGCATACGTGCCCTCAACTTTCAATACTCTTATCAAGATCAGAATCAATCGTGACAAAATCAACGGCTAGCATTTATTCAAAGCTCAACGCTCTTTGAAGCATATTGGCCTCTGATGTGGCAATGGACGCCACAGATTAATCTTAGAATTCGCAGCAAATCACTGATGCCCCACTTCTTTGCATTTTAGACCTCTGATCTGGAGATCAAGGGCTACGATGTCTCCCTTGAACATCAATAGTTCACATTGAACCAATAAATCTTGATCTCAGCAGTTCACTTCTAATAAGTTGCTCAACGGTCAAAATTTCTCTTCTCCAAATCAATGGCTATCACCGTTTTGTAGCTCAACTCACAATCTTTGCAACTTTTCTCTAAAATGGCACTCAATGATCATGATTAGCTCCTTGTAGATCAAAGGTTGGCGTCGATTGGGCATTGCCATGCAAAATTTCATGCTTCTCCTCTAAAATGTCAATAGCCCAACAAGTGGCACCCAATCTACTGCTTCTTATAAAAGATATAGCTGCCCATGCGACCAAGCATAGCCACCTATGTTGCTTCCACTTTACTTAGTAAGTATGTTTGTATATAAATGCCCACTACCAAAGGGCATGATGAATGTGGCATATATGCCTTTAGCGTGTTTACACGCCTATGTTCGCCATTAAACCTGCACATAGCCCCAAGACTCTTTCCCTTCATTGTTCACCTTCAAAGCAGACTGCCATGGACTCCTGCAACACGCTCAAACCTCAAAATGTCTACCAAAACTCCTACAAAACCACAAACATGGCTCCAAAACCACTACAAAGCAAGAACCGACCCCTACTCTCTTTTTGGGCAATGCAAGATTGCTCTTTGCTTGGGATGCTTCTACATCAAACACCCCAGGTAGTTAATTGTTATCCCCTACTCACAAAGGTAGGATAACTAGTAGAAGTTAGAATATTGTTTGGCTAGAGACAATAGCCATGGCACTAAGTTCCACTACACCAGGTACCTATGGAGCTTTTGTTTCCACTTTTTCCTCTTCCTCCAACCACCTACTGCACCATAGATCATCCTCCTAGCTCTGAATAACTTTCTCATCACCTTGCCCATTACTTGGGCACTGCCCAACCACCTCCTTCAAATTGCTCTCCTTCTCTTCCATCCTCTTGGCAGGTTTAAACCCACCTCTACCCAACCACAACCACTAATTCACTCTCTTTTTTCCACCCTCTTGTCAAATTAGACCCACTCTTGTTTGTCCTCCACCAAGTTTTGCACTTTTTCTTCTCATCCCTTGTTCAATCTGCTTTTGGGCTGATACACCAAACATCTTGGTGTATATCCCTATCTCTACCAACACTTTGCCTTTCACAAGTCTCATTGATTGGAACAACAACTTCTCCCCATGTTAAACGCTCCTGAGCTGATATTTTGATCAGCCTCATCACCTTTCTCTCTTCAATCTTCATGAGCTCTAGAAATAGTTCATCCATCTCCCTTTGGAAGGCTTCCTCTTGTGCCTTCTCCTCTACCTTTGTACCTACACACAAAACAATAAACACTACATTATAGGAATCACAATTCCCCTCACATAGTTCTTCCACTTCCACAATATGCCCCACTTGGGCATGCTCTCCAAAACTCTCTTCATAGTTTTCTGCCTTATGATGAATTGTCAAGTCCATTTTCAACTTCATCCACTTCTACTACAACATAAACCTTTGGCATGCTCTTAATCTCATGCCCATCACTTTCCTTCTTTTCTTCTTCTCATCTCCTCTCTTCTCTTTTCTTCCTTCCTCTTCACTCTCCTCTCCTTGGCTCCAAGCTGCTTCCTCCTACTCTCCATCTCCTTTGGTATGAAATGCATCCCAAATTCAAATAACAATGCACTCTTTCTCTACTCACTCTTCTCCAACTCTTGACTCATAAGAGTCTTCTTCACTTCAGCTCCCGCAAAATCTTCATTATGTGCATTTGTTTACATTTCTACCTCCTCCACTTCTATGTCCTCTAAAGGACATTCACCTGCTACTCTACCACTGCCACCATTCTCTTCAAATTCATCCTTTTTCATGAGGATCGCTTCTCTCTATATTTTTCCTAACGTCTATCAAGATTGGGCTTCTCAAAGCCTCCCATACTCATTTCCCTACTTTTCAAAGCAGCCTCTAGTTGCTCCCAAGGCAACTTTTCTGCTACATTCCCCTTTTGTTGTTGAAAACTATTCCATTTCTGCAACAAAATCAACATTCAAGACATTATGGGAACTAAGCATTCCCTCAATTATTCTCATCGTCTCTTCAAGTGAGAGATGGTCTTCTTCTTCTCCTTTGTCAAATATGCGACCTTCATGATATCCTAATGCAATCATAGTTAGGGGTCTCAATGAAGAGATGCCTTGTACCGGGCAGCCCACAAACAGATAATGTGATGGAACAACAACAAATATATATTTCTTTAATGGTAGATTTACATACACACTTCACACTTAGCCAAATCTGGCATACAACACACACAAACACACACTCTCACTCACACAACCTGCAAACTTAAAAAATGCGTCAGTGTTACCCCCTTGTCCACGTAGAGACGTAATTCAACCCTTGTAGCCCCTTTCCAAATCTATGCACATATCTTTGCTTGCTAGCACTCTCTAATGGCCAAACTTAGACTATTTATCAAGGGTTTTCTTCATTATTTCTCAAGTATTGGGGATGTGTTTATATAGACACACGATTCATGAATTTACATTAATTGCTCACAACTAATGCACCTACCCATTAACACAACAATCACTAAATGCCTAGAAGAGTCCTAATGCCCATAACACATCACAAAATTATATGCATAACCAAAAGCAATTAGAATGTTGGAAACGTTCCCTTCTGCTACTTGTCATAATACTAAGGCCATCATGTGACTCCGTTCACTGTGCAATTCCACTGATAAGTATAACAAGTTCCACTAAACATGTTGTCTTGCCGCGAACCTTTGCTCCAACTCTGATATTACCATGAAATGCTCAAATGACTAGTGTTAAGCTTTATATAAAGCGGAGGAAAATAAATAGAACTAAAGTCCAAAATCAAGTATGTTGATGTTGCGCCACTAGCTGAAGTCAATACCAGTTACACGCTCAATGCAGATTACCGCAGTACTTTGGCAGTGATAAAACAGCTTTGCCAACAAGGCCTGAAGTAAACCCATCCCTATGCAAATGCAAAATAGAACCAAAACATGTGGTGACTTATATGAGAAGCCCGATGCTTGGAAACATACCACAAACCATCAAAATAGCAAAGGGATTCACCTCTATTTATTACTAACATCCTACTCATGTTTTGGGTTGATGCAAGATTGCTTGTGGCCCTGGACGCTCTTGCATCATATACCATCTTCATCTCCTCTACCGCATCCTCTTCCTCTATTGCACATGCTTGGGCTGACATCGACATCAACTACTACTTCTCATCTTCTTCCTCTTTTCTTTCTTCCCCCTTCATCTCTCTCTTTTCATTTTCATTCTCTTGAGTCAACATGACTTCATTTTCTTCAATTAAGGATTACTCACAACCTTCCTCATCTCTATTTCAATCATCTAAACTTTCCCTTTCCTCGGGGTATGCTATCTATGCATCTTCATCTTCCTCTAGTGGAAGACTTGTTATAGACTGGATTTGCACCCTTGCGAGAGAGTTCTTTAGGCTCTCTCACTTCTAGCTATAAGCATGGGAACAACCTTAGGATGTGGGTGTCCTATGGTGAGGTTGAACCTCTAGACTTTTTTATGAGGCTAGTTCCTCGGGTGCTTCACTTCAGCTCTTTGGGCTTCTACACTAAATTCTACTAATGGTCAAGGAAAAGGGGAGAGAGATTACTCGAAAAGAAACCTAAGCTAAGGGAGGTGATGCACCGAAAGCAAGTGATCCACCTGGCCTGGGAAAGACACTAATTCAGCGTAAGACAAGTTGGCTTTCACAACCTCTTAACCAGCTAACTTGCATAAGTATTTCTTAAGCTAGGCTTACTGAACCAAACATGAGGCAAATAGGAATTTCAAAATTCACACCAAGCATCCATTAATGGCCAAAAAGCACGAGTTCAGACCTGCAATTAACTGGAAAGTACCTGAAAACAAGCAAGAAAGAAGGGCAACAAGGTTGGAAGGATGCTTCTTCACAACGCTAATAGTGCACAAGCTAACTCAACGTAATTTTCAAACAAAGAGATAGGTAAAAAACAATCTTTATTGCTTCAAAGGTCCATTACACAACAATTTTTGCAGAGTGATTTTATCCCCAGTTCGGGGATACATTTCTGGGCTCCAAGGCCTCTATTTATAAAGAGATGGGGGAAGAGAGAAAGGGAGGAAAGAAGAAGTCGCAGATGGCTGGCACCTCCCGTTGTCCTTCCCTGATGTTCATAAATGCGTCGTTCCAGATCGTCGCCCAATACTCTTGAGCCCCACCCGTCTTTAAGAATTTCTTTGGCGCATCTGAAAAGTCATGCTATGAGCAGTTGGAATGTTTCTTCTTGGCGTGATGCATTTAAGCGTCGAACAACAATTGTGGGCAATGAACCATGGCGGATGGGAGCCTTCATAACTTCCAGCTACCAGCCGCTCAGATTCTCCCATGTTTATCGAACATCCTTGTGCCACTTGTCCTTTACTGATTGGCCCTTTCTGCTCCAGTTAAACCACATGGCAGCGTTCCATTCGTTGCATCATGATTCTAGCGTTGCCAAACCAAGCTTAAGTCAAGCCCTTGGAGAATCCCGATTTCCTCTATGTAGAGTAAATCGAGTTTTTTGGCCTCTCCAACTTCGGACTTTCCTAGATCCTTCGCTTAAAAAGCCTTTTAAGTAGAGTACTTTGAGAAACCCTATTTGCACTATGCAAAGTAATTCGGGTTCTCTAAGCCTACTTACTTTGGGCTTGTCGATCTTGAAGTCTTCTCACCTTGCTGCTTCCCAAGCCTTAAGACTTCGGGCTTTTCAAACCTGATTACTTCCAACGGCTAGTCGTTTATCCTAATTTTGACGTCCATTGGCCCGTCACTTCCTTTGAAAACTTGGTCTCGGGCTTCTCTCTCGACTTATTTCTTTCGGGCAAATCTCCCGAAGGAATTTCTTCGAACAATTTGTCCAAAGGAATTCCTTCAGACTTTTTGTCTGCGTCTATCTTTGGAAACTACCCTTTGAGCTTTTCATAATGGACTTTCGTGAAGGTTAAGAGACCCTTCGAGCTTTCTGCATGTCCCCTTGGATTTCTGCAAATGATCCTCCTAAAGGGAAAGATACCCTTTGGGAATTTTGAAATGGTCCTCCCGAAGGGTAACATACCCTTCGAGAAAATTGCAATTGTCCACTAGGAGAAGAAAAAGCCCTTCGAAAAAGTTGAAGTGTACCTTCAAAAAAGTTGACTGGTCCCTTTTGCCCTAAAAAGACCCTTCAGCATTTTGAAAATGCCCTTCGGATTTTTTGAAAAAGACTCGTCTCTTGAAGAACCCGAGAAGCACCATTTTTCAAGACCAAATCGGATTTGTCACGCCCCTTTACTTATTTCGGGTTTCTGACTGCTCACAACTTATGAAGTAACCAAGTAGTGCCCCTTGGGGAACCCGAAATAAACTGTCTATGAGTAATTCGGGTTTGTAAACCCGAATTACTTCTACTTATGAAACATTTAAAAGCTAAGCACTGTTGGAAACTCAATTTGCACTGTGCCTTCAAAAAACCCGAAGTTGTCACTACTGGAAAACCCGAATTCCTCCCAAAGACCTACCATTTTCTTGCCTGAAAACTCCCTTTTCATACTTAGGTAAACTTTGACATGTGGGCCAAAAAAATGGCCAACATTTCTAGCAATTCGCAAGGAAGCATGCCTGCCATGCTTGAGAACCCATCTCATTTGCCTTGTTCGATCCATTGGGTGTGGAGTCACTGCTTTTGCACGAAGCTAGGTCTTTCTGGAAACCTCCCTTGAAGCAACAAGGACAATCGACATGAAACAAACTATGCCCATGTCACTTAGGGAAGGGAAAACACACAACTAAAAAAGATGTGCACCAAGCACTTAGAGGAAAACACATAAGAAAACTAAAAGAAGCATATAGAAATATATACAACGGCTGCAAACTCTCAATAGCAAGGCTTCAAATTAATCCCATTGACTGGGATAGGTAATACCTCTCCATCTAATTGGACAAGCTGGAAGGCATTATGCTATTTGCATCCGTGGATCAAGTAAGGACCACTCCACAAGCTGTCAAACTTGGTATGGTTGCCTGGTTTGGCCTTGTTTGAGTCCCATTTCAGAACCAGGTCTCCTTCTTTGAAAGTTCTTGCTGTAGATCTCTTGTCAAAAGCCTTCTTGACCTGAGCTTGATGTGCCTCCAATGTTTTCATTGCATGGTCCCTTGTCTCCTCAAGCTCTGTGAGTTCTGCCAATCTCACGTTCATGGGTTCATCTTCCAGCAACTTTAGCTGATGGGCTAGCTCTAATGCAGGCAGCTCAAGAGAAATGGGTAACCTGGCCTTCCTTCCATATACTAGAGCATATGGAGAATTGCCAACATCAGCTTTAGGAGTTACCCGGTCAGCCCACATGGTTGTCTTTAACTTGATGTGTCACGTCCTCTAGTTCTCCTCCATAGTCCTGATGATCCTCAGCAAATTTTTATTTGTGAACTCAGAGACTCCGTTGCCTTGAGGATAATAATTTGAGGAAGTGTTGAGGCAAATGCCCATTCACTTGTTTTCAAACCAAGGAAAACCAATGCTTTATCAGATATGATAGTGGATGGAACACCAAACCTGGTCACAATGTTGTCATGGAAATCTAAGACTGCACTTTCGCTGGCTCCCTTTAGTGCAATGGCTTCCACCTACCTGATGAAGTAATCGGTTGCAGTAAGCACCCACTTATGCCCTGCACTTGATGGGGTGTTGATCATACCAATGAAATCCAAACCCCACTACATGAATGGTTGCTCCACTTGAATTGGGTTGAGAGGAAGAACTGCTAACCTTTGATTTCCCATGAAGAGAGCACATTCCTGACACTTCCTTACCCATACGTAAGCGTCTTTGAAGAGGTTGGGCCAGTAGTAATCAGCCCTCATGATCTTTGTTGCAGTAGTCTTTGGGGCAAAATGACCCCATGCAAGCCCATCATGGAAATGCTCCAAAAGCTTGGCAACTTGATCATCATCTACACACCTTAGGAGCACTCCATTGACGTCTCTTTTAAACAAAACCTCAACTAAAACATAAGGCATGGACTGAAGTCTGAAATACCTTCTTTTTGCTTTGTCCATACCTTGAGGGCACTCACCTGTTAGCAGAAAGTGAGTCATATCATGGAGCCAGCTAGTGTGAGGTGGAGGTGCATCTGCTTGTAGTTTATCTTGTGTCACCAAGATGACCTCTTTGTCTTCATGAAGATCCTCAGCCATATGCTCACATAAGCCTTTACCTCTTACTAGCTTAGTGACCTTGATCTCCACGTCGTACTTCGTGACTTTAGTAATCCAACCAGCCCTTTTTTCACTCAAATCCTTGTTAAAAAGGAAGTCTCTTACTCCAAGATGGGACACCATAAGGTGGATTCTGCTGTTGGATAGCATTGGGCTGAACTTCTTGAGGCTCCTTACTGCTGCAAGGACTTGTTTTTCTACAAAAGTGTATCTCACTCATACCCTTCAAGCCCATTGCTAAAAAAACTAATGGCTGCTCGAGTCCTTCACCGTTTCTTTGCATCAACATAGCTGATATATTATCAATATTGGCAAAAGCATACAAAATGAAATCCCTTGTGAAATCAGGATTCATAAGTGTGGGTGCTTGAGCAATAGCTTGCTTGATAGCTTTGAATGCTAACTTGCCTTCATTTGACCAAGTGAACACTTGGTTCTTCTTCAGCATAGCGGTGATGGGCTTGACTAAACTGGCAAAACCAAGGATAAATCTTCTCACAAAGTTTATCTTTCCAAGGAAACTCTGGAGTCCCTTCTTATTCTTGGGCAGGGATAAGGCCAAAATGGCACTTATTCTCTCAGGATCAATGGACAGCCCTTCCTTTGAAACGATGTGGCCCAGCAGCTTGCATCATGCACGGCAAACATGCACTTCTTGGGATTCAATGAAATCCCATACTCTCTGCACCTTTCAAAAATCAGCCTCAGATGGTCCATGTGTTCGCTAGCATTCTTGAAGAAAACCATGATGTCATCCAAGTATACCAACACCATTTGGTTTAGTAACCCCTAGAAAGCCATGTCCATGGCTCTTTGGAAGGTAGGAACAACATTTGACAGACCAAAAGGCATCTTTTGGTACGCATACGTGCCTCATTTGGTGGTGAAGGCAGTCTTGTACCAATCCTCGTCCTTCACTCAAACTTGGTTGTAGCCAAAAAAACCATCCAACAAGGAAAAGCGTTTTGAACGAGCAACTACTTGAAGGAGCTGCTCCATGGATGGCAAGGGATAGTGATCTTTCAAGGAGACTTTGGTCAAATATCGGAAATCCACACAAAGCCTAATCTCCCCACTCGTTTTTCTTACAGGGACCAAGTTGGCTACCCATGATGAGTGCTTAATGGGAAAGATGATCCTGGACTCGATCAACTTGGTTAGTTCCTTCCTCATCAGCTCCTCAATCTTGGGGTTAACCGGCCTTTGCTTTTGCTTTACATGCTTGGCATTGGCCTCCAACTCTATGGTGTGCTGGACTAGTTTAGGATCAAAACCTTTTAGGTCGCTGTACTCCCAAGCAAAAATATTTGCATACTCTTAGTAAAGTGCTATGAAAGCATGTCTCTCAGCCTTGTTGCTTACCTTCCCCAGCTTGAGAAGTTTGTCCTTGAAGATGAGGACTCTCATAGTTTTCCTCGTTAGTAGACATTACTGCCTTCTCCTTCCTCATATGGGCTCCTTCATGAAAAAGGCCTTCAAGTGTAACCAGCCCCTTAAGAAGTTTGTTCGACTTCAACTGAACAATCTGATCCTCATACTGATGCTGCAATTTAGCTTGGTTGGAAGAGGAGAATTCAACTTCCTGCTGCAAGAAACAAACAATTTGCTTGTCACTCTCAAAAAATTGCCAATGGGCTTCATTATCTGGCGCTGACGGTCTCACCACCACCTTGACATGTGGTTGAACCTTGGTTTCCTTCAGCTCACTTGGAATGTCAAACTGAGCTCCCACCTCTGCCAACCTGTCAGCATGTTGGTTTTGATCTCTTGGGACAGCTTGAATGTTAAAGGCTTCAAAATCTTTAATCAGGTCCCACACTTTATTTTTGTAGGACCTCATCAAAGCATTCTTGGTGACGTTCAAGCCTCTGACTTGGTTAACTATGAGCTCACTATCTCCGTAAGCTTGCAGTAGTTTGATTCCTCTCTTGGTGGCCCATTGAAGGCCATAGATCAAGCCTTCATATTCTGCTGCATTTGAAGAGCAGTTGAAATGAAACTTGTAAGAAGAGAAGAGCTTGTTACCTAAGGGTGAAACCAACATTGCCCCAACACCTATGCCATTCTTGCTCCTTGAGCCATCAAAGAACAACTTCCATAAACCATTGGGGTCTTCTTTAGGTCTAATGAGTGACGGCATGGGTCTAATGAGTGACGGCATGGGTTGATTCTCTTCGTGCAACAAGTAGACACCCATGTCTCTTTCCTCAACACCTTCCAAAGGGTTGAAAAATTGGTTATCTCCCCATAACTCATCCAAGAACAAGTCTGAAACTTCTTCAGGGTGAGTGTTCAGCTCTTGGCCAATTGTAAACTCATCCTTGTCAAGGATGGTACAATTGAGGTTTATATTATCTAGCTGATGGGGTTCAATATGGAATTGTGCCATGGGTTCAACCTTGATTGAGACCTTAGTCCCATACCTTGTTCTGAACGCGATGTAAGACCAATCTGTTGCAAGGTAACCTCCAATCTTGGCTATGAACTCTCTGGAAAGACACAAGGCAAAGCGAGGAGTGATATCTAGAATCAGCACGCCTTGCACCACAGACACACTAAGGCAAGCATGCAAGGTTAAGCTCAAATTATTGATGATCCCTGATGGCTTCGTGGAAGAACCATCAGGTTGCAGAACTCCTTTAGTGTGAGGCTCATACTTGAGTTTCAGCTGGTCAACAATAGACTTGGGCATGACTGAGGTGTTGGCTCCACTATCCACCAAGCAGTTGTGCACCAAGGAATCGCCAATGATCAAAGAGACGTAGAAAGGGGGGCGGCGGGGGGGCGGTTGGTCACATTACTTGACCCTTCTCCCACATGACTCTTGACTGCATTAGTGAGGACTTCAGCTGCCTTGCTTGGTTGCTTACTTATAGTTGTAGTAACACCCATCTTGAACAATCCTTCTTGTAGAATGTTTACTTGGCCAGGCAGGGAAAGCATGTCCCACAACGGCACACTCACGCTGGATTTCTTCATTTGCTCCACAATGTTGATTGGCGTACCACTAACTTTTACCTGAACTTTGGAAGCTACTGTTGTTGGCTTTGTCAATGAAGGATCGGTGACAATAGGTTCTTTGAAAGCTTCCTGATTGTCACCCATATTCCTTCTCTTGAACCTTGTATTCGCTGAAACGAGGATGTGAGCTAGACTGGGAGCGGCCTGTTGATTGGATGCATAGCACTCCTCTTGCTCACTAATGACCATTGAGGCCTCTGGCTGGTTTAATCCTTGATCCGAGCCTTGCTCTTGTGGAGGTTGCTCTTGTCTCATCATTGTGGGTACCTCTGTGTTTTGGGCCATAAGACCCTGGTTTTATCCATAAGCAACACACTGCTGCCATTGATCATTAAACGCCTGATTGGAGCCATTAGTTGAGACAATAGATTGCCCAAAAGAATGATTCCATGGCATTGCCCCCTCAGCTTCCTGAGCCACATTATTCTGAACTGGGACCAAAAAGTGGGAAGGGCCTACAACATTCGGATTGTAATTATGTTGTCTAGCGTAGTTAGGCTACCCCTGTCCTTGGAAACCTCCTTTGTAGGGTAGCCTATTTGCTTGACAAGGTTGTTGACGCTGATATGGAGCTTGATAAGACTTGTTGTAAGCTTGCCTCTTAACATTGACCACATCATTTCCCAAGGACTGGAGCATGCTCTTCAACTCCAAGTAATTCTTCTGCTCTTGGGAGTCGTTGGATCCGCTAGTAGAGGCCTTCTCTTGCTTAGGTGAAGGTACAACAGCAATTGTTGGAATTGGAAGTATAACATCGAGTGAAAGAATGACTGCAGGAGGTGGTTTGATCTCTGGAAAAAGAGGCATTGGAGGTCTGAGAGTAAGCTTACCAACCTGAACTAGGCAATTCTCCACCTTGATGGCCACCTCGTATGCATCTGACAGTATGTTTCCTCCCATAGACTGGATCATTACAGCTATGTCACTGTTGAGAGCCTTCAAATAATACAAGAAAGCAAAGTTTGGAGATGGTCTAACAGCTGCTAGGATTCTATCCTACGCCTTATGAAATATTGTATTGAAGTCTTGCATGACTTCATGAGGAGCTCTCTTGATGGTGGTCAGCTGCTCTGCAAGTGACAGGTGGTCACTCTTATCTACAAATCTTTTACACAGGGCTGCTCCCAGCTCGTCCCATGAGTGGATAGAATTAGGAGCAAGGCCCCTATACCAGTCTAACTCCTTTCCTTTGAAGGACAGCCAATATCCTAACATCCACGTTCTCCATTGTGATATTGTGAATGTTGCAAAAGTTGGCTATGACCGTTATGTGCTCAGTAGGAGTTACAGCTTGGTCTCCTGAGTAATAAGGGACACTTTTGAGAGTTGCTACTAGCATAGGATCATACTGTGGTAAGTTCAAAGGGCTTTGGCCGCTGAAGCCCACAAAAGCTCTTTGGGGAATCATAGCAGCAAGACGGGCTAATAAAGATCTCCTTGCATAGGTATACCTTATGACTGGTTTAGAAGGATAGCTTCTTACGTAAAGGTGAGTATGGGCGAACCTTAACCTTCTTGTTGAGTTTAAAGGTAATTCAACAAACTCAAAAGAAATACTTGCAGAAGTCGATCTTGTAGTCATCTTTGGCATGAAAGACAGCTGCTGCTCTGCCACCAGATAGCTGGGTATTCTTTGGAGTCGCCATACGCTGAAGGATAAAAGCTACCACTGCTGCAAACTGATCAGAGAAGCATCAAATTTGACCAATCTTCCATAAAAATAGAAGTCAAATGGTAGTTGTCCCACCGGGCATGCTAGAACTGTTATAGACTAGATTTGTACCCTTGCGAGAGAGTTCTTCAGGCTCTCTCATTTCCAGCTATAAGCATGGGAACAACCTCAGGATGTGGGTGACTTATGGTGAGGTTGAACCTCTAGACTTTTTTATGAGGCTAGTTCCTCATGTGCTGCACTTCAGCTCTTTGGGCTTCTACGCTAAATTCTACTAATGGTCAAGGAAAAGGGGAAAGAGATTACTTGAAAAGAAAACTAAGCTAAGGGAGGTGATGCACCAAAAGTAAGTGATCCACCTGGTCTGGGAAAGACACTAATTCAGCATAAGACAAGTTGGCTTACACAACCTCCTAACCAGCTAACTTGCATAAGTATTTCTTAAGCTAGGCTTACTGAACCACACATGAGGCAAAGAGAAATTTCAAAATTCATACCAAGCATCCATTAATGGCCGAAAACCACGAGTTTAGACCTGCAATTAACTAGAAAGTACCTAAAAACAAGCAAAAAAGAAGGGCAACAAGGTTGGAAGGATGCTTTTTCACAATGCTATTAGTGCACAAGCTAACTCAACGCAATTTACACACAAAGAGATAGGTAAAAAACAATCTTTATTGCTTCAAAGGTCCATTACACAGTGATTTTCGTAGAGTGATTTTATCACCAATCCGAGGATACATTTTTGGGCTCCAAGGCCTCTATTTATAAAGAGAAGGGGGAAGAGAGAAAGGGAGGAAAGAAGTCGCATATCGTTGGCACCTCCCATTGTCCTTTCCTGATGTTCATAAATGCGTCGTTCCAGATCGCCGCCCAATACTCTTGAGCCCCTCCCATCTTTAAGACTTTCTTTGGCGCATTTGAAAAGTCATGCTGTGAGCAACTGGAATGTTTCTTCTTGGCGTGATGCATTTAAACGTCGAACGAAGATTGCAGACAATGAACCATGGCGGATGGGAGCCTTCATCACTTCCAGCTAACAGCC
Source organism: Torreya grandis (assembly GCA_037957365.1). Lineage (NCBI taxonomy): Eukaryota > Viridiplantae > Streptophyta > Pinopsida > Cupressales > Taxaceae > Torreya > Torreya grandis. The sequence goes on from JARHVA010002418.1 coordinate 620,101, forward strand.
GCTTGAACTCTCCCATGTTTATCGAACATCCTTGTGCCACATGTCCTTTACTGATTGGCCCTTTCTACTCCAGTTATGCCATGTGGCAGCCTTCCATTCGTTGCATCATGATTCTAGCATTGCCAGACCAAGCTTAAGTCGAGCCCTTGGAGAATCCCGATTTACTCTATATAGAGTAATTCGAGTTATTTGGCCTCTCCAACTTCGGACTTTCTTAGATCCTTCGCTTAAAAATCCTTTTAAGTAGAGTACTTTGAGAAACTCAATTTACACTATGCAGAGTAATTCGGGTTCTCTAAGCCTACTTACTTCGGGCTTGTCCATCTCGAAGTCTTCTCACCTTGCTGTTTCCCAAGCCTTAAGACTTCGGGCCTTTCAAACCCGATTACTTCCAATGGCTAGTCGCTTATCCTAATTTTGACGTCCATTGGCCTGTCACTTCCTTCAAACACTTGGTCTCGGGCTTCTCTCTCGGCTTATGAAAAGCCCGAAGGGTAGTTTCCAAAGACAGACATGGACAAAAAGTCCGAAGGAATTCCTTCAGACAAAATTGTCCAAAGGAATTCCTTCGGACTTTTTGTCCGCGTCTGTCTTTCGAAACTACCCTTCGGACTTTTCATAATGGATTTTCCCAAAGGGTAAGAGACCCTTCGGGCTTTCTGCATGTCCCTTCGAATTTCCACAAATGATCAACCTGAAGGGAAAGATACCCTTATGGAATTTTGAAATGGTCGTCCCGAAGGGTCAAATACCCTTCGGGAAAATTGCAACTATCCACTTGGAGAAGAAAAAGCCCTTCGGAAAAGTGGAAGTGTACCTTCGAAAAAGATGACTGGTCCCTTTTGCCCTAAAAAGACCCTTCGGCATTTTGAAAATGCCCTTCGAATTTTTTGAAAAAGACTCGTCTCTTGAAGAACCCGAGAAGCACCATTTTTCAAGACCAAATCGGGTTTGTCATGCCCCTTTACTTATTTCGGGTTTCTGACTGCTCACAACTTATGAAGTAACCAAGTAGTGCCCCTTGGAGAACCCGAAATACACTATGAGTAATTCGGGTTTGTAAACCTGAATTACTTCTACTTATGAAACATTTAGAAGCTAAGCACTGCTGGAAACCTGATTTGCACTGTGCCTTCAAAAAACCCGAAGTTGTCACTGCTGAAAAACCTGAAGTCCTCCCAAAGACCTACCATTTTCTTGTCTGAAAGCTCCCTTTTCATACTTAGGTAAACTTTGACATGTGGGCCAAACAAATGGCCAACAAGACCACTTTCTTCTTCCCACTCCATTGCTACTACAATTTCTTCTTCTAGGGTGTCCACAAAGGTTTGCATTCTCTCAACCCCTTTCTTCAGCTCTTCAATTTCTAACATGGGTAGTGCATAACCACCCTTCTTCCTCTTTTTTTTTGTTTCCACTTTGGTTTGCACTACCTTCAATGCAATTTTCAACTCAACCACTTGGGATGCTTGCTTCTCAATCATCTCTACTTCACTCTCTAAGGGTTCCTTAAAGCCTCTTTTACCTTTCCCGCTTCTCTAAATAGATCTTGGTTTCTCATAGGGGAGCTCCATTCTCTTATTTCTTTTCACTGTAATCTCCTCTTCATTGTTCAAAACTTAACCCATGAATACAACTTTCTATTGCAATCCTACATAGGCCACACTTCATTCTCAAATGTTTTTTTTTTTTTCTAAGCATCTTTGCAAGATGGAGAAGAAGTCTCTACCAGTCTCTCACCAATTGTTCTCTACCCACCTATACATGATGGAGAACTACTTTTTGAATCCTCTACCCACTAATCTCTTTGGTGGAGGATTTCCCTAGTTCTCTACCCACCCAAGTATGCTGGAGAACACAACACGTTCTCTCTCTCTCTACCAAAATTTCTCACAATGGGCACTCATTCCAAAACCTACCCAACACTCTCCTTGCTCGAAGATGTTACTCACAGACACTCTCAACCCAGAGTTGTGACCTGCTCTCAATTCACTCTTTGGTATCACACTCGCTCACTCGCATGATTCAACCTACTCTAATACCATTTCATGTAGATCAAATGGTATAGCCTACACCACCTTCTATTAACTCTTCTCCTCCCAAACATGCAACTTACCTATGATACCATTTGATGCAGTCAAGGATAGGGGGTCAAATCAATCATCGCCTTGTCCTTACAGCGTAAACTCAACACTCTCATTTACACACTCTTATCCAAAACACATTCATACTTGAAACCAAATTTCAAAATTTATTGAATTCATATAGAGATTTGTAATGTCCCCTTTAGGGCCAAATTAAAGAAATCTAATTTTTATTGCAAACCCTTACAGCAGAAAATTAAAATGATGGAAATTAAGGCAAAAACCTTAAAAAATATAGAATTTTTATAGATAATTGCAACCATAAAATAAACATTAAAAAAAATAGTAATTTTATTCAATGTATCCCACTCAAACCCTAGGATGCTAAAACAATGAAATTCTAAAATTGAAACCCTCACAATCTGATTTTTCCTAACACAAAGTGGTTGTAGAACATCAGCACTATAGTTGTGATGAAGATCGGCGATCTCCCTAGAATCCTTCACCAAAACCAGTCACAATAGGAATGGCAGCCTATACTAGGGCACGACATCCTTTCGTACAACCAAAAACCCTAATTTGTTGATCCGTAAACCCTCAAACAATTCTGAAAATTGATAGCTCCTTGCAGCCAACTAAAACTTGAATATTACTTGTTTTATCTGCACAATTGTGATCCTTAGATGGAATCCCCTAAATGGAGAAGAGAGTTTTTGTCCTCAAACCTAAATCCGAATGATGAGGGTTTTCGTCCTCACAACTCATACCAATTATAAGAGTTTGCATACTTATACTGAAAACCAATAAACTAGAAGGCTCAATCAATTGAGAAAATATATTTATCATAAACTTGAATGGATACAAATGAGAGAGAATTTTCAATATATAGACCTAATTGTCACTTTTAGAGTTAAGGTTACACTTTTAGGTTTTACCCTTTTCTTTTATTTTCACTTTTCCCTTTTCTCACTCTTTTCCCCAAAATATAATTCAAAGTAACTTAGGAACCTTTTAAAATAATATCACTTTGTATCCCATGCCTAGCACCACTTGATCACATCACTTTAGGCCCCCTTTTAAAAACACTTTATTGGACTTCAACTTTTAATAATAAAATAATATTTAAGTTGTCCTTTTAATAAAGTAAGTCGTTGGAACAACTTAAAATATTATTTCTTTAGCTTATTCGATAAAGGGGACATAACAGTCCGCCCTTCCCAAAAATTGTTTGTCCTCAAGAAATTGCAAGCTCCATTGCTCTGACTTGCCCCAACTGACCAACTTTGTAATACCTAGATCCCAATTCATCCTTGGGGACTTGCAATTCCATGTTTTAAATTCCTTCTGTGATGCAGTATGTTCTTTTAATTGCATATAACTTTGGCTGCCCTTGAAACCTTCTCCATACATCCATCCAAGAGATCAACAACGTTATTTGCCAAGGATGAAGCACCAATCCAAACATTTGCTTCATATTTGATCAAGAATAATTTGAATGTATTGATAAGTGTATTTGCTTCTTTTACCAAATCCATGACATCTTTATCAAATAAGTGCTCTTGCAATCCATTGATAAATGTAAATTGCCCTGAATCTTGAATGTGATATATGCCTCTATCCAAAGGTGCTCTAAGTCCTAATATTAAAGCATGAAAATCCACAAGTACTTTCATTGTTGAACCTCCTAAAATCTGATGCAAATCAGACTGTGTATAGGCTAGAAACAAGTTACAACAGTCACAATCCACCTGGAATTTTACTCGAATCAAAACTATGGTAGTTGACATGTTTGTTCCCTTCAGCGGAGACCTTATGCCCACATCATCTAATGATAAGGCCCCCTTAGTGTGCAAACTTGCATCCATTCATGACTGATAATAGCAACTCATGATCTAACTAACATCATTTGAAGCCTCAATAAAATGTCTCTCATCCATGGATTTTAGCTTCTCACCTAAACCCATGATGTAGGAATTATTGCATAGATTGTGTCCACTCCAAGTGCAAAAATCTGAATTTTAAACACTGAATTGCTGAGTGGTGGAGCCATATTGTAGCATCCCAGCCTTTGTGGAGTCTCCATTACACAACCAAGGGTGGCCAACCTGTATGTAGCTTGGGCTGTAATTAAAGTGTTTACCTTTGCAGAATTAGAAATAGTTGAGATATCCTCAACACCTTCATTCAAACAATGGGCTGCCCACGTTTTGTAATGTCCCCTTTTTCAAATCAAAATAATTAATAATATTATTTAAGTTGGACTCGATCATTTATAATCTTTGGGCAACTTAATAATAATATTATTATTAAAACAAAAAATATTTTTAAATACTTAAAGTTAAATTATTAGTACGACTAAGTGGCCAAAAAATAATGTCAAGGAAAAGTAATTATTAGTAATGTTTTATTATTAAAATAAACTGACTTTGGAGTTTCAATGAGGAAAAGGTATAAAAGAATATGGAGGAGTTCATTTGGAGTATCTATCATTCATCTATTATTTGATATTTTATGTAATGTCCTCATTTTCGGTTCACAAGTAAACGGGTATTGAAGAACGTTAGTTTACTTTTCCTTATAGACTAAGGGTTAACTTTTGGGGATTTTATTTTATTAATTGATTAAGATTGTCCAAATAGTTATTTTGATCATTTGAGCACTATGTTGTTTGGGTACGGGTACGGGGAAGTCTCGGGTATGCGGGTACGTCATTTTTCAAAAACTTTGATTTGGATACGTCGTGGGTACATCTGTGTGTGTATATATATATATATATATTGTATATCACTCATTTTTTTAGTAAAACACTTGAAACTACATAGTGTGAAAATATTTGTCTATAAATGATAAAACACTTAAAAATATATAATATTCATTCATTCATTCATTACTTCAAAGACAAGATGTACATTCAAATCTAGAATAAATCATCTCAATTGTCCACAAAATCATGAATGCCACTCCCATTATTTTTCAACTTTATCATTTACTGACACTTTCTCTCACAAGGGCTCATCGGTGCATTGAATCTCACGAGTGCATGCCTTAAGGGGTGCACAGGGAATGGGGTGGGATCGGCTTGTGGCACTTTGCGAGAGAGATTCTCATACTATTCTATCACGCATACATCCCTTCATGCAGCCTTCATACCTCCTATGATGTCTCCTTGAAATCTTGAAACCTTGAAATATGGCTAAGTTTGAAACCCTGAAACCCTGGAATCTGACTAACTCTAAAATATGATAGGATCCTCCAAAACCTAGAATTTGCATTATAGCTCCTAGTAGTCCGAAACCCCTCTCAAACATCTTGAAAGTATATAAATAAAATAAACATTTAAGTATAAGTTTACATTTAGATATGGACATCTAGTTTCTTATGCTTTAAGTTATATTTTATTTATATACTGTTGGGTTCGAACTGGATTTACATTTAGGGTTGCTTAGTTTTTAGGGTTTTTTTTTTTAAAGATTTTCTGAGGTGTTTTTTTTTTTTTTAAATTTTGCCATTTTTCTGCCGGAATCCCTCGGGCACGCCCGAAGACGTCCCGAGTACTCCCGGAGGCATCCGTGGCCGTGCCGGACGTTTCCGGTACGTCCACGAATGCCTCCGAGAGTACCTGGGACGTCCCCGTGCTGGAGGCGTCTCCAAACAAGAGGCGTCGGGGGGGAGGGCGTACCCCTGCAACGGAGTTTGAGCATATAAGACAATTTTAGTTAGTTAATAGAATAATTTTAAAAAGTGGTTTTTACCACTAGAACATTCTATAAAAGTGGTTTTAACCACTATTGCACTTGAGAATCAAATAATATTTGGAGAAGGTATCTTAATTAATTGTTTGTCTTGTAAATTAGGTAAATTAATTAATTATTTATTAAATTATTGTCTTAGAGTACTTTTAATTATTAATTCTATTTTGACAATTAATTTAATATTATAAGTGGGAAAAAGAGTAAATGTTGGCTTGGAAAGAAAATAAAAGAAGAAAATATATGTTGAAATGTGGTTAAGTGATTTTTAAAAAAAAAATTGCCTCCAAAAGTGGTTCGCCCCACTTTGAAGACTATATATGGACATGAGGGCTTCTATTTTGGATATGTTAATTTGATATATTGAATCTCCATTTTTTAAAGAGGATTGAGATGTGAATGCTCAAGGTCGTTGTTGATTGAAGAGTGATTTCACCTACAAATCACATTGAAGACATTCTGCTTTTTTGTATGTTACTAATTTGAATAAGTATTTCCAGTTTTTTGCATTTTTACGTCTAATTTTGGAAAGCAAGTGAACAAAGACATCAGATCTAAAGCGAGTGATCGGATTGAAGACATTTGTGAGGGCTCTAGGGTGGAGAGAACCCCTCTAGGAGTGTGACTTCACACTCCCTAAGGGTGACGACACCTTTGGGACTGTATTTTCCGCTTTTTGTAGACATTTTGTGCTCAAAAATTTTGCAATAAAGATCATTGAATTCCCCCTATTTTTGTGGTCGTTTTGGTATATCATTTGTGTTGATTGGCTGAGTATTTTTGGAGCAATTAATTTTAAAAGTTTATGTTGTATTTTGCCTAAAAAAATTTCAAAATTGATGATGTGGCAAAACTAATTGGAGAATCTGATCTGAATATTCATTTAGCAGTTGCAAACCAAATTTCATAATTTTTTGAGTTGTTTAAGGGCATAAAAAACATTTTTTACCAAATCACTGACCTAGGGTAGCAATCTAGTCTTTCTGGCAATTTATTCAGATTTCGGCCTTTTAATATTGTGACTTTTCAGTTTGAAGAGAAGTGGGATTTGTGGATTTTCTATACTTTCTTCTTTGGCCCTATAAGGGGACATTACAGTGGTATCAAAGCATCGATTTGGTGTACTTGTGAGATCTTATGTGTACAGATTTGGATGCAAGCAGATAAAAAGATTGTGTTATCAAAGAAGAGGAAAAGCCATGGGTGATCAAAGGTTTACTTCAGAGCAAGTAAAGTTTTCGCAATATTTGATCAATGAGAGCTAAAGTGATCTTCAGCGTATCGTGAGTATGCAATTTGCATGCATGCTGAAAACTACACTAGATCTAAGCAAGAGCCATCACCTCAATAGAGAAGGAAGCTTGAATACAAGTGAGGGTTTCTACCAACCCCCCTCACAAGGTCTTCAAGGGCACATTTCTACAGAAAGAACCAGTTGTTGAGGATGAGCCACCGAAGCGTAATCCACTTGATACATGTCAAAGTAAGTATGCAACCCTGAGCTATGCTACTCAAGGACTTTTAACTTTCCGTGAGTATTGTGAGATGAAGGATAGGTCAAAATCAAGAGGACTGAGCATGTAGCCCTGTAGAAACTTCCAACAAATGTTGGGTAAGGTTTCTCTACATGTTTTTTATGGTACTGATAAACTTCAGTGAGATCATGGTTGCAGAAATTGGAGACCTATTTTTCATTCAACCCCATGTTTGAGGATGAAGCTCTCAAGTTTAGCACACTTCACTTGGAGGGTATTGCTCATGAGTGGTGGTTTGATGGCATGATCACACAAGGCCATAGATCTATTACTACCTTAGACAAATTCAGCAAGAGGATAATGGAGAGATTTGATAGAAGAGATCTAGATATCCACTTCCATGAGTTGGTACAACTCAAACAAAATCATGATGTTGAGAGGTATGTTGGTTTTAAGAAGATTTCAGTCATGGTACCGGATGTAAGTGAAAAAAGGTTGGTTGTTCTCTTTACTGAGAGTTTGATTGAGCCTTTGAGAGGTTTGGTAAAAGCATTTAACTCTCTTTGCAAAATGCAATTACTAAATGTTTAGATCTAGAGTATTCAGCTTACAAGGGCAATATGTGGCCAAAAAGACAGCAAGGGGTAGCCACTCATTCACTACCAAAAGTGGAAAATACCAGGCAGCCAAGGTCTAACCTTAGTGGGCAGCCAAAAGCACAAAGTGGGCAACCTAGGGCAGCACCTAGTGAGCCACCAAAGAAGCCTTTTCAACGTTATGTTCCACCACATACAGCACTTCCCTATAGCAACAACATGAAAGATTCAAGAGATGAGTTGAGGAGGAGAGGTTTATGTTACACTTGCAAAGATCCACGTACTAGAGGCTATCATTGCATGGGCAAAGGACAAGTCCATTCCATTGAGGGAATTGATGATGATTCAAATTTTGATGTTAATACTAATGATGAGCAAAATGAAAATGTTGTTGATGAGCATGTGCATGAAAAAGACACAAAAGAAGTGCGCAGCACACTTGCTTCTCTTTTAGGAGCTCCCAAGTATCATGCATTCAGGATAAAAGGCACATTGAGAGGACAAAGAGTGACTACTTTGGTTGATAGTCGAGCCACTCATAACTTCATTAATGAGGGCTTGGTTAAGATGGCATTGGAAACCACGGATTGCAAGGGCTTCAATGTGATTGTGGCGGATGGTTTCACTGTTCCTTGTTCCAAGAAGGTTCGACAACTTCCACTCACTCTTGGTAAGCACAAGGTAATTGATGATTTTTATATTGTTGGCATTGGTGAGATTGATGTTGTGTTGGGTGTTCAATGGTTGCATTCATTAGATAAATTCACTCAAAATTATAAGACTCTGGAGCTAAATTCTTCAAAGAAGGCAAGAAAGTGGTCCTCAAGCGTCTAGCTAATGGTGCTCCACAAAAAGTGTCCATGAAGAAGATGGAAAGAACTTTTAGGAGAGGTCACATTGCATGGGCAGCAAGCTGCCTTATCACAGTAAAATCAGAAAAAACAGAACAACCCCCTCATGATGAGTTACAAGCTATTTTAGACAAGCATGTTCATGTTTTTAATGATTTGCCTATGGGTTGCCACCAAATAGAGGTTTTGAGCATAACATTGAGCTAAAAGTGGGTGCCACACCAGTTATTGTCACTCCATATAGTCATCTAAGAGCATTCAAAGAGGAAATTGAAAAGACCATCAAAGAATTACTTGTGTAATATCCCCATTTCCGGATCACTTATGAACAGGTACTGAAAACATTTAGTCTACTTTCCCCATAGACTAAGGGATCACTTTTGAGGTTTTATTTTATTGATTAATTATGATTGCCCGAATAGTGCTTTTTATCATTTATCCATATAAGGCAATTCTAATTGATTAATAGAATATTTTTAAAAAATGGTTTTTACCACTATGGTAATTAAAAGGATAAATAATTATTGGATTATTGCTTAAAAGTAATTTTAATTACTATTTGTTATTAAGGCAATTAATTTAATATTATTTTTGAAAAAAAAGCAATGTCGACTTGGGAGATGAACAAAGAAAAGATATTTTAAAAAGTCAGCAAAGAGGTATTATGAGGTATTTTACCCCCCAAGGTGATTCACCCCCCTTTGGAGGGTACAAATACAAGGTGGAGATCTTATTCTAGATATACTAAATATTATTTTGTGAATCTTCATGCTTGAAGAATGATTGGAATATATGCCCAATAATTGCTCCCATAGTTTTGAATTGAATTATCAATAAAAAGGTGTTTTTTGACACCACCTTACAAAAGAATATTTTGTTGCTTGCCAAAAGAATCTTTTGTTGCTTGCCCTAGGAGGGACGATTTGCCTTGGTGATCTTTGGAGAGGGTTTTGAGGACAAATTGAGTGTCCAATTGATCAAAACTAGTTGTTGAAATTTATTGCTAATTCTCTAAAGTGTAACATTGGATTTGTTAGATGACTGGCAAGATTGTCAAGGGTTATTTAATTGGAAAAATAAATAATAATTTTCTGAATTAAATATTTATTTATTTGACAGAGTTTAATGATGACTTTGACTTCATGAAATGTTGATTTGGGCTTCATAAATAATTTATGATTTTTTCTAACTGGGGCGATTTGGTTAGGCAAGCTTGGAAGGTCTTTGAGGGTGCTTTAGGCCCTAATTTGTGAGGAATATTTAAATCTGATTTTATTGCAGCGTTTTGACTTGGGGCGACTTCACTTGGGAGGTTGTTTGGTCACTTTGGGTGCCCTAGAAAGAAATTAGAATTATTCAGGTATTTTTGGCATTTTTTCTATAATAATTGCAAGGGTTTGAGGAAGGTTTTGGAGGGAGCATAGGTGTTGTTTTTCTGAATAAAATCAGATATTTTCTAGCAAGCATATTTCCAGAATGTATCTTCATTCAAGTGGAAAAAGGTACATTTTCATTAATTTTCAATTGTTGCTCATATTTGCATATTTTGAAGTGAATTAAGGTTGAATCGATTGCTAGAAATTGTCTATTTATCCCTTGTACTTTGGCGCCAAGGGTTTGGTGAGATTGGGTGTATGTTGAAGCTTCATTTTTCAGTTAAGGTTGGTTGATTTTTCAAATTTCAAAATTCAGAATTTATATGCATAATATTGAGATTTTAGGGAAAACCCTTATTCGGTCTTTTAGCCCAAAGAGGGGACATTACAGTGGTATCAGAGCACCGATCTGGTGCACCGTGAGATCTTATGTGTGCAGACTTGGATGCAAGCAGGTAAAAATATTTTGTATCATCAGAGAAGAGGAAAATCCATGGATGACCAAGGGTTTACTTCAGAACATGTTAGTTTTTGCAAGGCTTGATCAAAGAGAGCCAAAATGATCTTTAGCATACATTGGGTATGCAATTTGCAGCTATATTGAAAGATACTTTAGCTCCAAGCAAGAGCCATCCCTTCAATGGAGAAGTAAATTCAAGTGACAATGAGAAGGTTTCCACCAAACCTCCTCATAAACTATTCAAGGCTATTTTTTTGCAAAGAGAACCAATGATTGAGATTGAGACACCAATGTGTGACCCACTTCATACACGCCAACAAGAGTATGTAGCCCTCAGTTTTACACACAAGCACTATTGTCTTTTCACGATTTTTGTGAGATGAAGAATGGGACAAAATCAAGAGGACCAAGCATGCAACCCCGTAGAGATTTGCATCAAAGGTTGGATACGGTTTCTCTCCCTAATTTTGATGGTACTAATAAACCTCCAGTGAGATCGTGGTTATATAAATTAGAGACCTATTTATCACTCAACCCCATGTTTGAGGATGAGGCTCTCAAATTTGTCATGCTATACTTGGAGGATGTTGCTCATGAGTGGTGGTTTCATGGCATCATCACACAAGGCCATGAATCTATTACTACATTGGAAGAATTTAGCAAGAGGATAATGGAGAGGTTGATAGAAGAGATCCATAAATCCACTTTCGTGAGTTGGCACAACTCAAGCAAAATCATAATGTTGAAATTTATGTTGTTGATTTTCAAAAGATTTCCATCATAGTACCAGATATTAGTAAAAGAAGATTGGTTGTTCTCATTATGGAGGGTTTGATTGAGCCTTTGAGAGGTTTGGTAAAAGCTTTTAACCCTTTTTCTTTGCGAGATGCGATTACTAAAGCTTTGGATTTAAAATGTTCAGCTTACAAGGACAATGTTTGACCAAAAGATCAGTCAAGGGCAGCCACTTATTCGCTGTCAAAAGTGGAAAATACAGGGCAGCCAAGGTCTGATTTTAGTCGACCACCAAAAGCACCAAGTGGGCAGCCTAGTGCAACACCTAATATGCCACCAAAGAAGCCTTTTCATCCCTATGTTCGTCTACATAAGGCGCTACACTATAGCAACAATATAAAGGATGCAACTGATGAATTAAGAAGGAAAGGTTTGTGCTTCACTTGCAAAGATCCATGGACTAAAGGTCACCATTGTATATGCAAAGGACACGTCCATTACATTGAGGTAATTGATGATGATTCAGATTTTGATATTATTGATACTAATGTTGAACAAAATGAAAATGTTGTTGATGAGCATGTGCATGAGGAGGACACACAAGACTTGGGTAGCACACTTCTCTTCCAGGAGCTCCCAAGTATCATGCTTTCAGGGTGAAAGGCACATTGAGGGGACAAAGGGTGACTACATTGGTTGTTAGTGGAGCCACACATAACTTCATTGATGGAGGCTTGGTTAAGAAGATAGCATTGAAAACCACGGATTGCAAGGACTTCAATGTGACTATGGCAGATGAGTTCACTATTTTTTGTTCCAAGAAGATGCCACAACTTCCACTCACTTTTGGGAAGCACAAGGTAATTGATGATTTTTTTGTTGTTGACATTGAGGACATTGATATTGTTTTGGGTGTTCAATGGTTACATTCAATAGGTGAATTCACCCAAAATTATAAAACCATGGAGCTAAAATTCTTCAAAGAGGGCAAGGAAGTGGTCCTCAAGGGTCTAGCTAATGGTGCTCCACAAGAAGTATCCATGAAGAGGATGAAAAGGGCTTTAGGAGGGGTCAAATTGCATGGGTAGCAAGCTGTCTTATTACAGTAAAATCAGAAAAAACAGAACAGCAGTCCTTACATGGTGAGTTACAAGTTATTCTTGATAAGCATGTTCAGAATTTTTATGAGTTGTCTCATGGGTTACCACCGGATAGAGGTTTTGAGCATAATATTGAGTTGGAATTGGGTGCCAAACCGGTTATTGTCACGCCATATCGTCACCCAAGAACTTTCAAAGAAGAAATTGAAAATACCATCAAAGAATTGCTTGACATGGGGCACATAAGGCCTAGCTCAAGTCCATTTGCTTCTTCAGTGATGCTAGTAAAAAAAAAGGATGGCACTATGAGGATATGCATTGATTACAGGGTGTTGAATAAAAAAACCATCAAGAATAGGTATTCTATACCTAGGATTGATAAATTGATTGATGAGTTGCATGATGCCACTTTTCCAAAATTGACTTGAGATCCGGTTATCACCAAATCAAAGTAAAAGAAGAGAATGTTTATAACACTGTTTTTAGAAGTCATTTTGGACATTTTGAGTTTTTGGTTATGCCTTTTGGATTGACTAATGCTACTACTACTTTCCAGTCATGTATGAACAACATATTTAGCAAATATCTAAGGAAGATTGTGCTAGTTTTCTTTGATGAAATTCTTGTGTATAGCAAAACTTTGGAGGAGCACTTGAGACACTTGGATTTGGTTTTGTGCACTTTGGGGCAGCATTCTTTCTTTGCAAACAAATCAAGTGTGAATTTGGACTAGCAGAAATTTTGTATTTGGGACATGTCATCAATGCACAAAGTGTGCAAGTGTATAAACAAAAAATTGCAGCCATCATGGATTGGCGTATTCCCTCTACACTCACACAATTAAGAGCTTTTTATGGTCTTTGTAGTTACCATAGGAGATTTATGAGAGGTTTCTCACAACTTGTTGCCCCCTTGACTAATTTGACTAAGAAAGGGGATTTCAAATGGTCCAAAATGTACTATCCCACTTAGGATAAATGCTAAAATTCTGATTTTTCCCAACTTTAATTGTTTAACATTTCGTCAAACACTTTGCATCAAATAGAACTGAATTCTGATTTTGAAATACTATTGGGTTCTAATACCTTGTTTTTGAAAAATAAATGATCACACAATATTAAATAGAAATAGAATGCATATAACAATGAAAGATCAAGTTTGAAACCTTATTTCTCCTTAATAGAAAATAAATCAGATTATAATCAGTTCTGATTTCTACAACAGCAGTGATATTATGGCTGATTTCTAATCACAAATGTACCATAATGACCAATACCACATACCCGAAAATGAAGATAACAATATATCTCTGTAGAATAATCAAATGATGTTGAAAACAACTGAATTTTGAAAGATATTAGGTCGGCAACTGATAGGAAGATTCAGCCTTTAGAATGTCATAATGGCCTCCAAATATGGGTTGACTGTCTTGAAATAGAGTCCTCAAACCACTGAATTGAAAATGTAGAAAAATGAAGCCAACATATTCTTCAAACCCTTGCCGTAAATAGACTAAAAATCATCTTCACAAATCTAATCCAAACTGCAACTTTCCTCTCAAACCCTAGGCGTCCAAGATGGCCAAAAATGCATAACCAAATAATGGCACCTCCAAAATTATGAAACCATATGCAATGGATACCCAATATCCTCAATGCAAATCGCCCACCTTGAGAAAAATCAGGAAAAATCAAATGAAGCTCCAAATCTCCAAAACTTCAAAAAATAGGGTATAAAACCCTAGCTACCATGAAAGAATAATCAGATCTGCAAATTAAACCTTTTCTCTTTCGCTGCAAACTCTCCAAAATCTGAATATAAGCTCAAATAGAAACCCTAAGTGGATTTCTCTCTAATAGTGGAATTGGGTTTTTATCCAATCCACAATTCCAAGGGTTTTCGTCCTCAAAAATAGTTAAGCAAGTAAACACCAGCTCAACAATGGAGAAATTTCAAGTATCATAAAATCACATAATGAACCCTTGATGTGGTAGAGTGACCTTCTATAAACCTCCATAACAAGTTTGGACTTCAAAATCCAATTAATTCTACTTTTTAGAAAACTCTAGAACCTCCAAGGGTGGCGTCCCATTTTGGGAGAAATTAATTTATTTTTATTTTCTAATTCTTACTTTTTCCCCAACATAAAGTCATTTTTATAATTTTTGCTATTTTTCTCATAAAGTAACTTTATAAAAATGACTTTATAAAATAATTTTGTAAAAAGTCATTGTTGGAAAATGTGGTCGTAGCCACGTAGGTACTCTAGCCTACCTAATGAACACGTCAAAGACCAAATCTTTAACCAGTTGTCTTTCTGTCACATCTTTGTGACTTTAGCATATCTTGTTGCATACTTAATCGATGCATATCTGAGCTAATAGATCTTGTCATTAAATACATTTATTTTGTTTGTTGAGCTCTTGCTTGTAGTGTTGGTTATGGACAATTTTATTGTATTTTATATAAGGTGGTTACTTGTATGACTTATGTATGCCTCGCAGCATCCCAGCTTAAGCTGGTGGACAGAATGAGTGAAGAAATGTATGCCATCAATGGCAGCCACTAGCAACGCAGCTGTGGCAAGAATGGTAAATCATTTGGCATGGCCTCAGAATGGCCAATGAAGTATGTTTGTTTGGTTGAGCATAACAGCTCATTGTAATCTGTTTGTGTATGATAATAGAAAGTTTGGTCAGTTTGTTCCTATCCTTGCTCTGTGTGTTTGTTCTTTCATGTGTCTGTCAATTTAATCGTATGTATAAGAGCAGTAGCTTTGTTTAGTTTCTATCATGTGGTATCAGAGCCCACGGAGAGTATCTTGGGAAGTTGCAGTGAGTTCAAAGCCGAAAGGTTTGCTTAGTGGTCTGTTTAGGCCTGTGTTGGTAAAACCTTTTGTCCATTGATTTGTCTGTTGATGCAATGTGTTTTTGTTTGTAAGCCTAAGATGAAAGAGTTGTAGCTCATGGTCATTCCAAGCATCAGTCTAGTCTGTGTTTATGTCTGAGTAAGCTTGTTTATATTGTTTGAGCCGTAGCTCATTTCCTTGTGAACATCTGTATGTTTAAAAGCTAGTCAAGCTTCAGTAGAAGCCCCTCGCTGGTTTATGTCAAATAGTTCAAGTCCGTGCTCATTCAAGCAAAGTCTGTGTGGTTTTGTGTCTAAATGTGTAAAACATTGTCTCTTTCTGTCATTTTTTTGGTAATCGCCCATCACAGTGAAAATGTTTAGTTGTATTCTTGGTAATCTACTTGAAAATAGTCTAGGGAGAAATGTTGAGCGTCGCTTCCTACTCGCACGCGTATTTTTCAATCACAAGCAGAGATGAGGTGGAATCAACCAGATCGGTTGTTGAAGCGAAAGTCTTTTATCATGACCATGAAGGTCACCTGCAACCATTTTCTCCACTTACGACCGAAAGCATTGTGGGTGCTTTGGTTACAAGTCAAAAAGTTCGAGGGATAAAATAGCAAAAGCGTCGTTATATCTACGAAGTGAGCAAAGGGAGATAGTGGAATTCATCATCAAGAGAAAGGCTAGCAGAATATTTCACAAAGTATGCGGAGGTTGTGTAGGGTGAAGGATTGATAACGTGGCACACCAAAAGAATTGTAAATGATGGCATAATCTGTGTTTTTATCTATGCATTCAAAGAGGAGTCCGTGGAGAACTGAAGACAATCGCAATAGAAGTTCGGGGAAAGTTGCTACTGTAGCAGCAGCAAAATCATTGGAGATATAGTGAGGCCACAGCCAGAAGCGTTGGAGAAAGACCAAATTGGAGGAGCTGTGCAGAGCCAGCTGTAGAAGTACAATCAGACAAAACCTAGTGGGAAAGAGTAACCAGTGTTAGAAGGACGAGCATCAAGGAGAAGGTAGTCACCAATGTGGCGAAGGAGAAAAAATTTGTGTTGAAAAGAGCAGAGTAGTTGCGCAAGCTGGAATTAGACTGCCAAGGACAGCGGCGAAGAGAAAGATGAGTGAGAAGCAGGTGCAATCACTGTAGAGGCTGCTCTGAAGATAACAAAGATGCTCCGAAGATGCATCTAATGCCAAGGACAAGAGGCATATTACAAAGAAGATTGCTCCGAAGAGCTTGTTGCGAATGCCAAAGAGAAGAGGCATTGAATATGTTCAAAATCAGACCGAAGTCTATGTGGTGGCAGTGTATTCTGCATATAAGGCGATGTATTTCGTAAGGCGGTGTATTCTGCATGAGAGGCAGTGTATTCTGCAAAAGAAAAGGTATAAGCAGGTTGAAACCAATTTTCAATTTAAGGGGGAGAATGTCTATATGTTGCTTTGAAGATGAAACTCCAAAGTATTCTTTGGTATTCTAGAGTAAGGGGAAGTGTTGGAAAATGTGGCCGTAGCCACGTAGGTACTCTAGCCTACCTAATGAACATGCCAAAGACCAAATCTTTAACCAGCTATCTTTCTGTCACATCTTTGTGACTTTAGCATATCTTGTTGCATACTTAATCGATGCATATCCGAGCTCATAGATCTTGTCATTAAATAGAATTATTTTGTTTGTTGAGCTCTTGCTTGTAGTGTTGGTTCTGGAGAGTTCTATTGTATTTTATATAAGGTGGTTGCTTGTATGACTTATGTATGCCTCACAGCATCCCAGCTGAAGTTGGTAGACAGAATGAGTGAAGAAATGTATGCCATCAATGGCAGCCACTAGCAACGCAGCTGTGGCAAGAATGGTAAATCATTTGGCATGGCCTCAGAGTGGCCAATGAAGTCTGTTTGTCTGGTTGAGCATAGCAGCTCATTGTAATCTGTTTGTGTATGATAATAGAAAGTTTGGTTAGTTTGTTCCTATCCTTGCTCTGTGTGTTTGTTCTTTCATGTGTCTATCAGCTTAATCATATGTATAAGAGCAGCAGCTCTGTTTAGTTTCTATTAGTGATTAAGTCATTTGCCGAAAATCGGGGACATTACAGTCCTCCCTTCCCGGAGATTGCTTGCCCACAAGCAATCACATATGCATGGCTGATTACTTTCACAAAATACCAGTGTCCCATATCATTCTTGTATCACCATACATGCTCAACATGAAATGGGGGACATCTATCATCATAACATCCATAAGACTCACCCCCACTTCCTCAAAGCTGCTGGTGTAAAAGATAACTGCAATGCTAAAACTGAAAATCGGATTTAAACTCATCCTGGGACTGCTTCCGCTGTCATAAACTGATGCAAACTCATAATTACTCAACCTCCAAGTGTTGTAGTGACAATCCCATGCACATGAATCCATGCAATCAGTTGTACTCATCAATGTAAATTCTGAAAATTTCATGATCAGCAGTGTAAAACAACCATCTCTCATCAATGCATGAGGTAATGAATCATGAATTAGGGCTAGAACATCCATGCCCTCATGCTCATATCTATTCCATACGCCATAGTCCAGCTGAAACCCAAACATTTGCAATTTAAAACCAAGGATTCCATGGTGGGAAGGTATCTCATCACAAGTCAACTCCTCAAGCTCTCCACGAATGACCAAAGGCCCAATCAAATCTGAATCACTTATGTCTCCCTCTACCTGTGTAAGTATAATTCTAGGGGCTGATCCACCCAGTGAGTGATCGATTATCCCATCCTCATCTATGATTTGAGCATTCAATGGGCTTTCTAAAAGAAGAAACTCATGAACCCCGTGATGTAAGCTATGAATCCAAACAAAATTTTCTGAATCATACCTCTTTTCATGTTCATGCAACTCTGAATGTTCTTCTTGTTTGCTTACCTCCAAAGACGACTCCTTTTTATGCTCAACCTCTACCCATTCTTCCCTAGGAAGAAATATTGACGGAAGATAGGCTTCTCTTCGTTGTCTTGCTTGATCTATATGATTGGCTTGTTCCTTGATTTCCTGAAGGTGCTGTCTTGCTTGGGCAGCCAACATCTTTGCCTTCCTAGATCTTTGTAACCATCCAACACACACATCTTGTGTCTTCTTAACATCTTCCATGGTATGATGTACAAAATCAGACCCTTTGTAGCTTGAATCCACAATGTATTCTTCATGTTTAACATCCAAAACTTGAGTGCCAACATTAGAAAATTTATTGCCACTATCATCCTCATGTTTAAGGGCTGCCATTTCATGATTGTATAAAGGCAATTGACTGCTGTTATAAATCAGAAAATTAGAGCTTACCTCATACCTTCTTGTAGTCTCTTCCTTAATCTTTCTTGCATCTTTTTCGATGGTAGGTTGTTCCTCAACAAGTGCTGCTCCCAATAGTGTGCCTAGCTGAAAATCACATGTCTCAAGGCTAGTTCTAACATCCATCATCTTGGCTGTCATGTCCTTAGGTGTACCATTGTTTATGGCCTTCAAAACCACTTGTTTACCCTTGGAAGTGAACTCAAGCTCCATCTTGTTAAAATCTTGAATGTACCTACCAAGAGATTTTAACCATTGGATCCCTAATACAATTTCTGATTCTCCAATACCAACATCATAGTAATCATCAATAAATGTGTAGTTATCCAATTGAGCACTCAACTGTGAAATCTTACGTGTGCAACTCATCTTGAACACATCTGCCAACATGACGCTGAATCCAAGAAACGCCTCTACTTGTAGTCCTCTCTTGACCACAAAACCCTCATCAATGAAATTGTGTGTTGCACCACTATCCACCAAACATAATACTCTTTGTCCCTTCAAAACTCCCCTTACCTTAAAAGGATAATGCTTAGGAACCCTTGATAGGAAAGCAATTGTACCTTGTGCTAAGTCATCATGCTCCAATGGTGGTGGCTGCTCCTCATGATCACTATCCTCCGAACTAGTATCATGTATTCCATCCTCCAAATCAGAAGTGATCTCAATAAGATGAACTTTGCCTTTCCCAAGGCATCTATGTCCTAGTTCCCATGGCTCTTTGCAAGAAAAGCAAAGTTTCTTCCTTCTTGACTCATATCTTGCCTCTTGGTCCACCTTAGGAAGTGTGAACTTAGGCTGATTGTCATTTTTCTCATGTGGTTTAGTATCTTTGAAATTTTTCTTGGGTAGCTGATATGTAGAAGGTGGAATATCAAGATCTAGAGCCAACTGGATAGCATCATGAAGAGTCCTAGGCTTAAGCGCCTTGACAAGACCTCGTAATATGTCATGTAATCCCTCTATAAAAAGCATAACCACTCGTCTCTCTAGCATCTCAAGAACCATCACCGCAATCCGTTGAAACTCATTAATATAAGTTTCAACATGTCCATTCTAACGCAGCTGGGCAAGATCTCTGTAATATAACTCAACACCCTGACGGTCAAATCTGGCAATCAACTGCTCACTGAACTCCCTGTAAGAATGTATAAGTCCATGGTTTTGGGTAACCAAACCATGATGCCACCAGTCATAAGCTACACCTTCCAGATGCAAGGTAGCAAATCGAATAGCTTCATCCTCCTGCATAAACTTAAGTGACAAGATGGTGTCGAGCTTATGAAACCAAGCTTGAGCACTAATCTTCCCACTGCCATCAAATGTGGAAAGAGTGAGCTTACTGGTAACATGCTTAAGTTCCTTGTTTTGTTGTTGTCTAGGTGGCCGCCTATCCACTCGAGCCCTTAGGCTCTCCCTTCACTGTGCACAATACTGAGGAAGGGGAAAAACATCTCTCACATGCTGAGGTAATGCTCTCCACTGATCACTAGTTGCCATGACATTATCCTGAAATGTAACATCGAGATCAACAGCGGCCTCAAGCTCCCCTCGAGGCACAAATGTAGGCATCATCAGCCTATCCGTGGTGCAGGTATGAGTGTGAGTATGGATGTGTGTACGATGCCTCTCAGTTCAAACCAACCCCAACTCACTAGTTGCAGCTGAATGTGATCTCGCACACCTGTTATGGCTCTCTGTAACTAAAGGTGACCTGTCTCTCCTATGTCGGCCATGTCTATCCACTGTTAACCTATCAAGATATCCATTCAATCAATCCAAACTCTAGACAATATACTGTTGAGTATTGGCAAGATTCCTCATAATCTCTTGCCCATCATCATCCTGACGTGGACTATGGCTACTATCACACCTATCACCCATGGCATTATCAATGTCTATACCTGTAATGGAATCTACTTCAGCCTCTTGCTCAGGCTGCTCTGGTCTTCTTCTGAAATAGTATCTGTGGACCAACTTCCCGTGGATGCATAGACACAGTCTAAACCCCCCAGGCTAGCAGGAACAAGACTCTGATACCACTGTACTATCCCACTTAGAATAAATGTTAAAATTCTGATTTTTTCCAACTTTAGTTGTTTAACATTTCATCAAACACTTTGCATCAAATGGAACTAAATTCTGATTTTGAAATACTATTGGGTTTTAATACCTTGCTTTTGGAAAATAAATGATCACACACAATATTAAATAGAAATAGAATGCATATAACAATGAAAGATCAAGTTTGAAACCTTATTTCTCCTTAATAGAAAATAAATCAGATTATAATCAGTTCTGATTTCTACAACAACAGTGATATTATGACTGATTTCTAATCACAAATGTACCATAATGACCAATACCACATACCCAGAAATGAAGATAACAATATATGCCTGTAGAATGATCAAATGAAGTAAAAAACAACTGAATTATGAAAGATATTAGGTCTGCAACAACTGATAGAAAGATTCAACCTTCAAAATGTCACAATGGCCTCCAAATATGGGTTGATTGTCTTGAAATAGAGTCTTCAAACCATTGGACTGAAAATGTAGAAAAATGAAGCCAACATATTCCTCAAACCCTTGCCATAAATAGACTAAAAATCATCTTCACAAATCTGATCCAAACTGCAACTTTCCTCTCAAACCCTAGGTGTCCAAGATGGCCAAAAATGCATAACTAAATAATGGCACCTCCAAAATTATGAAACCATATGCAATTGATACCCAATATCCTCAATGCAAATCGCCCACCTTGAGAAAAATCAGGAAAAAACAAATGAAGCTCCAAATCTCCAAAAACTCAGAAAATAAGGTATAAAACCCTTGCTGCCATGAAAGAATAATCAGATCTGCGAATTAAACCCTTTCTCCTTGGCTGCAAACTCTCCAAAATTTGAATATAAGCTCAAATAGAAACCTTGAGTGGATTTCTCTCTAATGGTGGAATTGGGTTTTCGTCCTCAAAAATAGCTAAGCAAGTAAACACTAGCTCAACAATGGAGAAATTTCAAGTATCATAAAATCACATAATGAACCCTTGATGTAGTAGAGTGACCTTTTATAAACCTCCATAACAAGTTTGGACTTCAAAATCCAATTAATTCTAATTTTTAGAAAACTCTAGAACCTCCAAGGATGGCGTCCCATTTTGGGGGAAATTAATTTATTTTTATTTTCTAATTCTTACTTTTTCTCCAACATAAAGTCACTTTTATAATTTTTTCTATTTTTCTCATAAAGTAACTTTGTAAAAAGTCATTAAGTCATTTGTCGAAAATTGAGGACATTACACAAAACAACCCAACAAGCATTTGAAAAACTCAAGGAGATGATGTGTTCTTGTCCGGTACTTGCTATTCCATATTTATCTACTCCTTTTATAGTTGAATGCGATGCTTCCACTAAAGGAATAGGGGTTGTCCTAATGCAGAATAAACACCCTATTGCTTTTGAGAGTAGAAAACTCAAGGATTCGGAAAAGGTGTATTCAATCTATGACAAAGAGATGTTGGCAGTCATGCATGCTTTGAGTAAGTTGAGACAATATTTGGTTTGTAGCAAATTTATTGTAAAATCGGATCACAACAGTTTGAGGTTCTTCCTCAATCAAAAAAAATTGAATGACAGAGAACAAAAGTGGGTAAGCAAGGTGCAAGCTTATGATTTTGATATTGAATATGTGAAAGGTAAAAACAATGTGGTAGCAGATGCTCTATCAAGGAGGCTTTGTTTGGAATTGTTTGAGGGCAAGCAATTGTGTGAAGGGAGGACTGTAATATCTCCATTTGTGGATCACTTATGAACAGATCGGGATCACTTTTGGGGTTTTATTTTATTAATTAATTATGATTGCCTAAATAGTAATTTTTATCATTTATCCATATAAGGCAATTCTAATTGATTTATAGAATATTTTTAAAAAGTGGTTTTTACCACTATGGTAATTAAAAGCATAAATAATTATTGGATTATTGTCTAAAATTATGTTTAATTACTATTTGTTACTAAGACAATTAATTTAATATTATTTTTGGAAAAAGAGCAATGTCAACTTGGGAGATGAACAAAAAAAAGAAAATATATCTTAAAAAGTCGACAAGGAGGTATTATAAAGTATTTTACCCCCCCCCCAAAGGTGGTTCGCCCCTTTGGAGGGTACAAATACAAGATGGAGATCTTATTCTAGATATGTTGAATATTATTTTGTGAATCTTCATGCTTAAAGAATGATTGAGATGTATGCCCAATAATTTCTCTCGCGGTTTTGAACTGAATTATCAATAAAAAAGTGTTTTTTGACAGCACCTTACAAAGGAATCTTTTGTTGCTTTCCCTAAAAGGGGTGGTTTTCTTTTGAGAGAGGGTTTTGAGGACAAATTGGGTGTCCAATTGCTCAAAACTAATTGCTGAAATTTATTGTTAATTTTCTAAAGTGTGGTGTTGGATTTGTTAGATGATTGACAAGGTTGTCAAGGGTTATTTAATTGAAAAAATAAATAATAATTTTTTGAATTATTATTTATTTATTTAACAAAGTTTTATGGTGAATTTGACTTCGTGAAATGTTGATTTGGGCTTCATAAATAATCTATGATTTTTCCTAACTGTGGTGATTTGGTTAGGCAAGCTTGGAAGGTCTTTGAGGGTGCCCTAGACCTTAGTTTGTAAAGAATATTTAAATCTGATTTTATTGCAACCTTTTGACTTGGGGCGACTTCACTTGAGAGGTTGTTTGGTCCCTTTGGGTGCCCTAGAAAGGAGATGAAATTATTCAGGTATTTTTAGCATTTTTTTCTATGATAATTGCAAGGGTTTGAGAAAAAATTTGGAGGGAGAACAGTTGTTTTTCTGAGAAAAATCAAATATTTTTCAGCAAGCATATTTACAGATTTTATCTTCATTCAAGTGGAAAAAAGTACACTTTCATTAATTTTCAGTTGTTGCTCATATTGCATATTTTGAAGTGAATTAAAGATGAATCGATTGCTGAAAATTGTCTATTTATCCCTTGTACTTTGGCACCAAGGGTTTGGTGAGATTGGGTGTATGTTGAAGCTTCATTTTTCAAGTAGGGTTGGTTGATTTTTCAAATTTCAGAATTCAAAATTTATGTGCATAATATTGAGATTTTAGGGAAAATCCTTATTTGGTCTTTTAACCCAAAGAGAAGACATTACAACTTGACGTGGGACACATAAGGCCTAGCTCAAGTCCCTTTCTTTCTTTAGTTGTTTTAGTGAAGAAAAAGGATGGCTCTATGAAGATGTGCATTGATTACAGGGTGTTGAATAAAAAAACCATCAAGAATAGGTATTCAATACTTAGGATTAATGAATCGATTGATGAGTTGCATGGTGCCACCTACTTTTCCAAGATTGATTTGAGATCCGATTATCACCAAATCAAGGTAAAAGAAGATGTTCATAAGATTGTTTTTAGATGTCATTTTGGGCATTTTGAGTTTTTGGTTATGCCCTTTGGATTGACTAATGCTCCATCTACTTTTCAGTCATGTATGAACATGTTTAACAAATATCTAAGAAAGTTTGTGCTAGTTTTCTTTGATGACATTCTTGTGTATAGCAAAACTTTGGAGGAGCACTTGAAACACTTGGATTTGGTTTTGGGCACTTTGGGGCAGCATTCTTTCTTTGCAAAAAAATCCAAGTGTGAGTTTGGTTTGATAGAAATCTTGTATTTGTGGCATGTCATAAATGCTCAATGTATGCAAGTTGATAAACAGGAAAAATTGAAGCAATCATGGATTGGCCTACTCCCACTACACTCACACAATTGAGAGGTTTTTGTGGTCTTTGTAACTACTACAGAAAATTTGTGAAAGGTTTCTCACAACTTGCTGCCCCCTTGATTGATTTGACTAAAAAAGGGGCCTTCAAATGGTCCAAAACAGCCCAAGTAGCATTTGAAAAACTCAAGGAGATAATGTGTTCTTGTCCTATATTTGTTGTCTTAGATTTTTTTGTTCATTTTGTGGTTGAATGTGATGTTTTAAGCGAAGCAATAGGGGTTGTCCTAATGCAAAATAAACACCCTGTTGCTTTTGAGAGTAGGAAACTCAAAAATTATGAAAAAGGGTATTCAATTTATGACAAAGAGATGTTGACAATCATGCATGCTTTGAGTAAGTTTAGGCACTATTTGGTTTGTGGCAAATTTGTGGTGAAATCTGATCATAACAGTTTGAAGTTCTTTCTCAATCAAAAGGAATTGAATGATTGGCAACAAAAGTGGATAAGCAAAATGCAAGTTTATGATTTTGATATTGCATATGTGAAAGGTAAAAACAATGTGGTAGCGGATGCACTATCAAGGAAGCCAAACCGTTATGTGGAAGAGAAGGATCAACCATGTTTGAAATTGCTTGAGGGCAAGCAATTTTGGGAAGGGATGACTATAATGTCCCCATTTCTAGTTCATAAGTAAACAGGGATTGAAGACCGTTAGTTTACTTTTCCCCATAGACTAAGGGTTAACTTTTGGGGGTTTTATTTTATTATTTGATTAAGATTGCCTGAATAGTGATTTTGATCACTTGATCATATAAGACAATTTTAGTTAATAAAATATTATTAAAAGTGGTTTTTACCACTAAGGCATTGTATAAAGTAGTTTTAACTGCTATTGCACTTGAGAGTTTGAATAATATTTGAAGAAGGTATTTAATTAATTGTTTGCTCAAAAGTGATTGCTATCACTCTAGAGTGCACCCTGTTTGAAGATATACAATAGCACACCCTCACTCCAGCTGATACAATCGGAACTTCTCTGAGCGTGGGTGACTTTTTTATAAGAAGAACCTCCAGAGAGGGTTGGTTCCCTTTAGATTTTTCAAAAAACTTGACTATTGTGATTTTTGTGATTTTTGGGGTGAAAGGGAGAACGAAACTAAAAAGAAAAAAAATTAAAAGGGGGTGATACACTTGAATTGTCAAAACCCTCTGAAGTTACTGAAATCAATGCACACATATGATCAAATGAAATCTATAATTTTGTCCTTAAGCATAAATATTTCAAATGAAGGGTTGGAAACCTCTTCAAATGACCTGCAAAAGGGTGAGAAAAGAAGAGAGAGATGAGGAAGGGACTTGCAAAAGGAGATAAATCTCACTTATACGCTGATGCACAATCAGATTCCACACTATCTCCTATCAAAACTCAGATTCAGAATAATAACTTCTTTATTGATAACTGGTCCAGCTTACAATCTCTTCTTTTCAAACTTTCGGGCCCTTTTCAATGGCTTGATTAAGCCAATAAATAGACTTTCTCCAAAAATCTAAAATAGCCTATGTGGAGCATTATTCTTGGTTAACTAACTCAAGACTTAACCTCCTTTTACAATATTCAATAAAATCCTTTCTATTACAAAATGCATGCCTCTTCAAACATTGGTGTAGAAAATAAGTGGTAAGGCCAAGTTTGAAAGATTAGTCATAAAATAAACAATACATTCTCCAAAATTTTCAAACATCCATGACTAAGGCAGGGGTAGAGGTGTGGACAGTGGGCCTGTTAAAAGTCAACCTCTCCTTTGCATGGAAGAGTACGTCAAAATTTCTAAATAAATAACTCCATGTAGATCCGTTTGAAAACTGAGCTGGAGGTTGAGTTGTTCTTGTTTGCATGAAAAACAA
This sequence comes from Torreya grandis, assembly GCA_037957365.1. NCBI lineage: Eukaryota > Viridiplantae > Streptophyta > Pinopsida > Cupressales > Taxaceae > Torreya > Torreya grandis. The sequence continues at coordinate 646,385 of JARHVA010002418.1, forward strand.
GGAAGACGCATACCAAGCTCGCCCAGTCAACTCCAACTCAAAACCGGTCATCCTCCAATGGTCTCCCCTTGCATGCAAAGCTATGTTAAGACTCGGATGGAGAACTCTGTTAGAATAGCGTGCAAGGAAAATTAACCTGCTGAGTAAGAGATAATATTCATATTGAATTTATTTCCCAGCTTTCTATTTGTCGCTTCCACGTTTCTGTGCATGCATCTCTTCAATGATGTGGCATTCTCTTTCTGAATGTCTCAGACTCTATTTATCTATGGCTTTTCCAACTGTGTTTGCTCATTGATTTAATCGGACAAAAACCCTGTGTATTTCCCTTTAGCTTGTCTAAGGATTATCTCCTTGACTTGTTTATCCTTTCAGATTATCTGTCTTTTGCTCGGGCCTTATGTATTGGCCTTTTTTCCCGTGGATTTATTCTTTTCATCTTCCTGCGGACAAAAAGTCCACGGGAATTATCTAAGGTCTATCCTTTTTGCATAGTCAAATTTCCCTTAGAAATTCCTCGAGATTATTTCCTTCGGGTTTATTTTTCTGCGGACTTTCCCTTGAACACGTCTTTCGAAGGAATCCTTCGGACAATTTGTCCGAAGGAATTGCTTCGGACTTTTTGTCTGAATCCTGTCATTTTCCCGTGGACAAAAAGTCTATGGGAATTATTTTCATTGTTCCTTTTGGCTTGAACAGGAGTAACTTTCCCGAAGGGTACATACCCTTTGGGAAATTTGAAAATGTCTTTCTCAAAGGGCACATGCCCTTCAAGATTTTGTAAAAGCCCTTAAAATTCATGAGATAAACTTTTCGGGATTCTTGAAAACGTATCTTCCAATCTTGAAAAGAACTTTTCCGAAGGGCACCTGCCCTTCGGAATTCTTGTTATTGACCCTTTCGAAGGGTACTTGCCCTTCGGCTTTTCTTCAAACGATCTTTCAAACTTGTGCAATGAGCCTTTCAGAAAACCTGTCAAGGTCCTCCAACCCTTCGGATTTCCTGTACCGGTCCTTTTCAAACTTCAAGTGTACCTTCTCGAAGGGCAAGTACCCTTCGGGATTTTTGAAATTGTCCGTTCTTTAATGGACTTAGCCCTTTTCCTGCAGAAAAACTATCAAGGCCCTCAGGGTTTTGCAAAGAACCTTTTCCGAAGGGTAAGTACCCTTCGAAAAACCTGTAAAAGACTTTCTTTTCCTTTGGACAAAAAGTCCAAAGGAAATACACCTTGAAAATGCCTAGTTGAAATGTGAAATGGTCCCTTCGGATTTTCTTCAAATGGTCATTTCTGAAGGGCATGTGCCCTTCGGATTTTTTGTAAGTGTCCCATTTCCTTGAAATGCTTGCGGGCTATTTGGAAATTGTCCTTCGGATAACCAAGTGACCCTTTTCTTTCCTCCGGACAAAAAGTCCAAAGGAAATAAACTTTTGTAAATGATTACTGTGACATTCTTTTGGACTCTTTACAAAGTCCTTTGAAACTCTTTCCCTCGTACAAATGATCCGAGAAAATTGTCCATCTCCTAGCCCGAAACAATGCTGAGGAAAAACACCTTGCTTTTGTTAGTGAATCTACAAGCCTGTAGCTTTATAACTGTACATGACATTTAGAAAAGGAGATATGACCTTTGAACTCGCTGTAGGTGTCTTTAAAATTTGCATGGTTGTAGCTCGTTAATGACTTCAAAGGCGGCTCCAAAACAGATTTGATCTTCATTGTATCCTATTAGCCAAGGCCTACAAACTCTTTCTCTCATTTCCATGTTGCCCCTTGATCAACCCTAGTTCTCTTGAAATAAAACAAGGTGACTTGTTGCGTATAGATCTTCAGGTATCTCTCATCCTCCTTATCTTACCACAACATCATGACCAAAACCTAACTGTTATAACATTGTTGTAGGTGCCCACTTGACTGTACTTGATGCTCTTGAACATCTACAAACACCTTTATCAATGCTTATGACCTTTTGATCATGCTTTAGCTCCTTAATTCATCAGTTTGATCAGCTAAGGAGGGGATTAAATTGTCTTGGGGAAAGTTTCGAATAGTAGGGATAGTAATTTGGCCTATCGAGGCCAAATTACTAACAATTCTGACGACTCTCAGGGTTTGACCAGCTGCTGGTCAAAGAACTCAGAAATTATGGGAATGACAACTTGGATACACACTGAAAATTGGACAGCTGGAAACCAATACACAAAGGAAAATGACTCAACAACAACATGTGCACATGTGCACTTAGAGGAAAGGACAACAACGAAGCTGAAAGGAAAAACAACCAATACTGAAAGCATGTGCTGAAAAGCACTTAGAGGAATGAAACTATGACTATTTATAAAGGAGTGACTCTCCTAATAGCAGTATTTAAGAAAGATCCCATTCACAAGAATGGAAAGTTCTTATCCACTCAAACTGCATAATTGAAACGCATTGTTCTTGCAATCAATGATAATATAAGGTCCACTCCAAAGGCTATCAAATTTAGAGTGCCTACCTGGCTTTGCACGTTCTTCATCCCATTTGAGAACTATGTCTCCTTGCTGAAATGTTTTTGATGAAGCTCTCTTGTTAAGAGTCCTCTTGACTTGTTGCTGATTTGACCACATGATATGCATAGCATCATCTCTTATCTCTTCCAACTCTCTCAATTCATTCATTCTTACCTCCATTGCGTCATTTTCCAGAAGCTCTAGCTGATGTGCAAGCTCCAAAGCTAAAAGTTCCAATGAAATAGGCAGCCTTGTTTCTCTTCCATAAACTAGGAGATAAAGTGAATGACCAATAGCCTTCTTAGGGGTGATCCTATCAGCCCATAAAGCAATCTCCAACTTTGTATGCCAAGATCTCTGATTATCCTCCATTGTTCTTTTGATGATCCGAATCAGATTCTTATTAGTAGATTCAACTAGTCCATTACCCTATGGATAATAATTGGATGAAGCTATCAAATAAATATTGTGTTCAAGAGCCCATTCACATACCTTTGTACTGCTGAATGCCAAAGTATTATCTGATATGATAGAAGGTGCTCCAAAATGAGTGACTAGACTCTCATAGAACTCAAGCATGGAATTCTCATTTGCTTCTTTCAAAGGTATTGCTTCCACCCATCTGGTGAAATAATCTGTAGCTGTCAAAACCCACTTATGGCCATCATTGGATAGAGGATGAATCATGCCAATAAAGTCTAAACCCCATTGCATGAAAGGTTGCTCAACTTGAATTGGCTTTAGTGGCATGGCTGTTAATCTCTGTTTTCCTACAAACATTGCACACTTTGAACATTTTTGAACCCATGCATGTGTATCTCTGAATAAATTAGGCTAAAAAGAACCAGCTCTAGTGATTTTTGCCGCTGTGGTCTTGGCTGCAAAATGACCTTAGAAGGACTATCATGAAATTGCTCAAAAAACTTGTCAAATTGATTAGTTTCAACACACCTTAGAAGCATACCTCCAATGTCTTTTTTGAAAAGAACTCCGTCAATTAGAGTATATGGAACTGATTGCAACCTGAAGTGTCTTCTTTGTGATGCATTCAAACCCCTTGGACACTCTCCAGTTTGAATAAATCTAGCAATGTTCTGTGTCCAACTTGTAGGAGGTGTATCTTCAGCTTCTTGTTGAGTGTCCTAAATTGTCAAAATTGTCTTTCTCTTCTTTTACATCTTCAGCAAAATGTTCACATAATCCTTTGCTCAGACCAGCTTTGTAACTTTGACTTCAATGTCATATTCCATGCATTTAGTAACCCATCCAGCTCTTTTTTCGTTCAAATCTCTGTTGAAAATGAAATCCTTCACACTTGGATGAGCAACCATTAGTATAATCTTGTTATTTGAAACCAAATGTCTCAATTTTTGTATACCTCTTATAACAGCAAGTACGTGTTTTTCTACCAAAGAATACCTCTCCTCAACCTTCTAAAGATTGACTAAAGAAAGCAATAGGTTGTTCCAAACCTTCATCATTCTGTTGCATAAGCATCGCTGAAATAGTGTTGGAAGTAGAAAAAGCATACAAAAACTCCTTACTAAAATTAGGATTGAGCAAAGTAGGAGCTTGGCTGATTGCTTCTTTGATAGCTTCAAAGCTTCTTTTACCTTCCTTACTCCTAGTGAACTCTTGATGTTTCTTAAGCATTTGAGTAAGTGGCTTTACTAGTTCTGCAAAATCAAGAATGAATTTTCTAATAAAATTAATCTTACCTAAGAAGCTTTGCAATCATTTTTTGTGTTTAGGAAATGATAGAGCAAGGATTGCCTCTATTCTTTTTGGATCTATAGAAAGACCAATTTTGGAAACCACATGCCCAAGAAGTCTCCCTTCATGCATTGAAAAAATGCATTTTTTTGGATTCAAAGAGACTCCAAATTCTCTACATCTATCAAAAACATTTTTCAAATGAGTTAGATGAACATTAGGATCTTTTGAAAATACTGTAATATCATCAAGATAGACTAAAACCATTTCACACAAAAGACCATGAAAAGCAACATTCATTGCCCTTTGAAAAGTAGCTCCAGCATTAGAGAGTCCAAAAGGCATCTTGTAAGCAAAAGTACCCCATTTGGTGGTGAAAGCGGTTTTATATTGATCTTGCCCTTTCACCAATATCTGGTTATATCCTGAATACCCATCCAATAAAGAAAACCTCTGTGAACCTGAAACTCTCTACAAGATTTGATCCATAGAAAGAAGTGGATAATGATCCTTCAATGATACTCTATTCAAAACTCTGAAATCTACACAAAGTCTTATTTCTCCATTCTTTTTCCTTACTAGAACAAGATTTGCAACCCAAGTTGAATGCTTAATAGAAAAAATAATACCTGATTCAATGAGCTTTGTAAGTTCCTCCTCATAAGTATCTCAACCTTGGGATTGATTGGCCTTTGCTTTTGTCTTATCGATTTTGCATATTGTTCCAATTCAATAGTATGATGTGTTAATCTGGGATCAAAACCTTTCAAATCATGGTATTTCCAAGCAAAAACATCCATAAACTCTTGACATAACGAAATAAAAGCTACTTTCTTAGAATCAATATTCACTTTACCCAACTTGAGTTGCTTACCTTCAGCGATGCTAATTGGCTCATAATATTCTTTCTTGGAAGATATACTCACTTTGCCTTTCTTTAGCTGATCATCTTCATTGAATATGTTCTCTAAAGTCACCAAACCTTTAGGCATCTTGTTTGATTTTAATTGCACAATCTGGTTTTCATATTAATCCTGCAATTTATCATGATTTCTTTGGCAAAAATCTGTAGAAAATATGCTATTTGTTTGTCAGAATTAAAAACTTGCCAACTTACATCGTTATTTGGGACTGAAGGCCTGCGTACCACTTTGATTTGAGTCTGATTTTTACTGTCCTTAATCTGATCCGGAATATCATGTTGCGCACCTATGGTAGCAAGTCTATCAACATATTGATTTGCTCCTCTAGGAATTAAATGAATGTCAAATGCAAGAAAATCTTCCATAAGATCCCAAACTCTATGTTCGTAGGCTTTCAAAAGAGGATTCTTTGTTGTACTTAAGCCTCTAACTTATTGAACAACTAATTCATTGTCACCTTTTACCTACAAGAGCTTAATATCCCTATTTCTAGCTCACTGAAGACCATAAATAAGAGCTTCATATTCTGCAGTATTGGAAGTACAACTGAACTGAAATCTAACAGAAGAATAATACCTGTGATTTTGTGGTGAAACCAACATAACACTAGCCCCACTACCATTCTTTGTTCTAGATCCATCAAAGAACAGATTCCAAACTCCCTCTTGATCATGTAATGAGTTAGTGAGACTAGGCAATAAGTCACCTTCTTCGTACATACAGTAAACTCCAAAACCAGCATCTTCAATACTTTTATAGGGGTCATGTCCATGATTATTAGTAGCCCATTCATCAAGGAGAAGATCTGGAATGCCTTCAAGAGGCTTAGAAGGCTCTTGATCAATGGTGTTATCATCTTCTTCTATAATACTGCAATTCACATTTGGCATATATGGCTCAAAGTGAAATCTGGAAATAGGCTCTAATCTAATAGTTACTTTGGTTCCATACCTGGTTCTAAAAACCATGTATGACCAATCTGAAGAAAGGTAACCTCCTATTTTGGCAGTAAAATCTCTAAATAGGCATAGTAAAAAATATGGAGGTAGATCAACATCTTGTAAAATGGTGAAATTTGGGCAAGCAGCGAGTATAATTTTCAGATCTTTCAAGAAACCCATAGTCTTGGTAGGAGACCCATCTAAATGCAAGACACCTTTCTCATGGGGTTCATACTACAAACCTAACTTATCAGCCATTGATTTAGGCATAACAGAAGTGCTAACCCCACTATCAATCATACAATTATGAACAAGACAATCTCCAATGATAAAAAATAAATAAAATGGAGGAGGTTTAGTCACCTTAAGAGGTTGAGAATCAACAGATGAATTAGAGTTAGTTAGGACAGCACTTACTCTTTCTTTTTCGGGTGATTTCTCATAGATATTCAGCTTTGAAAGCTCTTCTTGCAAGTATTCCTTTTGCCCTGGGATTAGTAGAGTATCTCACATCAAAATTGATACTGAAGTCTTCTTCATTTGATCCACAATACTAAGTGAAGAAGTGGCTGCCTTTGACTGTGATTTAGGAGCAGTAGAAGCTCACATATTTTGTGTAAATTGAGGAATGTAAGGCCCTCTCACATTCTTATCTTTTGGATCTTGAACTTGCTGATTTGAACTCTTCTGAGGCAGCTCATGTGTAGTTTTTTATTATGGCTGAGAAGAAGAGACTGCCCTTTCAAGTCTTGAACCTTCTCCAATTGCTTTTTTCTTGGATCTAATATAAGTTGCAATTGGATTATCAACATTAGATAAATCTTGACTTTGATTTACAGCCAAGTGTTCAAAAGAATTCTCACCTTCCTAGAAATTGACAAATGTAGCTTTAGTAGGTGCTTTACCATTACCTTCTCCTTGTTGATTTGGCACTTCTGCTCTAGTGAATGAAGGAATGTCTCCATAGGGTAGAGAAGCTTCCTTATTCTAAGATGCTGGCTGGTTTTCAAATGAAGGAAGCACTGAGCTTTGTTGCATGAAAGATTGATGAGAACTCTCACCAGTTGGAGCCATTGCCATGTTGTTTGATTGATCCCATTGATTGTTCCATTGTCCTTCTTGAGCACAATTGCTCTGAGTTGGCACTATAGCTCTTGAATTGCTTGGAGCATTAGGATTATATTGCCTTGATTGAGAATTCTGGCCTTGACTTTGCTGATTAGATTGATAGGATGGCCTATTGCACTGATAATTCTGATTAGTATTCTGATAAGGCCTATATGGTGGAGCTTGTTGCCTCTCTAATGCAACCAACTTGTTAGTTTGAGCCTTAAGAAGACTCTATTTTCCCCAATCTGTCAGTTTGATCACCTTCTATTTGATGGAACTTTGATGACTCTAGAATTGGAGCAACAGTTAGAGCAGAAGGATGAATCTCTAGAAAAAAAGGCATTAGAGGCCTTGGAGATAACTTGCCTGCTTGTATAAGGCAATTTTCAGCCTTGATTGCTACTCCAAAAGCTTCAGGTAAAGTATTACCTCCCATAGATTGGATCATTACAGCCACATCTGAATTAAGAGCCTTCAAATAGTACAGAAAAGCATAATTGGGTGTAGGCTTGATCACTGTTGCAATTCTATTCCAAGTATTTTGAAATCTGCAATTGAAATCCACCATGAACTCATGGTTGAATCTCTTAATTGTTGTAAGTTGTTCCACAAGTGAAAGATGATCACTTTTATCTTCAAAATGTTTGCAAATAAGATCTCCAAATTCATCCCAGTTGTTGATTGATGCAAGAGCCAAACATTTGTACCACTGAAGTGCTTTTCCTTTAAAAGAAGTTGCCAACAATCTCATTGCTACATTCTCTTGTCACATGATGATCTGAACAAAGATTAGCAATATCTGCAATATGTTCTATAGGAGTTGTTGAATTTTCTCCTGTATAATAAGGAAGAGCCTTCAGAGCTGAAACTGGAATATCATCCCGTGTAGTGATATTTAGAGGACTTCCACCATTGAATGCAACAAAACCCTATCTTCTTGGGAACAGTGATCTAAGAAATAGGATTTAAACAATATTGGCTTGAACAGGAGCATTTTGTGCAATAGCAGGGATAACAGAGGGTGTAGGATTTGGATTTGACTGAGGTCTCTTCTTCTTTCGTTGATAAGACAACTCATAAAAATCTATTTCTTTTCCTTTTACAGATGATCTTGTGACAACTTGGGGGGCATAAAAAATATACAGATCTGAACATTAAAATCTGGAATTGAATATAGTACTCAAATACACAAATAACAATTCAAAAAAATGTGAATAAACGTGTCCCACTGAGCGTGCCACAAACTGTTATCACTCTGGAGTGCATCCTGTTTGAAGATGTGTAATAGCACACCCTCACTCCAGCTGATACAATTAGAACTTCTCTAAGCGTGGGTGACTCTTTTTGATGAGAAGAACCTCCAGAGAGGGTTGGTTCCCTTTAGATTTTTCAATAAACTTGACTACTGTGATTTTTGTGATTTTTGGGGTGAAAAGGGAGAAGGAAATTGAAAAGGGAAATATAACTATAAGGGGGTGATACACCTGAATTGTCAAAACCCTCCGAAGTTACTGAAATCAATGCACACATATGATCAAATGAAATCTATAATTCTGTCCTTAAGCATAAATATTCCAGATGAAGGGTTGGAAACCTCTTCAAATGCCCTGCAAAAAGGTGAGAAAGGGAGATATACGTGAAGAAGGGACCTGCAAAAGGAGATAAATCTCACTTATACACTAATGCACAATCAAATTACACACTATCTCCTGTCAAAACTCAGATTCGGAATAATAACTTCTTTATTGATGACTGGTCCAACTTACAATTTCTTCATTTCAAACTTTCGGGCCCTTTTCAATGGCTTGATTAAGACAATAAATAGACTTTCTCCAAAAATCTAAAATAGCCTATGTGGAGCGTTAGTCTTGGTTAACTAACTCAAGACTTAACCTCCTTTTAGAATATTCAGAAATATTCAATAAAATCCTTTCTATTACAAAATGCATGCCTCTTCAAACATTGGTGTAGAAAATAAGTGGTAAGGCCAAGTTTGAAAGATTAGTTGTAAAATAAACAATACATTCTCCAAAATTTTCAAACATCCATGACTAAAGCTGGCGTAGAGGTGTGGACGGTGGGCATATTGAAAGTCAACCTCTCCTTTGCATGGAAGATTACATCAAAATTTCTAAATAAAGAACTCCATGTAGATCCGTTTGAAAACTGAGCTAGAGGTTGAGTTATTCTTGTTTGCATGAAAAACAAGGAAGACGCGTAACAAGCTTGCCCAGTCAACTCCAACTCAGAACCGATCATCCTCCAATGGTCTCCGGTTGCATGCAAAGCTATGTTAAGACTCGGACGGAGAAAATTGTTAGAATAGCCTACATGGAAAATTACCCTGCTGAGTGAGAGATAAAATTCATATTGAATTTATTTCCCAACTTTCTATTTATGGCTTCCACATTTCTATGCATGCATCTCTTGAATGATGTGACGTTCTCTTTCTGAATGTCTCGGACTCTATTTATTTATGGCTTTTCCGACTGTGTTTGCTCCTTGATTTACTCGGACAAAAAGCTCGTGATTTTCCATGTTCATCCCTCAGATTTTCCTGTGGACTTTCCCTGTTTATTTCCCTTTAGCTTGTCTCAAGATTATTTCTCCTTGACTTGTTTATCCTTTCAGATTATCTGTCTTTTGCTCGGGCCTTATGTATTGGCCTTTATTCCCACAGATTTATTCATTTCATCTTCCCACGGACAAAAAGTCCGCGGGATTTATCTAAGGTCTATCATTTTTGCACAGTCAGATTTCCCTTAGAAATTCCTCGAGATTATTTCCTTCAGGTTTATTTTTCTGCAGACTTTCCCTTAACCACGTCTTCCGAAGCAATCCTTCGGACAATTTGTCCGAAGGAATTCCTTTGGACTTTTGTCCGAGTCCTTTGTCATTTTTCCATGGACAAAAAGTCTGCGGGAATTATTTTCATTGTTCCTTTTGGCTTGAACAGGAGTAACTTTGAAAATGTCTTTCTCGAAGGGCACATGCCCTTCGAGCTTTTGTAAAAGCCCTTAAAATTCATGAGATAAACTTTTTGGGATTCTTGAAAACGTACCTTCCAATCTTAAAAAGAGCTTTTCCGAAGGGCACCTACCCTTCGGAATTCTTGTTATTGACCCTTTCGAAGGGTACTTGCCCTTCGGCTTTTGTTCAAACGGTCTTTCGGACTTGTGCAATGAGCCTTTTGGAAAACTTGTCAAGGTCCTCCAACCCTTTTGATTTCTTGTATTGGTATTTTTCGAACTTGAAGTGTACCTTCCCGAAGGTCAGGTGCCCTTCGGTATTTTTGAAATTGTCCGTTCTTTAATGGACTTAGCCCTTTTCCTGCAGAAAAACTGTCAAGGCCCTCAGGCTTTTGCAAAGAACCTTTTCCGAAGGGTAAGTACCATTCGAAAAACCTGTAAAAGACTTTCTTTTCCTTTGGACAAAAAGTCCAAAGGAAATACACCTTGAAAATGCTTGTTTGAAATGTGAAATGGTCCCTTCGGATTTTCTTCAAATGGTCATTTCTGAAGGGCAGGTGCCCTTCGGATTTTTTGTAAGTGTCCCATTTCCTTGAAATGCCTTCGAGCTATTTGGAAATTGTCCTTCGGATAACCAAGTGACCCTTTTCTTTCCTCCGGACAAAAAGTCCAAAGGAAATAAACTTTTGTAAATGATTACTGTGACATTCTTTTGGACTCTTTACAAAGTCCTTTGAAACTCTTACCCTCCTACAAATAATCCAAGAAAATTGTCCATCTCCTAGCCCGAAACAATTCTGAGGAGGAAAAACACCTTGCTTTTGCTAGTGAATCTATAGGCCTATAGCTTTATAACTATACATGACATTTCGAAAAGGAGATATGGCATTTCAACTCACTGTAGGTGTCTTTAAAATTTGCATGGTTGTAACTCATTAATGACTTCAAAGGAGGCTCCAAAACAGATTTGATCTTCATTGTATCATATTACCTAAGGCCTGCAAACTCTCTCTCATTTCCATGTTGCCCCTTGATCAACCCTAGTTCTCTTGAAATAAAACAAGGTGACTTGTGTAACAAACCGCTACACCAAAACCTCGAGGCGTTAGTGAAATCTGCCCATCAGGATCATAACAACCCACCACGCTTCTGAAGCCCAGACTCTGAGCTGGATTTGCGCCCGTACCACCAGGGTCCCCTGCGTGTACGAGCCCCGGACGAACACTGCCATGCTGGTGTAGCCACCCGCTCTGTGACTTGAACCTGGGTGTAGGCTCTGATACCACATGTAACAAACTGCTACACCAAAGCCTCGAGGCATTAGTGAAATCTGCCCATCAGGATCATAACAACTTGTTGTGTATAGATCTTCAGGTATCTCTCATCCTCCTTATCTTTACCACAACATCATGACCAAAACCTAACTGTTATAACATTGTTTTAGGTGTCCACTTGACTGTACTTGATGCTCTTGAACATCTACAAACACCTTTATCAATGCTTATGACCCTTTGATCGTGCTTTGGCTCCTTAATTCATCAATTTGATCAGCTAAGGAGGGGATTAGACTGTTCTGGGGAAAGTTTCGAATAGTAGGGATAGTAATTTGGCCTCGACAGGCCAAATTACTATCCCTACTATTCGAAACTTTCCCCAGAACAGTCTAATCCCCTCCTTAGCTGGTCAAACTAATTCGAGGCCAAATTACTAACAGTGATTTAATCACTCTTGTAAATTGAATAAATAAATTAATTATTTATTAAATTATTGTCTTAGAGTAATTTTAATTATTAATTATATTTTGGCAATTGATTTAATATTATAAGTGAGAAAAAGAGTAAATGTTGGCTTGGAGGGAAAATAAAAGAAGAAAATATATTTTGAAAAGTGGTTAAGTGATTTTAAAAAGATATTTTGCCTCCAAAAGTGGTTCGCCCCACTTTGAAGACTATATATGGACATGAGGGCTTCTATTTTGGATATGCTAACTTGATATATTGAATATTCATTTTTGAATAAGGATTGGGATATGAATGCCCAAGGTTGTTGCTGATTGAAAAGTGATTTCACCCGAAAATCACATTGAAAACATTTTTTTTTTGTATTATTGATTTGAATAAGTATTCCCAGTTTTTTGCATTTTTAGGTCCATTTTTGGAAGGCAAGTGAGCAAAGACATCAAATCTGAAGCGAGTAATCATATTGAAGACATTTGTGAGAGATCTAGGGTGGAGCGAACCCCTTTGGGAGTGTGACGTCACACTCCCTAAGGGTGATGTCACTTTTGGGACTGTATTTTCCATTTTTTGTGAACATTTTGTGCTCAGAAAATTCTGCAATAAAGATCATTGGATTCCCCCTATTTTTGTGGTTGTTTTGGTATACAATTTGTGTTCATTGACTGAGTATTTTTGAAGCAATTAATTTTATAAGTTTCTCTTGTATTTTGCCTATAAAAATTTCATAATTGATGATGTGGCAAAACTAATTGGAGAATTTGATCTGAATATTCATTTAGCACTTGCAAACCAAATTTCATTATTTTTAGAGTTGTTTAAGGGAAGAAAAAAAAAAAATTACCAAATCACTGACCTAGGGCAGCGATCTAGTTTTTCTGGCAATTTATTCAGATTTTGGCCTTTTAATATTGTGACTTTTCAGTTTGAAGAGAAGTGGGATTTGTAGATTTTCTATACTTTCTTCTTTGGCCCTATAAGGGGACATTACATTTTATAAGTTGAGTAACTTGTTTCTACTTTCAGCCATTGAGGACGAAAACCCTCTTTGGTAATCAAATCTTTTGGACGAAAACCCTCAACTTCTGCATGGTGGATTCATTCAAGGGTCACATTGGGTGTGAAGGATTGTTGGATAAGGCACAGGGGTCTGATTTATACATGGTGTGGCAGCTTAGGCATCCATTTGAGGTTGACACAGCAATTAGGGCATCAATTGGAGGTGGATGCAACAACTAGGAGGCAATTGGAGGTGGGTGACCTACCTACAAGGGTCATTCACATGCTTCACCTTGGGAGGGTTGACATCATTCTAGGAGGGAAGATTCGAAGGTTGTTCCACTTTGGCTTCATCCAGTTGGTTGATAATTGCCAAATTTGCATTTGTATAATCAGCTGTAAATTATTTAATTTACAAGCTTGGAATTTATTGAAAAAATCAGATTTGATGATGTAAAAGTTCTACCATAAAATAAATTGAATTTCCTTATTTTTCGAAGGATTTCTATGTGGATTACATTTTCTCTATTGTGTTTTATGGATCAATTTCAGAATTATGTACTTTCATGTTAGAGTTTCAATGAAATTACTAAATTATATAAATCTACCTTTAAAGGGATATTACAATGGTATCAAAGCAGTTTTTTTGCCAACCTGTGGACCATGGGATTACTACATAAGGATATTCTGGCAAGTTTTGATTTATTCAAAACTCTTCCAGCAAAGATTTGAACAGAAATCTCTTTTACAGACTTTATGGAGTTGAGAGAGTCACAAAATGGAAAAGGTCACTATGAGGAAGTGTGGTCAGACAAAGGAAAGAATGAGTCAAGTTTTGAACCTCAAAACCCTAGTGAGGAGCAAAAGGAATTCCACATGCAAATTGAAGGTAAAGATTCTCAAATGGTAGAAAATGTTTTATTGACTTCTAATGATTGCATGTATCAACAAAATAATGAGGAAGCCAAGGAAGAAATTGTGAAGGAGAAATCACCATTCATTGATTGCCCAAAGAGTTTGGCAGAAAAGAAATGCATAAATAATATATATGAGGCAAAATTAATGATCCACCATCAACAACAAAAGTGGATCCCAGTGTTGAAATGAAACCAGCTACATTGCAAGCAAATGCGGAGGATGTGATAAGGACCCAGAAAAAGTGTGATGAATGGCTAAGAAGAGCTAAGGAAGCTAAGTTGATAGCTTTTCAAGCAAAACAACACCTAAATAAATTTAAAGAGGAAGGTGAGCTCTTGAATCATCGTTATAGCAGTTCTGAATATGAAGTAAAATCAGATTTGCAAGAGGTTTATGAGGGGGAATTCCAAGAAGACCTTGTTATGAGGCATGCACATGAGGAAAGCGCCTCACCGAATACTTATGTTGGTCTTCAGCTTGCTGTAAATTACAGACCAGCAACTAAGGATTCTTGTCATCATGGGAGGCATTCCAAGAAGGGTGATAGGGTCAAGGATACAACTTCTAGCATAGGGCATGTAGATTCTGTAATTCAAAGTCAAAAATATGTTTGCATATAGGATCCAGGTGATCTTGTGAGTTACAAGAGGGATATTTCAGAGAAGCACATTGTACATACCCAAACATTGTGTTGTGATATGCTTCTTCGTGATGCTCTTATGGGAGTTGTCACTCAAAAGCCCAACATCATGGATCTTGTTAAGTATGATGGTGTTGCCCTCTACTATGGCAAAAATATTTGGCTTGTTGGGACAACTCCTACTGAGTCTCAGATACTTGATATTGTTGACTGGATTTCAGATTACCACGTGGATTCCACGGGGTTGAGCACAGATGGTCTTGCGGAGGCAGGTTATCCCAGAGCTGCATTATTAGCTGATGCAGTTTGTGCAATGGCTGCTGTAAGAATGACTTCAAAAGACTTTACTCGGGTTCATATCCCATGCTACAAAAGAAGTCAAATGGGGAGGTGCCAAACATGATGATGGACTGCCTTATATTTCCTCAGACCTTCATAGTGGTGACGTTTTAATTGGAAAGGTTGTACTGGCAATCAATGACAATGGCAGTCGTAAAGTTGACATGACAGACAGCACTCAATAACTGATTCAAGATATGGTGATGCATATTCATAAACAAGATCAAGATATAAAAAAAGTATCTTGATTTTTATTACAACATATCGGTCCCTGGAGCAGCAATGTTTGTTTTTGAAGCGTACTGGGGTTTCCTTGAAGATCCATGTTCTACATAGCAGCATTGATATTGAAGAAGCTACAAGAGCTAGGCAAATCTGTGATACTTATAGAAAGGATGTGGCTCAAAGCTTGCTTAATCGTTGTGGTCATCATCCTCTTACAGTTTCTGTTATTGGAAAAGCACTTAGAAAAGGGAAGCGAGCAGAGGAATGGGAAAAGGCTGTACACAACCTTCAAACATTTGCCACATATGCCCCTGTTCCGGTCCCATATTTGAATGGAAAAAAGGCTGAAAATGCTGCTACTATATATGGCTCATTTGAATTTAGCCTGGAAGCTATGCCTCATCATTCTAGAGATCTTTTTA
Organism: Torreya grandis; assembly: GCA_037957365.1. Taxonomy (NCBI): domain Eukaryota; kingdom Viridiplantae; phylum Streptophyta; class Pinopsida; order Cupressales; family Taxaceae; genus Torreya; species Torreya grandis. The sequence goes on from JARHVA010002418.1 coordinate 661,810, forward strand.
CTGCATTTTCAGTGCTTTCATGGGCTGAACCTGTCCCTGAGATCTCTCTTGAAGCTATACGGTCTGCTCTAGGGCAGGATAGTAATTTTCTTCTTGTGGCAAGTAAACTTATAGAAGGTTCTTTGTTAACAAAAGGTTCATTGTTGACAAAAGCAGAGACCCATGAGATGCACCATGTACATGATATGATTTCCCTTTACCTCAAAAACAAGGTGCATGATGCAATTAAAAAGCTTCTAACTGATGCAAAATCTGAAGCTTCTGCAGCTGTTTCCCGTGCCTTTTTGTCTTTGGAAAAGAAGAAGTAAAGAAAACAAAAGCTGAAGGGATATCTAAGATCAGTGCATGAGAGACAGGTGGTCATGACTTTGGAAGCAATTTATCAAGCACTTCTAGCTAGCAAATCAGTTACAGAGTTAGAAGCAAGCAGTGCAAATTTTATAAGTCTTGTAGGTCCAGGGATAGTAGAATTAATTTCAATAGGATCTCAAGACCTTCAAGCTGCTGTTGCAAGGTACATGGCCAATTTATTTAGTGAAGATGATTATATAGAGTCTTGAAAATGTGGGTACCATTGAGAAGCTAATAGAACTTTTGGAAACTTAAAACGATACGGTCATCCAGATGGATGTTGCTACAGTTTTGGCAAGAGTAGCTGAATTTGGAAGTGAAGATACAGCAAATGAAATACTCATGAAAAATTCCATGAAACTGTTGGTGGATTTGCTAAACCCAGACGTTGAGAAATTGCATGATAACATACTGAAAATGTTAATGAGCTTGGCCAAGGCTGGAAAAGAAATGGCCTTACTGAAAATTTTCATGGCGGGCATGGAGAGAGAGTTGATAAGACTATTGGAGGATGGCTCTGAGGTTGCTCAACATCGCACTGTTGTTGCATTGAAGTCATTTTATGACTTGGGAGGTTCAGATTTAGTGCAAAGATTTCTAAGTTCAGGAATCATGGAGTATTTGCCATGGCATGCTCGGCTCAGCTTAGAGAAACTTACAATTTTGGAAAGGGCAGTAAGCTCTTTGTCGAAGAAACAGGCAGTGGAAGAGCTTGTCAGCAATATTTTAGACAGAGAAATCACAGTTGCAATGGAGACAATGCAGGGTCTTGTTCCTATTGTTGAAAAGGCAGATTCACCTAAAATTAGAGAGATGATTTTGCAGATTGCACTTATAGATAACTTAGCAAAACAGCTACAACACAAGTTACCCGAAAAGAACAGATTAAAATCTGAAGCGACATTCCTGCTTATGAAATTGGGTTGTTCAGGTGCTGAGCCGTGTATCAGGAAAATTATGAAGTTCAATTTTGTTGAGGACTTGGTTTTCATGATGTCTTGCAAATTCTCAGAACTGCAAGATGCAGCTTCCACAACACTCCTGAAGCTTTTAGCCAAAACTGGAGATGATGAGAAATACATTCTTGTTTTCGGGAAGTCTGAGTTTTGCTTTGCATCAAGTCTTGCTTTGCAGTATGATCCAATAAATATTGTGGTGATTACAATGGACTCTCAATTGGAAAGCATGAAAGAATCCCGCACTTGCACACGAATAAATGAGCTCGCAGATATGGGAGATAAAATATTATGGGATATCCATCCTTTTCAGTTTATAAGAGATGCTACTGTACCTTGGCGCAAAGTGAAATGTATTTTATGGACAGCAACATTCTTTGGCAGGGATGAGGAAATGGGAATCCATTTTTTAACCATGCGAACGGAGCGAGATAGTTTTAAATAGGAGATGTTTGTATTCCACGGCACTAAAAAGAATGCACTGGACAAGAATGTGGAGGAAGGATTAAAGATAGAAGAAGGGATACTTGTGAGAAATGCCTGTATATATGGCTCGGATGTATACACAGCATCTGATCCTTGTATCTCAATACCATATGCCAATGCACTGAAAATGCATCTTCTTTCTCTTGCACTTATCGGGAAGAAAGGAACTGTATACACATAATATTTTCAAACTTTATCAATTATTAATGCTTTCTCTCTTCCAAGAACCTGTCAAGTCTCAATCTCTTTGAGAGCACACCTTAAAGGGTGCACCGGGAAAGGAGTGGACAGACCATTGGTGCTTCGCAAGATTGTTGTTCCTTATACCATCATTTGTTATCTACACAACACCAGAAGAATGCACTGGACAAGAATGTGGAGGAAGGATTCAAGATAGGAGAAGGGATACTTGTGAGAAATGCCTGTATATATGGCCCGGATGTATACACAGCATCTGATCCTTGTATCTCAATACCATATGCCAATGGACTGAACATGCATCTTCTTTCTCTTGCACTTATCGGGAAGGAAGGAACTATATACACATAATATTTTCAAACTTTATCAATTATTAATGCTTTCTCTCTTCCAAGAACCTATCGAGTCTCAATCTCTTTGAGAGCACGCTTTAAAGGGTGCACCGCAAAAGGAGTGGACAGACCATTGGTGCTTCGCAATATTGTTGTTCCTTATACCATCATTTGCTATCTACACAACCTTCTCCTATACACTTTCTTAAGCTTTGCCTCCTCTCTTACACACTCCTCCAAGCAATTCACCACCTTTCTTAGCACCCACCTAAGCCTAAAACCCTTTTTAACAGTTTCCAGTACACTGCCGGCCTGGGCCGACCCTATATTCAAATTGATATAAGCACGTTACGAGTCTAGGTCGGCTTTGGCCGACTTAGTTCGGGACCTAACTTGTTTTTATCAATTAACGATACAAAGTCGAATTGGGCCAACCTTGTTGGCTAAAATTTCGAAAAGGTTTAGGGTTAGATTCAGCTATATATACACATTCTTATCCATCATTTACAGAGGAAGAGAAGAAGAAGAATATTATATTGTGCATCTGCTTATCCACCATTCTACTTGAGGAGCATTGCTTAGGGTTTCAATACTTTCTTTGGAGATACAAATCTTGGTTTGTGGAGGTCTTTTGGATACATAGAGAAGCTGTGTAGCCTAGAGCTGACTTATCTTTGTTATCCTTACATACCACAACAACCTCTTGCGAAACACCTTGACCAAGGGAGAGATTGAGGCTTGGCGGGTTTGTCTTCAAAGGTGAGCATTCCTAGTTTTGTTCCTCCTTTGTAAGAGTAGATAGATTTGCATTTGAACTTCTCTCCCATGCATTAGGATTTCCTATACATTGACTTGAGTATAGATCTTCTATGCATGTTTAGTTCTTATGTTTATTACCCCCACTTTGTGCCAAAAGCTTTGGTGAGCACTAGATTAGATTTTACTTTACTTTGCATTTACTTAGTGAATATGAAAACTTAGGATCTAGCTAAAGTTATTGCATAGTGTTGTTTGACTAGAGGCTTTGGAACCCTCTCTAGTGATGTTATTGTAGTAAGAGATCCCTTGGTTAGGTCTAGTGGAGCCGTTTTGGTCATGACCCCAAATATCTAATATATCAACAAACGAAAGTGTAAGTAGGATTTATCTTATCTGATCTAGGATTGATTAATAAGTCAGTTGCATTTTCTTTTGTATACATTCTAGTGAACCCAACGTGAATCAAACCCTTGTAATATTTCTTGCATGCATTCATTTTATCATCATATTATATATTTTTATTTTGGCAGTATTGTATCGAACCTGTCGATATAGTTCTGACAGTCTATACGCACGTTTAACACACAGTTGCCCCAAAACGACTATGTTATGTCTGTGTAGATCTTCTCCAAATACAAGGGGCTGGATCAATTAGCTCGACACAATCTTCTTCTTCAGTTATAGGACTGCATACATAGTCGAGCCAATCGACTTTGTTTGCAGTTCTTTTTTAGCACACATGTTTTGCAGACTGCATCGACCTAGTCGACTCTGTTCGCAAAATATTTAAATCAGCACTTGAGCACCACAACATAAAATTTTGTAAACTAAGCATCTTCAAAACCACCAAGGTTCAATCTTACCTTCTTTGTCATTTCAATTTTTCATCTCCAATATTGTTTTTCACAAGTTTGCAGTCTATAAAAATGCAACCCTACAGCAAACTAAGTCGACTACCATGACACAGTTTTGTACCCTGTCTTCTATCGAGAAGACATAGTCAACATGTTCGATTGTGCTCTTCCAAATCTTGCTTCCGCAGAAAGTAGCGACCCTGTCGACTCTGTTTTGTATTGTTTGCATATAGTGTCACCTAAACCAATTTTGTACTCTTCACACTCAATAGAATTAACCTATTTTTGCTAATAATTAATTCACTTTTCATTTCAGTTGCTTGCATGCTTAGAGTAACAAACATGGATTAATAGATGGTTTTTCAATTTACCGATTTAGTCACAGATTTTCTCTTTTGCACACTTCCAAATCACTTTACACAAAAAACCATTAAACATTTTTTTTTCCAAGGTCAACCTACTTGGATTTCATCACCAAGGGGGAAGTCGACTTGTTTTTCTAGCCATGTATAAACACATGGTTGATGGTATATATTGCCAAAGCGCCCGACACCTTTATCACTGCAGGATTGTGAAGTGAGGGGGTAGGCCCCAATACCAAACCAATACTATCACCAATACAAATCCCTTCTAGCCTAAACTACTTGAAACTATCCATAGATTGATTTCTAATTCCTTCTTATAACCAACTTCCCATCACATTAATCTCAAATTTTATTATAACTTAACAGCATTTAGGAATGACCAATTAGTTAGCATTTACATTCAAGTTGTTGCTTGGTCTTTGATCATTGTATTTTGTATTGCAAAACTTGCATTAGCCGGCATTAATGCAAGGTTTGTATTGTTTATTCCAATTGGATCAATCACATTGATCTAATTGTTTGTATGTTTCATTTTATTTGTTTAGATATTATTTTTCTTTGTTTTCAGAACACTATCGACACAGTCTCTTACAAATTGTTCATCTTATTTGCCTTCAATACACAGTCACCCTATGTGACTGTGTATTTTTGTTAGCTTGTTCAATTTCTCCCTCTAGAGTACACAGTTGACCTACCCGACTGTGTATCTTATCAGCCTATCCTATTTCCTATCTTGCAGTACATAGTCAATTTGTCCGATTGTGTCCCCTTTTTCATTTTGTTTCATTTATTCATCTGCAATACATACTCAACCCATACAACTCTGTATCCCTCTATCTTGTTTCAGTTTTATCGTTTGCAACACACAGTCGACCAGTTCGACTGTCTTTTGCCTTCTATTATGTGGACCCTTTCTCACAGACTTTGTTGACCCAATCGACTTTGTACCTGTTAGCCGATACTATTTTGGTGTGGCCGACTCTATACCTATTTTTCCTCCTTGCTTCCTGATATCAGATTCTTTCTTCAAGCATCATGAAATCCCATATCTGAATCTTTTTTGACAACCTGAATCCATTTAGACACTATATGGGTTGTTCTTTTCTTCCTACCTTTCACTACCCAAGAGGATCCTCACTCTTGGAGCACCTCTTCCCCTCCCTCATCTTTCGATTGCAACATGTTTCAAATCACTCCAACATATGAGATTGGTGGATCATATCCTTTTCATAATTATCAAGATAATTCCCATCTTCAAACATCTTACCATAATGTGGGGGCAATTGATACAAGCCTAACAAATAACCCCACACAAAATCTGCCACCTAGCAACACTCCCCTTAATACCAATGAGGGAAATCCTCTTACCAACACCAACCCACCAATTGATACAACTCAAATTCTTGCACAATAGTGCAACAAATGAACATCATGCAAACATCTAACACCTCTCAAATGATGCAACTACAACATCTTTTGATAAACATGGCTAATCAACCCCCTGTTCTTCTCCAAATTAATCAAAATTTTATCCCTCCACCTCTTAAAGATGCCGTCGGAAATGTTATTCCCCAACCTATCATGCAATTTTGAAAGCCCCATAAGGGTTGGCACAAAAACTGCAGAGGGGCTAGAGTGATCTGTGCACAACCACTATGTAGCCGAACACACTCCTCATTTGTTCTAATGCACAGAGATCGGACCTCTCATGCAAGCATGCACACTCCTTTGCCCAAAGTTTGCCCACAACATTACGCACAAGTCTTGCATCTAACCTCAAATCGCAATATGCGCACCTCACAGCTCGTCATCCTATGCGCTTCACAGGCATCTGCACACAGACTCACTTGCTCCTTCGGACACCACCTTAGCACAACCACGTGTCAGCCTGCCTCGACTGCGTAATTCAATATGTGGCCCAACTAGCCATTAGCTGCCAATCGAAGATCGCAGGATTGGGAATCGTTGAAGACAGCGTGGACATTAACTATTCAAACTATTGCCAACTACCAAATCTAATAGGAGATCAACACGCCTATCAACATCCCCCTTGGTAGCTTTACAACAATTCATATTGCTCTTGTATTATGCATGTTAAATATCTAACATACGCACCTTGCCAAAGACAACAGTCAAGGTCGATGCAATACAGTCATAACACAGTTAGCTTCCTCCATGCATCTACTCTATATACACACACTGTAGAAATTATACCTTGTTTTCCCTATTTTTTCATTTATGAATAGAAGTTGTATTTTTGGCAAGTAAGACTTATGTGCCATTGAATGTGTGTTTGATTGTTTCATCTGAATACTCTCTATGCATTCGCTCTGCACAACCAAACTCATCTGTCCCCGCACACTCAATCCTAGGCCCCGTGGTGCGGATCATTGGTATCAAAGCTTCACTCTATTTTCTATGCCTGTAACCACATGAGCACAATGAGAGAGAGAAGGTTTAACAGTTTGTTTTGCTTTGGAGATTCCAGAAGAATGTCACAGCAAAAGCAAGATCGTTGACACCCAGAACCAACCTGAGGCAACCCCAGAAGTTTGAAGGCTCATCGCTGACGAATTGAAGGCACAATGCACCGAACCTTTTGGCCAATTCCACGAATTAATGATGCAGCTCAACCTAACACCTTCCCATCCATCTCAACAGTATGCTCCACAATGGTTTCAGCAAAAAAAACCCTTCAAAGTACAAGTCAATCTCGACATCCCTCTATTTGAAGGCAAGAACGACACCAAAGCATTGGATGCTTGGATTCGACAACTCGAGGCATACTTCTTAGTCAACTACATCATCGATACTGAGAAGATCACCTTCGCAGTACTGAAGATGTCCAGTCTGGTTGTTCACTGGTGGGATACCTTTAGTGCATAGCGTGCACAAGAGTGTGTTCCAATCAAATCATGGAAGACTTTTGTTGATGCTTTGAAGGAGGAATACTACCTTCTCCAACACTTTGAAGATGAATACATCAAGTTCCAACAACTACGCCAACGCAAGGATCAGTCATAGGAAGACTACAACACATTCCATGACTACTCTGAACGCCTGCAAAAGAAATTAAGCAAACAACATAGGGTGTTGAAGTACATTAGTGGACTCACCTTATATCCATGCGAAGTTGGAGTTCTTGACTTCTGACACTTTGAGACAAGCATATTGCAACGCCGCCAAGATCAAAGGCAAGGCAAAAATGAAGTAGCGTACCACCTCTTCATCCAACACAGTGCGCAAAGCCCGGCCCTCGCACAACTCCACATCGTAGCCCCTTACGCAAAAGCATTACCCTTCATGCAAAAGTGAGCAGCCTCAGAAGACTACACAACATCCAAAAGCTCCTATGACTTTTGCTTTAGACAAAGGCAAGAAGTCCAATGATAAGTGGTGCCATCGCCATTGCTCATCCACCCACGATGACTCCGAATGCCATGTGCAGCAGTCCTTGCTTGCACAATCTGCATCAGGACCCACACCGATGGATAACACTGATTCAGATGGCTCTTGTCTAATCACTAGCACTACTGCAATCAACATCTTTAAAGAGCACAAACGTGTCTTCCAAACCAAGTTTTGGGTGAAGGGTCAGCCTCTCCATGTCATCATCAATAGTGACAGTCCAAAGAACATCATTGCGCAATCAACAGCTCAACGTCTTGGCCTTACCACCACTGCACACCCTAAGCCTTACGCTCTAGGGTGGTTGCAGTAAGGAAAAGACATACAGGCTGACGATAGTGCATTTTGCAGTACAAAGTCATGCCTATGGAGGATAACATCACTTGTGACATCGCTTGTTTGGAGGTCTGTGACATCTTGTTGGGGAGACCGTACTCTTATGACCATGAAGCTACATATCTAGCCAAGACACAACAATAGACTATACGTACGCAAGATCGTTTCTACCACCTGTTTGAGTCAATGCCCACGACCAAAGTCACCTTGGTCTCTGCCAAGCAATGTCACAAACTTGTCTCGCATGCATAGAAGTTTGTGTTTCTCATGGTTCGCCCTGACACACTTGCGCAATAGATGACAAAGCACACACTAGCAGTGCACAGCACTTGCACAACATCGCAACAACAATAGCTCGACAAGTTATTGGATCAACGTAACAAAGCCTTCACATAGTCTAAAGGCCTTCCAACGCGCTACGTAGTAAAACACCCCATTGATTTGGTCCCTACATCTCTTTCAAATAGCCCTTGTATCGCAGATCAATTTGGGAGAATGACGAAAGCTGGCGTCAGTTACAAGAGTTCCTTGATCAGGGCAAGATCAGGCCTAACTCTTTGCCTTCTAGGAGTCTGATAGTCCTCGCACCCAAGAAGGATGGGTCTTAGCGAATTTGTATAGACTAGCGTGCACTCAACAAGATAACGGTGAAGAATCGGTATCCACTACCACACATTGACGACCCTCTGGACCAGCTCTGAGGCGCTCAATCCTTAACCAAGATCAATTTGAAGTCAAGTTACCATCAGGTTCCAGTCCATCCTAAAGATGTCTAGAAGACAACATTCAAGACACAGGAAGGATTGTATGAATGGTTGGTCATGCCTTTTGGCCTAACCAATGTGCCAACCACATTCATGCGCTTGATGGATGATCTACTCAGGGCATTTCTCAACTCCATCATCGTCTACTTGGATGACATTCTCATCTTCAACAAGACTTGGGTGGAGCATCTAGAGCACATCTCGCACGTCTTCAACACCTTGCGTCAACACAAGTTGCAAGCCAGCTTAACAAAGTGTACGTTCAGCGTTGTGCAAATCCAGTGCCTAGGCTACATCATTGATTGCACAGGCATCTATGTAGATCTAGAAAAAATCAAAGTGATCCAAGATTGGCCTACTCTATGCAATCTCATAGAATTGAGAAGTTTTCTTGGACTTGCTAACTTCTACTGCAGGTTATGTTTTTGAGGCACTCAAGCAACACCTCTACACAACGCTCGTTCTCGAAATGCCCGACATTGCGCACTCCTTCGAAATTCACACTGATGCATCTGAATACACACTCGATGCAGTCCTCATACAGCATGGACATCCAGTCGCATACCACTCAAAGACGTTCAATGACACGATGCACAGGTACTCCACCTATGAGAAAGAACTATATGCTCTTGTGCAAACAATCAAGCAATGGTGACACTACATTCAAGGGAAGGAGACAGTAGTTCATTCAGACCACAAGCCACTTTAGTTCCTACAGACGTAGAACAAGCTAGAGAATGTGCAACACATAAAATGGATGACTTACTTGTTAGTAATTTGGCCTCGACAAGGCAAATTACTATCCCTACTATTCGAAACTTTCCCCAAAATAGTCTAATCCCCTCCTTAGCTGATCAAACTAATGAATTAAGGAGCCAAAGCATGATCAAAGGGTCATAAGCATTGATAAAGGTGTTTGTAGATGTTCAAGAGCATCAAGTACAGTCAAGTGGACACCTACAACAATGTTATAACAATTAGGTTTTGGTCATGATGTTGTGGTAAAGATAAGGAGGATGAGAGATACCTGAAGATCTATACGCAACTAGTCACCTTGTTTTATTTCAAGAGAACTAGGGTTGATCAAGGGGCAACATGGAAATGAAAGAAAGAGTTTGCAGGCCTTGGGTAATATGATACAATGAAGATCAAATCTCTTTAGAGCCTCCTTTGAAGTCATTAACGAGCTACAACCATGCAAATTTTAAAGATACCTACAGCGAGTTCAAAGGCCATATCTCCTTTTCGAAATGTCATGTACAGTTATAAAGCTCCAGACCTGTAGATTCACTAACAAAAGCAAGGTGTTTTTCCTCATAATTGTTTTGGGCTAGGAGATGGACAGTTTTCTCGGATTATTTGTTCGAGGGAAAGAGTTTCAAAGGACCTTGTAAAGAGTACAAAAGAATGTCACAGTAATCATTTACAAAGGTTTATTTCCTTCGGACTTTTTGTTCGAAGGAAAGAAAAGGGTCAATTGGTTATCCGAAGGACAATTTTCAAATAGCTCGAAGGCATTTCAAGGAAATGGGACACTTACAAAAAATCCGAAGGGCACTTGCCCTTCAGAAATAACCATTTGAAGAAAATCCTAAGGGACCATTTCACATTTCAAACAGGCATTTTCAAGGTGTATTTCCTTCGGACTTTTTGTCCGAAGGAAAAGAAAGTCTTTTATAGTTTTTCCAAAGGGTACTTACCCTTCGAAAAAGGTTCTTTGCAAAATCCGCGGGAAAAGGGCTAGGTCCATTAAAGAAAGGACAATTTCAAAAATCCCGAAGGGCACCTACCCTTCGGGAAGGTACACTTCAAGTTCGAAAAGGATCAATATAGGAAATCCGAAGGGTTCGAGGACCTTGATAGGTTTTCCCAAAGGCTCATTGCACAAGTCCGAAAGACCGTTTGAACAAAAGCCGAAGGGCAAGTACCCTTCGGAAGGGTCAATAACAAGAATTCCAAAGGGCAGGTGCCCTTTGAAAAAGCTCTTTTCAAGATTGGAAGGTACGTTTTCAAGAATCCCAAAGGGCACCTGCCCTTCGGGAAAGTTTATCTCATGAATTTTAAGGGCTTTTACAAAAACCCGAAGGGCATGTGCCCTTTGAGAAAGACATTTTCAAAATTCCCAAAGGGTATGTACCCTTCGGGAAAGTTACCCCTGTTCAAGCCAAAAGGAACAATGAAAATAATTCCCGCAAACTTTTTGTCCACGGGAAAATGACAAAGGACTCGAACAAAAAGTCCGAAGGAATTCCTTCAGACAAATTGTCCGAAGGATTCCTTCAGACGATGTGCTCAAGGAAAGTCCGCAGAAAAATAAACCTGAAGGAAATGATCTCGAGGAATTTCTAAGGGAAATTTGACTGTGCAAAAAGGATAGACCTTAGATAATTCCCGCAAACTTTTTGTCCGTGGGAAGATGAAAAGAATAAATCGGAAAAAAGGCCAATACATAAGGCCCGAGCAAAAGACAAATAATCTGAACGGATAAACAAGTCAAGGAGAAATAATCCTGAGACAAGCTAAAGGGAAATACAAAGGAAAAGTCCACAGGAAAATCCGAGGGATGAACACGGAAAATCACGGGCTTTTTGTCCCAGTAAATCAAGGAGCAAACACAGTCGAAAAATTCATAAATAAATAGAGTCCAAGACATTCAGAAAGAGAATGCCACATCATTCAAGAGATGCATGCACAGAAACGCGGAAGCCACAAATAGAAAGCTGGGAAATAAATTCAATATGAATATTATCTCTCACTCAGCAGGTTAATTTTCCATGCAGGTTGTTCTAATGGAGTTCTCCGTCCGAGTCTTAACATAGCTTTGCATGCAAGCGGAGACCATTGGAGAATGATCGGTTCTAAGTTGGAGTTGACTGGGCGAGCTTGTTATGCGTCTTCCCTGTTTTTCATGCAAACAAGAACAGCTCAACCTCCAACTCAATTTTCAAACGGATCTACATGGAGTTCTTTATTTAGAAATTTTAACATAATCTTCCATGCAAAGGAGAGGTTGACTTTCAACAGGCCCACCGTCCACACCTCTACGCCAACCTTAGTCATGCATGTTTGAAAATTTTGGAGAATGTATTGTTTATTTTACGACTAATCTTTCAAACTTGGCCTTACCACTTATTTTCTACGCCAATGTTTGAAGAGGCATGCATTTTGTAATAGAAAGGATTTTATTGAATATGAATATTGTAAAAGGAGGTTAAGTCTTGAGTTAGTTAACCAAGACTAACGCTCCACATCGGCTATTTTAGATTTTTGGAGAAAGTCTATTTATTGGCTTAATCAAGCCATTGAAAAGGGCCCAGAAGTTTGAAAAGAAGAAATTGTAAGCTGGACCAGTCATCAATAAAGAAATTATTCTGAATCTGAGTTTTGACAGGAGATAGTGTGTAATTTGATTGTGCATCAGCGTATAAGTGAGATTTATCTCCTTTTGCAAGTCCCTTCCTCACCTATCTCTTCCTTTCTCACCCTTTTGCAGGTCATTTGAAGAGGTTTCCAACCCTTCATCTGAAATATTTATGCTTAAGGACAGAATTATAGATTTCATTTGATCATATGTGTGCATTGATTTCAATAACTTCGGAGGGTTTTGACAATTCAGGTGTATCACTCCATTTTAATTATATTTCCCTTTTCAGTTTCCTTCTCCCTTTTCGCCCCAAAAATCACAAAAATCATAGTAGTCAAGTTTATTGAAAAATCTAAAGGAAACCAGCCCTCTCTAGAGGTTCTTCTCATCAAAGAGTCACCCATGCTCAGAGAAGTTCCAATTGTATCAGCTGGAGTGAGGGTGTGCTATTGCACATCTTCAAACAGTGTGCACTCCAGAGTGATAACATTACCTACAGCAGTTCCATCTTGTGATCAAGCACAAGAAAGGTTAGGATAAAAAGGCAACAGATTGCCTTGGCCGACCACCAGTTCATGCGTTTATCACGGTGCTGGACACGTGTGGCCACAACTTCGTAGATTGGGTATCCCTCTATTCAGCTAACCAGGACTTCGCAACGACTTACACCAACCTAACACAAGGTAAACAAGTTTAGGAGTTATACTTGTCTGACTAGCTTCTTTACAAGCTCGGACATCTCTGTGTTCCAAATGGTGCACCTCGCCAACGACTCATTTGGGAGGCGTACTATGCCAAAACCTTAGGACACTTCGACGTGACAAAGACTAGCCGCATTGCAGTCGCACTTCTATTGGCTGCACATGCACACAAACATGAAACGCCACATCAATTCTTGCATTCCTTGTTGCATCACCAATCCCAAGAACAGGAAGCTAATACTTTACACACCTCTATCAATTCCATCCAGACCATGGGAATATATCAGCATGGATTTCATAACTGAGTTGCCTATGATGAGATGCGAGCATGACGCTGTGTTTGCTATAGTGGATAGGGTTTCTAAGATGGCTATCATGGTCGCTTGCAAGAAAGACATTGATGCAATTGGCACTGCACAAGCTTTCTTCAATCATGTTTGGGTTCATTTTGAGCTTCCAATATCCATCGTCTCCAATCGAGATCCGTGCTTTGTAAGTCACTTTTGGAAAGCATTGTGCGACTTGATAGGTACACAGCTGGATCGGTCGCTGGCTTTTCATCCACAAACAGATGGGCAAACTGAAGTGGTCAATTGCACACTTGTTCATCTTCTGCGAATGTACAACCACGCACATGGTCGCACTTGGGATGACAATCTCTTGTACATTCAACATGCCTACAACAGAGCCCTTCACAGCTCTACAGGTCACAATGTAAAAACCCTTCCAAATTTTTTCTGAGATATCTAAAGAATTTCAACTTGATATTCATGCAAATATACTCAAATCTAACATACACAAACATGCATGGCACATGCACTAACAATATGAAATGTAATGCAATGCTATATGATTGGCAGTTAACCATCCAATCGAACTATAATGAAATGTAATGAAGATCACGGCTGAAATCTTTATTATCAAACTGAAATCGATACAACTACTGCAATAAGAGATTTCAGAATAAGTGATTACAATGATTAACAAGAGCTGCAATATAAGCTTTATTTCTGATTTTCAAACTGAAATACTGCTGCAATACATTTAATGAAGTAATATCACTGTGAATCATATGAATTCAAAAAGCAATCATACCCAAGTGAAAGACAATTGTAGTAGATGATGGAGAAGCCATGAAATCACTGAAGTAACATTGAAAATCATTGTCAAACACTTATACACAGGTCTGATATAAAATAACAGCCAATATGAGTTTGAAATAACATTGAATATCATGTGGAAATCACTCAAATAACACAATGAATCATACCCATCACTGCTCAAACACTGTAGTTGATGTAGAAACCCTGAAACTCACTAAAAACTCACTGTTCACCATGAAATCTCTGTCATATGCAGGTCTGAAATCTGAAACAGCAAGGAAGAGGTCTGAAACACCATCAAACCCTAGCTCCACAAACCCAAAACTCCTTCCATCATAATTTGATCAACAAGTTGCAACCAAAAGCCTCCATACAGCCAAGAATCACTCTAGAACAAGCTGCAAACTAACTCAAAAACCCACACACACGCCATACTCCAGCATTGGTGCACCCTCCATGAAATGGTACGGCCATTTTAGCAAGGTTATTCAACACTTCAAACTCTACAAAATCTCGACACATTAATCAAATCAAAACTTCAACATATATCAACAATCCTCAAAGTCTCTGCAGAAAACAACGAACTCCATTAAAGCTCCAATGTGATTTATGAGTGAAACCACCATAAACCAGTGAGGAAGGATCTTTCACCACCGAAACTAGTCTTCTCCAAGAGGATTTTCGTCCTCAGGAAGGTTTGGAAGAACTTAGGTTCATTCCAACAGCATAACAATATCAAATTCATCAACAACCATAACAATGAGCCCTCAACCCCTTTTATAACTTTTCTAGAGAGAAATATACAATTTTAAAATATAATAATTCACTTTATTTCCCTCACAAAGACCTTTTTTAAATAACAATATTATTTCATGTGCAAATGTCCCCTTTTTCAAGTGTCCATCATTTAAAACATTTAATTACCTTTTCAACGAGTTATTACACCAAGTTGCTTTTAAAATTATTTCATAAAATTAAGCAATCTTAGTGAAATAATTAAATAATTACGCATTAACTCACCCGAGTTGCAGAAACCATTGAAACAGTATCGGAATCAAAATCTAACTATTGGAATGATACTGATGATGAAGAATGATAATCGGAGCCAACCGAGTGACTTACTAAAAATAGACACTCTCTTCAAGAAGTTTGGAGAACACCCCAAAAGTCAAAAAGCACTTTTGAAAGTGTCACGTTGATCCTTACTGCCAACTGGGATCATTGACATAAACCAAAGTCACTGCTTACAAACCTTGAGCACTCCAAGAAGTTTGGAGTTCTCCCCAACTCACCAAGAAGCTTACAAGAAACTCGAAAACTGGGCAAAAGCTCACAAATCAATATTGTTAAAAATTGGGACATTACAGTCCTCCCTCCCCAGAAATGCTTGCCCTCAAGCAATTGCCAGTCTTAACCAACAGTTCAACTCTGAATAATAAATGTAGCTCCTGGATCCCAAATCAATCTAAGAGGTTCGTAAATTTTCTTGTTTTCTACACTATGATGCCTTACACCTATAAATTGAACTTCCTGCAAATGTCTAACCAAAATTGCAGCAATCTTCTACAAGCATGTGGCAAATTCCCCTGACATGAGCTTTGCTCTTCCCTATTTTTGCTACACCACTCTGATAAATACTAACAAACCAATAAAAATATTTTTTGTTTTCACCTCTAGAGCCTTTGACTGATAGCCATAACCATGTGGAAATCTGCTATCATGTATTTGTTTCAAAAATAAACCTCCAACATCCTCAACAAATTCATCTCCCCTGTCATGCAAATATGAATTTGTTTGCTCACCCACGGTTATAATGGAATATTTGGAGCTAATAGCTTCCATTCTTTTAGCTTTAATTTGATGAGGTAGAGGGTGAGGAATGCCCTTAAATGTTACCTCCTTCCCTTTGTGCTGAAAACTTAACTCCATGGTCTGATAGTTTTGAGAAATTTCACCCAGCGAATATAACCATTGAACTCCAAGCACTATGTCAGTCCCACCTAAACTGATAACATAAAAATCATCACAAATTGTGTGCTCACCAATGAGGATGCTGAGAAACTGATCTTCCTCTTACAAGGGATGGTAAACCCATCAGTCACCACTACATCAAAGCCTTCAAATTCTTCTGCATGCAGATCCCTTTTTACCACTAAGCCCTCATCAATGTAATTGTGAGTAGCACCACCATCAAGAAGTACTATGACTCTGTGCCCACACAAAACTTCTTGGAACCTGAAGGGATTATACCTTGGTGCACTAGAAATAGATGCGAGTGTACCTCTCTTGGTACCTTATCCTTGAGATCCAATTGTTGATCTTGATCCTTTCCCAAATCTATTGGATCTATAGTATCTTCCTCGTCAGAAATCACCTCAACATAATGTATCTTCACCTTTCAAAGGCATCTATGTCCTGGAGTCCACGGTTCCCTGTATTGGAAACACAACTTTCTTCTAAGTTCTTCCTTGGATTCATCTTTGTTTGTTTTGGATGGTTAGCTCCTCTGAGGCTGAATTTGAGATTCTTCTTTTTGAAAGGGCTTCTTTTGTTGTCTTGCATGCGAATCCTCTGAACTATATTTACCCTTAGGGGTAGAAAACTCCATGTTGTGTGCTCTTCTTATTGCATCCGGTAGAGTAGGTGGGTCAAATGCCTTAACCCAACCACATAGTGGCTCTGTCAATCCTTTCAATAAAAGGACTATCAACCTCCTCTCTGAAATATCAGGAACCATAATTGGCAGCCTTTGAAATCCTGAAATATAAGCATCTACTGTACCATGTTGTTTCAAATGGGCTAGCTCCCAGAAGTGTATCTCTAGATCTTTCTTCTCAAATCTGTCAATCAATCTTTGTGTGAAATCCACGTAAGAAGTGATACTGTCATGTCCCAAGGTCACCAAACCATGGTACCACCACTCATGAACCTCCCCATCCAAATGAAGTGTGGCATACTTAATGGCTTTTGTCTCTAACATGGGGTTAAGCTGAAAATGTGTCTAAATTCTGCACTTACAAACGTGCAATACACTTGTTGGAACCATCATAACTGGGAATGGACAACTTGCACTCTACGCTGCAACTCCTGGGTAGGTCCTTGTCTCCTATCTCCTGGGCCTATTCCCATACTTCACCTGGCAAAAATCTGTTAGGGACATGGTTGCATAAAATTCATCACCTAATGATTGGTATTCCCTCAAATACTCTGTGAAACTTTCACCATCTCCCTGTTGTCCTGCTTGTCCTATTGGTTGTGCCTCTAAGAAATCAAAAAATTAGAGGTCTAGGTGTTGTTCTACTAACTGCCCTAGAGTTGTTGGTGGGGATATTAGTGTTACTTGCCACTCCATGGTTGCCATTGTTTCCATTATTGCCATTATTACCATTGTTGCCATTATTGTTTTGCATCATCTAAGTGATCAAGTGAACCAATTGTTGTTGTCCTCTAGCCAAGTCATTTAAAAATTGCATAGTACTAAAATTTTGTTGATCATCCCTATCACCCATGTTTCCTACAACTCTCTCACCAAACAAATCTGCAATAGTAATTTCTTCTTCAATCTTTGGTTGTTCCGGTGGATCATTTGGCCTCCGTCTAAAATAATACCTGTGAGACCCTCCCGACTACATAAGAAATTTTTATTATCATAAACTTGCACAAATCCCCACTGGCTGGCAGGATACACAACTTTGATACCACTGTAAGAACCCTTCCAAAACTTTTCTGAGATATCTGAAAAATTCCAACTTGATATTCATGCAAATATACTCAAATCTAACATACACTAACATGCATGGCACATGCACTAACAATATGACATGCAATGCAATGCTATATGATTGGCGGTTAACCATCCAATCGAATTATAATGAAATGTAATGAAGATCACAGCTGAAATCTTTATTATCAAATTGAAATAGATACAGCTGCAATAAGAGATTTCAGAATAAGTGATTACAATGATTAACAAGACTTGCAATATAAGCTTTAATTCTGATTTTCAAACTGCAATACTGCTGCAATACATTTCATGAAGTAATATCACTATGAATCGTATGAAATCAAAAAGCAATCATACCCAAGTGAAGGACAACTGTAGTAGATGATGGAGAAACCATGAAATCACTGAAGTAACACTGAAAATCATTGTCAAACACTTATACACAGGCCTGATATTATAACCACCTTGGTTGAGGATACTTCGTTTGATGTTCAAAGATGCATCACTTGTCCAAAGAAAACCACTACCTACATGGTTGGTCACAAGACACCCTACCAACATCATCCAAATGGTTCTCCGAGATTTATTTTATAAAAGTTTCTCTATTTACAACAGAAGTTGGAGACAATTTCCTCTAAGCAAAATGAAATGAATGATGGACTTAGTATAGATGTAATTTCTAAATATCTATTGTAAATATCTTCTCACTCCGCAAGGCTTAGTTCATTGTAGCCAACTAGTTGAGATGTATTCCACTAAAACCCAATTCTTTGGCACTTTGTATGTACCTAGCCTTATCCTGCGAATATCCAACTTAATGTAATATATTCAATCTTTTCTAATGAAGAGTGTGTAAACACAACTTTGGCAGCTGATCTCCTTTGTGTGCCTTCTACAACTAATATTGTATCAATGTTAGTATATCTAAACAAAAGACATAAATATCAATCAAATCATCTAGCTTACAGCTAAGCCCCAAGAGAATGAGCTTGTGCAGATCAAGAACCTAGAGTAATGACTCCTTCGGCTCGGAACAAAATCTCAAGATGGTAAGCACATGGATCAAGGTTATTGGCTCCTCCAACTTAGAATGGGGCCTCAAAAGAGTAAGCTCGATCAATCAAGGTTAATAGATCTTGTGGTTTAGGATAAAGACAAAAGAGGGCATGTTCAAGGACCAAGAGTGATTGCTCCTTAGCCCGAAAAAGAACCCCAAGAGGATAAAGCTTGAGAACCAAGTGTATTGACTCCACCACCACGGGACAAAGCCTCAAGCAATAAGCTCAAGGATCGAAGGTGTTGGTCTTTTGGGTCAAGGAAAAACCCAGTAAGGTAAGCTTGAGGACAAAGGGTATTTCTATTTTCTATAAACAAAGCCCTTAGAGGATAGCCTCTAGGGCTAAAGCAATTTCTTTTGCGGTTAAGACAAAGTCCCCATGGGGTAGGCTAATTAAATCTTAATATCTTATTTTAAAACTATAAAGCAATATTATTTATAAAGGATAATTTGATACGATGGGTTACTTGGAGTCTTAAACTAGTGAACCCTAGTCATAATAGGATGATGGCAGGGTATGTTCAAGAACCGATAGTGATTGCTCCTTAGCTTCAGAAAGAACCCCAAGAGGATAAAGCTCGAGAACCAATGTATTGACTCCACCACCACAGGATAAAGCCTCAAGCAATAAGCTCAAAGATTGAAGTAGTGGCTCTTTTGGCTAAAGGAGAACCCCAGTAAGGCAAGCTTGAGGAGAAGGGTATTTCTATTTTATTTTAAAAAAAGCCCTTAGAGGGTAGCTTTGAGGGCTAAAGCCATTTCTTTTGTGGTTAAGCCAATAGCCTAAAGCAAGCTACTCTAAGTATAATTTGACAAACAAAACAATCCAATTGTGCAAATCAAGGAGAAATAAATAGAGCTACTCTTTACCCATTTGTTTCTATCGAAAGGTGTAAATCTGGAAAACAAAAAACAATCAAATTGTGCAAATCAAAGAGAAATAAGGAGCTACTCTTTACCTATTTGTTTCTATCGAAAGGCGTAAATCCAAAAATCAAGAAAAAACGAGTATATCGTCAAGTATGAGGTTTTCTTATTAAGCTAGTGCTAATGATAGAGTGAATCATTTTCACGTGCCACCTAGGTGCCACATACCATTCTGCTTTTACGTGCCTTAACGTCTTTTTCACATATTGTCAAGTATATAGAAAGGACGTGTTTCTTCCATGTACCTACGGGTATATAGAAAGGGCGAGTATATAAAGAGATTTGATATATCGATCTAGTGGTATATAGAAAAGAAGACCATTTGGAGCGATAAAGAACCAATTTGGGGGTTTCATTCAAAAACAAAAACAATGCATTCAATCAAATCAATCGTTGACACAACATTGACCGACAAACACATCTCATTAGAATGGTTTCAACAAGTGGAGAACACAGTCATCTTCAATGATCTATGATTTGATATTTGCAACGGGGATACACAGCCAGTTGAGCCAACAAGGAATGCAAAAGATATTCTGAAATGGAAAAAAAAAAACCAAAAAGCATTGGCATTGATGAGGGCCTCTATCGATGGAGATATGTTTCATCATATTCAGGGGAGCACTTTAGAAATTGAAAAACCTATATGATTCCCACTTAGAGTTGGAATTCATTTGGTTGAAGTTGAAGTTGTTCAACCTCGAGTTGAAAGATGGTGATGTGATGAAATTGGCTTCAAAAATATGTGCAATCAAGCATGATGTGGATGCCATGGATGTCAAAATTGACATCTATTTGACTGCATTTATAAAATCCCTTCTTCCAACTATTCAACCTACTTGGATTCTTTACAAGCAAGCAATCAGTTGAAGACTCACATTTGATCAATTGGTTGAAAAAATGGCGGAAAGAGAAAAGGCCTTTGGAAGGAAAACCAAGTCCACAAGAGAAAGTGTGTACTATGTAAAGGTAAAATCTTCCAAAACATTCAATAAAGCCACATCTTCCAAAAGTGAAGGCGATAATAAGTACAAGAAAAATAAGAGAAAAAGCAGCAAAAATGGCAATCAAGGTGGTCAAAATCAAAAACAGAATGACAAGCAACACCTCTACTATGAATAGTGTGATAGAAAAAGAAGCCATGAAACCCACAAATGCAAGACTCCATGGGAGAAAATTGAAGCATACTACAAGAAAGAGGAAAATTCAAAGAAACAAACAAGAGTAAAACTCTTCTCAATTCACGAGTGAATGTGTGGTTTTCAGTTCAAATGATGAAGCAAACATCTCAAATAGTTCGTCATTGTTTGATCCTTGGGTTCTTGATACTGGTGCCACCCTATATATGACTTTTTGAAAAGACTTCTTTGAGGAGTTTTATGAAGAAAGTTGTTGTCTAGTATTCTTTGCAAATAGATCAAGTTTGCAACCACAGCGAAGAGGTACAATCCAACTTAAGTGTTTTGAACTTCCAAATTTCAAACTCCAAAATGTTTTATACCTTCCTTAATTGAAACAAAACTTGTTGTCTCTAGTGCTCATTTGGCAACAAGGCCATTCCATCTTGTTGGGCAATGGTGACGTCACGATCAAAAGAAAAAGTCAAAATGCAATCATTTTGACTGGATATGAGGAAGGAAAATTGCTCAAACTTAGGGGTGAGCCATTAGTTTCGAGGAATTATGCTCATCTCGTTGAAGATAGAATGCCTCCAAACATGTTGTGGCATGCTAGATTTGGGCAAACTCACTATAACAACATTTGTGTATTGCAAAAGAATGGTGTTGTTGGTTTGCCTACCTTGCCCACAAAATTTGATGAAAATTGTGAACCTTGCATTTTGGCCAAACACGCAAGAGAACCATTTCCAAAATCACAGTGAAAAGCCAACGAAAAGTTGCAACTAGTTCACTCAGACTTGTGTTCTCTTCCAATTCTCTCGGTTAGTGGTCATAAATACTTCATGTTGTTCATTGATCACTACAGCAAAATGACTTGGATATACTTTCTCAAACACAAATCTAAAGTAT
The DNA here is from genome assembly GCA_037957365.1 of Torreya grandis. Classification (NCBI taxonomy): domain Eukaryota; kingdom Viridiplantae; phylum Streptophyta; class Pinopsida; order Cupressales; family Taxaceae; genus Torreya; species Torreya grandis. Next base: position 683,525 of record JARHVA010002418.1, read on the forward strand.
TTGAAACATTCAAAAAGTTTCAAATGATGATTGAAAATGAAGCTCAAACTTGCATCAAAACACTCAGGACTAATAATGGTGGTGAATACATTTCAAATAAGTTTGAATCCTCTCTTGAGAAAAATGGGATCAAACATCATCTCACTACCCCACACCCCACTACAAAATGGATTTGTAGAGAGGACGAACAGGACCGTGATGAATATGGTTCATGCTATGTTGTACGTCAAAGGGGTAAATCTGCACTTTTGGGCCGAAGTAGCCCAAATGGCAATATACCTCCATAACAAATCACCATCAATAGCCCTTCAATTCAAGACTCTGTATGAGATGTGGTGTAGTCATCTTTCTTCTCTGCGACATCTTCGATTTTCAGATCCACTTGTTACGCATTGATTCCAAAAGAGAAGAGCAATAAGTTGGACCACACAAGTCGCAAATGCATTCACATGGAATATTCTAAATACTCCAAGGCATACAAGTACTATGATGAGAAAAAGAAGTATCCTGTCGCAAGAGAAGTTGTCTTTTTTGAAACTACAAAGAACAAAGCAAGCATTGATCAACAATTGAGTCGAATTGATAAATATGCAAAATTTTATGTCTACAAGGAGAGTGATTTAGACGTTCCAAACCGTGAGTGAGGGGCATACAATTGGGAATCCATTGATTCTTTATTGTCTCATGTACATGAGAATGAAATTTCTCCTGAAGGAGAAAGTGCAACTTCATCAAACATGAATAAGGGCCACAAGAACAAAGGGCAGAAAATGAAGGAACTTCAGAAGATGAAATTGAAGCACCTAAACCATAGAAAAAGTTGCCTAAGTGGGCCACCCATACATTAAAAGATGCCAAACACGATGAAGTTGGGAAAGCATGCACTAGAAGTGCACATGTAGTTGCATCACAATCAAACAAGTTCCTTGAAGAAATTCAAGATAAGGTTGAAAAGCTCACCTTGAATGATTCTCCAGAAGAACTACTCAATGTTGCGCTTGATTCAAAACCAACATCTTTCAAACAAGCTGAGAAGCTTGAACCTTGGAGAAAAGTAATGAAAGATGATTACAATGCATTGATCAAAAATGGGACTTGGAAATTGGTTGATCCTCCAATCGGCTGCAAACCAATTGGCTACAAGTGGGTCCAGCACAACAAATACAAGGCCAATGACTCACTTGACAAGCATAAAGCTAGACTTGTCGTAAAGGGATATGCTCAAAAGGAAGGAATTGACTACAATTAAACTTTTGCACCTACAACAAAATGGAGTACCATTCAAACCAAATTGGCTTTGACAGCTCACAACAGATAAAAAGTTCACCAAATGAACGTCAAAACTGCAATTCTGAATGGTGACCTCAAGGAAATAGTGTACATGACACAACCCAAAGGTTTTGTAGTAAACAGCCAAGAGCACAAGGTGTGAAAACTTGAAAAGTCATTGTATAGTTTGAAACAAGCCCATTGAGCATGGTATGACAAACTAGCTGAGCACCTCATGAACATGATCTTCAAAAGTTTTGAGTTTGAAGATGTAACTCTTTTTATCAAAACAGTTGACAAAACAATTGTATTTGTAGTGGTGTATGTTGATGATTTGTTCATCACAAGGAACAATGAACGGTACACTGCAAAGTTCAAATCAAAGTTGATGAAAAGCTTTGAAATGACTGGTTTGGGTTATCTTCATTAATGTTTGGTTATTGGAGTAATTCAAAAACTAAAGTATATCTTCATCACACAGCAAAAGTACATTGGTGACATTCTGAGTAAGTTCGAAATGGAAGATTGTAAGCCTCAGCACGCCCATGGAACAAAATCTAAAATTGACATCAAAAAATACAACAAATTTGGTCGATACCACAAAATACAGACAACTCATTGGAAGTTTGATTTATGCGACCATAACAAGACTAAACATATCATTTGGTGTTGGTGTTCTTTCAAGATTCATGCAACAACCCAGAGATAGTCATTGGGTAGCAGCAAAGAGAGTCCTTAGATATCTCAAAGGAACACAAAATATTGAGCTCAAATACTCAAGGGCGGGAGACTTCAAACTAGTTGGATATTCAAATTCTAACTATGTTGGTGATCATGAAGCTAGAAAATTCAATACGGGTTTTCTAATGAGCTTGGGAATAGCAGTTGTCAGTTATAAATCCAATAAACAATCGGTGCCGAAAAATTCTTCAGTAGAAGCAGAGTATATCATTGCTTCAAAGGCAACTAGAGAGATTTTGTGGCTCAAAAGGGTTTTTTCATATTTACAGGAACAACATGTTTCGTCAACACCTCTCATGGTTGACAACACTTCTGCAATTAAAATGGCAAAAAATCCAGTCTTTCACGACAAGCATATCAATACCAAATTTCATTTGATTTGACATTATGTGAAAGATGTCAATGTCAAGCTGCAACATTATCCTACAGCAGAGTAACTAGCAAACATCCTAACAAAAGTGTTTGGACGAGAAAATTTTGAAAAGTTCAAAGGAATGCTTGGTCTCACCATGAATCTTGCAAATTAAGGGTGGGATGTAACAATATTGTACATGATCCTAGGTGTCATAAGAAAGATTTTGGCTTATTCTAATGAGTTGAATTTCCATTCCAGTGGGAATAGGGAGGGTCATTTGGGAATGCAAAGTGAATAGCCATCTTGGCTTATTTATTTGTAATGCTTTGCTCATTTCAAATTGAATCGTGAAGACAATTTTGGCTTGCACCAAATATTGCTCATTGTCATTCCATCAATTATATTATTCAGCCTAACAATAATGAATTTCATGGAATGCCTATCTATAGATGAATGTAATTATGTAACAGACATCCTCCCAAAGCTGAGGCAAGGATGTATGGTTTTACCCAAATGTTCACACACATATATGCTTGTCCTTAATGTCTCCACCATGTGTGTGTGTGCAACTAAAAGGACTCATTAAGGACATGAAGGAATCAATATGTTATGACCATGAACTGACCAACTAGAGGATAAGCATCAAAAGATGAAATATAATAAATGTATATATACTATTTTAGATCTAAAGTTTCTGCAAGAATGCATTTCCACAAATTATTTGGATGATTGCATTAATATATATACACCATCCACCAACAAAAAAATTCAAATATATAATATGAAAAATGATGACTTCTTAACCAGATTGACAAAATGACTTTTCTACTACTATAAACATTTATGAATTGACCTCATGATATGGGAGCACCATGCTAGAGACTTGCGAAGAAAAATTGTAATATTTGGCAATCTATGTTAGATAGGAGGATTCTATCTTGCATGCTCTTGGTATATCAAAAACTTCCTCTTCTACATGTATAACAAAGTCTTCATAGACATAAGAAATGATGTACTCCATTACCAACACACTGCCAATGAATGAATGAATGTAAGATTCTAATGACGTCCATGAGACCAAGAGCAATAACAAGAGTGATTTGTGTTAACACAACCACTTGACACAAGCGCTGCCCTAATATCCTTGCACAATGTCCATTCCCTTTCTGATGTCAGATCTTCTACTATGGATCTTGATAAAAAAAATTGTTATTTTATCTAGCCTCGCCTCCTTAAACGAGGCACTTAGGTTGTCCACTTTCAGGTTGTCATTATACTTGATTCAGATGTCCCTATAGGCTTCGCATTCCATGATATAGTGTCATTCTGTCTCCACCACTGCTTGCTACAAAATAGGCATGTCCTCTTTTCCAACTCTTCCTTAGGCACTATCTATCTATCGGTTTCATACCTAAGATGATGTGAGCCAGTCCTTGACTGAGCCATCAACATTTTCGCCTTCCACTTGATTTTTGCTCTCTGTAGGCCTTTTCATCATGATCCCAAGTGGGATTAAATCCTTTGACATAGTATTCTTTCTTTTGCCCAAGTTGTTTTGTCCACATGGCTATCATGAATTTTTGTCTCACATACTTTTTTATTTCCTCATTAGTGTTTGTGAACTCTTGCATGTTAATGCCCCATTTAGTTATCCACTTGTTTATTTTCATCCATATGTCCTTCCTCCTTCTTAGCTCTTCCTCTACCACCGTTCTGGGCCACCGATGAGTCTCCATACTTTGTGTCTTCTTTAAGTAATTTAACAATCAAGTCATCGTTGATGCCTCCAATGGAAAAGTACTTGTTTCAGCTAATAAAATCTCATACAAAATTTGCATTTTATTTTTGAGACTGCTTGTGATTAGATGTTTGTCTCCATTTTAAATCTGACACATTCTCCCAAACTTCATATCCATAAAGGACCACCGGTGTGACAAGCAAGTCGAACAAGGTTCTCTTGGTTTTCTAATCCCATAATTTTGCATTATTGCATCTATTTTGCAGCGAGTATAAAGCATTTCACCCCCCTTGTATTATTTTTTTTCTACAAAACTTTCAACTAAACTTGTTTTTAAAATCAAGTCCAGGGACTTGTATTCTTCCACCACTTCCACTAGAATTCCTTTGAAAATGAAGTTAATTTGTTTCTTTTTTCTTCGTAATGAGAAGATCGTGACTTTGGTTTTGTTGGTGTTCACTTGCATTCCAACCTCTTGACAGAAGAGCTCTAGAGCCCTCAAGGATTCTCTCAAACTATGTGTTGTTTCTACAATTAGGATAAGATCATATGCATATAGAAGTAGCTATACTACATAGCTAGCTAGGTGAACACTCCCTCCACAAACTTTGTTTAACCACTCCTCTAGCTTATCAATGTATAGCTCAAACAAAGTGGGGGATAGCAGAGATCCTTAGTTGAAATCAATGTCACTTCCAAAGCATTCTGACATTCCTTCACCAATTTTGATTTTGACTCGGACTTGATCGTAAAGCATGTGTATTGTTTCTCTATACTCATCAAGAACTCCAAGTTCCTCCATCCCACTCCAAAGTTTGCTTTTGGGTACCGTGTCAAATGCTTTTTTGAAGTCAACAAAGCAGTATAAGGTTTTTTCTCCTTGGTTATCCCATACTTTTTCAATAAAGAGCCTAAGAGTGACACAGTGGTCGATAGTGGAATGCTTCGGCCTAAAACATGCATGCCATTTTACTCTATTGCCCTCTTTTTCTACCCAATAGCTAGTCTTGCTTTCTTCCATGCTCTTGAATAGTTTTCCAAGAAAAAGAATAACCATGATAGTGCAATAGTTTGACGGATTATTGAGATCCCCGCTTTTATAGAGAGGAATAACAACATTGGTCATCCAATCTGTCAAGAAGCCTTCCTAAATGATACCATTGAATATGTTTTTCATGTGTGGTATGAGGACTTCCAAACTCCATTTTATATATTCTCCTTGCAGACCACCTATGTCTTGTATCTTAGCTCCTACTAGTCTCTTTATGCCTTGAGTAATATTCCTTATAAAGAAGAACTCAATTGTTGTTTTGATTGGGGGGAGTGGGGGAGCAGGGGGTGTCTTTATCCTGATCTTGATCATAGAGTAGCTTTGCATATTCTAACTATTGGGTATCTATAATACTATTCTCTATTTTTTTTATTTAGTTGTAGTTCTCTCCAAACTCCTTTGGGGTTGTGTTCACCAAGAGAAATCAGCTCTTTCCTTCTTGTATTCATGTTGCTTTCCTTTTTAGACTATATTTGTTTTTCATAAGCCTTCTTATTTTCTTTCTCCATCCCACGTTCTCTCAAAGTTCTCTTTGTTTCCTTGCACTCTTCATCATACCACGTATTTGTCAAAAAACTACTTTTATTTCCCCTCTTAAGCCTAGATCTTTTGCATGTGCTTAGTGCTTTGTGAATTATGGGGATCAACATATTCTTGTTTATTGTGCAACTGGCCGCACATGATATACTAGCCTCTACTTCCTGCAAGTGTTTTTCAAGGGCTACTTTAATAGTTCTCGATTCTCACAAGTCATGAGGATTTTACTCTGAATATGTGCCTTCCTTTGATTGTGGTGGGCTTATTCTCCTTGTTGATTGTTTACCTGCATGTCAATCTTTACATATATTGAATTATTATCTGATTTCAACTCTATAGGGCAGTCCCCAACTTCTAAGTCCATCAGTCTTGAGATAAATCTCTATGAACAAATAACTTAATCCATCACACTTTGGCCATTGTATGTTTTACAAGTGATGTTGCCTGAGTTCAACCATACTCTCGTGCCATTGCATATAACTATGTCGTAGAGACTACACAGCCCCAACAATTCTGCTCCATAGTGTGTAACACCCCCACTACCATCTTGTGATCTCCTTTCCCAAAGCTGGTCTTCTTCTTCCTCTTAACTATAAATGGTTGCATTTCATCCACTTTCATTTCTCAAATCGAGGGCCTGGTCATTTGCTGTCCTTGCATTGAAGTCTCCTATTATCAGCACTCTCATGTCCATCATTCTAAACCCAGTTATGAGATGTAGGATAATGGGCTTGATCTTGATATTTAATAATTATTGATCTAACTCGCTTTTTGAGTACATAAATCCTAACTCTGTAGCTCATTAGTTGCTTTGTTTTTTATGCATGACCATCAAATCATTGATGTGATCAGATATTGTATTTCTATTGTTTAATGATCGATGGATCTAATCATCTTTTTTGGTATTTGACATATGTTATTGTTGCTTGTATTTGATTGCTAATATCTCAAGTTTATGTGTGTGTGTGTATAGAAAGAGAGAGATATGAAGTTCCTCTGTTTCCAATTTTTTCAAAATATTCATTTCTGAAACCAGAAACATTTTGACAACCTATGCCCTTTAACCGTTTCAAGAAAGTTCGGTTTACTAAAACAATGTTCCTCAAATATAAAATTGATTTGCAGTGTGTATATAGCAAGCTAATAATTGCAAATTATGTACTCTGATAGATTCTTTAAAGAAAATTTAGTTGAAGCAAGAATATGAGAAAGCTTCCTCATGTAAAAGGAAGGGACCTAAATACATAGGAGTATATACAAGAAAACTCTACATTGGGGTGATTTTCATTTGAAAGAAGTAAAAAAGGGCATTGATGATAGACAATAAACATGATCATGCATCAGAATTTTACCATAAATACACTGAAGTCTGTAGTCAATATATAGCAAGTCGGTGGCAGATATTGTAGAAATTTACATGGTAGCAATCACTTGCACACAATGACAAGGTATAGCTGGAGTGTAAATGTATTTCAATTACTTGAGTTAAAAGAGGAAAATACAACAATTTAAAAGAAAAAATCATGTTAAAAAAATTAGCTTAAAAATATCATATTATGTCAAAATTTGTGTTTTATAAAAAAATTATTCAATAACTTGCATTTTATTCATGTGTTTTTCAATTGAACTTTGTTTTTTTCATTTAACTGAAGATTTGATCAAGAATTGTCAAAATGACAGGTGTCCCGAATGGTGCATCAGAACAGAATGGGAAATAAGCCAGTCGCGTTTAAAATGGGTTTAAAATGTATTATAAAAAGTCTTCTACTTCCATTGTAAAAAACACGAGAAAATACACCAGATTTAATCTTATTACACGATTCTTCTACCTAAATGTTCTAATGAAATTAATCGCAGTTACTTGATGTGCATTCATTGAACTGTGTGAACTACATAGGACATGCCAGTGGCCGTTAACATAGAAAAGAAAGAAAATGTAATGGCATGTCAAAAGCATATGATTTAAATAGACTGAAGTTCAGAATTTCTGTTCTTTTCAAACAGACTCATTTCATCAAAATGTTGTAATGAAACTAGTAGCTGATACGGTAGCTGTTCTGGACAACAAATTTCCACAGAAAAGTGCCATACTACTAAGATATGGCTAACCTTCAGGATTGAATAATTAGATGAAAGACAGAAAAATTATGAACTGCTAAAACATCACCAGGAATGATAAGAAACAGATGCAAGAAGTATGGGAAGATTAACAATCGTGATATTTTAACAGAATAGTAAGCTTCACCTTATGCTTGTTTCATCAACCCTCACTTGTGCTCCATATGAATATATTTTTCTAATGGACCCTTCAAGCAGCGTTCCTTCACAAAGATATTTCATATCCTAATAATTATCAAACAGAAGAATGAATATCATTGAAGTGTCAATACAAATATACATATAATTGCTAAAATCCTAACAAAAACATATCAGTCATTCCGACCTGAGAAACGGTAATATAGATATTGATTAAGAAAACTCGCTTGTAGTTTGAAAAAGCATTGGTTTATTTATAGCTTGCCCCAAAAACGTAAGAAAAGGGTTATTGTGCAGTGGACCCAGCACAGGAAACTGAGAATATAAAAAAAAAATCATCGGGCCGAGGTCAAATATCAGAAGGAAAATCCCTTGGTTTTAAAGCTCTTAAAGGGAATTTACATGAAGGAATTCTGAAATGGAAAAAACGAAAAGATGCAAACTTTTCCAAATTCAAACTTGGGGGACAGCCTGAGAATGAATGCCAGTAGCATAGTACTGTAGGAAGCAATTTGGAACATTGCCACTGTTGCAACATGAAACAAAAGTATAGTTTGCAAACACTGATGAGATAGCACTAGTTAACTAAATTTGGGGGAAATAACAGCACATAAATATGAAAATGATGATCCAATATTTTAAACATCACAACGTATTTTAGTTACAACAGTGCTAAAATGCAAGCCACAACGGCATTGAGTAAATAGCCTTGAGCATATGTGCATCAAGACGTAACAATGTCCAAAACAAGTCCACACATATAGCCTCCGCAGATGGATACTATCATTGAGATGTTTTTGAAGTGTTGTGCTACTCCCTGCCACCAACTTGTCACATTCCAGTTGTAAACTGATGCTAAAAGGATCAAGAATTGGATATGCACAGCAGAGAGTCTAAGAGAAAAATTATGTGCAGATAATGAATATCCACTGACAATTGAAAATGTAACGGATTGAAAAATGACATAGACAATTCATATCAGCACAGTGGATGGTAAAATCCATTTCAAGCGCCTGGAAAAATAAGCCTCCATGGCCCCTTTTCATAGTGCCAAAATATTAAGAGTGTTTTGCTTTACTTAATACAAATACATAACACACAGGGATTAGTTCTTTTTTGCTTACCATGAATATGATTCTCAGGGACTTGTATCAAATGTAAACATTTGTGTAACCTCTGATGATTTTGAAGCACGGTCCGCTGCATCCCTTTCTGCAGCAAGCTTGTTTCCATCCTGCCTGGATTTTAAATTTGCTAAATAATTTGTTACCAAGAATTAAGGCTGTCAGATAATTCTTAACTTGTCACTGTTGGCCTTTACAAAAAAATTCACCTCAGCTTTATAAGTTCTGTGTTAGTAATGTGAACATCAATGGCCTTGTTTGTTACAAGAATGCATATCACTTCCCATGAAAACAAGGTCTGAATCAGATCTTAATGTTTGAATTTCAATCTCCCAAACAATGTGAAATGCATTTAAGGCATTTTTTGAACTACATAGGATTAGCGCCACGTAAGTTGTCAAATATGAGAGTCAAGGAAGCCATTGACAAGCTTTGAATTTTGATGTGGTTGAATGCAATTATGACAATGAAAAAATCATCTTAATAACATATGATTCATGTCAAAAATTTAAGACATTTCTGATTTCAGGAAAGCAGCATCAGAACTCGTAGTTGGATTTAGTTGTTAAGCATTAATAAAATCATTTTTCCATCTTCCTTTCTTTAAATCGAACTAGGCCAATTGGCAGAGCTGCTGCAGTTTGTTATGTCCCTCTTTTGTTAGGGACATCCTCGAGGACCCTTAGCCTTAACCCATTTCCCAAGGGCTAAGAGAAAAGAAAGAAAAGAAAGGGAAATAAGTGGTTTCAAATGAATATAGTAAAAGAAACTTTATGTTTTAAGATGCCTTTTAAGTTGGGGCCATTTAAGGATCATGAGCACCACTTGACTTAATAAAGAGTTTTAAAAGCAATCTTCCTTTTGATTTGAATATATGTTTCCCTCCCTTTTGGGCGTGCTCCTTTGGGGAAGTTGTATAAAAGCAAATGAAGGTTTCATTTGAAGGGATGCTAATTTGAATATGGAGTCTTATGCTCAAGTATGTCAACCCTGAACAAGTGATTTGAGAATGAAACCCTTCAAGTGCACAAAGGAGTTTGGGGACAAAAACCTCCATTCTTTCACATAGGGCAGCTCTATTCAAGGGCTGTATTTGTGCTTCAAATTTGTGGATTGCAGAATTGCACCCTCTCCTAGGGTGGTGACTTGCTTTGGCAAGTGTGGTTGTGTGTTGAGGTTGTGTGGCTTGCTATTGGAAGCCATTTACAGATTTTTGGGGAGCTCTAGAGGGTGGCGACTTAGCCACTTGTGTTAAAGACCCCATTAAGGGCTGTGCTACAAGGGAATAACCCTCTCCTAGGGTTTGTGAATTTATTATCAAATTATTCCAGCTAGGGCTAATTGGTTTGGAGTTGAATTTTTAGGGTTTGAAAGGCTATTTTGTGCCCAAATAATATTCTAAATTTTTTATATTATTCCTGAATTTATTTCTGATTTTTGTTAGGGTTTTGAAGGACTTTGGACCTCAAATATATTAAGAAAATTCATAATAAATTCTGCATATTTATTTAGTCATTTTGGTGCAATTTATGAAGGTGAGATATAGCAATTGACATCAAAAGGTTGCCATAAATTACATTGAAATTTTGTACCTAGGTGCCTAGGGTTTGAAGGTTCATCTCAGATTTCCAAGGGTTAATTTGCAGGATTAGATTGTCTACTTGGTGTGTTGAGCTTAGCATATTTTTATGCTAATTTTGGGAGTGTTATTACAGCCAAGGTTTGTTGATACAAAAACCAGAATTTTATATTTTGGCTAGAGTTTCTTAAAAAAAATCCAAAATTAAGAAAATTATCCTATTTTGGAACATTACAGTGGTATTAGAGCCTATTTATTGGCTAGTTGTGGGGTGTGAGTGACTACAATGGATTGGAAACCTAGGTTCTTGCCAAAAGAAGAATACAAAGATCCCATTCAAAAAGTGGGAATGAAGAAGAGGACAATGGATGAAGCCATGGATGATTTGTTACAAGCTATGGAGAATTATCAAAGGGAACTGAGAGCAATAGACCCCAAGGATTTGATGAGGGTTGTAGGGTTCGACCCTAGATGTCAAGAGTCTCCCTTGGAAAAAAAAAAGAACAACAGAAGTGATGAAGGCTTCATCACCTCAAAGGAATTCACCCTTGACAATAAGGGAAGAGAGAGAAATCGTGGGGCACAAGCCCAAGGAAGAAGGGAAATCAGATTCGCAAGATTGGGGAAAGAATGTCGTGATTAAAACCCAATTGTTGAAGGATAATATTGACAATCTGCTTGTTGAAATTCAGAACAACAGTGGAGAGAGACGTGTGTGAAAAAGAAATGGGGAATCACAAGGATGGAAGGGTTTTCACCCCTCCCACTTCGCCAAAGGAGAACAAGCTTGTTGGTAGCCCAAGGTATGTCATAGAATAATTTTTTTGGATTTTTCTTATCATGGATCATTTGCTTTGCCTAATTTCAGATTTCAAAAGGAAGCTTGGAAGAAACAATTGTTAACTCTGGAAAAGGAGGCCCAAGTCCTAACAAGGTTGGATAAGGCAAAGGGATCCATTGAAGGGGGGATGCCAAATAAAAAGAGGGAACACTTGAAAGCAAGGGTTGCTAAGGTTGATTTGCCTACAATCAAGTATGCAATGGAAGCAACAAAATCAAAAGTGGCAAATGTTGATATTGATATTGCCAACAATGAGAAAGAAATGAAGAGCTCTAATTGGAGAAGGGAATTCTTCCATGTAAATTCAAGGATTGGGCATGACAAATTTCTAACATGGTTGTGGGATCCAAGTGAGCCCGACAAGCATGATCTTGTTATTATGTTATGTTGTGAAACAAAAGACAAAGCTTGGACCAACATGGAAAGTCATACAAGCAAGAAGTATCATGATCCAAGGATCAAAGGAAAGATTGTAAGTAGCACATTAATTTTTGTTTTCCCCATTTTCAGTTTGTTTTCCATTAAGTTTCTTGTGGCCATGGTGAGTATTGGCCCTCAAAGTGTGTCTCTTACACCTCAACACCATGGGAGTGGTTCACACATGTATGAGTGGATTTCCAATGACTATAAGGGATAGAATGGAGGGGAAAAGAAGTTGCTACAGCCCTGTCAAGAGCAACATGAACCTATCTTTTGAATTCCGAATATGGGGGAGTTGCAAAGAAGAATCAAGGCATAAAAAGGGGATGCACTTCATGATCCTAAAGCTTGATAAGGGGATCAAAAGGGTGTTGTTAGACACCATGGTTTTTACTAATTTGTTTGTTCCATGTGTAGGCGCATTAGGGAGATCAATTCCAATAGCCAAGAGCAATGCAAAGAAATTTGTTTTTCTGAGTTGGAACAGCCACCTCTCATGGTGGAATTTGGTCACACACTTGGCTTGGTGAGTGGAACAAAGGTGGGAAAAAGTTGTCTTTCTAAAGAGGTCAATAAAGTGGTCAAAGGACAGCCTTCAAGGTGTTGGGTGAATATTTTGTCAGTCAGCAGTCTGATTGAACAAAATAGGTCTTATCATCCACAGCAAAGGAGATTGGTCGGCCCAGTGTGCAAGTTTACTACATCAGAGGTGGACAAATCTCTCCTCTCATCAAGAGGAGGTTCCCTATAAATACGCAAGAGCTATATATACTATAAATATGCAGAAAATAACACTCAGGGGTAGGATGCATCATCCATCTCTCTTCATTTAGAGATGATGTTAATCAACAAAGGAGAAAACCCTGGTGAAAACACTGAAGGCACTTCTCTTCTTTCAGAAGTGTTCTTACAGGGAACAGCAGGAATTCTTTCAAGTAGTAACAAGAAACTAGTAACACAGGCGCAGTAACCAACAGGATGAAGTATAACACAAAGTCTACACCTCAACTACCCAAGGAGTGAAACACAGAGGATAATGGGGGCACAAAGTCGTCTCAGAATCCTCAACACAAAAAGAAAAGGAAAACACACACTGAAAACAATTGTGAAAGCACAAAGTCTTCCCACAGTTGGCTTCAGAACACCTTCCTTACTACTTTCACTAATTCTGCTTGCCAAATTAAATAAACAAGAACACATTCAGAAGACAGACATAAGAATAATCTCCCAAAATGATACAAGCCAAAACAGCACAAAGTCTGCAAACATTGCTTTCTCATTCAGATAAAATGAAATGAAATTACAATCTGAGCTCAAAGTCTCAGTATTCTCCTTTCAACTGAGCAAAGTTTCGCTCCTGTAAAAATGAAAAGTCTTCTTTATTAATGAAAGAAATTACAATCTTATAGCAAACTACGCAAGGCTTGGCGTTCCTTCCCATGGGACGGCTCATGCTGCAGTCAACGTCTTCAATGCACCTTCAGTTTTGTCTGGAGGGACCATGCTGGGAACAGTGTATTGCCATAACTATGGCGTGTCTATTCCTCTAATATGTCTCTTCTTAGTATGGACTGTCTGGTCTTTTTCCTGATATCCGCGCAACTGTCCAATTCGTCATTACTTTATGGAAAAAAAACGGCCCTGCGTCCTTGATTTGGTGCGCTTAGAAGTCTAAGTCTACTTGATCCACTGTTTCACCTACTGGAAATAACTCTTTTGAAAATATTTCTGGTCCTTTGGTCTCGCTCCTCTCTCCCCTGTAGCAATTTGAGTCTTCGGGCTCCCTTTTCAGCCAGTCGCTTGGTTCTTTCTTTAAATTCCGCACTCTATTTGAATTTCCACGGATTTTCCCTCACTTTAAATTTGACGTCGGAGGGACCGTCAATGGTCACTAGCTGCTTGAACCGTGTTCAACTTTGAACCCGTGAACCATTTGAAAGTTCATTGGTTCATCGCTTCGTCGGTTCACTCTGTCTCTTTTGGTCCATCGCTTCCCTGCTTAAGCACCTCTTTGCTCTCTAGTTGAACCATCGCTTTCATTGAACTTGCCTTTGAAATCATCCATGTTGCTTCTTTCTTTGCTTGAGGCCGTCTTTGAACTGCTTGAACCTGTGAACCATTGAACTTTGAACTCTTTTGGTTCAAGGTTCAATCGGTTCATTGGTTCTTCCTCTACCCGTTGCTTCCTTGTTCTTCCTAAGCTCTTTGATCTTTATCGCACTTGGTTGAGCCTTTGAACCTGTGAACTCGTTGAACCATTTGGTTCAACAGTTCAATGGTTCAATTGGTTCATTCTTTGAAGCTCTTTGTGTCTAAGTCTTTGAGGATTCATTTCTGCATCTTTGTTCAGCCTTTGGAACGTCCCGAAGGGAAGGTGTCCCTTCAGGTCCTTGGAAAAGGTCCTTTTTCTGACGTCAAGTGTCCCCCGCAAGGGTATCTACCCTTCGGGATTCTTCAGGGGGCGTTCGGGCTTTAACTTCCCTGGCGGGTTCTTGCCTCTTCGGCGGGCTTTTGGCTTTCGGGCTTTTTCCGTCGGGCTTTTCCTTCAGACAAAAAGCCCGAAAGAATTCCTTCAGACAAAAAGTCTGAAGGAATTTTGCCTTAAACATTTTTTCGAGAAAAATCTTCTCAAAAGAATTCTTTCGGCCTCTTTTACTTAGCCATTTTCCCAAGGGATTTCCAACTTTTGTCCGCTTTTGCTTACTACCCTCCGCAACAGCACTTGTTCCTTTGTCTTTGGGGCAGCCCCTTGAACCTACCGATTGAACCAACTTTTGGTTCAACGGTTCATTCTTCGTTATTTGGCTAAGTCTTTTTAATCTTTTGCACCATACGCGTTGAACCAAATGGTCGTTGAACCCGTTGAACCGTTGAACCAAAATGGTTCAAGGTTCAACGGTTCAACGGTTCAAGTCTTTGTTCCTTGAAGCTTGCCGATGGACATTTTTGATTGAACCAAGGCGCTGAACCAATCCTGGAAATGACTAAGTGTTAGAAACCTGTTCTTTTTATTGAACTCACCTGCAGAAGCCTTTGAACCTTTTGAACCTGCTAATTTCAAGCATGTTGAATCCGTAGATTTCTGGAAAAGCTTTAAAAAATGAAGAACCCGAATGCTCAGAACAATTTTTGAAAAAGGGAGATGATTTTGGTCCGATGAACCAAAATAGTTCACATGTCCCAAAATATGAGAAGTCTATTTTTGGGGACAACACAAGGTATGTAGGAAAGCATCAAATTTGTTTTTGCATGAGCTTGATTCAAAGCTATGAAGGCAGATCTAAATTTTGCATTGAAGATCAATCTAAAGGGTATAACCAAAAATCAGAATTAGTTGTGAAATCTCAGAATTTCTTGAGCTTTGAAAATAATGAGTTTGAAGGGCTAAATCAGCTACCTATTAAGTTTAAAGTTTTTGATTTTTTGAGCACACTACAACCCCTAACCAATTCTGAAAATGTATATGCAAACTCTGATTTTTCTTACTCATAAATTTTTGCGCTGGTGAAGCAAGTCCAGCCTCCTATTGAGGACAAAAATGTTGATATTTTAGGCATGCTACAGCCCATGGTAAGTTCTGGAAATGTATATGCAAAGTCTGAATTTCTTAATCAATAATTTCTAAGTTGGTGAAGCAAGTCCAGCCACCTATTGATGTCAATCGAGTTAAAATTTTAAGCAAACTTGTAATGTCCCCAAATGGGACAATTTCACACAAAAGGGGTTTTCCCCTAAATCCAAAAATTCTGAAATTCTGAAAATAAAATCAGAAAACCCTAGTTTGCAATAAATGATTTAAAACCCCTTATCAAACCACTAGAAACCCTAGACGTCACAATGCAAGATAAGTAAAGAAAATTTCCCGCCAATATCTTATCTGAAATTCATCTGAATGCTTGCCAATCTAATCAGAAAAATAAATATATGAAAGTACCATTTTGCTAATTTATTGGGGATCAAACGCCACTTTATGATCGCTGCAAAAATATGATTTTTCCCAAAAACACAGCTATTCTTTGATGTTTTCTATTTCAAACCCTCACCAAACATACCAGGAAAATTCTAGTGAGCCCTTAGGGCATCAAAAAATGGTCCAAAAATGTCCTTCAAACCAATTGCCCAAGTCACCAAGGTGCAAGAAAAATGACAGAAAAATATATAAGATCTCTTAGGCTTTTGATCCCCCATATTTTTTTATTTTTTTTGATAATACAAGATCTCTTTACCTGTTTGCATCCAACAACCAACTCACAGGTAGACAAGGCCGGTGCTCTGGTACCACTGTAATGTCTCCAAATGGGATGATATCACACAAAAAGGGTTTTTTCCTAAATCCAAAAAATCTGAAATTCTGAAAATAAAATCAGCAAACCCTAGTTTGTAATAAATGTTTCAAAAATCCTTATCAAACCCCTAGAAACCCTAGGTGCCACAATGCAAGGAAAGTGAATACATTTTCCAGCCCATATCTTATCTGTAATTCATCTAAATGCTTGCCAAAATAATCAAAAAATTAAATATAAGAAAGAAGTACCTTTTTACCAAATTATTGGGGATCAAACACCGCTTTATGATGGCTATAAAAATATGATTTTTCCCAAAAACACAGCTATTGTTCTTTGATGTTTTCTGCTTCAAACCCTCACCAAAGATATGCCACAAGTGCCCAAAAATCCAAGAAAATTCCAGCGAACTCCTAGAGCATCAAAAATGGCCAAAAATGGTCATCCAAGCCAATCGTTCAAGTCATCAATGTGCAGGAAAAATGGCAAAAAAATATGAGCAAATCTCGCCTTTCGCAAATGAAAATGATCACGAAACCTATCAAAAATAATTAAATAATAATCTGAAAATTATTATTTAATTTTTTATTAATTTAAGGCTTCAAACCTTCCACAAATCTTCTCCAAAACTCCATGCCAATATGTAGAAAATTAGCAAATAATTTCAGAATATTAATTTGCATAAATAGACCCTAAAAGGGGCCTCCAAACCCTCAACCAAGCTTCCAAAGTAGTTCACTCCACTTGCAAAAATAAGGCAAATATTAATTAAAAATAATATGTAAGAAATGAGCCTCAAAAACTTCACCAAAACCTCACAAGAGCTCCCCAATGCAAATCGCCCCACTCTAGGGCAAGTAACAAAATCTCCTTAGCAAAGGTGGCATCAAAAGACACTTTTTGTAGAATGATCAACACTAAAACAACGAACACCTATTGGGCATGCATCCCAATAGCTTCTTCAAGCATGAAGAAACAACATCAATTTTCAGCATGTCTTCAATTGTGATCTTCACATTGTATTTGTACCTTCTCAAGGGGGTTGAACCACTTTGCGGAAGTAAAATACCTCATAAGCCTCATTTGCCCTTTTTAGAATATATTTTACTTTCCTTGCTTTAGCTCCCAAGCCGACATTCTCTTTTTCAAATATAATATTAATTAGTTGCCTTAATAAAATAGTAATTAAAATTACTTTAAAACAAATAAATTAATAATTAATTCAATTAAATACTTTAGTGGTAAAAACCACTTTTATCAAATATTCTATTAATTAAATAATAATTGCCTTAAGAGAAAATGATAAAAATCACTATTTTGGCAATTAATAATTAACTAATAAAATAAAACCCCCAAAAAAGATTCTTTTAGTCTATGGAGAAGTAAACTAAAGGTCTTCAATTCCTGTTTAAACATGATGTGGAATTGGGGACATCACAATCCTCCCTTCCCAAAATTGTTTGCCCTCAAGCAATTGCAAAATTGGATGCTCTAAAATTTCTTCTTTTTTCCAAGTGGCATCTTCAAATAGCAAGTCCTTCCATCTAATCAAATACTCATTGATGCTACGATTCCTCAGCTTCTTTTCACGAACCTCAATGATAGACTCCGAAATCAAGATTATTTTACCTTCTTCATCCAATGGGGCAGCTCCAAAGAAGCATTAGCATGCTGTCCAAGAACTCTTTTGAGACAAGAAACATGGAACACATTATGAATCTTACCATTTTCTGGAAGCTCTAGCTCATATGCTACTTCTCCCACCTTGTTTCTCACCTTATATGGCCTATAAAATCGTGGTTTCAACTTTTCCAAACCACTTAATTTGAGGGAAGATTGCCTATAGGGTTGCAATCTTAAAAAGACCCAATCTCCTACCTCAAATGACCTCTCCACTCTATGCTGATCTACATATAATTTCTGCTGATTTTAGGCATGTTTTAGGTTCTCTTTTAGTGCTCTCATGATGTCATAATTTTGTTGTACCAAGTCTTTTGCCCCAGGCACTCTACTATCTATCATCACCAAATCAATGAAGGAAAAAACATCATAACCATAAATTGCCTTAAAAGGAGTCATACCTATAGACATGTGAAAGGTGGTGTTGTAACATTGCTCGGCCATATGTAACATTTTATCCATATTTATTGCTGCCCCGAAACATAGTTCCACAAATATCCTTCCAACCATTTATTCACAATTTCTGTTTGCCCATCGGTTTGTAAAAGATAACTGGTGCTAGGAGTGAGCTCAATCCTTGTCAATTTAAAGAGTTATTGCCAAAATATACCATGAATCTGTTGTCCCTATCACTAACAATGTTTTTGAGCAGCCCATGCAACTCGAATACTTCTTTAAAAAACACATCAGCAATCATAAGAGCATTGTACTTGGCTGAAAGTGGATAAAAATGAGTAAATTTCGTAAGTCTATCAACCACAACATATAAATAATTTTTACCTTGAACCATAGGCAATCCGGTAATGAAATCAATAAAGATGCTCTCCCATTTTTGTGAAGAAATGGGAAGGGGATGCAAGAGACCTACTGGAAATTCATGCTCACTTTTATTCTTTTGGCATACAAAACATTCCCGGATGTACTTGAGAACCTCCTTTAAGCCCTTCCAATAAAACCTCTCCCTCACAAGTTTGTAAGTCTTAAAGTACCCTTGATGGCCAACCAAAGGAGTGTCATGGGCAGCCCTTAAAATCATGTGCTTCACCTTGGATGCGGATACCAAATAAACCCTTTCTTTGTATAGTATAAGGCCATCCAAAATTCTGAATTTATCATCAACAATCACCTCCTCAAGCAAATTGTTAGTAAACTGATTTTTAGCATATTCCAAGATAATTAACTCTTTCCAATCTGCTGTTATAAAAGACATAGAACATATTTTTGCATCTTTTTGTAAAGCCTTATTGAACATAAAAGCAATTAGAGGTGACCCTTTGACCATACCTTGAAGTGTTACCTCTTTATCACCCACCTTGAATTTGAGCATCAAGCTTTAATAATTGAGGGTAAATTCCCCCAATGAATGCAAGCATTGGACTCCAAGAACAAGATCCATATCTCCAATGTCAATTACATACCTCATGCTCCTTTAAAACAATGGAAAGCTTGGTGACTCTTTTGGTGCAAGGAAGAGAAAATTCATCCGCTATTGTTACCTTGAAACCCTTGACGTCTTCTACAATCAAATCAATCTTAGCTATTGTTGACAATTTTGCCCCCACAGGGCAAATTGTCACCCCTACTATTCGAAACTTTGCTATGGTGCCAAGTTTGTCTTATGAATTAGTTTTGGGGTCCTTAAATATGCATTTACAGCCACCCAAGTGGCCATCTACAGCCAGATGAAGTTTAGTCATTTAGAGGTTTCCAAGGAGCTTTCTTGATTACAGCCAACGCAATGTACAAATATAGCCATGCAAATGATGACGAAAAGGTTTCCTACGGCCATGTAAATTCTGATGGACTCCTACAGCCATCATATAGAGCATACAGTTCGTTTAAAAAAACGTCATCTACAGCTGTTTGAGAGGGTTTTTCTCCTCTTCTAAGCATCACGTACAACCAAAAGCCAAGACATACAAGCTGTAAGTTCATTTATTTTGTCTAAGCAAAGATTTTTTCGGGGTTGTAAGAGGAAGAGTATTTCTTCGGACTTTTTGACCAAAAGAAAGAGCTCTCAGAGGACTGTAACTAAGCCCCAAAAAAAAAATGATTGTGGATATTACAAAGTTTATTTCCTTCGAACTTTTTGTTCGAAGGAAATCAGTTGACAGGAATCCGCAAAAAGAATTCAGGCACAGTTTTTTCGAAGGGCTCCAACTTTTTCGGGGTATACTATCAAAGTTTCTTTCCTTCAGACTTTTTGTCCAAAGGAAATAGCATAGGCAGAAAAGGGACCTTTACAAGAATCCCGAAGGGTTCCTGCCCTTCAGGAATATGACAATTGACTTAACCAAAGGGCTAGGTCCATGAAGGAAAACGACTATTATCAGAAGCCCAAAGGGTGTACATACCCTTCAGGAAAGTTCTTGACTTTTGCCCAAAGGGACACTCTGCAGGGTGTCAAAGGGCACTTGCCCTTCGGAGAGGACAATTGCAAAAGTCCCGAAGGGTATGTACCCTTCGGGAAGGTTCACTTCGAAGAGCCGCGGGAGATTCAATTGGTAGAAAAGGAGCAAAAGGACAAGTCCCGTAGGGCACCTGCCCTTCGGAAAGACTTCAGAGGTGCCCTTCAAAAAGCTCGACTGCCCTTCAAAAATCCCAGGTGCCTTCCAAAAAACCCAAAGAAATGAGAAGCAAGGCAAACAAAGAAAAGGAAGATATCCTTCGGACAAAAAAGTCGGAAGGAATTCCTTCGAACTTTTTGTCCAAAGGAATACTTCGGGAAAATTGCAAGCAAGGAAATAAGACTAGCAAAAGTCCGAGGAAAGACCAAAGAAGAAGAGTCAACAGAAAATTCTGACAGGGAATAAGTCATAGGGTCAAGGAAAAAGTCTGCAGGGAGTCAAAGAGAAGTCAAAAGGAAGATCCGAAGGAACCAAAGAACAAATCCGCAAACATAAAGCCAGTAAACAAGAATTCCGAAGGAATACAAAACCACGGAGAAGACCAAGGAATTTAGGTCCACGGGAAAATACGACGGAAATTAAAGCCAGGATAAGATAAAGAATATCCAAGGAAAACATGAGACAAAGATAAAACCAAAGGAATTAAAGCCAAGGGCAGGAAGCAGAAGTCCGCAGGATAAAGTCCGAAGGAAATTGCAAACAAGAATTCCGAAAAAATTAAGCCAAGCAAAATATCCGAAAGAATTAGGCTAAGGGGTTGAAACAAGGATAATAGACCAAATATAGATAAGATTATCAGAAAATAGAATCCCGCCAAAAATAGACAAGCCATGAATAGGCAAACCAAAATATAAAATACATGCAAGCAAGGGCTATTTTCGATTGACTAGTCAAGGCTTCAGTTGACTAGTTGTTGAAGTCAAGCTCATCTCCGGATCAACTCGTGCTTTCAAATGTTCCAACTCAGCTTCCAACGTTTCAATTGGAGTTTTAATATTAGCATGGCATGGATTTCATGCATGCTCTTCGTCAACTCAGCTCTTCAAACGTTCCAATAGCTCAAAAGGGTTCCAAATTTGGAGGTGGGTGTAACATTTTTGCATGATAAGAGTTTGACTTTCAACAAACCCACCGTCCAATCTCCAACACCAAAGCGTTGGTTTCTAATTTTAGACACGATTCAGCTGAACATGCACAAGAAAATTCAAATGTATGAATCCACCATCCAATTCTAGCGCCAAGGAGCTTTCATGCAAAGAGGAAGACGGCAAAATAGACTTTTGGTAAAGGTTGAGTTGGACGGATTTAGCCTTTTTTCTATTTTCAATGTCAATCTCTTGGCTTTTTGTAATTTTCTATATTAATGGCTTTTCAACCTTGTAAAAAAGATCCCTCTTTTGGCAAGCAATCTTCTGCCAAAGTTTGTGTTGTAAACCTTTTTTCAGAATCAATAAGAGGACTGTGCTTTTTTCAACTTCCAACAGCTAGTATAGTGTACTTTTGTTATAGATTTGCCTAAGTGATAGATTTTCTTTCTTCCTTGTCAAATCTGGATTTGTACCTAGTTACTAGCTGATCATTTATGCAGATCACGTTCTATGTTGGATTGTCTTTTGCTAAGTTATATAATGGATATTAGTGGTTGTTTAGTGTCTTTCACAAACCTATTTTTCCATTTCTCTCAAGCTTAGATCATTAGATTAAACATTTTCGTGAAATACTTATGTGTATTGATCAATTGGAGTTGAAGTTTTGCCTCTTCCTTGCCTGAATTAGTGTTCTCAGAAGCTCGATTTGAGTTAATCAAGCAAATTAGGTGTATCACCATTTTAACTAGGATTTCCTTTCAAGTTCTTTCTTCTTTTTTCCCCAAGCAGTTTGTAGCGTAGAAGTTGAGATCCTCATAGATACATCTTAAAGAAACCAGCCTTCTCTGAAGGTTTTTCTCATCATTGAGACACCCACCCTCATGAAAAAATCTCATTGTTTCAACAGACGCGAGGATTAGCCATTTCAACACATCTTCGATCAGAGTGCAACTCCAGGTTGACAACAGCTACCAAATTTTTGCCAATAAAGTTGTGAGTAGCCCCACTATCGATTAAGATGGTTACCTTGTGTTCCTTATTAAGTCCTTCCTACCCTAAAAGGATAGTACTTTGGTGCTCTCGAAAGAGTAGCAAGAGTGTTGCCCATATCTTGCGGGTCATCTTCATGCACATGCTCATCAACTACATTGTTATCACGCTCATCATTAGTATCAACAATATCAAAATCTAAATCATTATCAATTACCTCAATGTAGTATACATGTCCTTTGACTATGCAACGGTGGCCTTTGGTCCATGGATTCTTGCAAGTGAAACACACGCCTTGCCTTCTTAATTCATCTCTATCATCCTTCATATTGTTGCTATAGGGCAACGATTTATGCGGTGGCACATATGATGTATAAGGCTTCTTTTGTTGCTCATTGGGTGGTGCTCTAGGCTGCCCACCTTGTGTTCTTTGCTGCCCACTAAAATCAGACCTGTTGCATTTGCACCTTTGGGCAGCAAATAAGTGGCTGCCCTTTTTGCCCTTCATAACCCCTGTATGTTGAACATTCTAAATCCAAAGCCTTAGTGATAGCATCTTGTAAAGAAAGAAGGTTAAAAGCCTTAACCAAACCCTTCAAAGGATCAATCAAACCCTCAACAAATAAAACAACCAACCTCTTCTCACTAATATCGGGTACCATAATTGAAACTTTCTGAAAATCAGCAACATACCTTTCAACATCACGATCTTGCTTGAGTTGTGCTAACTCACAAAAATGTATTTCCATATTTTTTTATCAAACCTCTCCATGATCCTTTTGCCAAACTCCTCCATGGTAGTAATAGATTCGTGGCCTTGTGTGATTAGGCCATGAAACCACCACTCATGAGCAATACCCTCCAAATGTAGGTTGACGAATTTTAGAGCCTCATCCTCAAACATGGGGTTAAGTGACAAATATGTCTCCAACGTCTGTAACCAAGATCTCATAAGAAGTTTATCAATACCATCAAAAATAGGAAGAGAAATCTTACCCAACCTTTGTTGCAAATCTCTATGGGGTTGCATATTAGGAACCTTTGGCTTGGATCTTTCATCTCACAATAATCTCGAAAAGATAATAGAGCTTGTGTGTCAAAGCTTAGGGTTGCATACTCTTTTTGACGAATCTCCAAAACATCCTCCCTTGGCGTCCTCATCTCCATTACTGATTCTTTCTACAAAAAAGTGGCCTTGAAGAATTTATGAGGGTTAATAGAAACCCTCTCATTATCACTCGAATTTCCCTCTCCATTGAAGGGGTGGTCTTTGCTTGGAGTTGTAGTATCCTTCAACATGGCTGCAATTTGTATACCCAAAGTATACTAAAGATCCTTTTGGCTTTCTTTGATCAAGCTTTGCAAAAGTTTAACTTGCTCTGAAGAAAATTCATTAGGCTCTTGATCCCCTATAGTCTTTTTCTTTTTTTGATAATACAAGATCTTTTTCCCTGTTTGCATCCAACAACCAACTCATAGGTAGACAAGACCGGTGCTCTGATACCATTGTAAGGTCTCCAAATGAGACGATTTCACACAAAAAGGGTTTTCACAAAAAGGGTTTTTTCCTAAATCCAAAAATTCTAAAATTCTGAAAATAAAATCAGCAAACCCTAGTTTGTAATAAATGCTTCAAAAATCCTTATCAAACCCTAGGCATCACAATGCAAGGAAAGTGAATACAATTTCTAGCCAATATCTTATCCGAAATTCATCTAAATGCTTGCCAAAATAATCAAAAAATTAAATATATGAAAGAAGTACCTTTTTGCCAATTTATTGGGGATCAAACGCCACTTTATGATCGCTGTAAAAATATGATTTTTCCCAAAAACACAACTGTTCTTTGATGTTTTCTGCTTCAAACCCTCGTCAAATATACACAAGTGCCCAAAAATCCAAGAAAATTCTAGCCAAAAAAAGGTCATCCAGGCCAATCGCCCAAGTCGCCAATGTGCAGGAACAATGGCAAAAAAATATGTGCAAGATCTCGCCTTTCACAAGTGAAAATGATCACGAAACCTGTCAAAAATAATTAAATAATAATCTGAAAATTATTATTTAAATTTTTATTAATTTAGGACTTCAAACCTTCCACAAATCTTCTCCAAAACTCCACGCCAATATGCAGAAAATTAGCAAATAATTTTAAAATATTAATTTGCATAAATAGACCTTAAAAGGAGCCTCCAAACCCTCAACCAAGCTTCCAAAATAGTTCACTCCACTTTCAAAAATTGGGAAAATATTAATTAAAACTAATATGCAAGAAATGAGCCTCAAAAACTTCACCAAAACCTCACAAGAGCTCCCCAATGCAAATCGCCCTACTCTAGGGCAAGTAACAAGATCTCCTTAGCAAAGGTGGCGTCAAAAGACACCTTCTATAGACACCTTCTATAGAATGATCAACACTAAAACAGCGAACACCTATTGGACATGCATCCCAATAGCTTCTTCAAGCATGAAGAAACAATATCAATTTTCAGTGTCTTCAATTGTGATCTTCACCTTGTATTTGTACCTTCTAAGGGGGGTGAACCACTTTGCGGAAGTAAAATACCTCATAAAACTCATTTGCCCTTTTTAGAATATCTTTTCCTTTCCTTGCTTTAGCTCCCAAGCCGACATTCTCTTTTTCGAATATAATATTAATTAGTTGCCTTAATAAAATAGTAATTAAAATTACTTTAAAGCTAATAAATTAATAATTAATTCAATTAAATACTTTAGTGGTAAAAACCACTTTTATCAAATATTCTATTAATTAAATAATAATTGCCTTAAGAGAAAATGATAAAAATCACTATTTTGACAATTAATAATTAACTAATAAAATAAAACCCCCAAAAAGGATTCTTTTAGCCTATAGGGAAGTAGACTAAAAGTCTTCAATACCTGGTTAAACATGATATGGAATTGGGGACATTACAAAATCACAACCCTTAAAACGGAGAAGTGCACAAATCAAGTCAAAGCTTTGTTACGCAAAAAGTTTGGAGTTAAGGACCACTGTATGTCTCCAAGGTATGTTTCCTAAGAAAAATTTTGTTATTCTTTTGTTACAAGATTGGATGAGTCTCCCATGGCATGTAGGAGTTACCAAGGAGTTGTTGAAGGGTGGCAACAATAGTATGCACACAAGAATGAAGATCAAATGGATTTTTCCATTTGTGGCAGCAAGGTATCACTTTTTGAATGTTTTTCTTTTGGCAGCTCTAGCTCTTTTTGCATGAACTTTGTGTTCATATTGGCATCCTCAAAGTTTGTGGATATAGAGGACACATGGGAGGTCAACTTGGTAGTGAATTCGTTGGGTTTTGAGAGAAAATTCATAGCTATAGATCATAATTATAGTCCCTATAATAGTAAGCTCAATTTGGGTGACAAGATGAAATTCTCCTTGATAAAGGAACAATTGACTTTGGTGGCAACTTGGGAACTTCCAGCCCTTGGGAGGCATGTTTGGGGAAGCTCAAGGCATGTTTGGGGAGTTGGAGGCATGGTAATGAAGGTCGTATTGTATGGCATAAGGAAACAAATATGATAGGCAACTATCACACCTTCAATTGTCATACTTACTATGACAAATCCAACTCTTGTAAGGTAAAGCATGTTTTCAATATTGTTCCTCTTAAAGTTGCACACATGTTTGATACATCAAGGGGCAAGAGGGAAGTGAGAAAGGGGATCTTCGAGAGCAATTGCATGGCTGTAAGTTGCAAATACAGCCCTTTAATCATCATGTATAGATCTTCTCGCAAAACATTCCTTTCAAATATTGGAGGGCCTAGGAGCATGAGGGCCAAGGATTGGAGGATCACTTTCTGGAGAGGATTTCCAGCCCATGGAAGACACCAAAAAACACAATGGAGAACTTTTTGGACTAATATGTTTGCTTTTTGTACAGGTGTTGATATAAGGGCAATCAAGGCCCAAATGTTCGAAGATCACATTGCTGGAACACATTTTTCCAGCCATTGTCGTAATGCCAATTCTAAAGATTTCTTTGTTTTCATCATCTTATTGGCATTTTTGAAGTGCATGGGTTCAATGGCAAGAGGAAAGAGGATATGGTACTGTTGTTTTTTCAATTCCAACTTGCATGAACAACAAATATTCCTCATATACAGCAGTAGTAGGCTCCACCAAGAGGGTTCTCCCACATAGGAAGAACCAAGGGTTGGGTTGTGCATGAAGTCTATGGTGGGAACAACCCTATGGTACTTCAATTGCTTGAGGACAAACAATTTTGGGCGGGGAGGAATATCATGTCCCTGTTGTGTTAGGGAAATCCTCGAGGACCCTTAGCCTTAACCCATTTCCCATGGGCTAAGGGAAAAGAAAGGAAAAAAAGGGAAATAAGTGGTTTCGAATGAATACATGTAAAAGGTACTTTATGTTATAAGAATCCATTTAAGTTGGGGCCCTTTAAGAGTCATGAGCTCCATTTGACTTAACAAAGTTTTAAAAGCAATCTTCCTTATGATTTGAATATATGTTCCCTCCCTTTTGGGCGTGCCCCTTTGAAGAAGTTGTATAAAAGCAAAAGAAGGTTTCATTTGAAGGGATGCTAATTTGGATATGAAATCTTATGCTCAAGTATGTCAAGCATGAACAAGTGACTTGAGAACGAAACCCTTCAAGTGCACAAAGGAGTTTGGGGATGAAAACCTCCATTTTTTCACACGGCAGCGCTATTCAAGGGCTGTATTTGTACTTCATATTTGTGGATTGCAGATTTGCACCCTATCCTAGGGTGGCGACTTGCTTTGGCAAGTGTGATTGTGTGTTGGGCTTGTGTGGCTTGCTATTGGAAGCCATTTACAGGTTTGTGGGGAGCTCTAGAGGGTGGCGACTTGGCCACTTGTGTTGAAGACCCCGTTAAGGGCTGCGCTACAAGATAATAACCTCTCCTAGGGTTTGTGAATTTATTATCAAATTATTCCAACTATGATGAATTGGTTTGGAGCTGAATTTTTAGGGTTTGGAAGGCTATTTTGTGTCCAAATAATATTCTGAATTTTCTATATTATTCCTAAATTTATTTCTAATTTTTGTGAGGGTTTTGGTGGACATTGGACCTCAAATATCTTCAAAAAATTCATAATAAATTCTACATATTTATTTAGTCATTTTGGTGCAATTTATGAAGGTGAGATATTATAGCAATTGGCATCAAAAGGCTGCCATAAATTACATTGAAATTTTGCACCTAGGCGCCTAGGGTTTGAAGGTTCATCTCACATTCCCAGGGCAAATTTGCATGATTAGATTGTCTACTTGGTGTGCTGAGCTTAGCATATTTTTATGCTAATTTTGGGAGTGTTATTACAGCTAAGGTTTGCTGTTACAAAAATCAAAATTTTACATTTTGGCTAGGGTTTTCAAAATAAAAAATCCAGAATTCAGAAAATTGTCCTATTTGAGGACATTACATAGTTCCAAACGCTTTCATCTTATATGAAAACGTATTTATATTTCCAATTAATATACAAAGAATTTCAAAGAGTCAAGTGCTAACCCAAGCTTCCCTTTCACTGATTATTAGTTCACCATTTTCTTCATTCAATCTACTAATCAATACTGTTGTCTTCCTCCCCACCTACAAAGAAAACAGAGAAAAAATAATGAACAAAGGAGAAGTAAAGATGTGCTTAATCTATTATGGCTGGTACTTGTCTTCAAATTCTGCGACTAGGTAAATACTATATTTCAGTGAATACCACAAAGTTTACCATATTATTTTTCCAGTAAAATATATAATGCTTTCAATAAATGAACTGTTTATGGGAATCAGCTTACATTAGCTTTCAAGGCAGCAAAATTATCATAAGGCTTGTTCACCAGCTCTGTTTTGGGAAGGAATGCTCTTAAACCCTGAAAAACAGCCCCAGGAAAATCAATTCTCAATCCTATACATTATTGCTAACAAAAAACAAGAAAGGATAGAGCAATAGGAAATTGGATTTTACCTCAATCCTTGTAACAAGCCCACCAGTGTTCCATTCCAAAATCCAAACTTCTATAGGCTCATTCAGCTGTTTAATCTGTGAAACATCCAAAGACGACAATCAAAACTTACAAATTCAAATTTGGAATGGTATAATTCTTTGGGGTAATCCTGAGGTACCTGATGGTTTGATAAACGCCACTAACATGCTTTGTACAGAGCAGAATTAGTTAATATTTTAATGAACCGGTTTCAAAATGAACTTTTCTTGTTTTGCAATATCACTAATAATAAGGATTCTGGCTGAACGGCCAAAATTACTTCAGCATGTTGGTTTTAAGGATGTCCTTGAAATGGATTGCAGAAAACATGTGTAGGCAGACAAATATATGTCAAATAATATGATAAAATACATCCAGAATTCAAGACATGCATACTAAAATCTTTAAGGACAAGTATAAGTAAATCCAGGTAGAGCACGAGTTCATCACCCAGATGCTCCAGGTAGAGCATGACTTCATTACCCAGATGCTAAGTTATCAGTATGGGTTTGTGTACGAGTACAGGGGTTTGCCCTTTTTAGGACCTTGGTACAGTATAGAGTGGGAATGTCAATACAAAAAATAAATATAAATATAAAGAATATAAATATTGCAGACAAAATTAACCAATATATCAATGTTATATGCATAAAATAAACAAAAAAAAGTACAAATCACTACTGATAATTGATAATTCAAAATATTGAATAAGTCATAACATATGATATACCATATAGGTTAATATTATCTGTTCAAAATGGGAAAATAATCCATTGTCATAGTCAAACTCAAGAGCTTGACCGGCTAGTAACTAGGTACGAATCTAGATTTGACAAGAAAGAAAGAAAATCTATCACTTAGGCAAATCAATGACAAAAGTACGCTATACCAGTTGTTGGAAATTGAAAAAACACAGTCCTCTTATTGATTTTGAAAAAGGTTACAGCACGATCTTTGACAGAAGTTTTCTTGCCAAAAAAGGAATAATTTAATCCAAGGCTGAAAGCCAACTTATAGAAAAATACAATAGCCAAGAGATGGCGTTGAAAAATAGGAGAGATGCTAAATCCGTTCAACTCAGCCTTTACAAAAAGTCTATTTTGTCTTCTTCCTCTTTGCATGAAAGCTCCTTGGCGCTAGAATTGGACGGTGGAATCATATGTTTGACTTTGCTTGTGCATGTTCAGCGGAGCCATGTCTAAAATTAGAGACCAACTCTTTGGCGTTGAGAAATGGACGGTGGAACCAGATTTGACCAGTCATCTTCTCTTTTGCATGGAATGTTATGCCAATCTAAAAAAAAGAACTCCGTTTGACTTTGTTTGAAGACTGAGCTGGAGGAAGAGATCACCCGACTTTGCATGTAAAGCCATGTCAAGAGTTAATAGATGAGCTCCACTCGAACTGTTGGAACGTTTGGAGAAGTGTAACTTTGACTAGTCAAAATGTGGGTCAACTAAAACTTAGCAATCCGCCAAAAATAGCCCTTGTTCGCATGTATTTTCTCTTATTTTGGTCTGTGTGTTCGTGTCTATTTTCTGCGGACTCCTATTTATGAATTATCTTATCTATATTTGGTCTATATTTCCTCCGTTTGACTTGTTTCAACTTCCCGTCGCTTAATTCTTTCAGAATTCTGGCTTTACCTTGGTCTTGGATCTTCTTCGGACTTATTTCCTTGGTCTATCTCCTTCGGATTTTTCTTGACTTCATTATTGCCTTATTTCTTTTGGAATTCTTTGTTTCGTGCCCTTAGCCTTTATTCCCTTTGGCTCTTTTGTTTTTTAAATTCCCACAGGCAAGTCCGCGGGATTTGTCTCCTTGCATTCCAAAAACAGTGCTTCGGGCTTCCTGTCTTAATCCTTTCCCAAAGGGTAGGTGCCCTTCGGGCTTTTGGTAAAAGCCTTTAAACTTGTCAAATGGACCTTCTCGAAGGGCAGGTGCCCTTCGAGTTTTTTGCAAATGTCCCTGCCTATCGAATAACCCTTAAGAAAAAGGCACCCGGGTTTTTTGAAGGGCACCCGGGTTTTTTTGGAAACGTCCCTTCCAAAGGGTACATCACCCTTCAAGTTCTTTGGAAGTGTCCTTCGAATATTTTGACTTTTCTTTTGAACTTTTCCGAAGGAATTCCTTCGGACAAATTGTCCAAAGGAATTCCTTCAGGATTTTTGTCCAAGTCTATTTGCTTGTTCTTCAATGTCTGCAACTACAGACTCTTCACTAGCACCTACTTCGGATTCTTCATTGCTTGTTACTTATAAAAAGAGATAAATCATTCACCATGAGAAACCCGAAATGCACTATCCTGAGTAATTCAGGTTTCTAAACCCGAATTACTTCTGATAAAACTTTTATAAGCAAAGAACTTCTCAAAACCCGATTTGCACTGTCCAGAGTAATTCGGGTTTTCCAACCCGGATTACTTCTATTGATAAAACTTTCATAAGCAAAGCACTTCCCAAAACCCGATTTGCACTGTTTAGGGTAATTCAGGGTTTTCAACCCAGATTACTTTTGCTGAGGGGTTTCAACTGTTGATTACTCATAAAGTGAAATAAGTTGTGCCTCTTGTAAAACCCGAAGTCTCGCTTGAATGTTCACCCTCTCACACTTGGGCAAAATTTTGGTATGTAGGCCAAAAAAATGGCCAACAGGGACCTCCAGGGCAGTATCCGGAAACATAGCCCAGATGTAAAGGATGTAGCCATTAAGCAAGCATCATCAATTAAACAATTGATAAATGAGTTGAGAATGATTTAGATGTGTAAGAGCTACCTTATGTCGAGGTGCTTCGGTTGCTTTGATTGCAAAACTGCACTTATCAGCTTCTATCAGTGCGTAAGCCACCAAAATGCCTGCATTTCCCATATGGAAATAGATATAAGGTGAACTATGAAACATTTCCCTAGCATTTCCAAAATTTAAAAAGCAGGGAAGATTTGCTAGGTATTTCCCAGCTGTTTCTTCCTAAACAAGGGCATTTCCAATGCTAAAAGGTATCAATGAAATTATCTTTTTACTTTTTTACAGGATGGGACCCACCAAAAAAAACTAGCAAAAAACAGAGAAAATAAAGCATACAATCAAAGAAACCAAATAAAAAGCACTCATGTCAAATAGGATGAGTTGTAGTGCTAAAAGCAAATGAGATTTAAAACTGGATACCTGAGTTCTAACCCTAGGAGACATATTAAAAAGTTATATTGGATAAAAATTGTATCCAACATGCTATGTGCGGCGTACCCCAATAGACAAGGTCGAGCGTAGGTCCTAGGTGAATTTGACAAAAAAGTAACCCCACAGTCATGGCAGCTAAATATAAAGGGAGGAATTTACAAAATCAAAAAAAATCATGTGTACAAGGTCAAGGGCAAGTCCCAGATGAATTTGACAGAAGAGATACCCCACAATCATCATACCTATATATAAAAAGAATACATTTATAAAATAAAATGTGTGGAGGGGTGCGTGCAAAGGTATGCATGCAGGGGTGTGTGCATGTGTGTGCCAGTGTATGTGGGTGTGTTAGTGTGTGTGGGTGAGAGTGTGTGGGGGAATGTGCGCAAGTGTGTGCACAAATGTGCAAGTGTGCATGTGTGTGTGCACGCGCGCGTGTGTTTGTGTGTGTGCACACATGCATGTTTTTGTGTGTGCACTCCTAGGGTCTTTGTGTATGTGTGCGTGTGGGGGTGTATGTGGATGTGTGTGTGTGTGCAAGGGTGGGTGCGTGTGTGTGGGCATGGGGGTGTATGGATGTGTGTGTGTGTGCATGTGTGTGCACATGCACGCATGTGTATGTTAGTGGGCATGCACACATGCATGTGTGTGTGGGTGCGCATGCATGCATTAGGGGGTGTGTGGGTGTGTGTGCGCAGATGTGGGTGCAAGTGCATGTGTATGCGAGCGGGTGTGTGTGTGTGAGGATGTGTATGTACGCACATGCTTGTGCACAAGGGGGTAGGTGGGTGGGGATGTCTGTGTGTGGGGGGGAGTGCAACTATGTGTGCGCGTGTGGATGTACGTGTTTGTGGATGTGTGTGCGCTTGAGTACAACATGGATTTTGAAGACTTTTGCACTTGGAGGATCTTCTTTAGGTTTTGTAATGCTATCTAGATCCCAAACCCATGAGATATTACTAGATAACAAATGGACGATAATGTTGAGCTTGTTGATATCAACCCTTTTTATAGTCACCTAGGCCACTTGGCCCTAATAAATTTGGAACATTAATATATCTGGACTAGTGTACTCAAGTTGTCATCTCTATTTGAATAGTTGTATTGTATAACTTAAATTTTCACAAATAGTATTTTTTCATTTTTTGCTTCAGAAATCCTAAATAATATTATGGCCCGCCTTAGACGTGGTGTGGGGTAAGCTTGACCCAACACTTTAGCTTTGTAAACCTGGGTTAAGCTGTAACATACCCCATAATTGTTGCATAAACTCGCCATGTGTCTGCTGGATTTATGGACCACCTTATTGTTAAACATGCATGGCATCAAATTTCCAAATATTAAATACAACCTACAAAAAATAACTTAAGCACATATCAATGATGTATGTAAGTCATACTTGCTTATTTGTAAATTGCAGCAAGTTTATAGACACAATAACACTTATAAAACACCCTACAAGTAGCAGGATTAATTCAATGAAATTTACAAGAATTGTAGAAAAAAGCGACAAATTACAAACTTTGGCACTTCAAAATACTCATAAGCTGCAAAACTAATGACTTGTGTAATAAATTCCACCAACCTGTACTTTATTCATTTATCCAACCACTATCTTTGTATATTGACACACCTGCTTAAATAAAACTCATCATGATGATTGTGCCTCTTTCAACTTTGGAGTTATCATTACACCTCATACAATCAACTGGACACTTGACACTTGCAACTTGTTGGCAAAATTCTATGCCGCTTGTGTTTTCTTGGTTTTATTGACTCACCAAACGAGCAGTGACACAATTCTGCAATAGTTGGATAAATCACCATTGGAAAGGTGATTTTCCTCTGCATTTGAGAGGGGCACTTCTCTTGTAGGAAATGGGTTTTGGAGGGTTTTTTTGTATTTTAACCGGAAAGCACAAAAAGGAAACAAAAACGAGAAATGGAGAAAGCTGAAAATGGAAGAAGAATGGAGGGGGATGGAGGTGAAGGTGAGAAACCCTAAACTCGGAGGACCCCCTAAATATATCGGATTTAAATGAAATGATTGGTAATTCTTCCTCTCACATGAAAATGGAAGTAGGAGTAGCAGATGTAAAGGGAACAAAAGGCTTGCCTGAAAGCACAAAGTCTCTTCAAAACTCATATTGGGTACACTTGGTACAAAGCCCATACACATGGCTTTCAACACAAAGTTTGCAAACACCATGAAATGCACACAATGATCAAAAGTACAGAATTTTAATGGCTTCTCTATCTACGAACAAAAATACAAATTCCATAAACAAAAAGCATTAAAACCCCACAAAGCCAAAGAATGATTTCACCCACTTGTTTGTATTCCATCGCACAAATCCGAAAAAGTACAAAGCACACATAAAGTTGCACCCAACCTTTCCCCAAGAGTTTTGAAAGAAAGAAG
The DNA here is from genome assembly GCA_037957365.1 of Torreya grandis. Lineage (NCBI taxonomy): Eukaryota > Viridiplantae > Streptophyta > Pinopsida > Cupressales > Taxaceae > Torreya > Torreya grandis. Next base: position 717,478 of record JARHVA010002418.1, read on the forward strand.
AACCCCTTCTCATGATCTAAATTTTCTCTTTTGTACATGTTTTCACCCACAAAGGAAGTTAAAAAGCCAACCTTTACACTAAATCTAGAGCTTCATTTCCTCTAACTACAGTTTGCCCACATTTGATTTTATTATTGGGCATTTTTACAAAATTAAATACAATTGTGATTTTGCATTTAAAAAGAATTAATTTGATCAGTGACTCCAAATGCATAGTTTTTCTTGGTGCTCTTCCTCAGCACTTCTTTTTTACATTCTTTTATGACTTTAAATAAATTAGTTAATTCTAGAGGAATTAATAATTGAAGTTATTTAATTTCCAAATTAGGCCCACAAACGTCATCTTCAAAATTTATTCCATGTGGTCTGTCTATAGCATTGCTTGTCCATTGGGTTGAAGAGTCAAGTAGAGCATTACCAAATATTGAACAACTAAAATCAATGGAAATTGACCTAAATGGGTAGTGAAATTTGAATGACAAATTTTCACTACGACACCACTAAAGACTAGTCAATCAACTCACTTGTTGGATAAATTAACTCATGACTCACACAGTCAATCAAACTCAATCACTAAGTAGTTGTAGGTATGTCACCTTGAACTTATTGCTCGTCATATCTCCAAGGTGAGGCCATCCTTAATTAAGTTATCAATTTAGCTTGAATAGTTGTAACTGGCTCTCTAACTAAATGACTAAAAATAGGAGAGTAAGTGGCACCATAACTAGCCCATCGAGTGTGTTTATATCAAAGATGGCGTCACATCATCCAAATGGCACCACAATTTCATCACATGGCCTATTACAATTATCTGAATTATGTATGCAATTCAATAGACAACATGGTAACTACAGAGTTTAATGTATAAGCAGTCAAACCAAAATTGATAGAACTATGATTGTCAAAGCAACAATAGAACTTTGGTTTATAGAGAACCTCGGGCAGTGAAGATCTATTCCACTGTCCATGAAGACAAACCTTTTCTTTGTGTTATTATGGAGACCAAGCAATGGTTCATCTTTGATAAAAGATTCATACATGTTTTCATTGTGATAATAGGACAAATTTATGGTTGTCATAAGATGATTCCAATGTCTATTTCGTTGTTCAAGTTCAAGAACCATCGCCTCCAACTAGGGCTCAAAGAATTCTTTGCGTGATGCTGTTGGGATGTTTTTCAACACTGAATAGTTTACTTCCACCGGCTGCTCCTGCAACTCAAGGTTGTTGCCTAAATCATTGTCAACCATCCAAACTTTATGCTCCTTCGGTAGTTGCTCCGTGATGACTTGTTTGACCGAATTTGGCTGCCATTCATCTTCCTCTGGTACACATTTCCCATATAAACAACAAAAATCTTTGAATGTCAATTCATCCCTTATCATAGGATCAAGAATCAAATATTTATTGTGACATGCATTAATATTATTAAAAATCAACTCGGCCTCGTCTTCCTGTATTGGTTCCTCTTGTTGAATGAATATGGGCATGGTTGGGTGTACATAAGTCCTTAAGGGGAGTCCACGGCTATTATTGAATGTATAACCATGTTGTGCCTGTAATGATCTTCCCTCACCATTAGAATTCTAAGTTAGCGAGTTATTCAACTGCTGCATTTGTTGAACTAATTGTGACATCAACATAATTTGCCCTCGGGTCCATCGGTCAAACTGTGCATCATTTATGTTGTTTATGTTGACCTTATGATTTGAATACATAAAGCTTATCAAAACCCTCAGGCTGGCAAGATGAAAAGCTCTGATAACACTATAATATTCGAAATATTTTACAAGAATTCGGATTTCTCGTAATTCCGTTTAAATAAAATATAGATTTTATAATTGAAATAATAATTTAAATAATTATGTTGAGTTTAATATAGAGTTTTCGGATCTCAAACAATAAAATATAATTCCACAAGGGCTTTCGTCCTTGGGTTTGATAATAAAGGTTTTCGTCCTTGTATTTGGATTATGCAATTTACGGGGTTTCGTCCTTAAATACCATTGTAAAGCGACTGCTTATACAAGTTATATATTTGAATTCATTATTGGATGCTTCATACTTCCACATCTCTTCTCCTTTATATAGTCTTTAAAAACTTCTCCCAAAGGAGGCGTCCCATCCAAGAGGCACCTCTTCACCAAAAGATGTGACCATTGACATTTCCATCGGCATTTCCGTCAACATTTCCGTTAACATTTCCGTCGACATTTTCGTTAACATTTCCATCGACATTTCCGTTCATTTCCGGCAACAATTCCGTTCGACACTTCCATTCACTTTCAACAACAATTCCATTTGACATTTCCGTTCATATCCGTTTAATGATTGTTGTATTAAATGGCAACGCTGCTCCTTGGCAGCGATTTCTCCTTAGCAGTGATTTCTTCATGTGAAGTGGCAGCGCCTCTCCTCGAACTCAGCGATCTCCTTGGGGATATTACACATATGCAAGACTCTCATCTCATGTGCATGGATGTTTTGAACGGTACATCTAACGAAGATGTGCAATCATGCAGTTGACCACTTTTGTCTATCCATCTATTTGGAGATGGGATGCATTGGACTTGTTTAATTGTGTCCATCATGGACCATAGTGTAGAACAGAAGATACCAACAAATCTGGAGTCCTTGTCAGACATGATGCTTCGGGGTAGGCCAAAATGAACCCACACATGCTTGAAGAAGAGTTTAGCAGTCTCCTCTACAGAGATCCCCTTTTTGTAGGGTGCTAGAATTGTCATCTTTGAGAGCCTATTGACCACCACAAAAACACAATCATGATCATGCCTTGTTTTAAGAATACCTAACATGAAATCCATTGAGACAAACTACTAAAGTTTTTCTGGAACTGGCAGAGTCTAAAAACCCTGCTTCCAATTGGTTGGCTTCACGATAGCGCAAGATGTGCAAGACTTAATGCATCTGGGGACATCATGATGAAGCTTTGGCCAATATAAATACCTCTATAAAACTGCCACTATTTTATCCACCCTGAAATGACCTACTACTCGGTTGAAGTGAGCCTCTCAAATCATTTTTTGATGCTCCCGTGTAGGAACAAAGAGGTGTCCCATGTGGCACAAAATTCCCTCCTATAGATAAGAGTCAAGAACATGTCTGCTATCTTTCAATCTCTGGAATGGGTCAGAACAGTTTGTCTCATTCATACAACTGAGAGTATTTGGGCCTGGCCAGTCCCCAATGACCTGGATCTTCTCTTGGTGCATGTGTACACCATCCTTGTTGATGATGTAGCCCATGTATTTGATACTTTCCATGCCAAAGGAACACTTTTCTATGCTGGCATAGAGCTTATGCTAAGACAAGGTATATAGAACCTGTTGAACATGGTGTGCATGCTCTTCCCATGTCTTACTAAAGACAAGAATGTCATCCAAGTAGACAACCACAAAAGAGTCTATGAATGATCGTAGGACATCAATCATCATCTTCGTGAAAGTCATCAATGCATTTGTTAGAACAAATGGCATGACCAACCACTCGAACAAAGCCCTCCTTGGATTTGAAGGTGGTCTCCTAGACGTCCAGCTCGATGGAAACCTTTGGCATGCACACTAATGGAAACCTATAACTTGATCTCTATCATGCAATCTCTTGGTATTCCTCTTTTGGTGTTGTCATTTTTAGAGTGATTTTAATGCCCATGTTGGGAACCAACAAAAAGTTATATATGATCTCACAGAGGATGAGCTTTATCTTCAAGAGATAATACTATTAAGAATTTGGTTTATAGAGAACCTCGGGCAGTGAAGATCACAACTCATGGGAGGCTTCTTCTTGATTTTCTAACTTGTTTCCTGAATTTGAATAAATTTACTTGCTTCCCTCATAGCAAAAGTGCGAATGTGGTGGATTATGTTCTACAGTTCTTGCAAGCATATTTTTTATTTCCAACACTCGCAATTTTCTTATCTACCATTAGCTTGCTCCTGTCAATCATGTTGTTTTGGCTTTCACTCTTCAAGCAAATTCCCATTCCACCTCCCTTTCCCACCATAGTCCTCTAATTGCCCTTACATCACAATCCATTTTGATCTTTGCTATTGTTAAGTAATTTGGCCTGTCAAGGCCAAATTACTACCCCTATTATTCGAAAATTTCCCTAGAACGGTCAAATCCCCTATACAGCTGGTCAAATTGGCTAATTATAGTCTAAAAGCATGAACAAGGTGATAATAGTCAAAGTATCAAATACAGTCATGATGAAGAGACCTACAACAATGTTACACAGTCAAGTGTGTTCTGAGGCAAGATACCTTTAGCAAGTTCAAAGGCATATCTCCTACTCAAAATGTCAAATACAGTTATAAAGCTACAAGCTTGTAGGAGGAATAAATTCGTAAGGTGGATAGGAGTGTCATAAAAAAAAAGGCATATTCAAATTCAAAAGGCTTTATATAGGGTCACTCATCATATGCACCTACAGTCAGTCACCAAAAAGACAACTCTACAAGTCCTTTTTTTGGGGGCCTATATCAATCTTTTCCATATCGAACTTGAAAGAGTTTAATCAAATGGTTAAATACTATGCTGGTGAAGTGATTTTATACAGGGCACATGGGCTAAGTGTGGGAACAATTTCCTCAGACTTTTTGTCCGAGGGAAAAGGTCCAAGTGAAAGGAGATTTCAAGGATTTTACAATAAGTCTGAAAGAATTCGAAGGGGCAGTTCGTTTTCAAAGGGATCGTCCTCACAAAAGCCCGAAGGGTATGTGCCCTTCGAGAAGGTCTATTCCAAAAATCCCGAAGGGTATGTACCCTTCGGGAAGGTTCACATCATGATTTCGAAGGTGCATTTTGCAGAAATTCGAAGGGACAATTTCAAGCAAAGGAGACCATTTACAAAATCTCGAAGGGTAGGTACCCTTCGAGAAAATTCAAGGGATAAAATCCATAGGGTCACTTCGAGAGGCCAAAAGGACTTTCCAAGTTTTCCGAAAGGCAGAAAAAATAAGTTCAAAAAATTCGAGGGGCTTATTTTCAAAGGAACGGCCCATTACATTTTTCCCGAAGGGTATGTGCCCTTCGGGAAAGTACACTTTCAGAAAACCCGAAGGGCATGTACCTTTCAAAAAGGTCATTGGCAAAAAACCCAAAGGGTACATACCCTTCGAGAAGGTTCACTTCGAGATTTTAAAGGACGTTTTCAAAAATCTCGAAGGGTACATACCCTTCGGGAAGGTTCACTTTGAGATTTTAAAGGACGTTTTCAAAAATCCCGAAGGGTATGTGCCCTTCGGGAAAGATCACCTACAAGACTTTCGAAGGGTAGGTCACTTGTAAAGAGGCAAGAAAAGAGGACATTTCCTTCGGACTTTTTGTCCGAAGGAACAAGGGAATGAACAAGCAAATGAAGACTCGGACAAAAAGTCCGAAGGAATTCCTTCGGAAAAGGGAGAGAGCTCAAAAGGAAGAGTCTTAGACAAATTCCCATGGACTTTTTGTCCACGGGAAAGTGGAAATCCAAATGGACAATTCCTTCGGACTTTTTGTCCGAAGGAAAGTCCGAGCTACAGAAAAGACATAAGTCTGAGTTAATTCTTGCGGACATTTTGTCCACAAGAAAATTGCCAGGGAAAAGTCCCGAAGAAAAGTCCACAAGAAGATCACCAAGGGAATAAACACAGAAAAGTCATGGACTTTTTGTCTGGGGATATCAAGCAAAACTGCCATAGACAAAATCCCAAGGAAGAACCGAAGGAATAAGGAAATGGGCAATTCCTGCAAAAAATAGCCAAAGAAAAGAGCATAAGAAATAAGTCTCGGAGTTTTTGTCCGAGAGGCAAGGTCCGAGCACAAGACAAGCCAAGCAAATACAGCAAAAGCCATAACAATTAAGGACGAGGGAAATGCATGCGAAGAAACAAGGGAACTGAGAGCAAAATGCCAAGAAATAGCAAACGATTTAGTCTAAATATATCTCCCACTTATCAAGATCCTTGTCCATGCAGGCAAGAGGCTATTTATAGTAGACTGGTCAAAGCTTCAGTTGACTGTTTGACCAAAATCACGCTTCTTGATTTTCATGCAATCCAAAGTTTTCAACGTTTCAGGCAGTTCCAACGGAGTTCTCCATTCAAGATGTGGCGTAGCTTTTCATGCAAGTGGAGTTCATTGGAGGTTGACTAGCCCTGAGTTGGAGTTGACTGGACAAGCTTGTTACACATCTTCCTTGTTTTTCATACAAACAGGAATATCTCTTCCTCCAACTCAGCTTTCAAACAAATCAAATGGAGTTCCTTATTTAGAAATTTGACGTAGTTTTCCATGCAAAGGAGTTTGACTTTCAATGGGCCCACCATCCACACCTCTACGCCAACCTTGGATTCATGCATGTTTGAAGATTTTTGGAGAGTGTATTGTTTATTTTAAGAATTAATCTTTCAAACTTGGCTCCACCACTTATTTTCTATGCCAAAGTTTGGAGATGCATGCAGATTTTGTCAAGGAAAGATTTTATTGAATATTCTAAACATTGTAAAAGAGGTTAAGTCTTGAGTTAATTAACCAAGACTAACCCTTTCCCTTTTTAGAAACTCCGCATGGGCTATTTCAGGTTTTGGGAAAAGCTTATTTATTTTGGCTTAATCAAGTCATTTAGAAGGGTCCCTGAAGTTTTGAAGGAAGAAATTGTACGCTGAACCATTCATCAATAAAGAAGTTATTGTTCTGAATCTGAGTTTTGACAGAAGATAGTGTGTAATTTGATTGTGCATCAACGTATAAGTGATATTTATCTCCTTTTGTAGGTCCCTTCTTCACCTATCTCTCCCTTTCTCACCCTTTTGTAGGTCATTTGAAGAGGTTTTCAACCCTTCATCTAAAATATTTATGCTTAAGGACAGAATTATAGATTTCATTTGATTATATGTGTGCATTGATTTCAGTAACTTAAGAGGGTTTGGACAATTCAGGTGCATCACCCCCCTTTAATTAGAATTTTTTTCAGTTTTCCTTTCCCTTTTCAACCCAAAAATCACAGTAGTCAAGTTTATTGAAACATCTAAAGGGAACCAGCCCTCTCTGGAGGTTCTTCTCATCAAAAAGTCACCCACACTCTGAGAAGTTCCAATTGTATCCGCTGGAGTGAGGGTGTGCTTTGCACATCTTCAATCAGGGTGCACTCCAGAGTGATAACAGCTATGCCATTGATTTACATTGCTTCCCTTCCAGCTTATGACCACATACCATTCTCTCCATCATCGTTGCCAAGTACAAGTTATTATCTCATGTCCAGAAGGAAGCAGCATTTGATTCCTTTCCACACAAGGTTCACATTTTATTTCATACCATCTTCCCGAATCCTACCCCATGAATCATATGTACGATGATGAGTGTAAATATATGCATTGCAGGCTTTGTTTTGTTCTTAGCTCATTGTAATGTCCCCATTCCGGTTCACAAGTAAACAGGGATTGAAGACCTTTAGTCTATTTTTCCCCACTAACGGATAACTTTCGTGTATTTTATTTTATTAATTGATTAACATTGTCTGAATAGTGATTTTGATCATTTGACCAAATAAGGCAATTTTAGTTAATTAATAGAATATTACTAAAAAGTGGTTTTTACCACTAAAGCATTTTATAAAAATGGTTTTAACTACTACCGCACTTGAGATTTCAAATAATATTGAGAGAAGGTATTTTAATTAAATGTTTGCTCAAAACTGATTTAATTACTCTTGTAAATTGGGTCAATTAATTATTTATTTATTAAATTATTGTCTTACAGTAATTTTAATTACTAAATCTATTTTGGTAATTAATTTAATATTATTGTTAACAATTCTTCCACAGGTCAGATTGTCTCTTGCCATTCGGAAAATTCACATCTCCGTCCAAGGAAAGAAAGAATACATTGGGAAAGAATACATTGTTTTTCTTTTGTGAGGGCCTTTGCTACAACGAGAATTCCTTCGAACTTTTGTCCAAAGGAATGGTTCATCAAAGAAGGCAGAATGTCACATAGCTTCGGAGAAGTGCTAAGGACATAAGTCTGCAGGAAATTACAAGTTTCAATTCCTTCGGGGAATTTGCAGAGCTTACAACAAAGTAATTCCTTCGGACTTTTTGTCCGAAGGAATACTTCGGAGAATCCAAGAGAAAAGTCCGCCCAAAAAGCAAGAAAAAGCCAAGGAATAATTCCTTTGGACTTTTTGTGCGAAGGAATTCCTTCAGACAAAAGTCCAAAGAAATCCGAAGGAATAAGTCCGTGGAATTGCAAGGGGTGTCTTTGGAAGACAGAAAAGAGAAAAACAAGAAACCCGAAGGGCAGGGTACCCTTCGAAAGGGTCATTTTCAACAATCCCGAAGGGCACCTACCCTTCGGGAGGGTACACGTCAAATTCGGGACCCCTGCAAAAACCCGGGTGCCCTACAATTTTTTCGACAAGGGCGCAGATGAAGGGCAAAAGCCCTTGCGGAGGGCACTTGGTCGGTGCCTGGACCTTTGTGCATTTTTCGAAGGGCATTTTGAATATGCAATCAAAGACAAAAGACGAGAAAATACCTTCGGGCTTTTTGTCCCTAAGGAATTCATTCGGACAAAAAGTCCAAAGAAATTCGGAGAGGCCCGTGTAAAAAAGCCGACAGAGCAAAGTTTGAAATCAGAAAAGAGCAAAGGCAAAGGACAAAGGATTAATTCCTTCGGGCTTTTTGTCCGAAGGAATTCCTTCGGACAAAAAGTCCGAAGAAATTCAAATAAAAGAATAGAGACAGGAAGCCCGAAAGAATGATTCTTTCGGAAAAGTCGAAAGACAATTTTCCCGAAAGAAAATAGCAAAGACCTGAAGGAAAGAATTATTTCGAAAAGTTTGAAAACAAAGTCACAAAGGAAGCAAGACGCCAAAGTGTTCAAGCACAAAAGGGGCTTGACAAAAAATAAAGCCCGAGAAAATGCCAAAGGGTGACGTCCCGCGAGACGTCAAAATTTTGACTGCGGGAAGTAACCGTTGAAGTTCAAAGAGGAGTTCGACTAGAGCCAAGAAAACCGAAAAAAGAACAAAGGTAAAGCCAGAATTCTAAAAGAATTAAACCACTGGAAGTTGACCTCAAATTAAGCAACAAGAAGTTGAAAAAAGTCAAATAGAGGAAATATAGACAAAATACATCCAAAATTAGAATCCCACCCAAAATAGACATGAACAAGCAAACCAGAATAGGATAAAATACATGCAAGCAAGGGCTATTTTCGATTGACAGGTCAAGGCTTCAATTGACTGGTTGAAGTCATACTCATCTCCAGATCAACTCATGCATCCGAAGGTCCAACTCAGCGTCAACCGGAGTTCCAAATTCGAACGTCGAGTTGACGGTTCTAGATTTAGAGTTGACTAATTGTTAAACGCCACATCTACCAGGAGTTTTCCATGCAAAGGAGAATGATCTCTTCGTCCAACTCAGCTTATCAAACGGCCAACTCAGCCTTTCAAACGTTCCAACTCGGTATCAAGCAGCTCACGTAAAGTTCTAAAAATGACATTGGCGTGAATCTCCATGCAAAGAGAGGTGGGCAGTTCAAAACAAAGACAAGTTCACTTCCTCAAGCGCAAGAAGCTTCATGCAAAGACAAAAGGAAAACATATTTTATTGAAAGGCCAAGTCTACCTTGAGTTAATCTAAGTTAATCCTTCTCTTCATTTTTTTTTAACATCAATCTTTGGCTTTTGTAATTCTCTATAAATTGGCTTTCAGCCTTGATTAAAATCATCCCTCTCTTGGCAAGACCAGACTCTACCATTGGTGAGTTGTGTAACCTCTTCAATCAATAGAAGGACTGTACTTTCAGATTTCAAGTGTTGGCATAGTGTATATTCATTCAGCAAATTTGCATATGTGGTAGATTTCTCTCCCTTTCCAAATTTTGATTTTTTTGTCTTTTGTTGAAGCTGTAAGTGGATGTTAGGTGGTTGCAAAGTGTCTTGTATCAGACTTCTCTTCATCATTTTCCCTCATGTTTTGGTCATTGAATCGAACCTCTTCATGAAATATTTATGCATAAGTGATTGATTGAAATCAAAGGTCTTTCTTTTCCCTTGTTTGTTCAGTATTCAAGGTTCCAAGTTGAGTGGATCAATCTTCTGGTATATCACCTTTTTTAGGTAGGATTTCCCCTTAAAGTTTCCTTCTCCCTTTTCCATGGGAGTCCGCAGCATAGAGTAGAGATCCTCATTGATACATCTTACAGGAACCAGCGTTATCTAGAGGTTCTTCTCACCATTGAGGCACCCACCTTCGTGAGAAGATCCCATTGTTTCAACCAGATAGAGGACTGGCCATTTCATGTACGTCTTCGATTCAGGGCATAGCTCCAAGTTGACAACAGTTATAAGTGGGAAAAAAAGTAAATGTTGGCTAGGAGGGAAAATAAAAGAAGAAAATATATTTTGAAAAATGGTTAAGTGATTTTTAAAATGTATTTTGCCTCCAAGAGTGGGTCGCCCCACTTTGAAGACCATATATGGACATGAGGGCTTCTATTTTAGATATGTTGAATTTATATATTGAATCTTCATGCTTGAAGAATGATTGAGATGCATGCCCAATAATTGCTACCACAGTTTGAACTGAATTATCTTCAAAAAGGTGTTTTGGAACACCACCTTTGCACAAAAGAATATTTTGTCTTGCCCTTAGAGTGGGGGGATTTGCTTTGGAAGTCTTTGGAGAGTGTTTTGAAGTCAATTGGAGGTCCAATTGATCAAATCAAATTTCTAAATTTATTGCTAATTTTTTGAATTGTGTTGGGATTTGTGAAGGCTTGGTGAGGGTTTTAAGGCCCTAATTTGTTGAAAAAATAAATAATAATTTTCTGAATTATTATTTAATTATTTGACAGAGTTTGTGGTCAAGTTTGACTCTTGAAGTGTTGATTTATGCCAAATAAATATTCTGCAATTTTTTCTAACATTGGCGACTTGTGTATGCGAGCTTTGGAGGTCATTGAGGGTGCCCTAGGCCCTAGTTCAGGAATCGTATTTTTTCTGAATTTATTGCAGCCTTGTTTGACTTGGGTGACTTCTCTTGGAAGGCATTTTGATCACCTTGGATGCCCTAAATGGTTGCTGGAATTATTCCTATATTTTTGGCATTTTTCATATGGTGTTTGTTAGAGTTTGAAGAAGTATTTGAGGAAGGAACAGTTGTTTTCTGAGATAAAAATCAGATATTTCCAACAAGTCTAAATCAGAATTTAATCCTCCTATTGTGGTAAAAAGATACATTTTTCTTATTTCCAGTTTGTTGTTCATATTTTTCCACATTGTGGTGATTATTGGTTGAAGTGATTGCTGGAATTTGTCTACATATTTCTTGCACTTTGGTGCCAAGGGTTTAGTGGTGATTGGTATGTGTTTGGAGCATTTATTTCAGTTAGAGTTATTTTTTTTTTAAATTCAGAATTCAAAAATTATTTACAAAGATTATGGATTTTAGGGAAAACCCTTATTTGGTCTTTTGGCCTAAAAAGGGGACATTACAGTGGTATCAGAGCACCGATCTGGTGCACCTGCGAGATCTTATATGTGCATATTTGGATGCAAGCAAATAAAATGATTTTATGTTATCAGAAAAGAGAAAAAACCATGAGTGATCATGGGTTTACTTCAGAACAAGTAAAATTTTTGCAAGGTTTGATCAAAGAGAGCCACAGTGATCTTCAACATACATTGAGTACGCAATTTGCAGCCATGTTGAAGGCTACACTAGATCCAAGCAAGAGCCATCACTCCAAGGAATAAAGAAGCTCAAATAGCGGCGAGAGGGTTTCTACCAACCCCCCTCAAAAATTCTTCAAGGGCACATTTTTGCAAAAAGAACCAGTTGTTGAGGATAAGCCACTGATGTGTGAACCTCTTGATACACATCAACAAGAGTATGCAGCCCTAAGCTTTGACACACAAGCACTCTTGTCATTTCGTGATTATTATGAGATGAAAGATGGATCAAAACCAAGAGTACCAAGCATGCAACCCCGTACAGACTTGCAACAAAGGTTGGGTAAGATTTATCTTCCTATTTTTTATGGTACTGATAAACTTCCAGTGAGATCATGGTTGCAAAAATTAGAGACCTATTTATCACTCAACCCCATGTTTGAGGATGAGGCTCTCAAATTTGTCACACTAAACTTTTGGAGGGTATTGCTCATGAGTGGTGGTTTCATGGCATGATCACACAAGGCCATGGATCTATTACTACCTTGGAAGAATTCAACAAGAGGGTAATGGAAAGATTTGATAGAAGAGATCCAAAGATCCACTTCCGTGAGTTGGCACAACTCAAACAAAATCATGGTGTTGAGAGGTATGTTACTGATTTTCAAAAAAAATTAATCATGGTACCGGATGTGAGTGAAATAAGGTTGGCGGTTCTATTTATTGAGGGTTTGATTGAGCCTTTGAGAGGTTTGGTAAAAGCTTTTAACCCACTTTCCTTGCAAGATTCCATTACTAAAGCATTGGATCTAGAGTGTTCAGCTTACAGGGGAAATATGTGGCCAAGAGGACAGCAAGGGGCAGCCACTAACTTGCTGCCAAAAACAAGAAATTCAGGGCAGCAAAGGTCTGATTTTGGTGGACAGCCAAGGGCACAAAGTGGGCAGCCTAGGGCAGCACCAAATGAGCAACAAAGGAAGCCATCTTCACCATATGTACCACCACATAGAGCGTTGTCATATAGCAGCAACAAGAAAGATGCAAGAAATGAAATGAGGAGAAAGGGTTTGTGTTTCACATGCAAAGAACCATGGACTAGAGGCCACCGTTGCATAGGCAAAAGGCATGTCCATTACATTGAGGTAATTGATGATTCAAATTTTGATATTGTTGATATTAATGTTGAGCAAAATGAAAATGTGGTTGATGAACATGTGCATGAGGATGAAAATAAAGGCATGGGCAGCACTCTTGCTACTCTTTCTAGAGCAACAAAGTACCATCCTTTCTAGGTAAGACGAACATTGAAGAAGCACCAGGTAACCATCTTGATTGATAGTGGGGCTACTCACAATTTCATTGGCAAGAATTTGCTGGCTAAGCTTGATTTGATTGTAGAAGATTTCAAGGGATTCAAAGTAACAATAGCGGATGGGTTTTCTCTTCCATGCTCCAAAAGAATCACCAAGCTCACCATTTCCTTAGGAAAGTATGAGGTATGTGATGATTTTTGTGTAATCGACATTGGGGATATGGATCTTGTACTTGGGGTCCAATGGTTGCATTCATTGGAGAATTTACCCTCAATTATCAAATATTGATGCTCAAATTCAAGGTGGGTAACAAGGAGGTAACTCTTGAAGGTATGCTCAATGGGTCACCTCATGTTAATTCTATGTTCAATAAAGCTTTACAAGAGGATGTAGAAATCTATTCTATGTCATTTATAGCAATTGATTGGAAAGAGTTAATTATTTTGAAATATGCTAAAAATCAGTTCACTAAATACTTGCTTGAAGGAGTAATTATTGATGATAAGTACAGAATTTTGGATGGACTTATACTCTACAAAGAAAGGGTCTATTTGGTTCCGAAATCTAGGGTAAAACACATGATTTTGAGGGCTGCCCATGACTCTCCATTGGCTGGACATCAAGGGTATTTCAAGACCTACAAAATTGTAAGGGAGAGGTTCTATTGGAAGGGTTTAAAGGAGGTTCTCAAGTACATCCGAGAGTGTTTGGTATGTCGAAAAAATAAAAATAAGCATGAATTTCAAGGAAGACTCTTGCAGCCCCTTCCTATTCTTTGACAAAAATGGAAAAGCATCTCCATGGATTTCATTACCAGGTTGTCTATGGTGCAAGGTAAGAATTGTTTATATGTTGTGGTGGATAGACTCACAAAATATGCTCATTTTTATCCACTTCCAACCAAGTACAATGCTCCTATGGTTGCTGATGTGTTTTTTAGAGAAGTGTTTAAATTGCATGGGCTGTCCAAAAACATTGTAAGTGACAGGAACAACAGGTTCATGAGTAATTTTTGGCAATAACTCTTTCATTTAACAGGGACTGAGCTCACACGAAGTACTAGTTATCATCCACAAACCGATGGGCAAACTGAAATTATGAATAAAGTGGGTGGAAAGGTACTTGAAGGACTATGTTTCAAGGCAGCAGCCAACATGGATAAAATGGTTGCATGTGGCTGAACATTCTTACAACACAACCTACCACATGTCTATAGGTATGACTCCTTTCAAAGCACTTTATGGTTATGATGCAATTTCTTTCATGGATTTGATTATGACAGATAGTAGAGTACCGGGGGCAAAAGATTTGGTTCAACAAAGCTATGACATCATGAAAGCATTAAAAGACAGCCTACAACATGCACAAAATCAGCAGAAATAATATGCAGATCAAAATAGAGTTGAAAGGTCGTTTGAAGTAGGTGATTGGGTCTTTTTAAGGTTGCAACCCTATAAGAAATCTTCCCTCAAACAAAGTGGTTCTGAAAAATTAAAACCATGTTTTTATGGGCCTTACAAGGTAAAAAACAAAGTGGGTGAGGTGGCCTATGAGTTGGAGCTTCCAGAAAATGGTAAGAATTACAATGTATTTCATGTTTATTGCATTAAGAAGGCTCTTGGACAGCATACTACTACTTTAAAATTGCCCCCTTTGGAGGAAAAATGTAAACTAATCTTGATTCTGGAATCCATCATTGAGGAGCGCGAAAGAAAGCTAAGGAACCGTAGCATCAAAGAATATTTGGTAAAATGGAAACATTTACCACCGGGGAATGCCACATGGGAGGGTGAGGCAATTTTGGAGCATTTGGGTTTGCAATTGCTTGAGGGCAAGCAATTTTGGGAAAGGAGAACTGTAATGTCCTCATTTCCAATTCACAAGTAAACAAGTATTGAAGACCTTTAGACTACTTTTCCTCATAGACTAAGGGATAACTTTTAGGGATTTTATTTTATTAATTGATAAGATTGTCTGAATAGTAATTTTGATCATTTGACTATATAAGACAATTTTAGTTAATTAATAGAATATTATTAAAAAGTGGTTTTTACCACTAAAGCATTTTATAAAAGTGGTTTTAACCACTATTGCACTTGAGAGTTCAAATAATATTGGGAGAAGGTATTTTAATTAAATGTTTGCCCAAAAGTGATTTAATCACTCTTGTAAATTAGGTAAATTAATTAATTATTTATTAAATTATTGCATTAAAGTAATTTTAATTACTTAATCTATTTTGGTAATTAATTTAATTTTATAAGTGGGAAAAAAAGTAAATGTCGGCTAGGAGGGAAAATAAAAGAAAAAATGATATTTTGAAAAGTGGTTAAGTGATTTTAAAAAGGTATTTTGCCTCCAAAAGTGGGTCACCCCACTTTGAAGACTATATATGGACATGAGGGATTCTATTTTAGATATGTTGAATTTATATATTGAATCTTCATACTTGAAGAATGATTGGGATTTATGCCCAATAATTGCTACCGCGGTTTGAGCTGAATTATCTTCAAAAAAGTGTTTTAGAACACCACTTTTGCACAAAGAAATATTTTGTCTTGCCCTTGGAGTGGGCCAATTTGTTTTGGGAGTCTTTGGAGAGTGTTTTGAGGTCAATTGAAGGTCCAATTGATCAAATCAAATTTTTAGAATTTATTGCTAATTTTCTGAATTGTGTTGAGATTTATGAAGGCTTGGTGAGGGTTTTAAGGCCCTAATTTGTTGAAAAACATAAAATAATTTTCGGAATTATTATTTAATTATTTGACAAGGTTTATAGTCAAGACTCTTGAAGTATTGAATTATGCCAAATAAATATTCTTCAATTTTTTTTAACATCGACGACTTGTGTATGCGAGCTTTGGAGGTCATTGAGCGTGCCCTAAGCCCTAGTTCATGAATTGTATTTTTCCTAAATTTATCGCAGCCTTGTTTGACTTGAAAGGCATTTTGATCACCTTGGAAGCCCCAAATGGTTGCTGGAATTATTCCTATTTTTTTGCATTTTTTGTATGGTGTTTGCTAGGGTTTGAAGAAGTATTTAAAGAAGGAACAACAGTTGTTTTCTGAAATAAAAATCAGATATTTCCAACAAGTCTAAATCAGAATTTAATCCTTCTACCGTGGTAAAAATGTACATTTTTCTTATTTTCAATGTGTTGCTCATATTTGCTCACATTGTGGTGATTATTAGTTGAAGTGATTGCTGGAAATTGCCTACATATTTCTTGCACTTTGGTGCCAAGGGTTTGGTGGTGTTTAGTATGTGTTTGGAGCATTTATTTCAGCTAGGATTTGTTGGGTTTTTTTTTTTTATTTAGAATTCAGAAATTATTTGCAAACATTGTGGATTTTAGGGAAAACCCTTACTTGGTCTTTTGGCCAAAAAAGAGGACATTACACTCATGACCCTCCATCCATACCCTCTAGGCCTAGAGATTATGATTGCCTCCTCAGACAAAATAAATGTGTTTCTTGTGTCAAGGCAACATAAGCTCCTTGATGCCCTCCATCATTCCACAATAACCTTTCAAGGTATCCTCCTCCCTACAAAAACCCCTACTTCAGACATTGACCCCCAAGCATGGGTTTCTTATGCTAGTTCTCTCTACGATATTCCAAATCAACCCATAATCGGGCAGCTCTACTCGTAATTTACATTCTGCAGGGGGCGTCAAATGAGCTATTAGAAAACTTTGTACCAACAAAGTAGCAAATTGTGAAGTGCTTCAATTTGAGTTCCTCAAATATGGTGTAGAGTCATTTTTCCTTCCCTATGGCAGAGCATAATGAGGTTGATTGCTTGCGGCTCCCCCCTCTTGGTCACAACACATCATCCCACCCCATTCACAAAATGAGGGGATAGTTCAAACTCAAATACCGACAAAACTATTATAATCAAGCATGTACTTGACAAACTTGATGCCATGGTGCTTTTCTTTTTTGAAAAAAAATTCAACCTTGTATTAAAGGTGAAATATTTACATCAACTTGTGCCTAGAGCATTAGGTTGTAGGCAAAAGTGTATTACAGGGCACAGATATTTATTTACATATGCAGGCCTAGTAGCAAATGCACTAGGAACAACAACTAACCTAACGAACCAAGTTAAAAATAACAAAATATCTAAGATCTACCCATACAACTATATACATAATTGATGCTCAACTTCCTCTAAAAATATTCCTTTTACTTTCTTACAAAAGGTTGAGCTATTTTTCCAAAGTCAAAAATTTGAAATGGCAAGGTGCTCCCTTGAATTGTTGGTTTTTGCAGGACCATTTTCAACAGTTTATTTTGGCCCCCATTTGGGAGTGGGCACTTTAACACTATCATCACCAATGGGAGAGGCAACCATGTAGAGGTGATTGGCATTGCTTGAGGACTATATACTGGGATGGTCCATTCAGTGTCATGAATAGTGGCCTCTACTGAACTCTCCACTTGTGTAGCTTGCCTTTTGGGGTGAAGGTGACCCCCTTCTTGCTTCATCAAAATCTAAGCGAGTCTCCTTTTCACCGGTTCTGAGAGTAGGAGTTTCTAAATGGCTTCTACCCTATGATGATACTTCTGAAAAAATTTAGTCGTGTACACCACACATTGTCCAAAACTTCAATGCGGTTTTGCTAATGTTGCAAACACCGTACTAGGTTAACCACACATTTGTCCCAAACCTCAATTCGGTTTTGTTGTTGCACACAATATACCAAGTTAGCCATTAATTTCTGCAAAAAAATATTGGGAACAACCCTTTTAGTAATCTTCTGGTTAATTTGCTAGAAATTTCTAGTTATGGCACTGATCGCAACAATGATTGGATAGTTCTCTCTTGAATTTTCCAGGCCTTCGTAGGAGCTAGCAATAACATCATGAAACTCAGAGGGTTCATTGTGCATATGGCCAAGTGGGGAGACAATGGACCAATGATATTGGTTCATCCCTTGGCTTGGTATTGAAAAGACTTGGTGAAGAGGGCAGGAACTACCAGAGGGATTCTGACTTCCAGTAGGCATGTTACATTAGTTTTGCACAAGTGAAGAAGGGTGTTTTCCCTAGACATTCAGATTGTGAATGTTTACAACTGAATAGACATGAGTATGGGGCAGAGTTCTAGGAGCAAGTGAAGGGAGTTGATCCCTACCATTACCTGTTGGGTTAGGAGGCTTAAGAAAAGAAGGATGAGGTGCTAGAGCTCTTTCATTATGCATACTTAGAGGTTGAACATGAAGGTGTTTGAGAGATTTGGTTACCAAAGGCGTTGTGACAATATCCTCGTCATCAGTCCAAATAGGTTCCTTCTCCATGTCAAGAGAATCTACACTAGAATTTTTGACATGAGATTTGGGGTTATAGGGTTGCATCCCTAAAACTTTCTTAGATTCTTCTTCCTTTTGTATATTTTCAAAGACTTTATTTCTGAAGGCATACCTTTACGTTTGTAGATAGGTCTATTTTATAGCAGCTTCTTGAAGTCAAGGGCTCCTATGAATGATCTTTTTGTGTGCGAGAATTGTAGGTGCATGCACCCCAAAAAGCACCCTTCGACTGCCATATGTCACCACCGTCATGTGATGATTTTCAAGATCCTCTCTATTTTATAAACTATCTCACATGTTAGATCGATCCCTTACATTGCACGCATTTCCCTACATTTTGACTTTTTCCACTTTTTTGTGCCCTGTAGTTATTTCATGCATTATGTTATTTTTTGGCAAAAAAATTGGTTTCACCCTAAAACATTTACGATGTATTTTTCCACCTTATTTGTGTTTCTAGTCTTTCCCCCTTTGTCCATATTTGTTTTCAACATGTTTCAACAATTTTTTGTTTTCATCGATTTCTATAACTTTGGGCCTGCACACCCATTCGACCATAAAACAAGCCATCCCATGAGTTTCAAGAGTTTACAAGCATTACTAAAGTGTTCTAACATGTCTCCCTTGCTTCTTTTGTCTTGTGTCCCTTATTCGCACTGTTTTGGTCTCCTTGTGACCTCCGAAATCACACATTTTCCCCCAAAATGCACCAAGAGGATTTCCTAGACCTCTAGCGGTCACTTAAGCTTTGCTCAGGGGGTAACCTGTTTTCAGCAATCACCTAAGCCTTCTTAGTTGGTCACCTATTGTTTGGGAAATCACTTGAATTTTCTTGAGCGGTCACTTGCTAGTTAGACAGTCACTGAAGGGAGGTTAGGCGGTCCCTTGAATTGGTTGTAAAAACTGCATTTCCCTTCGTGGACCTCTCATCTTATAAATACCTTCTATTTGTCCTCCTAATCCCTAGACCTCTCTTGGACTCCCCTTCGGACACTCTGGCCATCTAGGATTCTAATCTGGATTCCTAGCCTCTTATTGGTCTCTTGCACATCTTGCCATATCCGCCATGTCAAAATACCGCCTCTTTCAATCCTGATCCATTGACTCATCGTTGCTTTGCCTTCCTAACCTCTCTCCTTAGCCTTCTCAAGTCAATCATGCATCCTTGTGATCAATCTGGCACCACTTTGAGAGCCAACTCAAGATGTGACCTTTCAAACAACCTAAAGGCATACATTGGCATTTAAAAGTCCAGCATTGTCAAGATGACATCATCTCATTTCATGCTCTTCATGTTGTAGTTGGTTTTGTTTTTCTTTTTTGTTCTTAGATCACACAAAAAACAAGGTTAGAATCAACTTAGTTTGCTCCTAATTTTGTAACATATCTCTCACACATAATTAGGGTATTTGGGTATCTAATTAATTCTGTTTTTCAGTGATAATTGCATTCATAAAAGCATCTTAGACTCAGGTTTTCATGGTTGTATCCTTCAGTCCCATTGACCTACCTTTCGTCATTTTTGGACATTAATATATATTCTCTTTTCTCTTTCTTGCATTGTTAGCATCTCACACTTAACACAGACACAAAAAGATAGATTTGTTCTTGCATGAGTTAATCTTGCATCTCTAACATCATCTAGGAGTTCATTCAAATCTGATTTATATTTGCACATACACATAGCAGCAAGTTGCATTCTGATTATCTTCTTTCTTGTGTCATTTATATCCTATAATTACCTAAAAACAACAAAAACATTGTGTGGTATCTTTGCTAGTCAAAACAGTGTAATCAAAGTTGATTCTTACATTGAAAAAGGAGATAAAAGCAGTTTATTTCTGTTTTCATATTGCAATCTAATTTGTATAGGCATCTATCCACTTTCTATCTTACACCGTCTTGTAAGATTCTACATACTAAAAATTTGCAAGTGCTCGAGTTCGCACATAGTAGGGAGCATATTAAACACTAAATAAAAACCCAATCAAAAGTGCAGTCAAGTATACCATTTTTGTTTTGGTCGCATATTCCGCATCTCAATTTTGTATATAAAGAATTAGATTAATCACAATAGAACCCATCTCATAATCAGGAAGGGGTGGCTGACCACTCACCAACTTGCCCCTGCATCAAGATAGCCTACCTTGCCAAACCCGAACCCTTGAGGGGAAGTCAGGATACAACATTTATTGGAACTCAACATAAGCTAGTCAAGGGGTCTATCCGACATGGTGATCTTCAAGAGCATAGAGTTAGGTCATTCCTCCCCATACCCTTGATAACTTTTGTGTGCGAGTGAGACAAAAACCACCACCATTGTTGCCCTAATTGCACCAGAGTTGGCCCATAGCCTCTATTTTGCATTTTGAAGCATGTTCACATTTACTTTCCATATTGCATTGCAATTCAATTCCTAAAAAGAATAAAACATAGTGTCAGTCCAAGCCTACACTATCACACATCCTCTCACATGAGTTTCTTCAACTCTTCTTGACACATGCATGCTTGCATAAGTCTCGAAACCTCTCTCCAAAGTTTTGTTTCGACTCCTACACAAATGTTATGTGTAATTTCAAGCTCCAAATCCCTCGAGTTGCACGCAATAGACACTCAAGTGGAGGCATATTTTTTAGATTACAACAATTGGTAATATCTAATACAAATCCAAGACATATTTTATGTGGATCTTGGCCACTATCAAAGAAAATGAAAAGTTTGAAGAATTGAAAAGCCTCAAGTCAATTCTATGGGTCGACATACGTTCAAGGGCTTAACTGCTATGGGAAGCTCTTTACCTCGGCTTTCATATAAATGAAGCACTGCTTACCAAACATATATTTTATCAATATTAGGATGAACTCTCACCCAGCTTGCATTAAAACCCTTCATATCATGCCCTATCTCCATTTGAGATGTCATTAATGTTGTGCCTTGTTTTAGCAAGAGGAGGATGAAGTAATTAATGGCGAATGGGTGATTATTTTTAAGACTTGAACTCACCATCATCGCGTTCTTGTATAGTCATGCTTGAAACGTTAGTTATGGGTGGTAGTCTGGTACAAATAGCGTCCTTTGGAGGACGAACATCCCATTGAGCATCTGTCAACATTGGGGTAGGCGTTGATAAATTACAATGAATCAAATTGTGGGAAAGAAAGAAAGAAATTCAAGATGCATGTAGATGCGAATTAAAAACATAGCACATCTAGGGCATGTAGTATTTTGGTACGTGAGATGGGGAAATGTTGGGGCTTGACGTTAAGGTGAAATTTAACATCAATAAGAACAAGAAAATGTGTCCTTCCATCCATTAGATCCCTCGAGAGTTTAGGATTTATTACATGGTATGAATGATGTGTGGTAAATAAAATATGGACCATGGGCTTCGTGGGAGGGGGAGTGACAACCTTGAGTCTAAGAAAGTCAAGTTGAGGGACGTTAGCATGGAAAGGAAGCTTAGGGAGGATAGAGAAAAGAAATAAATTGTTAACATAAGAAGTGGGGCATACATAGCAATTAAAAGTATGGGAGTGATACGAGTTGAAAAAGTTGAGAGTATAACATATAGAATGAAAAAGTAAAGGAGGGGTTGTTTAAAATGGTGTCAACGTGCTGGTGGTATTGACCTAAAAAGGATGATCCTAAATTTGTGGGCGTAGGGCCTTGGTGATGAATGGCCTTATCGATTATGCCCACTTTGTTAGATAATCCTGTTAGTTGGGTGAAAGCTCTTCCTTGTGACCCTAAAAAGTAGCTTTGTGCCCATTATTATTTTATTTAACTCATTTCTAGCCATTATCATGTTAGGATTGCATTGTTGGTTTCTCTAAGGCAAATGTTGCTTTGGATTTGTCTCAAGAGTTATGCCTTCCCCCTGAGGATAGTCAACCCGTTGAGTGGACCCTGATGCACAACCTCCTTTGTCAGCTTATCCACAACACTAGCAATTTCGGATGCCATGCTAAGTCAAACAATTTGCACACTTTCCATAAGGTTGACCATCAGGGTGATATGTATTCCATTTGCCAAGTTTTGGGAGGGCTTAAATGTGATGCTGAAGTCAATTGCATGTTCCTCTCCTTAGTTACAAGCTTGATAATTACATGCGAGTCACCCTCGATATGGATGTGACTCATATCTCCGTCCACCGCAAGCTGTAAACCTGTATATAAAGCAAATACTTCAGCAAAGTAATTGTTCTTCTGACTATAATTATGTTGATAGCTGAGTAGAGCTACATACTTGTTGCTTCTGATTATTCCTCATATCCCAGCAGCCTTGGTATTACATTTGGCATCCCCACCAAAGTTGAGTTTGACAAATATATGGGGAGGGGGGACAGGGCACTCATTACTTCCTTTGACCGTGAAGGAATTTAGTCTGTAACAGAAAGGAATATTCTAGTGTCGGGAGATTCTGAGGTCCTGCATATCTGCTGATTGAAATCTGACAGATGATTAATCCATGTAGATGAGTGACGTTGACATGAAATGGGATTTTATATTTCTGATAAGTATGGTTGAATCCCTTTGTGTATCATGAAATATTTTGTTATTTCTTTCCCAACATAAGTTAATCTGTATTATGAAACCCGGAGCTACCTGTGAAGGCACGTTGCTATTTTTAGATCTGTGTCTACAACAGAAAATTTGGTTGTTGTGTGAAACACATTTTTTAAAACAGGAACAGCACAATAGCACAATCAAAATTTTGGGCTATTTCATGCTAAACCATTCTTGCATAGGAGCAGTGAAAGAAAAGATGGCCTATTGTTTCCATCTCTTTCTGGCAATTTGGACATTTGCCGGGGCCTATCCAGCCTGTCCTATACATATTATCAGTAGTAAGAATTTTTCCATGTTGAATAGCCACACGAAAGCTTTGATTATTGGCCAGCTTTTAGTGGACCACAGTCTATTCTGCTTTTTCCCACTGTGAAGATTGTCACCCTTAAGGATGGCATAGGCTGAGGCCACCGTGCATTCACCCTATGTATTGGCCAAACTCTTCAGTCTGGTTTTCTAGTGTTGATGATTGGTCTATTAGTCAGCTCGTTCAAAAGGATAGCTACCTGGTGTTGTTGATTGACTCCTGCCTGAACCTGGTTGGTAGCCAATGAGTGTGTATGATCTGTTATTGTTCAATACCCTTGGGCTTGGATAATTCATTTCAGCTCCCAGATGGAAAGAATGGCAACTGATTGTATACCATTCCAATGATCTTCCCAGGATCAAAGTGTTGATCCTATTACCCAACTCCTATGTGGCTTGTTTTTGGAGGATGCCCAACCGTTTTTGCTAGGCTTAGCTGTAGTTGAGAATTGGACCTTCAATGAGGCTGTTATAGGATCATCATCTGGGTTGGTGAAGTATTTGTGCCGAATGATAACATCCCATGGGGGTTTAGGAGAACTTTACCACCTCCAGACCATTTTGGTAGCAAGAACCTTGTTGAATATATGGATAACTTTCATATTGGGCCCATCAGAGGCCTTTGATTTTGTTATTTCCGTCCATGCCACCAATGGGCGTTTGAACTTGTCTTCCACCCCTTTCCATAAACAAATTATTTGAGGGTGTTCACAGGAAGAATTGTTCGCAAGTAGTATGTGACAACTTTTATCAGCTGAATCCTTTCACTTCAAAAGTAAGTCATTTGATAGTCCATTGAAAACTTTTGATTCACCCTTCTGATTATTGTTTCCCATATTGATTAGGTGTAGTCATTTTGAAAACTTTAGATTCACCCTTCTAATTATTGTTTCCCATATTGATTAGGTGTACTTCCATCGTAGAGGGAAGTCCAAATAAATCATAGGAAGCTTGCCTTCCAGGAACTCAAGGATGCGGAGAATTTCCTGCTTATGTTGTGCTCAGATGTCAAAAACAATACATTGGATTTGTCCTTGTTAATCTGTTGTCCTAGTGCTGCATCATATTTGTTGAGGACTTTTACTGTTTGGTTTCCCACGCACTAAGAGCAGAGAGTAAAAGGGTATCATCAGCAAATTGGAAGTTGGAGTACCTTTCTTTTTTATCCGTTGCAGGAATGTCATGCAACTTGCCTCTTAATTTTGCATCTACAATTGACTTGTTAAAGGTTTCCCCCATAACGATGAACAAATATAGACTTAGTAGATCTTGTCTAAGCTCACGGGTGGGGGTAAAAGGGGAATTAGCCTCACCATTCGGTGAGATATTAAACTTTATGCCATGAAGCTTTTTAATTATTTGGAGAGATGTAATCATAGAGTGAAAGGGAAGGCAAGATTCAAGAGAGACATCTAAACCATTGACCACACTTTTACACTTTGAGCTCTGATGACGAGGCTCATCAGCAGTCTCCCAAAGTAATTTTTTGCTTTGTAAATTTTAGGAATACCTTTGTCTTTGTTGTGAGACATCTACTTTACCACAAATTGTGTGATATTGGTGTTTATGATCTCTTATTAACACAATCATGAGGCTCTATGGGATGGTTGTTGGCCAATTTCAGACTTCCCATGGTCTCTCTGACTTTTTTAAGAGTGCAATTGGAGTCCAGCAGGGGTGCCCTCTCTTCCCAACTCTTGTTGGTCTTTACATAGATAAGTTTGAGGACTTTCTCCAACAGCATGCACATGTTGATAACAACTGTATATTATATCATATGTTGATTTCCATATAACGTTTTTATAATGATGTTATCTTCCTTGCTCCCTCTGCCAAAAATTTACAAAGACAATTTGATGCCCTTGCTTGTTTTTGTGAGCTTCCCAGCTTGTGGTGAACCTTAATACAACCAAGGTTGCAGTCCTCAACACCTCGAAGGACGCTCTTCGTAGGTTTCAATTTTTCTAAACTGGGCAAACATGCGGAAATCACAACAGCTTACACTTCCTTGGGGTTCAGGTTTTTGAATCATCGTTTAGTTTGAAGCTTCTCTCTAAGTAGGATCTTTGCACGGCGTGCGTCTCACTTTCTATCTTAGAGCGCAAGTTCTTTCAAATGCATTTCCAAGATATCCCTTTAAAATGTGATTCTTCAATTAAATCATTAAACCTACAGTTTTTTATGGGTCTGAGACCTGGGGCCCCGGTTTGGAATTTATTTATCAAGCTAACAATAAAAGGGTCTAGACTATTATGTTTCACTGTATGATTCATTGCAATGGACAGTTCATGCATCATCCAAGACAGGTTTACTGCCCAAAACCTTCACCTCAAGAGTATTTTGAGGTTTATTTTCTATATCCACACATATGGATCCTTGGGTCAATCGGCTTGAGGCTGCATGAGGCACATACATTTGGCGCTTTGTTCTTCATAGGGGATTGCCTCTTTGGGTTCCACTAGGCATCAACAACATTGGTATTTTGGGAAAAGTTTGTTCCTTCAAACTATCACATCTATATTGATCAACTTCTTCAAGTATTACTTAGATGCCTACTCACCTTCTTGCCTTAATTGAAGTGATTAACAAGGTTGTTAGAGAGGATATATGCCTACAATCCACTTAGGTCACTTAGATGACTCCTCCGTAACCTCTCCGCCCCAAGTTGAATTTCTAAATTAAGCATTCTTAAAAATTGTAGATGGTGCCATCGTTCAGCCTAACTATCTTCGGCATCTTTGGTCACATGGCTTAAGGATTCCCCTTGGCCAGCTGAGGATGTGCTCCCACTAGTTACATGTTGAGACTAAACACCATATTCTGCAGGGCGATAAATATTTTATCTCTACTACCTCTAAATATTTTATCTCTACTACCTCTAGGAAGTGGAGACTGAGGATCCCTTTATTTTCAAGTGTTTTATCTAATGATTTCAAGGGGAGATACCATTGTCTATCCAGAGATTTAGGTGGTTTTTTTTCTTCAATACATTTATTAGAGGTGCTTGGTTCTTTTTCTTAAGAAGCTTGCCATTCTCAAATGTGGACCCTTACAAGGGACTCCTAGAGTTGTCAAGTTGATTACTTCCATCATTTACCCACTTTGGGATTAGAATTGTTAAGTACTTGCTAGATACAACTGATTCCCACACAGATGGGGACATATCAATGGAAAGGTGTTCCTGCAATGTCCCTCTTAGGGCATATTATTCAAATCTAGAAATCAACCACAAACCCTAACACCAACAATAGAAATTTCTGATTCTTTTATATCAAACCCTAACTAAAATTCAAAATTCTGGAAATATGAAACTAGGGCAAAAATTACAATATTTTACCATTAAATAATTGCCGAAAAATTCAGAATTATTGCAACCCACAAAACCTCTTCAAATCTGATTTTTGCATGCACATATAGGTCGGAAAATTCACAAATAAATACAAGCTTATTGTTTGATGACAAACAATATAAAAATACCAATAATCTGCCCCAATAATATGCAAATTTCCCTCCCAAGGTGGGTCGCCACCCTTGGAAAGGCCTCCAAATGGTTTGTTGACTTCAAAGAGCCCTTCAAAGTGATTCGCCACCCTCCAAGAGGGTCTCCAACAGCCACGCTTCGCTCTTAGAACCCGGTCAACTGCTGCTCTCCACAAGATGATGCCCTAGGAATCCAAAACTGATCAATTTTGCCCATTGCAGCCTCTGAAATGAAACTGCCCAAATGAGGTTAAGGGTTTCCATCCTTAACTTCAGGTTTCCAATGAAGGTTTTCGTCATAGTCACCGCATTCGAATTTGTGTTCAAATTCGCCGAGGGAAAAAATAGGAAAAAATAGGAAAAAAATTGGAACTAAAAAATTTGAGATAAATTTCGTGATTAAATTCGGCTATTAGAAATATACTTATTTTTTAAAATATAAAATTATAAATTATAAAATATAACTATAAATATATTATATATATATATATTTATATTGTAAATTATAAATATATTATATATAATATTTTTATATTATAAATTATAAATATAACTATATATATATTACATATAATATTTTTATATTGTAAATTATAAATATATTATATATAATATTTTTATATTATAAATTATAAATATATTACATATAATATATTTATATTTTAAATTGTAAATATATTGTATATAATATTTTTATATTATAATATTATATTATAAATTATAAAATAACTATATTCTATATTATAATAAGTATAAATAAATTTTATTGTATTTGTATTAAAAAAACAATGTACAGTCGATAGACTAAAAAAATATATAAAAATCGCACACTGCAGAATCGTCACTCAGACGTCATCGTGGAGTTGATGAGCTGCCAAGTGGAATCGTGGATCGTTGTGGCCCATGGAATCGTGGATCGTTGTGAATACTCGAAGAGTCGTGGATCACTATGAATGCTCAAACAAATCGCGATGAAAATACCTACGAACCCTAAAAACAACTATTTTTATACGAATTTCAATGATTTTAATCAGTTTCTTTCACGAATTGCAACAACTATCCCTAATATATATATCAAAACAGAAAGAAAGATAAGTACCAGCATGAACGAAGAAATTCAAAATCTGATGATGCCCATAATAGAATGGCTAGGACTAAGTGGCCTAGTTAGGAATGCAATGCATTCATGTTTCTCAGATTTCATAGCAAAAGGGACACTTGAAAAATAAAGCACTTTGTTACCTCCACCTCGTACAGAAAAACAAAGGCATTAGACACTATCACCACATCCACTATGGTGGTTTGTCCTAATCCATAATTGATGAGATTGCACTATCAATTGACCAAGAGGAATCCTAAATGTCGTTATTCAGATGATGTTTAATCCAGTCAAGACAAAAGAGTGTGCTATCAACAATGGGTGGGAAATGTTCATTGTGGAAATCCATCTTATAGATGAGGGACCAAGGGAAGAGACTCGAGTGACCTGAATATATACCTGATATGTGACTTTCCTAGTAGGTTTAGTAATCACCCCCTTTTCAATAGATTAGAAGGTGCACTCAAAGAGTATCTAACAAGAGGGGGTCAGTCCATAGAAATGCAAATTGAATGTAGAACACTAGTTTCCAAATAAAAACCCCGTCCTCGTTTAAAGGAACTCAAGGCAGCAACCCACTTTGAAATACAAATAAAAAATCCTTCTCAGATTTCATAGTATATAGGACATGTGAAAATATTGTGGTCTTCTGACTCCGGCTCCTATAGAGAAAAGGCAATAGATCTTATCACCAAGAGGAATATGGTGCTCAATTGCGATCTATAACTACTAATTCCAAAAAAGCTAAATATAGTCAACACGGATGATTATGCAATTGAGCATTTGTAGGAAATGCTTGTTAAGGAAAACCATCTTAGGGTTGACAGACTAGGGGGTAGAGACTAAAATGACATGAAAATATTACCAATATATGTCCTTCCTAGTTCATTTAGTAATCAGCCCCTTTTCAAGGAGGAGTTGAGGTAGGGCATTTAAGGACTATATAATGGAAGTGGGGGGGCGGCAGGAATTTTTCCATAGAAACGCAAATACAATTGAGAAGCGGACTAATCTATGCATAGCAACCTCATCATCATCTAGAGCAACTCAATCAAGTAACCCTCTCTACAACGGATAACAATAATATCCTTCCTTTGTTTCATGGTAGATAGGAAACTTGAAAATAAAGGGCTCTTCTATTTCCATCTCCTAGAGAGCAAAGGCGGTAGATCCTATCACCATGAAGAATATGGTGGTCCATCTTGATTTGCAATTGGTGAGATCATACTCTAAACTGACCAAGATAAATTTTGAGGTCATGAAGCCAATGACACTTAGGGTTGAGGGACTATAGAAGAGAGATCCAAGTGACACAAATACAGCACCTATATATGTCCTTTGTCGGTTTAGTAATCACCCATGTTTCAGTAAGGACATGAGGAAAGGCATTTAAAGAGTATATGATGGGAGGGAATCGATCCATAGAAATGTTAATAAAATGGAGAAGCACACAAGCCTCTGAATTGCAACCTTGTCATCTTGGGGGACTCAAGGAAGCAACCCACTCTAAAGAACAAATGGATGTATACAAATATCTCTCCTTGCCCAAAACAAGATCATCCATTCCCTGAGCCTATGGAGAAGGAAAATGGTCCTAAAGATGCTCACAAGACCTAGGGTTGAGTAGCAAACTCGGCTTAAGCAATGCACTAAAGAATCCTCCATTCAAAATCTTTTATGCACCGGAACACAACAATCTAAACCTTCTCAATACACACCCAGTCAATAGGCCCCAAGCTTGGACCCTAATTCTTGGACCTAGAAAGGTCAATGTGTTTAAGGATCAAGGAGACAAATCTTTGTAAGAATATCTTAAAAATCCATTTGTTAGCATTGACACCCCGAAACAAGAAGGGAGGGATATCCCTTACAAAGTTGTGATTGAGAAGACAGCTTAAGATAAAAAGATTAATTTGTAAACTGAACCCCCAGGTATGCATAAGTTTTCATTCTCTCTATAGGCTCAACATTGTAAACAAATCAGAACTTGGAGAGAATGCCTTTGGAGGTATTAAATATTATAACCTTAATTTTACTAAGGTTACCTACTAGCTTATGGAGCTCACAAAACTGAACAAGCATCCAAATCTCTCTACAAAGACTCGAGAGAATAAGCAAGGAGGACCACATCATTAGCAAAAATAATCAAGGGATAATGATATCTTATAAGATACAAACATCCCCCCCATGAATGTGTTGTTAAATAATGTCTTCAAGCTTATGTGTGTAAAAAACAAAGTGAGTAGTCAAGGGAGGGCACCCCTATTTGACTCCAATAGTATCCCTAATACAATCAGTCTACACGTAGTTTAAATCCGACCAACAACTATCTCATAGAACCTCATGTAATAAAGATCTCTGAGATGCCAATATCACGTAACTTTTGGAACAAATGTCTAGGTACATTATTGTAACCCTTTCTTAAGACTATAAAGCAGCAAAAGACCTTAGAATACTTCTCGCTAGCCTCTTCAATGATAGCTCTAACAATACAAATGTGATCAATAATCTGGAACTCTCTCCTCAAGCCTGCATGCCCTGTCACTCTAAAATTACCCCACTCCAACTGCTCAAAAAATGTGTCCAACAAGATGACATAAAACTCAATAAATGTGTGCCCAATCATGATTCGTGTGTACTTATTCAGGTCTGAATTATTTCCATACTTTTGAATGGGATGAAATATGGCTCACAACGAAGAAAGAGAAAAGCAAACAATCTCATTAAATAAATTTGAAATGGGAAAAACATGTGATTCATGCCATATTTGAGAAATCTGCTCAAACCGCTTCAAACTCAGTCATACATAACTTCTAAATAGCACTTCTGATGACTCTTGCGAAAAACAAATGACAAGAAGTTGGAGGGGAGGAGACAACATGTCAACCCTAAACATCATTAAGAGGCTTGCATGCAAGCCCCAAGTCTAGGGCTCAATATAAGAAGAGTGGTCTTTCCTCCAAGGGAGAGTGCAATAGAAGGCCTTAGGAGAAGTATGGAGGGTGTCAAGTTGCTGTCACTACTTAAAAGCAAGAAAATCACATTTTTTACATCAATGCAAACAACAAAACTAAGTACAAGTGGAGTACATGCAGGTAGTGTCAAGGGCCTAGACAAACCAAGGTTTCTTGTGCATGGTTTTACATTCCTCATCATACAAACAATTCATGGGACAAGAACCATTAGGAAAAGTCGATTTTGAGTGGGAATATGTGTGGAAAGGAACCAAGGGCAGCCTCCCAAACGACATGGGACAAGAATTATGTTTGTTTTTTCGGTTGTAGATGTAGCTAAGAGAGACTAGCAACATAATTGTTTGCATACCAAACATCAAAATGAATTCCAGTATGAAGAGTAATGTTGGTGGAAGCATTGCACTCGTGAGAAAACACAACCTATCAGACCTCCTTGACATATCAAATTGTGGTATTCATGAGGAGATTGCTTGAGGACCCAATGATTTACCATGTCGTGATATCCTCCATATTTTTTCTTACGAACCCAATAAGTTGCCATATTGTGGTATCCTTGGGTTAAATGATGCATAGGCTTATTTGAGACCATGTGAGATGTCATTGGGATATGTGCACATGGAGGCCCAACCCAACTTTGTATTAGGGTATGTATTTTTACCTATATACTTGGGGTGTATACGTCATTTTACATTCAAGTCAATACAGTCATTCATATTTCTCTATAGCATGTTGCTTTGGGCACCTACTGATACTACCATATATGGGTGTTATCTTGTATTCTTTGCTTGAATGAAGCTTGTTAATTTAATATTGGAACTTCTCACAAAGTTATAAAAAGTTTTGGGGGACCTCAAAGGTGGTAGGTGAGAGGACAAACAAGAAATAGGGAGAGTAAAAGTCAAAACAACATGATCACCAAGGAGAAGTTGGATAGATATCAACATCCTAAATGTTAAGGATGAGAGACCTACCAGGAGTGACATAATCAACCATACTCCCACCCCCATCATCATGTGAAAAGCATGTGAATCTGCTAGAGTTTGAAAAACAAGGGATCCCATTAAGGATCAAGAGACCGTGTGACACACACAACTAGAGAAAGTGATTCGCACAAGCTATGTTCGAATTCTTCTCATTGACTAGGGCTCTCTACAATCCAAGGCCATGTGGATCAAGCTTAGAAAAAGATCATCCTCGATCAAATCATGGGTAAGCGACTAGCAATTTTACTGCAGGCGTAAAATTGCCTAGAAGAATGACACAAAAATATTTGGTAAAGGTCAAGATATTGGTCACCACCCACATGAA
The DNA here is from genome assembly GCA_037957365.1 of Torreya grandis. Taxonomy (NCBI): domain Eukaryota; kingdom Viridiplantae; phylum Streptophyta; class Pinopsida; order Cupressales; family Taxaceae; genus Torreya; species Torreya grandis. The sequence goes on from JARHVA010002418.1 coordinate 749,525, forward strand.
TAACAAACACTGAAGCTGAAGGAAAGTAAAATATTGCAAGGAAAGTGTTTTGAAGAGGAGGGCCCCACAAAACCCAAAACCACATGCAGCTACAGTTCTCATCTGAAGAAACCAAGGAAACCCTTGACTAAAGGCAATTGCAAATGAGGCAATTTGAAGCCACAAACACCACTTAATATGTGTCTCATGTCTAAAGGACAAGACCCAATGATAACTAATAACGGGAAGAAAACCTCATTCAAGGATCTCATGGGTCTCAATGAGAATGATAAGAGTCCATGAGAAGAAACGTCATGGAAGGTACTTGGAGAAAACCAAATGGTGATGACCATTGATGTTTATTTAGGATATGGAGATTTTGATGAGTGCATCAAAGGCATCTCAATATTCCAATGACATCAAAATACAGTTGAATGTTCCTATCTTGTTGCTCCCATGAATTGCTCTAAATGAGCATGCTCAGATGATGTTCAACATAGATGACAACTCCCTCCAACCTCTACATAATTCCATACTCCTTACATACACATGAAAGTTTGAGAGTGGCCCCATCATTGGAGCCACAACCATCCTCATTGAGGATTCCAACACCTGTGCCACTTGCTCATCTTGACTATGGTATGCTAGTCCCCTTTCATGATGACAAAGTAAAATGCGCAGCTGTTGGCAGAAATTTCTACAATCCCCTCACCATTGTGAGGCAAGTGTACCAGACTTAGCAAATTCTTAGGCACATTTGCCTCCACAGACCATTCAATTTGGTCCAAGGGATCCTCAAGAGGGAATCCCTTTGGCATGTAATCCTTAGACACAAATTCTTGCGTGATTTTACTCTTTGCCATGCTTACAAACTAGTGGTGCAGGTGACAACTTGTAAGGCAAACTAATAACCCAAATACTAGGTTTTGAAATTTGGCAACTCGTTTATAATCACATTCCCAATGCATGTGGCAACTCATTTATTAGTCAATTTAAATTTATATGATAAATGCCACTTAGCCCTTTGAAATGACAAGGGTTACCATAATCATGCTCCTCCCACCTGCTAATCACAAAGTCAATTAATTGATTTAAACGCACACCCATACAGGAAATGGGAACTCCTACCACACTACCTTCATGCTCCAAGTCAACAAATATGATATAATTTGTAGTTTAAAATTTTTCAAAAAGAGTCTACCCATAAAATAATAAAAACAATAAAACATTAAGGTTGCAAGTTTGAACTCTTGCAAACCCCACAATTGTCTCCATGTGATGATAGTCATAAGAATGAGATGAAATATATAATAGGAACGACACACCTTATTTTCCCAAGCCTTTGAACTTGCCAAGCGATTCTAATCCTCCACTTTTGCCACTCTCGATCTATCAGTCCACTGCACTCTCCCTTCTGCCCAATCAACAAGTTTTTGTTCTTGTTTTTGCAAAATTCGTCTTTTTGTATTGAGATGTTTAGCTTGACTAAAAAGTGATTGATTTTGCTTATGAAAGAATAAAATTCCACCATCTTGTTCTTTCAATTTTGCATTCAATGATATCATTTCTTATTCTTGCTTATGAAAGAATAAAATTCCACCATCTTGTTCTTTCAATTTTGCATTCAATGATATCATTTCTTATTCTAACTGCCCTTGCTTAGACCATCTTCATAAAAGACGTTTTCAAGCTCATCCCAAGTTAAATCTTTTGTAAACTCAACCCAAATGATCCCACCATTTATATGCATCATTAGCCATAAAGAACCATATTGAACGTGGGATTTTGTACTTATTTCATTCGTTTCTTCATTTTTGTGGACTTCTGTATAGAGTCAGAGTATTGCTCCTCTCCCTCACCCTTCACCTGCCCCTCCTCCCAAGTAAAGTTACTTGGTGATCCATTTCCTCATCAAACTTTGCCTGACCTAACAATTTGACAACAAGAGGGGCTTTTGACCATGTAATCCCATGAATTACACTCCTGAACTTGCTTCTAGATGGATTGCTAGAAGGTCCTGATTTCATTCTCCAGATTCTCATGTTACATGAGAGCCTTGGTTTGCTTATTTTGTATATCACCAACAAAACCTCTTGGAAACGATAAATACCATCTGTTGGAAGTGCTTGAGGTTGTTTGAGTTTGAAGTGGATAATAACCATCTTTTGACCATCCAATCATTCTAGATCCACAAATCAACAAGTGAGTTTTTTGTACAGACGATCGTCAAGACCTTCTGAGGCAAAGGGATTTCTATTCTTGTTCCAGAGATTCTTGAGAGAACCTTGGGATACCTGAAAGGCTGAAACTATTTAAAAAAAACATGGACGTGAACCTAAGGATACTAAAGGATTTTGAAGATTTTCCACAAATCTCAAATGTCCAAACTAAGCATATTCCGTCAAATTGCAGAAAAATCCCAGGAAGACTCAGATTGAATCCTCAAGGTGTCCACAAGATGTATTTCCGTTTGCGTTTCAAAACATTCCAGCAAGAAAATTTCCCGCAGATTACAGATAAAAATTATCATTACGTTTATCATAGTATCCACCAAGATTTATAATTCAACAATATCCAGAAATGCAGGAAATTCAAAGATTATTTCATAGAAACCAGATAAATTGTCAGGCAAATAATTGAATCCCACATCTGAACGTGCTAAGAGTTAAAAAGATGGCTCTCCAACAAGCAAGGCAGCCACAAATCAGAACAAATGCCCTCAAGTTCATAGAATAAGGGACATATTCAAATGTGTATGAGCCAAAAGTGAAGGACAATTTCACAACTACTCAAATAGGGCATTAACAAAAATTATATACAAATCCACAACAACTGAAATAAGCCATTCATAACAAACATATACAAATTCATAACAAGGGAAGCCTACTTTGAGCATCTTCCAAGATGCCCACAAAGCATACATAAAATTCCAAGGAAACTCTCGAATCCCCACAAACCGCTTTTGATTAGGACAAAGAATCATAATATCAACCCACTTGAGGGTGAAATTCGTTAACAAATAGCACAACAAACACATACGAATCTTGTTCCAAAATTATGATTTCATGTCGTCTAATGTTGGCTCCTCCTTTGTTGATTGCTGATAACACACTTTTTTCCAGGCCAAAATGAGGGGTTTATGCCTATCTCATAGACTATGCTACTGGAATTTAGTGAGCATGCTAGTTATGGCCTCTGACATTTTTTAGTATCTTGACGATGGAGGAAGTGTATATTGGTAATGACTGGAGCACTGATTTTAGTTTTTGCATTCTTCTTGCATGAGTTAACTAATTGCTTGCCCAATGCACAGTTCTGGATTTAATTTAAGTCAAAATACATTCCTGATTAATTCTTTTGTTCTTCCTTTCAACTGCATCAAAGGCTACTTCATTGATATATAGCTAAACTAACTTGCTTCTCATTGTTCAACTAGTTCTTAGAGTTTTCAATCAAATTAAGCTTGCTCCCTTTAATGGCGTAGTGTGACCTGAGTATGTTTGCTACTTTTGATGCCATATTAGTTGTGGAGTCGTCTACCCTTGTTATTGTGCAGATCTAATTGATTCTTTTATTTTTACAATTGATTTGTGGAACTTTTCAGTCTTATGGTCTTTCTTTGGCCTAGAATTATTTGGTTTGATTACTGACTAGGGTGGTGTATGTGTAGGTACTATTGAAGCCCAAGAATTGTGATCTTCTATTTTGTTTGTGAGTGTGTAGGTATCCAGAGGATCGATCCCTAAAACTGATTCTTCTAAGTATCCTACTTCGTAGAAAATTTGCAATAGACAAACTTTCCATACAACTCATTACCTAAGGAATTAAAATATTGTTTCAAGTACTTCATGTCTTGCTCCTAAGGATATAGTGATATATTTTTCTCAGCACAATTGATATGTTACTTGTTATTTTTATAAAGGTTATTGGAGCATTGGCGAGTCTGAAAGGCATTACTAAGAATTAAAAAACTCATTTGTTGTTGTGAACATTGTATTACATGTGTCCGCTAATTTAATTCTAACATTGTTTAGAGAGGATTTTGGAACCCTTTAAGGTGTCTAATAGAATTTTGTCTGAGGTAATCACTTTGTTCAAGGATATTCTAACACATTGTTGTGTCATCTATCTTCTGATAGGAATGGTGCACCAAAAGGAGATTTAAAATTTTGTATAGCGACAAAGACTGTTTTCCTACTTCCCATTTTTCCAAAAGAATATCGCATCATGTGGTAGTGCTTTGTGACTCTCTTAAATGTACGATGCTCAGTTTATGGAGGTTTTCCTTTCCACCATTATGCTCATGGATCCTAAGATGACTTTTATACCCAATGATTACACAACACCTACTTATCTCCATCATATCAAAGACTGGGTAATCATTATATTGTTGGATATGCAATTTAACATATTGTGTGAGTATCCTAATGTTGAATTTCTTAATAATTAAACTTTATACATGTAAAGTCTTTCAGATGCTGGGATTTAGATTTTAGGGTGAAATCTGCTTATATGAAATTGTAATTTGTGGGTACGACCTGAGTCCACTAATCTTCCATACTACAAACTACTTCTCTGAAGAGTTCGAGCTAACTTTAAAGTTTTAATTCTTGCAATGTCTATTGTTAGTTTAAGGTTATGATGGTTTTGGTTTTGTTTCATTAATTGACATTTTCTTAGGTGAATTCTTCCACAGTTTCACCACTCGGTCCACTTCTTTTATAAATATTAAAGAAAAAACTAGAGGAAATTTTTGATGCCTACCTCAATATCTTGATCGTCTTCTGCATTTGATTGTTCTCTCTCTCAATAAGGTTTGTTCAATTAATCTGCTTTGGAATTTTGCAACAATTGTTTCTTATTATCCTCCCAAGCCATACATTTTGATGCAATATTGCTTCATTGTTCTCATCATTTTCCCAGCTGTCCAAGCAACAAAAACTTTTTCCTAGTTCCAATACCACTGTTAAGGATAGATTCTTCTTTGTCTAGAACATAAATCACAAAATTAACACAATTATAGAATTGGCATGAACGGATACTAAGCAAATGTGAAAGTATCAAATATCTATCCAACGTTGTATAGGAAACAGTGCCTCTAAAGTCATTAATATAGTTAGCCAAACCCTTCACAAAGTCCATTCTCTACTAATCAACACCTCATGTTCATAGTATCATCACCTTGGTCAAAACAAATAATACATGTTACAGACCAGTGTTTCCCCACAACCCTCCACTTACAAACAAACACAAAAGTATATGTTGTTTTTCATGAGTTGATGATCAAGAATGATAATTTGACAATTTTTTATAGTAATAAAATGATTTATTTCTTTCATTTCCTTAACAATTCAAGTCATGTATATATGTGTGTGTGTGTATAAATAAATGTATCAAGGTGCCAACTATTCCAAGGCCGTAGCATCTCTTCTAATAAAAAGTAGTTATTCTCAATGACCATTGATACCTGGACTCGCACATTATAGACATTCCTCCTTTTGGGAATCAAGCCAACTAATTGGGACTCCACTTGCCATATCTGAACTCCTTGTTCCACAGGTGAGAAATCAAGAGGATGTAAGGGTGGTGGTCTATGCACAGTCAGATTCACCTAATCCCAAAGTTACTCGAAAACTCGTATCTTGGACCCTGGTACTTGTCACTCATCTTGAAAACATGTCCCTGTCTGGGGACATGTATGGGAATGACCCTTGACATCAGGTGACTTCAGGTACTTCTCCCATGTCCCTCGAAAATCAAGAATATTCCTAAATAAGTTACTTAAATATGCCATATAAATTACATGGATTTTATCTCTTGTGCTAATAGTTGGGTGAAGAGAGTTTAGAGATCTACAGAAAATACTAATAGGCATGTATGATTCTGTATTTTGCATGAAAATTTATGACATGTTTTGTAGCAGAAAAAATTCTTATCAAAGCCCAAAGTGATTTTAGTAAGAACCAAAACAATACGAACAATTAACATTTTTCTGTGTACATAAGATTTAGCTATTGATTGAAACGGGAAAGAGGGCTAGCCCTTGTTCGTAGCTTGTGTTAATAACAACAGCACAGGCTGATTTGCATTTTCAATTTTCTTTTAACTAACAAAAAAAGATGATCAAGGAATACTCTATAGTCATCAATTTCTGTGAAAAGGCCTTCAAGATTTCAACCATTGCTGACAATATAGGTAAATTAGTACTTTTCTAAACAATGACGTGTATGAGCAACAATTATTCAGGACATTTCCAGGTATGTGATATCTAACACTATGGAATAAAGCTATTTCTTTAGGAATCTTATGGAGGCTAATGGTTTTTGATTTGATCTCGTCTACGTTGTTTGGATACGGGTACGGGTACGATTCGGGTACGCGGGTACGTCATTTTTCAAAAACCTTGATTTGGATACGTTGTGGGTACGTCTCTATCTATCTATCTATCTATATATATATATAATTTTTTATTTTTATTTTTTTTTTAAAATATATATATATATATATAAATTTAAAATAATTTTAAAATTAAAAATATTAAAAATAAAATTTAAATACTACCTAAAGATATAGTAAACTGTAAATTTAAAATAAAATATAAATTATAATATTAAAAATGTAAAAACTAAATAGTATTTAGTTTAAATTTTTAATATTATTTAAATTTTTAATATTATTTAAATTTTTAATATTATATTCTATTTTATTTTTAATAGTTATATTATATTAAATGAAAAATTTAAAATTAATTAATTTGATCCCGCTTCGTTTCCACTTATTTCCCAACTCGAGCATCCGGAATTGTTTGCGGGCAAGGGGGGGAACAATATCTTTCCCGTCTTTTCACTTGCTTTCCCGCAAGGGCATTCGAAGAACACCCTACCCCCATAGTAGTTATAAGTTAAAATCCATGCCACGATTCTCGTAAGGATCCCATTATATTGATCAAGCTCATTTTTTCAAGTGCAAATCGCACTGAAAAGGCAACTCCGACAGCGTTCCGAAGTCCACTCCTGGAACCATACGCAAAGGCGTAAAACCGAACTGGCAAGGGGCGGCTAGATCCGATAGTTTCGGAGAAGAACTCCAGGAACAATCAGAAAAAGCCAAAATACATTTAATCAAGTCTGTTACTAGGTGGGTGAGCTGGGATCCGGGCGTCGATAACCCTAACAATGACCTGAGGCCAAAGCTCAGATTGAATCGAAAACACCCGATCATAAGCCCGCCACTATTCGCAGAGTTATAAGAGAGAGATCCGAACCAACCGACCGCAATATGGAAATCCGAGGCAAAAATGGGGGTCCACCCGCCGGAAATTTTTGGGGACGCCCCGAAAATGCCCCGGGTACGCCCGGAGGCGCCTCCAAACAAGAGGCGTCGGGCCGGGGGGCGTACCCCTGCAACACAGGATCTCGTTTGAAAGATCAACTTGTTTCCTGGTGTCTCCTACCCTTTCATGTAGTGTACTCCAATATTCATATGTAATGTACATATATTGTTAAGTGTTTATAGGCCACAAGAATGAAGACGGGTACAAGAGTTAGGAACAAGGACGATTTTGTACCCGTCCCCATCCTATAGAATGATTTATTTATGAAATTCAAAAATTTTGAAACAATTTATAAACATTTAACAATACATGTACAACAAATACAAATATATATTATTTTGGCATTTACTTGCTTTAAAGAGCAATCTTGCAAAGAAGAATATAGCATCATCTATAGTATATAGTAATTGTAATGTCCCCTTCTCGGGTTTAGATCAGTTGAAGACCCTTAGCCTAAGGGAAGGTAAAATCAAAAGGGAAATATTGGTTCTCTTTTTTTAGTTATAAAAAGATATTTTTTAATATATCTTTTCTTATTATAATTTAAAAAGGGGATTTTGGAGTATGGATTGACTTAACCCTTAATGAAGATAAGGCATGATCTTTTTAAAACTACTCTAACTCTCCCTCCAAGTGGAGCACCCCTTTTTGGGAAGGGTTTGATGAAAAAAGAAGAGTATAAGAAGGGGAATGATGATCATTTGAAAGAGATCCATGTTTTATGAATTGAATTTATGAGTTTAAGTACGAAACGCTTGGCTTGCACCCTTTGGAGATGAAAACCTTCATTGGGACTGAAGTTGAGGATGGAACCCTTCAACATTCAGATTAGGCAGCTTCATCCAGGAGTTGCTAAGTACTTCATTGATTTGCATTTGCAGTATTTTCTTCATTTTGAGTGTGGCAACTTCATCTTTGGGATTGGAGACTTGCTTGGAGATTGGCACCTAGGGTTTGGGCTGCATATGAGGGCAGTGAACAGGTGTTGGGGTGTTGAAGAACCCTGTTCAAGGGCTGCATTGGATTTTGTGGTGTTGAAGACCCCCTTTGAGGGCTGTGTGGAGTTTGTAGGCAGCATTTCCCCCTTGAGGAGCTGGGTGACCCCTTTTTGGGTCTGATTTGAGTGTTTCAAGGGTTGTTTAAGCCTAGATTGCAGATTTAAACATTGAATGATATTCTATTATTTTTTATTAAATTTTCTGGCCATAATTGTTCCAAAAAAATCACAAAAAATAAAGTATTTATCTTGCTGTAAATTTCTGAATGTTTTGGTGAGTATTTGACAGCAAATAATTGGTATTGGTCCCCGAATCGTTCGTCTACAGCATTCTGAATTTATTGGTTAGGGTTTGAAATATTTCAATCAACAAGTTGCAGTGTTGCACTAGGGTTGGAAAAGGAAAAATCAAATAATATTTGTTGTTGGTTAGGGTTTACTGTTATTCCAGATTTGCATAATTTTCCCTAAAAGGGGACATTACAGTGGTATCAGATCCAAAATCTTGGCTAGTTGTGGAGTTTAAGTGATCTCCATGCCTAAGAGTGATAGAGAGGTTAGGTACTTTGAAAGGGAAAAGAAAAAAGGACCAGAGCAACAAGAGGAAGAACAAATGGAGGAGCAGCATAGAGACATGGAGGGCAAGGACAATGATAGGTTCAAAAGGTATGCTCAAAGTCAAGAGCGTTTGACAAATATGATGGCTGACTTCATACAAACTATGAAGCACATGAATGGAAACCGGTCCCAAAATGGTGAAAGAAGTAATTAAGGTACAAACAATAACCCTCCCCCAAGGGTAACTGTTGGATCCTCCCAAAGGCCTTTTCAGCCTACTTTCCCATGAAGAGAGGAAACCATTCTAGAGAGAGAAGAAAAGTATTCTGTATTGGAAGATATTGCTGCCCACTACACAAAGTATAGGACTATTCCCACCGACATCAAGGGGAAAATGCCCCTTACCGATCTCATGAAAATAAAGAAGGGTAAAGTTGGTCATGGGGCTGTCCATAGACCAAAAAACACTACAGGAGATCTACAACATGCCTTGGAAAATCTCACACTTTCCACTTTTGATAGTTCACCAAAAAGTTCAGCTAGGGTATGGATACAAAAGGTTGATACATACCTCACACTTCGACCTATGATGGAGGATGATGCCATCAAATTTGCTACATTGCATTTGGAGGGAACCGCCCACGAATGGTGGTACCATGGATTGATAACCCAATGGCACAACCTCATAAACACTTATTTCAGTAGAAGGTTGATTTGAGAGATTTGAAAGGGCTGATTCGGAGGAGCTTGACTTCCAAGAATTGGCTCATTAAGGCAAAAGACTTCCGTGGAGGAGTATGTGACTGATTTTCAGAGAATTTCAGTCATAGTAGCGGATATTTCAGAGAAAAGGCTTGTGTCATTGTTCATGGAAGGGGTGGCTAATCCTATAAGGGGTTTGATCAAGGCTTCAACCCTTCTAGTCTTCAAAAGGCCATTCAAAAGGCTCTTGATCTAGAGTCATCAACACCTAGGGGCAAAATTCTGCCTTTTAGGCAGAATAAAAACAACACTTTTGGGCCCTTTGGACAGTAGATGACAAACATTTGTGGGCAGCCTAGGACAACAATTTTGGAGCAGCCAAAATCAGTCCCCTTTGGACAGCAAAGGGAGCCTTATCAACAAGGGTTTGGGCAGCAAAAAGAGATACCAAAGATGAACAAGGATGGGGGAGAGTCAAGAAATGAATTAAGAAGAAAAAAATTGTGCTTCACTTGCAAAGATCCTTGGACATTGGGTCATCGTTGCCTTGGCAAAAGGTAAGTTCATTACATTGAGGTAGTGTCGGATGGAAAAGACGAAGAAGGGGCTGCCCCCAACGAAGAGGAGCAAGAAAGGAAAGAAGAGGGTGACCACGTGGATGAAACTCTTGCCACATTGTTTGGTGCTCCTAGACATCATCCTTTTAGAGTGAAAGGAGTATTGCAAGAAAAGAAAGTAACAGTGCAAATTGATAGTGGGGCAACCACAACTTTTATTGATAAAACTTTGGTACCTAGATTTGGGTTACAAGTTGAAGATTTCAAGGGCTTCAATGTAACAGTGGCAAGTGGCTCCACCATTCCATGCACAAAAATTCAGTGGCTGAATGTCACTCTGGGAGGGCATAAGATTGATGATGATTTCTATGTGGTTGGTATTGGTGAGTTTGACATGGTCCTTGGGGTGCAATGGTTGTATTCTTTAGGAGAATTCACACAAAATTACCAAACCATGGAGCTGAAATTCAAATCAGCTAGTAGTGTTGCATGGTATGGCCAATGGAGCTCCTATGGTAGTGACAATGAAAAGGATGGAAAGGGCTTTCCATAGAGGGCAGGTTGCTTGGTCAGCGAAGTACTTTGTGAATTCTATGAACAGAAATTGGAGCAGCAGCAGCATCATAAAGATATTCAGCCCACCTTTGATAAGCATGCCAAGGTTTTCAGTAGTATTCCACATGCACTACCACCGGATAAAGGTTTTCAACATATCATTGAGAATGATACATGGTAAGGGGCAGTTATTTTGCAGCATCCTAACTTGCAATTGCTTGAGGACAAACAATTTCGCGAAGAGAGGACTATAATGTCCCCTTCTCAGGTTTAGAATAGTTGAAGACCCTCAGCCTATTTTATTTTGTTTTTCATAGGCTAAGGGAAGGTAAAATCAAAAGGGAGACATTGGTTCTCTTTTTTAAGTTATAAAAAAGGTATTTTTTGATATATCTTTTCTAATTATGAATTAAAAAGGGGCTTTTGGAGCACGGGTTAACTTAACCTTTAATGAAGATAAGGCATGATCTTTTTAAAACTACTCTAACTCTCCCTCCAAGTGGAGCACCCCTTTTTGGGAAGGGTTTGATGAAAAAAAAGAGAATAAGAAGGGGAATGATGATCATTTGAGAGAGATTGTTTTATGAATTGAATTTATGAGTTTAAGCACGAAACGCTTGGCTTGCACCCTTTGGAGACGAAAACCTTCATTGGGACTAACATTGAGGACAGAACCCTTCAACATTCAGATTGGGCAGCTTCATCCAGGAGTTGCAAAGTACTTCATTGATTTGCTTTTGCAATATTTTCTTCATTTTGAGTGTGGCGACTTCATCTTTGGGATTGGCGACTTGCTTGGAGATTGACGCCTAGGGTTTGGGCTGCATTTGAGGGTAGCGAACAGATGTCGGGGTGTTGAAGACCCCTATTCAAGGGCTGCATTGGATTTTGTGGTGTTGAAGACCCCCTTTGAGGGCTGCATGGAGTTTGTGGGCAGCGTTTCCCCCTTGAGGAGCTGGGCGACCCCCTTTTGGGGTCTGATTTGAGTGTTTTAAGGGTTGTTTAAGCCTAAATTGCAGATCTGAACATTGCATGATATTCTAATTTTTTTTATTGAATTTTCCGGCCATGATATTCATCTTGCTGTAAATTTCTCAATGTTTTGGTGAGTATTTGACAGCGAATAATTGGTATTGGTGCCCTAATCGTTCATTTACAGCATTCTGAATTTATTGGCTAGGGTTTGAAATATTTAAATCAGAAAGTTGTAGTTTTGCACTGGGATTTTAAATATTTAAATCAGAAAGTTGCAGTTTTGCACTAGGGTTTGAAGAGGAAAAATTAGAAAATATTTGTTGTTGGCTAGGGTTTACTGTTATTCCAGATTTGCATAATTTTCCCTAAAAGGGGACATTACAGTAATATACCATCATTGTCAAGTAAGTGTTGCAACCTTAACACAGATATTTCCTCGATTTGTTAAATACCTTCAGTATGATGATCTACCTTGCCATTTCCTCATGCTTCTAATTTTTAGATTTTAAAGAGGAAGTGCTCCTATGATGATTACCTCAATGCATAGAATATTTTAAAGGCAATATGTGCTCTTCGCTAGCGATCTTAGTTCTCATTTGTCTATGTTTAGAAGGTAATCTTTGAATTTCCAATAAGAAAGATGTTTTCCTCCAAGAACAATATTTCTATCTAATGGCTTTTGATTTGTGTTGATCTTGAGAATCTTGGAGTAGGTTGTTTTTTCTTTATGATTTCCTCTTAACCATAGCACAATAGAGACTAATTTCCATGAAACATTTGCATCCCCATGATAGAGCTCCAGCTAGGAAAAACTTTAGTGGCTAGTGCTCACTAATAGGCTATTTTTTTCAATTATTTTCCAAAAACATTTGCCATTTGGAAATAAATATTTGCCTTAATTTCTATAAAAAAATATTTTTTCTTTGAAAAGGCACCATCCTCTTGTGCAAAAATATGAAATCCAAAGGAAATTGACAAATGTTTTAAATCATGACTAATCTTAAGAAATTGGGAAATCAATATTGAAAAAGATTTGACCATGATTCTGCTTCCTAAATTTTCCCTAATTCCAACCTTGCACAAATGGCAAGATCCATTAGTTCTCTACCATTTTCTGAGTGCAGTCTCAAATGAAACAAACTCCATTCCTCATAGGCCTTCGTTGTCCTAAAATAGTGGTTTGAATATAGTTTCACCACTCCTTTTGTGAATATACAAAATTTATCTAGGAGCTCTATTTGCTGCCTACCTCAATATCTTTATCATCCCCTACATTTAATTAATCTTCCTCTCAAAAAGGTTGTTCAAGTAATCTGTTTTGGACCGTTCGCAACAATTGTCTCTTATTATTCAAGCATGCCACATATTGTGATGCGAAATTTCTCCATTATTCTAATCATTTGCTCTATGATCTTCCCAAGCAACAAAAAGTTTTCCTAGCTCTGATACCACTGTTAAGGACAGATTCTTCTTCACCCAAAACACAAAACCACAAATACTCGCACATTTATAGAATTGGCATGGGCGAGTACTCAAATAATAAGGGAATGTGAAAGTATCAAATATCCATCCAATGTTAATGTACAAGAAACAGTGCCTCATAATAACATCACCTTCATCAAAACAAAGAATGCACGTTACAGACCAGGTTTTCCCCACAACCCTCCACTTCCACACAAACACAAAAGCAAATATTGTTTTTCATGAATTGATGATCCAAATTGACGATTTGACAATTATTTATATTGATAAAAAATATTTCTCACATTCATTTTCTTAGCAAGTCAGTTCATCTATTCATTTTCTCACAAACATATGCATTAAGGAACCAACTATTTCAAGGCCATAGCATATTTCCTCAGAAAAAAATCGTCATTCTTGATGACTATTGATGCCTGTACTAGCGCATGGTAGAAACTCCTCCTGTTAGGAATCAAGCTCACTAATTTGAGACTCTACTCACCAGATCTGACCTCTTTGTTAAGTAAGTTAGAAATCGAGAATATGTAGGGGTGGTGGCCTACGCACATAGGCATTTCGACTCGATTAGTCCCATGGTGACCCAGAAACTCGTACAACGAACCCCAGTAGCCATCCCCATCTCAAAGACACGTATGGGAATGTCTCCATACATCATGAGACTTCAGTTGAGGAGTCCCAAAAATGTCCCTTAAAAATGGTAAATTCCATATAGAAGTTTCTTAAATGTGTAATATAAATTACATGGATTTTTATCTCTTTAGTGAAGAGCATTTAAAGAACTTAGGACAAAAACAAATGGACATGTATTTTGTTAAAGGAACAAATTTCCGTAAAATTGTGACAAAGAAGGTTTGGAATCGACTTTTCGAAGCACACATGGACCAAAGCTTTTGTTTATGGAACAAATTTCCAGAAAAAATGCGATAAAGAAGGTTTCGAATTGATGTTTTGAAGCACACTCTGTGGTCCATCCAAGATAATATGTGTATGTTAGTATTTTATCTAAGGTTTTTTATAGAAAATTTTCCGGAAATTTGTTCCTTTAACATTATGAATTGCGGAAGCCGGAATTCTTTAATGTCTTTTGTTGTATATTGCATTAAAATTTACAACATGTTTTTTAGAAAAAAATTCTTATCAGAACCCAAAGTGGTATTATTAAGGAGAAACAATAAAAAGGGTTAATACATCCATGTGAAGATAAATTTTAGCAATTGACTGAAATGGGAAAGAGGGGTATCTCATGTTAGTAGCTCGTGCTAATAAACTACCACATTCCTGATTTGCAGTCGCAATTTTCTTGTAACTAACAAAAATATAGGAAAAACAAATTCTCTTTATTCATCAGCTTCTATGAAAAGGCCTTCAAGATTATTCAACCATTGCTGACAGTATAGATATAGTAGAACTGCTTTATACAATGAAGTGTGGGAGAAATTACTAATTTTAACATTTCTAGGTATATGATCTATCATGCTATGCAATAAATCTAATTCTCCAGGAACCTTAAGGAGACTAAGGGGATTCGATTTGAATTTGGTTGAGAGTTTGGCTTGCTTTCTGATGTCTCCTGACCTTTCATGTTGTGTACTTCAATATTAGTATGTGATCTACGTGTATTCTTAAATGTTTACAAATTATTTCAATTTTGATTTATTGATCTTTTGATATTTTTCTTTTTCTTGTATGTATAAAGTATGTTGTCTTTTTCCTGATCCTGCATATACTATTTTTTGAAAAATTGGCATAATTGTCCCTATCCCCATCTCCTGTACCCATCCTCATACCCATTTTAGTAGGTATGCCTAATCCATTAAGTATCATGGTCACCTTGTACATTGCATTAGTCGCACCCATTTCAGGTTTCCAGGTGGCCTTGCACATAATTTTTATGCTTACCTAACACATTAAGGCTCGCCGAATTCATTGAATAGCCTACACACATGTTTCAGCACACTTAATTTTCACAGTAGCCTATGCCAAAATGTGTGTAGACTCCTACGAGTTGTTGAGTGGCCTAAAGTGAAGCATGTTTACACTCGCTTGATATAGCATGCGGCTTACAATGAAGCCTTTATATCATCAACATTGTCACTTGATATAATGGCTTCAGTTCCTCAAGGCATTTGGTGATGCACTGAACTCCACCCTTACCCACTAAAGAATGACAATATTGATGACATGCTGATGTTTTAGAGGGGTGTGTGATTGGTTGAAAGTGGTGCCCATATTTTGTTGATTTGGCACAGTTTGTAGACAAGAATGGACCGATTGCTTACAAATGAATGCCACTGTTCTAGCATATCACAAAGTTGGAAACACATACAAATAATTAACATCAAACTAAAGCATATTTTCCAAGATGTATGTAAGGATTCAAGATACTAACAATGTTAAATACCGAATGCAAAATGTTCCATGATGGTGATGCCAAAATAGAAAGTTCCATGACAAATGCATATATCACCTTGCACCATCCAAAATTATTACACCGTATACATAGTCTTGTATCTAATTCAATAACTTCTGGCTATTTAGAAAACTTTTGAGGGGTATTTACAATCTATCTTAGTTCCAACACTATTGTAACCATGTTGCAACCATTATGTCATAATGTAGCCCACTTTGGTGATAGTGGTCACCTTTATTGATTTCTTTGCTACCTGTTTAGAGCTCGCTAGTAACTCCTCCATTTTAGATAGTGGCCCTCTAAATTCAACTATGGCTCCTCTGACTTTATTTGCTGCTCTCTTATCCAATTCGCCTCTCGAAGATAATTGTGCCTTCTAATAAGTGTTACCATTCTTAAAATATTCCATATTAGTTTTCTAAGCTAAATTCTCCTTCTAGCAAGAAAAAGGGCTAGCATCCTCGAGTATAAGATTTTGAACTATATGATGGCGAGATTACCAAGACTATAGAGAACCTCAATTCCCAATATAGTTATACCATGTACAAATCAATTCCATCAGCATAAGCACATTCTACAAAAGCCATTATATAATTTTAAGCATATCCGTGTAAGGAAAAAAATTCCTAGCAAATCAAAGGAAAACTTATAATAAAAAGTGCCATGACATTTCCTTATCCCCATCTTAGAATGGCACACATAAAGTTTTCTATCAAAAGCACTCTAGGCTAGGTACAAACATCACTAAGCACCATGAAGGACATATATGTGCTTCTAGATATTAAATCAATATCAAAGACATGAGAGGGTTTGACAAGACAAAACTTCCACTAATGAACACAATAACCACCAACAAGAAAAGAAAAAAAGGTTTGCATCAATCTTCGTGATGGGGCAGCAGTGAAGAAGCAACCCTTGCACACTCCTTAGCTATAAACTATGGGCCAGATCTGTCCGAGATCAAATCAAACTATAGATTCTCCTACTGCAATTGAGTGGCACTTATACTTCCTATTTAAAATATATTGCAAAGTTTATGTTTTATGGATCATTTTATAACAAGGTGTTATTAAAAGTTTCATTGCATGAGTATCAATGTTTATGCTTCTAGACAAATGGGTAGTGAAAACCCTACCATATAAGTAATCCTTGCAAAAATATGTGTATAAGTGAAGCAACTAACTGAAATATATCCATGAAAACAAATTGGTAGATAGACCCAAATCATGGTTATTGGCAATGCAAACAAAACAAAGTGAGAAGAAAACCTGCCTCACTCGTTGCCAAGCAATGTGTCTCGTAACTCGCCTTGAAGAAAGCAGGGGTTTGCCACCCAATGTCCGTCCCAAAACCTCAGCACAGAGTACCATCCCAATATCAACAACTGGACGGCCAGGTGGTGGGCCAGGGCTCAAAGCTTCCTCATTTTTCACAATGCCCACCTTACCTAAAACCCAACAGTATACAATTACAAACCATATCGATTCATATGAGTTAACTTATCTTGAGCTGTAGGATCTAAAGGGTAGTGGATATCTCACCAATGGTGTTCAAAATCACATAGTTTATGTTCGTTTTTTACTCTGAAATCATAATATCCACATATCCTAAATCTACAAATAAAACTCAAAAGTATACAATTAGGAATTATCTTGATTGACAAAAGTTATCTTCAGTGATCTGAGATTTCCACAGAATATGATTTTGGTTTCAAAGATATGGATTTCCCTGTGTAAGAATTTTTGTTACACTGAAATTTTGGGTTGTTCTCCTCAGCCCATCATCAAATCTATGAATTCAGATTTAAGGGTATGCGTATAAGAACTTCTGTTATACAGTCATTTTGGATTGTTCTTTCCATCCCGTAATCAGAGTAATGAATTTCGTTTTAAGGTTCTACATTATGTCTTGTACTCCCGAGGGCCTACATAGTGTGTTGTTCTTATTCACCCATCATCAGACTGCGAGAAGAGCAGCACATAATGTAGACCCTTAAATCCTAGTTCATAACTGTGATGATTGGTTGGGAAGAAACAAATCAAAACATCAATAAAAAGACATTTTTACTCAGGGAAGTCGAAGCTCTGAACTCAAAATTTATCATATCTTGGACTTCAGGAGCTACAGAGTGATGAAAATTTCATCAATGAAATTAAAAATCAAAAATGCTCAATGCTAATTTTTTCTTTAAATTGGTAAACACGCTTATATTAAATGTCCAAGTTAAGCCATTGTAAACAAAGTATTACCAGGCGCAAAAAACTCCCCTACATCTGCATTATTTTCCCGAGGTACTTCACAAAGGATTCGTTTTATGTCGTGGTCATAAAGAGGGAGGACTTCCTTTACAAGCATGGTAGCAAGAACATCAGAGCCAATATTAATGTCAATTCTATGGGCATTGCCCGACACCACGACACCCAATACAAAATCCTTAACTTTGGGGTCGTAGAATTCCAAGTCCTCTTCTTTACTCGGTTCCCATTCATCCAACGTGTTCTCCTCCAAATATGGTACTGCAGAAAAAACATTCATATAAGGCGCCATGCTTTCATTCTCTGCATCAGATGTTTCTTCTTCTTCTACGTCCTCCTCCTTGAGCACAACAGCTGTTGGTTTTTCAAGCAACTCTAACTCTGTACTAGTGTTGTCGGCAATGAGTAAGTCCTTTGAAGACGAAGGAAGTCGGAAGGAGAGGGAACATAATTTATGAGTAATGTTAATAGACTTTTGGAGTGTAGGCGTGGGGCTTCTGAATGTTCGTGGGAAATGAATAAAGCGCGCGACCTGTGAGAGAGAGAGCTTGGCGTTGAGGAGGAAGGGGAAGCAGGGCTGGCACACCATTTTCTTCCTTTCCGCATTGCTAATGCCCCTTGGCTAGCTTTTAGATAAGGTGTTTATGGTTGGGTTTTTGTAATTCAGGCTTTTCCAAGAGGATGTTCCTCTTTAACGCCTCATGGAATGCATATCTAATGTTCCCTTTAAAATTGGTTGGGTTTTTGTAATTCAGGGTTTTCCAACAGGATGTTCCTCTTTAAGGCCTCATGGAATGCATATCTAATGTTCCCTTTAAAATTGGTTCCCTTTAGATAAGGTGTTTATGGTTGGGTTTTTGTAATTCAGGCTTTTCCAACAGGATGTTCCTCTTTAAGGCCTCATGGAATGCATATCTAATGTTCCCTTTAAAGTTGGTCTTCTTGTGCTGCTAGTTGTTCTTTACGGGTGTGAATTATGGGCCAGCAGCACTACTATAGCACAATGAAAACAAATTGAAGGAATCCAAAAGCGCTTGATTACAAGCAAGATTAAAATCAAAAGCACGGTTCCATATGACATCATGCTAAGTGAAATGGGGGCTGTTCCTATCGAGGCACTTGCTATGGTTCGCCTTTTAAGCTATTTAAAAAGAATCGAAAAAATGGAAGAGGATAGATGGCCTAAAGTTGTTTTTAGTGATACACTATGTAAGCGAAAAAGGACATGGATGCAACAAAACATCACATGGATGAGTAAATGGAATATTCAATTCAATATGTGCCCCACAAATAATAAAGAAATAAAAGTCTTTGTTATGGAGAAATTTTACAAGAGAAATTGGGGAAGCGAGATCGGGAGGAAGAAACTATATTATATAAATGAGTTCAACCCCACTTGTGATCAACTCCAAAAAGCGTACATAGGAGCCAACATTTCTTGGAGGGCTAAAATTCTTATTGCTCAGTGGAGAACCAACTCTCACCAACTTCGTTGTGAGACCGGGCGTTGGAAGAGGCCAAAGGAGGCTTGGGAAGAGAGAATTTGCAGATTTTGCAATTCTGGGAAAGTGGAAACTGAACAGCACTTTATTCTAGAATGTGAGGCCTACAAAGATAGCAAAGATAAATTTGCGGATACTATATGTGACAGTTCTTGGCATAACCTATTCAACGAAGAGCACATTGAGCAATTAGGGGGGCTGATCATCATCCTACACAAGAAGCGAACAGTGCTACTTAAATCTGCTTGAGTTGTCTTGCTGTCCCATAGACTATTTTTAGTCTCGTGGACGTTAAAATTTTTATTATTATTATTATATAATAAGTGTCCCCACTTTAAACCTCTAAGTTAGGAGGTGAATGATGGTACAACATTTTTGGTGTAATGGCAACACAGCGTCACCTTCACTAAAAACCAGTTTTAATAATTTAAGTTTTTAGTTATAAAAACGACATGATTATTGTAGATTTTAGATTGATTATCTTGACATTTTTTTTTTTTTGAATCTATGGTTTTTTGAATATTTTTTTTATCTTCAAGATCTTGAGATTCTTTATTTTATTTCTTTACATTTATGGATTATATTTTCATCTCATATTCTCTCTAATTATCTTTACTTTATATTAGTTCAATGCATGTCACATTTTTATGAACTCTTCACATGGGTTTCTTCATTTTTAATACATTTGGTGAATTTTGAGTGTCAATTATGTATAAAAGTGTTAAGGCTCAAATGTGTAGCTATGATAGGAGATTTTGTGACTTTTCATCAGTTCATGAGACTTTGTTTATTTCTTTATCTCCAAGTTTTATTTATTATATGTAATGAGAGGTCATCAAGTGTCGTTTCCTCATGACTCAAAAATTTATTTATTTATTTATCTCCAAGTTTTATTTATTATGTGTAATGAGAAGTCATGACTCAAAAAAAAATGATGATTTTTGAGTTCTAGGAATGGAACATGATCTATGTAATGATATTATGACGCTTGACATTATCTCATGAAGTTGTGATCTTTAATTTCTTTTTTTTTTGTCTTTGTTTTCCTTATCGCTTTGTGCAATAATATCGTGACAAGGGTCACATTATTGTGGACTCTTGAATGTTAACTTTTTTCTATGCTTTGAGATTTAAACATGCTATGTGCAATAAGATTATGACACATATCATAATCTCGTAGACTCATCTCACTATTTTTAAAGTATTTTTTACACAAGAGTCAGTTACACTATGCACAAGTTAAAATTAAGGCACAACCTATACTAAGATAGAACAAGTTAAAATAATAATCAAAACTATTTCATGGCTAAATATAGGAACAAACGGAACAAGCAAATGATTAAAAATAGTAAGAACAATGAAAGCAAAGCAAAATAATAGAATCTGACACACCTTATTGATGCTATGAATTTGAGACTACATATGCGCTCTACGGGTGACTATGTTACTCTATGTGAAATTTGATTGTTAATTGTTAGTGGGATAGAATCAGTGTTGTGTCAGATCCGTACATAAGATAAATAGTAGGTCGTTAAATCTATAATACTTCTTATTATTGAATTTGTACCCTATCACTGCATGTGTCCTCTATTATGTTTTTTATTCTAAAATTTTTTAGGTAGGTGTGCAAGTTGATGCCAAGGAGGTTTTTGCAATTGCTATGTGGAATTGGTAGGCAGAATGTAATGTTTTTCCTTTTATTTCGCTCCTTAACCTAACCCTGAAAAGTAGCAGTAAAATACTTGTGTGCATGGTTAGCTGACTTAGGCTACCCTTGAATGAGTTGTAATTACATAATCTGCACACTCAAAATAACAATCAATGTAGTTCTTTTGTGCATGTGAATGAAGTGTAATTGATATAAAGGTCTTCACCTCCTCTTCTCATGGAATCTAATGCAACTACGTGAGCATTCACTTAAACTCTCTTTTGGTACAATATGTTGATGACACAAGAATTGAAGTGATATAAATGCTTTGTAGACTCACTATACAAGCTCCCTCACAAGTGTAATGGTAGATTTTTTCAATATGTGACTCTAACTTAAGAAAGGTTATATGTTTGAGTATCATTTGGTAAATGACTAGGGATGACTTTGTAAATATATGGATCTCTAGGACAAGACATGCAATGGTTGACCATGGAATAGTGTGCTAAGTAAAACCAAAGGTATAGGAAATCAAACCTAGGCATAAGATCAACAAGCAACCAATTCTAGACTCGATAGAATAAACTATCAGGATGGAAATGAGGTTACTGAGAAAGTGGGTGATTTAGATCCAGAAGCTCGTGATAGATGAATATGAGACTATATAGATGAAAAGAAGCCAAAAATAGTCTAATGTGTCTTGAAATGTGTTCAAAAATAGCCAAATATACATAAGTGGACCAGGTGTAATGAAACACGAAAATTATTTAATAGAAAAGAGCCTTTTACCAAAATTAGGTGTCTGCATAATGATCCTATTTTTATGTGTGTATGTGATGTGAATGCATGTGTGTGTAAATTAAAACAATAATAATTGAAGTGCATACCTGCATTTACCTAGGGAAGGATGGAATGACTAAATGCTAACATAGAACTCCACCCACATGTGATCACAACTCTCGGTACATTTGGATTGCTCTTGCAAATAAGTGCAAGAAGTCAAATGACATAACATGTCATAGAGAATATAGAAAATAAAATAACAATTGAAAATATGAGCATAAGAATGAATACCTCTAATGGTAGGTGAATTTCTTAATAATTACAACTGAAAACAAAATCTTATTGCACTTTCTCAAGCACTAGAACTTTCAGAGTAAGTTTTTGTTAGGTTGTGGAGCTAAAAGCTTCACTGATGCAAACAGGGAAGGAGGTTGCTGAGAGGTTGCTGAGTGGCAGAGCAATCGACATCGATCTGATCAACCGACGTTCGTAATATACAGTGAGAAGAGCAACCGATGTCGGTCACCTCCAGGCAGACAGGAACCGACGTCGATAGCCTGTGCAGTTCCAGAACTGTCAGTTGCACGAACAGTTTGTTAACGAACCGAGTGTTTGCATGTTAAGAGCCAATTATAGACTTGAAGCTGTGGATCTAATTATTGTAATTAGATGTCTAATTATTGTTTGCATGGGAGCTATATAATAGACCCATGGGTTGTATTGTAATTTGTGCTAGTTGAGTTGAGCAAAGTTAGCTCCTTCTGTGTGTGAAGAGAGCAAGGGTGTTCCTCCTAGTTCCACAGCAGTGCCAAGTGTGGGTGTTGGTTTGGAGAATCAGAAGGGTTCTTCAGGTGTGTAGGATCTTGGTCAACAGGTGTTGCAAGGCCACATTTGGAGATCTACATGGTGTGTGTGTTTGCGAGGTCAAAAGAGATCTGCAGGTGACAGCAGGATCAAAGGTGACATCAACACATCAAAGAGCAAATAGAGGAAGGCAAGGTAGTTCCTTCCAGGTAAGTAAGATCGATTGATCTACAGGTGTATGTGGGTGCGGGATCCAGGTTTGCAGGTGTGCAGATCCAGATTGATTTGCAGGTGTGCAAGATCAGGGAGGACAGTAACACAATAGGTAGCAAGATCAAGAGAGATCTACTTGGAGTATAGTGTGTACTCGGTTATTGAGCATAGAGGAAGGCAAGGTAGATCCTTCCATAAGTAAGATCATTTGAGTTTCAAGTTGTTGCAAGTTCATGGGAGATCTACTTGGAGTACGTTGTGTACTCGGTTGAGTATGTGTGTATACTCAGTGTATTGGCAGTAGTGGATATTAACTGGTTGGAGGTGAACACCAACTCTGTGTTTGAGTTGTGTGTTGGGACCGTAAGAGAGAGTGAGCTCTTGAAGAGATTTACTGTTTATGCTCTAGATGTGTGTGAGCTCTAGAGATGTAAGGAAGAAGACTGTGGCATCTTCTTTTTTGTATTTCCTTCTGGAAGAGTATTAATACAATTGGGTATTGTCTCTCATATTTTGTGTTATTTTTGAGTTCTAGTTACTTGTGATTTTGGTTATTTCCGCATGTTTAGTTGCTTGGTAATCAATGGTGCTTCTGGGTCCTAACAGTTGGTATCAGAGCTAAGGTTGCAAGGAGTAGGTTTTGTGTTTGATTACAGGTCACTCTCAGGGGTTTTTGATTGAGTGGGAGTATAGCAACGGCAGAAGAAAGTACACTAAGAATGGAGGAATTCAAAGGCACGAATGATCAATTACGGTGTTATGGAAAGAAAGAGCAGGTAAAGAAATATTGTTGGTTGGTAGAAGATCAGCATGAAGGAACTGAAGAAGCAAATGTTACAGGTGTTATTGCACAGGATGCTCTGGGATGTTCCTTGGATAAAGTAGAATCTTGTCTTATAGATTTTGTTGCCTCTTTCCATGCAGTCCGAAATAGAGTATTTTTCCATGTTAAGGTATTTGGAGACTTTGGAAAGATTTATTTAGGGGCTGGTGTGCCTTGCCAAAGAATTGGCAAAGGGGAAGTGAAGCTGAAATTGCAGGCGGCCAACACATGGGTGTTGAAGGAGGTCATGAAGGTCCCGGTCTTGAAGATGCGGCTAATTTCTTCAAGAAAGTTGGGTGATGAGAGATGCACAAGAACTCTCACAATGGATACACTTGAATTAGCGTTTGATAAGAAAGCATGTACTCTTTATCTACTTGCTTGTATTACTGATTCTTCTTCTGTTGCGAAGACGTGGCTTTGTAGGCTTGGTCACATGAGCAAGAAGGAGATGCATGTTCTTAAGTAGAAGACAGATGTGTTTGACAGACTTAAGAACTGGAAAGCCTTGGTGTTTTTGGAGGAGATGATTGACAGAGATCAGTGGAGAAGGTTGGACATCTCTGAGCAGGGCGGTTTGGACAGGGTTTTGATCCATGGAGAGCTCACAAGTAAAAAGTCATCACTCACAGGCAAACACAGTTATCGGCGTCGGTCAGAGGGAACCGGCGTCCAACAGACAGGTGCCGATGTCGGTCATGTGCAGACTAGAGCCAGTGATGTCGGGCAGGGTGGCTGCTAGCGTCAGTTAGGGAACTGACGTCAGCGACCAGGTAAAACTAACGTCGGTCAAAAAATTGATGTCGACAGAAAGGACAGTTGCATAAAAACTGACATCGGTTAGATGCAGATTGTGTTGTGACCGAGGTCGATCACTGTAATAGATTTTGGGCAGATAGCAAGCTCTCAAGGAGTCTCAAATGCCCATATGGAGGACTGAAAGTGGTAAGTAAGCCTCAAATTTGTTGTTCCTCTTCTTTATACTCGTTGCTCACTGTAGAGCAGGAAGGATCTAGGAAACAGTGGGAGCATGGCATGATTAGGATGCAAAACCAAATGGGAGATTTGGTAGGGTTGCCAGCCGGAAGAAAGCACTGAAAGACGAATGGATTCCTTGGTTAAAGAATAGAGAGAATGGACATGTGAGACGGAAGGCCAGGTCATATGGTCTTGTGGAAGCTCCAGGACAGTGGTACAGGTTTGACATGTGGATGACAAAGCATGGCTTTAGTCAATGTCATTGTAACTACTGTGGTTTTCTTTACCAGGTGGATGATGAGTCGCGACATCATCCTATTACTGTATGTTGTGTGTTTACTTGATGCAGGGTTACACATGCAGGGTTTTGCTGAACTAAAGGTAAAGTTAGTTCAGTGGTGTGTCATGAACAATTTGGAGGAGCAAAATTCTTTGGCATAAGTGTGTTCTAGAGACATAGAAGATCACAGGTTGATTTTGTCTCTGGATGATTGTGTGATACCGGTTAGCACGCCGATGGTTGGACAGTTTACAGAACAGGGTCCTGATTCACATGATGAGGTTAAGTACATGCGTACTAGACCTGAGGTTGCCAAAGCAGTGGGTGTTGTCAAAAAGTTTGGAGCCAATCCAGGAAAGAAGCACTTGAGGGCAGTTCAGTGGATTCTCAGGTATCTGAGAGGGACTAGCAGCAGGTGCACATGCTATGCAGGGTCAAGTTCTTTTCTACATGTGTTTGTAGATGTGGATGCGGTAGGTTACTTGGATGACAGGAGGTTCACCATAGGTGTTGTGGTGGTTGGTCTTCAAGGTTGAGCTTATAGAGGGATACAAGTCAGGAAATAGATTAGATGATGTACAAATACAGGTACAGTGCAGCTGTTTATCTCCAAGTGGGAGATTGTTAGGTTGTGGAGCTAAAAGCTTCACTGATGCAAACAGGGAAGGAGGTTGATGAGAGGTTGTTTAGTGGTAGAGCAACTGACGTCGGTCTGATCAACCGACGTCGGTCATATATAGTGAGAAGAGCAACCGACGTCGGTCATGGATCGGCCGACGTCGATCACCTCCAGGTAGACAAGGACCGACGTCGGTCGCCTGTGCAGTTCCAAAACTGTCGATTGCACGAACAATTTGTTAACGAACCGAGTGTTTGCATGTTAAGAGCCAATTATAGACTTGAAGCTACGGATCTAATTATTGTAATTAGATGTCTAATTATTGTTTGCATGGGAGCTATTTAATAGACCCATGGGTTGTATTGTAATTTGTGCTAGTTGAGTTGAGCAAAGTTAGCTCCTTCTGTGTGTGAAGAGAGCAAGGGTGTTCCTCCAGTTCCACAACAGTGCCAAGTGTGGGTGCTGGTTTAGAGAATCAGAAGGGTTCTTCAGGTGTGTAGGATCTTGGTCGGTAGGTGTTGCAAGGCCACGTTTGGAGATCTACATGGTGTGTGTGTTTGCAAGGTCAAAGGAGATCTGCAGGTGACAGCAGGATCAAAGGTGACAGCAACACATCAAAGAGAAAATAGAGAAAGGCAAGGTAGTTCCTTCCAGGTAAGTAAGATCGATTGTTTTGCAAGTGTATGTGGGTGTGGGATTCAGGTTTGCAGGTGTGCAAAACCAGATTGATTTGCAGGTGTGCAAGATCAGGGAGGACAACAACACAACAGGTATCAAGATCAGGAGAGATCTACTTGGAGTACAGTGTGTACTCAGTTATTGAGCATAGAGGAAGGCAAGGTAGATCCTTCCATAAGTAAGATCATTTGAGTTGCAGGTTGTTGCAAGTTCATGGGAGATCTACTTGGAGTACGTTGTGTACTCGGTTGAGAATGTGTGTATACTCGGTGTACTGGCAGTAGTGGATACTGACTGGTTGGAGGTGAACACCAACTTTGTGTTTGAGTTGTGTGTTGGGACCGTAAGAGAGAGTGAACTCTTGAAGAGATTTACTATTTATGCTCTAGATGTGTGTGAGCTCTAGAGATGTAAGGAAGAAGACTGTGGCATCTTCTTTGTTGTATTTCCTTCTGGAAGAGTATTAATAAAATTGGATATTGTCTCTCATATTCTGTGTTATTTCTGAATTCTAGTTACTTGTGATTCTGGTTATTTCTGCATGTTTAGTTGCTTGGTAATCAATGGCGCTTCTGGGTCCTAACAGTTTTTTCAACTCAAATTTGCTTCTTGACCAATAAAGAAGATACTTGTCATTTATCCATTCTCGGCACCTTCATTTCACTCAATCTTAAAAAATCTAAAAGTAAAATAGGTATACATGTATGCCCCCCTTTTAAGACAAGGGATTGTAAACTTGTTCTTGTAATCAAACATCTCAAAAGAAATAGTTATGTGCACCATGTGTCAACAAGTAATATAGCCAAAGAAATTCAAAACGCTAAAAATTTGTTAAAAACACATGTATGTAACTATTGTAAAATATTTTCATTAAACACTCAAAAGTAAGATACAATCTTATGTGAGGATGATGTTAGTTTTAGGATAAAAAATGAATTAAGCATAATTACAACACAGATCAATGAACACAATAGATACCCTACGAAAACCCTCCTTCTTTAGGGAGAAAAACCTATCAAAATATATCTCTTATATATTTTAGGAATAAGAGCAGAAATCTGCTTTACAATATGGCTGAAGCACAAGACTGATTTACAGTAATGAAAGGTAGTGCCTCTCCTAGGCATGAATATACAAATAATATGGTTTCTCCTTGATAATAATTTACTTGATACAAAATGTCAATCCACTGTAGGTGATCAATCTCCTCCTTGAAGTGCAAATTCTTCTTGCTTCAATCAGATTACCAAATGAAGTGAAAATGCCTTGTATATATACACATTGAGATGTCTCTTCATGAAGGGTCACCTCTCTTCACCAAAGGATACGACTTTTAATAATAAAATAACAAGTCAGCCAGAGATATTTTAACATTAATATTATTTGAATTTGATGGAGAAAAATATCTCCCACTGCTATAAACATCAACAGATGAGAGAATGAGGGACAAAAATATGCCCCAATGTAAACTTTAATTGCATGAGATATATAATAATGAGCTCAAGGAGATAAGTAAGGGTATAATTCCCCCAATGGGAAAACAAGATAGGGACAAATAACATGCCCCCAATGTAATAATGTGCCCCTAGGAGGGCTAGATAAATAAATGAAGCATGTGCACACTAGTAGTATGCCCCAATAGATGTATGGTAAGGACCATGTAAATGCAAGCACAAAGCATATTATTTTACTTATTTAATGATTAATGTGATCTAAATAACATAAAACTATGAATATTTTTATTATTTAAAAAGGGCAATAATCATATAAATATGGATGTAAAAGGGTCGATTGATATTTCACTTATTATATTTAGAATTCACATAACAATGGAAGAGATATGCTCTTATTTTAATTATAATTTGTGTAATGTATTATGTTTGTCACTATCCTTGAAATGACTCTGTATCTTCTCTATAATTATTTAGATTAAGAAATAGGTGCTCAAACCTTGTGTGGATGTTGTTAGCAAATCTCAAATCCCTATGGCAATTAGTATTGTCTAGACTCTACAGGTACTATCCCAGTTGACCATACATATATGTGATGCCTTAAACCATTGTGCCTACACCTATATATATGTCATGCATGTGTTATTGCCTTCAATCCTATGCGTTAATCCTTTTTTTTACAATCTCCATCATTTGAAACCCTAATCATACTTTTGACATAGATGACCCTTGAAAAATGGTTTAGTGGGTTGAATTGTGTAATCACCTAAAAGTGGTATTTGAGTGTTAAGGGTGCTCATGCATGTGTTATTACCTTCAATCTTATGTGTTAATCCTTTTTTTTTACTTCTCCATCCTTTGAAACCCTAATCACACTTTTGACACAGATGACCCTTGAAAAATGGGTTAGCGGGTTGGATTGTGTAATCACTTAAAAGTGGTATTTGAGTGATAAGGGTGCTACTTGAGACTACATATTCCTATCTTAGCCTTAGACCTATTCTAGAGCCTATTATCACACTTTTCTAGCATTTGTGTGGGCCATGGGCATCCCTAGTTAGCTCAAACATAGTCTCATATCCTCATTTCTTGATCCTAGCTCTTTGTGCCTAACATTCTTCTAGTTGGACATTAGGATCACATTAAGGACACTAGATCCATATGACACTAGTGTCCCTAAAATGGTGCCTATGTCCTTTACCCTATCTTTCTCGAATGAATGAATTTTTGAAGGTAACGCCCTCCTAAGTTTGGCCTAAGCATCTTTTATTGTCCACACAAGCTACAAAACACTATAAATACATGACTTTTAGACCTTTATCTGCTAGATATAAATTAGATGTAAAATACCTATTTAAACATGAAACAAGTTGAGAAAAATCAAGGTTATTAATCCCTATTCTACCTTGCTTTTGCATACTACCATCTACAACATCCCTAAGCTCAGATTTTCTAGATTTTCAATCTTAAGCACAATCAAGGAATTCAAGAACACTATCATTCTAACATCACTTGCACTTGTACCAACACTTAGGTGGGGAAAACTACATCAAGCTCGATCCCTCCTCGAAGTATTGATATGTAGTCAACTCTCTTCACAATGGGGTGTTGAGGATGTCAAACCTATCCTACTAACGAACACACTTTTTAGCTCATAGCTTACTTGTAAGGAGGATTAGGGTTTGCATCATAAATTAGCTATCATAGGCATACTACAGAGTTTTAGACTTTGTGTGTGTAGCAACAAAACCTAGAAACACAAATATAGGTGTACCTAGAAGTTTGGAGCAGTCCTATGCAAAGGACATTAACCCCATTATGAGGACACTAGAGCCACATGGTGCTTATGTCTAAATTTGGCACTATTATCTAGGAGGGGTTTTGATATAAGGATCCATTTGATGCCACTCAAACCTATTCATATCTCAGTTTCCAACACTTAGATCATCTATATTAGGTGTTTTCTAGATAAGTCTTTATTTACACATATTTATTACTATTTTTAGAAAATCAAAGCTAGTCAAATCTATAACAAATCAGTGGTTATTTTATGCATATTATTACATTGATTTAGACTACTTAGCCCTTTAATCAAACATAGGATTTATATTATAAAACCCTAAAAGGTTAAAATAGGTTGATAGCCCCAACTACTCTTTGTTGAGTGACTGAGTGTTGTATATACTCCAATACTCTAAAGAGTGTTCAAACTACATGTAGTTCTCATACCTAAGTGTGTGTGTGTGTGCATCATCATGATCATGCTATAATGCAATGCAATGTTTAGATTTTGATACTTGGTACTGTGCAACTTTGACCTACATTTGTATTCAAACACAGCTCTAATATTTTTAAGTTAAGGGATATTAAATTATGGTTTCCTTTGTGATAATTTCTCAAGAGAGTGATAATGTATTTCTCAAGTTTGTTGTGACTAGCCAAAATGGGTATAACCTTAGGGTTCATTTGTATTTATAGCTATTTTTTGATATTTTCTGCTATGACCAACCCATGAAATGTGTCTAAGCTAACCTAATGGAGACATTCCAATTTGAAACATGGCCTTTGAATGTGCTTAAACATTATCAATAGATGCAAACTCCTATAATAAAATTAAAATTGTTTGACTATTAACATTATTATCCTGGGAATGAAAATCAGTGATATGAGATATGGGGACAATCTACTCAGGTTATGAAAGGTTCTTCCATGGAATAGGGTGATCTTGAATGTGTGTATTGATAAATTAGGTTAGCCAAGATAACAAGTAGATAGACAGATAGGGGAAAATATGCACAACAGATAAATGTGTATGCAAAGTCAAAGTATGTCAAAGTGTGCTAGAGTTGATATTTCCAAGTGTCTAATACCAAATTCAGGTGTTTATGAATGTCCCCCCTTTTTGACTAATATTATAAATGTTAGATTTAAAGATAAAAGAATAAATTTGGTACCTGTGATTAGCTACACTTTGTGTTGGCATGTATCTCTCAAATGTCCCACTTTCTCCATGCAAAACCTACAAGGAAACATGCATAGATCATTGTCCATTCACAATATAAAATTGGAAACAATCTAGATCATTGAATTATTTAAAATTGAAAAGTCAAGGAAAAAATACACTTGATGGTAGTGCGAACCAATACACCACTTGTTGAACTTGTTTGGAGAATGTCATGGGGTGATTATGCCCAAAGGAGATGCAACTCTTGAACCCATGTGTTGAGGAATGTTAATGCTTCAACCACCATTGGAGAAAGAGAACTGTTATAACTTGAGCATCATAAAAACCTCAACTGTATTACTCTAAATATCATCATAATTATATTTATGGGACTTCGAATAGGTTTGTATGTTACGGTAGAACCCAAAAAAGGTTTGTATGTCAAATGGGACCTCAAAATAGGTTTTTATGTATATTTTAACTCTAAATAACCCACTAAAAATATAATTTAGATCTAAAGTTCTTATGTAGTACCATCGTTCCCCATCAATCCAAAATATAAAATATAAAAGTGTTTACGTGAATAATATTCATGCCCCAAATCTGCTCCATCATACATAAAAGTGATATAGAATGCCATAATCTATGTTGCTTAATCTACTCAACCTGATAAATCTGATAAAATTTACTTAATTTGGCCCATATAATTTGTCTTAGAATGTCATTTAATATGTCAATTGTTCCTCATAATCATGTAGAATGCTCCACATATGCCTTAATTTGTCCCATCTGAATCATATCATCTCACCCAAAGCATGAATTATTTGTTTGTCATGGCCTAAATATCTAAGACAAACCCACTATATGTCTCCCTTTTGATATGAGGGATGAAACCTACAAATCAATCACCTCAAAATAAATAGTTATGTATACCATGTGTTATATAAAAAAATGTAATCATGTAAAGTATGTATACAAACATGATAATATATGTCATCATGTGTAAATATTTGATCATTCAAGCACCCAGGAAACATGTAATCCAACACAATGGGTATATAAGTGTCATGTTAAGAATATATATCAATTAAGCACATAGTGATAAGCATCACAATAGGTGCATGATATAAATCATGGCATCATATAAAATAAAAGAATGTGTGATATAAAACATGGCACCAAACTTAGAAATAAACATATATGTAACCAACCACACACATGCACATAATTTCATGATCATGAAGCACACAAGCACTCAAAACATGACTCGACTTTAACCTGACATAGACACAACATGCCCATGCCTTGAACTAAAGGTTCCTCTGACACAAATGACACATGACATGATGAAACATAATCAATGCACTCATAGAATATGTAATATGTCATACATCAATTATCACACAATGTCATAAGTGTAGACACTTAAATTTTTTTACTTCCATGTCAAAATTTATATTTGAACAAATTTTCATAACAATGCACAAATCAAACTAAAATTCACCAATTATCTTAAATTCATCTGCACAACTGTTGTGCATATCTGAAACACATTGGTGCATCCTTGATTGGGGAAATGCACCACATCAAATCATCCAATTCATCAACCACATTCGAGATCAAGTTGTCACTTTTTTTATGTAACCTCAATTTACTTAAATCAAATGATCAATCAAAATGGAACATTACAAAAAGTGATCACATTATATATATTTTTAGATCGGTGTTTAGCTTTTGACTGGAGCTATAACTAGTTACATTGAAATCATTGAGTAAACGGTCATATCCAACCTATAAATGCCCTCTGAGATTTGAAATTGAGTGGGGCTAGGCATAGCCATACCACTCCATGAATCCTTCTACATCTCATTAATGACATTATATTAATCACTCTTTATTAGCTAATTAAATTTGATTATCTAATTAATCATTCACTAATAGGAAATTCCATGGAATGCACATGTCATATCTATTAAAATTAAAATAAATATTAATTTCCTACATCTCTCCACCCACTTGTCAATTTAAAATCATTTTACAAAATTTAAATGTGTCCTTCACAAGGCAAGTTTAATGAAAAGTGAGAGAGTTCAAGTATTGTCGATGGAATGCACTTACACACTCAAAAAACTCACGAATGGATCTCCTTACAATCACTTACACACTCAAAAACCTCATAAATTTATCTCCTTACAATCACTTACACACTCCATGTCATATCATTTAATTTTTGTCTCTCATTGTAGGATTGATCCTCCACCATTGATCTTCATCTTGTATCAACGATCCACATTGATTTGAAAAATATATAAATTGAGGAGCCCTCTCCTCATATCAACAAGCTTTAACTTGAAAATGAGGGTTATTCAAATAACGTTATAAAATATTCAATCAACTCTATCACACATCATCAAATCATCAAGTTATCAAGGGGTTACGTTGTTGAATTGCCTACGCACACTATATAAGCTTTTTACAACTACATCCAAGCACCACCACTCTTTTTACCAAAGAGATAGAAAGGAAAGATATAACCATTAATGTTTACTTATTTGTTTATTTTTCATCTTCTTTGTCTTTCTCATTCAAATGACCACACCTAGGTCAGTGGTATATTTCAATTAATTTTGTTTTCATACTAATCATAACACTAGCCTTTGTAACCACATGTTGAATATGGCATGTTCAATGGGATGACACCCATAATAAGATTTGAATAAACCTTATCATTATCCTAGGTGAAAATTTACCAAAACTTTAAGCTACTTCCTCTAATTTCCTTAAACTTTGCCAAAACTGTCATTTCCAAAATAGTAGCCAAATCACCCTGCTAAATGACAAAAGTACTCCCAAAATAGCAGAATCATGCCTAGAAATGACATAAATGGTTTTTGTGTTTTATGTGTATTTTCAAAGTCAATGAAATCACCTTGTTAAACGATGTAATCATTTTATTTATTTATTTATGTTTGAATAAAACAACAAAATCATTGTTGGAAATGGTAGAATTACCCTACTAGTCTTTGATATTGCTCTTTATCTATGCTATTTTTTGAGTTTACAGTAAATGATAGAATTACTCTAGGAATCAATAAAAAATAACTACTAAATGGTAGAATATACTTGCAAATTAGTAGAAACGCAAAGGGTAAAAAAAATTGTTTTTTTGCCTTGTTTATGTTTTTTTGTCATTTAAGTGGAATAACCATTATCATCAATAGAATTATTGTTTGAAATGGTGATATAGATTGTGTATGTTATGTCTATTTTTTATGAAAATATAAAAATCCTCTCGATAATAGTAGAATCAAAATTGATATTAGCAGATTTGCTTATCCTAACAGTGAAATCATAATTATATGTTTTTTATTTTTATTTCTATAGATTGGTAGATTTGACCTGCATATCAGTGATATCACCCTACATAACAATGAAATTCTAGTTCTGTGCTTTTTGTTCTTTCTTTCTATTGATCGGTGGATTTGACTTACATAATTCCAATATTACTTTGTGTAACAATGAAATTGCTTCCTGAGACTAAAACAATCATCTTTTTAACATCCTTTCACTTGTCCAAGGCCACATATTTAACTCTAACTTGTTTTTTGCAGATTTCATTTGTCAAATATGTGTTTTTATTAAAAAAAAACACTTACTTTTGTGTAATTAAAAAGAACCCATGTTTCGATTTAGTGTTTTAAAATGAACTTGTTTGAGTTTATTTGTGTGTTGATGTCATTGTTACGATAGTTTTACGTGTATATGTTCTCCCCTTACCTATTAGAGATCCTGGGTGATAAAAAATAATTAAGTTATCTTTTTTCCTTTATCAAAGAGACTTTATATATGCTCTTCTCTTGCCCTTCATGGGACCCTGAGGATCAAAAGTAGCTTATCTTCTCTTTTTTTGGCTGTGTGAGTTGGACCTTGCTCCCCAACTGTGAGTCTTTAGGGAAAGTCAACTGGGATTTCATCCCCAAACATATGTACCAACCTCATGTTTTAGTAATATATATGAATTAAAAGTACTTTTTGACATTAACCAAGTGATTATGTATTTTAAGCACAATTGTGAAGGTAAAGTGTTTATCTTTGATGCCAAACTATTAGACAACACTCTTGAAGAATTATTTTTGGTGATACTCCAATGAAAGCTTATAATTGGAGTGGTTATGAAGGGACTAGACCCTTTTGTGAAGCCCATTATCACCTTATTCCACAAACTTGGGCCCCATTGTACCATAAGATATGTAGGGGACACACCTAGATAAGCATGTTTATGCCTAACTTAAGACCTTTGACCATAAATGATACCCAATGTAGGAAAAATTCATTTTAAAAAATTAGTCATCACATATGGATGCTTAGTGAGGGTTGTGAGACCAACCTATTCACCGCTTTGTGTGAGTAGATCAATGGGTTGTTTATCATGTTGTAAACGGATTTACTACTAATCATAGGGCTTGTACTTATTTGCTTGTTTGTTGTCCATACATGTGTTTTGTGTTATCTTGCATACCTCAAACAAGTCTAAACCTTCTCAGCCCAATCTTATCATGTCTAATTACAAATGTTATGCAATAAGGTGTTACTCTACCAAATCAAGACTCGTTATATCCTATTGTAGTGTTATATTATCTATATAACACTATTACCTTATCCAATTTGAACCATATCCAAAATCTAATTAGGTCCATTTTGACCAATATCCAATTTCAAATCAATTATTCCAATATAATCAACCTTTTTCAAATCAAGTCAAACTAGGTCAAAGCTTTTGAAATCAACCTTCCAACATCAAGTCAAAGTCAAACTTCATAATCAAGCCAAAGTTAAACTTTTTATAAGTCAACTCTTGAATTCAAACAAATTCAAAGGTCAACTTGAATTAAGTCAAACTCAAACTTTTTCAAAGTCAAAATAAGCCAACTCTTTTAAGTCAAACATTTCAAAGTCAACTTTTGAAGTCAAACAAGGTCAAAGTCAAAATTCAAACTTAAATCAAGTCAAATTCAATCAAACCTTTTCAAATTCCACTTTTGAAGTTAAAATAAATAAAAAATCCAACTTGATTTGAAACCTGAATCACAAGTCAATCAAAATTGAACCTATACCTTTGACAAATTTCAAATCTAGTTTAATTCAAGATGACATCAAAGTCCTAAATCAAGTCAAATCATGTCAAATCATCTAAGTCATAGTCAAACATTCAAGTATGTTCTAAATAGGGTTAAACAAGCTTATTCAAACATTTAAGATTGAAAAACAAATAAAAATCAAATGCTAAAGCCTCCTTTTCTTAAAAATCATACAATTTGAGAATGAAGTCAATTAAAAGTTCAAGGTTAACTCAAGTCGAATTGAACCAAGAGTAACACAAGTCCTTATCCAAATTTGACATCCAATTTCAATTAGTTCAACAACTAATCCAATTTGAAGATCATCAACATGCCTAAATTCACTAGAAGTGGGGCTTTATATAACCCTACTTCATACAATACAAACTTTGATGATGACTAGAGTTGTAATTGACTTAGCCAAAATGTTGAAGATCAAATTCATAGTGAGGTATATCAACCATAATATAAAACTAAACCACCTCACATAGAATAAAAATTGGAATCAAATACTGAATAAACCAATTTTCGTAGATCTCAATTCAAATAAGAACTCTTTGAGCATAAAAATGAGGTCCTATTGTGAATGCTAGAGTTAGGGGTAAGGTTTATTATAGGGTGTCCCATAGAAAATTTACAAATCCTTGATCACCCATGTGAAGAAGTGGCTTCAGGCCCCAACAAGATAAGGCCACTTTCATTTAAAACCAAAATCAATATCAAGCTAATACTGAAAAACCTGAGTCCTCTAGAAAAGACAATGAAGTCTAGGTAGAACCCCCCCCCCCCCACAAAAAAAAATAAAATACCAATCAAGTAGTGATTAAGCAATTATTAAATATGACCCAAATGTATAAAACTTTGGTTTCTACCTTGAAACAATAACAAATTTTGCAACAAGAAGTCCTATTTAATCCATCCAATCAATAACAACAACAAGCCATGTCCAATCAACAACAATAACAACAAATCCCCACTAAACCTAGTGGTAGGGTATTTATCCCCTCCAAGTCAAGTTCTAATCCTCCTATCCAGTCTAATCCTCCTATTCAGAGTAATCCACCTTTTTTATCCCAACATCATGCATCACATTCATCCTATAACCGACTTTTTTCTCAAGAGTTGTAAGAGATGAAGGATATTATTCAAGGAATGCAAAGGGAAAACCAAAGTAAAAATTTCATCTTTGACGAGATAAGTCCTTATCCCTTTAATACAATTATCCTTCAAATCCTTTTCTTATCTCATTTTGATATGTCAAAATTTGGTAAATATAAAGGGAGAGGGGACCCAAGGGAGCACATTAAGGAATTGTTTGTGGATTTCCAAGAAGTGTATTATAACCACATCTATTTCCTTTGGCCATTTCCCTGTAGTTTGGGTATCCAAGCATTGGAATGGTTCCTACACTTGCCCAAAGGGTCCATTACAACATTTGATTATTTGCTTAAGTGGTTTGTCAAGAATTTGTCTTACAACTTGGAGCATGAATTAACCACGGTTGACTTGTGGAATACCAAACAATGAAGTGGAGAAAGTTTTTTAGCATTTTTATAGAGATGGAGAAGCCTGGCCAACAAGTTCCCCCATTGTCTTCTTGAGAAATAATTAGAAAACAACTTTGTCACTAATTTAAATGGAGAAATGTCCTTCCACTTACAATTGCATTGTCTTAATACCTTTGATGAGATCATTAGAAAAGGTGGGCAAATTGAAAATGGCTTGATTGAAAGAGGGTTAATCAAAATCTATTGTCCAAATCAAACTCAAGCTCAAGCTCAAGCTCAAGCAAGTACCTCAATAGAGAAACCCAATATGTTTAACAAGAACAATAACATAGTAGGTGTGGGTGTAATAGAAACAAGGCATGTGTAAATTGTTCAACCACCACTTGCTCCATCCACACAACCACTCACACTTTCAATACCACTGCCTATAATGTAATATTAGCACATAACATTTATCGATCTTAGTGAACCTATGTAAGTTGTGTTCTAGAAACTTGTAGTGACAAACCAAGGTTATGTGGCCTACTACTAATCCTTTTGATAAAGTTTAAATAAAACCCACATGGTATAGGGAAAATGAGTACTACAACTATCAATGCATCAAGGGTCACACTACACACAGGTGTATGCAAATTAGACATTATGTACAAAACCTGCTTGAGTGGGGAGAAATTGCTCTTGATAATGATGCCTTATTTTCCAATCAAAATATGGGTATCTTTAAGGACCCATTCCTTAAACATAATCAAAATAATTATTACATCAATTAGAACAATCATCAATAAAATCAACACAATCCAAGTAATCATCATCAACAATAATAATAGGAATAAGATCAAGGTCAACATTCCCACACCAAACATGTGGATTATTGTAATACCCAATACAATTATGATAATGTTACGGGTTGCATTACTGATAATCAGGTGGAAACCATCAAAATTAATCCCCATCATCCATCTAAAACCAATCAATGTGCTAGACTCATTATCCAAGGACCTTCCCCACCACATCTATTAACCCTCCTCTAGCTCAAGATTGTGTTGTTATAACTCAATGCCACAAGGTTACAATTCAAGGTCCTTCAACATCCAAAACCAATAATCAACCCCAAGGCTCTTCACCTTCCAATTACAAACCATCCACTTCATCCAATGAGAAGTTGTATGACCTTGAATAATTAAATAAAAATCTAATGCAAATATCAATTTTAGATCTCTTACAAATATCCAGAGTTCATAAGGACATCTTATATAAGCTTCTCTAACAATCCAAAGTCCCCAATGATATCGATCCATCCCAATTCCAAGTACTCATAGGACATTTTTCCTTAGGTCAACATATCACTTTTGACTAAAGCAACATGTTACCATCTGGTCCTTCACATAAAAATCCACTTTACATTGAAGTAATAATTTCCTAAAACAAAGATAAGAGGGTGCTCATAGACAATGGTTTATGTTTAAATATCGCTACATTCAAGTTGGTCAAACACCTAGGATACTCACTGGCAGATTTTCATGTTAATACTATCACCGTCAAAGGGTATGACAATATGGAACAAGAATCAACTGACACCATCAATTTACTATCACCCTTAAATATCATGTCACCCATAATAATCTATATTATGTCATTGATTTAGAACTATCATATAATATACTCCTTGGAATTCCATGGATCCATGATATGCACGTAATCTCACGTGCATTATATTAGTGTCTTAAGTTTCAACATTCAAGTATGAAAGTCACTATCCTAGGAAATCTACAACCATACAGATATTGTAAAAAATTGGACATAAAATATGGTACCAACTATTATCCAAGCACTAAACATGTACCCAAAAAGGACAAAGGTGTGATGCTCGAACCTACCAAGTCTTCCTAAATTGATCCTGATAGCCTCACATCTTCATCCAAAAATCCACATCCCAAAGCGTCATCTCATTTTAATATCAAAGACAAATGCCTTGGATAGTATTCAGTCAATGATGCTTTTCACATTGCCAAAATCCCTAAGTCGCCTAGATTCCATGGTAGTCCCAAGATGGAGTGGTATAAAAATGTAATTTCTTATTAGGTGGGTCCTTTAGCTT
The DNA here is from genome assembly GCA_037957365.1 of Torreya grandis. Lineage (NCBI taxonomy): Eukaryota > Viridiplantae > Streptophyta > Pinopsida > Cupressales > Taxaceae > Torreya > Torreya grandis. The sequence continues at coordinate 788,774 of JARHVA010002418.1, forward strand.
TTGTTAAATATGGTTTTTTGGATCAAGAGTAGGTTAGTAGTTCAGGGGATTCTTGATTATATAGTTATGGGATTGCTTCATGTTATCAAAATAATAAATATCCCATCCATAAGAAAATCATGGAGCATTTTGATTATAAGGTAAAGGCTTGGGGGAAAGCATTAGGGCATTCTTTAACTAGTTCCCCTAAGCAAACAAAAAGGTGTTCGAGGTGTTGGATATAAACTACCTAGGGGTGACCCCTTAAATATCGAAAGTGATACAACTATGATTTCTAATGATGATTGTACTAATAATAATTCTGAGTCTTATTATAGTATATACATGAGCTCATCGATATAAACCTCTTTGATACTAACACCATCTTTACCATCAACCTTGACCTCCATTATCCCCACCTCATTGATTGGGACCAAAATGATTGTATACCACTAGATGAATTCTAAAATGATGAGGTTATTTCATAATTATTGGGGATTAGAGATGGTTTCCTACTTGGAGACCATAAACGAGGATTCAAGATCAATTTGGACCTTGCTCCCTACTTTGGCGAACATATGGATTTATTTAGTCAATAAAATAAAAAAAATCAAAAATTAATGTCCTTTGGCAAAAACCTCTTTGAGGTGATATTGGATAGTGAAAAAAGTAAAAAATAAAGACGAGTTCACTAGTAAAAACCTTTCTTAGGTGCCAATGGATAGGGAATTCCACTCTGTCCATAAAGAAACACAAAGTCATAGAAGTCCCTACATCATATTCAACTTAGATGTTAGCCCAAGGGAACAATGCACATTTGAATAATTGGTCCAATATTTTATGCCATTCAATGATTGGACATTGCCTAAAATGAATGATTTTGATTCCTCTTACATGGGTGAGCTTGATGAACCAATTGGGCCACACTAATATCAAAAATGTCAATTCCCTTCAATACCTACTTTGTTGGAGGATGGTTCTACATTACTTGTGGAAGATACCAGTGATATCAACCTTGATACTAAGGATGTTCCATGCATCATTAAGCTAAATGCTTCTCTCACTGAATAATAACATGAGCTCATCATTGTTATCCTTAAATAATTCATCGATATATTTGCATGTTTTTATTTTAACATGCATAGATTAGATCCTTGATTGGTTGTCCATCATCTTATGGTGCATCCTGATGCTGAGCCATAAAGCATAAATTGTAGAAGATGCATTCATGGATTATTATTTTGGTTAAAAAGGAGCTCAAAAAACTCTTAGAATCTGGGTTTATCTAGCCTATTGACTATTTAGAGTGATATCAAAAAAAATTCCCATCGGCAAGAAAATTGAAAGCATTCACCTTTGCACACATTTTAGGGATATTAACAAAGCTTGTCCAAAATATGACTTCCCAATGCCCAAAATTTATATGATTGTTGAATCCACAACATGTTATGAGATGTTATTGCTTATGGATGGATTTTTTGAGTACAATCAAAGCATGATAGCACCTAAGGACGAACATAAGAAAATGTTCACCACTCCACAAGGGATGTTTTATTATCAGGTTATGCCTTTTGGATTGAAAAATGAAGGTGCTACATATCATAGGGCTATGACTATTATTTTCCACGACATGATGCATGACATTGTGGAAGATTAGATGGATGATATTTTAGGTAATCTAAAACTCATGCAGGTCATCCAATGATTTTGTGGTGAATATTTTAATAGATTCAAGAATACAAAGTATGCTTCAATATTAAGAATTATGTCTTTAGTGTCACATCTTGAAAGTTATTGTGTTTACTTATTTTGTAGTGAGGTATTGAAGTCAACCTAGATAAATTCAAGGCCATCATAAAAATTCCTCTTCCATCTAATTTAAAAAAGTCACATAGTTTTCAATAAAATATTCAAGTGATTAACCGATTCATTTCATAACTTGCAAATCATTACCATCCCTTTATGCACCTCTTGAAAAAGGGTACTTCATTCCATTGGAACAGTGAATGTTAAGAAGTGTTTGATCAATGGAATCAATATTTAGCCAATCCACCAGTGTTGGCCCCTCTAACACCCAAAAAACCTTTGTTAATTTACATATCAATGACCCAACATGCATTGGGGGCACTTTTGGCCTAGCATGATGATTAAGGCAAAGAATGTGATATATATTATTTGAGAACTAAACATTGGTCACCTATGAACATAACTATTCATCCATTGAAAATTCATGTTAAGCAATAGTTTTTTATATCCCAGAATTTATGACACCACATGCTCAATAATAATACCATCATCATTGCAAAGTCATTCCAATCAAGTATCTTCTCTCCAAATCAACATTGATAGGTCATATGGCAAAATGGATTATGCTCCTAAACAAGTTTGACATTGAATATACTAATTAGAATGTTATTAAAGGGCATGTACTTGTTGATCAATTAGAATATAATCCCTTGGTAGATATACAACTATTAACATTTGGGTTTCTAGATGAGCCCATTTTCAACCTTGAAGAATCATGGTAATCGAAGCTTTATTGTGATGGTTCCTTCACATCTCATGGATTAGGGTCAAGTATTCTTTTTATTACACCCCAAGGAGATATTATTCCTAAGGCATTTCACATTGGGTTTTGGTGCATAAAAAATATTACCAAATATGAAGCTCTTGTGGTTGGAATTTGTCTTGTAATCTAGTGGAACATTCAATAGTTATCATTCTATGGTAATTCCCAACTTATCATCAACCAAGTCAATGATTAGTGCCAAAAAATATATGATAAAATTATACCTTAAAAATGAATGGTGGATGAATTCAATCAATATTTTGAGCATATATGGTTTGATCAAGTGCCATGAGCAAATAATATATTTTATGACACCATGGCCACTATTGGATCACTTTTGGAAATGTCTTGTAGTGTCTAAGAATATCATTACCTCATTGAATAACTCATCATGCCAACATATGATCATCCAAAATAAAAAATGGTATGTGAAATCATTGGTCTCAGTTCCCTTGGTACCATGAAATATATACTTAGCTTTAGGACCACACCCTTCCTACTCACTTATCTCATCCCTAACATAAATCATTCATCCATAATGCCTCCCATTTCACCTTTTGATGACACACTTTATCGTAAAGGTTATGATGAAATGTTCCTTCATTATTTTAATTAGGGAAAAATAGAGTTAGCAATCAAATAAATGAAAAATGGGATTTTTGGGGTCCACACTAGTAGAATGGTCATCACTAATGAACTCTTTTGTATGGGCTATCATTGGTCGACAATGGAATTTGATGCATGTCCATATATTAAGAAGTGTATTCCTTGACAGAAAGATGGTGACTTGATCTATGCTTCATCACAAGATCTTCAATCATTCATATCTCCTTGGTCATTTTATAAACAGGGACTCAATCTCATCAGGAAGATTAACCCAACATATTGTGACAACCATAAACACATCCTTACAACTATCAAGTATTTTACAAAGTTGGTTAAGGCCATTCCACTCACTTATGTAACCATTAAGCAAATATCCAAATTCATCCTGAATCACATCATTTGTCATTATGGCATCTCATCCACCATTATTTTTTATAATAGTAAGTCCTTCAAAAATAAGGATGTGAAATCCCTCTATATCTAGTTTCATATTAAACATAGATGTTTAACTCCCTATTATACTCAAGGTAATGGTCAAGCTGAGGCATCAACTAAAACTATTGTGAAAATCCTCAAAAATATTGTCAATGACATTGGCTATGATTGTAATTTACAATTATTTCTTGCCTTATGGGCTTATAAAACTAATATCTGCACTTTTACATGTGCCACATGCATTTCCCTAGTTTTTGGCTCATAATCTATCCTCCATGTTGAGATTGAGTTGCCCTCCTTGCATATTTTAGTGTAGGATCTTATTGATGATGAGGATTATAAATTATCCTATCTAGAAGAGTTGGAATGATTGAATGAATGAAAAATGGATAGCTACCTTGAACCATCTCAAAGCATATCAAAATTGGCTACACTACAACTATGATAAATGTATCATTTTTAGAGAGTGAAATTGTCAATATCATGCTTAAAGAAAATCAACAAAATAATAATGTGGACCATGAAAATAAAGGTAGGTTTTAGCTTAACTAGTTGAGTCAATATGTCATCACAACTAAATATGGTTATGAAACATATAAATTTATAACAAAATATGGACAAGAGTTAGTTGAGCCCACAAACATCACACATCTCAAGTGATTTTATGCTTGATTCAATAGAGTATTATCCATGAATGCCCCTACTTAGGGGCACATTTACATGTATTTTAATTTAAAATTTCATCAATATTCCATCTATAAACCAATCTAAATCACATCCTAACTTCCCTTTCCCTTGTTGACATTGATGGTGATTTACAAGTACTACAGGCTGCAATAGATTTGGCAGAATTAGAATGTGATAACATACTTACAATAGGACAATCAAATGACCACATAGAAGGTTTCCCTAACTTATTATATTTGGAAATCTCATTATCATTATGTCCACTTTTATTGGTCCTTGTATCACTTCGTTTCATCCCACATCCCATTGATTCATGTGTATTTTCCATCCTACATTGCTTCCCTTGCTACTAGAGTTGACTTCCCCTTTGCTAGTCGCTCCTTGTATAAAATTCTTAGTTCTCCTTAAATTTTAATTACTATTTCCTTTATATAGGTGTCATAATAATCCTTGTACATCCTTATAAAAAATACTCTTGTATATACACAATCCAAAAATTCTTGAATTTTAAAAAATTCCCAAAAACCCTAAAAATTAGATAATTCATAAAATCCCCAAAAAAATATGTAAAGACACAAAATATTTTTCCACTTTGTCCTCATGTCTAACTTTGGATTCCACTCTTTAATCTATTTGGGGCAATATCATTGAGAATGTCAGCTTTCATCCCATTCCTATGTGTTTACACATATTTATTTAGAAGGTATTTTTCATCTAATCATAAGCATCCTAATTAACATCATCACTTCCCATTCCTCCCATCTTGGGAGAACTACATCAACCTAAGGTCCACATGTACTATGTAAGTAATGATTGGCTATATAGGGTATCTAGGGTTAGCTTGGCCACCATCATACCATCATTCATTTTCCCCATTTGCTTATTTATAGGTCAAGTTTCCAACATTGCCTAATCTCAAACTTGCCCCAATTTAGGGGCACCACCAACACAACATTTCTCAAACACTCTCATACAATTTAACTTTTTGATTATTTAATTTAAAGTATTCTATGAATGTTTATTTGATTGATTTTTTATGTGTTGCCTTTGATTAATTCTTGGCTTAGTGCCCCTGTGTCCATAGTGTCATCATGATATTTTATATCATGATGCATATTGTCACACACTCACATTTGAGCTAGTCCTTACACAATTGATATATATGTTATCATGATTTATTTATAATTATGATGCATCATGTTAGTGAAAAAATTAAAAATCAAGTTACAAAGGTTATTTATAAGTGCGCTTAAAGCATCCCCTTATTACATCTATCATCATCATGGCTAAGTGTTCTATCATGCTAAATAAAAAAGACAACATCAACTATCACAATGGATACATAGGATAACATGGTCAAATTATATAAACAAACATATCAAAGTTAGACAATCATCAAACACATTAACATCCTACATCATGATCCACATCAAAGAAACAATATCATATCATAACATGAGTAATAAATTACAACATATAGTAAACATAAACATCAAAGTATGAACATCCACTCATGTCTACAACAAAAACACATAAGATATTAACATAAAGTAAATCCAATGCCAATCATATATTTTATACTCATGGACTCTCTCTCTCTCTCTCTCTCTCTCTCTATATATATATATATATATATATATATATATATATATATATATATATATATATATAGAGAGAGAGAGAGAGAGAGAGAGAGAGAGAGAGAGAGTCCATGAGTATAAAATTATATATATATATATATATATATGTATATATATATATATATATGTATATATATGTATATATATATAGTCTCTCATTTTTTATATATATGATGTTCATACATGTGATGTACATATATTTTGATGTATATATATATACATTATTTTATACTCATGGACTCTCTCTCTCTCTCTATATATATATATATACACACATCAAAATATATGTACATGGCATGTATGAACATCATATATATATATATATATATATATATATATATATATATATATATATATAAAGAGAGAGAGAGAGTCCATGAGTATAAAATAATGTATATATATACATCAAAATATATGTACATCACATGTATGAACATCATATATATAAAAAATGAGAGACTAAAATCTAACATGTCCTATCAACTCTCGCTATGTCCCTTGGGCAGTGGATTCCACTGAGGGGATCTAGGTCTCAAGCTGTCTTGGTGGAAGATGTCATGTACTATGTGTAAGAGTCATTTGTAGAGGCCCCATCAACCCTATATGTTCTAGTGGTTATCTCATTTATCTTTATGAAATGGATGTCTTGTGTATCCTAGAATACCAACCATATCTCACACTGTTATACTCCTATAAAGATGTTTCCTTCTATCTCTTAGGCACTGCACCCTCATATAATCATCTATAATAGCTAGCCTCATCCTTAACACAAATGGTATATGATAATGCCTTGGATAAACCCTATTGAGTAATAATGTATATGGCTATATCTTTCTCCCTTTTAATCTTGTGAACATCTACTTGGGTTGTATCCCGCTTGCCTACCACAGTAAATAGCTCAACATATCTCATGGATAACTGAACTTGAATGGTTTTCATCTAATCAACTTATCCCCTCAGTGTGCCAATATCTATACCTCTAACCATGATCAAACCTTGAGTCTCATGGACTCACCCTAGGCACCTACTAGCTGATCCCACAATCTTACTACCTCCTACTCTAGCCCATATATCTCTATCACCCTGATCATAATCTCTCTTTGTAATCTATTAATTATACCCTAGTCCTAAAATGACCTGGTATAGGTGGAAGGACATGATAAATCCTCTGTATCCACTCCTATATCTATTATAGTCATTGAAGGAAACAAATCATATATAATAGTGGCATGGTTTGTATATATTATCATCTGATAGGGCACTAGTTTTGCATACTAAAGAGTATCAAAGATCTCACATATCTCAGTTCTGCCCTGCCCACTCTCAACCTCCACCATGACCCATTTGGTCCAGCCTCCATCCTATTCTCTACCCTATGTAATGGTATCCTCTATTGGCCCAAATTCTAATGTAATTAATAAATAAATTAAATTATAACAAAATTATTTTTCACACCAAAATTGTATTGTGTTATTCCATATCATTATTTATAAAGCACGTGAAAAGCTTTATAGGATTTTCATGGGTGGTTACGGGTAAAACCAACTTTCCCATGAACTAACAATTTATTTAAAACAAAGTATATTAGTAAATTAAATACTAACTATAATAACTAAATATTAATCTAAAAATATAAAATAAACTAACTTTGGATCAAAAAATTCCTAAGAAACTCCCCCTTGATCCAAAGGGGTATAGAAATACTAAAATAAAGAACTATGAGTCATCCAAGTAGACTCTGCCACAACTACAACTAGTACATTGTGCATCCTGGATTGATCACATCCTGATCATCCCCGCACTATAGTATAACATGATCATGCACTATCCAACTACATTGATCCTCACATAGAATCTATCCAACAAGTGACTGCCCTCTGTACTGTGTATGGCACATCTCAAACTGATGCCCAATAATCACCAACATCTCCTGTAGGCCTTTGCTCAACACTGATAATGATAACAACATAATGCTAACTCATACCTCACATACCATATATACAATATCTTCTCCCCTATCAGGTGAGAGGTGAGAAGCCATGCAACAAATAAACTAAGTAAAAATAATTGAAATGCTCCACATCAAAGATCATAGAAACACTACATCTATGAAAGTAAAGTACACAAGCCAAAAAATGCTATCTAAGCACTAAACCCATACTCTGAGTGAATAAAATACTGGAGAAGGGAAAATATCCTCTAACCTCCATGGATCCTCCAACCTCCAGTTGGCTCTGTTTAGCCTATTCGATCCACAGGGACCTGTAAACACCAAAATGTAATACCATCATTACCAAAACCACAAGAGGTGGGACACATCATTAAAATATTTTTTTGATGTATACAACACATTTTTAATATTTGAGAAAAAATTGGGGTGTCAGATTCTACCGAAAATGCACCCGATTTCATTACAATGCATAGTTTATTCAAAATATGTGAAAAACATATCTACACATGTCATAATCAAAAATTGATTGCACTTTTACTCTTGAAAATCCTTTTCCATGAAAAAAAATTGGTCATATGAATAATTTGGACATTGTATGTAGAAGATATGACAATTCAAATTTTTGCTCCTTTGTAAGGCTAGGCAGACCCCCTCTTAATGCTAATTCAAAAATTTTGACTAGTTTACAGGGATTAAAATTACATAAAAAGATATGAAGGACCCCTCCTTATGTATACTCATTGGAAAGCTATTTGAGTATAGTTTCCAAAAAGTAACTTTGACAAAAAAAATATGACAATGTGTTTAGAATATGATAGAAATGGTCACAACTGGTACTGATTTTCCTATTTTTTAGAATTAATTCAAATGATCCCTTTGCAAAAAAAAGATTTTTGGCACTTTTGAGGGTTGAACCCTTGACCTCTTATTGAAAGTTACTTACAAAATATGCTCTAACCAACTTGCCTTTAACAACGTTCAATACAAATAAACAAGCTTTATCAGATGACCTTGGTTTTTCTAGATGAGAAAAATAATAAAAAATATTTATGATAATATTTTAAATATTTTTCACCATGTAAAAAAAAATCTGTATTTTCACTTGCTGGAGAGTAAAGCACTGCTCTTTTTGGTGGAGCCCATGAAAACCCTAAATGTATGATTTAAGCCTTATGAAACTTTAGCAAATAATAACAAAAACTTTCATATTTTCCATTCAATGCAACTTTCATATTTTCATATTTCAATGCCAAGCTTACAAGGAATGCCATGGCTGCCCAATTTTTTTTGAAGCCTTCAATCCTCCACATCAGGTTGTATAACTCCGTACAAGGTAGTAGTATGTAATTTTTTGACCATTTTAGACTTTCAAAAAAGATTTTGATTAGGTGAATGAGTTTTTTAAGTGCTAGGGCATTGGGGAGGCTGTACTTCTATAAATTCCAACTTTGAAAAACTTCTGAGATACTTTAGATATTGATTTTGATCTCTAAAAACTCAAAAAATATTTAAAATATTGAGCATATCACTTCCAACATTGCATATACTCTCACAGGGATTTCTCAAATGAAAAAACTATACAAAAAACTATTTTTCTAGATTTAATCTTTTGAAATCATTTTATTCAGAATGAAGCTTTCTCAAGCATTCTATTCTGTTAAAAAAGATTAATCTAAGATTTTCAATGAACATGAAATGCTTATCCAAGCATATGGCTATACAAGACTAGTACACAGGCTTATTTCTTTCAAATTTACTTTTAAACTATTCAAAAATTAAATATTGAATAATTTTCCAGAGTCTAAACAAAATTTATTTTACTGGCATACCATTTTCAGAATTCATCTTTCATCCACTTGCTTTTCACCATGCTTTGATACCATTGTTTGCCCAGATTCCAATGTAAATAATAAATAAATTACATTATAGCAAAATTATTTTTCACACAAAAATTATATTGTGTTATTTTGTATCATTATTTACAAAGCACGTGAAAATATTTATTTAAAAATAAAGTATATTAAATTAAATACTAACTATAATAACTAAATATTAATCTAAAAATATAAAATAAACTAACTTTGGATCAAAAAATTCCTAACATCTCCTCGGTCCCCTGACCAGATCCTTATCCCCTATCCCCTCCACTATCGATACTCATGGTGATAAGTTGTTGGACATATATTAGGATCTATTCCTGAATTAGTACCTATGACTATCTATACCCTCCATCTCCATCTCCCATCTCCATCCCCACCCCTCTAAGCTCACACCAATCTCCTGCATGTGTCTCTATATCTGCATTATTGAGGGTCAGCCTATACATGTTGAATGTGTTACCTCAAGGCTTGTGCCCCTATGGATGTGGTATAGTCAATCTGATCATCCTATGTTTTTCCCACTAATCCATGTACACCCTTGTCTCATGCATCTACCTCTCCATATGCATATACCTAGGGCAATGTTGGTACTCTAATCCAACCTATCATTACTTCTACTCTAGGCACCAGTGGTGCCCACTCATTGATCTCTTGTGTGACATGAAAAAATAGTGGGGACCATTTGGTACATCTTGCTACATCTCAAATTAACACAAAATTTTATCAAGATAATACCTCTTAACTATGAACTCATGCCAACCAATAATATAGTAAATTGTGGTCATAAAGTCAATATAAGCTCATTCTCCATCCATCTAAATTGAATATGTAGGTACGACCTCTAAATCACATCTGAATCTATCATTTCATCTATGGCTCAATGATAGAAGGTGAGGTCCCCTTGATGTATTTGATGCCCTCCTCTAATGATATACGATCCATAAGCCAAAGGATCATTTGGGTGCTTAGTGCCTCCTCTTCCCCAAGGTATACTCAATCACAATGTGCTCCCAGTACCACACCTACAACAAGGTCAATGGTCGTATGCTCTAATTACCTCTATATACCGCCATTTACAAATCTATGTATAATTGTGCAAGTACCATAGGACCCCAGGCAAAGATAATAATATCATCATACATATCCCTCACTACACCTATGAGGCCCATATAAAAGAATCGATTGATCTTATTAGGTAACATGATGTTGTTGATTAAATACATTAAAATCAAAGGCTCCATGTTGATAGTTGGATTTACCACCAGTGCATCAATATCTACCAATTCATCCTATAATATAACATCAATAATGTAGACAAGATTATATAACATCCCCAGTCATCCTTGTGTCACCTAGTGAAGATCTCATTCTCGAATAAGGATGTGTATAATCCTACACACATCTTCCGTGGTCACAATCACCTCCCATGTAGGTAGCCAAAATGTGATGGTTTACGAGTGTCACTGCTTAGATAATGTAGTGAGCAATGCCATATCCACCCAAATGATAGGCATTTATGATATATGCAATAATCCAATAGCCTCTAATAGGCCTACAACCTCATCAATCTAAATGTGTTGTCCACTCAACACCTGAGATAATTACTCACATGCTATGATCACCTGAATCCACTCCTGTAATCAAGACATGTTATCACACTTAATCATCTACCTAATCAATTGAATAAATCATTTATCTATCATACAATCACATTTCATCATGAACATCTAGATAATCATCTACACATATTAAAATTAACACATCCAGTCAGACATAATTTAGTAAAAATAGTCCATTCCATAGTCCTAGAAAATTTTCCACTATACATGGTGATTTCACTATTTCATAGGTCTATTTTGATGCTTCTACTAGTGATTTCACTAGTCATTTTCAAGCTGTTATTTTGACCATTTCACAAGGCATTTTTACTACTACGCAAGGCTATTCAACCACTATGTTGAGTGATTTTGTTGTTTCTAATTTTTTTGGAAATTTTGCCATTATTAGTATGTTATTGTCATTTGGCCAATCGTTTTCACTTTAACAAGATGATTTCAATGATTAGGTGATTTTGAACCTTGTTTCACCTTTTTACCATTTCAGTGTTTTGACCTTGTTTGGCATTATCATTGTTTTGGTCATGATATTACCATTTTGGTCATGATATTGAATTTTCCCAATGATATCATCATTTTCATCATGATTTTGACATTTCTAAAGGTGATTTCATTATTTGTAATGACAATTCCATTATTTTTGTGGGTGATTCCACCATTGAGTAATTTTTAATCAGTGGTAAAATCACCAGACCATCTACTTCGAATTAAAATTTATTACACTTAAGGTGAAATTTTTATTAAAAAAATTATACATATTGGTGTATTGCTCTTAGGTGGTTGCTGATACTCTCTCGTGCGCTCTCCAAGATGCCTATGGTGCAAGATATGAGCCATTTTTATTGAGGTACTTGTGTGTGAAAATTATAGCTCTAGATTCTCAAGGGGGAGAGTGAAAATGAATTGTTTTCACCCCCTAGGGATTATTTATAGCCCAAATTTCAAAAAAATACCCCTTGCTTCATCCCCTTTTACTTGTGGGAGGCATGTTTATGGCTCTTTTGACCCTTTTTTGGCCTATTTTCATCTAGTGTCTTTGTTTTGAGACCTCTTTCACCCAATATGTTCCACTCCCTTCCTTTTGAGGGCCCTTCCATCAAATTTAATTTCCATCCACTCCCTTAAGGGGGCATTTTGGGGCATATTATTTTGCATAGGGCGTCATGGTGAGTCTATTTTCAAGAAAAGATTACCAATTTCAACTGCGTCACCTGGAACATAATCAGGTGTTATTATTATTTTTATATAAAAAATTATTACCACATCAAATAGCTTATAATGACCTTTTAAAGAGGGTCAAAATGTCGAGACTTCACTTGTATCATTTTTGTGTCAAAATTGATATTTGAACAACTTTCCATAATAATGCAAATATCAAACTAGAACTCACCAATTATCCTAAATTCATCTAGATAATTATTGTGCATATCCTGAAACACATTTGTGCTTCCCTTATTAGGGTAATACACCACATCAAATCATTCAATTCATCAATCGCATCTTAAATCAAGTTATTACTTATTTAATATCATCTTGATTTAAATAAATCAAATAATCAATCAAAAAGGAACATTCAAAAAAGTGAACACATCATATTAATCACTATTTATTTGCTAATTATCTTTGATTAAGTAATTAATCACTCACTAATAGGAAATTCCATGGAATGCACATGTAATATTTATCAAAATTTAATTAAATATTAATTTTCTAAATCTCTCCACCCTCTTTTCTATTTAAAATTATTTTCCAAAATTCAAAGGTGTCCTTCACAAGGCAAGTTTAATGCAAGGTGAGAAGAGTGCAAGCAATGTCTATGACATGCACTTACACACTCAAAAACCTCATGAATGGATCCCATTACAAGCACTTACACACTCTATATCATATCATTTAATGCTTGCCTCTAATTGTAGGATTGATCTTCCACTATTGATATTCATCTTGGATTAACGGTCCACATTAATTTGAAAAATATATAAATTAAGGAGACATCTCCTCATCTCAACAAGCTTTCAATTGACAATGAAGTGTTATTCAAATAGCCTTATAAAATATTTTATCACTCCATCACTCATCATCAAATTATCAAGTTAGTAAGGGGTTATGTTTTGAGTTTCTTACATGCACTATACAATCCTTTTATAACTACATCCAAGAACCATCACCTTTTTAGACAAGGAGATGGCAAGGAAAGGTATAACCATTTGTGTTTACTTATTTATTTATCATCTTCTTTATCTTGCTCAATCAGAGGACCATGCCTTAGTTAGAAATATGTTTAAATTGATTTTGATTTTTATACTAATCGTAAAACTAACCTTTAAAATTATGTGTTACAATAAGGATCAACATTAGACAATCACATAGTACGTAAGGTTAGTTTGCATAATCAATTAATGCCATCATAAAATATATCAAATCATAATATCCATAGGAAATATCACTCTAAAAAGTATAAACAAGAACAATTCATGTGTAAAAGTCTACTATCATCAATAGATAAGTATAAAAATATATTACTTGATAAATGTGAAAATATGCCCGCAATGTAGCTATAAACCCAATGTATAAAGCTAGCCCCTAGGTGTAAATAAGTCACACATCTATATGGACATGTGCATAGAATGTTTATGTAATTGACAATGTATATGATACATAACACCAATCAATCATGTATACCGGTACGACATGTCATGCATAGGTTCTAGTTTTGTATTTTTCATTTTTTTTTTGAATTTTTTTTTGTATTTTTTAATTACACTTACATGTAAAATAAACATAAGTGCATGATGTTTATACATGGTTTCATAGGTTTTCTTTAAATTAAATCCAAACAATAAACCCATATGTCAAGCTTCTCTGTAATCACTAATTGCCATAGCCAATTTGGTTTGAACTTGCCTTTGCTTTATTTATTTGCATTAGTGTTTTTTTAATTTTATTTTAGTACCAAATCACCAATTTAAAATTATCAAGTTCAAATCTTATTGTTTTATGCTTTATTATTGTAATTATAATAGACTTGTAGATGTTTGAGAACATGGATTTGTATTTCATCCAACATTTCTAACTAATGTAATTTTTTTTTCATGGAATTCATTTTATTTGATGATATCTTTAAAAGAAATGTGATAGTATGGTATCTCTAAATATAAAGGCAATATAAATTCCATATCATAGATAAGGGAATAATAAGTAACCCTTGTGGGCATGTAAACACATGTGAGATATGCCCATAAGGCATATATAATTTGATTATGCTAATCATCACCATGATTTATAACTACTTTTTTAAAGATTTTAGTGATTATTTTAATTGTTGTCTCCACTTTCCCATTTCCTTGGGGATATTAAGGGATGGAAAATGTACGATGAATTTTATATTTAGTATAAAATTTATTAATCGTCTTATTATTGAAGGATGAAACATTATCCATAATGATGGCTGAAGGAATCCCGAATCATGAAATGTTATTAATCATTAAAATCAACATATGTCTTATCCTATAGTGCCTTAAAATTGGATCACCTCAACCCATTTTTTAAAATATTTATAGCTATGATGATGAACTTATGGCCTTTGGATGATTTTGGGTTTATCTTTTCCACCAAATCAAATCCCCAAAGAGAAAAGGGCCATGGTGAGACAATAGATTGTAACTCTTGTGAAGGTGCATGGATTAAATTATTATATCATTGGCATTACACACATAGGTTTATATGTTCTTGACATTCTTGATCCATTTTTGGATAATAATAACACATTCATAACAACTTATATGACATGAATTTTCTCTAAATTTTCCCCACATTCACTATAATGTACTTCTTATAAAGCTTGTTTGGCCTCCTCATGGCTAAGGCATCAGAGTAAATCTCCATAAAATAATCATTTGAAAAGAGCCTCTCCAATTATATCATATAAAATTTCATCTGTTTGTAATTTGTGTTTGAGATTTAATGGAAAATCATTTAGGGTACTCACTTTATATAATAAATTATGGATATCACTACACTATTTTGAATTGCATGCTTTTTGTCTAACAAAAAATAACGATAAGGTGTTTGTGTTTGCCATTGTAATTAAGGGTTAATATAAACATTCTGTCCTAAAAATGGCCTAATAATCAAGTATATCTATAGGAACAAGACAATTTTTATTGGTCATGAAATTTGCATGATGATTATTTATGTGAGGTATGCTTTTAATCATGATCTTATCAAAATATGTCATTAAACAATTCATTATATCTTTATATGGGATCAATTTTTCCTCCTTTATTTGATAAATTATAAAACTTTGTTAACCATAAGTTCAGAGTCACCATATACTTGAATAAGATTTTATTTGTAATGTGTGAGTAACTTTTAGCCCTAAAATTAATGCATCATATTCTAGCATGTTATTTGTGCATGAGAACCCTAAGCGATATGTCAAAGGCATAGGTTATCCCTAAGGAATGATAAAAAGTATTCTAATCCCGACGCCTAAGGAAAATTTTGTCCCATCAAATTACATAGTTTAGGTATCATTATCAATATGATTTATAGTAAAATCATCTAAAAAATTATCATTGGTTGACACTGTATTTAATAATAGTGTTGAAACTAATTGTTCTATAATTACTTGTCCTTTTAAAAAATTCTAAGATATAAAAATTTAAGTCAAACTCCATAATTAACATTACCCACTTTGCTATTTATCCTAAAAAATATGGTTTCATCATGATATATTTAAGTGGGTCTACCTTTGATGACATTTGTCTCATTGTTGAGCATAACGTGTTAAGGCTTTGGTGTTGTAAAAATAATGGCTAGTCATAACTTTTCCATTACAATATAATTTTTTTCATAATATTTAAACATACCACTAATGAAATAAATTGTGTGTTCTCTATGATCATCCTTATAATGTACCAACAAATCGCCTACTACATGTTGTATGGAAAAAATGTATCGTAATAAAGGCTTATCCAAAATTGGAGGCATCATGATTGGTAGATTAAGAAGTTAGTATTTGATTTCATCAAAACTCTTTTGAAAACATTCATAACATTTGAACTTATATATTTATTTAGTAGTCATGTAAATGGGTGTGTCTTATCATTTAATTGAGCCATAAATCATTTTTTTGCTTGAATTATCCCTTGAAAATGCCTTAAATTTAATCCCTTGAATGAAGGTATTTCAATAATAGCATTTACATTTTTAGGATTGACTTATATGTTGGGATATGATATAACCTAAACATTTCCTTGAAGATACTCCAAATACACATTTCTTTGGGTTTAAGCATATGATATATTTTCATAAGCATTCAAATAGTTATCATAAATTTTTAGCGTGTTATTGTCAATGTTTAGGTTTCACAAACAAGTCATCAACCTATTCTTTCACAATTTTATGTATAAGGTCATGAAAGATATGTGTTATGTACCTTTGGTAAGTAGTAATAACATTCTTCAATACAAAAGGTATAACCACATAACAAAATGTTCCCCATGGCATTGTTAAGGTCATTTTGGGTTGGTCTTTAGGAATAGTCTTTATTTGATTATTTCATGTAAAATTATACATAAATGAGAGAATTTCATAAATAACTATGGATTTAAAAATCATATCAATGTTAGGTTATGGAAATTAATCTTTAAATCAAACCTTATTCAAATCTTGTAAGTTCATACAAATCCTAATTTGTCCATTAGGCTTGGTAACTAGATTAAAGTTAAAAATCCAAGGGGAATAATTAATTATTCTAATAAATAGTACATCAAGTAACTTTTGAATATCATATTTAAACATCAAGGATAATTTCAAATGCCTCTTCCTAATTTTATGATTAATTAGTTTTTCATTAACATTGAGAATGATATTATGTAATGTTAGCAAAGGATCTATGTCTGGCATATCTAAAATAAACCAAGAAAATAACTCATAGAAATCATGTAATATTTATCTATAGGATTTTTCATCCTAGCCTTGAAAATTATTTCAAGAAGGATTATTCATGGGTCTTTATCAATACCATAATTGAATTCGATTACTTCTTCATTTAATAATGTTGAGCGATATTCTACATATGGCATAAAAGAGATTCTATCAAGGCCATCTAATTGGACATCGTCGTGTGAGGATTCAATATCTCAGAAATATGCATGAACATTTATTGTATAATAAACACTTTTATTATGATAGAAGGAAGGGAAATACTCATATGCCCCCAAACATTCCAATAAAAACTCATCATTAGGAAATTCATCCAATGCCCAAATTATTGATGAGACTATATCATTAATGAGCTCAGGATATTATAAATCCAATTATGCTACATGATGAACTTCTTGTGTATGCATAGGTTTTGATAGGATGAAATTTGATAAATAATTGTTTTCTTTGTCTCACTTTCCTTCACATTGATGATTTACTTTGAAAAGATCATTTGAATAATTATTATA
This sequence comes from Torreya grandis, assembly GCA_037957365.1. Classification (NCBI taxonomy): domain Eukaryota; kingdom Viridiplantae; phylum Streptophyta; class Pinopsida; order Cupressales; family Taxaceae; genus Torreya; species Torreya grandis. Next base: position 806,595 of record JARHVA010002418.1, read on the forward strand.
TCTTAGGTCTTATCTGCCTATATTATTATATGGGGTCACCATGTTAATTAATCCTTGTGCTTACTTCCCTAGTCATTGTACAATATATCCTAACCTTTGCATATGTTTTAATCTAAAACCCTAATGCCTTAAGTCTATTGCTTGTGTATAGTGGTAGTCTTAGCAGTATTGGTTTTTTCATATTGATATTCAAAATGAGATGCCCATATTCTTGAGGAGAATAATATAATTTTATGAATCATGATCATTTGGCTTACAATGTGGTGCAAGAGAAACCACCAAGGATTACATCATATATAAATGAGGTATGTAATATTTAATAGGTTGGGTCATTTTATAGTGCTTGAAAGGTTCATGATCCATTCAATAAGTGTATATATATCCTTCATGGTTAAATTTGATACATGATACAAGATATAAGGTATTGATTTCATATAATGCATCTAAGGTCTAACTAATAGAAGATTATAGTTAATATCATTGGGCATAAGTTGCCATGTTGTTTCTACTATTCTTGGACCTATAGTGATATTCAATGCAGTTTGTCTTAGCACCTTCTAAGGTATGTTATCAAAACCACAAATGGTCATATTTAAGTAAGGTCTTTTGATCCTATACAGAGTATATGAAGTAAGGATATATTGAAAATGTTAACTCTGGATCCACTATCCAAGAAAACCTTGTTAGCCCCCTATTTTATTTGGAATTTAATTAATTATGGTGTATTAATCCTAATTCTGATAAATAGATTGAATAAGGAAGAATGGTGAAGATAGAGTTTTAAACAACATATTGAAAGTAAATCACTGAAATAGATGAAATGAATTGATTGAAAACAAGGCTAACTATTAAAATAAATGATAAACTTAGTTGCTTAATGTGTTTGATGACACAAAGTTGGAAATAAAAAAATAAGAATAGTCCCTATAGAAACCTTAAAACTAGAACCAACAGAGGAATAAGGTCATAACTATGCAACTCATGTCAGAACCATTTACCACTAGTGACGCAAACCTAACATTTTTGACACTTTTCACAAATTTATGAAATTAGGACCCTTTGTAATAACTAGATTTAGGTATGTGAGCATAATTTTGTCCTTCGGGGATGTATTGAAGACTTGTAGATAGATTTTTTAATGTTGAAACCATAGTAGGGTGTTATAATTATTAAAAACTTGTAAATAAAAAATGATGGAGTGTAATTAGGTTAGGCTGACCCTAATCACTTTCATGATGATTTGACGCTTCCTACATATGCAATACTTTGAAGAAGGAATTCAAGCCTACGTATTTATCCCATTTAGAGTGCTTCCTGAAATTATTCTCCTTTGATTATGTATAGACATATATAAATGGATCAAATACTTCAACATGATTTATTTTGAGTAAAATAAACTTGTGACTTGGCTGAGGATTGCTTATGATGCTTGGAATTAGAATTGGGAAAAATAAGGACCCTTTACTCAATGTGCAGTAGTATAAATGCACCTCTATACTAAAATTACCAAGTGAAATAATGAGTGCTTTGAATGTTCTTTTATATAAATATAAAAGGAGATATGACATGTTTGAAAGCCTAAAAACATAAAAGATGACATGAGGGAGGGTTCAATTTTGAAATATGACTGTTAAAAAGCAAGGGTCAAAAACATTATAGAGGAATTATGGTTTTGGAGAATTAACCTTAATTTGGATCTTTCTTATAGTCCTTTAGGCTTATAATAAGTCTTATGTGTGTGTGTATTTATAAATATAGTTTATTCTATCATTTTGAGGTGTCACTCATCTCTCTTATCCACTTATTAGATTTGGAGTTACTTGCATGTAACTACTCTCCCCCCACATGTCACACACATATTCATCACTTGTAAGAGGATTAATGACACTTGGCACACATGTTTAAGCTTGCACATGTAATTCTTGTTCCTTCTAACTCTTTTTATTGAGCTCTTCTCCTCCTCCCTTCAAGCCTTTTGGTAGTGGCACATTCTTGTTGATCTAGTCTTGCTCTTAAATTATTGATGCTCTCTGGTATAAAGCCATTATTATCCTAACTTATTCATTCTATTGTAATTAGAGATTATTTTTTGAAATATTTCAATATTAGTGTGGGTTTTTTCATTGCTCAATAGTTTTCCTACTTGTCACCTTTGTCTTAACTTTGTGGCTTATTTCTATCAAGGTGATGTTATTTTTCATTCTTTTTATTCATTTATTTCAACATTATTTCATGACCTAGGTAATAAAACTGATATGATATCAAAGCATTGGTTATTTTAAAATTGATCTCAAGTGGTGTGCAACCTTTCTTGGAGGAATCTTTGATTTTTTTGAAATCCATCTCTTTTTTTAAGCATTTTTCTTAAATAAATAAATTTGCCATCTAACTTGAGTTGTAGGTGGATAAATAAGGTTTGTTGAGTGACTTTTGTTGTTTACACCAACCATGATAATGTATGCTTCTGCATGATAATTTCAACATCAATAATCCTTTATGAAGGTTTTGAACTGATTTTTAGATAGCTTCAATTGATTTTATCCTTTATTTATTTCTTTTTATTTGCTTAATAAACAAGTTTTTTATATGCAAAATCAAACATATAAATTTATTTCTTGTTGTATTATGCAAATCTAATGCATTCCTTTAAAAGACAGATATGGAATAATATTTTACGATAAAACAAATTAAGCCTCAAGCATTCTCTTTTTCATTTGATATTGGTCTAGTTATTTACTATTTAGATTTGCTTCCACTTGTGCATTTGCGGGGAAAACTATTTCAACCACTTCTATCTTTGATTAATTTGTTTTAAACTCCTTATTTTACTTGCATTGACTGATTCTTTTACCAAATATTGGATTTGTTAACCTGATCTTGCACCTCTCTGATTTACCTTTCTGTATTTTTTGTTATTTTCTCAATGTTTTTAAATTCAAATCACCTTCTGCTTCTTAACTATTAGCTACAACTTTTTAAATTAATATGGTAGGATTTTAATACATACAACCTTGAGATGGTTTATTTTTCTACAAAAAAACATTTTAAATGAGAAATTGATGTCTATACAACCTTTTATTGATGCGTTAACTACTAAATTTGCATTTTTTGCTAATGTTAATAGCTCTAATGATGATGGATCTCATTATGTTTTTAAACAAAATCAAACTTATGTGCACCCTCCTACCAACCCTAGTTTTAAACTCATGCACTCTATGGGATATTTAGGTGCTGGGATTGGTAAGTGTGAAGATGATATTCTCAAACCTATTTTACTTGATTCAAATACAAATTATAAAGGTCTGATTTTTGATAATTCAACTACTTCTCATGCAAATTTGACATCTTATTGTCCCCCTCACCAAAGGACTTATAATGCAACTCATTTTGATTATAATGTTTTAAATACACACTCTTTGGTTAAAAATGATAAAATTTGTGCATATTGTGGAAAACACGGGCATCATATATCTAATGTTATTAATTACACCAATGCAAATCTTGTGGTAAATCCACTCATGACACTTTATATTGTTGAAAAATAACTAAATCTCCTACCCAAGGGTAAAACTATTTAGATTCGTAAAGAAAATAAATCTTTTAGAAATTTTGATATTTCTTCTTGTGATAATTTTTCTAATGCTTCATGCAGAATATATTTTAAAAGCGATACATCTTCTTTGTTTTTATTTTGATAAAGTCAAATCTTTTATGCATTCCTTACTTTTTGTTGTATAGAAAATATGCTTTTACTATGTTGACTAACTTCTTTTCATGCACTTTATGATGGAATTTTTCTTTGCACAATTTGTCTAGTTGTATATATACTTTTTCTTACATTATGTATGTAGATTATATTTTTAACATATTGATTACTTAACTTGAAAGATTGTTGTTAGCTTATTTATCTTACAGATTTTATGGATAATTAATCCTTTTTGTTAGTATTTGTTACATTGTGGATTGATCACATTGTTTAAAGAGGATTCTTGGAGATTATTTATGATCACACTTTCATCCTTATGACTTTTAGTGGCACCTTCTCTTCTTATTTCTTTCTAAACTTTTATAATTCCTCTTGAAGGAAGTTTCTATTAAGGATGGTATTATGTAATTTCAACTCCCTTCCTTATTTGTAAAAAGTATTCTCCATTTTTGTAACCCAAAATTAGGCTTAAAAAGTAGTGTTGGGGAATTAACCTTAATTTAGGTCCTTCCTATAGTCCTATAAGCTTATCCTAAGTCTTATGTGTGTGTGCATTTATTGTATTTATAAATGCACTTTATTCTAGCCTTTTGAGTTGTCACTCACTTCTCTTATCCACTTGTTGGATTTAGAGTTGTAACTCCTCCCCCTCTACATGTCATAGACATCCTCCTCACTTGTAAGAGCATTAGAGACACTTGGGATACATGTTGAAGTTGCACATGTAACTCATTTTCTTCCTAGTTATTTTTATTGAGCTCTTCTCCTCCTCCCTTCAAGCCTTTTGGTAGTGGCACATTCTTGTTGATCTAGTATTGCTCTTGTATTATTGATTCTCTCTTGGCCTAAGGATGTTATTAACATAACTTATTCATGCTATTATAATTAGATATTCTTTGTTACAAGCTTTCAATACTAGAGTGAGGGGTTTTACCATTCGATAGTTTTCCCACTTGTCACCTTTGTCTCAACTTCGTGGCTTATTTCTATCAAGGTGATGTTATTTTACATTATTTTTGATTATTTATTTCAATGTTATTTCATGACCTAGGTAATAAATCTAATACATGGCTGTTTGACAATCATGACCCTAACTTGACATTTTGACCCTTAAGGAAATGTGTTAAGTTTTAGGTTTGGGTCCATTTGAATAGATGATTAGGGGTATTTTTAGTTATTAGATCATTTTTTTGGATGATATATGCCATATTATATAATAAATAGGTCTTCACAAGTGTTTATAATAGGCCAAGGTGTCAAAATAGGTTATAATTAAGTACCCAAGTCAATTAAAGTGAAAAAAGGATAAAATTGACATGATCAAGTATTTATGATCAAATTTAAATGTCTACTCCCCCTTACCTAAAATTTATACTTGAATATATATGGGAGGTGTTGTTTCATTATATGTTTAGGATAAAAATATTCTTTCTCAAGATAAATACTATTCTCACTCCACCATTATGTATTGACAATAGATGTGAAATAAGTGGGTTTTGCATTATTCAACAAGGTTATATCACATGAAGAATATCCTTATAAATAGTTGGTTTTTTATGTAATTCAAATATATTGATTTTAACTTGAGTATTATTAAGTTTATCTAAGACATATTAATCTCTAGTTACATTGGCTGGAACCTTAGGTGGTGGAGGAAGATTAGGAGGAACATTTTAACTCTTTCAATTTTATCCTACAGGATGATGCACCCTACCTTTTTCTGTTATGATAGCATGGATTTCCATATCCAATATAAGCCCATGAAAAATAATAGGGGAGGGATGGTGGCTATCACTAGTTTGGGGTCTATGGGGAGGATGAAAAAAGGAGTCATACATGCCCTTTCCCTTCAAATAGTAACTAAAAATATTTGAGATTCAATATTCATCCAATATGTGTTACCAAGAAGGGATAAAAATCATAATTATTAATATCATTCTTATTTTTATCACATATAAATTTAACCCATTTCATTTCATGAGATGAGAATATATTGTATGATTTATGAAAGAAGCATGCTATTATGAGAACCATAACTTAAGTTGTAGAATATAAATAATTAATACCCATTGTAATTATGTTAGGGTTTTGATTATGTGATTAAATGGAAATTAGAAATAAATTTTGAAATTAAAACCCTAATGCAAGATGAATTTGATACCCTAAGAAGGAAAGATAGAACCATAAGTAGAAAGACCTAGGGTTTATCTTGCTCAAATCAATGATCAGGTTCACCTAGTTTTTTACATATTTTATGATTAATATGATCTAAATAAGATAAAAATCCAAATATTTAGATTATGTAAAATAGGAGAATAATCATATAAATCTAAATGTAAAAGGGTAGATTGATATTACACTTACTATATTTATAATTGACAAAATAATGAAGGAGAGATGCACTTAGCTTAATTATGATTTATATAACTCATTGTGTTTGTCTCTATCCATGAAATTACTCTATATCTACTATGTAATCACTCAGATCAAGAAATAAGATCTCAAACCTTGTGTGTGCTACAAATAAATCACATACCCCTACAATGAACGTCATTATCTAGGCTTTGTCATACTATCCTATAAGAATGTATAAGTTTGTGATGCCTCATATTTATACGCTTGCACTTTTAAATACATTTTGTGTGTGCACTCACCATCAATCCTGTGTTAATCCTTATTTTACTTATCCTTCCTTTGATATCCTAATCACAATTCTAACACAAGATGACCCTTATAATAGGGGTTAGTAAGTTGGGTTAGAAAGCTCCAATCACTCCCCTCTAATTGACTAATCATTATCTACATTCTAATAATTTGAAGAGGGCTCAAATTGTACACACCTCTCCCACATAGGTGTGTGTGCACACCATTATGATCATGCTAGAATGCAATATAATGTTTGGATTTTGACAATTGTCATGATACAAATTTGACTTAAATTTGTGATCATAATTGGTTCTAAGACTGTTCTTTTAATGGATATTTAGATATGTATACCTTTGTGATAATGTTCGAAGAGAGTGCTACTAGATTTATCAAGTTTGTTTTAACTTTCTAAGATGGGTATAACATCATGATTAATTTGTATTTATAATTGAATCATTGATATATCTTATTATGAATGAGTTATGAAAGTGTCAAGATTAATTTAATGAAGATGTCCCAATTTGAAAATAATTCATTGAGTGTATTTAGACACTATCGATAGAAGTAAATAGTTTTAGAAAAACCATAACTATACAACTAAGGGTGGTAATATCACAAGAGTGAAAATTAGTGATCTAAGTTATGGTAACAACTTGCTTAGAATTTTAGAAGGTTCTTGTATAAACTATGGTGATATTTTTGATGAAATATATCTATATATTAGCTTAACATAAATATACAAATAGTTCACAAAAAAATATAGGTAGTATGAGAGTACGCCATGTCATACTAGGCAAAGCCTAAGAGCAAAATCAAAAGTAAAAGAACCACTAAAAACTAGTCAAAGCCTATGATCAAGTCACAAAGCCATAATAAAAGATAAAATTAAGTAGTAAGAGCAAGGCCAGAAGGTGGAGGATCCATATCATTAGGATCCCAGCCTGAGCTTGGTAAGTCATTACCATTTAGAATAGCCTCCCAGCTAGTATCTTGAGTAGTGTCCCTATCATCTTCTTCTTCTTATGTCCGAGTGGGAAAAATGGCTAGAGAAAGCCTAGAAAACTTATTTAGCATGTCTAATCAGCCTCCAAGTGGCATCCCCTAAGCATTTGAGCACAATGGAGGAGGAAGAATGTCCCAACTATCTTGCCCAATTGGGGAAGGAGGCAAAAATTACCATCCTCATTTCTGCCCAGGAGGGGTCATGTGCTGGTATGGGGTGCCACTATGAGCATAGTGCTAGGAACAACTGTGATGATGCCCACCATGAGGTGGCAGAGCTATTATATCCTCTAGTCTATGATCCCTGGGTAAATATGGTAAAACTTGATCCATTATACAAGGAACATCTCCGTAGTGGGAGAGGAGATCCTAAATGTGCCCAAGTTCCATATCCACTTTATTAGCTTGAACTTGAATTTTCAAAAGAATATTGGAGATGATAGAGGACTTTCTCATAGCATAGGAATTACAATCAATAAAAACATTATTAAACATAAAATTATTTTTTATTTCCAAAGCCATAAGAGAATTTATAATCTGAAATTATGCCAGACTTGTGTGTATTTAAAGGGCATTGTAGGTTTATCTCCAAGTAGGATATGCTACCAAAGAAAGAATTCGAGCTGGAAAGGCCTGAAGAGATCATGGATCCATGTCTAGACCCTTTAAACTATGGTGATATTGAATATGTATACTGGTAAATTTGTTTGGTTAATATACTAGGTTGATAAATGGATAGGGTAAAGAGTGAACCAGAGTTAAATGTGTACGTTAAGTGCAATTATGTCAAAGTGTGTAAAATTTTATCTTTCCAAGTGTATAATACCAAATTTAGGTGTCTACACATAGTAATCCATAAATAGTAATGTGTATGATAAGGATCATGGTATCATACATAATTTATCACATAATTTAGGCAATTTTCACATAAAAATATGTAACTACACATAGTAATGAGACATCATCATGCAAGTACATATGACTCACAAGCAATGACAACACAACATGACATGATGATAAGAGGATCCTCTATGGGCAAGGAATATAAAATACATAAACAAATGCACATAAGCACAAACATGTAGGCAATCCAATAATCATAAGCACACAATATAACATGGATTGAATTCATGTAATAATCTTATGTAACAACATGATTTAGATATCCATGTAATACACAAGATGTAGGAAAAATCAAGATATATCTAATCATAGTAAATATCTCTATATGATAAATGTAAATATAAGAAATATATCACCATAAGCTCTCTATATAAGTATGCCTTGAATATAGGGCATACTACCAATGTTATAATGATCATTGGGGTGTGGTTATGACAATAGTTGCATATCATATGAAAGTCCTTGATCATACACAACCTTTATATCTTGGATCTCGCCCACTCAAAGAATACCATGTGAAGTACATGTTTACATGTATATGTAAAATAACTAACATAGGAAAATAAGCATGATATGTATCCATCAATAAATTAATTTATATTTTTTACATGTTTTAATGTTTATGCATTAAGTAAAGTTGTACAAGTAGTTAGATCACACAAAGAGGAAACCAAATAATAGACACAAGAAGAAGTAAAGTATTTCAATGAAGCAAGAATAAAAGCCAAGGGGCATAATTAAAAGGAATCTAGGGAAGGTATTTAATCAATCCAAGCGTTAAAAATTTAGAAAAAATAAGAAGATGAGGAATCCAAACAACCTACAACTTCTCTTAAAACGCATTGCATGCTAGGATGGAAAGTCTCGATATATATGTCATCATCCTTGGGAAGTATGCACAAGTGTTTGGAATGGGATGAATAATAAAAGGGCAAGGGTTAGTGTAACATAAACCAACAGGCTGAAAGAATTTCAATGCAAAAGAAGGCAAGGACCAAGATTTCAAATGTATAAGAAAAATTAGGCAAGGGTGGAAGGAAAATGAAAGTGTATACACCTAAATTTGATATTAGACACTTTGGCAATGCCAAATTTGACATAATTTAACATACTTAGATAATACACATACATTTGACTCTTTTTCACTATTTTTCTCTATCCATATACATATTTAATTTCATGGACAACTCTTTTTACTAGACAATTCAAGATTAACAAAGTCTATACGAGAAAATCCTAGAATCCTAGATAGACCTTCTCCATATCTTAGGTCACTGATTTACACTCCTATGATAGTACCAATAAAGGCTACATAGTTTCAGTTACCATAGGGGTTCAAATTTATCGATAATGTCCAAGAGCATTTAGTGGCTATTTTAAAATTGTAAAGTCTTAATTAAGTTTTCATATACATGTTTCATGGGCCAGTCATGAAAATAATTAATGAAGAGTCATCCATAAATACAAATCATTCCTAAGGTTATAATCACTTGGTTATCACCTAGATAATATCTTAGAAATTGAGGAATCCACTTGCACTATTTTGAGACATTATCACAATGTCATATATATTTAAGAACCCCTCAAAGGTACAACCCTAGAGCTAAGTTTGAATACATGAAATTCAAAGTTGCATGGTACCAATTGTCATAGATAAAATATTACATTACATTTTATATTTTTCATGGAGTTTCACATAACAAATAGTAGGAAAAATATATGTACTTTTAACCCTATTCAAACTATTGGAAATTGGGAAACACTCATCCATTCAATGGGGAGTGGATGGGGTTATCCAACCCAAAATAGTAACCCCTTTTTCAAGGGTCATCTTGTGGTCAAAAACACAATTAGGAATTTGATAAAGTAGAAGCAAAATAAAGATCAACGCATAATATTGAAGGTGAGTGCAACATAGGAAATGTTTTTAGGTATAGTTATTGGGATATTAGGATTTATAAACCTACATAATATATAAAGACACTACTAGTAACCACTGGAGAGTGTCAATATCCGCTAGGGTTAGAGTCTATCGATAATATCTAAGAAGGTTCATAGCCTCTATTTAAATTTTAAACAACTGATGATGTAGGCACATATAATTTATATGTCTAAAGGCACCTTCTTTGAGGAATGCATAGCCAAAATCAACTAAGTACAATTCTGACCTCTTACTTTATTAATTCTAAATCTAAATAATGTAATATCTAGAATATCCATCACAATTTAGATTAACATATTTATCATTATATTTTACATAATCTAATAATGCTTAGCTTTATACTCTTATAGGACCCCTAAATCCAAAATAAGTAAAACATTTTAGTGAACCTGATCATTTAGTTGAACATGAAAAATGCTAGGTTTTCTCATACATTAAGGTTTCATTTTTTATCAAGGTTTTTTATTTATCCTATATTAGGGGTTTTTAGAAACTCATATTTGGTTATTAGGCACTTAACAATGTGTAATTTGATAAAACATTTACCTACTTGATTTATGCTCACATACATGACTCTTATTCACCATTCATCTAGCCATTCTCTCATATATGGGCTTGACCCTTCCAAATTAGCATTATTGTCACACATGAATTTCCTAGTCTTCACTCAAAAGATCTTAAATAATTGTAAGATAATGTCTTGACCTTATGTAAATGTTCTTTTTTTATAGATAGGTCTGCATTGTGAGATAAGTTTATTGTCATGGAGTTGTCATCTTAATGCATAGTTGTCCTTACACCCTTTAATGACTAGTTTCTAAAATTCAAATCATCCATAAGGGTTAGCCTGCACATTTCACAATTAGGTTTGAAGGATAACCTAAAGAGCAAACTAAATAACCACATCAAACCTATATATGCCTTAAAAATTGTCATGTTATCACTGGAAATCACTCTACACATTTAGAGGAACTTACCTACAGCTTTTGAATCTAAATTATATCAAAATATAAATCTTTGAGCTAAGGCTAAATACCATTTGTAAGGTAAATTAATAGGTTGTCAGCTATTGAAATCCATACATAAGATTGAATGATATAATGATATTATAGAGGATTTCACACACTTAAGCATGTGGGAGAACTACATGTGGTTTGATTCCCTCCTCAGAGTATTGGATATGTATGTAGTACATAATCACATTGAGGTGGCTAAGGTTAGCTCAACCCTACCCTTTCACCCCTTTTTCTAGTTTATAAATTTATACAACACATAACTAGGGTTTGAAGCAAAGAGAAGGTTAAGAGAGGCATTCACATAAATTGAATTTATTTTTTATATGCAATAACTCCTATTAGACACAGTCACAACATTCAAAATTATGATAGATTTAGTGTAGTCACAAAAAATAATTTCACACTTGACAGATAATACCATGTTTGTAGACTTGTCCATGAAACATATACTTGTATAGAATCCACATAGATACTTTATTTCAATATCTAAACATTCAAAGGTACATTGCATCTTATTATTGACAATTGTTCCTTACTATAGACCTATAAAAATATGAAATAATCTAAGTTAATAATTTTCCTACTCTTTTCCAAAAATGCAAAGTTACTATATTTAGCTAGTTGCAATAATATTTGTATAATTATTGTATATCTTAAGTAATTTGATATATTCAATAGTTTTAAGCTATTTAGGGTCACATTAATCCTAAATTAATCAAAATATTTGGATAGAAAAATCCCAGGTCTTTGACCTTAGGGTTTCAGATTTTGGCCTTAGGATTTTAATTTTAGGTCTCATTTTTAATTTCCCCTTGTTTTATGTGTGCAATTTTTATTTTTCCCTTTTTTTCTTTAGGGTTTCATGTTTACACTCCTATTGGTACTTCCCTTATAAGGATTATTCCTTGTCTAGTTAATTTTATGAATTAAAATGACTCTATTTTTCACATGTTTTGGAGTTTTTGCTAGCTGCATTAAGTGGATAAAAACCCTATTTTTTATTCCAAAAGTAAGTATGGATTTTATGGAATTTGTAAATAGTAGATTCAATGTAGTGGGTGAAGTATGTATCTATTTTTCAAAATAATTTATAGGCTTCATTTATTTAATGATTTTTATCAAAAAATAATTTATTATTTCCCAAATCCTCATGGTTTTCCTTAAGTTTTTTGTTTTTTATTTTGTACATTATATGATTGCTATAATAGATAGTCATAGTGTATATTATTCGATTCTATCTTTGATTGTAGTCATTACATGTTGTTTTCCATTGATATGCATAATATTTAACAACTATGTAATTATTTGGATAAAATTTATATGTAATAATAATACTAAAATAAACAATGAACAATCTTTAGGCTTCCTTAATTTGACATTATTGTAATATTCAATTCACATTACCTCATTTTACCACTAGGCACCAAAGGGCATGTATGACTCCTTTTGTTCCTCCTCCCCATAGACCTCAAGGTTGTCTTAGCTATCATCCCCCTCCCACTATTCACCTTAGGATGATATTAGATCCCATGTTCCATGTTGTTGTAACTAAAATAGGTAGGATAACCCATCATAAGTGATAGAATGAAGAAAATCAAATTATTCCTCCTTATCCCCCTCCACCTCCCATGAAGCCATCTACTCAAAATAAAGGGTATTATAAAATTGAACATCTAAAAAATACTTAGGCCAAGAGTTATATCTTTGAATCACTAAATAGATCAACTATTTATAAGGACATTTTATATGAGGCATTTCATGAGACAACTCTCCCAAATGATATGCAACCTGCATCTTTTGCCTCTATTTTGAATGAATTGAAGGATAATGACACAAATATTTCCTTTGAAAATGAAGATTGGCCTGCCCAACATATTACAGAGTGAAATATACTATTGTTTATTCAAGTGAAAATATTAAATACAAGAATCATAATAGCTTTGATAGATAATGGATTAGGATTTGATATATGCAACATTTTTTTTTTCAAACATTGGGTATTAGTTTGGATTTTGTTAAGAAACAATATCAAAACATTAGAGGATTTTACAATGTGCCTTGACATGCTATAGGATCTATCACTTAAGATATTATAGTTTCACCTGAGATTTTACCCACTTTGTTTCATGTAATGCCTAATCACTTGAAATATAAGCTACTCATAGGTATACCATGAATATATGTTATGGAAGCTATACCATCTACACTACATAGGTGTGTGATATTTATGCATGATGTACATGAGTATACATTTACCATAGACAATGACATCTTCAAATATTATAAGATGATGATATTAGATAATTAAAAATTAGATTTTATACATCATCCTATAGTTCATCAAATAAAACATGTATATTTAGACAAAATTCATTCATATTAGGTTAGATAATTAAAAAAGAGTAAATTACAAGGAACTGATTATGATCATTAATAAAGACATAAAGAAAGTGTTACAAACTAATGCAGAGAAACAATAAATCTTTTAATATCTCCCTTTTTTGGTGCTTTCTAAATTTTTTAATTGCATAGTCACAGATGGGCATGATAGTGATGAATATTAAAATGATATGCAAGGGAATACAAATAATTATTTACACAAACTAAATTTTAATCCCATTGATCCAAATGAGTACTTGTCTCATAATATGTTCACACCTATAAGTCTAGGAGATTACATGGATAACTCATGTACAAATAACATCTCCCCTCAAAAGCAATCTAAATTTGACAAAGGAAATAAAATACTTCAATACACTCAACATAGTCAAAATAAAAACACTTATTGCATTTTTAGCTCATAACAAAAACAAATTCAATATTTATGTATAAGGGTTACATCACTTTAGGATAAGATTTCACATGTCCATAATCCTGAGCATGCTAGTGTCAATGTATTATTTACCTCTCCATTAAATATCTTTGCATCTCAAAATATTTAATCTCAAGTATAGGTTAAAACTCAAAATATATCTACAATCAATGGTCCAAACAACTTGCACAAGGTTAATAAGAATCTAAGTGAAGTTATAAGAGATATGATTAAAAATGAATTAATCACTTTGCCTCAAACATGTCATGTAAGTAAATATAAATACTATTTTTTTTAATCATAGAATGCATGGACATCATATACATACTTGTTGGGAATTACAACAACATATTCAATAGCAAGGCATGATTGTGATAAGCCAATCACCAACCAATGCTAATACAAATAAAGTCAATACAAATTCCCAACAAAGAAAGTTTATATTGATTGATCTAGGACCTTACATGTGCCCATCCCATTGATTGTCTCCTTAACTAGCATACAAATTTGTTTAAAACACTTCAAAAAATACAAAAAAAATATAATATTCAAAAATTCAAAAATCATGATTTACACTTGAAATGTATTGCTTATTTACATGTCCTTTTAATGCTTTATCATATACATATAACATTATATCTAGTTTTATATACATATGTTTCATGATACACTTGAGTTAGATGTAGGGCATATAGGTTTTATATGACTCAAACCCATGTATGTATGACTTTCCTACACCTAGGAGCCACTTTTCTACAATGGAGCATGGTTTTACTAGTGGTATCTAGCTAATTTATAGGTTTTATCATTATATGACTATTTTCAATGATCACAATACACTACTTTACATTCATTATACATGAATTTATCTAAATCATACTAGTTAGAGTTCTATTTCATTGGTAATCTTATCTTGCTATATGCGATGATGACATACATTTATTGTGTATATTAGCCTTGCTTGTTCTATGCATGATTGATGATGTTGTTTTTTATTATTTGACTTTGAATTTTTTGCATTAAATTATCCATTATGTGTGTGACATTAGACTACCCATTGTGTGTGTGACATTAGCTTTTATATTAGGTATGTGACATTAGATTATCCATTGTGTGTGTGACATGAAATTGTCCATTAGGTGTGTGATATTCAATTGTCCATTGAGTGTGGCCCTAAGCATTGCATGACTTTTTGTGTTATTGCATGTGTTTTCTTGTGTGTCAGGGCCATGAAATCTTGTATGATTCTATTTACTAAGTGTGGATTAAATTTAGAATTATATTTTAATATTATTGAGATTGTAGAGATTATTAGTGTTATGAGCTATATCATGCACTTTTTTTCTTGTTTTTAGTGCCATAATACATATCATGTAGTTTCATGCGTAGTTGTTAATAAATTTATGGATGTTCATTGGTATGTTGATTATTCACTACATTTATCATTAATATGTTTATCTTAACGTGACACTTGTGTTATAACTAACACGCCTCCATTATTTTTGGAATAAAGACTCACCTTTAATAATAATAGAGCTTGGAAATAATATGAATACAAGCCTTTGAAATATTTAGTTAGTATAATCCAATGGTTTTGTCACATTAAAGTTCATTTTGATAGGCTCTAATGGTTATCTCATAAATAATTTTAAGTATGATGCATGTAGAAAGAATAGGTTTTCAAAGAGTGACAAAATTCATTTGAAATCGCTATCTCTTGGAATAATTTCTCACTATTCAAACATGCATGCATTATATAATGGATCATTTTACTCTTTACACATTCTTTCACAATTTTAATTATCATGTTAATTGGTCCACATTAATGTTTTGGTCACTAAATTATGTTAAAATTGGGTATGTAGGTTTGGTTTATGCACCATGTAGTGTTCACACTTTTACATAACAATTTTAAAGATTATTTGACTATAAACCAGCCATGTAATGCCAAGTGTCATGATCCTCTTTTATATGCACCTTTTAGTGCTCAAACTTTCTCATGATAAGTTTTTAATTCAAAGAATCTGATATATTCAAATACCACCACCCGTCATGGTCACAACACCTTGCAACCTCATACAAATTCAATTGCTAAACTCTATGAAGCACATTTCTATAACTACATAAGTATGAGCCTATAAAAGGATGCAACACATCATAATATCACAACCATAAACTACCCACACATTCTAAAGATCGCTGAGAAGGATTGAAAACTATGTGAACATAAAGAAATATAAATAAGACTTGTCACTATCCTATTTATCATGCACTATACTATTTCAAAAATAAATTCATAAGTCTCTAAAAAAATTGAGAGTGTGGAACAATCAAAGGGTGCAACATGTCCATTTTAAAGGACACCATGGTGATACATGACTAAACAACACCATTGATAGATTCAGGAATCATGAGATTCTAAGCCAATTAAATATTTCCATTTTGCCAGTGCAAAAACATTCATGTTTTGAATAAGGATAAAAAGAGACTCACACAATCCATATAGATGGGGAAAAGAAATATAAATATTATATAAGCAATGTGATGAAAACATGTAGAAGGATAGAGTCTCTTCTTCGATAAAACTATAGGCAAGAACTTAAATAAAAATAAAATGGGAAAAAACATTCAATTAAATTGTAAAACACTACCTTTAAAAATTAATTCACACAAACAATGAATTGAGTATATCATATATATATTTAAAGTAGATAATTAAAAGATAGGTGATTTCATCACTCAGAACTAAAAAGGTTAATATCAAAACAAATATCCTTTCAAAGAGCACAAAGAGATTTTGAGGATATTTTGTAAAAATATTACGTCATGAATAAATAGTGAGAAATATTGAGCAAATAGTAATGACCTCTTATCTCTACTCTTATGGCACACCCTAGGTATTCACAAACACAATGTTCATTCAAGATGCATTGGGTTTTGGATTCAAACCCTACCAGTGCCATATTTGATGAAATGGAAAGAATGAGGCCCATTATAAATGAGGATAACCATTCCTTGGTAAATGAAAACTCTGTTAATGACCTCATGACTCTAGAAAATTTAGGACCTCATTTGACAGCTATAAAACTAGAGGTATTTCCCTATGTAGACCATTTATGTAATATATTTTATAGGGCCATATACCAAAATGACATGGTTATATATTTTAATAAATGAAAACAAATAACATTCCTTGTTGGTTTGGCTATATAAAGCTACTATCAATTGCCTTGTCCCTCAACACTGTAGAACCAAATAGTCATGTCATATTTTATTAATAACCATAATATAAGAGAAGTTATAAGAGACTAGTCTAAAGACCCTAAAAATTGGGTTAATAGGGATGATGTGGACAAGAATCCTATCATGTTAATCAATCCTAAAGTATGAATAGGTATTGCTCTAGTGAACATATTTTATGTAGCCATAAACATTTCTCATGTAAATAGGATATGAGTGCCTCTATTGTCCATGATCATCAATGAAAAACAAATCTTGCACTTAGAGGAAATAATTTCATTCAATTTGATACAACAAATCTTTGGAGTAAGGGATGGATGGAATTTATATATGATGTCCTATCTCATTGAAACCACTTGTGCTACAGTCATATTCGATAAAATTCCACTGTGGATTTTGTATAATATCATCATTATGAATATTTTTGTTCGGTATAGTTTAATTTTATAGTTAGGCTAGATAAACCTATCATAAGGGAAATTATGGGACAAATAAGAAACCACTTTACTCAACCTCTATTCTACCATATGTTTATCTATAAAATTGAATACCTATAACTTGTGCTTTGGGTTACACCCTGTGATCCTAAACGAGAGGGAATTTTCCCATCACCCTATTGGGAGGGTCACAAACTTTTATAAACAACCTATATGCTTAGGATACATGCATCATACATGGATGATTTACTATTATAATGATGACATATTCTCCACATCTTATTATATGATTTACACTACTTACATATTTTATATAAAACATGATGCCTTTTACTACTATCTTTTGAGATAAGTAATTCATAGATTTCATTCCTCACCTCAAAAGTGGGGCATACATAGTGGCTTGTCTTACAGATTTATCCTTCATAGTTATAAAAAATATAAGATTTTTGGGTATATATTATTTCAGAATGATACAAGTTTATGTAGATATTTCATGTTTTTACTAAGATTAGGGTCATATGTCATTTCACATGTTTAAAAAAATTATGAGATGTTTTCATAGATTTTATGAGACTATTAAATAGATTAGATATTCAATTTACACATGTCATTACAGTGGGGGTGGCATATGTTCATAATTTTTGACAAATATCATTGTATATTGACATAGGTGATATGACT
Source organism: Torreya grandis (assembly GCA_037957365.1). Classification (NCBI taxonomy): domain Eukaryota; kingdom Viridiplantae; phylum Streptophyta; class Pinopsida; order Cupressales; family Taxaceae; genus Torreya; species Torreya grandis. Next base: position 824,983 of record JARHVA010002418.1, read on the forward strand.
TAGGTTACTCAAATTACCAAATGGAATGGTAAATCATGTCATTATGTACTCAAATATATTATATAAATTAATTATACTTAGGATTTACAAAGTCATCTATCATATTGATTCATACATCTGCATGTAGTAGATGATTCAAAAAATTATTCAAACTCATTGGCATTAGTCATGCATTTCTAAAATTTGTTGGAACCTGTTGATGGTGAATTTTTTTACGTCAATGAATCAACCCTTTTTCCTATTGTGAAAGTCAAGATAGAATTAACTAGTTTAATCTAAGGGGATATGTGGAACACATGTTGATTCTTCGATGTGTATAAGGATTTTAAATAATTTTGGGAATAAGTCAGCAAATCAAATATTTAATTATGCATGATTATATTTCAAAAACCAAATATTTATTTTATTATAAAATTAGAATTAGATTAAATCTATATGATCTAACATATGTAACATAGTAAAACCTATAAAAGAGACAATATCTTGAAGGGAATATATTTGATACGTATAGTTTCTTATCAATCTCTCTCTTTATAATTTTATTAATGCTACCAAGTCTAAAGTAAACTAAAATAAAATCAATGAAATAATCCAAATGACAAGCAAAATAAATTAAAGTGATAACCAAACAAAAAATTGAGACAAAAAACTATCATAATCATTTAATACTATCAACTAAGAACAAACAACTATCAATCAACGTACTAGGAAAAATAACTAATCCTATGAATATAATAAAAAATTCCACTAAAATAAATAGAATAGCAAAAGATAAAGAAATAAATAGGCTTATGAAACCTATAAAAAACTTAACCAATAAACTAAGTAACTAAAAACTATACCAAAATAATGGGAAAGGAACTATAAAAGATAAGCTATAAACTAAAAGAAAGTAAGTGTAAACAATAGAAAGTAAGTAGAAATCTAATCTATAACATGAATGAAGTAAACAAAAACATAAAATGAAATGAAACTATAAATAAAAAAACCTTCACTAAACAAAAATAAAAAATATCTAAAACAAAATTAAAATCTAACTTAGAACATAAATAAAATTCCTAACAAAAACATAAAACAAACTATCTAAAACAGAAGTAAAGAGAATTCTAACTAAAACAAAAATAAATGTGGGAGACTTGAAACAAAAATCATCTTAGAGATGTAAAAAGGTAAAATTTATTGAAAAATAATGGAATGAATCTGATTACGAACACGATCTTTAAATGAAAATCAAAGTACTATTTATAGATTAACAATTTTTTTTATAAATTACAAGGTATTCATTATTATTTGGGTCAAGTGCATAAATTTATACATATATAACTATATATATGCAATCATCAATTGATATTGATACTTGATAATTTTTAGATAATTAGTTATGAATAAATCAAGAAACCTAGATATACCTGTGGTATTCAAGCAAATTACTTCACAATCAGATAATGTATTATTTGATCTATCTAAAAATAATATTTTGATTTCAGATATATTTTTACATAAGAGTAAAAGAGACGAAAAACTTTCAAACTTAGAATTACTCTTGATACCTATATGTTTTTCCTTTGTTATGTGTCTTCAATCTCTTTATAAAGTAACTCTCCTTTGAGGTAGGTATGAATCAAGTTACAATTAACTTGTTAGTTGTAGTTATAAGTTAATTAATTTTTTTAAAAATCAATTAATTATAATTATTTTAACTTATAAATTATAAAGTTTATAACTTAACTTTATAATTTGAACTTAAAGTTCACAATATTAACTAATAATATAAACCCAATGACCATTTATAATGGGTGGGGGCCCTTTGACTTGCACTCACATTCATTTACACAATTATATAACTATGTATTTAATAAAATAATCCATAAATACTAATATTAAATTATCTAAACTTATTTTAACATTATAATCCATAAAGTAGCAATTATCCAATAATAATAATTGATCAAAAGTAAACATATTAATGTGTATGAATACTATTTTTATTAAAAAAGAGTTTCAATGCTGCCATATAAACCAATCGTATTACTGCCAAAAATGTATCTATCAACATATTATTAGAATTTATTGACTTTGTGTTTCATTTTGTTGGTATATTGGTATATTGCTGCCATGGACAATAAACAACTTCTGCATGTTTATATCAACTTATAATTGAATATAAATTCTTCATGAACTATGCAGAAAATTGATTTAGAAACTATACAATCAAATCCATTTTTAAAATGTACACATCCCAATGACAAACAATGCTATAATGCCAAAGATGCCAAAGGATGATACTTCCAAACATATTTCAACAACTATTATCCAATACATGCAACTTTCAACACCAAAGATTTTCCCAGAATAAACAAGACTTTATAAAACTTTGATATAGAAAATGTTATATGATCACTTCATGTAACTAAAACCTATTTGTGCTAAAATCTTAATTGATACAATCAACTAAATTACTTTTATTTGTTTACCAAATGTAAATTCATAAAACTCTATGCAAATGAGGGACTAAAAAGAAATATTGAAAACCCTAAAGTTGTGCAAATGTCTTAACAACTAAGTGCACTCAAAGTATCTTTATATATCATTTGTTTGCAAAATATTGAAAATTCCTTTCATATCAAGATATCAAAATCACTCTTGTGTTGCTCATGTTTTGTATAAACCCTATGCAATAGAAATGACTAAAAATATCCTCATAAAACTTTACATTTTTTATCACCTATAACAATTTAAAATTACTAAATGTAGATTCCATAAAAATCATAATGCCACTTTCAATAACAACCATTTGAACACTTATAACCTCAAAATTGCAACACACCCATTTATTTCCAAAAAAGTATGTAGGAAAATCTAAAAAAAACTAAATCTTGTTACTAGATAACTCATGCAATGAAATTTTATACAGTCAGGCTTTAAGAAAATTAACTTATTTTCTATTTCAATAGCAAACCAACTCGAAGTCTCTTCAAACAAAAAAATCAAAATAGTCTACAGATGACTTATATATGACTAAATGTTTTTATTTAAACCCCTATGCCATCTTGGATATTTAGTAAAAAAATAATCATAATTTATCATTCTCTTCATAGGAAACCAAAAATATCTACCTAGGTAACTTAGAACCAAATATATCAAAAAATTGTAGCGTTCATGTTAAAAAACATATATGTAAACTCTTTTAAAATAAAACCATTTTAACTTAAAAAAATCGCATGATAATATTTCAAGATTGTGAGTTATTCATAAGTTTAGAATGAAAACCATTATATGCATGTAACACTTTTTTTTCAAAAAAACCTTATAATCATGCATGAGAAGCTTAATATTGAACATAATACTCAACATGTAAGAAAATATCAAAATTAACTTTGCATTATATCAAATTGATGACCTTCTAAACTGAAACCTTCCAAGAAATGTGAAATAAATGCAAAGTTTTAATACAAATTTAATTTATGCCTAAAAATAAATACTACACACATATGATCTCCTTTCAAAGACTTCACTTGAATAACATGTAATGCATCTTTATCTGAGAAACTCAATGAAAAATAATACTTATTGCATAAAAACTCCAGCATGGTGAATACAAACTACAAATGTATTTATCAAACTAAAATAAGCAAATGCATACTTTAACATAAAATACATGCAATGAAATGAGATTAAAACAAACAAAAATCGGATGTCCAAATCTAACTAGTGAACTTACAAAGCTCAACTTACACAATGAGCTTAGAAAAATGGTAAGAATGCAGACAAAATTGAGTCTTTTATGTCAAGGTGGTTTCCATAATAATAATTAATGTAAATTAATGATGTGTCTACTAAACTAATGGATGATATCCACTTCCAAATATTCACTTTCCAAAATCAAAATCAAAATCAAAACAACACTAAACACTTAGCAAGCTTCCATAACTTTTACCAAATCTACCACCACAATAACCATAATCGAGGAAAGGATAAAGATTTGAAACCAAGTAAAATCAATCCACTACCAAATCCATTCTACCCTATTTGAATGATATGCCTTGATCATTTTAATCCAATGTATTAAAAAATCAAAATAAATGTGATCTATAAATTTATTTAAAATATACCTAGGATATTATATGCAAAGTTTGGAAAAGTTGAAAACATTCCAAATAAACAACATGCCAAGTGACCATATTATATATGCCTCACACTTAAAAATTGACCATGTGACCTAACACAAGGTCACACAATATGAAAATTATATCAACCTTATAATTAAATAAACAACATGTGTATATTACCTTGGCATTATGAAAGATATTTATTTCAACCATTTATGAAAAATCATGTTGTAATCATGCATCTGTGTTTTAATAAGCAAGGCTAACAAAACTGTACCTATTTTCTCAGCTTATTCATGTTTATCAACTTGGCCATTATAAAGAACATAAAACCTTATAACTAATTATTAATATAATGTCTATTGCATTGACACACCAAACATGCCTTAACATTTTATCACCTTGTGATAACTTGAAATCATATTTTATTATTTTATGCACATCAAACCATGTTGCAAGCTATAATGCTTATTGTCACCAAACAAGATAGATAATACTAACTATGATGATTACTATTGTAAACTATTTGAACTACAAAGATGAGATATAAACATGCTGGAATTCTAAATGCAATATAAATATTTATGATATCGTTGATCAATCTTATGTTAAAAATCATCTTAAATAAAGTTATAAGTATTTAAATCATTTTAACATAGTAATATTTCATATTAAAATATATACGTAGAGAAATAACTAATTAAACAAATAAAAACGAGTTGACCTCCACCAAAATATTTAAACGTTATGACATTAAGTCATTATATGCTAAAACTGATCATGTTTAGGCTTTTATAAAAAAAAGGTACTAAAATTAGGCATAACTTTAGCGACCTTGCTATCCAATTTTTCTTTGTGAAATTAAGTTGTAAATAAAAAATTACAAATTTTAAAATACTTAGGAGTGTGATCGAGGTAAATAATTTCTTAAGTATGTTGGGTGAATATTTTGTCGACCAACTAACTGGTGAGCAAAATAGTTCCTATCACCACAACATAGGGAGATTGGTCATCTAGGTGTGCAGTTTTACTACATCAATAGGGGAAAAATCTCTCCTCTCATCAAGGGGAGGTTCCCTATAAATATAAAGGGGGCTATATACTATAAATATAAGCAGAAAGTAAGACACAGGGGTGGGATAAACCATCCATCTCTCTTTTTTTAGAGATGATGCTAACAAATAGAGGAGAAATCTTGGGTGACTAGTGAAGGTACTTCTCTTCTTTCAGAAGTAACATTCAGCCAAGAGCCAAATCCCTTCCTGGATAGTAGAAATCCTGGTGAAGCGACAGAAGGCACTTCTCTTCTTTCAAAAGTGCTTGTTCTTGCAAACAACAAGAATCTTTCTGGTAACAAGTGACTGATAACAGAATATAAAGTAACTAGTAGCCTAAGATGTAGCACAAAGTCTACACCTCAACTGCCCAAGAGTGAAATATGAAGAACAATGGGGGCACAAAGTCATCCCAAGGTCCTTTACATAGAAATAGAAAGTAAACACACACTGAAAACAACTATGTCAGTACAAAGTATGAAAGTAGCAGACTTTAGGTTACCTTCCTTGTCACTTCCACTAATTCTGCTTGTTAGATCGAATAAACAAGAATGCTCCTAAGAAACAGACATAAGAACAATTTCCTAAAATAAAACAAGCTATAACAGCACAAAGTTTGCATGTAACTTGCTTTCTCATTCAATCAAAAAAATATAAAAAATAATCTGAGCTCAAAGTCTCAGTATTCGCCTTTCAATTTGGGTAGAGTTTTGATTTTGGTAATGGGAAGATCTCTCCCAAATGATGCAAAATATTACATTATATAGAGGCAAAGAGAGGCTTGGCACTTTTTCCCATGGAGTGACCCATTCAGTGCATTAATGCCTTAGATGCATTCTTGGTTCTATCAAGAGGGGCCATGCTGGAGCAGGGTGGCTACCTTAACTGTGGCATGTTGGTTCATCTCCTTTGTCTAATCCTTAGCCTGAATCACTCATTCCATCACCTGCTAGCCATGCAAATTGTCTATTCTACCTTTATCTCAAAGGGGACAAACAAACAACGCTTTCAATGTTTGTAGGCTCCAAATATCTACTCGATGAACTGCTTCACCTATTGGAAATAACTCCTGCTGAGTTTCCCTCTTTGTCTCTTCCTTCTCTTAGCCCTAGCCTTAGGCTCTTTAAATGCAGTCAAGTTCACATTTTAAGTCCACAAAAATCAAAAGACACTTTATTTCAGTCAATTTGGCATTCACGGGTCTTTCCTCTATTGAAGATTAACAGCTAGCCAGTCATCCTAAATTTGACATTCATGGGCCCATCATTCTGCTATGACGTAGGTGAGGACATGTGGTGGCATTCATGGTTTTGAAACTCATTAGAGACTATCTCAACTCGTAACACTTGGTAGCTTCTGCTGCGCTTTGAGGCTTGACCCTTCTCAAAGGGAACTTGCCCTTCGGGGTCTTGAACATGGTCCATTTCTGAGTGTCGAGTGTCCCCCTGTAAGGGTATCTACCCTTTGGGAGCCTCCAAGTGGCCTTCAAGTTTTGATCCTATTGGAAGGCTATTGTCTCTTTTATTTCTTTCTGACAAAATGTCTGAAGAAATTCCTTTAGACAATTTGTCTAAAGGAAACCTTTCCTTGGCTCTGTGCTTCTGTGCTTGAGGGTGCTCCTTCTTTGACACTTGTCAACTTCCATCAATTCTCACTAGGGATGCATGGCATCTTTTGCTGCATCGTATTGAAACCCTCCATCATTGACACATGACACTTTCCACTCTTGGGATTTTGTAACATCAGAGAAATGCTTGGGGCTCCTTTAGGTTCTCTCAGACGATGACACTTGTCGTGTCCCATTTGTTTTAGTCACTCGCCTGGGACCCACCATGGTCCTTACTCAAAATAGTGGAAAGAAAGGAAGGGACTATGGATTTTGACACTTGAAGGCTTCCAACAAGCTTTACAAGGGACATGTGTCAGTACCTGCTGCTTTTAAAAACAAAGCATAATGTGTCTCAAAAGGCAACACTTGGCAGCTTTCGCTCATCCTTTTCCTTTTGCACGTGCTTCGGTTGAACCATTTGTTTCACTGCTTCTTTCTTTGACTGAGGCCACATTTAAACCTTTGAACTCGTGAACTATTAAACTTTGAAGTAGTTTAAGGTTCAACAATTCAATTGGTTCATTCCTTTTATTTGGCTAAGTCCCTTTGATATCTTTTTGGATCAAACGCGTTGAACCTTTTGAACATTGAACCCGTTGAACCGATGAACCAAAATTGTTCAAGGTTCAACGATTCAATGATTCAAGCCTTTAAAACTCATTAAGTTCTCAGAGCCATGGAACCTTTGAAATGGTTAAACTTTGAACCTCTGACAAATGCGCCTAGCTCTTGCTGATGACGTTGAACCTTTGAACCCATTGAACCAAAATGGTTCAAGGTTCAATGGTTCAATGGTTCAATCCTTGCTTAGATGCTTGTTGAGAGACACTTTTGATCGAACCAAGGCATTGAACCAATCTTGAGAATGACTAAGTGTTGGAAACTAGTTCTTTTGATTGGACTCGCTTGCAGAAGCCTTTGAACCTGCTAATCCCTTTACTAAAAAAGCTTGGAAAATGAGGAATTTGAAAGCTCAGAACAAATTTTTATAAAGGGAAGGGACATTTTTGGTCATATAGGGCCAAAATAGTTCATATGTTGTCCCAAAAATGAGAATTCATTTTTTGGGGACAACAGCTGGCTCCTGTTGGAGAACTACCTTCAATTGGAAACTTGAAACACAGTTGAGGGGAGTAGAAACTAGAATCTCTAGTGCCTTGAAGCGTGCCATTGGGCTATGGAGTCATGATACCCAAAAAGAAAGGCTCCAAAAAATGAAAATGAAAAGCACAAAATAGAACTAAAGACTATATAGATATACATATGTACAGGTGAACTTATCTGGTTCTTCAAGAATTGAAGTGTTTCAGATGCTACCCCCTGAGAGGCAGTGAAAATGGTGCTCTGTCCTGATAAACCAGTAAGAAGCCATTTTCTCCTTAGAAGTGATGATGGGTGAATGGAACTCTCCACTAGGAAACCAATTTTTTGCATCTTCCTCTTTTTGGCTTTCTCTTCTTCTTGCCCCATGGTAGGATGTGGTCTTCAATTTGAAAACCATAACTCCTTGCTCTCTTGGTGAAGGGTTCCTTTTGCTAACTTTGGAGTACAAAAATATGGTCCACCATCATAGCTTGATATTCTATTGATCCAGTCTAGCACATGCTTTGTTTGTCAACATCAAACTCCTGACAAGCCATCAGCTCAGCATCTCCTTTGGTGTGGAGTTTGATCTCTTCATCCTGAGCAATCTTCAATCCGAGAAATAGAGAATCTCATCTAGCTGTGTTGTTGGTGTTACTAAACTTGAACTGGCATGAAAGAAAAATATCTCCTAGAGGAGATATCAACTCAATCCCAACTCCAACATTAGTGGAAGAATGTTTGCCATTAGATTCTAGGATCCAAGCATCATCAAAAGCTGATCTTCTATCAGATTTATCTTCATTAGAGATAGAAGGTCCTTCTTCATTTGTACTGCACCCTACCAATTCTTTTGATGCATTTTTTGGATCAAATCTTAGATTTCTAGCTATGGGACTTTTATCAGCTAAGACATGAGCATCCTCTATGGTCAAGAAGTAATTACCCTTGCTTGAAGGCTCAAACAGAATTTGAGCTGTAGGGGCTGACATTTGGGTGACCATAATTTTTGCCTTAGATAGATCTACACTTAGTTCTCCACTAATGTCCAACTGCTCAGGATTAGCTTGCAAGAATTCAAATTTAGTCATTTGAATTTTGGATTTCTTGACATGATCAATTATGTCAGATGACTGAAATGGACTAGGAAGAGATGATGGTAGTTCATCCTTTTGGTTTTTGGGAGGGGGAGGACTGGCCTGTGAATTTGAAGTTGAAGGTGTATAAATGTTTGGGGTACTTACTTTTTTGGCAATCACTGGGTCCTTTGGCTGGAAAGGTAGAGTGGTTCCCCACTTAGCAATTGAAATTTCTAGTTGAGGTCGCTCCTCTGCTTTCTCCTTATTAGCTAGTTGGGCTGACTGACTCTTGGACCAGGTGAATACTGCGTATGATCCTTTGACTACTTCACCTTCACTTCTGGGTTCATCTTGGTAATTCAAAAAACTAATGTGGGAGTCGCTAGATAATTCTTCTTGATCCTCCATGAAGAGATCAACGTCATTTTCTTGCTCAAACTCAGGTTGGAAAGAGAAATCATGTTCTATTTCTAGATATCCAACTGCTGAGTTGGTTGGAGGTGCTTCAAGGGCAAGGTTCCTCTATGGGGGAGGAAGATGATTTGCCTACCCTTGATTCCTAGTGGCATTGCCTTGATATGGCTAATTCTGAAATGCCCTCCTTGGCATATCTCAATTAGGAGGAGCAGACATACTTTGGGCCATTTGCCTTTTCAAGGCTAGTAGTTCATTTACCAGCTTTTTCACCATTGGGTCAGTGGTGGCCATAGTTGAGTATTCAGAAGATGAAGAGGATTTACCTTTATTAGGGTCCCTCATTATCTTTCCTACCAAGATAAGGTCATCTTCTAGCTTAGTAGCTAAGTCTTGAGCAACCTCAAGGTGTATATGCCTAGCTTGTATCAACAAAAAACTCACTTCAGGGAGCTGTGAGTTGATGAAGAAGCATATGAGGTTTTTAGGTGTTGGCTGAGTAATTGCAGGAATCTTGTTCCTCAGCTTTTCAAACTTAGCAATAAAATTGCTCATAGGCTCATGAGGTTCCTTCTTCATCTGAATGAGATGGGCCAGCAAAGCATGCACATCCTCTACAAGCTTGAACCTAGATTCAAACTTGGCTTTGAGTGTATCCCAGTTAGTCACTGACCCAACCTGCAGGTGGTAGAACCAGTTTGCAGTAGCGCTTTGTAGGGTCTCCACAAAAAGCCTAACTTCCACATCTTCAAATTCCACCCCTATCACACCATAGGCTATGCTAAAGGCTGTAATGTGTTCATCAGGGTGAACTCTCCCATCTCCAAAGAATTTGGGGAAGTTCTTTCTTGAGCTACGTGGAAGTTCATGTAGAGGTGGAGTTAGATTAAGTGGGCAAAAATAGTTACCCCAGGGGCCTTGAAGCATGATTTAATTATGAAAAATAGGGATAATAAATTTAGGTGGAGTGGCCAGATTATAGAACAAAAATGGAAAAGAACTGGCCCTGCTTTAGCTTGAGGCTTCAAACTGCGCACTCTTTTCCAGTAGCTCTAGTTTTGTAGACCAGATAAAATAATGGAGATGGAGGAAAATGGTAAGGATATAAATGGATAATGGGTAAGACATAGAATATATTCACCAGAGTTTGTATAATGGATAAGGGAAGGAACTCCTTCAATCTAAAACTTGAGGCTTCAGACTGCACGTTCATCCCTAGCAGAGTTGCCAAAAATTGTTGGGTGAATATTTTGTTGACCAGCTAATTGGTGACCAAAACAGTTCCTATCACCACAACATAGGGAGATTGGTCATCCAAGTGTGCAGTTTTACTACATCAACAGGAGACAAATCTCTCCTCTCATCAAGGGGAGGTTCCCTATAAATATAAAGGGGGCTATATACTATAAATATAAGCATAAAGTAAGACACAGGGGTGGAATAAACCATCCATCTCTCTTTTTTCAGAGATGATGCTAATAAACAAAGGAGAAATCCTAGGTGATTGGTGAAGGTACTTCTCTTTTTTTATAAGTAACATTCAGCCAAGAGCCAGATCCCTTCCTGAATAGTAGAAATCTTGGTGAAGCGACAGAAGGCACTTCTCTTCTTTCAAAAGTGCTTGTTCTTGCAAACAACAAGAATCTTTCTGGTAACAAGTGACTGATAACAGAATACAGAGTAACCAGAAGCTTGAGATGTAGTGCAAAGTCTACACCTCGACTGCCCAAGAGTGAATTATGAAGAACAACGGGGGCACAAAGTCATCCCAAGGTCCTTTACATAGAAATAGAAAGTAAACACACACCGAAAACAACTATGTCAACACAAAGTCTGAAAGTAGCTGACTTCAGGACACCTTCCTTGTCACTTCCACTAATTTTGCTTGTTAGATCGAATAAACAAGAATGATCCTAAGAAACAGAAATAAGAACGATTTCCTAAAATAACACAAGCTATAACAACACAAAGTGTGCAAGTAACCTGCTTTCTCATTCAATCAAAGAAATATGAACAACAATCTGAGCTCAAAGTCTGAATATTCGCCTTTCAATTTGGTTAGCATTTTTCTTCTGGTAATGGGAAGATCTCTCCCAAATGATGCAAAATATTACATTATATAGAGGCAAAGAGAGGTTTGGCACTTTTTCCCATGGAGTGACCCATTCAGCGCATTAATGCCTTGGATAGATTCTTGGTTCTATCAAGAGGGGCCATGCTGGAGTAGGGTAGTTGCTTTAACTGTGGCATGTTGGTTCATCTCCTTTGTCTACTCCTTAGATTGAATCACTCATTCCATCACCTGCTAGTTGCACAATTGTCTATTTTGCCTTTATCTCAAAGGGGACAAACAAACAATGCTTTCAATGTTTGCAGGCCCCAAATATCTACTCAGTGAACTGCTTCACCTACTAGAAATAACTCCTATTGAGTTTCCCTTTTTGTCTCTTCCTTCTCTTGGCCCTGGCCTTAGGCTCTTTGAATGCATTCAGGTTCACGTTTTAAGTCTGCAAAAATCAAAAGACACTTTATTGCAGCCGATTTGGCATTCATAGGTCTTTCCTCTATTGAAGGTTAATTGCTAGCCAATCATCCTAAATTTGATGCTCACAAGCCCGTCATTCTACTATGACACAGGTGAGGACACGTGGTAGCATCTGTGACTTTGAAACTCATTAGAGATTGTCTCGGCATGTGACACTTGGTAGCTTCTGCTATGATTTGAGGCTTGACCCTTCTCAAAGGAAACTGCCCTTTGGGGTCTTGAATAGGGTCCATTTTTGAGTGTCAAGTGTCCCCCTGAAAGGGTATCTACCCTTTGGAAACCTCTAGGTGGCCTTCAGGTTTTGATCCTTTTGGAAGGCTGTTGTCTCTTTTATTTCTTTCAGATAAAATGTCTGAAGAAATTGCTTTGAATAATTTGTCTGAAGGAAACCTTTCCTTGGATCTGTGCCTTTGTGCTTGAGGGTGCTCCTTCTTTGACACTTGTAAGCTTCCAATGATTCTCACCAGGGACGCATGGCATCTTCCACTGCATCTTATTGAAACCCTTTGCCATTGACACATGGCACTTTTTGCTCTCAGGCTTTTGTAACATCAGAGAAATGTTTGGGGCTCCTTTGGGTTCTCTTGAATGATGACACTTGTCATGTCCCATTTGTTTTAGTCACTCACCCAAGACCCACCATGGTCCTTGCTCAAAATAGTGGAAAGAAAGGAAGGGGCTGTGGATTTCAACACTTGGAGGCTTCTAACAAGCTTTACAAGGGACATGTGTCAGTACCTGTCACTTTTAGAAACAAAGCATAATGTGTTTTAGCAGGTGACACTTGGTAGCTTTTGCTCATCCTTTTCCTTTAGCATGCACTTTGGTTGAACCATCTATTTCACTACTTCTTTCTTTGACTGAGGCCGCCTTTGAACCTTTAAACCCATGAACCATTGAACTTTGAAGTGGTTCAAGGTTCAACAGTTCAATAAGTTCATTCCTTTTATTTGGCTAAGTCCCTTTGATATCTTTTTGGACCAAATGTGTTGAACCTTTTAAACATTGAACCCATTGAACTGATGAACCAAAATGGTTCAAGGTTCAATGGTTCAAGCCTTTGAAACTCGTTAAGTGCTCAGAGCCACGAAACCTTTGAAATGGTTGAACTTTGAACCTCTAACAAATGCACCTACCTCTTGCTGATGATGTTGAACCTTCGAACCTATTGAACTTTTTGAACCTGTTGAACCAAAATGGTTTAAGGTTCAATGGTTCAATCCTTGCTTAGATGCTTGTCGAGAGACACTTTTGATCAAACCAAGGCACTGAACCAATCTTGTGAATGACTAAGTGTTGGAATTTGGTTCTTTTGATTGGACTCACCTGTAGAAGCCTTTGAACCTTTGAACCTGCTAATCCATTTACTGAAAAAGCTTGGAAAATGAGGAATTTGAAAGCTTAGAACAAACTTTTGTAAAGGGAAGGGATAATTTTGGTCTTGCAGGGCCAAAATAGTTCATATGTTGTCCCAAAAATGAAAAGTTATTTTTTGGGGACAACAAAGTAGATATGCTTGAACCTATTTAATAAGTAAAATATCAAGGGATGGATTGTTTGACTAGTGTGACATAAATAATGAGAAAGTTATAATAAGAAAATTTAGGATGGATGAACAACTAATGCATATCCTAGTTTAAAAATTCTTAAAATGAAGTAATGTTCACAATACATGAATATTCAATACTTATTATTATAAAATATTAGTCCAAAATGATAAAGTATTCAAATATTTATAATGAGATACTTACAAGGATATGACAAAACATTCCATGTTTCCTTTATTAATGATGAAATCCCACATATATTATCAAAAGTTAATCAAAGTTAAAAAGATCTAAGAAAAAAAATAAAGATACACGCTGAAAAGAAATAATAAAAAGTAAGAAAGAGAAAATTAATTGAATAAAAACTTCAAATGATAACTATTAACTGAATAACATAGCCAATTATCATTGAGATTTTGCAAATAAAAAATATTCTTACCAAAAACAACAACTAATTTATATGGGCCAAGTTAAAGTGAATTAAATTTATGATGCTTGCTAGACTCTTCATGAGCTTTGTTACAGTCTAATACTAGATCATCAACTTTAAAACACTTATTTAAAACTTTTTTATCCAAGAAAATTTTAAGTTTTTCCTTAGCCTTTTCTAATTCATGTAAATTAGTAACTTTAGTCTCATAAAGGGCTAAGATATCATTAAGTATTTGCTCAACAATATTAGTATCTTTTGTTGAATATTGAAGAGGGGTTCTAGTGGAAGAAATTTGGAGTTTTATAAGAAAAGTTAATTCAAAACCATAAGCTAACATGATTAGAGAATATCCTGTTGCAACCTTCACCATTATGTGATAAACCTATAATGCCTCAAATATTTCTAAATACTAATGATGTTTATTAGTACACACCAATTTTTTCATAATTGAAGCCAAATTTTTATTAGTGGACTTAACCTGTCCATTCTATTGAGGATAGTACTTTTGAGAAATGATTATAAATAATTGATTAACATCCTAAAAAATCTAGATAATCATTTGAAATAAATTAAGGACTTGTTGTAGACTCAGGTTGCACCCTAACTAAAAGAAAAAATGTTCAAGTCCTACTCTCAAACCTGGTCCAACATGGGAATGACCCTAGGTTGTGGGTTACCTATATTTGGGTTAGACCTCTAGGGTTTTTAATGAGGATAACTCGTCATATAGGGTAATTTGGATCTCACTTTCTAAAACATAAGCAAGTTGGGATGAAAAGTGTAAAGAAGTTGCATAAAATGACACCTATCCTAACATGTGGTGATGCACCATGAATTTGTCATATCCAATCATAAGCTTGAACCCTTAGCACACTAATGAACCATGAACAAAACTAATACAATGCCTGTTATGATTTATAAGAAAAAATATTTCACATAGAGGTCAATTTGATGTACTAAGACTATAGGACAATAAAGATAAGGTCTAGTTGAAGACACTTATAGACAACATTCCATCTTAATCTTGAGATATCAACTCTGTGACACACTATATGACCTACAAAGAAGATTTTTAGTATTCAAGTTGAGTTTAGACATACAAAGGGAAGACTAGACCACTTTACATATCAAGCAAACACAACATACTAAGCATAGTTTGAAAAACACTGTAAAACATCTTTCTCATTACTCCAAGAGGTGTATAATATAATTTTGGTAGATTCCACTCATACCAACCTAAGGGATGAAAATCAAGGCTTATAATCTCGAATATATAACAAAATAGAATGAGAGAGAGGAAGGTTTTTAGCATTGAAAGGGGTCATAATTGGGCATAACTACACTCTCCATAGTAGTTACAACTGCCTTGCTTAATTGGTCTGGCCACCTCCACAAACGGTTGTGATAGTCACTCATTTCCTCTTTGACTTCTTCCTAAAATGATGCTATTTCTAGTTACAATGGTGGGATCAAGTCATTTTCAAGTTGAATGTTTGCATTGATGTAGTTATAATAGCTATATCCATTTATTATGCTCCCATTATAGTATTGATTGCTCTTTACTGGCTCATTTGTTATGAGAGAGTGGAGGAAAGGGTCATAATCATGTCTTTGGCAATGAAACTTTATATGTCTGCCTGCATGGCCTTGTTTTAAAACCTAAAACTAGGTCCACCATAGACAAAATCAACTTACATTGCCTTTTAATATAATATTAACACTTTTACTTGTCAATCTTTGCTCTATATTAGGTCTATAAGACCCTTTTAACCTTTTATGGAGTCTTAAAGGTGACCCTTAACCCTACAAGGTTCATTTTGGTTCTCCCTAGATCCTCACTGAGCTCAACATCTTTTTGTATTTACTTGCCTGAGTCAAAAACCTACATCCTTAAAATTTATTCAAAGTCCTAGGCTTGCTTTTTCTTGATTGGCCATCAAAAGCTAACTTGGCTCCTTGACCCATTGAATAATTTCAAACCATTGATATTGCTTGGTATGAATGCCCACTGATCATTGATGTTCTACCAGTAAAATGCACTATTAATACTTATCAAGCATGCATTTGCTTTTAAGATTCATTGATACCTTTAACCTTCGCTCAATATTAGATCTGAATGTATGATCGAACATGTGCTATTAGATCTTCCTGGGACCCATTGTTTGAAAACCAATAGCTATTTACTGGGTCTTAAAATTGAAATTTATGCAACCATCATTTGACATGTATGTAGAAACATTTTACATCATATAGACCATCAAATTTAAGTTTAAAAGGATTTATTTTTTTCTGTCTTTAAAGTTGACATTCGTATGAATGTACCCTATTATTTAACCAAATTTAAAGTTTTATATCTTGAAGTACGAGAATCATGGAGGCACCAAACTTTCAGGAGATGTTCTTGATGATAAAAGGGATGAACCCATTTGATCTACCAGTCCTAAGAGATTTATAAGTGTACCTATGAAATGTTCAAGTGAGCTCACATGTGCAATTCTGCATGACATCCACATGCCTATCATGGTTGAAAATGGCTAATTATGGAAACTTAATGAATTCTATTTAGGGAGCCAACTTTGAACATGTATAACTTTTACCATGATTTAATGGATGAACTAAAAAATTAGTACGTAGTAACTAGGGACCAAGATGAATAAACACATATGATCATTTTCTCTTGCAATTTCCACATGTGTGAGATATAACACCATCAAATTGCTCACTTGGCTCTATTTGAGCTTCTTCAAAAATGGCTAAGGATGGAAACTTAACATATTTTGTCTAAGAGGCCAACTTTGGGTCTTCATATCTTTTTATGAGCTTCAATGGATGACCTAAAAATTAACACATATGTTCTTGGGACTTATATGATCATAACCATATGATCATTTCTCCCTAAATCATCCACACGTGGTAATGACAATGTCAATGAAGTGCCTACTTAGAATTTCTTCCACTAGACCCAAGTGTCTTAATGAACATAATGAAGAACCAAATAGATCCCATGAATTTCCATATGCATTCCAAGCACTTTTGACACCCCATGGGGTCTTTAAAACTCTAGTCCTATCTTCAAAAATTGATAATTTACACTTCAGGTGAACTTGAAGTGTTTCAAAAGTTTTTCAAGTTGCATGATCCCTTAGGTCCACTCATTCCATCTAGAAATTGCTCAAATCTTGATCCATTTCTTGATCTTTAGGACACTACAATGCATTCAAGCAGAAGCTTTGTATGTGGCCAAAATGACCAACATTTTTGGTGACTCAACTGGCTTGACCAACCTACTAGTAATAGAACTTAGATGTTGATCAAGCTTGTTTATGATGGATAAATGAATAAAGCATGCTTGTGAAAGGACTCTACTTGATTCCTAAAATACTTGTGGAATAATTGGACGTCACAAAAAACAAGAAAGCAACAAAATAAACCAGACAACTAACTAAAGAATAAAAGAGCCATGTAGAAAAGCACTTGGAAGAAAGAAAGACCTAACTATGTACAAAGATTAGGGACTATAACTAGTAACAAAACTTGAGATACCTCCCATTAATAGGGATGGGAAGGCTTTCTCCATTCAATCTAGCAAGCTCAAAGGCATTTCTCTCCTTGAAGCTTGTGATGATATAACGTCCACTCTAAAGACTATCAAACTTGGAGTGTTTTCTTGGTTTTGCACAATCCTCATCCCATTTGAGGACTATATCACCTTGCTGGAAACTCCTTGAGGAAGCCTTATTGTCAAAAGACTTCTTCACTTAGTGTTGATTATACCATATGGTATGCATAGTAGTGTCTCTTATTTCTTTTAGCCATCTCAGTTCTTTCAATCTCACCTACATAGTATCATCTTCAAAGAGTTTAAGCTGATGTGCAAGATATAATGTAGGAAGTTCAAGAAATATAGGGAGCTTGGCTTCTTTCCCATAGATTAGAAGATATGGGGAGTGTCCAATATATTTATTTAGTATCACCCTATCTAACCATAGGGCAACCCTAAGTCTGGTGTGCCATTCTCCTTGGCTATCCTCCATAGTCCTCTTAATGATCTTCAACAAGTTCTTATTTGTGGACTCTACTAGTCTATTTCACTGTGGGTAATAGTTGGAGGATGATTTTATATAAATACCATGTGAAAGGGCCCATTCACACACCTTTTTACTACTAAAAGCCAATTCATTATCAGAGATGATAGTATACGGCACACCAAATCTAGTTATAAGACTATCATAAAAGTCTAAAATAGAAACTTCATTGGCCTCTTGAGGGAAGTTGATTCAAGCCATCTTGTTAAGTATTTTTTAACTATAATGATCCACTTGTTCCCTTTTCTTGAAGGGGTGGTATATCATCCCTATGAAATCCAAGCCCCATTGCATGAAAGGCTGCTCTACTTGTATTGGCTATAAGGGGAGGGAAGCTAATCTCTGTTTGCCAACAAACATTACACATTTTTTGCATTTCCTTACCCAAGAGTATGCATATATAAACATAGTGGGCCAAAAATACCTATCTCTAATGAATTTAGAGGCTGTGGTTTTGGTAGTAAAGTGCCCACCAGCTGGACCATCATGAAATTCCTTGATAAATTTATCAAATTGGCTAGTTTCAACACATCTTAAAAGCATACCTCCAATGTATTTTTTGAATAACACTCTATCAATAAAAATATGTGACACTAATTGTAGCCTGAAGTGTCTTCTTTGTGATACATTCAAACCCATTAGACACTCTCATGTTTGAAGAAATTTAGCAATATCCTATGTCTAGCTTGTAGGAGTATTTTCAGGTCCATGTTGAGTGTCTTGAATTTCCAAAACTATCTCCTTTTCTTCTCTCACATCTTATGTAAGATGTTCACATAATATTTTACCTCAAACTATATTTGTGACCTTGACTTCAATGTCATACTCCATGCACTTAGTGACCCATCCAACTCTTTTTTTGTTTAAGTCTCTATTGAGGATAAAATCCTTCACACTTGGATGAACTACCATTAGTATAATATTATTATTTGAAACCAGATGTCTAAATTTATTTAAAATTATTAAAATAAAAAGTGTTTTTCAATAAATCTATAACTTTCCTCATAACCTTAAAAAGCTTGACTGAATAAAGTAATAGGTTAATCTAGACCTTCATCATTCTGTCGCATAAGCATAGCTAAAATTACATCTAATGTAGATAAGGCATAAAAATAGAATTCTTTATTAAAATCTATATTTAGAAGTGTGGGGGAATGAGATATGGCCTCCTTGATGGACTCAAATCTTCTCTTACCTTCTCTTTTCCATGTTAACTCTTTAACTTTTCTCAACATATGAGTGAGAGGCCTGACCATCTCTGCAAAGCTTGGAATAAACCTCCTGATAAAGCTAATATTGCCCAAGAAGCTTTGCAAATACTTTCTTATGTTTGGGAAATGATAGAGAAAGGATTGAATTTATTCTATTTGGATCAATAGAGAGACTATCTTTGGACACCACATGCCCAAGAAGTCTTCCTATGCACTAAAGAAATGCATTTATTTGGATTCAAAGAAATTCTAAATTGTCTGCATCTATCAAAAACATATCTCAAGTGTGTTATATGATAAATAAGATTTTTTGAAAAAACTAATATATCATTAAGATAAACTAAAACCATATCATTCAAAAGACAATGAAAATCAACATCCATTGGAAGGTGGCTCTAACATTGGAGAGTCCAAAGGGCATTTTAAAATATGAATAGGTGCCTCATTTTATAGTGAAGGTAGTCTTATGCCTATCTTACTCTTTGACCATGATTTGATTATACCCAGAATAGCCATCAGGCAATGAAAACATTTGAGAACCTATCACCTTTTGTAGAATTTGATCCATGGAGGGTAGTGGGCAATGGTCCTTTAGGGACACCTAATTGAGGTCCATGAAGTCAACACATAAACCAATATCTCCATTATTTTTCCTTATTGGCACAAGTTTTTCCATGCATGAGGAATGCTTAATTGGAAATATTATCTTTGATTCAATCAATTTATAAAGTTCTTTCCTCATAAGGTCCTCCACTCTTGGATTGATAGGACTTTATTTTTGTTTGACTGGCTTGGCATTGCTTTGTAATGCAATGGTATGTTGTGTAAGATTGGGGTCAAACCCTTTCAAGTATTTATACTCCCAATAAAATATATCAAAAAATTCTTAGCACAAAACAAAAAATAGAGCTCTTTCCTATGCTTTATTGACCTTTCCTAGCTTCATCAATTTATCCTTAAAGATCTCTATCTTTTCATACCTTTCTTCCTTAGCTGAGATGTATGATTTCCATTTTCTTACTTGGTCATCTTCATTGAAGATGATTTCTAATGTCACAATCCCTTTAATCAAATTATTACACCTTAATTGTACTATCTGATAATCATATTGATTTTAGAACTTGTCTTGATTCCTATGAAATAATTCTAACTCTTGTTTTAGAAAACATATGATTTCATCATCATTATCAAAGACTTGCCAAATCACCTCATTTTTAGGTAAAAATGGTCTACATATAACCTTGATCTTATCTTAGCTTTGGTTGCCTTTTATTCCCTCTGCTATCTCATATTGGGCACCAATGACTGTAAGCCTATCTGCATGTTGGTTTGCTTCTCTTGGTATGGACTAGATATTAAATGCTAAGAAATCCTCTATAAAGTCCCATACCTGGTGATTACGAGATTTAAAATGGTGATTCTTGACTACACTTAGGCCTCTTACTTGTTGCACTATAAGCTCACTGTCACCCTTGACTTGAAGGAGCTTGTACCTCTCTTTCTTACTTCTTATAAACCATGCAAAAGAGCTTCATATTCAGCGATATTTGAGGTGCAACTAAATTGGAGTCTTACATCAAAATGGTAATTTTGACCTAAGGGTGAAATAAACATGGATCCCATTCTAATTTCATTCTTTGACCTTGATCCATAAAAGAATAAAGTCCATATACCATCCTCTTCTTGAGCAGTGTTAGTTAAATAATGTATAGCAATACCTTCCTCATACATGCAATACACTCCTAAGCCTACCTCTTCAATATTATTATATGGATCAAAACCATGACTATCAACTACCCATTCATTTAAGTATAGATCTGAGATGCCTTCAAGTTGATCATTGGGTTCTTGTTCATTAACCTCTTCAAATATGGTACAATGGGTATTTGTAAGATTAGGCATATAGGGTTCTTAGTGGAACCTAGAGATGGGCTTAGATCTTATAGTAACTTTGGTTCCATATTTGGTTATAAAAATCATACATGACCAATTAGATGAAAAATATCCTCTAATATTTGCAGTAAAGTCCTTAGACAAACATAGGGAAAAATATGGAGGTAGGTCTACCACCATTACATCTTGATTAATGACATAATTTGGATAGGTTGCTAATGTGATTTGAAGATATTTCAAGATGCCTAATAGCTTAATGGGATAACCATCCAATTAGAGAACACCTTTATCATTAGGCACATATTTGAGCCCAAGCTTATCTATTATGGCTTTAGGTGTCATCAAGATTGAAGCACCTGAATCTATCATGTAATTATGTAATACATAGTCCCATATGATAATTGATAGATAAAATGGGGGGGGGGCTTGACAACCTTATAAGGATGAATGACATTTTGAAATTGAATTTTGTTTGGAATTTGATTTGAAACTTGGCTAAGGGATTAGTTAGGCTAACTATTATTGATAAAAAATATGTTCACTTTATCAGCTATCTTTTCCACATGAGAAAGTTTAGAGAGCTCTTGCTGGAGAATCTCTTTTTTCCCCACAAAGAATCATACATGGACATAGTTACATTATACTTCTTCAAATGATCCACAATATTAAATGGAAGATTAGTAACTTTGGACTACACCTTAGAATTAGGATCATCACTTGGCATTTGAGTAACATGAGGAACACAGGGGGGATTTTACTGTTGTCTATGAGGTTGGGGCACTTGTTGATTTGTAGGAGCTTTAATAGCTACATTTGAAGAAGTAGGTTGATGACTAGTCTATGGAGATGATGAAGAAATTTTAGTTTGCCTCAAGGTATCCTCAAACATCCTATTTTTATCCCTTGTCTGAGATATAATTGGTTTATTTTTGCTATGTGAAGCTTATCCCATATTAGCTACTACATGATCAAACACATGTTCCCCTTCTTAAAAATTCAAGTATGTGGTATCAGCTGGTGCTTTACCCTTTCTCCTTTCTTGTTAGCTTTGAGATTCTAATAATGACATGGCTAACATGTTGTCTTGACTTTTTTGAGGGGGCTTGTGGTAGAGGGGGCATCATATCATAACCTTGGAATGAAGGAGCATGCTACCAACTAGGGTCTTGATACATGTTTCCAAGTGGCCATTACCATCTCATTAGATTGCCCTGCTGACTACCATTGACCTTCTTATGCAAGATTGTTTTGTGTAGGGACTAAGGATATTGATCTACTAATAACTATGGGGTTGTAGTTATTATGAGATCTCCCTTGAGTAATTTGGCCTTGGGCTGGTTAATTTTGTGGATAAGGGGGTCTATTGTAGGGTTGATTAGGATGCTTTATTTAGAAGAGGCCTTGGTATGGATTATATGATGTCTATTATTATCTCTCAAGGGAAAATAGCTTATTTTATTGAGCCTTCAACAATCTTTGAATCCTTGCAAACTTATCCTCTTGACCATTAATAGGTTGGGCTTGATTGTTTAGGGTGGGTAATGAAGCAATGGTAGGTGGGGCTGGCTAAAGGTCTGGGAAAAGTGGCATTAGAGGTCTTGGCATAAGCTTCCCTACTTGTATCAAATAATTTTCTACCCTTATAGATATTTCATAAGCTCCTGGCAAGGTTGTCCCACCCATATATTGGATCATGACTGCAATGTCTAAATTTAATGCTCTCAAATAGTAAAGGAAGACATAATTAGGTGTGGGCTTAATGATGATAGGGATCCCATCCCAAGTCTTCTAGAATCTATAATTGAAATCAACCATGGATTCTTGAGGTGCACTATTGATTGAGGTGAGTTTCTCAATAAGTGATACATGGTCACTTCTATCTTCAAAATGCCTACATAGGTGTTGATGCAGGAAAGTGCACCCTGCGGTAGGAAAACAGATTCCTGCCCTCTCCCCGCAACATGGAAACCCCTCTCTCACCTGTGGGACGACGAAGCAGGAGAGGAGAGTCTCTAGGTATGGGCCATTTCCCTCTGATGTATCTTGCTTGTTCCCAGTGGCACAAAAATATAGGTATATAGGTATACTGGGGGGGGGATGAAAAGAGAGAGAGAAAAAGCATGAAAACAAACAGCCTACTCTAAAAGAGGTGATACACCAAAAATAGGTTGACCTTCCACATCCACTCTCAGAATCAAAGAAATGCAACATACATACACTGAAACTTGGCAAAAAAGACCAGGTTGCTGGGATGACAGGGAGGTTCTAGTGAAAGATACAGGAAACAGGGACTCACCAAGATGCCGTGGAATGCATACTGTAAGTGACCTCCTTTGTTTCTACACCCTAGATAGAAATTTTCACCTGTAAGCTACAAACTGACATTCTATAGATAGCTGATACATTAGTATTTAAAACCTGTGAGAGCATTTAAAAGGAAATGACTGAGCACAAATTAAACATACAGAACATACACATAGTATCCATCCAAGAAATAGGTAAAAACTGTATTATTGATTCAGGTGGGGAAAAATGCAGCGCTGTGCCCTTTACAAAATTGGGGAAGATCCTTTAAAATGACCAAGTCTGCGTATTTATATCAGAAGAGACAAGAGAAGTTTCATTAGGAAGAGGGAAAACACTGTTGATGATGTCATAAGTCTGCCAAGACCATGCTTGTTGCCTCATTTTGCATGCCAGTTGCTCTCTTCATTTTGCGTGTCGGTCTACTTTAGCGGCTGGGCGGATCTTTTCTTGTGTTTTGTGGCCCTTTTTTGCCATTTACTATTATGGGCAGCAAATTTGCCGCCTGCTGCATGTGGGCGGCCCTTTCTCCTTCCCCGCCATGGGCGGGGGTTTTCATTTTGCCGCCTGAGGGCGGTGCTTTTTTGTCTTCCCACCGTGGGCGGGCGCTGCTCATTCACCGCCTTCGGGCGGGGGTTTCATTTTCACCGCCTTCGGGCGGTGTTTTTTACTTTCTCGCCTTCAGGCGGGATTTTTTGCTTTGCCGCCTGTGGCGGGTGCTAGGCGTTCACCACCCTCGGGCGGCGTTCAGCCGTTCGCCGCCCTCGGGTGGCGTTCGGCCGATCAACAAATTGGTGACTCATAGGGGAAGCGTGCCTGCTATGCTTAGAACCCAGTTGCCTCTGAATATCCATTGGGTGCGGAGTCAGATGGTGACTTTGAAGAGATTTCACAACAACCTTTGAGATCCCAGAATCAAATACACAAAATTTACCCCCAAACAAAGGGAAACACACAAAGCTAAAAAAGTAACTAACTGTGCAAACTGCACTTTAGGGAAAATAGGGAAAATTATGTACAGTTGAACCAAAATTTAGTGGCAATGCTTCAGATGTATCTCATTGACTGGGATACGCAATTCTTCACCGTCCAACCTAGAGAGCTAAAACGCATTATGCTGCTTGCACTGAGCAATCATGTAAGGACCGCTCCAGAGGGCATCAAATTTTGCATGTTTTTTGGGCTTAGCTCTATCTTTGTCCCATTTTAGGACAATGTCTCCTTCGATGAAACTTTTTGATGAAGATCTCTTGTCGAAATGTCTTTTCACCTACTGTTGGCGACTGATCATAGAGACCATGGCCCGATTCCTTACCTCTTAGAGCTCCATTAGTTCACACAATCTGACATCCATGCTGCTTCCTTCTTCTAGCTACAGCTGATGAGCGAGGTCCAGTGCTGGCAATTTGAGTGAGATAGGAAGCCTTGCTTCCCTTCCATACACAAGCATATATGGAGAATTTCTGATTGATCTTTTTGGAGTGATTCAATTGGCCCATAGAGCTATTTTCAACTTGGCATGCCAAGTTTTCTGATTTTTTTCCATGGTCCTTTTTATAATCCTGATCAGATTTTTGTTAGTGGACTCAGCCAGCCCATTCCCCTGTGGGTAGTAATTTGATGAAGTGCTGAGGTATATACCATACCTTAGCACCCATTCACTAGTTTTGGTTCCCAGAAAAGCCAAGGTGTTATCTGAGATTATGGTGGTTGGGACCCCAAACCTTGTCACTAAATCCTCATAGAAATCCAGGACTGCGCTCTCATTCGCTTCTTTCAAAGAAATGGATTCCACCCACCTGGTGAAATAATCTGTAGCAGTCAAGACCCATTTGTGTCTGGCACTGGAGGGAGGATTGATCATCCCTATGAAATCCAGGCCCCACTGCATGAATGGTTGTTTAACTTGAATGGGCTATAGGGGCATGGCAGCCAATCGCTGCTTTCCGTCAAAGAGTGCACACTTTTGGCACTTCCTTACCCAGGCATGGGTATCCTTGAAGAGAGTGGGCCAGAAATAGCTAGCTCTCATTATTTTTGCTGCTGTGGTCTTAGGGGTGAAATGGCCACCTATGGGCCCATCGTGAAACTCAACCAATACCTTGTCAGCCTGACTGGAGTCAATGCATCTCAAGAGAACTCCGGAGAGATCCTTCCTAAATAATACTCCATCAATCAAAACATAGGGAAGGGATTGAAGTTTAAAATACCTTCTTTCGGCCTTACCGAGACCCTATGGACATTCGCCCGTAAGAAGGAAATGCTTCATGTCCAACGTCCAATCTCTTACGATAGCTGGTTCTTCTGCAGTCGCTGTGTCATGGATCAGTAAGCTGTCTTCACCCCTTTGCCTCAAATCTGTTGCTAGTTGTTCACATAGGCCCCTTCCTCTCACCAACTTGGTGATTTTGATGTCTATATCGTACTCCATCACTTTGGTGATCCATCCCGCTCTTTTCTCATTTAAGTCTCGATTGGTCAAGAAATCCTTGACGCCAGGATGTGGAACATGAGATGGATCATGCTGTTTGATAACATATATCTGAATTTCTTCAAGCTGCGCACCACTGCCAGGACTTGTTTCTCCACGTAGGTGTACCTAATTTCAAAGTCCTCTAACCCTTAGCTGAAGAAGGCGAGTGGTTGCTCGAGTTCATTACTATTTGCTTGGGTAAGCATAACAGATATTACTTCTCTATTGCTGAAGGTATAGAGATTGAGGTCCTTATTGAAGTTAGGGCTGATTAGAGTGGGAGCCTAGGTCAAAGCCTATTTGATAGCTTCAAAGCTATCTTTTCTTGGTGTTGTCCATTTGAATTCTTCACCCTTCCTTAGCAAGGAGGTTAGGGGTTTAACTATTTCAGCAAAATTCGAAATGAACCTCCGAATGAAATTTATCCGGCCAAAGAAACTCTGCAGGCCTTTCTTGTGCTTTGGTAGGGACATCTCCAGGATGGAGCAGACTCTTTCGGGGTCAATAGACAAACCTTCCTTGGACACAATGTGGCCAAGAAGTTTCCCCTCATGAACCGCAAATACACATTTCTTTAGATTTAGGGAGATGCCAAATTCCCTGCACCTCTCAAAAATCTGCCTGAGGTGCTTCATATGCTGTCCTGCCTCCTTGGAGAAAACCGTTATATCATCAAGGTACACCAGCACGTTCTTATTTATCAAACCACTAAAAGCCATGTCCATGGCTCGCTGGAAAGTAGCACCAGCATTGGATAGCCCAAAAGGCATTTTCTGGTAGGCGAATGTTCCCCATTTAGTGGTGAAGGCTATTTTGTATTGGTCGCAGCCCCGTACCAGAATTTGATTATATCCCGAATAACCATCCAGGAGGGAGAAACGTTCAGAACCAGTTACCTTTTGGAGGATCTGCTCCATGTTTGGAAGGGGACAATGATCTTTTAAAGAGACTTTATTAAGGTCTCTGAAGTTGATGCACAGCCTGATCTCCCCATTTTTCTTTCTAACTGGAACCAAATTGGCCAACCATGAGGAATGTTTGATCGAAAATATAATGCCAGACTCAATCAACTTGACCAATTCTTTCTGCATAAGGAGCTTGATCATCGGATTAAAAGGTCTCTATTTTTGTGTGACTGGTTTTGCACCTTCCTTTAATTCAATGGTGTGCTGGGCGAGTCTTGGATCGAAACCTTTCAAGTCGCTATAGTTCCAGGCGAAGACGTCAGCGAACTCCTGACACAACAGAATGAAATCTTGCCTTTCTTGAAACGTGCAGACCTTACCGAGTGCCAACAACTTGTCCTTAAAGATTTCAACTTTTTCATAATTCTCCTCTTTGGTAGTGATGCATGATTTGTCATCTCTTAGTTGGTCCTCTCCATTGAAAATACTTTCAAGTGTGACCAAACCCTTAGGGAGTTTATTGTTCTTCAATTGAACAATTTGATTTCCATATAGTTGCTGCAATTTTGCTTGATTGTGGACCGCAAACTCAGCTTCCTCTTGCAGGAAAAGAGCTATCTGATGGTCATTTTCGAAGACCTGCCAATTTGTAACATTGTCTGGAATTGAAGGCCGAACCACCACTTTTAAATGGCGCGAACCACAACCCCTACTTATTTCTTTTGAAACATCAAATTGGGCACCAACAGCTGCCAACCTGTCAGCCTGCTTATTCTGTTCTCTGGGGATCGAGGTAATGTTAAGAGCAAGGAAATCTTCCATCAAAAACCAGACTCTGTGCTTGTAAGACTTCAGTTAGGAGTTCTTGGTCAGGTTTAGCCCTCTTATTTGGTTCACAATTAATTCACTGTCCCCTAGGATTTGCAACTTCCTGATCCCCTTCTTTCTTGCCCACTCATGTCCATGAATCAAAGACTCATATTCTGCAATATTACATGTGTAAGAGAACTAGAAATGGAAAGCTGAAAAGTACCTTTCTTTAGAAGGGGAGATTAACATTGCCCCACCACCAGCGCCTAGTTTGCTTCTGGAACTGTCGAAGTATAGCTGCCACAGGCCAAGGTCTTCTTGGTTCTCCTTCATTATATTGGGCATGATGACACTTTCTTCATGCAAGCAATAGATGCCAAGGTCTGCCTCCTCAATAAACTTATAAGGATCGTGCTCGAAGTTATCACTTCCCCACTCATCCAAGAGTAGATCTGTGACTCCTTCAAGAGCAGAAGATGAGGACTTGTCTGTTTGAGAGTCTTTTGGATCAATGATAGTGTAACTGACATTCGCTGCCTTGGGTGAATAGGGCTCTAGGTGGTCCTTGTAGAGTGGCTCAGATTCGATTTTCACTTTGGTCCCGTATTTGGTTCTGAAAACCAGATATGACCAATTCGCTGCTAGATAACCACCTATTTTGGATGTAAAGTCCCTAGACAAATAGATTGCAAAATATGGAGGAACGTCCGCTACGACTATATCTTGGGGGATTGAGAATGTCGGGTAGGCATGCAATGTTAAACTCAATCCTTTCAAGATCCCGACTGTCTTTGCAGGTGTCCCATCTAATTGCAAGACTCCTTTGTTCATGGCTTCGTACTTTAACCCCATCTTATTAGCAATGCACTTGGGCATTACTGAAGTGCTGGCCCCGCTATCAATTATGTAATTATGTACTAAGAAATCCCCTATGATCAAAGATACATAAAAAGGGGCAGTCTTTTCTTCTTTCTTTACCTGACTTGAAGTAGAAGGCTGCCCATTCGTCATTAGGACGTTATTAGTGTCTGTTGGGATGGCCTGGCGATCTAGCTCATGCAATTATTTCTTCAATACCTCCTTTTGTCCCGAAAGAGACAATGAATCCCATAGAGAAATGCTCACATGTAATTTCTTCATTTGATCAATTATATTAACTTGGGGGCTGATCCCCTTCATACTTTCCTTTGGGATGATCCCAGCTGGAGCTGTAGACTAGGGAGCTAGAGGTGCAAATGGTTGTCTGGGAATTGGGGCCTTTTGAAAAGGGTGTGATGGAGGATTCATTGCTGCCTAAGGGGAAGCTTGCACTTCTCCAACTGCTCTTCTTTTAAATCTTGTATTGGCCACAATGTAATCAACCTGATTGTCTGCAGCGCCCCCATGATTAATTGCACAGAGTTCCCCTTCTTCGTGATTTATCAGGGTAGAATCTGACTGAGTTTGATTGTTACTTATGCTGGGTTGGGCTGAAAACTCAAAAAACTGGGAAAAATTAGTAGCCTAATTTTTTGAATTCTGAAAGAAATTCATCATGTCATTCATATGGGCAGCTTGCTCTTGACCTTGTCCCATGGTTGAACAACCTGGCTGCTCCTGCACTAGATTGTTCTGAGTAGGCACCATGGCTTTAGATGATGAAAAGGGGCCTGAGTTATAATTTTGATAAGGCCTGGTTGTAATAAGCTGCCCTTGGCCTTGGTTATAGTTTTGAAAGGGGGGTCTAGGGGCATGGCCATAATTTTGATAACCCTGGTTTGGCTTGTTGCTTTGAGCTTGCTGCCTTTTAAGGGCAACAAGTTCATTTGACATGCTCTGCAACAGGCCCTTAACTTCATTTAATTCATTGGATGGAAAAGTAGCTGGCTTCTCAATGATAGGTAGGGGAGCAATTATGGGAGCGACAGCCTGAATTGGGGGCAGCGGTTCTAGGAAAAGTGGCATATGAGGCCTAGGGGCGATTTTTTTGACTTGAATCAAGCAATTTTTGGCCGCAATGGCAATGTCATACGCAGCCGACAGTATATGTCCTCCCATAGATTGGATCATCATAGCAATGTCACTATTTAATGCTTTTAAATAGTACAAGAAAGCGTAGCTGGGGGTCAGCCTTACCAGGATGGGAATTCTATCCCAAGTCTTTTAAAAATGCGTATTAAAGTCCTGCATGTACTTGTGCGGAGCTCTTTTTATAGTTGTCAGCTGCTCAGCAAGAGAGAGACCGTCACTTTTCTCCCCAAAACGACCAGTTAAATGGGTGCCCAATTCATTCCAAGAATGTATGGAATTCACAGGTAAGGTGCCGTACCAGTTGATAGCTTTCCCTTTTAGAGACAAGGCTAACAGTCTGATGGCAATATTTTCTTCTGTTATATTGTGAATATTGCAAAGGTTGGCAATATTCTTGATATGCTCAACGACTGTAATAGGTCCCACTCCATCAAAAGAGGGCACATTTTTTAAAGCTATTCCTGGAATTGGGTCATAGCGTGGGAGGTTTAAGGGGCTCTCACCATGAAAAGCTGCAAAAGGCAATGCCATGGCTGGAACAAGCTGCAACTGTGGCTGAGCTGGATTGATGTTCCTAGTAACAAGTCTAGGAGGATTTACTAGTGGATAAGGGCGAGTTCTTCCAAATATGAGCCTTTTAGCAGAGTTTAAAGGTAGCTCAATGAAAACAAAAGGGACCCCTCTTGAAGCTGACCTTGTGGTAACCTTTGGCATATAAGTTTAAGTGACTGGTCTTAAAAATAAAGAACTGAGCTCTTACCAGCAGAGTCGCCAGATGCTGGGAAATCTTTGAAATGACTATAGCAGGACCAACATCAATCCTGAAATACTATTACGTTGAAAAATACAGTCCCATCGGGCGTGCCAAAACTGTTGACACAGGAAAGTGCACCCTGCGGCAGGAAAACAGATTCTTGCCCTCTCCCCGCAACATGGAAACCCCTCTCTCACCTGTGGGACGATGAAGTAGGAGAGGAGAGTCTCTAGGTATGGGCTAGTTCCCTCTGATGTATCTTGCTTGTTCCCAGTGGCACAAAAATATAGGTATATAGGTATACTGGGGGGGATGAAAAGAGAGAGAGAAAAATCATGAAAACAAATAGCCTACTCTAAAAGAGGTGATACACCAAAAATAGGTTGACCTTCCACATCCACTCTCAGAATCAAAGAAATGCAACATACATACACTAAAACTTGGCAGAAAAGACTAGGTTGCTGGGATGACAGGGAGGTTCCAGTGAAAGATACAGGAAACAGGGACTCACCAAGATGCCGTGGAATGCATACTGTAAGTGACCTCCTTTGTTTCTGCACCCTAGATAGAACTTTTCACCTATAAGCTGCAAACTGACATTTTGTAGATAGCTGATACATTAGTATTTAAAACCTGTGAGAGCATTTAAAAGGAAATGACTGAGCACAAATTAAACATACAGAACATGCACATAGTATCCATCCAAGAAAGAGGTAAAAACTGTATTATTGATTCAGGTGGGGAAAAATGCAGCGCTGTGCCCTTTACAAAATTGGGGAAGATCCTTTAAAATGACCAAGTCTGCGTATTTATATCAGAAGAGACAAGAGAAGTTTCATTGGGAAGAGGGAAAACACTGTTGATGATGTCATAAGTCTGCCAAGATCATGCTTGTTGCCTCATTTTGCATGCCAGTTTCTCTCCTCATTTTGCATGCCAATCTACTTTAGCGGCTGGGCAGGTCTTTTCCTGTGTTTTATGGCCCTTTTTTGCTGCTGCCTATTGTGGGTGGAAAATTTTCCGCCTGCTGCATGTGGGCGGCCCTTTCTCCTTCCCCGCCGTGGGTGGGGGTTTTCATTTTGCCGCCTGAGGGCGGTGCTTTTTTGTCTTCCCACCGTGGGTGGGGGTTTCATTTTCGCTGCCTTCGGGTGGGATTTTCATTTCTGCCACCTTCGGGCGGGCTTTTCCTTTTCCCCCGCCGCGGGCGGGCGCTGCTCATTCGCTGCCTTCGGGTGGCATTTTTTACTTTCCCGCCTTCGGGCGGGCTTTTCTGCTTTGCTGCCTGTGGCGGGTGCTGGGCGTTCGCCGCCCTCGGGCGACATTCGGCTGGTCAACAATAGGCATTCACCAAACTTGTCCCAATTATTGATCGAGGTAAGAGCTAGTCTTCTATACCATTGTAGGTCATTGCCTTTCAAGGATGTGGCCAATATCCTCATGGTTACATTCTCTTATGTAATATGGTGCACTGAACAAAGATTTGTAATGTCAATAATGTGATCTATGGGGGTGGTGGAGTTTTCTCCTATAAAGTATGGTAGACTCTTTAGGGAGGTAGCAGGGATGTCATCATATTGATGAAGGTTAAGGGGGATACCACCATTAAAGGGTATGAAAGGTTGTAATCTAGGTTATGCCATCTATATGGTGGGTATTATAGTACTTAAAATAATAAGGTGGCCAAGGGATGAATATTGATTTTGGGGATAAGGGCCTGTCTTATTGGACCTTGCTATTTTATATGAATAAGGAGGTAACACAACAAATTCAAAGGTAATTCCCTTACTAAAAGACCTTCTAGTGACCTTTGGCATAAGAGGTGCTATTTGGAAGATGTTATGAGCTCTATAGCTTATAGAATCTTCAACCTTTGATGATGATGGGTATCCTTGTCTACTATAAATACTTCTCCTTAGCTCCTAATTTTAGCTATGCCAAAGAGAAAGAGTCCCATCAGGCATGCCAAAAATATTGTAAACTCATGTTTCACCCTATCTAAAATTAGACATGTTTAGGTCCTACTTTTAAACCTGGTCTAACAAGGGAATGACCCTAAGTTGTGGGCTACCTATATTTGGGTTAGACCTCTAGGGTTTTTAATGAGGATAGGTCCTCATATAGGGTAATTTGGATCTCACTTTATAAAACCTAAGCAAGTTGGGATGAAAAGAGTAAAGAATTTGCATATAATGAGACCTATCCTAACATGTGATGATGCACCATGAATTTATCATATCCACTCATAAGCTTGAACTTTTAACACACTAATGGACCACGAAAAAAAACTAATACAATATTTGCTATGATTTCTAAGCAACAATATTTCACATAGAGGTCAGTTTGATGTACTAAGACTGGAGGACAATGAAGATAAGGTCTAGTTGAAGACACTTATAGACAACATTCCATCTGATTCTTAAGATATCAACTCTATAACACACTATATGAATTATAAATAAGATTGTTAGTATTTAGGTTGAGCTCAGACCTACAAAGGGAAGATTAGACCACTTTACATATCAAACAAACACAACATACTAAGCATATATTGACAAACACTGTAGAACATCTTTCTCATTACTCCAAGAGGTGTCGAATACAATTTTGGTAGAGTCCACTTGTACCAGCTTGAGGGATGAAAATCAAGGCTTAAAAGCCTAAAAATATAAAAGAATGGAATAAGAAAGAGGAAGCTTTTTGGCACTAAAATGGGTCATAATTGAGCATAAATCCACTCTCCATAATAGTTATAACCACCTTTCTGAATTGGTTATGGCCAACTTGATAAATGATTGTGATAGTCACTCATTCCCTCTCCCACTTCTTCCTACAATGATGCTCTTTTTAGTTACGATGGTGGGATCAAGTCATTTCAAGTTGAGTGTTAGTGTCGATATAATTAAAATAGTTAGATCCATCTATTATGCTCCTATTCTGGTATTAATTACTCTTTAATGGCTCATTTGTCATGAGAGAGTAGAGGAAAGGGTCATAATAATGTCTTTGGTAATGAAACTTGATATGTTTACCTACATGGCCTTGTTTTGAAACTTGAAACTAGGTCCACTATAGACAAAACCAAATTATATTACCTTTTAATATAATATCAACACTTCTAACTGTCAAAATTTTCTCTATATTAGGTCTACAAGACCCTTTTAACCTTTCATGGAGTCCTAAAGGTGACCCTCAACCCTGCAAGGTTCATTCTAGCTCTCCCTAGATCTTCATTGAGCTTAACATCTTTCTATATTAACTTGCCCAAGTCAAAAATCTACATCCTCAAATTTCATCAAAGTCCTAGGCTTGATTTTGCTTGATTGGCCATCAAAAGTTGACTCGACTCCTAACCTATTGACCAATATCACACTATTAATCTTGATCAATATGAATTCCCATTGATCGTTGATCTTCTACCAGTCAAATACGCTATTGACACTTATCATACATACATTTATTTTTGAGATTCATTGGCCCCTTTAACCTCCACTCATCATTAGATTTGAATGTATGATTGAATTCACATTTTTAGATCTACTTGGGACCCATTATTTGAAAACTAACAGCTATTTATTGGGTGTAAAAATTGACGTTTGTGCGACCATCATTTGAGGTTTGCATAGATGTATTTGACATCCCATAAACCATCAAATTTAAGTTCAAAAGGATTTGTTTTTCTCTGTATTTAAATTTGACATTCACATGAACATATCCTATTATTTAACCAACTTTGCAAATTTATATCTTAAAGCATGATAATCATAGAGGCACCAAACTTTTAGGAGATGTTCTTGATGCTAAAAAGGGCAAACTCATTTAATCCATCAGTCCCAAGAGATTTTCAAGTGTACCTATGAAATATTTAAGTGAGCACACCTATGTAATTTTTCATGACATCCATGTGCCTATCATGGTCAAAAATGGCTAAGTATGGAAACTTAGTGAATTCTATCTAGGGATCTAACTTTGAACATGCATAACTTTTATTATGTTTCAATGGATGACCTAAAAATTAGTTCAAAATAACTAGGGACCAAGATAAACAAACCCATATTATCATTTTATCTTAAAATTGTAACATGTGAAAGATATAACACCATCAAACTACTCACTTAAATCCATTTGAGCTTCTTCAAAAATGGCTAAGTATGGAAACTTAGCTGATTTTGTTTGAGAGGCCAACTTTGGGTCTTCATATCTTCTGATGCATTTTATTAGATGACCTAAAAATTAGTGCATATATTCTTGGGAATGATGTGATCACAACCATATGATCATTTCTCCCTAACTAATCCACACATGGCAATGACAACATCAATAAAATACCTACTTAGAATTTTTGCCACTAGACCTACTGTCTCAATGAACACAATGAAGAACCAAATGGATCCCATGCATTTACATACACATTACAAGCACTTTTGACACCCCATGGGGCCTTTGAAACTCTAGTACTATCTTTATAAATTGAAAAATTACACTTTAAGTAAACTTGAAGTGTTTTAAAAGTTTTGCAAGATGTATGATCCCTTAGGTCCACTCTTCCATCTAGAACTTGCTCAGTTCTTGCTCCATTCCTTGATCTTCAGGGCATTGCACTGCATTTAGGTAGAATCCAAGTATGTGGGTCAAAATGGCCAATAGGAACATCATTAGATACGATTTCATAGAAAACACTAAATCTATTAAAAATTATTTTTCAAAAAATAAAATAAATTCAGATGGAATGAAACATTTCAAAGCAATTGCTTCAAGCCACTTAGTGAAATAATTTATGGCTATTAAAATATACCTATGACCAACTAAAGAATGGGGTGAAAATAAAAAATAAAACCAATAGTCATTTAGTAAAGGTTTTTCATGAATAATAAGATTTAAAGGTATTATAGGTAGTCTAACTCTTTCAGTAACAAATTGACAAGGTATATAGACACAAACTAGTGTATATGAATCTTGAAACAATGTAGACCAATAATAACCTACACACATGATATTGCATGAAATATTTTTAATCATATAATGAGCACCAAAAATACCTACATCACATCCTATAAAGACCTTTTGAGTTTGATTGTGAATTAAATAATTTAAAAGAATACCATCTCTATTCTTATAAAACAAGAAAATATCTAATAAAACAAATTTCAAAGCTTGTAATTGAAGTGATTTTATTTTAATTTTATTTAAGTTATCAAGACAAGCTTGATTTTGGAATTAATAAATAAGATTGTGGTACCAATCATATTATAAAAATAAACAATC
This sequence comes from Torreya grandis, assembly GCA_037957365.1. NCBI lineage: Eukaryota > Viridiplantae > Streptophyta > Pinopsida > Cupressales > Taxaceae > Torreya > Torreya grandis. Next base: position 860,564 of record JARHVA010002418.1, read on the forward strand.
CCACTCATCTATTTCATGACCAAATTTAAATTGTTTTGAAAAGTCAACAACCTTTATAGTCTTGAAATGAGGTTTAACATGAAGAGAATCACGAATTAAAATAAAATTTTTATGATAGAGGTCATGATTTTATCCAAAATTTTAGTTAAATTATTTCCATTAATTATCTTGTATGTTTCAAATTCAAGATCAAACTCATGAATCTTAAAAATCCACTTAACTAACCTTCTTTGAATAGTAGGCCGCTTCAAAAGATAAGAAAAAACAAACACATTTGATCAAACAATGACTTTATTTCCTATCAAAATATATCTAAACTTAGTAAAATATGAAATTAATGATAAAATATATTTTTAAATCAAGGGATACCTGGTCTTAGAATATTTCAAAACCTGGCTCATATAATAAGTAGGTCTTTCTTCATGATAATCACCATGTTGCATAATAACAATGTCTATGACTTTATTAGTAGCATTAACATAAATAATAAAAGGTTTGTTTATATTCCATTTGGAAAATACATGTACACTTGAAATGGCATATTTAAAAGTACTAAATGCTAAACCATAATCTACATCCCAAACATAGACCTGATTTTTCTTTAAACAAACTTGTAAATGATTAAATTTTTATTTTTAGCTTATTTCAAATGATTATCTATTGCTATGCACTAGTTGTTCAATTATTTATAATCATTCCTTAAAGTAATATCCTCAATATAATGGTTAGGTTGAGTCTACTAATAAAAATTAGGTTTCAATTATGAAAAATTGATGTGTGCTGATATAATGATTAGTATTGGAAAATCTTTGAGGCATTATAGGTTGATCACACAATGGTGAAGGTTGCAACAAGATATTATGCAATAATGTTAGCTTATGGTTTTGAATCATATTTGATAATATAACTCCAAATTTATTCCACTAGAACCCCTCTTCAATATTCAATAGAAGATAATAATATCGTTGAGGAAACACTTAATGATCTCTTATCCCTTTATGAGACTAAAGTTATTACTTTACATAAATTAGAAAAGGCTAAGGAAAAACTTAAAATTTTTTTGGATAAAAAGGTTTCAATCAAGTGTTCTAAAGTTTATGATATAGTATTATATTGGAATAAAGCTCATGAAGAGTCTAACAAATATCATAAATTTAATTCACTTTAGCTTGGCCCATAAAAAAATAGTTATTATTTTTGGTAAGAATATTTTTTATTTAAAAAATCTTGATGTCAATTAGCTACATTTTAAAGTTAATGGTTATCATTTTAAATTATTCAATTTGTTTTCTCTTTCTTACTTTTTATTATTTATTTTTGGCTTGTTTCTTTATTTTTTATTTTCTCAGTTCTTTTTAACTTTGATTAACATTTGACAAGCTCTGTGGGATTTCATCATTAATAGAGGAAACACATAATGTTCTGTCATATCCTTGTAAGTATCTCATTATCTTTATTTGAATACTTTATCATTTTGGACTAATATTTTATAGTAATAAGTACCAAATATTCATGTATTATGAACATTACTTCATTTTCAAATTTCTTAAACTAGGATATGCACTAGTTGTTCATTCATCCTAAATTTTTTTTGTTATAACTTTCTCATTATTTGTGTCACATTAGTCAAAAAAATCCATCCCTTGATATTTTAATTATTAAATAGGTTCAAGAATAGCTACTTAATAAATTATTTATCTCAATCAAAATCTTAAGTTTTATAATTTGTAATTTTTTATTTACTGCTTAATTTCAAAAAGTAAAACTGGATAGTAAGGTCACTAATGTTAGGTATTAAAAAATAAAAATAAATGTGATCTTTGAATTTATTTAAAATATACCTAAGATATTATGTGCAAATTTTAAAAGAGTTAAAGACATTAAAAATAAAAAACGTGTGAAGTGATAATACTATATATGCCTCATACTTAAAATTGATCGTGCAACCTAAGACAAGGTCATACAATACAAAAATTATATCAACCTTATAACTAAATAAACATGTGTATATTAAATTGGTAGTATGCAAGATATTTATTTCAACCATTTGAGAAAATTTATGTTGTAATCATGCATCTATGTATTCCAACTGAAGAGGTAAAATAATCAAGGCTAACCAAACTATACCTATTCTCAGCTTATTCATGTTTATCAACATTGTCATTATAAAGAACATAAAACCCTATAACTAATTATTTATATAAATTATATTGCATTGACACACCATATATGTCTTTCACTTTTATCACCTTGTGATAACCTAAAATCATGTTTTATGCACATCAAATCATGTTACAAACTATAATGCTTATTATCACCAAACAAGATAGATAATACTAACTATGATGATTACGACTATATACTATTTGAACTACAAAGATGAGATGTAAACTTGCTCAAATTATAAATGTAATATAAATGTTTATGATATCATTGATCAGTCTTATGTTACAAATCATCTTAAATAAAGTTACAAGTATTTAAATCACTTTAACATAGTAATATTTCATATTAAAATATATACGTAGAGAAACAATTAATTAAACAAATACAAACAAGTTGACTCCCACAAAATGATTTAAATGCTATGACATTAAGTCATCATATTCTAGAACTGATCATGTTGAGACTTTAAAAAAAAAGGTACTAAAATTAAGCATAACACTAGTGACCTTGCTATCCAGTTTTACTTTATGAAATTAAGTTATAAATAAAAAATTACAAATTTTAAAAGACTTAGTAGTGTGATTGATGTAAATAATTTCTTAAGTAGTTATGCTTTAACCTATTTAATAAGTAAAATATCAAGGGATGGATTTTTTTGACTAATGTGACATAAAGAATGAGAAAGTTATAACAAGAAAATTTAGGATGAATGAACAATTAGTTCATAGCCTAGTTTAATTTTTTTGAAAAAGAAGTAATGTTCACAATACATGAATATTTAGTACTTATTACTAAAAAATATTAGTCCAAAATGATAAAGTATTCAAATATTGATAATGAGATACTTACAAGGATATGATAAAACATTCCATGTTTCTCTATTAATGATGAAATCCCACATATCTTATCAAAATTTATTCAAAGTTAAAAATAACAAAAAAAAAAAAAAAAAAAAAGTAAAAAATAAATAATAAAAATTAAGAAAGAGAAAACTAATTGAATAAAAACTTCAAATGATAATCATTAACTGAATAACGTAGCCAATTGTCATCAAGATTTTTCAAATAAAAAATATTCTTACCAAAAAGAACTAATATTAGATGGGCCAAGCTAACCTGAATTAAATTTATGATGCTTGTTAGACTCTTCATGAGCTTTGTTCCAGTATAATACTAGATCATCAACTTTAAAACACTTATTTGAAATTTTTTATCCAAATTTTTTTAAAGTTTTTCCTTAGCCTTTTATAATTTATGTAAATTAGTAACTTTAGTCTCATAAAGGGCTAAGAGATCATAAAGTATTTGCTCAACAATATTAGTATCTTCTTTTGAATATTGAAGAGGGGTTCTAGTGGAAGAAATTTGGAATTTTATAAGCAAAGTTGATTCAAAACCATATGCTAACATGATTAAAGAATACCCTGTTTCAACCTTTACCATCATGTGATAAACCTATAATGACTCAAAGATTTTCAAATACTAATCATGCTTATTATTACACACCAAATTTTTCATAATTGAAACCAAATTTTTATTAGTGGACTCAACTTGTCTATTCTATTAAGGATAGTACTTTGAGGAATGATTATAAATAATTGATCAACATCATAAAAAATCTAGATAATCATTTGAAATAAATTAAGGACCATTATCAGATATGATTTCATAGAGAATACTGAATCTATTAAAAATTATTTTTAAAAAAACAAAATAAGTTCAATTGTAATGAAATATTTCAAAGCTTTTGCTTCAAGCCACTCAATGAAATAATTTGTGGCTATTAAATTATACCTATGACCAACTAAAGAAAGGGGTGGATATAAAAAATAAAATTAACACTCCAATTAGTAAATGTTTTTAAGGAATAATAAGATTTAAAGGTACTATAGGTAGTCTAACTCTTCCAATAACAAATTGACAAGGCATACAAACACAAATTAGTTTATACAAATCTTGAAACAATTTAGATCAATAATAACCTACATACAAGATTTTTTATGTAGTCTTTTTTATCATATGTTGAGCACCAAAAATACCTACATCACATCCTCTAAATACCTTTTGAGTTTGAATGCAAGTTAAATAATTTAAAAGAATACCATCTCTATTCTTATAAAATAAGAAAATATCTAATAAAACAAATTTTAAAGCTTGTAATCGAAGTGATTTTTTTTGAATCTTAATTAAGTTATCAGGACAAGTCTGATTTTGGAAGTAATAAATAATATTATGGTATCAATCATCTTGTAAAAACAAACAGTCCCACTCATCTATTTCATGACCAAATTTAAATTGTTTTAAAAGTCAAGAACCTTCATAGTCTTGAAATGAGGTTTAACATGAAGAGAATCGCCAATTGAATTAAATTTTTTTATGATAGAGGTTGTGCTTTCAACCACATTTTTAGATAAATTATTTCCATTAATAGTTTTGGATGTTTCAAATTCAATATCAAACTCATGAATCTTAAAAATCCACTTGGCTAACCTTCCTTGAATAGTAGGTTGCTTCAAAAGATAAGAAAGGACAAACATATTTAATAAAAAAATGACTTTATTTCCCATAAAAATATATCTAAACTTAGTTAAATATGAAATTAATGATAAAATACATTTTTAAATCAAGGGATACTTAGTCTCAAAATATTTCAAAACTTGGCTCATATAATTAGTAGGTCTTTCTTCATGATAATCACCATGTTGCATAATACTGTCTATGAATTCCTTAATATCATTAACATAATGAATAAAAGGCTTATTTATATTCCATTTGAATAATACATTTGCACTTGTAATGGCATATTTCAAACTAATAAACGCTGAATCATAACCTACATCCTAGACATAGACCTAATTTTTCTTTAAAAGAACTTGTAAGGGATTAGATTTATCAAGGAAATCAGAATTAAAAATATGCACAAAGTTGATTTTACTAAAAAAGTATCTAAGACAAGATTGTTATTTAGGAGGTGGTAAATATTTAATAGACTTAATGCATTAAGTATTGATTGATATGTCATTTTTGAGAATATATTACTGGATAATTTTCTTTAAGTTACTCTAAAATTGATTTCTTATGATTTAGAGAAATACCATATTTTATACATTTTATATAAATTTTATGAAGATGATAAATATGTTTATTTCTCTTTTTAAAATATATATTAAGATCATCAAGGTAGATTGAATAAAAATGCTAATCAAATCATTAAAGGCTAAATGCGTAACCATCTAAAAAGGGGCACCTACATTCATTAAACCAAATGGCATTCTGTTAAAAGTAAATGTTCATATTTGCATAGTAAAATTAGTCTTATGTCTTTCATATAAATTTATAAAAATATTATTGTAACCAAAAAATATGTCAAGAAGAGACATCATTCTAGATCTTTTAACTTGCTGTAAAATTTAATTGATATTAGGTAGAGGAAATTTATCTTTAACACTAACTCTATTCAAATATCTAAAGTCTACACATAATTGAATGTCACCTTTTTTCTTCGTAATAATAACTATGTTAGGTAACCAATTAGAATATTGTATAGAAAAAATGACACGACTATCTAACATATTATCAAACACTTTATTGATGGTGTCTTTCAATAAGGGGTTTATTCTCCTGACCTTCTCCTAACATGTTTTATACCAAGTTTAATAGGTATATCATGTTTGATGATTTTAGTATCATAGCCTTTTAGGTCTTTGTATGACCAAGCAAAATTTTTAATATTTTTTTTGAATAATTTAATAAATTAAAATGTTTCTTGAAGAGTACATCAGATTATTAAATAAATAAATTTAGGGTCTTCCTTAGTACTAATTTTAATTTATCTAAAAATTTGGCTAAAAGCATGACCTCTCTCATAATTTTTTTATTTCAATTGGTGATTCTCTTCAGGTTAAACCTCATTTCAAGACTATGAAGGTTGTTGAAATTTCAAAATAATTTAAAATTTGGTCATGAAATAGATGATAAAATAGAATTTTAAATTAAGTGATACCTATTATTTTTATTTAGTATTTTTATTTTTGATTTCTTTGATAAATCTAATCCTTTACAAGTTCTTTTAAAGAAAAATTAGGTCTATGTTAGGATGTAGGTTATGATTTAGTGTTTAGTAGTTTAAAATATGCCATTACAAGTGTACATGTATTTTCCAAATGGAATCTAAACAAAAATTTCTTTCTTTACGTTAATGCTACTAAAAAAGTCATAGACATTATTATTATGCAACATGGTGATTATCATGAAGAAAGACCTATTGATTATATGAGCCAAGTTTTCTGAGACCAAGTATCCCTTAAATTTAAAAATGTATTTTATCATTAATTTCATTTTTGACTAAGTTTAGATATATTTTGAAGGGAAATAAAGTCATTGTTTGATCAAATGTGTTTGTACTTTCTTACCTTTTGAAGCAACCTACTATTCAAGGAAGGTTAGCCAAGTGGATTTTTAAGATTCATGAGTTTGATCTTGAATTTTAAACATCTAAGACCATTAATAGAAATGATTTAGCTAATTTTTTTTATTAAAATCATGACCTCTATCATATAGTTTTTTATTTCAATATATGCCTCGCACTTAAAATTGAATATGCGACCTAACACAAGGTCACACAATATAAAAATTATATCAACCTCATAACTAAATAAACATGTGTATATTATCTTAGTAGGATGCAAGAAATTTATTTCAACCATTTATGAAAAATCATGTAATCATGCATTTATGTATTCTAACTAAAGAGGTGAAATAATCAAGGCTAACAAAACTATAACCATTCTCAGCTTATCCACGTTTATCAACGTGGTCATTATAAAAAACACAAAACCTTATAACTAATTATTAATATAAATTCTAGTGTATTGACACACCAAATATGCCTTACACTTTTATCACCTTGTGATAACTTGAAATCATGTTTTATGCACATCTAACCATGTTGCAAACTATAATGCTTATTGTCACCAAACAAGATAGATAATACTAAGTATCATGATTACAATTATATACTGTTTGGACTATAAATATGAGATGTAAACATGCTATAATTCTAAATTTAATATAAATATTTATGATATCATTGATCAATATTATGTTACAAATCATCTTAAATAAAGTTACAAGTATTTAAATCACTTTAACATAGTAATATTTCATATTAAAATATATATGTAGAGAAATAACCAATTAAATGAATACAAACAAGTTGACTCCCACAAAAATATTTAAATGTTATGACATTAAGTCATCATATGCTAGAACTGATCATGTTGAGATTTTTAAAAAAAAAAGGTACTAAAATTAGGCATAACACTAGTGACCTTGCTATCCAGTTTTACTTTATGAAATTAAGCTATAAATAAAAAATTACAAATTTCAAAAGACTTGAGATTGTGATTGAGGTAAATAATTTCTTAAGTATCTATGCTTGAACCTATTTAATAAGTAAAATATCAAAGGATGGATTGTTTAACTAGCGTGACATAAAGAATGAGAAAGTTATAACAAAAAAATTCAGGATGAATGAACAATTAGTGTATAGCCTAGTTTAATTTTTTTGAAAATGAAGTAATGTTCACAATACATGAATATTTAGTACTTATTACTATAAAATATTAGTCTAAAATGATAAAGTATTCAAATATTGATAATGAGATACTTACAAAGATATGACAGAACATTCCGTGTTTTCTTTATTAATAATGAAATCCCATAGATCTTATCAAAAGTTAATCAAAGTTAAAAATAATTGAGAAAAAAAAAAAAAAAACAAGCCCCCCCAAAAAAAGGTAAGAAAGAGGAAAATAATTGAATAAAAGCTTCAAATGATAACCATTAATTGAATAATGTAGCCAATTGTCATCGAGATTTTATAAATAAAAAATATTCTTACCAAGAATAATAACTAATTTTATATGGGCCAAGCTAAAGTGAATTAAATTTATGATGCTTGTTAGACTCTTCATGAGCTTTGTTTTAGTGTAATACTAGATCATCAAGTTTAAAACACTTATTTGAAACTTTTTTATCCAAGAATTTTTTAGGTTTTTTCTTAGCCTTTTGTAATTTATGTAAAGTAGTAACTTTAGTCTCATAAAGGGCTAAGAGATCATAAAGTATTTGCTCAACAATATTAGTATCTTCTATTGAATATTGAAGAGGGGTTCTAGTGGATGAAATTTTGAGTTCTATAAGCAAAGTTGATTCAAAACCATAAGCTAACATGATTGGAGAATATCCTGTTGCAACCTTCACCATTGTGAAATCCACCGATAATGCCTCAAATATTTTTAAATACTAATCATGTTTATTAACACACACTAATTTTTTCATAATTGAAACCAAATTTTTATTAGTGTACTTAATTTGTCCATTATATTGAGGATAATACTTTAAGGAATGATTAGAAACAATTGATTAACATCCCCAAAACTCTAGATAATCATTTGAAATAAATTAAAGACCATTATCAGATATGATTTTATAGGGAACACTAAATCTATTAAAAATTATTTTTTTAAAAATAAAATAAATTTAGTTGTAATGAAACATTTCAAAGATATTATTTCAAACCACTCAGTGAAATAATTTGTGGCTGTTAAAATATACCTATGACCAACTAAAAAAGGTGGTGAATATCAAAAATAAAACCAATACTCCACCTAGTAAAGGTTTTTCAGGAATAATATGATTTAAAAGTATTATAGGTAGTCTAACTCTTCCAGTAATAAATTGACAAGGCATATAGACAAAAACTAATTTATATGAATCTTGAAACAATGTAGACCAATAATAACCTACACACAAGATCTTGTATGAAATATTTTTTTATCATATAATGAGCACCAAAACTACCTACATCACATCCTCTAAAGACCTTTTGAGTTTGATTGTGAGTTAAATAATGTAAATTAATACCATATCTATTCTTATAAAACAAGAAAATATCTAATACACCAAATTTCAAAGCTAGTAATCGAAGTGATTTTTTTGAATTTTATTTAAGTTATCAGGACAAGATTTATTTTGGAAGTAATAAATAAGATTGTGGTACCAATCATCATGTAAAAATAAAAAATCCCACTCATCTATTTCATGACCAAATTTAAATTGTTTTGAAAAGTCAACCACCTTCATAGTCTTGAAATGAGGTTTAACATGAAGAGAATCACCAATTGAAATAATTTTTTTTATGATAGACATCATGCTTTCAGCCAAATTTTTAGCTAAATCATTTTCATTAATGGTCTTGGATGTTTCAAATTCAATATCAAATTTGTGAATCTTAAAAATCCACTTGGCTAACCTTCCTTGATTAGTAGGTTGCTTCAGAAGATAAAAAAAGACAAACACATTTGATCAAACAATGACTTTATTTTCCATCAAAATACATCTAAAATTATTCAAAGATGAATTAATGATAAAATACATTTTAAAATCAAGGGATACCTGGTCTTAGAATATTTCAAAACCTGGCTCATATATTAGTGGGTCTTTCTTCATGATAATCACCGTGTTGCATAATAACAATGTCTATTACTTTCTTAGTAGCATTAACATAAAAATAAAAGGATTGTTTAGATTCAATTTAGAAAATACATGTACACTTGCAATGGCATATTTGAAACTACTAAACACTGAATCATAACCTACATTCCAGACATAGACCTGATTTAAAAAAAAAAGAACTTGTAAAAGATTAGATTTATCAAGGAAATCAAAAATAAAAATATGCACAAAGTTGATTTTACTGAAAAAGGATCTAAGACAAGATTGGTCTTTAGGAGGTGGTAAATATTTAATAGCCTTAATTCATTAAGGATCGATTGATATTCCATTTTTGAAAATATATTACTTGATATTTTTTTTAAAGTTACTCTAAATATATTTCTTATGATTTTGAGAAATATCATATTTTATATAAATTTTACGAATATGATCAATATGTTTATTTCTCCTTTTAAAATATATAGTAAGATCATCAAGGTAGATTGAATAACAATGCCAATAAAATAATCAAAGCTACATGTATAGCCATCTAAAAAATGGCACTTACATTCATTAAACCAAATGACATTCTGTTAAAAGTAAATGCTCATATTTGCATAGTAAAATAAGTCTTATGTCTTTCATCTAAATTTATAAATTTATGATTGTAATAAAAAATATGTCAAGAAAAGACATCATTTTAGATCTTGTAACTTGTTGTAAAATTTAATTAATATTAGGTAGAGGAAATTTATCTTTAACACTAACTCTATTCAAATCTCTAAAGTCTACACATAATTCAATGTCACCATTTTTCTTCTTAATAAGAACTAAGTTAGGTACCCAATCAGAACATCATATTAAAAAAATGACATGACTATCTAACATATTATCAAACACCTTATTAATTGTGTCTTCCAATAAGGGGCTTATTCTCTTGACCTTCTAACTAACATGTTTTATACCAAGTTTAATAGGTATTTCATTTTTGATGTTTTTAGTATCATAACCTTTTAGGTCTTTGTATTACCAAACAAAATTATTAATAAATTCTTTAAATAATTTAATAAATTAATTTATTCAAGAGTACATTAAATTATTAAATAAATAAATTTAGGATCTTTCTCAGTACCAATATTAATAGGAATAATTTTACCTATGATACTATTGGATGGTTTTCAATATATAATATTTTAGGTTGATCGTTCGGAGTGAACATTGATTCGAAGCTGACTCAACTAAGAGGCAATTTATTAGTGCTTAACTTAAATTAATCAACATAATTATGCACATAGTCATCATAATCAAAATAATTTAAAGAAAGAATAAATATGCTCATCACAATAAAAAAATACCAATTATCATTAAGATTAGGCACTTTAGGTTTAAAAATATCATAAAAAGAAAAATCTACAATTAGCTCACTATTACTCAAGGTAGGATTAAAAGCAAAACCAACAAGTTTATCAGCACAAGAATTAAATTCTCTAAGTATATGCATGATACTAAAAGATTGAAATCTCTTAAGAGGTTACCAAAATTTCTTAATATACCTATGGAGATGGGTGTGATTTATTTTATAGATTTTTCTAACTTATTTAATGACCAATTCTAAATTTATAAAGACCTTTAAATACTTAATATTTGATTTTATAGCCTTTTCAATACTTAAAAATAAAACTTTAAATTATGTTGTATTATTAGTATTATCAAATAATAATTTATAAGCATTGCAAAATATTTTACCAGCATGAGATATTAAAACAATTATGAAACCACTAACATGTTGCGAACAAGTTCCATCAAATAATAAAGATCATATAATATTTATAGAAAACTTTATTTATTGTTGTTATTTAGGTTCATCTAATGTCAATAAATCATAAGTACCAATTATATTTTCTATGTAAACAAGAATGGGTGGTATGGACTCTATGAGATTATTATTCCATTCCTTCTTATGCATAAATGAAATTTGATTGTCGATAGGAACCCATGTTGTATCTTTTACTATAAAAGCACTAGTTTCCTTAAACTAATATCTACTAATAACATAGCATAATTAGTATGGATATATAAATTTTGAACATTAGATGTACATCTAATTATTTCATCTTGGGCAATCTTAATAATAATATCATAAAAGTTACCATAACACTTATTTTGATGAGATTCAAAACCAATAATTTTTCTATTATCAATTTCGTAAGATATCCCTAATTGATCAATGATATATTTAGGCATTATGTTTTTAGAAACTTATATGTTGAGTATACAATTATGAATAACCTTGTCAACAATCTTAACATACACATAAAAGGAGGAATATACTTAGTATAAGGGTCAATGTATTGAGAAAAAACATAATTATGTCCATTATCAATAGATTCTTCTTGAAATCTTATTACTTTTTTAGAATTTGGATTTTTAATTACATCATTTATCTTATCACACTATCCAGATAGACCAACTTGCAATAAAGAGAAATCAACCTTGATTGTAGCCAAATCATCTATAATTCTATAAACACCAACATTAGGATGACAAATGTGAGTATAATTGTTTGGATTATAAAGAGGATACTGAGTTTTATTGAATCCAGTAGATAAAAGGTTATTTTATTGAGAATTTATAATAGAATTATCTGAATTAATAATATTATGCAAAATTTTACCTTTATATTGCACATAAGTTTTAGACAAATATGACTAGTTTTAAGTTATGTTTGAGTTATATTTTTGGATATAATTGTAATCCCTTTGCCTTGTTTAAATAGTATAAACATTACAAGTCTTGATGTTGTCTGAGGACTCATCAGAACCATACATATTTATATTATTAGTCACGTCAATGGCAATATTATCCTTTCCATAGATAAATTTTCTAAATTTTTTAATGGCTATACAAATGTTAGGGTCATGATCTAATTCATAAACATTACAATAATGAATTTTTTATTCATTTTTACTTTTATAAGGATTATAAGTCCTATATAAAGTAGAAGGCTTATCATTTAATTACTACTTGAAGATGACCAACTCATTTCTAAGATTATGAATATATTTTAATTTTTTTTTGTATTATTAGAATTTAAATATGTGGAAGCTCTATATTTAAAATCAACACATTTTAATTTATTTTCATACTCTATGAAGAAATTAATAATTTCATCATAATTTAATATATATTTTTCTTCTAAATCCATTTTATACTTTAAAAACAAAGCACTACAAAAATATAATTTAAATTTTAGATGGTTTAACATCATGAGAAATATTTTGACACAATTTAGTAAATTTGATTATAAAATAGTAGACTATCTCACCCAAATCAATATAAATATTAATAATTTCATTGATCAACTCTAAATATTATTTAGACTTGTTGAAACAAATATCTAACCAATATTCTATATCTTTCCAAGTAATAATTACCCTAGCAAGAAGACTAATAAAAGCTTGATAAACTTTATCTTCTAAAGTTTGCGAAAATAATCTAAGATTTTTTTTTTCATTAGTAATACCAAGAGTAACATAAATTAAATTGAAAAAATCTAAATTATCTTCCAAGGACTCACCATGATTTCATAATAATTTCAAGACGTTATGTTCTTTAAGCAAAGGTAATTTACTAGGATGAGTACCAATATTAATGGGATTCTCTTAAATATAAGGATTCATTAGAGGCTATTCATTATCTATGTTAGAATCAAATTCATTATCTATCACTTTTAATTTATATTATTGTTATACATACCTAGAATTAGGTCTTGAACTCTCTCTTCTAGGTGTTCTTCCATTGGAAGTTCTAACATGTTTCTCTACTTGAATAGGATGCTTTATCTTTGTAATTATATTAGAGTTAGTAGGGATAATAAAATCATCAAAAAATATATATTTAAAAAGAAAACAAGTTTTAAGTTAAGGATTACCAATCAAAATTTACTCCCATTCTCATTGAATGCGACAATTTTTTTCTTGAATATGAAATGAGTTTGATGACTAAGATCAACATACCAATCTATTTCAAATATTTCAAATTTTCTTCCCCAGTTATAGCATTAAAAATGTAATGCAAATCATAAGGTCTATTATACCAAACAAAAAGAAAAAGATTAGAATCAATATCTACTTGATCCTTAATAATATTAACTTTAAGTTGGATGATAAGAGGGGGATCACCAATATTCATGAGCAAAAAGGAATAAAATAAGAAAGAAGGATGGCAGAAGAAACATAAATAAGAAAAGAAAGATAAGATTTCTTAAGACTCCTCAACGAAGTTGTCAAGTTTGTTGATGTTGAAAATTATTATGTTAAAAAATCAACCCTTTCACCTATCACAAAAGTCAAGATGGAATCAGACCATTTAATCATAAGGGATCTATGGAACAAATATTGATCCTAAGATATGCATATGCATTTTTAATAAGTATGGAAATAAGTAATTAAATCAAACATTGAATTATGCATCATTATATTTTAAAAACTAAATAATTTTTCATTATAAAATTAGAATGAAATTAAATATATATGATCTAACCTATCCAATAGAGTAAAGCTTATGAAAGAGATAATATCTTGAATGAAATATCTTTAATCCATATAGTTTCTTATCAATCTCTCTCTTTATCAATTTCTTAATGTAACAATGTCTAAAATAAACTAAAATAAAAATAATGAAAAAAACCAAATGAAAAATAAAATAAATGAAAGTGACAATCGGATAAATAAATGGAGAAAAATTATCATAATCACTTAACACTATCAACTAAAAATGAAGAACTATCAAATAATGTACTAGGAATGATAACTAATTCTATAAATCTAATCAACAAATTTCACTAAAACAAATAATAAAACAAAATATAAATCAATAAAAAAACTTAAGAAACTTTCAAAAAACTTAACCAATAAACTAAGTAATTGAAAACTACACTAAAACAATGGGGAATGAACTATAAAAGATAAACTATAAACTAAAAAAAACTAAGTGTAAACAATACATAGTAAGTAAAAATCTAATCTAAAATAGAAATGAAATATATAGAAAAAGAAAAAGAAATTCAATTGTAAATAACGTAACCTGCACTAAATAAAAATAAAAATATTTAAAATATAATTAAAATCAAACTTAGAATAAAAATTAAATTACTAACAGAATCATAAAATGAACTATCTAAAATAGAAGTAAAAAAAATCTACTTAAAATAGAAAAAATCTATACGAGACTTGGAACAAGAATCATCTTAGAGGTGTATAAATTTAAAATTTATTGAGAAATAATAAAATGAATATAATTACAAACATGATCTTCAAATGAAAATCAAAGTACAATCATTATATTAACAATACACTACAAATTGTGAGGTATTCATCATTATTCAGATCAAGTACAAGAATTTATAAATATATAAATACATATATGCAATCATTAAATGATATTAATGTTTGATAATATTCAAATAATCAATTATAAATAAATAAATAAACTTAAAAATATCTACGTTATTTAAGCATATTACTTCATTGTTAGAAAATGCATTGTTTGGTCTATCTATAAATGATTATTTGATCTCAAAATATTTGCACATAAAAATAAAAGAGATGAAAAAATTTCAAACTTAGAAGAGCTCTTGATAATTGTATGTTTCTACCTTATTATGTGTCATCAATATAATTATAAAGTAATTCTCTTTTGAGATAATTATGAATCAAGTTACAATAAACTTAAGTTAGTTGTAGTTATAAAATAATTGATTTTTAAAAAGAAAATTACTTATAATTAATTTACTTTATAAATTATAAAGTTTATAACTTAACTCTATTGAACTTAAAGTTCATGAGATTAAATAATAATATAGATTAAATGACCATTTATAATGAATGAGCCCTTTGTATTTCTTTAACATTTATTTATACAATTAGCTAAGTATGTATATAATAAAATAATCTATAAACACTAACATTAAATGATCTAAATCTATTTTAACATTATAATTCATAAACTAGTATTTATCAAATAATAACAAACGATCAAATTAAGCATAATAAAAATGTATGAATACTACTTTTACTAAAAATGAGCTTCAATGTTGCCATATACACCAACCATATTACCACCAAAAATACATCCATCAACATATTGTTAAAATTTATATGACTTTGTATTTCATTTTGTTGGTATACTAGTATATTATTCCCATGGATACTTTACATTTTTCAATACAAAACTTATTTCAAATTCCTATCAACTTATAACTGATTGTAAATTCTTCATGAACTATGCATAAAATGAATTTGGAAACCATACAATCAAAGCCATTTTACAAATGTAAACATACCAACAACAAACTATACTATAACTGACAAAGATGCCAAAACATGATACTTCAAAACAGATTTTAACAACTATTATCTAATATAGCCAACTTTCAACACCAAATCTTTTCCAGGAAGAAAATGGGCTTTATAACAATTTGATACAAAAATGCTATATTATCACTATCCACAACCAGAACCTATTTGTGCCAAAATCTCAATTGAGCCAATCAACTGAATTGATTTTGTTTATCTATTGAATGTAATGTCGTAACCCGCAATTTTCAAGTTATCAAAAAATTAATTTTTAGAAATTATGCTCATGGATTCCAACCTTATGTCATTCAACAATCATGATTGTGTAGTACAACTGACTCTATTATGCACCTTCCAATAATGATTCAAATGAACCTTTACGTAAATAAGAATACAAAGCTTAATTAATAAACTTAAAGGCCAAATATTTTAGGATCAATTTAATTGTTCACATGAGATTAAAAACAATGATAATAAAATTCTAGGAATCTAAAATTATTAACAACCTTAATCAACTATATCAGCTACAACATACTAATTCACAAAACATTAAAACATCTTGCTTTGAAAGGAAGATACAAACATATTTAAATTTTGAACTCCATGTTAGTGTTTCAAATAATAATATTAATAAATTTACTTGATCTCATTAGTGGAAACCTTGACTATAGCCACAAACTGTATCACCTTACTCACTAAGTAAAATCAAATAATCATTTACTTTGGTTACTTAGCATAGGCACGCGACAACCAAGACACTTGTGTAATTTCCACTATCTAACCAATAGGGTTTACTTATTAATGGATTTTCATGGCTCATTAACCATTGGATTAACCATAATTATTCATATTAAGGCATATTTATTCTATAATGAAATGAAGAAACATAATCATTCGATCATATAACTACCTTATTTAATATCTCTTTTTTATCTTTGGTGATAAACAACATAGAGTCAACATAGGAATGACTAATTTCATTCCCTTGTGCATACTTTATAAATGACATACACTTATTATTTGAACATTATTCGAGGCAAAATCATATTACTATTATGTTGTAAGAATCTATCTTTAATAATTTCATATAAACAACTTTTTAAATAAATATTCAGAGAATATTCCTTAACTACCAAACTTTCATTGGTCATAACATGTTACGAAAACCTTAATAAAAATGACAATCACTTTCCACAAGTTCACAATCCAAAAATATTAATTAACACTACATAGAGTATACCTTAGTCATGGATCCTCGAGACTTAACCAAGTCTTTTCACTATTAACGAAAGTCCCATTTAGTATTATGAAGGTATTTGAGTATTTTAGATATGAATACTAATTTGATACATTAAAACAACATATTATAATTTTATATCTATAATTAATTTATTCATTATGTGTTCACATTGAAATAATCCACAATAAAGTTTCATTTCTATAATGCTTAACTACAATGTAAAAATTGTACACAACTGAGTTATAACTTTTGTTAATTTTAATTCAATATCTAATAACAAGTTTGGCTTATGTCAATTTTGTTCACCATTCCATTTTTAGTCTATGAAAGTCTTATATGAGTGATGAATAATTGACATTACTCATCACAAATATAATGATTTCATGATTTAAGAATGACACAATAACTATAAAGAAATCATACTCAAATATCAAATGCAATAGTAAATTTATAAGCATTACAAGATTATGGATCAAGATAAATATTTCCATTTCCTTTTGCCATACCTTCTACTTCTTGAAGTCAAATAAAAGTGTAATACAATAATAACACATTGAACATTATAATGAAAATTAACTAATGAATACCATAGAAATCCATAACCAAATTTACTATGAATTGAATTCTTAACCCAACATAAATGAAATCGACCTTAAACATTGAAGAAGTTATTAGGACTCTACAAAATTCAAATGAAATATAATATTTCAATAAAGCCACAACCTAGACTGTATACATTTCGATGAGAAACTACAAATTAGAATGACTTGCCTTATACATAATTAATTTTTATATTATATGAAATTGCATCAAAATAAGAGTAAACTAAACATGTAATATTGACCACAGTGTTAGCATGATATCAAAGAATTAAACCATCTTAATATTAAACAAGCTCATATCAAATTATAGATAATGAACAATACACTTTAGGTATTTAACAACCAACAATCCTATTTAGTTCCTTTACCAAGTGAAAATATAATGCAACATAACTCAAAGATTCTCATTCAACTTAAATAAGTATGCAAGGTTGTGACTCTGCATAATTTAATTATGTAATCAATTTATAATATTATATATAACTACTTATTTAAGAAAATGACAAACACATAGTCTTTATAGACTAACAAAAAAATTAAATTGATAAGATTAAGGTAAGTAGAAAACTAGTAACTTACATGGGAAACATAATTTAAAACATAAAATATGTTTACATTAGCTTAAAAAACATATACATTCAAGCAACTTGAAAAGATAAAATATAGTGTAAGCTTTCCTCATTTTTTAATAATCAACTTCAAACTAATGTCAAATGTGATGAACCATATAATAATCTATTATAATTAGTAGTAATCTTGTTTATTTTATATGAGAATGAATAATAGAATGGAAAACCCTTCCTATATTATACTAATAGAATATAAGATAAAAGTCATAAAATAAGCATGCATAAAAATCTACCCCAGATTTTGATCAAGTGATAATAATAAAGTTGAAAGTCCACAAACCCTTTTTATTGCAAGAATAAAATATATCTTTTGACTGTTATCTCAATGATTCCATGTTTATAATACATTTCCATAAGCTATTACAAAACATAAATATGTAGAAGATACTAAATCTAACATCCAAATGAACAATAATCTTCTGCACGCTATTTCTTCTAAAATGAACCAAACTATATGTGGGCTCCCTACCCACCCCAATCATCAATTGGGAAGGGGAGAAAACACCCAATAACAAAACTCAAACATATAGGGTAATACTTTTAACATTGATGCAAATGAGATTCCTAGGTGTAGTTTTAGGGTTTCATAACAAGATTAATAAAAGGATTTAAAAATCAACAAATGATAAATAAAACATAGATGTTATCAAACCCTAATGACTTTATACATTATTACAAATACCCAACATCAAATATAGTCAAATAAATAAATATTCAAAATTATTCAAACCATCAAATAAGTAGACCTTTGAATTCATTAAAAACAATAAAATTAGCATACATTTGAATCATTTATTTCATAATTTCACATTTACACCTTCCAAGGGCAAGGTATAACTTAAAACTTCTCCCTACTAAGATTTTCCATTACTATTTCTCCAAATAAAATAACTATTTTTTGTCTATTTAGGATATTTTTACATGATTCCAAATTGTAAGTGCATTTTGTTTAAAACTTGCAAACACCCAATTCACATTCATGCTTTAATAAAAATCCCAAACTTGTTATTCTTATAATGTGGCAAATCTTAGAATCTAATTATCAACTTCCTTGCTCTCAGATACTTCCTCCCACTTCATCATCCTCCATAGTTTTCCAAAATAATTTATTTTTAACAATTTTTCTACTATACTCACTAGTTGTTCCATCAGATAGAACTAATAATTCTACCAAGTGGAACTCAATAAACACTATTTAGCTAAAAATTCCATACCTAGATTCTATGTGTATGTCAACAAGCCCCAAACCCTTTTTGACTTACATGCTACCAAAATTCACATGCACATCTTCACAAAACAATCGAGTATCTTCAAAACTAAATAAAACCCTAATCAATAGATTTTCAAATTAAGTTAACTGACCACATCATTACTATGGTTTGAGTTGATTAACCATCCATCATAATAATGCCATCGACCTAAGTCTCCAAAACTTATGGATTGAATATTTAACCATAATTAATACTATGGCCCCTCTTTGTTTCATCTCCTAGTATTTTTAAGGCTATGGACTAAACAACAATGTAACTCATACCTTCAAATGGTCTTATAAACTAAAGCATTAAGAAACTATCAAAGGTATTAATGACCTCTAACTTCCTTATTAAATGTTTAGAGATATCAGACTTCCATTCATAATTTGTACAAGGATTTATTGATTGGTGTTAGAATGATACCATTCTTAGCCCTATGCTAGATGATTGTTTTAAGAATATAACAATTAATCTAAAATAATAAATAATAGAATGAAGATAAATAACTAAAATTTACAAAGGAATATACAACATAACTCAAGACAAAAAGTTAATAAAAAGATGTTTTGGCTCAAGTTTTGATATTATTTGCATCATGCTTTTAAATCTTCGTGTGTGTTCCACCTTCATCATTACATGCCTACTCTCCTTCCCAACCTAACTCATACCAAGGTAAAACCTACAACCATGAAAACCAAAGTCATAAAAAATACCTTCTCTCATATAAATATATCAATTATAAATAAAAATAATCTTGAATTAATCATTTAAACTCAGTCTAAAATAATACCAATGTTATGAAAATCATCAAATGTTCACAATGTAGTGTCAACATAACATAACAATATAAATAAATGTTCATGATCATAATGTTAGGTAGGTGTAATCTACACATCCATCCTCTCTTAAGAATGGCACCATCCTTGGGGCCTAAAATAAGTGAGGATAGTGATGCTAGAAAATACTTTCATCTTCCCAGATAACACTTATTTCACCCATCTAATCCTATTGGATTAAAACTTGCTAAATTTTTTTGTTTCACAAATTAATGTTACACTGAGCCAATATCTTGATGGGCTCTAGTTGAATCATTTCCTCATCTTTCACCTATAGGTTATTCTAATATTGAATATGATATAAATCTAAAACATATTTTATTATCAAAGCTACATGAAAAACATCATGTATTCTAGATATTAAAGGAGGAAGAGCTAGACAATAAGCCACCAGGATGATCTTTTCTACTATATCAAAAGAATTGACATAATATGGTGCTAGTTTAAAAGCTTTTCCAAACTTGATTGAGATTTTTTGGGGTCTTACCATCAAAAATACCTTATCAAAAATATCAAATTCTCTATGTGCTCTTTTTAAATTAGCATAGCTTTTTTTATTAATTACATACAACTTTTAACATTTGATGTATGATATCCATTTACTCATCAAACTCTTTTAACATTTTTAGGCCTAAAAACACTCAATTTTATTAACTATCCTAACCCAAAAGTGTTCTACACTTTCGCCCATATAAGGCTTTGAAAGGTGCAATCTTGATTACAAAATGATAGGTATTATTATAGGCTAAATATACTAAGTGGAGAAAATATTCTCACTTATATTGTTGATCCATGGCATACATTCTTATCATATATTCAACAATCATGTTCAACCTTTCAATTTGACTATCTATTTTTGGGTGATAAACAAAAATTTACCTTGGTAGTAAAGGCATCCATCATAGTTTGTAAAAATCAAGTAGTAAACAATTTATCTCTATCCGATATTATCACTTTAGATACACCATGAAAGTGGACCAATTTTCTTACAAACCTCTTATAAATAATGGTAACATCATCCACAATGTTTCCTGCAATGAAATGTGCAACCTTAGTGAGTTTATCAATCGCCATCAATATTTAATCATGTTTATTTCTAGATTTAAGTAATACTATGATAGAATCCATTGATATCACTACCTATTTCTTTTCAAGATTAAAATGTGGATAAAGTAATCCTATACGATGGCCATGTTCAAAATTTACATGCTGGTATTCCAAACATTTGGCCATTAATGCATCCACATATTTATTCATGCCTATTCAAAACTACAACTTTTAAGCTCTTGTGTCATTTTTGTGATACCAATGTGAGCATAATAAGGTGTTACATGCACTTAATTTAAGACCTATTTTCTCAAATTCCCTGAGATCAAAACATAAATTATACCCTTGTGTCTTAGTAGACCATCTAGATCCATTAAAAAGTTAAAATTAGAACTTTTTGATCCTATATCAACACATATTTTTAGGCATATTGAGTCTATTTTTTGATATAATGACATAGAATCCTTGAAATTTAATCTCACAATAAAGATAAAAAAATGTAGGTCTACCTAATTAGAGTATTGATGACTCTATTATATTTTCCCTTCACATAATTTATATCAATATCAAAATTACTGTTAAATTTCATTCACCTTCTTTGCCTTGTATTTAGCTCATCTTGAGAAAACAAATACAAAAGACTTATATGGTAAGATTTTATTTTGAAATGCTTCCTTAACATGAAATGATTTCACTATTTGAGTGCATGGATAACAACAACTAGCTCCAAATTATGAGTTTAGTAATTATGCTCATGAGTTTTGAGCTTTATATACTATAAGCAACCACCTTACCATCTCGAGTCAAAACAACACTAATACCCACTTTACAAGCGTCAACCCAAATTTTAAACTTATTAATTGGGCATCGTATAACCAAAATAGGAGATGAAGTGAGGAAACTTTCATATCTTGGAAAATTGATTCACACTTAGGAGTCTAGTCAAACTTCTTTCCCCTTTTTTGTAAGGAAGTTATAGGATTTGCAATATTTGATAAATATTGCACAAATCTTTGATAGTAACCAGTAAGTTGCATGAAGCTTTGAAATTCATGCACATTATTATGAGTTAGCCATTTATTAACAGTTGAAATATTTGAAGGGTCTACTGCAAGGCCATATTGATAAATTATATATTCCAAGTAGTGAATTTCTAATTGAAAGAAGGAACACTTGGACAATTTTTCAAATAACTTATGTTACCCTAAAGGCTAAAACACCATTATTAAGTGTTGTTTATGTTTTTACTCATTCCTTGAGTAAATTAAAATGTCATCTAGGAATGCTATAACAATTTTTCAAGATAATCTTGAAAACATTATTCATTAAATTTATGAAAGTTGTTAGTGCATTAAATAGACCAAAGGGCATAACCACAAATTCATAACATCTATATCTAGTTCTAAAAGCTATTTTATGAACATATTCATCTTTGATATGGAGTTGGTGATACCTCGATCGAAGATATATCTTTGAAAATATGGTTGTTCCTTTTGTCTAATCAAAGAGATCATCTATTCTAAGAATGGGATACTTGTTCTTAAGATTAAATTTGTTTAACATTAAATAGTCAATGCATAGTCTAAGAGTTCTATCTTTAATTTTAAAAAAGATTACAAGAACTCCCCAGATGACACACTAGCACATATCATTCCATTATCCAATAGTTATTATATCTGAACCTTAAGTTATCTTAGATCTAATACATTCATCTGATAATGTTCTTTGGATATTGGTGTAACACCAGGGATTACATCATTTACAAAGTTAAATTTTCTCTTAAGAGGCAATCTGGGTAGTTCTTCTAGAAAGACATCCAAAAACTCATCTAAGATAGGATATTCTTGGAGAATAGACTTTATTTATTTAAAAATTTCATTTAGCTTAATGGCATAGACCTAACATCTTTTTTTGATAGCTTTCTTTAGTTTCAAGGCTAAAAGTATCCTTTGGGTTGCAGGTTTGAAGATTCTTTGGATTAGTATAGGTTTACCTTCTTCATCTAAGCATTAGGTCTTCTTATTATAGCAATTGAACTTATATTTATGCTTTTGTAACCAATCCATGCCTAAGATAAGATCATATGATTCTAGAGGAGCAACGAACAAGTTCACGCGGGTCTTAAATATTCCTAAATCAAGCTCAACTTACTCAAAACATTTTGAAATAACCACCTTTTTCCTAGTGCCAAACTCTACCTACCATTCTTATCTAAGTTTAGATGGGTTGGTTTTACATTTTAAATAACTTTTAGGAGAAATAAAACTATGAATTTATCTAGAATCAATCAAAATTATGAAGTAAAAGTAAAAAATTATACCTCGATCTCAATAGGAGTTGACTAAAAATCTATATTTTTATTATTTATAGCTATGTAGACCTGGTTATCACCTTTTAGTTTAAGGAAATATTTTTGGCATTGGTTGTCAATGCATTCATAACATGTTATATAAGTCTTGGTTGGAAGAGGGATTGTATTAGCTCCTGCGGCAAGTCCATAAAATCTTTATTGATTACTAGTTTCAACATTCTTCTTAACAAAAGTGTGAGGTTTAGAACTATTATTATTCTAAAATTTTCCTATAGAGCTGTGATTATTTCCAACAGTCTTCTTTTGATCATTTATTTTGAATTTTTTACTCAAAGGAGGAATTGTTCATTTAGGCTTATTTTGTAGCCTATTTTCCCAAAAGTCTTGTCTTTCCTTCTAATGAGACTTCTCCTTTTCTTCAACATGATGTGCTAATTCCAAATTAATGACTAATGTTTTTGGGTTTGTCATGTTCACATCATGCATGAACACTTCATTTAAACCTAGCTTAAACTTGGTAACCTTAGTTTATTCATCTTGCATGTAATTCACATGTTGTAGAAGTCCCATAAACTTATTTTCAAATTCTAAAAATGTCATGGTTCCTTATTTCAACAACTAAAATTCAATGATTTTTTGCTCTTTATAACTGTTGTTCAGATACTTTTTTTTTGAAATATTTCTCAAATGTCTCCCATTAAAGAGTCATAAAATCATACCCCTTAAGAACACACAACTGGTTCCACCATAAGGCAACATCACCTACCAATTGATAAGCTCCTATACGTGCTTTGATATTAGAACCCATATTATTTAGAGTGAAATACTTATGTAAATTAATCATCTATGCCTCAACGATATCACTAGTGTCTTCACTAGAAAATATAGGATAAGGAAGCTTTTTTAACTCCTTTATGATGGGTTCCACAAATTTATGTTGCCTTGGATTCACATCATGAATCTTTTCTTCCATCCCACCTTATTGTAAACTCTCCAGATTGGTCAACCTTTCAACATACCCTTCCATTTGCTCTTGAATATTATGCAATTCACCCAAAATATCATACAAAAAAACATTATGTTCCTTAGGAACATGTTGTTCAAGGTTATACCAATTTCTAGCATCGCTGCCATCATGATAAACATTAGCATCAACATATGCATACTCGTCCAGATAATGATTATCAACCATATCACTTTTGACATTCTGGTTTTCTTAGATTTCTCTAGTTCTTATCATCCTAGGAACATTTAAACATACATATTTAGACAAATATTCACAAAAAAATTTCTTTTTTGGAGTTAAACAAAGGCTCTAATACCACGTCATAACCCCTAAATTTCAAGTTATCAAAAACCTATTTTTCAAGGATTATGCTCATGGATTCTGACCATATGTCAATCAACAACCATGATTAGGTAATACAACTAACTCTATTACATGCATTATAACAATGATTAAGATGAACCTTTTCATAATGAAGAGTGTGAAGCTTTACATATCAACTAAAAGGCCAAAGCATTCAAAATCAATTTAATTATTTAATTGAGATTACAACAATCATAATAAACTTTTGAGAATTTAAAATTATTAACAACCTTAATCAACTGTATCAACTACAATAGACTAAGTCACAAAACATTCAAACATCTTTCTTTGAAAGGAAAATACAAACATATTTAAACTTTGAACTCCATGTTAGTGTTTCAAATAAGAATTTTTATTAACTTTACTTGAGCTCATTAATGGAAACCTTGACCATAGCCACAACCTGTATCACCTTAATCACTAAGCCAAATCAAGTAATCATTTATTTTGGTTACTTAACATAGACACAAGAATAACATGCCACTTACGTAATCGCCACTATCTAAATGATAGGGTTTAATTATTAGTGAATTTTCATATCCCATTAACCATTGCCTTAACCACAACTACTCATTTTGAGGCATAGTTATTCCATAATGTAATGAAGAAACATGATCATTCGATCATATACAACTACCTTATTTAATATCTCTTTTTATCTTTGGTCATAAACAATATAGAGTCAACATAGTAACAATTAATTTCATTCCCTTGTGAATATTTTATAAATGAAATGCACTTATTATTTTAACATTCTTTGAGGCAGAATCATATTACTATTATAATGCAATGACCTATTTTTAATATCTTCATATAGCCAAAATTTTAAAATAAACATTTACATAATATTCCTTGGCTACCAAACTTTCATTGGTCATAACAAGTTACAAAAACCTTAACGAAAATGACTTAATCACTTTCCACAAGTATGCAGTCCAAAAATATTAATGAACACTACACAAAGTATACCTTCTTCAAGGATCCTCTAGACTTAATCAAGTCATTTCACTATTAATAGAAGACCTATTTAGTATTACAAAGGTATCCCAATATTCTGGATATGAATAATAATTTGATACATCAAAACTACACATTCCAATTCCGTATCAATAATCTATTTATTCATTCTGAGTTCACATTGAAACTAATCACAATAAAGTTTCCTTTCTACAATGCTTAACTACATTGTAAAAATCTAACACAACTGAGTCATAACTTCTACCAACTTTAATTCAAGAAATAAGAACTTTAAACTATATCAATTATGTTCACCATTCATTTTTTAGTCTATGAAAGTCTTATATGAGTGATGAGTAACTGGTATTACTCATCATGAATATAACAATTTTACGATTTAAGAATGACAAAATAATTATAAATAAATCATATTCAAATATCAAATATAATAGTAAATTTATGAGCATTACAAAATTATGGATCAAGATAAATATTTCCATTTCCTTTAACCATACCTTCTACTTTGAGAAGGAAAATAAGAACATAAAAAAATAATAAAACACTGAACAATATAATGAAAATTGGCTAGTAAATACCAAATAAATCCATAACCAAGTTTACTATGAATTCCATTCTTAACCCAACATAAACGAAATTGATCTTAAACAATGAAGTAATTCTTAGGACTCTACATGAGTCAAATGAAATATAATATTTCAATAAAGCCACAACTTAGACCGTATACATCTAGATGAGAGATTAAAACTTAGAATGACTTGCCTTATACCTAAGTAAGTTATATATCATATAAAAATACATCAAAATAAGATTAAACTAAACATGTAATATTGACCATAGTACTAGTATGATATCAAAAAGTTTAAACTATCTAAATATTAAACAAGCTCATATCAAATTCTAGAGAACAAACAATACACTACAAGTATTTAACAACCAAAGACCCTATTTAGTTCCTTTACCAAGTGAAGATTGTTAGGGTGTGGAGCTAAAAGCTTCACCAAGGAGCAGACTTAAACAGGTTCGGGTCTACACAGACACCAGTGTCGGTCAGGAGCGACCGACGTCGGTCAGTTGCAGTTGCAGAGGCGCCGACGTCGGTAGTATGGTCGATTGGCGACGGTCACAGGCGAACAGGTAGGAACCGACGTCGGTTACCTGTGTGTCCAGAAAGTGATTTTTAAGGACAGAAGCGAGTGTTTGCATGATGAGTTTGAGTTGTAGACTTAAGCTCACGTCTCTATTATTAGCAATATTAAATTTAGAGCCCTTGTTCAAGAGGCTTAACTATTTTTTGTAAGTGCATGCTCAAGTTTACTAATTCTATATGTAGGAAAGATCTTCTTAGCTTAGTGGGTGAGTATGAGTAGAACATTGTGAATGTTTGAAGGACAGTACTGAGTTGCATCAATCTAGGTTGTTGGAATTGATTGTACTTGAGAGAGAGATCTCTTGAGGACTAGAGATCTAGTGAGAGATCTTGTGTGCATCTGAGAGAGGTGTGGAAGAAAGAAGTTTCTTCAATTGTATTCCTTTTGTAAAGAGTTTTAATACAAGTTTTCAGGGTGGTTTCTTGTATCTCTTGTTCTGTGCTATTTATCATTCTAGTTACTTATCTATTTGATTGATTTCCACATTTATTGCTTTCACAAGTGTAATCTAGTGTTGGTTGATCCCCAACAAGTGGTATCAGAGCTCAAGTTCACTAACAGGTGGTTTAGATCTGTGTAGTGTGTTTGGATTATAGGTTGCTCATAGGGGTTTCTGCAGGGATTTCTATTTGAGTGGGAGAAGCAATGGCAGAAGAAAGTAAATTGAGAATGGAAAATTTTAATGGCAAGAACTATCAACATTGGAGAATGCAGATAGAGGACTATCTATATCAGAAAGATCTTTACTTATCGTTAGGTGGGATTGCAAAGAAGCCCAAGGACATGGAGGATGAAGAATGGGAAGTTCTTGACAGAAAGGCTTTGGGGTCTATAAGACTGAGTCTTGCATCCATTGTGATAGCTAATTTGTCACAGGCAAAAACAACGGTAGAGTTAATGACTACGTTAGCAAATTTGTATGAAAAACCCTCCGCTTCTAATAAGGTATATCTTATGAAGCAGTTATTTAATTTGCATATGCAAGAAGGTGGATATGTATCAAATCACCTGAATGATTTCCATGGTATTGTTAACCAATTAAGTTCAGTCAATATTGTATTTGATGATGAAATAAAAGCTCTTTTAATTTTATGTTCTTTGCCTGAAAGCTGGCATGGCTTGGTAATGGCAGTTTCTAATACTGCATCTGCTTCAAATATTTTGAAAGTAGAGGATGTTGTTAGTGTTATCTTTAATGAGGAAATTCGTAGGAAAATCATAGAAGAGACATCTGGGAACGCTTTAAATCTCAAGAGCAGGGGAAGGCAAAAAGAAAGGAGCAAGAGGAGATCAAGATCTAAATCTAAGGGAAGAGGCAGATCCAAATCCAGGAATGGCAGAAGGCCACAATGCTAGAACTGTGGAAAGTTGGGGTACATAAGCAGAGATTGCTGGTCAAAGCCTAAGGAGGAGAATCAGCACAAAGGAAAGGAAGAGGCAAAGGTTGCAGGTATTGCACAGGATGCTCTAATTTTCTCTTTGCATAATAATATAGAATCTTGGGTATTAGATTCTGGTGCATCTTTCCATGCTACCCCTAACAGAGAATATTTCAGTGACTATATCCATGGAGATTTTGGAATAGTGTACTTAGGGGATGATGAGCCTTGTAAGATTATTGGCAAAGGTAAAGTGTAGCTAAAGATGCAGAATGGCAACACATGGGTGTTGAGAGATGTGATGCATGTTCCTAGTTTGAAGAGAAATTTGATTTCTGTAGGTAAGCTAGGTGATGAGGGTTGTACAGTAACTCTCACAACAGATTATTGGAAGGTGACCAAGGGTGCACTTGTTATGGCCAGAGGTAAGAGAGAAGGTACTCTCTATTTGTGTAATTGTGTTACTAACAAATCTCCTTCTGTATTATCTACTTCAGATGTGGATGCTAAATTGTGGCACTCAAGGCTTGGCCACATGAGTGAGAAGGGGATGTCAATTCTTAAGTCTAAAGGTATGCTTTCAGATTTGAAAAGTATGGATCTAGAATTTTGTGAGCATTGTGTATTTGGAAAATAGAAAAGGGTTAGTTTTCTCAAGACTGGGTCTACTAAGAAAAGGCAGAAGTTGCAGCTTGTTCACACAGACGTGTGGGGACCGGCTCAGGTAGCCTCTATTGGAGGATCACGGTACTATGTTACATTCATAGATTATGCTACAAGGAAGGTATGGATCTACTGTATTAAAAATAAATCTGATGTTTTTGAGACTTTTAAGATTTGGAAAGCTATGGTTGAGAATGAAACAGGTAGAAGATTGAAGTGCTTGAGATCCGATAATGGCGGTGAGTTCTGCAGTCTTAAGTTTAACTGGTATTGTTACACACATGAAATCCATAGGCAAAGGATGGTTCCAAGGACACCTCAGTAGAATGGTATTGCTGAAAGGATGAACAGAACAATCATGGAGCGTGTAAGATGTATGAGATTGCATGCTGGGTTGCCCTTAGAGTTTTGGGTAGAAGCTGTTGACACTGCAGTGTACCTGATTAACAGAGGACCCTCTACAGCTCTGGATGGTGGAATTTCAGAAGAGGCATGGATAGGTAAAAAGGTAGATCTCTCATATCTCAAAGTTTTTGGTTGTGAAGCCTTTGTGCACGTAGATAAGGAAAATAGAAAGAAGCTTGATGCTAAGTCTATGAGGTGCATGTTTATTGGCTATGGCTCAGATGATTTTGATTTCAGATTTTGGAATCTAGGAACTAACAAGGTAATTAGGAGCCGTGATGTTGTTTTCAATGAAAAAGTGATGTATAATGATCAGATGAGTAAGCTGGATCAATCTGGGTAGAGCAATGGTGAATTGGACGAAGTTATGGTCCAAAATGAGCTCGCAAGAAAAAGAAATAATCACTTGCAAGAAAACACAGAGACCAACGTCGGTAGGGTAGGAACCAGCGTCGGTAGTACAGAAACCGATGTCGGTCATATAGAGACCGACGTCGGCCAGGAAGAACTGGTGTCGGCCAGTAACAGGTCTACAGGTGGCTGAGGTCGGTCACTGTCAGAGAATTTGGGTGGACAGCGTGTTGAAAATGAGTTTATGACACCCATCAGGAGGTCAGAAAGGGTAAGTAAGCCTCCAATTAGATATTCTCCTTCCTTATATTATTTATTACTAACTGATGGTGGAGAACTAGAGAGTCTTGAAGAAGCATTATAGGTGGAGTCCAGGAGTAAGTGGGAGCATGGCATGGTTGAGGAGATGGAGTCCTTAAGAGAGAACCAAACATGGGATTTGGTTGAATTGCCAGCTGATAAGAGAACACTGAAGAACAGATGGAACTACAGGTTGAAGGAAGGTGAGGATGGATAGATGAGATATAAGGCCAGATTGGTAGTGAAAGGATTTGCACAAAAGCCAGGTATTGACTTTGGTGAGATTTTTTCTCCTGTTATTAAGATGACTTCTATACGGGTTGTATTGTCTTTGGTTGCTTTTGAGGATTTGCATCTTGAGCAGCTAGATGTTAAGACATCATTTCTTCATGGAGATTTGGATGAGGAAATTTACATGGAATAGCCAGAAGGATTTGAGGTCAAGGGTAAGGAGAAGTTAGTGTGCAGGTTGAAGAAAAGCTTGTATGGCCTCAAGCAAGCTCCTAGACAGTGGTATTTGAAATTTGATAGGTTTATGACTGAGCATGGCTACAGTAGGTGTCAATCTGACCATTGTGTATATTTTAAGAGATTTGATAACGGTAGATATATTATTCTATTGTTGTATGTAGATGATACGCTGGTTGTAGGATCACACATGCAGGATATCTCTGAGCTTAAGGCGAAATTAGCTCAAACGTTTGCTATGAAGGATTTGGGAGCAGCAAAGAAAATCCTTGGCATGAGCATTAAGAGAGACAGGAAAAATCACAGGTTGATATTGTCTCAAGAGGATTATGTGGACAAGGTGTTGAAACGGTTCAATATGCAGGATGCTAAACCGGTAAGCACACCTTTGGCTGGACATTTTAAGTTGAGTAAAGAACAATGTCCTAATTCACATGATGAGGTAGAGTACATGAGTAAGGTTCCATATTCTTCCATGGTAGGAAGTTTGATGTATGCAATGGTGTGTACTAGACCAGATATTGCCCAAGCAGTGGGAGTAGTAAGTAAGTATATGGCCAATCCAGGTAAGGAACACTGGAAAGCATTTCAATGGATTCTTAGATATCTGAGAGGAACCAGCAGTAGACACTTGTGCTATGGAGGTTCAGATACTTCTCTACATGGTTATGTAGATTTAGATATGGCAAGTGATTTGGATGGCAGGAGGAGCACCATAGGTTATGTTTTTACTGTAGGTGGAACGGCGGTTAGCTGGATATCTAAGTTGCAGAAGGTTGTTGCCTTGTCAACTACAGAAGCAGAGTATATTGCAGCCACAGAAGCTAGCAAGGAGATGATATGGATGACACGGTTCATGGAAGAGCTTGAAAGGGAGCATGGAAGTTGCAGATTGTATAGTGACAGTCAGAGTGCAATCCATTTGGCTAAGAACTCAGCTTTTCACTCAAGAACCAAGCACATACAACTAAGGTACCACTTTATACGGCAGGTATTGGAAGATGGTGAGTTGAAGCTGGAGAAGATTCATACAGATAGGAATCCTGCTGATATGCTAACAAAGCCAGTTATAAAGGAGAAGTTGAATCTTCATTCAACTTCTGTTGGTCTTCATGATTGAGTTGAAGATGGAAGAGCTAGAAGATGTTGCTGTACAGGTACTGGTGCAGCTGTTTATCTCCAAGTGGGAGATTGTTAGGGTGTGGAGCTAAAAGCTTCACCAAGGAGCAGACTTAAATAGGTTCGGGTCTACACAGACATCGGCATCAGTCAGGAGCGACCGATGTCAGTCAGTTGCAGTTGCAGAGGCACCGATGTCGGCAGTATGGTCAGCCGGTGACGGTCACAAGTGAATAGGCAAGAACCGACGTCAGTTACCTGTGTGTCCAGAAAGCGATTTCCAAGGATAGAAGCGAGTGTTTGCATGATGAGTTTGAGTTGTAGACTTAAGCTCGCGTCTCTATTATTAGCAATATTATTTTTAGAGCCCTTGTTCAAGAGGCTTAACTGTTTGTTGTAAGTGCATGCTCAAGTTTCTTAATTCTATATGTAGGAAAGATCTTCTTAGCTTAGTGGGTGAGTATGAGTAGAACATTGTGAATGTTTGAAGGACAGTACTGAGTTGCATCAATCCAGGTTGTTGGAATTGATTGTACTTGAGAGAGAGAGCTCTTGAGGAATAGAGATCTAGTGAGAGATCTTGTGTGCATCTGAGAGAGGTGTGGAAGAAAGAAGTTTATTCAATTGTATTCCTTTTGTAAAGAGTTTTAATACAAGTTTTCAGGGTGGTTTCTTGTATCTCTTGTTCTGTGCTATTTATCATTCTAGTTGCTTATCTATCTGATTGATTTCCGCGTTTATTGCTTTCACAAGTGTAATCTAGTGTTGGTTGATCCCCAACAAAAATAGAATGCAATTCAACTAAAATATTCTCATTTTACTCAAATATGGATGTAGGGTCATGACTATATAGAATTCAAATATGTAATCAAATTATAAAATTATATAAAACTACTTATTTAATCAAATGGTAAAGACACAGTCTTTATAGACTAAAAATGGAATCAAATCAACAAAATTAAGGTGAGTATAAAACTACTAACTTGGGAAACATATTTGAGCATATAAAATACTCTTGCATGGGCCTTATAAACATCTACATACTTACAAATTGAATAGATCAAATACAATGTAAGGTTTCCTCATTATTTAACATTTAAGTTGAAATTAATATCAAATGCAATGAATCATATAATCATCTATTACAATTAGTAGTAATCTTGTTTAATTTATATGAGAATGAATAATAGAATCAAGAACCCTTCCCATAGTATACTAATAAAATACAAGATACAACTCATAAACTAAACATGCATATACATTTACCCCATATTTTCATCAAGTGATAATATTGAAGTTGCAAGTCTATGAACCCTTTTTATTGAAAGACTAAAATATATCTTATGATGATTATCTCAACGAATCCATGTTTATAATAGATTTCCATAAGCTATTACAAAACATAAATATGAATAAGACACTAAATACATCATCGAAATGAGCAATAATATTTTGCATGATACTCCTTCCAAAATGAGCCCAACCATCGGTTGGGAAAAGGAGAAAATACCCAATGGTGAAACTTGAATGCACAGGGAAATCCTTTTAAAATTGAAGCAAATGAGATCATTGGGGGTAGGTTTAGGGTTTAAAAATAAGAATAATAAAATATTTTAAAAATCAATAAATGGATAATAAAACATAGATGTTACCAAACCCTAATGACTTTATACATTCTACCAAAGACCCAACATAAAATATAGTCAAACAACCAAACATTCAAATTTATTCATACCATTAAATAAAAAAACCTTCAAAGTTATTTAAAAAAATAAAATAAGGAGTCATTTGAACCATTTAATTCCTCAATTTACCTTTATGCCTTCCAAGGGAGAGGTAGAACTTATAGCCTCTCCCTATTAAGATTTTCCTAGGTCATTTCTTCAAACATAATAACCAGTTTAGGTCTATTCATGATTTTTTCATATGCTTCCAAACCATAAACATATTTTGTTTAAAATTTGAAAGCATCCAATTCACATTTTTGATTTAACAAAAATCTCAAACTTACTTGTTATTTGCATAATGTGGTAACCATTAGAAGTGAAACATCAACCTCCTTTCTCCTCATTACTTTATTCCACTTCGTCATCCTACATATTTAGTCAAAATAGTTTCTTTTTAACAATTTTTTTATTGTACTCACAAGCAGTTCCATCTAGTAGAAATACTCATTCTACCAAGTGGAAATCTAATGAACACCACTTAAAAATACTAAAAACTTCATGCTCAGATTTTGTAGACATGTCGATGAGTCCTAAACCATCATTGACCTATATGATCCTTATATTCACATGCACATCTTCATAAAATAATTGAGTAGTTTCAAAACTAAATGAAACCATAATCGATAGCTTTTCAAAATAAGTCAACCAATCACATAATTATCATGGTTTGAGTTGATTAACCATCCATCATAATAATGGAATCTACTTAAGTCTCCAAGACTTATGGTTTGAACATTACACCATGATTAATACCATGGTCCCTCTTTGCTCCATGTCGTAGTTCCTTTAATACTATGGACTAAACAATAATACAACTCAGACCTTCAAATATCCTTATAAACCAAAGCATTATAGACACTATCAAAGGTCTTAATGATCTTTGACTTCCTTATTAAATGCTTAGAGATGTTAAATTTCTATTTATAGTTTGTATAAGGATTTATTCATTTTTGTTAGAAAGATACCATTCTCAACCTAATGTTAGCTGATTGATTTAACAATATAACAATTATTTTAACCTTTTTGGGTTTAGCTATGTAAATCCTAAGTTAGATTAAAGAGCTAAGTTGTATTAATCAATGAAATAATATGCAATAGATAAACACTGATTTGTTACAAAATTTGACTTGCTTTGAATTTATAAAAATAGTAATAAATATGTGCAAATAGAGACTTATCTAGAAAACACCTATCATAGAAGATCTAAGTGATGAAAACTAGGTTATAGATAGATTTGACTATCATCAAGAGGGTCCATGAGTCAGATTATTCCCTAGATAGTATCACCCCACTTGGACTGTAGTGGCTCTAATGTCCTAAAAATGGTGCTAGTGTCTTCTTTATAGGATTGTTCTTAATTTTTGGGTGCATCTATGCCTGTGTTTCTAGATTTTATTTTTTCATGCATGAAGTTTGAAACTCTATTTTATGCTTGTAGTAGCTGATTTATGTTGCAAATGATAATCCTCCTTACAAGTATGGCATGAGCCAAAAATGTGTGTTCGTTAGTAGGATAGGATGGATATCCTCAATGCCTCGATGTGAAGAGAGTTTCCTACATACCAATACTTTGAGGAGGGATCAAGCTTGATGTAGTTCTCCCACCTAGTTCTTGGTGTAAGTACAATTCAATGATAGAATGATAGTGGTATTGAATGCCTTAAGTGTGCTTGAGATTAAAAATCTTTGAAATATGGGCTTAGGGAAGTTGTGGATGGTAGTATGTAGAAATATGATAGAATAGGGATTAATAACCTTGATTTTGCTCAACTTGTTTCTTGTTTGATTAGGATTTTTGCATCTATCTTACATCTAATAGAAAAAGGTATAATAGTATTATATTTATAGTGTTTCATAGTTTATGCAGATAATAAAATGTGCTTAGGCTGACCTTAAGAAGTTTACACATTTGAAAATATATCCATTCTAGAGAGTTAGGGAAAGGTACACTAACACCATGTTGGGGACACTAGCACCATATTAGGGACACTAGCACCGTGTGGCTCTAGTGTCCTAAATGTGTCTTTAGTATCCAACTAATAGGCTACTAAGCATAAAAGGCTAAGATATAGGAATGAAAGTTTGAGGCTATGTTTTGGTTGACTAGAGATGTTTGTGGTCTACACAATGGCTAAAAAAGTGTGATAAAGGCTTTAGGATAGGTATAGGGATAAGATAAGAATAGGTTATCTCAAACAACACTCTTAGCATCCAAATTTCACTTTTAGGTGATTACATTATCCTCACTTTATGCTAAAAATACAAAAAAGTGAAATGAATAGTATACTAGACTTACCTAGGAAGTGAAGCCTTTGTAGTTGAGTCTAAGTATGTTTATTGGGTCTGTGTATGTGATACATGATCCAAAGCATGACCGAAAATGAAACATGCATAAATCATTCCTTACTCAAGAGATATAAAAATGAAAGGACTATTCTAAATGAAGTAATTGCGTAAAGTTGAGTAAAGGGATGGGAAAGAGGAAAGGAATGAATACACCTCATTGGGTACACAAACCAATTTGATAACCTATGTGTGTGCAAGTAAAAAGTGGTTAAATCATTAAATATCTTGGAATAAGTTGATATCTTACTTAATCCTCATGTGTGGGTGGCTCAATAAATTAATCTAGTTTTGACTCCATCATTGCCCACCCCTGATTGGTAGATCATGACATGTGAATAGCTT
Source organism: Torreya grandis (assembly GCA_037957365.1). Lineage (NCBI taxonomy): Eukaryota > Viridiplantae > Streptophyta > Pinopsida > Cupressales > Taxaceae > Torreya > Torreya grandis. Next base: position 897,095 of record JARHVA010002418.1, read on the forward strand.
GGATTAGACTGTAAGTGTGTCTAACCCTCTTATGTGGGTGGCTTAATAACTCAAGTAGGATATGAATCCATAACTACCCATTCATGTATATTAGATGCATATGAAATTAAACTTCACAAAGTGATGAAAATGTGTAACTAGGTATATCTAATTATGTATATGAGCTCTATAGCCACTTAGGTACATTAGGCAATTTTGGGCCACTCAAGAATGCCAACCACTGTAGATGGAGTAAGGTATGAAACTAGTGACAAATTGGAATATGATAAAAAGTGTATACAACATATAGAATGACATGGAGTTTTCTATTCCATCTGATTGACCTATGTGTAACTAAGCATATGGAAACTATGTGCTATGCACATGCCCCCAATCTGATATTTGAGCCTACTGATTTAGTACTGAGTTATAATAATTAGATCCATGTATCTAAACTAAATGTGGGGATGATCATGTCACATATTATTCCATTAATCTGAGCAATTGATATGAATCTAAATTAAACTAGTGTGAATGTGAGCTAAATTTGAGCATATCTGTCAAACCTATCATTATATCTATGCAAATATGTATTGTAATTATTGTACCATTATAGGTAATCTAAACTTCCCTAAAATTGGGGCTACTAGATAGTATAGCCATGTATTTGATAGTAGTGCCATGTGGTGTTAGTGTCCTAATCTAGGTGATAATGTCTATCTGGTCTAAAATCTAAGTCTCTGAACTGCTTTTTGAGTCCTTATTTTTTTCCTATGTCTTACCTATGTCTAATTTATTAAAACTAAGCCATTTGTATTGAAAATTATCTATGAATAGTAATTTGAGAGCATGATCTATGTGATAAAACCTTATGAATGACCCCTCTTTTGAGGGTAATTATTGACCTATGCAAGAATTGTCTTCAAAATAAATAGCTATGCAAAATGTGTTAGTTGGAGCATATATGATAACTACATGATAATTAAATGTAATGTACAATATAACATTGGAATGTAAAATAATCCAAGCATAAATATGTAATGTAAGACATATATTGTATCTAGCATTGCATAAGGCTATCAATATAGATGTAATTAATATGTGTAACAATAAATCTAAGTATTTACCTAGGGGGATGGGGTATGATGTCCATCATAACACCCAAGTATGAAGGGTAGATGCATGAGGTCCCTCATGGCATCAAAAACTAGTGTGTGTAACAAGCAAAGGCATGTGTCATGGCCATGACACACATAAGAAAACATACATACAAAACACACGAGGCACATAAAATAAGTAAAGGGGCCATAATACAAGGGACATGAGCACATGTCACTAAATATAAGAATATAATACATATAAGGAAATGTTCAAATGTTCATATATGCAAGTAAAAAGCAAGTTGGATTAGAGCCACATAGAAGGACATGTTCAAATGTCTACATACACAAGCATGAAAACACACATAAAGGACATGAGCACATGTCCAAGGCAGACATGAATAAAAGTGGCATAGAGCCAAAAAAAATGGCATATTTAAATTCCCTCGAATAGAAGAACATAGGAAAACACAATCAAGTCTAAACTAGGAAAGCTAGAAATGAAAGTATGTATAGATGTAGTACAAATCTGTGTAAATGCTAGGATGTACATATGCTAAGTCTAAACTATTGATAGTCAGCAAAAAATATGATTATGAGTAGTAATAATCAATATCAAGATATATCAATGCATAAACTATAATGTAAGGAATGTAAGGATAGAACTTGGTAAAAAAACTATATATGAGATGCCCCCGAGTGGGTGGATGTATCAAATGAATAACCTTGGATCAGTGAATATGCCCCTAGTGGGTAGATGATATCAAGTCTAGATCAGTGTAGTGGACTTGAGTCCTATATGTAGTTTATAATCACTTGAAAAAAATAAGTGAAGTATATTTGTATGATAAAATTGACTATATTAAGATATCTAGCATATATAGTGTGTGGAAAATATAAGAAATGTAAACATACCAATGCATACAATTTGTAAATTATGTTTTATGAGTACTATTTGAATGTTTTTATGTTTTGACATGTTATATTATTTTTGTATTTTCTAGATAATAGGTACGTACAAGTAAATGAAAATAAATTATGTACAAGGAACAAGAGAGAAGAAAGTATGTACAAGAGGGTAGGAACCATACTAATTAATGTGTCTCATGGGAGACTCACTATCACCATGAATTATGTCAAATAAGGGAACTATGATCATGCATGCTATGTGAAAGGGTAACTATGATCCCATAATTTATTGTGTAGAGTAATCTATGTCTGTATCTACATGTGTAGTGATGCTATGTATCTGTGGCATTGATTGTGATGCCTTATGAATTCTAGCGGTCTTAAAAACCCATCTAGTAGAAGAAAAAGATATAGATGACAGGTTCCATGTGCTGAGAACCCTAAGAGCCCAATGATACTAATATCAGAATAAACTAAGTGGAGTAAGGTCCTCTAGAATCTATGACATATCTCTGATGCAAAGGTATCTCTAATAACAGTCTTTATGGGAGAGTATGTGTACATGTTGATGTCATAGGATTAAACCTCACCTAAAATAATGTATCTACTAAAATATATGATGTATGCATAGGAAATATACTCTAAGCTATAATTGATAACTATGAAATGTATTGTAATAGTGTTGGAACTATATTTTGTGACTATGATGGAATTATAACTGGTATATATATTTGAACTGCTTGTGGTATGGTAGAGGATACTAATATGGGAGACCCTAAAATTTGAACACTTAATTTGTGTGTATGTACTTGAGGAATTTGTGAAATATTGATGGGATGGATTAGAGCTATTATAACCATGACTTTCCCAATAACATATCAAATACACCTACACTAGGTACTACTAGGAATCCAACCTATAATGGAAGCACAATCTCCCTAATAGATCTCTGAATGTGACCACTAAAACCACTGATGACTATGTCTATGGGGAATATATCCTATTTTGAGTACCCCAAATGTTGTAAAAGTGCCATAGTGCACATGCTTATGCTTGACCTATTGTTAACCATAACACTCTAGATAAGATGATGATCTATGTATGCTCATATAAGTAGTGCATGTAAATATGTATCATCATCAACAATCTCCTACTTTGAGAATGTGATGAGTGGTCTAGGTAGAGATGTAGTATGATACATATCAATAATGTTATGTAATTATGTGCATCCTCTATAACAATATGATATGAAGATGGTGGTGAATGTGCCTGATATGTGTAGTGAATACCTGATGTGCCCCCTACCTTATTCATTGTGTGCTTTGGAAAAGGACCTAAGAATATATTTAGTGCCGTATCTTCTATTTTTTTTTTATTTTGATGCCTCTATGTGTGTACCCACATCAATAATATTAGACTTAATTAGATCTTATATATTTTACTCTAGGCTTATGCATCTATTTATTGTATGGCTTGGTGCCTTATGGTACTCACAGAATGCATTAAAATCATAGTTATTTGGAAGAGGCCATGTCATATCAACCTATTTAATGAGAGGTAGAGATATAACATTGAATTCTAAGAGATACTATAAAACCCACACTAGTGACTTTGGAAGGTTGGTCAAGGCTAGTTGCTGAGGAGCAGATAAAACTAATCTAGGAGATGGCTCAGAAGCTGCATTGACTATGGCCTTTGGATCACTCTTATTCTCTATGGACCTTGCCTTATATGGAGGTTTATTTGAACTCTTATTAGTTGATTCTGATCCATTGGTATACTTGAGTTTTCCCATTGATAGGAGCTTGACCTCTCTTTCTTTGACTATGTGGCATAAATCTGTAAATATAGGAAACTTCTTGAATAAGATAGCCTCGTGTAATGATGGTAAGAAATTTTGTTTAAAGATGTCCTAAATCTCTTTGTCTACCATGGGGCTAGTCAATTTTGATAATATAATCTTGTATCATAAGACATATTCTATGATAGGCTCATTTGACTTTTGTTTCAATTATGTCACTTATACATATGATATCTTATTACTGATGTTGATAGAGAAGTGTGATAAAAACATGTCAGTCAAAGGATTAAGTGATGTGATAGATTGATTTGGTAAATCATAAAACCATTGTAGATCATAATCATTTAAAATATATGGAAATAACTTCATGAAAAGCCATATGTTGGACACTTTCCCAAACATGCTACATGAAAATATCGAAGATGATGTTCTGGGTCACCCTTGCCATCATATAATGTAAGCTTGGGTGCCACAAAATTGGATGGAAAGGGAGTTTTTGCTATGTGATGTGCTAAAGGTGTATGTAAGAGAATATTAGAATCAAAGGCATGTGATGGCCTAATGGTTCCTTACTCAAGATGTAACACCTTAGCTTACAAAATATGAATCTTGTGCATAAGAGATTGTACATCTGGAGTGGAGGTACTAGCCACAAGAGGTGTAGTTGTCACTAAAGGTTATTGAATTACAATTTTAGGTTATGCTATCTGAGTTGGCTAAGTTAGCCCCATTGTAGGTGTAACAATGTTGTTAATTGGGGGAGTTAAAGATTGGCCATTGTTTATTTTGTTCTTTATTTCCAATATGTCTTGTAAAATTTGTGCATGATCAAGGGGTTGTTCTTGAATTCTATCTCTAAAGAATATCTCATCTTTGTTAATAATTATGTCATAATTATAAATTAGAGGGAAAGTGTCTTGATTTTCAATGTGTATATCATCTTACTCTTGGTTGTATTATTCATCTTCAAATGCATTATCTTTTAAGTCCACATAATAAAGGTGTGAAAGATGCATAACTAGAGTTATGATAGGTCTGTTATCCATGTTATAGGCTCAGATATAAATAATCTTAATATACTCTATAGGATTTCCACCTAATCTAACACTTCTTAATGGAAGAGAGAAAGCTTTTTTAGATGACATATAGTATATAAACTGGAATAGAGATGCTAAAAAAAATATATAAAATCTAAAAAATTGAAATTAGATAATGAAAATAGGAAAAATAAGAATATAAACCCTAAGAGCATCTAGGGTTAGGGTTTTTATCAAAGTAAGGTTACTTTGAAACAATTTAAATCATATTTAAATAAATGAAACCCTAATGTGAGATTTATTTAATGAGCTAGCTTATTCCAAAAAATTATAAAAATAGAATTATGTAACCCTAATTTAATGCACAAAAAATTAGAGAATACAAACTAGGGTTTTCAATAATATTTGAAATAAGTTGGGTTGACTAAATATTTTAACCTTTTTAGGTTTAACTATGTAAATCCTTATTTAGATTAAAGGGATGAGTTGTCTAAATTAGTGAAATAATATGAAATAAATAACCACTGATTTGTTATAGAATTTGACTTGCTTTGACTTTCTAAAAATGGTAATAAATATGTGTAAATAGAGACTTATCTAGAAAACACCTATCATGGAAGATCTAAGTGCTAAAAACTAGGTTATGGACAAATCTGAGTGTTGTCAACAAGGTCCTCGAGATAGATTCTTCCCTAGAAAATAGTGCCCCATTTGGACAATAGCATCATGTGGCTCTAGTGTCCTCTTTATAGGTGCTATGCCCTTAACTATTGGCATGTCTAGGAATATATGTAGCCAACTTGTGGATTGCATAAACCTTTTACATATTATTTTACTTTTCTATATGTACTTATATGCTTAGTAGGTTAGCTTATGGGTTGTCTATGGGTTTGGTAGACTATATATGAGAGTTACGGTGAGTTGTTTATCATCATATTGGAGTATTCATTTCTTATTACAAACATTTAAGAGGTTTCTCCCTCAAAGTGGCTTATATATTATTGATATTTTATGCTATATTTCCATATCATTATAATATATTACTGTTATTATGCTTATTTAGTGAATTAATATCATTACAAGTGGTATCAGAGTATGATTTGGGCCATAATTAGGTAAAAATCCTTAGATCTTAGAATTTGGCTATATATCACAAATAGTTGTGAATTTATCTACAATTATTTTATTGGAGGTGAAAAAATATTCAAGTAATATTTAATTAAAATTTCAAATCATTTTCATCTATTTTTCAAAATTTATCTCCATTTTAGAGTTTTTCATAAATTTACTGCATGGCTCACAATTTGTAGAATTTTTCAAATTTATTTACATCTTTAGAAAGCTTGGAAAAAATTAATTGGGTTTATTATTTGATATTCATGATTTTAGGCTAACATATTTAAAAATATTTATGGTCAAAGTTGGGTCAAGGGGAAAATAAGGTTCACCATCAAACCTTCTTATGGTTGGTCCTAACACTCATGGACTATGGAAAGGGAAAGATACCCCTAAAAATAATTTAGGGGATGACACAAATTTTGAAACATATGATATGATGTCTTTAGAGATGATTTATCAAGTTCAATTAAATCTACAATGCTTGATGAAAAAGGATGTGTAATTCCAAATTCAAATGTTAGTAATGCAAGGGAAACTTAATGGCATAAAAAATTAGTTATAGTAGATCACAACACAACTAGATACTATTTCATCTCATTTTACACTCAATAACCCTCCAATTTTTCCTTCTATTCCTCCTCCTCTCAACACTAACACCACCAATATGGGGGTGAAATTGATGTTGGTAAAAGTGGACTTGTGAAAGTTTGATGGTAAGGATCCACTCACTTGGATCACTAAAATTGAAAATTTATTTGATCTACACCAAAATAATAGCTCTTAAAATGTGGTTGTGGAATATATGTATCTATAACCTAAGCCATTCATTTAGTATCATTGGTTGTGTGCTCAAAATAAGAAGACTGGTTCTTTTATTACATGGCTAGTATTCTCTAATGAACTAATGTCTCACTATCAAGATAATGTTTATAAAAAAAATTATCTAGTTATCCAAACTATGATAGATAGGAATAGTGGATGATTATATTCATCAATTTTAGAATCTATCCTTACATGCGAAGGAAATCACTAAGGCAAATATGACTGACCTTTTTTTGGGTGGACTAAAATATAGTCTTCAATTAGAGGTTCACATGTCTAACCCAACAATTATATCTAAATCTATCTAAGGTGCATGCTTATCAAAAGAAAAATATCTAAGCAAATGCCATCCTTTCACTACTATCTAAGAATGCCCTTCCCAATTCCATCACTACCTTAACCTACCAGATTGACACCACAACAAATTGAGGAGAAGCATGCCAAAGGTTTGTGTTATGGTTGTGATAGAAAATGGATAAAATGTAATCAATGTGATTAAAAGAATTTATTTTACATCAAATGGGTCAATGAGGATGAATAAGATGAGGAGGCATATGGTGAGGGTTTTTAAGGATTGAAGGATGAAGCTGTAGATTCTCAACCTACTATCTCCTTCCATGCCCTTGCAGGCATTTTGACTCCTTAGACTCTTAAGGTGGTGAGTTTAATTAAGAAACATAAGGTCATAGTGTTGATTGACATAGGAAGTACACATTATTTAATCAATAGTAAGTTGGCTGCTCATTTGACTTGTTTCATCTACCTAGCACTAGAATTTCAATTCATGATTGTAGATGGTGCTACAGTTAATTATTATATAAAATGCCATAGTATTAAGTTAGTAATGGGGGAATATTTTATATATATCTCCTATGTATGCTATTATTATGGGTGGGACTAACATTTTTTTGGGAGTATAGTGGATCATTACATTGGGTACTATCGAGATGAATTTCCAAGAACTATTCATGCAATTTCATTTTGAAGGTAAGCCAGTCAAACTATGGGGATTTAGATTTAAATGTCCACAAGTGATTAGTTCACATCAGATGACCAAGATGCTAAAAAAAAGGTGCCAAAGGATTTATAGTGCATGCTTATTTTCCATTGATATTAAAAAAACTATGAAGTCTACCCATCCTGATTTATAATAAATATTGGATGAACATTCAGTTATTTTTAACCCCATACCAAAAAGTTTTCCTCATTAGTCCATACCCATGATCATGCCAATAAATATAATTATTAGAAGTACACTTTCTAACATTAGACCATACAAGATATCCTTATGCCTATAAAATTGGAATTGAAAAAATGGTACAATAGTTGTTGGAGGTAGGAACCATTCACCATAGCCAAAGTGAATATTTTTATCTAGTATTCATGGTGCAAAAGAAGGATGAAACTTGGAGGATGTGCCTAGATTATAAAGAGATCTGAACATGTTAACTATCAAATATAAGTTTCCTATTCCTAGGTAATTGATCATTTTGTATATGAATTACATGATGCTATTTATTTTACCAAATTAGATATTCACTCTGGGTATCATCAAATCCAAATTTTTGTGGAGGACATTCCTAAAATAGCTTTTTATACTCATAAATGCCATTATGAATTTTTGGTCATGCCTTTTGGTCTCAACCAATTCACCATCCACATTTATAGAGTTTGATGAATACTGGTTTTTAGGCCATTTTTGAGAAAGTTTGTACTTGTTATTTTATGATGACATCCTTATTTACATTAAAAATTAGGAATACCACTTACAACATGTGAAACAAGTAATCTCAATTCTCAAGCAATATTATTTCTATGATCAACCATCCAAATGTGATTTTGAAGTCTAAGTAAGTGGAATATTTGGGTCATATTATATCACATGAGGGAGTAAAATTTGATTCCAAAAAAATCTAAGCCATCATGGAGTGGTCAGATTCTCAAGACACTCAAACAACTAAGGGGATTTCTGGGTCTAATTAGTTACTATCACAGGTTTACAAAACACTACATTAGTATTATAGGACCACTCACTTCCTTATTGAATAAATACTCCTTCGAGTGGAATGATATAGCTACCAAGGAATTTGAGTAGCTAAAAATGGTTTTGTGCACCACTCTAATATTGGACACTCCATTTTTTTCTAAAACTTTTATGGTTAAATGTGATGTATATGGATATGGTATGGGTGTAGCACTCATGCAAGAGAGTAGGCCCATTGCCTTTAAAAGTCATCAATTGAAGGGTAAAAATTGGCTCAACCCCATCTATGAGAAAGAGATGATGGTTATTCTACATGCAATTAAATTACAGAGACCTTATCTATTAGGTCATCACTTTTAGGTAAAGAATAATCATGATATTCTTAAATATTTTTTAGAAAAAAAGTTATCCTCTAAAAATTAACAAAAATGGGTGACAAAAATGTTAGGATTTGATTTTGAAATAATTTATAAGAAAGAAAAAGAAAATGTGGTGGCTGGTGTACTATCTAGGTGACATGAACAAGTTGAGGCATTATTATGTGCCATGAGCATTTGGCAAGAAAATTGGCTCGAGGAAGAAAGGTTGGAATGGGAAAATGAAAGTGCTACCCATGCATTGATTCAAAATATACAACAGGGTTCAAATGGAATTGAAAAGTTTACATAGAAGGGGAATGCATTATGGTACAAAGATAGATTATATCTATGTCAGAATTCTCTTCTCAAATAGAAAATACTTAAATAACTTCATGTATTTTCACTTGGTGGTCATTAAAAACCTATAATAGAGTCAAGAAGGATTTTTTTTAGAAAGGACTCATAGGTGATGTACATAAATATGTAGCTAAATGTATGGTCTATCAGTAAAATAAAGGTGAAACCATTAAAACCTTAGGTCGTTTACAACCCTTATCCATCCCTAATCAATGATGGGAAGAGGTGTCTATGGATTTCATTACTGGGTTACCATAATCTAAAGGTAGAAACTTTATCATGGTTGTTGTGTATTGACTCAAAAAGTATGATTATTTTTGTTATTTATCTCAACCATTGGTGGCTAATATAGTAGTTTCTACCTTTCTCAATACAGTTTAGAAATTGCATGGTACTCCCAAGATTATTATCAATGATTGAGATCCCATATAAACTAGTAATTTTTGGACAAAATTATTTGCATATTTGGGAACCAAATTGGCTCATACCTCATCCTATCATCCTCAATCTGATGGATAAATTGAGGTAGTAAAAAATTTCATATAAGGGTACTTTCATTGATTTATGTTAGATAAATAAGATAAATGGGTTTAGTGGCTACCCCTGGCTGAACAGTGGTATAATAATTTAGTGCATAGTTAATCCAAATGATCTCTCCTTTTATGGAATTTTATGGATACCATACTCCATCCCTTACTTCACCCTTGAAGGTCCACCTAAAGGTGTGTGTATTAAAAAAACATACTCAACATCAATAAGAAGTCCTTGCTAGTTTGTATGAAAATTTAGCTTTAGCCCAGAATCACATGAAGCAACAAGCAGATCATCACAGGAGTGAGAGGAATTTTGAAAATGGTGATTAGGTATTTTTCAATTGTAGACATATAATAAAATGTCCTTGAAGCAACAAAAAAGGATAACAATTTGTCTCCCAAGTATTATGACCCTTATCAAATCTTGCTAAAAATTGGTAGTGTGGTCTACAAGCTAAAATTTCCTCTATCCACTTGTATTCATCCAATATTTCATTTATATTTCCTTAATAATGTCATTGGACATATATTTTCCACTCAAAACAAGTTACCAAAATTAGATGAGGAAGGGAAAGTTATTCTTGATCCTAAAGTAGTCCTTCAAATGTGAACTAAGTAGCTACAATCCAAAATGATTATAGAGTATCTGATCAAATGGAAGAATATGCCTTCTGAAGATGCTACTTGGGAGAATGAATCCTTCATGAAACAACATCTGATATTGCTTTAACATTGAGGATAACATTGTTTTTAAGGGGAGGGGTATGATACGCCCATAAATATTGACATGTCTATAGATATGTGTAGCTTATTTATGGATTGCATAACCCTTTTGCATAGTATTTTACATTTTTCTATGTAGTCATATACTTAGTAGGTTGGCTTATGGGTTATCCATGGCCTTGGTATAATATATATAGGAAGTATGGTTAGTTTTTCATCATCATATTAGAGTATTCATTTCTTATTGCAAGTATTTGGGAGGTTACCCCCTTAAAGTGGCTTAATATTATTCATATTTTCTATAATACTTCCATATCATTATGATATATTACTATTATTCTACTTATTTAGTGAAGTAATATCATTACAACAAGATTATTCCTAATTTATGGGTGCACCTATGGCTTTGTTTCTAGGTTTTATTCTTACGTGCATGAATTTTGAAACTCTATTTTATGCTTGTAACAACTGATTTATATTGCAAACCCTAATCCTCCTTGCAAGAATATCATGCACTAAAAATGTGTGTTCATTAGTGGGATAGGCTAGACAGCCTCAACACCCTTATATGAAGAGAGTTTCCTACAACTCCGAGGAGGGATCAAGCCTAATGTAGTTATCCTACCTAGTGCTTGGTGTAAGTGCAAGTGAATGATAGAATGATAGTGGTCTTGAATTCCTTGAGTGTGCTTGAGATTAAAAATATTTGAAATCTAGGCTTAGGGTAGATATAGATGGTAGTATGACTAATTAGGATATAATAGGGATTAATAACCTTGATTTTGTTCAACTTGTTTCTTATTTGAATAGGATTTTTGCATCTTCCATCTAGTGGATAGAGGTCTAAGAGTCTTGTATTTATAGTGTTTCATAGCTTGTGTAGATATAAAATGTGATTAGGTTGACCTTAAGAGGGTTACACATTTGAAAATATATCTATTTAAGAGAGTTAGGTCAAGGGACACTAACACCATGTTGGGGACACTAGTTCCATGTGGTTCTAGTGTCCTTAATGTGGTGCTAGTGTTTAGTTAGCAAGATGCTAGGCACAAAGGGCCAGGATTTGGGAATGTAGGTTTGAGATCATGTTTTAGCTAATTGGAGATGTTTGTGGTCTATATAATGGCTAGAAAAGTGTGATAAAGGTTATAAGATAGGTCTAGGGTTAATCTAGGAATATGTTATCTCAAGTAACACTCTTAGCATCCAAATATCACTTTTAGGTGATTACAACAATTAATAGAAAATGACAAAAAAATAGAATGAATATAAATAACCAAAAAATAATTAAAATTTGCAAAGGAATACACAACATAATTCAAGACTAGAAAAATTAATCAAAAGAGGTTTTGACTCAGGTTGTGATATTATTTGCATCATGATTTTAAATCCACTTGAGTGTTTCAATTTTGTCATCACAAGCTTGCTCTCCTGCCCAACGTAGCTCATACCAAGGCAACACCTAAAAATATGTCAACTGAAGACATCAACAATACCTAATATTAAATAAATACATCAATGATAAGTAAGTATAATGCTAAACTAATCATTTAAACGTAGTCTAAAACAATACTAATGTTCTAAAAATCATCAAATATCTATAGTATAGTGTCAATATAACATAGAAATATAAATAAATGCTTATGATCAAAATATTAGGTAGGCATGATCATGACATGTAAATTCATCAAACTCTATGAAAATAAGTGACTGAAAGGGAATATTACAAACCCTAATGCTATGCAGATGCATTAACAACTAAGTGTACTCAAAGTATCTTTATATATCATTTGTATGCAAAATACTTAGAATCCCTTTCATATCAAGTTAACAAAACCACTCTTGAGTTTATCATGATTTTCACAAACCCTATGTAATATAAATGACTTAAAATATCCTCATATAAGTTTCCATTTTTTAATCACCTATAAATAGTTTGAAATTATTGACTGCAAATAACAAAAAAATCATAATTCCACTTTCAATAAAAACCCTTTCAACACTTCTAATCTCAAAATGGCAACAAACCTATTTATTTTCAAAAATGTATGTAGGATAATCTAAAAATCTAAAACTATTTTTTTACTATATAACTCATGCAATGGGATTTTATATAGTTGATCTTCAATAAAATTAACTTATTTTGCCATTTCAATAATAGACCAACTTGAAGCCTCTTCAAATGCAAAAACTCAAAATAGACTAAATATGGCTTGCATATGACTAAAAGAATTATTAAAAACCCTATTTCATCTTGGTCATTCATTAATAAAACAACCAAAATTTATTATTCTCATCATGGAAAACCAAATATATCTACCTAGGTAACTTAGTACCAAAATATATCACAAAACTGTAACATGCAGGTTAAAAACAAACATATCTGTGAACTCTTTCAAAATAAACTATTTTAATTGAAAATAGAAATCGCATTATAATATATCAAGATTGTGAGGTATTCACATGTTTATAATGAAAACCATTATATGCATTCAACACTCTTTTGCAAACAAACCTTATAATCATGCATGATACTCTCAAAATTTAACAAAGTACTCAACATGCAAGGAAACTTCAAAACTAACTTCACATTATAGCAAATCAATGATGTTCTAAACTAAAACCTTCCACTAAATGTGAAATAAATGCATAGTTTTGATGTAGATTTAATTTATTCCCACAAAAAATACTATGCACCTATTATCTCCTTTTAAATACTTCACTTGAACAATATTTAATGTCTCTCTATTTGAGAAACTCAATGAAGAATAATACTTCTTGCATAAAAGCTCCACCATGGTCAATACAAACTACAAATTCTTTTCTCAAACCAAAATAAGCAACTGCATACCCTAACAGAAAATACATACATTAGAATGAGATTGAAACAAATAAAAATTTGACATCCAAATCCATTTGGTGAACTTGGAGAGCTTGGATTTTATAATGAGCTTGTAAAAATGGTGAGAATTCTAAAAAAGTTGATTCTTTTATGTCAAGGCATTTTATATAACTAATAATTAATGAAAATGAGTGATGTGTCCACTAAAGTAGTTTACCACAACCACTGCCAAATATTTACTTCCCAAAATCAAAACTAAAACAATACTAAACAATTAGCAAGCTTTCAAAACTATTACCAAACTTTCTACCAAAATAACCATAATTGAGGCAAGGATAAACATTTAAAACCAAGTAAAATTATTCCACTACAAAATCTAGTCTACTTTGCTTGAATAAAATGCCTTGACCACTATAATCCAATATATTAAAAAAAAAAAAATTAAGATCTATTCATTTATTTAAAATATACTTAGGGTATTATATGCAAAGTTTCATAAACTTAAAAAAATTACAAATAAAAAACATGCCAAGTAACTATGATATATATACCTCACACTTAAAATTGACCATGGGACCTAACATAAGATCACACAATATGCAAATTATATCAAACTTATAACTAAAAAAATAACATGTGTATATTACCTTGGCAGTATTCAAGAGGATTATTTCAGCCATTTAAAATAATGATGTTGTAATTATGCATCTACACATTCCAACTGAAAAGGTAGAATAATCAAAACTAACAAAATTGTACCTATTCTTAGCTTATCCAAGTTTGTGAATGTGGTCATTATCAATAACTTAAAACCTTATAAATAATTATTAATACAAAATCTATAGCATTGACAAACTAAATATGCCTTGAAATTTTATCACCTTTCAACAACTTGAAAACATATTTTGTGGACATCAAAGCATGTTGTAAACTGTAATGCTTATTGTCACCAAAAAAGATAGAGAATACCAACTATGATGATCATGAATATATATGTATTTAAATGTAAATATGATATGTAAACATACTAGAGTTATGAATATAGTATAGATGCTTATGATATCATTGATCAATCTTATGATATGAATAATCTTAAATAAAGTTACAAGTATTCAAATCACTTTAACATAACAATATTTCATATTCAAATATACACAGAGAAATAAATGTAAAAAATTTGGCCATTCTAGTAGATTTAAAAATTATGACATTAAGTCATCATATGTTCGAACTGATCATTTTGAGACTTTGAAAAAAATAGGTACTAAAATTAGGCATAACCAAACTCTTAGTGGATTCCATTTACTCATATAATTAGATTTATAAGGGTCTAAAGTTATGCATAACATAACTTCTAAAAAATCATCTTTTAAAAATGAGTGTTGGGACATATTTATAGCAATCCATTCTCTTACATAGGCATCACTTACATAATTACCATGGGGTATGATAACCCCATAATGCATTCTATTTCGTAAGATAATCTAGGTTCGCATATACATACATGTATTCATTCTTTTTTATAGTTCATTTTCACATGTGTTTACTGTTGTTACTATTTATTTTTACATCATTAGTAAAGAATAATTTATACATTATTAATTTTAGGTTTTAATTAATCAAGGACCAACACATACTACATGTTTGAGAATACCCATCATTATTATCCTTAAGTATCACCTTTTATCCCTTTTGTCTAGCAATTTCATTTACTAAATTAAAACTGGGGAAAATATAGACACTAATATTTGATATTAGTCACATGACAATGTCTAATTTGACTAAACCATAATCTACTTAATTTATACTCCATATACATGACTCTTACTAATCATTCTTCTAGGCATTATCTCATATACGAGCCTGATCCTTCCAAATTTCAATTATTATCACATGAGAATTTCCTAGTCTTTGTTCAAAGTAACTTTATATAATTTTTATAATGTCTCTTGACCATAGGGAAATGTTTCAATCATTTGGATAGGTTTTTTACTCTAATACACATGCATTTACATGGGCTTATCCTCATTCCCTTTAATGGATAGTTTCTAAAATTTAAAGCATCCATAAGGATAAGTTTGCATATTTCACAAGTCAGCTCACAAGAAATAACATAAAGAGTCAAATATATAGTCACATAAATATAAAACATTTATCTATATATAAACCTATAAATCAATCATTATAAATCACTTTCACATTGATAAGAACTTATTTAAAGCTTTTAAATAGTTATTCCCTCAAAGGAGAAAACCTTGAACTAAGTTTGAATACCATTTGGAACGTGAAGTCACTAGTTTTCATGTATTGAAATCCATACACAATATTTCAAAACATATTAGTGTTACATATAATTAAGGACACTTAATTTAGTGGTATAACTATATGCAGTTTGATTCTCAAAGTATTGGATATGTATCTAACACTTAGTCATAATGGGGTGTCTAAAGTTAGCTCAACCCTTCCCTTTCACCCTTTGTCTCAATTTATAGTTATTCTACAATGTACATTGATAATAAAAACATTTATGAAAATTGAATAAATTTTTTACATGCAAGAAATCATACTAGACATAGGCATACTAGTTAGAATTATCACAAATTTATTGCAGTCATGCAAGATAATTCCACACTTACTAGACAATATCATACCAGTGGACATGTATACAAAACACAAACTTGTCTAAAATCCACACAAATAATCTATTTATAGATACAAGAATTCATAGGCATATTTAAATTTATTCTTGATGATTTTTATTCATCACAAACCTACACAAACCAAAAATAAGCTAAGCAAATCCTTATCCTAGTCTTTTCTAGAAATAACAAGATTCTATATTTAGCTAGTTGTAATCATTTTTGTATGATTATTTTATATATTAAGTAATATATTTGATTCAAAATTTTTATGTTATTTAATTTCACATTAATCCTATATTCATCAAAACATTTGGTGAACTAGTTCCTTATTTTGAACATTGCAAAACCTAAGTCTCTAACCCTTAGCATTTCATCATTTTTTCTCAGCATTTTAAATTTTTGACTTAGGGTTTTACTTTTAGGTATCATTTCTAATTTATCCTTGACTTAAGTGTGAAAAATTGATTTTTTCCTCTTTTGGCTTAGGGTTTCATGTTTACACTCCTATTATGGCTTGCTCTATTAATATTGTTCCTTTTCTTGTTAATATTGAATCAAAATGGTTATATTTTTCAAATGATATGAGGTTTTTATTTTATAGTCATTTTGAGTGGATAAAAAACCTATTTTCACCAAAATTATGTATGTATTTTATAGAATTCACAGTTTATTATTTTTTTGTAAATTTGACATAAACTGTGAAGGGTGAATCTATTTTATAAATTTTATTTATTTATTTATTATTTTTTATAAAAAACCTCTTTTATATTAAAAAATACCTCATGGATTTCCTCAAGTGGTTGGTTAATTATTTTATACGTTATATGTTAGATATAAGGGATATTCATAGTGTACATTTTTAATTCAAGACATAATTGTAATCATTACATTTTTTTTACATTGATATGAAAAATTGTCAACACTATGTAATTCCATGGATAAATGTTTTATGTATTAATAAGGCTGAAATCAATAATGAACCATATTTATCCTTCCTTAATTCACATTGTTGTTATATTAAATTCATGTTACCTCATGTTACCACTATGCACCAATGGGCCTGTGTGACCCATTTTATTCCTCCTCCCCATAGATATTGAGGTTGTCTCATTTACCATCTCACTCCCATTATTCACCCTAGGCTAATATTGGGTCCTGTATTCCATGTTGTTCTAACTAAAAGAGGTAAGATATCCCATCATATGTGACAAAATGAAGAAAGTCAAAATGTTCCTCCTTATCCCACGCCACCTCTCAAGAAGCCATCTAATCAAAGTAAATGATATGATATCATTGGTCAACTAAAAAATACTCAAGCCAATATTTCTATCCTTGAATTATTAAATATATTAACTATTTACAAGGTCATTTTATTCACCGTATTATCTGAGACAAATCTCCTAAATAATACACAACCTATATATTTTGCCTAAATTTTGAATGCATTGAAGGATAAATTTTATTTGATCAGGTAAACAACCTAGTTTTATAAGGAATAAGAACCATGAAAGTGTTATAGAAAAGAGTATCAGGACTCAAAGGCCAAAACAACAAAAAAATCCAAAAATAAGCTAGTTAACCCCTTAAGAGGTGAAACAAAAGACAACAAAGTAAATAGATTAGGAGGGGGGATCCTCTAGTGGTTCCTTTTCATCTTCAGTTATCTTCTTAGGTGCACCCTACTTGTTTTTGGAAACTTTGCCCCTTGTCTTATTACAAGATCCTTTTGCATCATCTCAGGGGAGGATCATTTGTCACCTTTTCTATCCCTATTATTGTAGAGGGGTTTTATTAATGGGAGTCATGTTGGGGATATTACGTGGGGGGTTTTATATCACCTTCAATAGCTATTTAATGAGAGTATAGTTCACCTTTTTATAATGGATGAAATATTAGACAGTCATGTTCACTTACCTGTGCAAGGCATTCCATTCTTGAATGAGACTTGCTAGGTTCATCCTGGCTTCATACAACTTGCAGTTGAAGATATCCAACTGATCTTTGATTTTTTTCATTTGTTCATAGAGGATTATTTTACCCTTATCAATGACCTCCATGGAGGTGCCCTCATCCAAGATAACTGATTTGGGCTTAGGGATAAACAACTTTAGAAAGAGGTCATCAATGAAGGTTTTGGATAGTCTATCTTAGGGGTACTGGTTGAAGGGCAATAGGATCCTGATGTAGGGTCTTCCTCTAGGGAGTCCTCTTTGACTGAGAACCACCCTAGGGGAACCTCCCTACCAAAATATTTTCCTTTGAAGGATAATGATAAAAATATATCCTTTGAATAAATATTTTCCACCCAACATATAATAGAGCATTGTATTTTTATAGATAATGGATTAGGATTGAGTATATATAACTTAAAATATTATAAACATAAGGTATTAATATGGATTATATTCAAATTTCATCTCAAAAAATCTTAAGATTCATTAATGTGCCTCACCAAGTTGTAGGGTCTATCACTTTAGATATTATAGCTAGGCCTAAGACTCTTTCCATATTATTTCATGTAATGCCTAATCACTTGTACTATAACCTAATTTTAGGTAAACCATGGATAAATGCTATGGAATAAGAACCATCTTCACTACAAAGGTGTGTGAAATTTATACATGATGGAAATGAGTATACATTTATCATAAATGATGACCACTTAAATATTTAAGATGATGCCAATATATAATGAAGATTATTCAAACACATATTTTAAACATTATTCTATAGTGCCTCTAGTATGACATATTTCATTATTTAAAATGCATACATATGAGTTTTAAGAATTAGGTAAACTAAATGATAAGCGACCAATAATGAACATTAATAATGACAAAGAAAACACTACAACTTAATGTAGATCAATAATAAATAATTATAGACCTCTTTATTTTGGTTAATTTAATAAATCTTATCATAGATTGTCATGATACTGATGATGATAACAAAAATATGCAAGTGAATACATAATATTATTTATGCAATTTAAGTTTCAATCCCATTGATTTAGATGAGTATTTTATAACAATATGTTCACACCTATCAGTCTAGGAGAGTATAAGGACACCTCATGTAAAAATAAAAATTCCCCTCAAAATCAATCTAAATTTGATAAAGGAAAGATAATACTTCAAGATAGTCAACATAATCAAAATACAAACACTAGTTGCATTGTTAACTCACAAAAGTAAATTCAAGATTTATGTCCAAGGTTTACATCAATTAAGGATTATATTGCATGTGTTCACAATCTAGAGCTTGCTAGTGTTAATTACATCTTTACATCTCCATTCAAGAATTTTTTGCCTCAAAATATTTCATCTCAAGTATGGGTTCAAAATAGAATATATCTATAGTTAATGGCTCAAATAGTTTGTAAAAGGTTAATAAGAATACAAGAAAATTTCCAAGAGATATGCTTCAAAACAACTCAATCACTTTACCTCCATCATGTCTTATTAAAAAATTCATATACTATTATGCTTATCATATAATTCATGGTCATGATATATATAATTGTTGGGTATTACAATAATAGACTCAAAATCAAGGCATGATTATTATAATCCAATAAACAACCAACTCTGAGAAAAATATGGTAAATATAATTTAACAATGAAGGAAGTTTATATTGATTGATAAAGGACCTTATAGTGGCACACTCCATTAATTTTAGCTCCTTAACTAACATACACATTTGTTCCAAACACTTCAAAAAATGTAAAAAAATAAAATATTGAAAAATGCAAAACTGTGAGCTAGGTAAGGAAATATACTACTTATTTACTTGACTTGTTTATGATTTATAATATATATATAACATTATTTATCTAGTTTTATATACATGTGTTTCACAATATACATGATCTGTATGCAGGGCACATGATTTTCCTATGACTTGGACACATAGATACATGACTTTCCTGCAACAAGTAGCTACTTTCCAACACTAAAAGAACACTCTTACTCAAGGCATATAACTAATTTACACATGTTTTTATAAATATATAACTATTTCCATGGATCATAGTACACTACTTTACATTGATTATACATGACTTGATATGACTCATACTATTTAAAGTTCCATTTCTATAGATATTGTATTTTTTTTATTTGCAATGATGACATACATTTATTTTTGTAGATTTTTCTATGCATGATTAAAGATATTATTTTTTGAATCTAATTTTTGTGCATTAAATTGTCCATTGTGTGCATGACATTAGATTGTCCATTAGGTGCATGATTAGTGATGTTACTTATTCTTTTTTCAATCTAATTTTTGTGCATTAAATTGTCTATTGTGTGTGTGACATTAGATTGTCCATTGGGTGTGTGACATTATATTATCCATTAGGTGTGTGGCATTAGATTGTTTATTGTGTGTGTGACATTAAATTATCCATTGGGTGTGTCACATTATATTTTCCATTAAGTGTAGCCCTGAGCCTTTTGTGACTTTGAGTGATCTTGCATGTGTTTTATTGTATGAGTTAAGGCCATGACATCTTATGTGAATATGTTTATTATGTGGATTAAATCTAGGATTGTTTACTGAGCTTGTTGAGATTGTTGATCTTGTTAATGCCATGAGGTATATCACGCACTTGTTTTCTTATTTTTAGTTTCATGATACATACCATGATTTTTTTGCATAGTTATTACTTAGTTTATAGATGATCAATAATAAGTTGATTATTCACGACTTTTCTCATTGACATATTTATCTTGACATGACACATGTGAGTTTAGAATACATGTCTCATACATACTTAGATGCTTTATTATTTTTATGACGACATATTATCCACATGTTACTTAATGATTTACAATACTTACATATTTTTTTATAAAACATGATGTATTTAACTACAATGCTTTGAGACAAGTAGTTCATAGAATTCATTCCTCACCTCAAAAGGGGGTTATACATAGTGGATTGTATAAGAGATTAATATTTCACATATATAAAAAAAAATTATATTTTTGGGCATAAATTGTTTCAAAACAATTGATGTTTGCACAAAATTATAGGTTTTTACTCATTTTGGGGGCATATGCATGATATTTGTCATATATTTCACAAGATTATGAGATATTTTCAAAAATTTCATGAAATTATTACACATATTAAATATTCAATTTATATAGGTTATTTTAGAGGGGGTATATGTGTGGCATATGTTCACAATTGTTCACAAATATCATGATATTTTAGCACAAGTTATAAGCCTCAGTTTACTTAGATTACTAAAGGAAATGGAAACTCATGTCATTATATCCTTGGTATTACACGGATCTATTTTAGAAACAAATTACACCCAATTATTACATAAGAATCCCTCAAGCATTACTCAAATTGAATCATATATTTATGTGAAATGCATGCTTTATAAAATTTATACATACTCTTAGGTATTAATTAGATGTTTCTCAGGTTTGTTGGAACCCTTAGTGGGTTTGATTACTTTGGTTATTGGAGTTGTATGGGGTGAAAGTTATGCATAACATAAATTCTACGAACTTTTCCATTATAAATAATGATTAGGGCATACTCATCTTAACCCATGTTTTTACATAGGCATTTCTTAGGAATCACCATGGGTAATGATAACCCCATTATCCATTATATTTAAATATAATATTGGTTCACATATACATGCGTATTCATTAAATTTTATAGTTCATTCTCACGTATTTTATGTTGTTAATTTTTGATTTTTACATCATAAGTAAAGATTGATTTCTACATGTTTAATTGTAGGCATGCATTGAGCAAGGTGTAACATATATTTCATGTTTAAACACACCCATCATATTTATCTTTAGGTATCCTTTTGTCCTTTTAATCTATAAATTTCATAAACTAGAATAAAATGGGGAAAATGCAGACTATCATATTTGGTATTAGGCTCTTGAAAATATGTAATTTGACCAAAAATTAACCTATTTAAATTATGCTCACACACATGAATATTATTCACTATTATTATATCCATTATCTTATATACATGGTTGACCCTTCCAAATTGTCATTATTGTCACACAATAATTTCCTAGTCTTTTCTCAAAATAACTTTATTTAATTCTCAGTGTATCTCCTAGCCTCAGGTCATTGTTTCTATTTCCTGGACAAGTCCATGCCTCTATGCTATGTCCATTATCATAGTTTTGTCCACTTAGGGTGGACTTGTCCCCATGTCCTTAAATGACTATTTTGTAAAATTCAAATCATCCATAATGGTCAACCCACATGTTTCATAAGATGGTTGAAATGAAATAATCTAAGTAGTCAACTATATAACAAAATTATGCTAAAGCATTTATCTACCTAGAAACCTATCATTGGAAATCACTTTTCACATTGAAATGAACATGCCTAAATCTTCCAAAAATGAATTAATTCAAAGGATAAATCCTTGAACTAAGTCTGAATACGATTTTTAAGGTCATGTCAATTTTTTTGAAATGTTGAAATTCATACACATTATTGCACAACATATTAGTATTACATAGGATTTCATAGACTCAATCAGATGGGATAACTACATGTGGTGATTTCATCCTTAGTGTATTAGATATGAAAGCAACATTTAGGCATAATGGGGTGGCTAAGGTTATGTCAACCCTTACCTTTCACTCTTTATCCCAGTTTAAAGTTGTTATATAATGAAAAAATAGGGTTTAAAGCAAATAGAAGGATAACATAAGAATTTAAGATGATTAAAAATATTTTTATATGAATTAACTCATATCAGACATAGGTGTAATAGTCAAAATTATCATAGATTTAATGCAGTCATGCTAGATAATTCTGCACTCAATAGACAACACCATAGATACAAACCTATCTAAGAAGTGTATAATTGTACACAACCCACATAGATACTCTATTTCAAGATATGACCATTCACAGGCCTAGTTCAACTTATTATTGATGATTGTTCCTTACTATAGACTTGCAAAAACTATAAATAAGACAAGTACATCATTCTCCCAGTCTTTTCTAGAAATAATAAATTACTATATTTAATTAGTTACAATATGATTATCATATGTATTAATTAATTTAATTTATTCAATAGTTTTATTCTATTTAGGGTCATAAAAATTCATCAAAACATTTGGTAACCTATTCCTTTGGTAATAGAATTTAGATTGTAAAATTGCATAGTGTAGATGCATGATAAGTGTGTGACGTATATTAATTTATATAATGTATATATTCTAATATGTATTCAACTAATGTATGTATCCCAAAAGAGTACATAATATGAAAATAATCCTATGAGATAGAAATAGAAAGACAAAATATGAAGCAACAAAGCTTTGGAAGTTTTATATATAGTGATCAATTGTAAACAAAAAGGGTTATAAAATATTGAGATTTATATAGAGATATGATGATGGATTTTATAAATGTATTTTTGTACTTGTTTTATGTGCAATGTATACTCTATTTTTCATAGGTCATTTTAATTACACAACATGAACTAACACTATGTATAATTTAAGTCTATGTTTTCTGAATAATATGTAGTTCCAAGTTGAATGAAAACCCATTATTTCCATAATGGTACATACATTTTGAACCTGGAGCTTAATTCAAATAAGAACACATATGAACATGTTTTGATGGGTCTTTTAAAACCCTTTTCTAATAATGGTGTGATGAGTGTGGAACTTTGAAACATGTTGAGATGGTTACTTGGACAAAGAGATTTGAAGCAATGGTTGGATGAGAGAATTCATAATTTCATAGAAGAGGAGGAAAAGAGGATAGGGATATTTGTGAGATAATTTATAAGTGGGCATATACATGATGAGATATATGAAATATATTTATAAGTGGGCATATACATGATGAGATATATGAAATATTTTGGTGTGAATTTCTTGGGTTGATAGCTGGATGATTGTTGATAATTGAGTACTATTACTTCAAGCCAAGAGAAACATAGCACTTTATTTTGATTGAGGGAAAAATAGAACAACTATGAAACATGGACATTGAATTGACACATGAAATAGATCATTAGATATATAATACCATTGATAGATATATCATAAAGTTTTTTATGTAAGGGTATATCACATTTGAATTTACAAAATATTTATTTATAAGAGGTATTAGGGTAAATTTTTTACAACGACTACCTATCCTCCTTAAAATGTTGGTGTTGGAAAAGACCATAATGCCTATTATAGATAACATTGAGTAGTCATTATAGGAATTATGGGGGTGTGTGTGATAATGAAGTAAATTATGAATAACTAAGAAGAGAAACTTGAACATGACCTAGAAGATGGAGGACATAGAGAAGTAGAACGAAAAGTGAATTCTAGGACTAGAGTGAGACCTATGACAACATAGAAGATTGAATAAATAAAATAATCCTAACGTAAATATTAAAAATATTAAAAATAACCCCAAATAATCTTAATTTAGTTGAGCATTACTATAAATTAAAATGGAAAAAATTCTTATAATAATTGGACTACCTTATCATATCCATTTATAATGGATGAATGGATTATTGGATAATAGTAAATATGTGTAAAAATCACATTATTATTAATCTACCCCTATGGGAAACATTTAGGAAAAAAAACCCCACAAAAAGTGGGATAAAAAGGATAATTAAACCAAGCTAATAAAAAAATAACTGTAATTTTATTAATAATCCACTTAATGGTGAATTAAGCATCTAGTCCTAACATCCCCCCTATTTCATAAATCTTCAAGTTAACATGATAGAGATTCTATGAATGCCTCTAATTTGTCTCATGCAAGTGCCTTCATGAAAACATATATACATTATTGATCTATCAGGTAATATTGGAGATAGATATTGTTGTTCTGAACATGTTCATGAATGAAATTACTTAAACCTTAATGTATTTGGTGTGTTCATGAAATACATGATTTTTGGATGATTCTATGGTATTAAAAATCCTTCAAGTATATGTATGAGCCAAATTAGTCCACATATATCTCTTATTGCTATCTTGTATTCTAATTTTGTAGAGGACCTTGAAACACAAGTTTTTCTTTCTCCCCCATGATATCAATCTAGAGCTAAAAAATAATACAAACCCTAAAGTATATTTCATGTAATCAATGTTTTCAACATGATTTGAATCTGAATACCATGTAAAGAATAAGTAATCATTCTTCTTATAGTCTAGGCCAAAATATTTTATTCTTTTAATGCATCTCAATATCAACTATGATACTTTTTAGTGGAAAAAATTGGGCTCTTGCATGAACTATGAGAGATAACTGACAACACATTTGATGTTTATCCTAGTATATGTCAAGTAAATGAGACTCCCTATCAACTATTGATATAGAGTTAGATTTACTTGTGGTGATGGATATGTTCAAGATATTTGATGTCTTGTTTCCATAGGTGTGGTAATTAACTTGCAATCCATCATACAAAATTTATCAAGCATTGTCTTGGAATACTTTAGTTGAGACATAAAGATGTTATTTTATCTCTACCTAAACTCCAGACCAAGAAAATAATACAAAATCTCAAAAAATGTCATGTAAAATGATTGATTTAGATATTTATTTATTGACTTAATCATCTTCATTGAATTTCTAGTGATGACTAGATCATTGACACATACTAAAACTATCACCATCTCCCCTTGTTGTTTGAGGTAGATATTTAGATCATATGGAGTCTTTTTAAATCCATGGTTCAAGATATGTTCATCAATTTTGATATACCATGCTTGGGTATCCTGTTTAAGATCATACATCAATTTAAAAATTTTACAAACACTATCTTATTTTATTAGTATGATAAAACTTCTGGTTGAGTGATGTATATTTTTCCCTATAAGTCTCCATTAAAGAAGGCATTTTTTACATCAATTTGATGGAATTTCCAACCAAACTATACAACTAGATTAAAAATCAACCTGATAGTTTTGATCTTAGTTATGGGATCAAAAGTCTCCTTATAGTCAATACCTTATTTATGAGCATACCCATTTATAATGAGACTTTCCTTATGTTTTTAAGACTACCATTTGATTTGTAATTATTCTTGAAGATCCATTTGAATATAATTGGATTCTTCACTAGTGGAAGGTTTATAAGATGCCATGTTTGATTATTTGTTAGTGATTTATATCTACAATGATTGCATCTTTTTAGGGTTTTGAATGTAGGGCTTCTTAAACTATATATAGCTCAATAGATTCAACAAATGTACTCATTAGGGACAAATTGACCTCTTATTGAGCCATAATACGAGTCCATCTAGTGGTAGATGTGTTTGGAACACCATCTAGTTTAGCATCTCATAGTGTACTATATACCATTTAGGCATATGTTGAGTAGTTACTATGGGTGATGGAGCTTCACCATTATTCCTATCATTATTGTCTTCATCAAAAGGATAACCATATTTTTATTTCTCTATGGGATGGATTTGTTTACTAGGTGAGCTTATGGAATGATCACCTTGTTCTTTATTTTTAAAAAACTCAACATCCCTACTAGTGTAAATTTTCTTGATCTTTGGATCCACTAGTATATAACCGAGTGTTTGTTTAATATACCCTAAGAAGATATACTTTTTTGATTTCATATTAAGTTTAGTTATTTGATTTTTAGGAAGGTGAATATTTTATTTATGTCTAAAAACTCTAGGATGTGTAATAGATGGATTTTACCTTGATCATGCTTCCTATGGTGTTACCCCATCAATAAATGTAGTGAAAATTATATTGAGCATAAATACTATGGGTTTGACTACCTCTATCCAAATTGCCTTTTCCAAGCTTGAATTATTTAGCATACATTGTATAATTTTCAATATAGTATGATTTTTCCATTCAATAACACCATTTTATTATGGTGTATGTGGAGGTGTCATCTAATGATGAATGCCATTTTCTCCTAATTTTTATCAAACTTATTGTTGGTGTATTCCCCTTGATCTAAGTGGAGGGTTTTGATTTTTGGTCTAGTCTCTATTTCTATAACTTTGAATTTTTAGAAAGTTTAAAGGTTTGAATCTTGGTTTTTAGACAGTATATTCACATTTTCCTTGAGAAATCATCAATAAAGAGCATGTAGTATTTAAACCTAACATGACTAGGTGTCATGGGTCTGCATAGATCAATATACACTAATGAATATCATCAATCCTCCTCATTTAATCAATTTGATTCAATCAATGTCATATCAATTTAACATTGATGTCTAAAGGATATAGGCAATAGGGCATATAATACATCCATTAACAACCCACTTACATAAATTTAAATTATAGAATTAAATACACTTGCAGAAATTGAAATTGTAAAAATTAACACACTTTATAGAATGGATTGTATAATTAAAATTACAAGAATTGAAACACACATTGCATGAAAGGAAACTAAACAACTATAGGTATATGCATCTATTTAGTTTATAAGGTAGATTAAAATCTAAACATAAAATAAATATTCAAAAATTAAAACAAAAACATAAATATAAACTAACATTCTTCCTTGGGTCGAGTGGGCCCTTGATCTTCCTTAGAAAAATGATTAAAACCAATAAAATTTAAAAATGCTCAAATATTTTATTCAATCTTTATTCTAACTTTACAATTATTTTTTACTTTTTTTCCACCAACAACTATGAATTATAAGGTTTTATTTATAATACCATTCCTTCAAAAACTTCTTGATTAAGAATAACAACTTAAAAAATCATTTTTAGAACCGATTTCCTAATCTTAACAACTTAAAAAATTAGTTTACAATGGATTCTTATTCTAGGATAACAACCTAATAAATTAGTTTTAAAAGTGATTCTTATTTTAAGATAATAAACTAAAAAATTCGATTCTTAAATTATTTGGAAAATATCAACAATCCTCATTATTTAAGTATAAAATAGTGGGAATTGCTAGTTCACAAATCCACCATATTTTTGTTTGTCAGAGATAATCTAAGTGATTTATCTTATTTCCAACAACACCTAATTTTGTTCAAGAGAAACAATCAAAATCTTGATCAATTCAATTTCCTCCAACAACTTGATATTTAAGATATTCATAGTAGTTGAAATACTATAAATAACTTGCCTTATTTAAAAATACCTATTTTTAAAAATAATATAAATATATTTCATATAATACTTTTTATAAATATTTAATAATCATCTCTAGAGTTTTTATATTTCTTGTTTCCATAGTTGTAGACCTCTGTAGTTGATTTCTATTGATATCTATTTTTTAAAGATTCTCTCTCTCTCTCTCTCTCTCTCTCTATATATATATATATATATATATATATATATAAAATTTAAAACTTATCAAAAAATATTCTCTCATTATTTATTTGGTCTATTATACCCCAAAATAAATTTTGGGCATTTTCAAAATCAATTATGTGTATATCCAGAGTTAAGACTGGTGATCAATTGAGCTAGGATGTAGATATCTGAAGTCAGCTTCAAATGAACATAAATTTTGCATACGTACTTGGATCAATATGATTATTTTTTCAAACTTTCCTAATTTTTAGAGAGGAATCAAAATATGCAATAAAATTAAAGTTTATATATATTAGTGATGATTATTTTGTCTTTTTCACACAACCCATCCATTTTATTCCTACATCTTCACATGCCAAAACAACAAACAAATTAATATAAAAACACACAACCTATTTTTGTTTGATGCAAGGTTGATTATATGCCTTGGATGTTCTTGCATCAATTTTTAATGTATCATAAATGCAACTAAAAAAACTTGGATATGATATAAATGATACTTCAAAGCTACTAATGATCTTTGGAGTTACTTCATACAAAACTCTAGAGCTACTGATGACATCTAGAGATGCTTCAAGATTATTCATGATTTGGTATTTTATATTTTTTTTTTTCAATTTGCACTAATGACTTATTTAAGCCTACATAGATAACATTTGGCATCTATTCTTTAATAAATTATTAGAAAATAGCAACAATATAGACTACAATAAATTTAAAAGAATAAACTAGATATATATTCCATATTTCATTCTAAATATACATAAGTTATTAAAACTATGTTCAAGTCCACTTTAAAACATGATTTATGAAAGATAAAATTGTATTATTTACTAATATACTGAGACATGTTATGGTTTCATCATCTCTTCAACACTTAAACTCATGCATGTCCTCATGCATAATATTAGTTTCTTTGTAGATGTTTTTTTTAAAAATCATTTATTGTAACCATATTCATTTTATAAATCAATCCAATTATTATATATAGAAATAATATTTTCTATCTTTTAGAATATTCATAGGCTTGTTCTATTGAGATAACCTATGTAGAGGAAGTAATTAAGATTTATAACTTCTTTTGATCTACCCTTTTTATGTTATGTGATCATGAACTTTTACTTATTTTAAATATATTTTATTTTAAAAATATTGGCTCATAATTTTTTATAAATTAACTAATTCATCCCATCTCTTATTGAAAATCATATAATATGAAAAGAGATATCCCAATGAACATTCTTTTAAATTCAACAATACCTTTATTAAGGGTTTAAAAAGAAAATTTATAGAAAGAATGTATTTATTAAAAAAATAGCTTTAAAAATAATAATACATTCATAAGTTTTGAAAAAACCATCATTTATTGGTTTTCAACTCTTTCTTTCTCTCCTCTCCCACACTTATATTTATGAATGTCCTCATGAATAGGGAGATTGTTTTATTTTTATCTTTCATTTGTTTATTTATTTATTAATAAGTTTATCAAGTCTATTTATTTTTAATTAAAAAACTTATAATTATATTTAAAAATAAAATAATAGAATAAATATGTTAGTCATACTTCCAGTTGTCTTTTACTTTCTTCATGTTAACATCTTTAAAGTTCTTTGATACTGAAAGAGAGTAGAAAGTCAAGCTTGATCAAGCACAACTTTATTAATATTTGTTAAAAATAGTAATTTTTTATTTTTCAATATTTTCTTCCCTTTTTTGGTAGAGCCTACATTCCCAACCAACAAGCTAGTTTTCTAACTATGACTGTCAACAATACCCAAGGGTTTTCATTATTGATCTTTTTTTTTTTGTTTTTGTTTTTTATAGATATAATAACATGATGAGGAATTAGGAAGTGACTATTCCAGTTCCTCTACAACACTCTAATCAATTAGAAAGCTGATTACACTCATGATTTTATTCTTTTGTGAGACCACTTTACCAAAATCAACCTATGTGTAAAAGCATGAAGAAAAAATTCTCATGCTATAAAATATTTAGATCTCAAGTGATTGTGAGGATTATTAATTTATACCATGAATGTTTCACCATCCATGTTATTTTGTCGTATATTTTCAAAACATCTCTCTATTTAAGATAATTGACATTTATGCTCAACACCACCTTCATAAATAATATTCATATGTATCTCATTAATTTCGAGCTTAACTCAAAATATAGTCCAAATCCATTTAATTTTGATTTTGATAATCAAAACGATATGATAGAAAGACTATGCTACAACCAACTTGTTTTAGTGAACAAAAGTGTAAAAAAAATATGATCAACAATAGTTGTATACTACACACAAACATCAGATGTTAGTTTAAAAATATTATAGTAAAAGGTAACTAGTTGTCTAAGAACATGGATTGTTTAGAAACCTTCCATCTGATATTTTGCTTACATAATTTCACATGTTTATTAAGGTTTTTAATTTAAGCATGTAAAAAAGAGAGAAATTAAAAAATAATGAAACATTCTCAGATTTAAAATGGATATGGCTTAAGGATTAGTTTATTTATGACTAATGTAATATTTATTATGGATTTAATAACTACCTCAGATTGATTCTATTATTATGGTTTATTTCAAGTATGGTCCTACTATAATATTTGATTATATATGGAATCAACATGTGAAAAATTTATCATTTCATTATTATACATTAGTTAATCTAGTGTGTTGTTAAACTTATGTGTAGTATTAACATTAAATAATAAGATATATGGAGGAAGGTTGGCTATTTTGTTTTTAGAAGCCCACAACTAGCATGATGTTAATGTTGGAGTGGTGGCTGTCACAAATGGCTTTGATATTTCAACAATTAAACAAATGGTTGTTGACAATGATTTGACCAATGCTAAAGTATGTAAATATAATAATAAGACATATAGTTATATGAAACATAATTAGATTTATATGAAAAATGAAAATACATACTTGAAGTTTCTTGATTTGGTGGCCATTGAATTCTTTAAGTTATAATTAAAACTTATATGCTTCCATGTGTATTTTCAATCTCAGCATTCTCCTTTCAACAATAGCCAAGGTGAAAAATGGTTATATCTTAGTTTACCAATTATTCATGAAAAATTATCTCTCCTTCTAAGACTTTTGAAATTATATTTGCTTATTTTTCTGCTAAAAACATAATATGTGAGCTAAATTTATTATAACATAAATTCATAAAAACAATAACATTTTTAGTGTAGTTTATTTAGGATCTTGAGTAGATGTAAAAAAATTAATTTCTATACCAATATATGGATAAATAATAGTTGCATGTCAAAGTTAATCAACACATGTATGGATAGTTACAAGTTAATTGTCAACAACAATATATGTAATTTTTTAAATTAACATGCCCTGCATCCTCATTTATTGTTTCAGTAGAAGCATTCACCATGCTATATTTTTCTTATTTCATTCCTAAAAGTGTAGTTGTAGGTATCATTTTCACTTTTTATAGTTCTTGGATCTTAGATTTGAACCCTAAAATCTAGTGGTATGCAATAATTAAATCTACATTTCTCATCCACTTTGTTTTATCATTTATGGTTGGATCTCTCTAATTTTTTTTCAGCCATTACTTTTTTACACAACATTAATTTTTATATGGTTTTTTGTGGGTAAGTTTTCCTTTGAAATCTATTTATATTTTTCAGAAGAACTATTATATAAAATAATCCTAAAATAACTATTTACTAGATATATTCTCAAAGTAAAACTGAAGTCCATGAAAAAAATTCTATATGATCTCTTCTTCTTTAAATGTTCATAGGAGTAAAACAAATTTTATCAATTTTAAATCTTAATCTAGTTGTTGAAAATGAAAATATACATTTTAATCTAATTATTAAAAAATTGAAATACTTAATCTAATTACTAGAAATTGAAAGTTTTAATCTAATTACTGGGAATTAAAAATTGTAATCCAATTGCTGAAAATAAAAATACACCTTAATGAAAATTAAAATCACATAGTTGCTAAAAAATAAATTAAATCAAACAAATTTATTTTTTGATGTGATCAAAGTAAGGGTAATGAAATATGACTAGGAATCTATTAAAAAAACTAATTTTTACAATTCCTTAATAACACCAATTTTCTAAGCAATGATACCAAAAATGATGAGTGTCACCAATGCTCTTAATTTTATCAATTGAATTTAGTCAATGCTATATCAAACCAAAGTTGATGTCTAAAGGTTATATGCAATAGGGCATATAATACATTCAGGTAATAGTTATTTTCATAACAACACATTTTCATGAATTAAATTGTAGAACTAAATATACTTGCATAAATTTAAATTGTATAAATCAAACACACTTTGTAGAATTAAAATTATAGGAATTAAAAAATACATTGCATGAAAGGAAAATAAATAGTTGTTGGTGTATGAATTTAAGTTATATGAAACTCTAAATATAAAACAAATATTTAGAAATCAAAATAAAATAAAATAAATCTATCTAGAAAATATAAATACAAACTAGACTTCTTCCTTTGGTTGAGTGGCCCTGTGTTCTTTCCTTAGAAAAATAATAAAAAACAAAAAAAATTTAGAAATGCTCAAATCCATTATTTGATATTTATTTTAACTTTATAACTATTTTCTACTTATTTTTACCAATAACTATGAATGAGAAGGTTGTATTTATAATACAATTCCTTCAATAATTTCTTATTTAAGAATAACAATTTAACAAATCAGTTTTAAAACTAATTTCCTAATATTAACAACTTAATAAATCAATTTACAATTAATTTTTATTTTAAGAAAACAAATTAAAATATTAGTTTTGAAACTAATTTTTATTATAAAATAACAAATTAATAATTCAGTTCTTGTATTATTTGGAGCATATCAACAATATCCATTATTTAAGGAGAAAATAGTGGGAAATATTAGATTCATAAATTCACCATCTTCTAGTTTCTTGGAAATAATCTAGGTGTTTTGTCTTATTTCTAAAACTTTTGATTTTTTAGAGAGAATTAGTCACAATATTAGCCAATACTGTTTCCTCCAACAACTTGATGTTTGAAATATTCATAGTAGTTGAAATACTATAAATATCTTGCCTTCTTTAGAAATACTTATTTTTAAAAATACTAAAAATATATTTCATAGAAATAATTTCTATAAATAGGTATCAATTATATATGGAGCTCTTTGCTTTTATGTTTTCATAGTTTCAGACCTTTATAGTTGATTTCTACTGATGTCTATTTTTTGAAATTTCTATTTATAGAATTTATATATATAGAAATACTATAAAAGTTATCCCAAGACATTCTCACATTATTTCTTTGATCTAATAAACACAAAAAACAATTTTAGTTATTTTTAGATCTAATTCTATGCATATCTAGAGCTATACTACATCTTTAGATCTAGGACTAGTGATCTCTAGAGCTAAGACGAAGATCCTCAGAGCCAACTTCAAATGAACATAACTTATACATACAAAATCAAATCAATATGATTATTTTTTTGAACTTGCCTAATTTTTAGAGAGAAATCCAAATATGTAATTAGATTAATGTTTAGATATATTATTTATTAATGTTTTTCTTTATCCCATAATCTATCCATTTTAGTATTACATCTTCACATGCCAAAACAATAAATAAATCAACAGAAAAACACACAACTTGTTTTTTGTTGATGCAAGGATACTTATATACCTTGGATGTTGTTATATCACTTTTCCATAGATCTCAAAATCAACTAAATTAACCTAGAGATGATTAATATGGGACTTCAAAACCATTAATGATCTCTAGAGTTACTTCATATGAAACTATGGAGCTACTAATTATCTCCAGAGCTGCTTCAAAATTGTTCTTGATTTGGTATTTTATCACTTAATTTTTTTATCTGAATGATGACTCATTTTAGCTTACATAGACAACATTTGGCATATATTATCTAAGAATTAGTTAGAAAATAACAACAAGGTAGACTGTAATAATACTTAAATAATAGACTATATATGTATATATGCCACATTTCATTTTAAATAAGCATAAGTTCTTAAAACTACATCTAAATCCAATTTAAAATATGAATTATGAATAAAAAATAGTATTATTCATTGATATAATGAGAAATATTATGGTCTCATCATGTAATAGATAAAGTTTTGCATGGGCCCTAAATGTACTTTTATGAAATTGAACTCTATGTTGTTTTTTGACTAAGTAAATTTAACATTTATATATACCCTTTTAAGAAGTGTCAATCATCTTACCATGTTAAAATTATGGAGAGTGTCGAGATATCCAAAACTAATGTGACTATTTTTTTTGTGCCATAACTATGCTGAGTTTGTATCTTTTGCAATAAGTGTTTGATTATTTTTCTAAATAAAGTCAAGTTAAAATATTTGGCCCACATTGGAAGCTCATTCAATAATTTTGGTTTTTTTGGATTTATCTTTAATCAAACACTTTTTAATTACACCTTTTCAATCAAAATCAATCTTCATATTATGGTCAAATAGTTAATTGATTGACAATAAATTCTTGGTTAAACTAGGTACATATAATACATCTCTAATTCTATAAGTTTGTGTTTTAAGAGGTAATGAAATATTTCCAATCTATTGAACATTATATGAGGCATCATCACCCAAAGAAACACAATTTTTTTGGTGTGTTCTTAAAATTGAAGAACCAATCTTTGTGTCTAGTCATGTGTCAGGTGGCATCCACATCTACATACCAGATAACACATATGAAGTTGATTCCTCATGAAAATTAGTAAAATGCAAGAATTTTGCATCTTCAGACTTGTCTTCCTAATCAAAAACGATACTTTATTACTTTGTTTTCTTTCACCAAGTTCCATTTTTTGTCCTTGTGGTTGACTTTGATTTATATGAGATGATTTTTGGGTAGTGGGCTTCGAGCCACTAGAGGATCATTTTTGGAATGTAGCATACCAACAATCTCTTAGTTAATGTCCCTTATGACCATAAATGAGACACTTTTTTTGAGATTTATTCCCTAGTTGAGTTTCTCAATTACTTAGTTTCGATAATTTTTGGGTTGATTCATTTTATATTGATGAGAGGTAAGAAACTGTTCTTCATATTCTTATTTAGTAATGATGGAATATTCTTGTTTTAACATGTTGACCAATTTTAAAATGATGGTTTTTATTTTATGACATTTAACGTAGTCATAATTTTTTGGTAGGAGGGTGGTAGTGATCTTAATATAATTTTACAAGAGAGGTATTTATTACTATCTTGCCCAATGCTTGGAGCAATGCTCTTAGGGTTATAACACATGTTAGAAAGGATTATATTTTTTTCACCCAATTTCAATTTCAAAGAAAGAAGTTGACTCTGTAGGTGCAAAATTGTGCTTTCATTTTTGGACTCATATATTATTTTTACCTTATCTCATGATTCTTTAGCTATTGTGGCTTCAAAGATATGTGGTTGAACCTCATATAATACCCCTATAATTATGATAAATATTTCCTAATGGTTGGATTTTTCATACTTATGATGTTAATAAATATTAGTGGCATGTCAAGTGTACACACCACTATTAATTGGCCAAATTTACTCATATTCTAGTTATGTTTTGATTTTCATCTTCCAGGTTGAGTAATTGTCACCTTCGAGTAGTTGAGAATCCAGTAGTAAATTTGTTGGAGCTTATGAAATCATGTTCAATACTTTGGGTGGTGGAAATGTTACTTATCACTCTAGGTATAAAGGTATCCATTTTTATATATTATCAGATTGGTATACTAAAACTTTATATATATGCACCTTTATGATATATTCATTGGTACATGGACTAAGCTTCCTATTTCTATATACCCTATGGTACATGAAAGAGGTGTTAATTTACATGAAATAGAATAGTATGTACTACCTATATAATATTAAAAGAGGTTCATCCAATCATTAACACTAGTTTGGATGGATTCTGCATACGTGGGTGTAACTTCCTTATATATTGGGAATTTATACCTTTCGATTAGGTCAAATGGATAATGGAGGGATGGAAAATGAGTGCAAATGTCCTTATTTATCCTTGATAATTAATAAGGATGATGCACATATGCCATTATTATAACTATATTAAGCTATGTATGTTATAGCTCAAAGTGCGATGACATTACCTATAAACTTGAGTTAGAGACATTGCTATTACTAAATGTTACAATTTTGTTAAAAAACTCATGTTTTTATGTAATACAATATTTAATCTTTTTTTACTTTTACAAATTTTGCCTATAATTTTTACATAATATAGAAAAAAATTGCACCCCCTTCTGAGTAAAGTTGAAAGTTTTATTTTTTTTTTGTTTTTGGGATTTTAGGCCTCTTTTCAACAAATAATTTCCTCTTTTAAAAAAAAAAACTTTTCATTTTTTTAATGAAGTATGATTTTTTATACTAGACATAACTAGTTATGAATAAATTTTCCTAAACTTCCATAATTAGAGGTGCTACTAAAGGTTTTCTAAAAGGAGGTTGGGGTGAGATGTAAACCCTTAACTTATTTTTTACCTAAAGTTACCTTTACCAATGGGGATATGGGTTGTGTATATGTTTAAAAATAAAAACTAAATATTTAAGGTTTTAAAAACTAGAAAATATTAAAAAAAATGTAAACCCTAAATAGCTTTTATAAACATTTTTCTTTTGTTTTTATTTTTGTTTCTATATTCCTCCTATGGTTGGGAGTTAAAATATAAAACTAAAAATATTTTTAAATGAATTTATCTTGGATAAGGAAGGATGCATGGTATTGGAGGAAGCTTGGATAGAGTTATTGTGAGTCTTCAATGGTGTTAGGATGGCTGAAAATGCCTTTTGCTACCATTAACACCAAAAATGCTTGAACACCTCTATGAAATGATAAAATGCCTTTATTGGTTACATAAAATGAGAGAAGATATGGCATGGAAATATATGAAGGATGTGGGAAGATGAGTTAGGATGCTAATAAGTTGTGATTTGATAAAATACTTGATAATAACAATAGTTCACCCAAATTATTATGGAGGGATTTGATCAAAACTAAGATAAGTGTTTTTGTCTAAATCAAGATTCATTTATATAGAGTAAAGTGCTAAAGTATGTATCTAGGTGTGGTTGTAGCTAATTTTTTATATATTTTACTTTAATATAACCACCAATAACTTCTAGTTGATAATAAAATGCCCCAACTTGGCTAAATAAAGCTCATGGATATTTTTGAGAGGGTGTGGATGCAGGGGCAAGGCCTGTGAGGATGAGTGGAACATCTATGGATATTATTATTGCTTAGACCTCACAAAAACTCACTAAAGTCACCTATATTTTCTAAAACCCATCACGATTTTAGAGATCCCCTTGCTCTAATACTAGATATTAGAAATAACCCAAAATGAAAATATTATTCATATGTTTCTAAGAATTATTGAAAATAAAATTGGAAATAATTATTATAAGAATTAGACTAACTTATCATATAAACTTAAAGTGGATGAAAAAATTATTGGATAATATAAAATATGCATAAAAAAACATATTATTCCTAATCTACCCCTATGGGAAACATTCAGGAAAAAACAACCCACAAAAATTGGGATAAAGAGGACATATAAACTAAGTTAATAAAAAAATACGTATAATTTTATTAATAATTCAATAAATAGTGAATTAAGAACCTAGTCCTATTAAGGACAAGTAGAATAAAGAGTTTATAAGATAAATAAGGAATGGGAGCTAAGGGAGTAGCTAGAGATTATGGAGATTATGAAGATGAGGAAATGAGACGGACCAAAAGAAGAGAAGGCACATATGAGAGTGCAAAAATGGATATATATTATAAAAAGGGATTTAGATAAAATGGCAGAGGGTGGAAAGAGAGAAGAGGAATAGTTAGATCAATTAGAAGGTAGTTTTGGATCGTAGTTACAAGGGAGAATATTATCTGGAGAAGAGAAGGAATAATATTTTGAACACGTTATGTTAAGTCACAATAGGTTCAAATTCAAATGAAAAAGGATTCATAGAGAAGGATAATTAATTTCAAGGGTACACATCCCATGTGCCTAAATTATCAATAGAGAATAGATTAAAAAGTGAAAAAGATGGTAGAGATAATACATGGTTTGATTATTTTATAGATAAATGTGGAAAATATAGTGAAGAGACTAAGAAAGTACTAGCTAACAATAAATTAATTGAGGCTAGATTTTAGGTCACAAAAAATATTAAGATGTTTGTAAAGTCTAATCCATAAGAACCACTAGTTTTAAGTATGAACACAGGAAGCATGGCTCTCAATGTAGGAGTTTTTGTCACTTTGACATTGTATGATGGGTCTACTGATCTTGAACAAAATATTTTAACCTAAAAATGAAATGGTAGGTTAAAATGTAACTAAAATGATGAAAAAAAGTGTGAGATCATAGGATCCTTAACATGAATAGCTCTATAGTTCACATACAAAAGGGATGCTGCTAAACTATGCTTTCAGGATGTAAAAAATCAAATATGAGAATTTAAAATTAAGAAATGTATAAGTCAGAAAATACAAGATTTGAAATAAATTTGTTAAAAATTTGAAGAGTTAGTATGGGAATATGATTTTAGGTTCTCTGATGCAATGAACATAGTAGATTTTATGTTTTAAGATATAGATAAGCCATATGGTTGGTATAATGTGTTAAGGATTAGCATTTACATTGATATTTATTGTAGGGTAAATTACTATTTAATGGATAATATATATATATATATATATATATATATATATATATATCATATGGTATGTTTAGTTATTATTAGTGAGATTGTTATATTGTTAGTTATATGAATATATTATTGTAACAATATATTTCATATATAGTTTAGAGGTTATCTATTGAGTGTTTATAGGGATCTTAGGGATCCCCATGTATAGTGTTTGCACTTCCTATATAAGTTTCAAATGAATATAAAAAGTGTGAAGAATTATATTATCATTATGGTGTTTGGTCTTGGCTTCTTGTTTTTTCTTTGATTAAAATCAATATTTGGTATCACAACAGGCATTTTTAAATTAAGGATAAGAATTATTGTGAAGTATGGACTATTAATCCATGAAAGGGAAATTATATAATTCTTTGCTTACCTTGAGTTATGAGAATATTATGAGCACCATTTTAGAATAATTGCATATCATTGTGGCATCTTAGTCTTACTACAGCTGGGGAGTAATAGTTAGGTTACATGGCCATAATTATCAAAATACAAACTTGAGTGTCTTATATTGGATATGCCCTTATGATAAGTTTTTAATACAAGTGGCTAGTCTTTTGAGACTATATGTATTATATATTCATGTGCAATAAGTGAATGCTGAAATGCTTGTACTAATTTTTGTCATATCCTAATCTCTTTATGCCTCTCTCATTGATGTTACTATTGTGAAATATATATTTATATTAAGCAATATAGAAATCCTTTCCTCTGCTTGTGTATGAAATCTTCTTATAATTCTATCAGGAGTAGTCGATCACTAGTAGTGTTAGATCCTTTGCTATGCTAGCTACAATGGAATATTTGGTGAAAGTTGACAAGTCTAAATTCAACTTTGCAATCACCTAATGAGCTTATCTTTAAAATGGGGACCTTGGAATCAGACTTAGTGAGTATCTTGGTACTGCATTCATTCTACCCACCACTTGTCTCCATCAAAATAATCAAGTATGTAGCATTAATATCAAAAGCTGTACTTTTTTATAAGATATTCTTTGCAAGTTTAGTATAGGCATCTAGGTTTATATTTCTCATTTGATACATGGCATCGTGTTATTATGTTAATAGTTAAAAGGTTTTTTATGTATAGATTCAAAGAGTAGTTTGTTTTTCAAAGTCAAAATAGAAAAATTTTAGTCTTTAAGTTTAGATGCATCTCATTAATTTATATGTAGTTTGTCAGCTATGTTCAAATTTGTGTTTAGTCATTATAAAATCTAATTTTATGGTTATTACATTTTGTAAATTTTTTTTATGTTAAATGTTATCAAAATAGTCTTGAAAATATTTTAGTCTTGTATATCGATATTTTTGAATTTAGGTTTATGAGTCAATAGTTAATTCAATAGTCAATATATGTCACTAAAAAAATAGATAAAATTTTTGCCATTATAATTTAGTCACTTTGTTGAAATAAAAAATTAATTGAGTCATTTGTATGGTCATTTTGTTTTAAAATCATCAAAAAATATCAAAGTGTCAAAGTCGATAAAGTTTGTCATTTTTGTCAAAGAGTATAATGTTGATTTGGGTCCACTATAAAAAATTGTAAAAAATAGAAAATAATTTGTAAAAGGATGTATTTTTAGACAACTCTGATGTCTTAGGAATTATTTCACATTGAGGGGGGAAGTACACCCAATGAGGAAACAATTATGCTTCACTTCTTCATCCGCTGAGTAACAAACTTCACTCACTAGAGGATGGAGGAAACAAAGGCTAGAGGTTTTATATCCTCTCATAAGTCACCATCGATGAGGCCCAAAATGATTTGGTGACATCTTTTGTGTGGTGTGTTTTGCACCAAATCAGCTAATGTCAATGATAGTTTTTTAGTGGCAGTGGAAATTGTCTATGATGTTTTTGTTTGGGTGATAACAAACATTAATCAAGGTTGCATACGATGAAAATGAGGATTTATTCCTCATAATATTTCATTTTTTAATATTATGTGTGTTTTCATTCCCCTACTAGATTGGAGAAAAGTAGAGTATAGATATAATGGAATATGGTAACAATTATATAGGAGGGAAGTTAACTGCAAAAATCCTCTAACTACCATACTTATTTATGAAGATGATCAACCAGTGAAATGTTTGTTGCATTCATATGGAGTAAATGCAAGATGTGTCATTTTCATAGTAGTGGTCATGTGCAGCAAGATCTAGACAATAAGATTTAGATAGTAGCATGTAGACCTAAAAGTATGCATTGGCATATGATTCTATTCAAGCCAGTTCTTGAAGATGTACATTATCCCCATATAAATACTAAGGGGGGAATGTTAAGGATTAATGTTTATAATGGTATTTACTATAGGGTAAATTACTATTTACTAGATAGTATGTATTGTATGGTAAGTTTGGTTATTATTAGTGAGATTCTTATATTATTAGTTATATAGATATATTGTTGTAATAATATAGTTCATATATAGTTTGGAGGTTGTATATTTAGTATTTATAGGGATCTCAAGGATCCCCATATATAGTGTTTGTACTTCCTATATAAGTGCCTTGTAATGCTTCAAATGAATATACAATGTGTGAAGTATTATATTATCATTCTGGTGTTTGGTCTCAGCTTCTTATTTTACCTCTAATTAAAATCAATAGAAGGTATGAAACCTAAGATTAGGTTTATCATTACTCAAACATATTTCACTTATAAGGTGGATGCTAGAATAGTTTCACTTTGGGTTGAGTATATAGAAGACTATGGGGAAAGTCTGCAGTGTACTGCAAAAGCTGGCACAACATTAGATGTTATCTTTGTAAGATGGATGATATTCATGAAATTAATAGGTAAAAGTTAGGATTGGGGTGTATGGAGTGTGGAAAAAAGTGACACCAAAATAATGACTACCCAAAAGTCAAAATAAAGTTTTGTGAGATCTGATAGGCAACTGTAAAATGTCATCTCTTACAAAAATATACCCAATAATCATTGAGTCTATGTTATAATTTATATTATTTACACAATCATGATGATAATAATTATTTATATATCTAATGATTAAAGGAAGACATCACCTAGAATGTCTTCATAGTAGTTACACAATAGATTCATGCTACAAAAACTAACTTTTCAAGCCCAGATGTAGAAATGGCCACTACAACTTAGTATTAGCCTCAAGGTTTAACATAATAGATATCATAGTATTCATAATATAAAACATTATGGAATCCAACATCTCCTCAATATAAACATTCATATAACATATCATTACATAAACAATAGCCAATAAGATGGACCCCATCTTCTCCCTAAGGGCCATATGGGTGATATAATAGTTAATAAAAATAGGGTTGGGGTTCATCACAACAAGGAAGATATGATGGCCAAGAATAAAAATCTTGGATTTTTTAGGAGAGACAATGGGGATATAGAGGTGGCTACCGAGGTAGATACCAAAAAGATAATCATAGACCAGATGTGAGATGTATACACATATTTTTTTCAAACTTTATCAATTAATAATGATTTCTATCTTGTAGGAACCCATCGAGTCTCAATTTATTTGAGTGCACACCTTAAGTGGTGTACTACAAAAGGGGTAGGCAAACCATTGGTGCTTTGTAGGATTGTTGTCCCTATACTACCACTTGTTATCAATCCAACCATCTCTTAAAAATGTTCCCCTAAGCTTTGCCTCCTATTTTTCACCTTCCTTTGGTCATTTTACACCTTCATTAGCCCTTACCTAGCCTAAAATCCTTTTTGATGGTTTATGTTACACTATCAACCCCATAAACCTTGTATTATAATTGATAAAACTTATTTAGGGTTTAGCCGACCTAGACCAAGACCTAATTTGTTTTTGTCAATATGATACAATGTCAATTAGGTCGACCTTGTCAGCCTAAACTTTCAAAAAGGACTAGGGTTTGATTCAACTATATAAACACATCCATTTTTCCATTCTTAAAGATAAAACAAGAGTTAATTATTCATTTACACTTCTTTACAATCTGCTCTTCTACCATTCTACTTGAGGAGTCTTAGCTTAGGGTTTAAACTTGGAGAAGAATCTTATCTTGTGGAAAATTCTTAGATGTTTTGGCCTTTCTTAATGATCGTTATGAAACATAACAACCTCTTATGAAGAACCTTTATCCAAGGGAGAGATTGAGTCTTGATGGGTTTGTCTTCAAGGTAAGTATCTATAACTTTTTTCATCTCTTTTATTAGATAGAAGTAGCATAAGTAATGACTTTTAAATATATTTATCTCTTCATGCATTAGGGTCACACCTATACTTAATTTAAATAGTATTCTCTTATGCATGTTTAAATTTATATTTACTAAACCCCACTTTGTGCCACAAGCTTTGGTGAACACTAGATTAGGCTTTTACTTTAATTGTCATTTACATTAGTGAATATGCAAACATGGAACCTAGTTAGGATTATTGCATAGTTTTTCTTTATTGGAGGATTTGTAACCCTCCCTAGTGATATTATTATGGTAAAAGATCCCTTGGCTAGGTCTAGCAGATCCATATTGGTCATGACCTCGGATATCTAATGTATCGACAATCGAAAGTGTAAGTAGTATTTAACTTCTCTGAGCTAGGATTGATTTTTGGATCAGTTTTATTTCCCTTTACATACATTTTGGTGAACCGAATGTGAATCTAGGCCTTGTAGTTCCTT
Source organism: Torreya grandis (assembly GCA_037957365.1). NCBI lineage: Eukaryota > Viridiplantae > Streptophyta > Pinopsida > Cupressales > Taxaceae > Torreya > Torreya grandis. The sequence continues at coordinate 941,022 of JARHVA010002418.1, forward strand.
CATGACATCATTTTTTATCATTTCATTATATTATTATATATTTTTAGTACTATATCAAACTAATTGGTATAGTTATAACTTTATGTGCATGGGTTTAACACACAGTCACTTTAAAATGACTTTGTTCTATCTGTGTGGGTCTTCATTAGCTACAAATTATTGGATTGAATAGTTCAACATAATACTCTTATTTAATTAAATATTAACATACATTATCAAACAAGTTGACTTTCTTTTTTAATTCTTTATGCCAATATACAAGTTAATGAACACTATTGAATAGGTTGATTTTGTTCCTTATTCTTCTTCAACATATAGGGTTTTATAGAACGTCATTGAACTAGTCAATAGTCAACTTAGTTTATAGAGTTTGAAAGCAAAAACTAAATCATTACAACATAACATTTTCAATATAAATCATCTTCAATCCTATCAAGGTTATTTTTTCCCTCTCTCTATCATTTTAGTTTTTTTTTCAATTTTTTTTCACAAGTTAGTAGTCTTCAAAACTACAACCCTACAGTTAACTAGGTCAACCTGGTCGACTTAGTTCTATAGTCTATGTTCTGTTTGAGATACATAGTCAACCTATTTAACTCTATTCTTAAAGACCTTACTTCTATAAAATAAAAATGACCCAGTTGGCTCTATTTTATACTATTTGCATATAATGTCACTCGAATTAACTCTGTATTATTCTTAATAAAAAAATTAACAACTACTTACTAGTAATTAATTTACATTTCCTTTTTAGTTGTTTGCATACTTAGAGTAATTCACATAGTCTAAATAGGTGGTTTTTCAAATTATCATTTTAGTCACACTATTTTAATCTTTTGTACACACTACCAAACCACTTAACATTCAAAATGTAATTAAACATTTGTCTTCCTACTTATATTTCATCACTAAGGGGAAGTCAACTTGGTTTTTTGGCCAAGTAAAAATATGTGGTTAATGGTATATATTAGAAAACCACCCAACACCCTTATCATTGTAGGACTGTGAAGTGAGTGGGTTGGCCCTAATACCAAGCTAGTACCATTATTAATATAGATCCCTTTCAACCCAAGCATCTTAAAACCAACTTTAGACTACTTTCTAGTTCCCTATTTTATCCAACTCTTCTATCACATTAAAATCAAAACTTTTTAATAATTTATTAATACTTAGGGTGACGAACTAGTTAGCATTTAATTTTCATTCGATTGCTTGCTTTTTAATCATTGTGTTCTATTTTAAAAACTTGCATTGGCCAATGTTGGTGTAAGGGTTTATGGTATGTGACCCAATTGGATTAATCACATTGATCCATTTGTTTGTGTGTTTGATTTCATTCTTTCTTCAAAATATCTTTCAAACTTTTCCCCTATTTTAGCACACTATTGTCCTGGTCAATAAAACATTTTATAGATTATATATTACCTTCTTGCTAGCAGTACATAGTCAACTTGTACAACCATGTCTTCTCTCTCTATTATGCCCCCTATCTAGTAGTACACAATCAACCTGTATAACCCTATACTCTTATCAAACTTTGTTTTAGCAATATTCTATCGACCTAGTTGACTTAGTACCTATTATCCAACCCTATCCCTTGTTGGCTAACCCTGTTCTTTTATCCAGCTAACTTAGTTCTTTGTTTGGTTGACTCTATCCATGATTCTCTTTATTCTTTAATAAATTCTATTTCTCTTATCAAGCATCATGAAATCCCCTATCAGAACCTTTTTGGACAATTTGAATCCATTTAGGCACTATATGGGGTATTATTTTATTCATTTCTTTACCTTCCAAGAGAATCCTCACTCTTGGAGTACTTCTTCCCCTCCCTCATATTTGGATTTCAACATGTCTCAAATCATGCCTCAAGATGAGGTAGGTAGATTAGATCCTTTTTATACCTATCAAGACAATTCCCATCTTCAAGCATCTTAACACACTGTGGGAGTCATTGACACAAGTCTATCTAATAACCCCACTAGTAATCTACCTCCTAACAACCCTCCTCATAATACCAATTAAGGGAGTCCTACATACACCAACCTACCAATTGATGTAACCTAAATTTTTGCATAGATAGTGTAACAAATGAACATAATGCAAACATCTAACACCTCCCAAATGATGCAACTAAAACATCATTTTATCAATATGGATAATAAACCTACCATTCTTCTCCATCAAAATAACCAAAAATTTATTCCTCTACCTCTTAGAGATTCCATAAGAAATGCTATTACCCAACCTATCATGAATAAAAAGATGCTTCAAAACATCCAAGATGAGCCTTTAGACCCTTTCATTATTTCCTTTTATATTGGTTACATATCTCCAAATATTAAGTATGAAGGGAATAAAGACCCAACATCTTTCCTCAAGGCATTTGACAATCTTTACAAAGAGTGGATCCAAACTAAGAAATTTACCACAACTAAAATTATGGTTAAAAACTTCACTAGAAATGTATTGGAATGGTACAACCAACTTCCCCAACATTTCATATGGCAACTAGAAGATTTAGTCAATCCTTTAGTTAAAGTATTTCAACACAATGATCTTCCCAAAAATTATCTTAGCCATTTCATCAATGCTAAGCAATCTCCCATTGAATCAGATCATGATTTTATCAAGCGATGGAAATATTTTCCCTACAAGGTAGACCGTAACATGACTGATGATAATCTATTTAAACTCTTTATAACTACCTTAACTCCTTATCTTCAATATAAGGTTCAAACTTTTTCCCCTCAAATGCTTAATGAAACTCCTCAAGCCAAACATCAAGACTTCTTAATGAAATAGTTTGAGCCTAATACCAAATTACTCAAAGGGTCTTTTCAAAATTCTACCAATGTAGTCATTGTAAATACTCCTCAAACCAAGCCAAGAGTTGCCAAGCTTGATAATCCCCCATCTTCTCACACACCATTGACTGTGAAATAAATGAAACAATTTTTAGCACCCTCTAAACCATTTACTTATCCTAATAATTCTATTAAATGGTATGATCCTAATTAATTTTGTTGGTTTTATACTCATATTGGTCATTCCCCTAAAACTTGTAGAGGGATTACCAATTTTTCTGTCTTTTATATGCTTAGTAATTCCTTCAATCATGAATCCATGAATCAATTACATCATCAAGAGTATAACACCACTTCTCAAAAATGACAAGATCCCAAAGATTCTTATTCTAATAAACAAAAATCTTTCTGCACTTATAATGCTCAATAAGCTACCAAGGATGTTTGTGCTATTTATGCTAACTATGACCAATACTACAATAATTCTCAATATATGAACATAACCAAAGTTAATTATCACCAAAAGTTAGCTCATAAAGATCTTGTTACTAAACCTAAGAAACCATATTTGGAATAACAAATCCTCAAATATACTATAACCACTCACCTAGATGCTAATGAGGAATCATATCCTTCTTCCAAACTGCCAATTGCTTCTATTCCTTCAAAGTCTACCTTACATCCTAAACCTTACATTGATTCTTCTTCTAAAACCCATTGGAACTTCTTAAAAGAACTCAACTCCATGCCTTGTAACATTGTTATTATGGATTTAGTTTGTACCTCCCCTTATCATCGCAAGTTCCTCATATAATAATTACAAGAAATTGAAGACCCATATTCTTTAGAAAAATAACCACCTTCTCATGATCCTCAAATAACCAATACGTATAATATTGAATCCATTTTTCCTTCTTCAAAACCTTCCATGAAATTTATTTAAGAAGACATGATTGACAATGAGATCCTCTTTCTCACTGATGATCCACCTCTATTCATTAAAATAGCCTTTAATACCACCCTCATTCATAATGTTTTAGTAGATAAAGGGTTTGGTATTAATGTGACATCTTTGTGGCTCATCTAATAACTTGGATATAATAAATATCATATAAAGAAAACTCACCTAACATGTTATGGTTTTGACAAAACTAATCAAAATCCACTTGGTTATATTTGGATCCCTCTTACAATCAGACTTAAGATTATATAAACTGAGCTTATGGTTCTCAATTTACCCCTATCTTAAAACATACTCCTAAGATGACCATGAACCCATATAATGAGGGCTATCACCTCTTATCATAGCCAATATATCAAGTTCCTTAATAACAACAAAAGCTATAAACATAATCTGATCCCAACCCTTGGAGTATTCAACTTCCAAATCCTAAATCTCATTATCTCATTCCTACCATCCCAACAATCAATAATGCTTCCTTGAATTTATCAACATAAATCTAGATTTACATGTCACTCTTGATAATTCAAATGACTATGAACCTAATGATTTGAAACATACTTGAAACACTACTAAGCTAACTCCTTACATATTGGAGTGGCTTCCTCCTTCTTTATTGCCTCATGATCACACCAACCCTCTTATTGATGAGATCATTGATTTTCCACCTCCATGCAATGCTCAAGTAGTCTCTTATGCAAAATATGCCTTCACATGCAATAATTATGGAGTGACCAAATTATTCCAAGATCATTTAATCATTTCTCCACATAAATTTAGTGATCTAGGTGTTTCCCCTTATAAAACTCCTCCTAAACTCAATCATGTATAATTTGTACAATCTATGATGATAACCACATCATGGCCCAAGCTCAATCATGAGACTTGGATGTTCAACATTATCAAAAAAATATAGCTCAAATACATGCTTTCAATCATGATGTTCATATTATTTACACTAAATTTTAGTTAGCTCTTGAAGGTCATATCCTCCTATTAATTCTCCACTTATTGATTCTCCTTAGGTGGTAGAACAAATCCTACCTTTCGAACCTCCAAAAATTCCTACATCTTCTATAATACCTATAGACCCAATCATTAAATTCAATTCTTCCCCCATCAATGACATAAATGATAAATAAATCAAATATGATCAACCTTCTTCCCCTACTCCACTTACTCTTGAGATTACATTATATGCTAAGGCCACATATGTACATCAAATAAATTCTAGATATGATTTCCATGGTAATAAAATTCTTGATCTCAAAGTAGATGTCGAGTATTATGGTCCTCTTCCCAATTTGCCTAGTGATGAAGACATTTTTAAATTGCTTCATGCCTGAAAACTTTAACTACCTCGATAGTATTACAAACTTGATAATTTAAAAAAAAAAATCCCCTTGTTTCAATAACTTCATCACTAGCATTGATCCTAAATAAAATCCCATTTCCTCTTTACCTAATGCACCATATCATTTCCAAGATGGAAATGTTATGCTTATCAAGGAAATTAATTGAATCAAATATCGTACCCTGCCATGCCATTGACCAATTACAGTCTCTCGCAAGTTCACACTAACTGAAGATGATAAATTTAGCTATTATTTGATAAATATCATGATACTTTTGATTGATCCTATAAGGACATGCCTGTATTGACCCTAACATCATGGTGCACAACATCATCACCTACCCCAATGCCAAACTTGTGTGATAAAAGTAATGGAAATTTCCACTAGAACTTTTAACTTTATGCCATAAATAAATCATTAAACTTCTTGATGGTAAGTTTATCAAGCCTATGGACTATTTAAAATGGGTCTCTAACATTATCCATATTCAGAATAAAATCACCATGGTCATTCACATTTACATTGATTTTCATAATCTTAATCTTGATTGTCCCAAGGATAACTTCCCTTTACCTTCTATAGATGCCATCATAGATTCCACTACTGGTTATGAAATGCTGTCCCTTATGGTGGTTTATTGGGTTATAATCAAATTCACATTACCCCTAAAAACTAATATAAGATAACTTTCACCACACAATGGGAAACCTATTGTTATGTGAAAATGCCCTTCAACCTAAAAAATGTTGGGGCTACCTATCACTAGGTGATGACCCATATTTTTTATGATCTTATCCACAAGATTGTAGAAACCTATGTGGATGACCTCATTACAAATTCTAAAATCCACAAGACTCATCTCTCTAATTTATATCATTTTTTATTACCTTACTAAATATAAAGTTAGATTAAATCCCTACAAGTACATTTTTAGTGTCACATTTGGTAAACTATTGGGATAGTTAATTTCTCTTTATGTTATTGATGTCTATCCCACCAAGATTAATGCTATTGTCAAGATTCCCATCCTTCATTTAATTCATGATATTCACACTTAACTTGGTAAACTTGGGGAAATTAAATGATTTATCTCTAAAATGGCTTACCTTATCTATTCTATTAATTCTCTTCTCAGGAAAGGTAATGCCCTAGAATGGACGGATCCTTGTCAAAACACATTTGATAATATGAAATAATCTTTGATTCACCCACCTACTCTTAATCCCCCTTTTAATGATCATTTTCTAATGTTATATACCTCTTACACACCCATACCAATTTGAGTAATGCTTGCCTAATAAGATGATACTGGGAGGGCATATTCCATCTATTATATCAATCAAGGCCTCATCAACTATGAGAAATGTTATAAAAAAGTAGAACATGATTGACTTGCCATATATTTTGTTATTAAAAAGCTTTGACATTATCTGATTTATCAAATATCTTATGTTATCATTCATTCTGATCCACTTCATCACGTTTTATACAAAGCCTTTCTTCCTGGAGATAGAATTGGCAAGTGGATGGTCCTCATGAAATTTGATATCCAAATTATTACACAAAAAGATATCAAAGGATAAAGCATTATTGATCAACTGGCCACAACTCTTGTATTATCTACTGACCACCCTAAAGATAGTCTTTTTGATGATAATATTCTCTATATTTAAGGTCTTAATCAATCCATCTCTCTTAAAGATTACTTCCATAACTTCAGTACTAATCTTGAAGCAAGTAATCTTAAAGAGTCCTCTATATTCCTTGACACTACTAAACCAAAAGTAGTTATTGAATAACTTCCTAAAATTACTATTGATTTACGTGAAGATACTTGGACCCTTCATTTTGATGGCACCAAATTCTTTCAAGGAGCTAGGGTAAGTTGTATCCTCACTAGTCCTCTTGATAAAATTATCCCTTTGGCATTTCACCTTACATTCAATGTCACTAATAACATGGTGGAATACAAAGCTTTAATCCTAGGCATGAGAGTAACCCTTGAATTATATATCATATATCTGCACACTTTGGGTGACTCCTAACTCATTTATCACTAGGTCAATGGTGATTATCAATTCAAAAGTAAAAATCTCATTGCTTATCTTCAAATAATAACTACCCTTGCTAAAGAATTCATTTCATTTACCATCAATCCTATCCATTGAGATTAAAATTCTATTGTTAATTCACTTTATTTTTTAGCATCTCTTTTTCATCCACAACAAGTTCTTACTAATTCCAATTTTCTTATTTAAATAATAAAATCCCCATCTTCCATTCAACCATAAGATTCACTCATCTACCATATTGAGGCTATCACCATTTGATAAATCCCATGGTACAAAGACATTATTCAATTTCTTGGACACCAAACCTATTTTCCAAACATTGATTCCTAGAAAAGGACTCGTATCCGCAAACACGCTTTTAAGTATGTCTTTCGATATAAAATTCTTTATTATCATAATGCTGAAGGTGCCCTAATTTGTTGTGTTATTAAATAAGAAGTTCATCCTCTTCTTGAACAAGTATATGGGGGCATTTGTGGTGGCCACTATAAGGAACATACTACAACCCACAAATGCTTATGTATGGAATACTTTTGGCCCATTCTTATAAAAGATGCCATCAAATTTGCTAAAAATTCTAATTCTTTCCAACTCCATGATGATCTAATCCATTCACCACTAGCTGAACTTCAAACTATGGATTCCCCCTAGCCATTCTTCATGTGGGGATTAGATCTCATAGGCAAATTACTTAGATCTCAAAATGACCATGTATTTATTATCATAACCACCAAGTATTTTACCAAATGGTTCGAGGCTATACTTCTCATCAATGTCACTAACACCACCATCTCCAAATTTATATTCAATCAAATCATTTTCTAATTTGGCATTCTTCAAACTCTCATTTCAGATAATGGTGGTAATTTAAAAAATAAAGATGTCAAATAACTCTATGCTAAATTCAAAATCAATCACAAATTTTCCATGCCTTATCATCCTTAATGTAATGGCCAAGTTGAGGCCATCAATAAAATTATTTAAAATACAATCTAATAAACCCACATGGATTGAGACCTTGATCTGTATCCTGCTCTTTGGGCCTATTGAACTAACATATAGACTGCCTCTAGGGAAACACCATTTTTTCTAGTCCATGGTTCTGAATCAATTCTCCCATTAGAAGTTGAGCTTGCCTCTCTCTATATCTCTCTTCATGGTATCATACCTAATGAAGAATTATGTGAAGCTTGCCTTCATTCTCTTGATCTCCTTGATGAACACTATTTTTTTCCCCTAAAACACAATCACCAATACAAGGCCTGCATTGCCAAACAACATAATAAGAGTTAAAGTTCACACTTTTAATGTTGGTTATCTTATCCTTAAAATAAAATATACTCATGACAAAGAAAGTAAATATGATCAAAAATGGTGTTTCCCTTATTTGGTCAAAGACATCCTTAGTATTAGTACATATTGCCTTCAAACTAATGAAGTCCATATTTTCAAAGAACCCACCAATGCATAATTCTTAAAAATGTATTTTGCCTAAATCCTTACCTTCTTATCCATGCTTTCTATATGCTATCCATCTAATTTTTTTTACAAGATAATTATAGGGATCTCACCCTCTACAATAGTTCTCTCTTTATATAAACCTTAGTCCTTCCTTTTGGTCCTTTAGTTTCCCCTTTATCATGAGTTGCATTGTAAAACTGTAGATATGACCTAGTCTTCCTCATGATTTTCTATTTCTGTTATCCTTGCTTCCTTACTTTCCAATATTTTTTGGCACCTATGGGTTTCTATTTTGTGAGTTTTAGTATAAGACCATGGATAAGACCTAACCTTCTTCACAAATACCATCTTTATCTCATTTAATTTTTACATGCTTTGTGCACCCTCATGGGTTTCTCTTTTATGAGTTGCAATTTAAGACCATGGATAGGACTAGGCCTTCCTAATAAAATCATGATATTTAATTCAATGTTCCTTATCTAGAATGTTTACAATAGTTAAAAGTGTTTGATTATTTTGTAGATAAAATTTGCATAAAAATATAGTGCTAGCATGTTTTCCTACACTTACCTTATTCACATGATAAGGAGTCACACTTTACTATCATTGTATCCCTTTTTCACCCTTTATCACATTTTTTTTGTGATTTGAAATAATTAAAATTGTTTCATGTTTCATTCCTCTTGATTTCATTTCCTTACAATCTACATTGGATAAACCAAGGTTGAATTCAAGATAACACTATTATTTCACTATTATTAAAGAGACTCTTAGACACCATGCTCTCTAAGTTCTCTTTCTTAACAACCAAGTCCCAATTATTCAAATTGAATTCATCATTAGTACCCATGTTTGGTATTTTGAATATATATGGAGGAGGAATAGAAAAATCCATAAATAAAAGTAAAATCCAAATAATTTGAAATAAAAGGAAATAACATACAAAAGGAAACATACACATTTCAAAATTTAAAATCACACCAAAAGACATGATTCAAAGCACATCTCCTATCCACAGTTGGCCTCATGATAGAGCCAAGGTCCATTGGGGTGTGATAGTCTAGTAGATTAGAATAAGAGAATTCAACAAAATCTATGGTGCTACCTAATTTTTCATGTAAGTACCCAATATTTATAGTAGATCAATGACTCTGTAAGGGGTATTGAGGAATAGGGAACACATTGTGGGATGATAGGTCCATTTTAATATTCATGTATATAGCCTTCATGTGATGATATACATACTTCATTTGTTGACCTAAGACTTGTGTGGCTAGGATAAGTTATCGGAGTCCTTATTGTTGAAGGCCCTCTTATTTTTACAAACTTAATTTGAGTGTCTTGACTTTGATAAATAGTTCCTATACCTTGGTTTCTCCTTCATTTTCCATTCCACCCATTTCATTCCCCCCTTGAAAGGCAATTGTCATTCTAATTTTTTTTCCCTTCTTCTATATTCCCTCTTCTTCACATCTTAAAAACATGTTAGCACTACTTTGTTTTAGTTTTATCTATCCTTAGAATAAAACAATATGCTTGAGCAACTTTGGATTACTTTTTTTACACCATTGCTTTACATCCCATCATCACTTTGATTTATTCTTTTTCCATTTGTTATTTTTGTACTACCCCTTTTTACAGACACTTGGTTCCATTTATACTTTCATTTACTTTTTCCATTATTGAGTGAGGTTGATTTGTTACTGCTCACTTATCAATGATATTCTCCCTTTTATGCACTTTTTTAATTGATGATTGATTAAGGATTGTTACTGCTCACTCATCAATATTACTTTACCATTTTGCTTTCCCATCTTTGTTTAAGTAAGGATTATTATTGATTTCATATTGATGTTTGGTTACCATTTTTGACATGTATCCTTAGTTTGACTTGGTGAGTTTTCTTTTCTTACTTAAGGTTTACTTGTTTGAGTTTTTTGGTCTTTAGTAGCCTTGGATTTTTGGTTATCCAATTTACTCTAAATTTTGACTTGGTCATTTGGTCTAACATAGCACTTATCACCCCAACTCACCAAATTTCCAAGTACATCCCATCCACATAGCATCAGTTATCTTTGATTTCTTACATTTTATTATTTTTACTTTTTAGTTTTGTATCCTTGAGTTTGTTGAAATTAATATCTGCACCCTCCAAGATCAAAACTACAAACACAATAGATAACCATCCAATGATAAAGGTAAGTCATGGTATTAATACATTTATTTTTTCCATTATTTACCTTTTAGTTATTTTTTATTTTTTGAAGCGCCATCCCCTATTGCACTTGAGTGACACATGATGAGATTCGAGTGGGGCATATATATACACATAATATTTTCAAACTTTATCAATTAATGGTGCTTTATATCTTGTAGGAACCCATCGAGTCTCAATTTCACTGAGTGCATGCCTTAAGGGGTGTACCAGGAAAGGGGTGGGTAGATGATTAGTGCTTCACAGGATTGTTGTCCCTATACTACTTCTTTATATCAATCCAACCATCTCTTAAAAACATTCCCCTAAGCTTTGACTCCTATTTTTCACCCTCTTATAGTCATTTTTTGCTTTTATTAGCCCTTCCTTAGAATATAATCCTTTTTGATGGTTTATGTTACAATTTTGGCCCCATCAACCTTATAATCTAATTAATAAAACTTTTTTAGGGTCTAGGTTGGCACCTGGCCAACCTAGACTAGGACCTAATTTGTTTTTGTCAATAATGATACAATATCGATTGGGTTAACCTTGTTAGCCTAAACTTTTGGAAAGGACTAAGGTTAGATTCAACTATATAAACACATCCATTTCTCTATTCTTAAAGGGATAATAAGAGTTAATTATTCATGTTTTCTTCTTTATAATCTATTCTTATGCCATTCTACTTGAGGATTCTTAGCTTAGGGTTTCCACTTGGAGAAGAATCTTGTCTTATGGAAAAGTCTTGAATGCTTTGGCCTTTCTTAGTGAGACTTATGAACCACAACAACCTATTATGAAGCACCTTTGGCCAAGGGAGAGATTGAGTCTCGACCGGTTTGTCTTCAAGGTAAGTATCTCTAACTTTGCTCCTCTCTTTTAGTAGATATAAGTAGCATAAGTAATGGATTTTGAATATATTTATCTCTCTATAAATTATGGTCTTACCTATATTGAGATTAAATAAGATTCTCTTATTCATGTTTACTTTTATGTTTAATAATCCCCACTTTGTACCAAAATTTTTGGTGAGCACTAGTGTTATAGAAAAGGGTGCACTATTGCCTTAGTTGGTTCTTGGCTTATTTTTTATTTTTGGATTGATGCTAGAGAATTTACAGGTCTTTGGCCCTTTTAACATATGGTTTCAAAAACAACTAAAAAGGCCTAGCTTAATGGTATTACCATTAAGGCATAAATCCACCAAAATGACAAAACATTCCAATAACTAAAGTAAAAAATACTTTAGCTTAAGAACCAACTTAATCAAATTGAATATCCATAATTACTTTGTTCCACCTTCATAGATATCCTAGATGGAGAGCTCAAGATCTGATGTTCTTTTTTCTTGATTTTTACCAACTTCTATTCATCCTATCACCAAATTTTAGTAAAATTGAACTTAAAATAATATTAATTTCCTTTTGTTTATCTAAATCAATTTCATTATTATTCACATTATTCTCATTATAACCAATAGAATCTACATTATGATATGTTCTTATCAATGATTTTAACTTAAATTTATCTTTGTCTCTCCCTGGAGCTGCTTCTATCAAACAAAAAAGAGTTTCCACCACCACTTATAGCTACTTATTATTTGTTTCTTTTTCCCATGAGGAAACATGCTTCCACTTAACTTTTTAGCAAGAATTAGATAGGTTCCCAACTTTAAAATAGTTCTAAAATCTGAAGGGGATTCCTTCAAAATTTAAGGACTGAAGCCAACTTCTATTTTGCACTTTCAACTCTATACTTTCAAGTAGATTTTGAGAGATATCTAGACACACCAAAATCATAGCAAAAGTCATCTAGATAAAATTTAGAGAGGATTCATCAATTTTAAACAAATCACCTAATGCATTGCCTATAACTATAAGACCTGTTACAGACCAAAATTGAAGTGGGAGATATGGAAATATTACCCATATAGGGTGAAGTGAAATATTTTTTGTTAAGGGGTTAAAATATGATCGCTAGGGTTTCATGATTAAAATATGATTTTCTAAGCACCAAGTTTTCACCTAAAAAATCTTATTTCGATCAGCCAAAGAATCAAATGTAACAATAAAAAACCTTTGGCACATGGAAAAATTTCCATATTGCCTTCTAGTGAAAATTTCCAAGAATCCAAAAGCCATTAGTGCAGGGAGGGAAGGGATGGCTAGAATTGATCAAATCAACATACTAAACCCCTCTCTAAAAACCATTCTTCCCCTTCCAAAACATCCTCCAGAGCTTGATATTTAAAAATTTACAACCATCAAATTAAACAAAGAAATTCTAGCCTGATCTTCATTAGACCCAACATAAACCTTATCAATAGATTTTACTAGTGGATGGGCAACATGCTATTATTACGTTGAGTTGATTGACCTTGTTTTGATTAAATATTAAGATTTTTTGATCTTTACCTTGAGATAAACGCTCCAAAATTACATAGTCACCAATAGATCCCCATCTGATCTCGAGATCACTTTTATGTTGGATTTCAAGTTCTTCATACCTAGTTTCCTTGCTAGCGATGTTGTTAAGAAGATGCAAAAGCTACTAAAGTCCCTAGTTTCCACCAACATAAAAATCAATTATGTATAAGTTCTAAGTCATTTCTTAGCTTATTACAACCAGACATAAAGATGAGATATTCCCTTTGTGCTCAACATTTTACACTCAATTGCACTGACATCAATTCTCATAAGGCACAAGCCTTATGCACTCACTCAAAGTGCAAATGAGAAGGAATCGGGGCCCATGCTAGGTTAGTTATTCCATGGAATAAGACATCAATTATGGGGCTTGGTCAATTAAAATGAGGCTTTAAGTAGATTCATAAGCACAAGCCTTTTATGATCCAAACTTAATGGCATATAGGCACAAGAATTTTGGTGGACTAATCCTAGAGTCATATGGGTGCAAGCCTTTTTTAAACTAAGACTAGCATCATATTGTCACTTGAGGGGTTAGAGGGATACTTTCACATTAAGTAATCATAATAGGCTCACACTTATAGTAGGGATAATAATGCTTAGTGTAGGATCTATACTCATACTTTCTATAGATATATGATGATGTCATTATTTATTAATAGGGATTCCATTGACAATGCAAGCCAGAAGCTCATAAACATTACTCAACATTATTGAATGAAATTATACCATTAAAACCATGTTGCATTTTAAAAGTAATATAAAAGATTCATAAACTAGATGGAATACCATTTAATGCAACAATAATTTTTATTAATCAAAGCTTAAACAATATAGAGTATAACTTTTATGGAAAAACATATGTTCAATTCATATTAAACAACCTAAAGGCTCATAAGCAAGATTGGGTTTATATAAATAGAACCTTCATGGAATCCATACTAATCCTAAGTCTAATGGTTTCCATATTAATGTATATAAATCATTACCAATTTGCCATAGCTTCATTGTTATCTTTCATCTCTTTGCTCTAACTAGTTTGATATCCTTAAATATCTCATAGGAACATCTCCACCAATATATAACATGCATTTTGAGTGCCGATCTAGAGCTTTGGTGATCATTCCTACCAGCTCCATGAACTCACAAAGTTTACACTACGTCTACCATGTATCACCAATATTGGAAGATGAATTTAAGATCTACGAACCAATTAACCACCTACTAGCTAGCTTAAGGTATGCATTGCAACCTCTAGTTGGTGCTAAAATGCTAATCATTATGCAAAATGATTCCCTTATATTGATGTGGATGTCATTTTGGCATGAATCCTATACTTAATAAAATAAGGGTCCCAACATCACCCCATACAAAAATTTTAGTCCATCCTCGAACTAGGTTGTCAAGGTCTTAGTGGAACAAAACTCATGTGCACTCTCCTTAAGCTCGACATTGAAGTATTCAAAGACCTTAATGGTGAGATTGATTTATTTAGTAGTGATATATATTTTAATGGATGCATCACTAAGAACAAGTACATAAGTCTTCTCCAGCTCCTTCTAGAAGGCCTCTACATTTCCCTTTGCCTTTTCCACATTCCTATCTAGGATTGATCCTTGTTTATAGTTCTTAGTATATTGATAATGGAAGCATGCTTTCAAGTTTTGATCTTGTTCCTTAATCTAATTTCTAAGTGCATTGATTATCCCTTTGATCTACGTTTCTTTGACCCACTCATCGAGTACACCTACACCATTAACTTCTCCTTCTCCTCCTTTGCCTACTTTAGGCATGTGTCTATGATTGATTCTTAGTTTGAGAAGCATAAAAATATGGAATATGATACATATATGCCTTCCTATAGTTTTAAAAAGAGGTCTTATACCTCTTTGAGATTACCATTTATCTTCTTCTAAAGTGTGATGCAGGGATCTTCTTCTTCTTCTTATGCTGGTTCAGGTTTTAACCTTGGGAGAATCTATTCCACTAACACAAAGATTTTGTTGACATTTGAGAGGTCCAAGGTATCAATACCAATTATAAGGGATGGTTCAGCCATCTCTATGCACTCATAGAGTTTCTATAAATTGAATTTGGTGGCTTTTTCTTCATCTTTAGCTTCTTTGTGGAGCTTCATCCATTTTCTTGCCTTGTCATCATTGATGATATTCCTGCATGCAACTTTAGTGGCTAATATTATTAGTGCATTTTTAGATAAGACTGGGTTTATAGCATGAGGGTTTATAAAGAGGGAGTTTTACCCCTCTTCAAGATCTTCTATGCTCAAAGTAGCCACTCTAAGTGATTCAAAATGAGGCTCATCCATATAATGATCAAATGCACACATGAGTTGTCTGTGCATCCTAGTTTTGGTGGTTTGGGGGGAATAATGTCATACATGTAAAAGTATTCATCTCCCCACCCCTTTTGTTCCTTCTCCATTATGCTCAAATTTATGTCATCTTTCTTGATGATGACCATATTTATTTGCTCTCTTTCCTCTTCACTAGCACTATTGCTCTCTCCAGTGCTCTCCTTAGAGGACTCACTTGTTTGATCCTTGGGGGCTTCTTCCTTAGACTTCTCCCCTTCATCCAATTCTTCCTCTTAAGGTTTTTCAATACTCACCTTCAGGGTAATACCTTTGATTCCAATAATTCCTTATTACTATTGGAGTTAATCTACTATCTTTGTTTGTTTATTTAAGGTGTTAGTATTGCCTTCTTTTTCTTTAGGCACCCATTGATTAATTGGGCATGCCTCTTGTGTAGATTATTATACCTTCCTCATGGGGGCACTTGTTACTTTTTTGACTACTTCAATAGTTGGTGCTTCACTTTTAGGAACCTTCATGGATTTTTTCTCTACCTTGGACACTTATTTTTTTGGCAAGTCTGTGCTTCTCTTCAAGTGCTATTGACTTCTCAATGTCTACCTCACTCAATCCCATTTAATTATTAACCATTATATTCTAATATTCTATTTTTAGAGGTGATGTGGAGGGTTATTCACTATATGAGGGGCTTGTTAGCTCCTCTGATACTTCAAGTATGATGGTTGTGATACTTTGAAGGGCCTCCTATACATCCTTGGTTCTTGGCTCGTATTCCTCTTCTATCTATAGGATATATGTACTTGCTCTTTCTACATCTATGCCAAAGTTATAATAGGGAATGTAACTCATCCCTTAGTATTTTTCTTGTGCTTCTTATTAGAGGAAGCACTCTCTGGCATGAAGGTCATGTTCTTCTTAGGAGCTAGGGGTGTAATTTGTTCTTTGAAGGCAATCTTCAACTTAATGTGCTCCTTTATCTCTTCAAGTTTCTCTCCTTATTTATTTTGGAGAGTTTTATCCTACATATTTGGTGTAACCTTCCCTTCATCACTGACTAGGAGGGGGTGATCATCATATTTTATTGGATTGCCACCCTTATTGCATGGATTTATTTTATAGTATAAGTTAAAGATGCACCCATTTATTATCTATCTTTGGAGGGGATGAAGGTCCATCCTATCAGAGTCATCCTCATCTTTGGTGGCCTTAGATCTAGGGTGCACAAATTGACAACTCAACTTACTCCTATCTTGATCCACGGTCTTCACTAAGATCTCCAACTATTGCACATTGGGAATCCTCCTTAGCAATACCATGAAATACTTGGTATAAAATTCATAAGGTAACTTGAGCCAATTGGATAGGTTCCCATCTATGATTGTAAGGCACATTACATAAAAATGATACATTATGGGAAAGGTTTCCATTCCCACCAGATGTTGGGGAAGCTCTTAAGGATGTGCCATTCAATCTTGAAGGATTTGATGTACTTGTTACACCATCCTTACACTCTTATATTGTACTTCTATGAGAAGTTGGGTGGGCATATGAAGTCTTGATACTTCATTTTAGGGGACTCACGGTGGGGTGGGAATACCCATAGGTTGTCATCATCATCATTCAACACACCTATCTCATTTATTACTATCAATATTAGCATATACCCCCACTTGAAGGTTTCATGCACTTAGTGGCACTCTTGCACATTCTTAACAATCTCCCCAATAATGAATTTGGAGATGTTGAACTTCACCCCTTGCATCATGTGATGGGTGATGCACAAAAATATTTTGATGATGTTAGACCACCATCCACTAGGGTATATTTTATATCTAAATAGGTTCACTACCACCCTCATGCTAGGGTCCTATATATCCTTGATCAAGAATGTGAACCCTAACTTATAGTAGCCTAGGATCTTTTCAACCCTCTAAACTTCCATTTCATCCTCCATCATTTTATGGATGCCTAACCCTATGCTTAAAATTCCCATGATCTTGCTAATAAGGCATGCCAAGATCCTCATGTACCATCATGTGAAGTATAAATGGTTACCACGTATGCATAAGAGGAGGAATTATACTAATTCCTTTAGATTCCCAAATATTGATACAGTTAGGTTGCACTAGTGGCCACCAAATTATCTAAGATGGAAATGTTGAAGAGAGTATCACATGCCTTTGTCCTCTTCCCTATGTTGACCATCCAATCTTGGTTTAGCTCTTATACATTGCTCCCTATCTAGTGGTTATAATCATTCAATTTGCACATGTGTGCAAAGTATAACCACTTCTCCCCCACCATGACCTTTGGGGGGAATTACATTTCTCTATAATCAAGATTTTCATTTGCTTCTAGGTTTATTACCATGATTATTACACCTTCTACTAGCTACACCTCTCATTTTATTGAAATTTATTCTTTCACCATTTGCACCTTCTTTGCATCCTTCTATGCTTATTGTGAGCCTGTACTTAACCTTTTCTTACCCATTATTAATTGGCTGATGTTAAAGCATGGTTGGTTGATATTTTTGAAGCCCTTAATCATGCTTAGTACTTCTTCATAGTCATTATAACTATGACTATATCTTTGGCTCTTGAGCTTTATACACTATTAATGATGGCCTCATCATTCTAGAGAACTCCTGCTATCATATTTCTCTATCAACTTTACTCTCCTTACTTATATATAAATAAAAATCATAAAATAATATTTTCATCTATCTTTTCATCTCACTTGAAAGGGATATGGATGCTCTGGTTTTCATTGGTAGCATTTTTTGGTCCTTGATTGGATTTAGCTCTATTTGGTTATGTGTTCTAGTTTGAATTATCATAAGATTTGTAACCTATTATAGTCTACATTCACCCCTTTATACTCTATTTTCATCTACCTCATTAATCGCTAATAATTAATATCTTGGTGGCATGTGGATTTCTTAAAATCTACTAAACCCATGAAATCCACTAAAATCCACTACCAAATCCTCATTTATTGTGGATCTTTATGCTTCCATCATCACCATATTAATTTTTCTAATAGATTTTTTTGAAGTGATAGGTGATTCCAATGGTCACTTCCTACCAACTATTGAGTTGGTGCTAGCTATCTCGATGATCTTTATCATATGATTTTTTCACCTTGGTGTAGCCTTCACCCTTCTTATGGAAACATGGGCATAATGATTCATATGTGCACAATTCAACCTCCTCAATTCCATATTTTCTTAGTGCTACAATTAATTACAAGTGTGTCTCTCATTCTTGGTTGATTTATCTATGCTTTCATGTCTCTTTCTTCAGCCTTCCCTACCTCATATAAATCTTTGTGCTAGTCCTTTAATGCTTCATTGTCTCCTTTCGATTCCTTGTAAATGAATAACTTATGCATCTCATTTTGTCAACTTGTACTCATAGATTTCTAAACCTAACAATATTCACACACCTAGAAACTTAGGTGTTTAGCCTTAGGCACTTAGAGAGTGTTACTTACCCAACTAGATTTATGCATGTAAGTACTATAAGAGTTATCCTATGGGCTTAAAAGCACCAAATTTATTCACTGAACACAAACAAAACAACATAAGGAAAGATTAGGCTTGCACTAAATTTTATTATGGTCAACACAAACCAACTAACATGTGACTAATAAGTCAGTGTCTGATGGCATAAATTCCATCCTAATGACTATATTGCTTCAATCTGTTACTATTGAAATGCACAGGGAACATTTCACCTATCAATGTTTATATCTTATATGTGCTAGTATCTAATATACTATGGATTAAATAAGGTCCCATCCACCTAATATATAACTTGCCTAGGTTCTTGAGGTACTTTGAGTCATATAACAAGATTAGTGCACCTTTAGTGAAAGTGTTGTGATTAATATGCTTATCATTCCATATATTCTATTGTGCCTTTTCTATTTACTACTCCATCTTTCTCTGGTGCATATCTCATCTAGGTGATCTAAGTATTCCAAGCATGAAATCAAAGAATCTTGGTCATTTAATTGACCAATATGCATGATAAATAATGAGGGAAATAGAAATTCCATAAGTAAAATATACTCTATGCCAAATTTTAGTTAAAATGGTGCAACCTTATTTAGGTGCTTGTACATAGTGAGACAGGTCCACAATACTACTGACACATGATCATCCCAATATTTTCAACCAATGTCACATATATTTATGAGGCACATTACTAATATATTATTGAATGATTTAGTAGTGTCATTTATTTAGTGATGGTATGATGTCATTTTATGATACACCACCATATATTTAGTCAATAGGATCTAAATAGTTCCATTGATAAAGTGCATGCCACAGTATCTAGTTAATCTAAGTAGGCATCCATAGTGACTGATGATATTCTCCTAGATAAACCTTACTATAGTGGTGGTTATATAATCTTTGGTTGGCACTAATTTGACCCACTTGGTGAAGTAATCTATGGTAACCAGAATGTATCATGCATTTGTGTACCTCATAGTGGGAGTAATAGGCCCAACAAAGTCTATGGCTCAATTTACAAATAATGCCTAGGAAAGGATGGGGATGAAAGGCATATCATCCTAATGGTTTAATTTTATCATGCACTGGTAGATCTCACATACTTTGGTGAATTATTTTGTATCCTTGAATAGAGTTGGCCACCACAAGCTTGATTGTATAACCTTACATGATGTAACATCTCTAGCATAATGGTCTCCAACAATCCCCTCATGTGCTTCTCATAATATTGAGTCCCATTATTGTTCTAGGACACATTATCGCATGACTTCATCATGGTTCAACTTGTATAGCTCCCTACTAATGAGTTGAAATGAGGTATCATGAATTGTGAGTTACTTCTTTTCCTTAATCATCATGGTTTGGGGCACAAATCTAGATGTTAAAAATGTGGTGATCTTTGCCAAGTCCTCAGGGATGTATTTGACCCTATAAATTTGTGCATCAAGCATATCATCTTCAATATGTGCTAACACATTACTAGAGTTGATACGAGATAGATGGCCCAAGCTTGAGTTTTGTTTTTCAAGTTTTACTATAATAAGAATTGGAATTCTTGAAATAAAATAATCCATCGATAAATGCACCCATAGAGAATGGGCTTGTTCACTATGTACTTAAATGCATTCTGATCAATGAAGAAAATAAAAGGGTAGCCAATAAGTACTGCCTAAACTTATATAGGGCATAGACCATGGCAAGCACCTCATGCTTAATTATGGTGCAGTTGCTCTGCCTTAGTTTTTTGATTACAAAGGAAATAAGATCAATTTTTTCTTTAGTTGGTTGTACTAGAATGTTGCCAATCACAAAACTAGATGCATTGATGTCGACATGAAAAGGAGTCACCTAGTTAGGAAATTGTAATATTTACACACTTACTAGTTTGAGCTTTAGGGTCTCAAATGCATCTTCCTAAAATGTACCCCAATAGAATGGGCTATCCTTTCACAAGAGATCTTCTAATCATGCTAAAATATTGGTATATTTCCTAATGAACTTCCTATAGTATCTACAATGTCCAAGAAAGGTAAGAATGTATTTATGCATTGATGAGGTCTAGAGCTGAAGGATGATTGCAATCTTCACTAGATCAATGAGCAGACCATACTTGTAGATGATATGCCGAGCAAAGTGACAAATGGTATTATAAAAACAAACTTATTTAGGATTAAATAAATTTGCAAATACCTACACCTTTCAAACATAATATGTAAGTTATCATAGTAATCCTTTACTAACCCATACACACTCCAGTCATCTAAGTATACTTGGAGGAATTTGTGAATGAAGTCCTTGAAAATGGTGATCACCACTTGGGAGAATGTAGCTAGTTCATTATTCAATACAAAGGGCATCATGTTATATATGAAACAACCCCATTCTATTGCAGAGAAAGTGTTAAGGCCAACATACCCCCATTTTTTGAAAATTAGGACCCTTGAGAAACCCTGAATATTAAACATGAAAATATGATATGTTAAGATCATTTGAAGATCATCCACTTTATCAAAAGCAAGCTTACTTATTATGTTTTGCTTTAATTTTGAATAATGATGCTAATAAATGGTCTTTATGGCTTTTAGTTACAGGTTATATGGTGTTTGTGTGTGAGAAGTTCATGTTCCAAAACCTTGACAAAACCCTCAGTTCAAATTTGAAAATTGGGAGGAACCTTTTAAAAATCCATTTTAAACCTAAGTATAAAAATCATGTTTTAAGCTTAGTCATGTTTTTAACATGAATAAAACTTAGCCTAAAATGCTTGGTCCCCTTTATTATTTTCCCCTTTAAAGTTCCTTGTGTGCCTAACTAATATTCATTTTACAGGGTCTTTTTAATATTTCCTAGCTTAGACTAATGTTTTAACCCTAAGTCCCCATTATATTTGTTAATACAAGTGTGACCTTAGTCTTATCACCTTAGCTTAAGTTTTGGCTCCCCAAGTCCAATTTTATGTTAGCATAATCCCTTAGATTCATAACTTAGCCTAAATTTTTTATCCTAAGGTCCCATCATATTTATTAATATGAATGAGACCTTAGCCTTAACACCTTAGCCTAAGTCTTTTATATCACCATGGGTCCTAACTTAGCTTCTTTACATATTTTAGGATCCAATAACCCTCGCTTTATCCAGGTATTTGATCCAATGGAGTGAGAAAGGATTGAGCTTGGACTTAAACAACATGCATCTTAGAAGATCTAACTATCCACACTTCATCATAGGAAAGGGATCCAGCAACATGAAGGCCCTGACAAAGTTGCACCCTTAGCCTTCATCCAAATGTTCTCACTTCACCATGAAGACTTGATTGAAAAAAGTGAGGTAAAATTGAAAGGTCAAAGGATTATGGAAGGCCTATAGGATCAAAACACAACACCCTTATATTTGATGATCAAAGGCAAATGGGTCCTACCTAACAAATCAACCAATCATGAGCAAACTCTCAGATCATGATCTTACATCTCTCACTTACTCGTAGATCTTGATCTAGTGGAATGAATTAAGTCCAAGACCTTAAGAATACCCATAGAGGTACCAAGTAGCATTCTCATATTAGGTCATAGGAATTTGATAAGCTTAAAATTGATGTTCATGCAACCATCAGTCAACATCTATGAGGACTTATTTGACATCTATGTAACCATTAAATTTGAGCCCATCAAATTAAAAGCTTCACTAGATTAAAATTGACATTTGCATGACCATTATTTGACATTTGTAAGGACGTATTTGACATCCTCAAGACCATCAAATTTAAGTTAATGGATTATTTTGCTTAGGGTTAAAATATAACCCAAAATCTCACTAGAAATCTCATTAATTACTTTACACACTAGTGGAAATGCTCAAAAGATGCTCAAACACTAGAAATATTTAATCTACAAATATGGAAATGGTCTTATGGTGTAAGTATATGAAAAATAAAACTTAGTCTAGGTATATACTTTAAGGTTTCCAATGTATTTTGTTTAAATGCCATGAACATTAGACTAAAGACTTATACTAAGTCTTATTCTAAAAAGAGTCTTGATAACGTATAACTTAGACCAAGTGATTCTAACCAAATATTTTAATGTGTTTATTAATGCAATAAAACTTTATTTAAATGTTAGACCATTATATAATTTTGACCCCCTTTGAGTATATTTTATAGTCTTGGCATAAGTATTTTAGCCCAAAGTATACATTATGCTTATCTAACATAGCGTAAACTTTGGCCTAAAATATTTAGCCTTGGTATCATTTACATAAATCCATAAAACTTAGGCATAAACACTTTAGCCCAAAGTTTATTCCATGTTTAATAAACATGAAATAAACCTTAGACTAAAATGTTTAAGCCTAGGTCCTACCTTAGTAATGTGCTAAATTAAAGCTTGGGCATCTTTGTAGATATACAGTTCATGCTTCATCGCTGATGGATGATCTAGTGACACAAAGGGCCCATGGAATTTTTAAAGACCCACAAGCTTTCCACATGTCCAATTCTCATTTAATAAACTACTGATGTAGGATACAAAACATAAGAAGACATGCAAAGATGTCAAGTGGCATAACCATGAAACTTGGTATAGAAAAGAGCCAATAAAAAATAAGTATCTGAATCATGATCAAAGGTTCATGGTCGCTCACAAGATCCTCATCCAATGGTGTGGAATAAAGAAGGCATTTTAAATGCCAATGGATAGTGGTCTAAGCAATTTAATGAAAAATGTCATGAAAGGTCTAGATTATTGCCACATAAGCACCATGAAAGAAGAAAAGGACAAAATGAAAGATCTTGTGGGCTCAAAAATTCAAATGTATAAAGGCAAAGGTCCAAATCAAATCCAAGGCACGTATAAGCTAGATTCTGGATATATCCTACCATTAAAGCTATAAAACCTGAAACCTTACATAAAATCAACCCAAGTGAAATTAATTGGTTAAAATTTGATCTGAAGAGAACTTGATTGTATTTTTGAGCACAAAAGATATTTCATAGAGATCACTTACTATCAGAAGTGAGCAATTTGTAGAAGTAGAAACCATGGTAGAAAATAGACAACAATTGAATGAGGAGACTAAACTCTACCTATCCATAGATAATGAAGAAAGAATATTCAAAAAGATTGAATTAGATGTTATGGTCCTAAATTCCCCAGGCATCAAGAATTGGTCTGAACTCTTCTTCACCATAGAGGAGCTACAACCCATTTTCAATAAGAGTATAGAATTGAAACCATGAGCAAGAGATACTATGACTTGGTTATAGTCCAAATGATTGACCTTTATTATGCTACTACCAAGCTTGAGGTACTTCATTGCATAGATATTCTTACTCCAATTTTTGTAGACTATAGGGTTGAAAATGATTAGATCACCAGGGAGGCAAATTCTAAGAATATAGCTTACATTTCCCTTGTATCTTTTGAAAAATAATATAAGCACCCAATTCCCCACATAAACTTATTAAAAATCAAATAATGGACCAACAAACATGACCTAGACACCATCGTTAGACCCTAGTTACACTAATGGACCCATGTTTATAGAGACTTTAAGGGTAAGATCCAAATAGTCTAGTTTAAGGAAGGCATCTGGGTAATCATGCACCTATTAAACTAAGCCACGGGAGCCCCCTCAACCAATTACATAAACAAAATTTGGGTCCCATATGTGCACTTCATGGTGGAGGAAAATCTCACACCTCTAATTGGAGATTTGATCAGTGTCTTCCTCACCAAATAATTCACATATATCAAAAAGAAGATAAATAAATAATTTTATATGATGTCATACTTACTAGATGCCCTTCTTTCCTCCATTAACTTCCCTAGTATTAAAAATTGGTCCCCTGAGGGTCAAACCACCATTTCCCATTATTACTCTAAATTGCACATCTTTAAGTACAAGAACCATATGTAGTTTATTTATGACTGTGTTTACCTAGCCATAGTGGAGGCTATTACAGGTATTCCAATGCCTAGAGTCCATCCACTAATAAATAAATATGTTGAGATGATGGGTGACATATAGTTCTATCTAGACTACATAGTCATTAGGATTGAGGGGATCATGTCCCAACCCTACAGATTACAAGTGTATGTTCTTAGGAAGTTGGATGAGCAAGAAATTGATTCCTATCTCATCCATGGAATTGATAGAATTTGTAAGGAAAAGAGGAAGGGTCTTCTCCACCCCTTCCCTCTAATTATAGGAAGGACTATACTACAATATTGGAAATAGGTTGATACCATGTCCAAACATAAAGACTCATTTGGGTTTTAATTGGATGAGTTCAAAATGTGGGACCCAAAGAGTATAGTGAGTAATCATTTAAAGGAGAAGAAGCTACCCAAGCTAGAATATATGCATCAAATTGATGTTCATGACACTATTTACATTAAGGCTAAGAAATATGAATAAGTGTTGGCTAGGATCAAAGGGAATAACATCAAGCTTGAGCATAGATTGACAAAATATGATAAGCCATTAGGAGAGGCATGGAAAATGCTACCTATCTAGTATCATTTATTTCCTAGACCATCCATGACATCCCAAGAACAACCTCAAGTGGAGCAGCCATAGCCTCAGATGTAAATTGAATAAGGGTAGGAGAAGGAGAAGCTGGAAGAGAGACGTAGAGAGGGGCCCTCATCTTTAGCACTACCCCAAAGGCCACCTTCCCTAGTTGAACATATAGATATGATTGCCTTAGATCTAGATGAGACACTTGAGGGTGATCTCAAGGAACTTTTAGAGGCATATGACATAGATGAATAAGGAGAACAAAATGAGGAAACTTAGATCCAAGCAAGGGAATTGAGAGAAGAGAAAGGAAAGGAGCTTGCTCTTTAAATAGTCCCAGTGGACCCTAAAGAGATGAGGAAGGCAGAGTTGGATTTGGTCTTCATTGGATCAAAGAGACCAAGATTAACCATCTCTCTCCCCATAAGTGAGATAAAAAATTTTAGTGATGAATTTCCCATTCATAGACTAGTCATCCCTAATTGATTTATTTATGGAAAAAAGATACATTCTCTCTCCCATTCATGGGCCATAACAAAAGATAACAACATTGAAGTACATGATGACATTAAGCCATGGATTAGGGCTATTATAAAGGAAAAGGAAGAAAGAAAGATTATGGTCACTCCAAGACTTGAAGGCAAGAGGATGGATGCTCTTAGAGCATCAATTAGCTTAGGAATTGAGGTTCAAAACCTCCCAAGTTCACAAAACTAGTCATCACTATCCAATTTAATCTAGAGATAGCTAGATTGGAAAGGGTCACCTACCAAGAAGGCCATGGTGCAAATTGAATAGTTCACCTAAAAAAGGTGGAAGCTTTTGTTGGCCTGACCCATGTTGAAGGAAAACATCTAAGATAGAATCATATTCATGAGGAGGATGTTGAAAGTTTACTCGATGCCCAATTAGCTCAGGCTAAAGCTAGAATTAGGGGAATGAAGTAGAGGATCCACAATTTAGAGAAGAAGGATAACCTAGAGACATAGGAAATTTTGTCTATGCCTGATGCCATTTTGGATATGTTTAAAGCCTCATCATTTGATATGTTTAGATCTATATAGTCCATGAAGTTAAGGCAAGATGTACTAAGCCAATAAAGCCAAGTGGCCAAGGAAATGATAATAGAATGGTAAGAGGTAGAGACTAAACTAAGGGATCTCATCAGCATATGGATTAGGAATAAGATTCCTAAGTTCAAGTATATTATCTTGGCCCATCTAAATTCTATATTGGGGATATTAGTTGATAAAATATAAGGCCTAAGTGTGTGGACAAGAAATTTGGACAGACTCCTAATAGATGACAATGAATTGATCTCTAAGATTGAGTAGCTCTTGGGTTCTATACTAGTTAATCATATCGAGATTGATGCCTTTGAAGTCATTGATGAAGATAAATTAAAGCATAGGGTCACCTTAGTCATGTAGTTAGTCAAGAGGAAAAGCCAAGGCTAATTTGGTAGGGACAACATAATAATCCTAGACATGATCTTTAATTCTGAGGAGAATATTATAGAGTCCAGGAGCATAAAGGAGCATATGGCTAGAGATGATAGGGATTTGAATGACCTAGCTGATCAAGAATAAATCTGCCTCATGAAACCATCCATGGACCTTGATATTATTAAGGAGCAACATTAGAAAGCAATGAAATTACTATAGGATCAACAAGAGAGTTCAAGGGTAATGGGCCCACTAGCTATCTAAATATTCCTTTTTGTAAAAACTTTGTAATATCTAAAATGGGAATATTATTTTGTAAGGCATATGATAGTCTATTAGCATATTTCCCCTAGGTCAGTCTGATTGTGAAAAAAAAGTACATACTAGAAATTTCTATGGAAGAACAAGTGTCCTTATCTTTTGTATACCTGTATGTTATAACTGACTGGTATACTATCTAATCTTTCTATAAAGGCATGTGCCACCATTTTATGAAAGACAGAGATTTTGAACAAATTTGTATACTTTGAAAAATTAATGCAATCAAGGAATTATGTAAATATTGTCTAGATTGAATGTGTTAATTATTAACATAGCTTCTTCTCTCAATTTCTAGTTTTATGTTTTAAATTTGAATAGTTTCTTTGAATTTTGGGTTGCATTTTTTATCACATGGTTTCTAATTTGTGCATGTGCTAGATTGGTTGAAAATATCTTGGGTTTGATTCATTTCATTTTGATCTGTATTTAGATGTGCCAATGCTATTTGATTATAGTAGTAAATCTAGTTCTCACTTGTGATTATTTACATCATCCCTAAAATTTGCTTGGTATAGTGAAATCTAAGCTTAGGTTATTTCACATTACATGTTGGTTTGAATGCATACTCAGTTGTAGTAGATTCTTTGTCATAATATTTAAGACTAAGATAGGTAATCACTTGTTTATTTTCTAGCTTAACCTTCTCTTTGCTTCTTTTTTTACACCATCTCACTTTAGCTTAAATTTCATTGTCAATATACATCTAGATTAATTTTTAGTTTAAGTTTGGATCATAATTCACTGAGTTAACATAGATCCTATGTAATTCATAAGGAACAGACCATGATGGATCCCAACCATGACTTATTATAAATTTTGTGGAACACTCATACATATATCTGCTACTATTTCACCATAGGTGACATCAAGTTACCACAACCTACTACTCATGAAATGAATTCTTAAAATTTTAAAATGAGAAGTGTTCTTTGAACACTAAAAACCTCTATGGTGAATTTAGAGACATCAACAGGAAGTTTTGGGATTGTCCTCCTCCTTGATCTAGACGTGATGGTATTTTGATAACCCATTAGTAAAAGTGTATATCTTATAACCTATGATTCCATCAAAGACTTCATCAAAAAATGGAGTTGGAAAGGGGTTAGTCATGTAGGAAACATTTAACAATCTATAGTTGACACAAATTCATATGCAACCATCCTTCTTGATGCTGATGACCATGGGGCTAACTCATTCTAATTCTTATACTAGGTATATGATTCCTATAGATAGCTTGATGTCTATCTCTATCTTAACTTTGGGGCAAAGATTAGGGTTCATCCTATAAGGTCATTTCTTGACAAGTCTTGTATCATAGACTAGATTGATGCTCATCTTCCTGAGGGATGGGCGTGTGCCTTTAATATCTTTATAATTTAAAAGGAACAAGTTTTGGAATTAATTCAAGAGATAAACAATATGTGTCAGCTTCATGTTAGACCAATAGGCACCTAGAGTGGTGATCTTTTGTTCTCCTTCTGTATTGATAGCTACCTTTATAGTTTTTAACAATGCATGGTAGGGTTCATTCTTTTCCTAGTGTGAATACTCAACTTATCTATTGCCCTTAGTTGTTTATATCCAAAGGTTGGTAGGGTCTTCTTATTATAGGGTAATATCCTTAACTTGGCACACTAATTTCCTTTTACTTGTCAGATTCTTCTAATTGCATACCTTCCATGTGTCATCATATTCATCACTAGATTCACTATTGAGAGTTTAATCTTCAAATAAGGTGGGGATAAATAACCCTTTTTCACTAAACATGTATTTTAGGAGCTTGTACAATATTGGAGTGTCCTTAAACACTGACCTTTAAAATACCTATAGTTGCTCAATCAATTCCAATTTTTGTAAAGAAAAGGAGAAGGTGTGAACAAACCACTCTTTAACGGCATCCTAATTGGATATCTTGTGGCACATCTCCTTGACCATGTACCATGCCCATTCCCAATTATATAACATCCTATAGAAGGCATGCACCAATAGATTCCTTGGGGCATTTTTTCCATAGACAATCTACATTTCTTTGCAAAGGTGCACATGCACTATAGGGTTAGAGGCACCAGAGTAGGCTGAGATGTCTAGGTCCTTGTTGGTCTTTTTGAATCTAGTGAAAATTTCTACCTTCACATCTTTCCAAGTTAGCAAGATAGGATTTTATGCTACCTACCAATGAGCAATAATGCTGTTTAATATATACACTAGTGTGCCCATTCTATCCACCTCTTTTAGGATGTATGATTTAAGACCACAAGCATACTATTACACTGAATTAATCCCTTCATATAGTGAGAAAACTACAAATTTTCCATTACTAAGGTGAAACACTCTTTTCACCTTTTTATTGGTGCAAAGGACCCACCTTTTAGTGGTGTGATCAATTTAGACCCAGCCTATCTTTACTTATTTTGGTGCCTTCTGCATACCAAGTGACACCTTCAACTAGTGATCTCAAATGATTCCTTGACCCATAAATTTTAGGAAACATTGGTGGTATTTGAGGCTAATTATACATCTTCAAAAGAGAGGAATCCTTGTTCATTAGGGTTTAGAGTCTCAGTGCCTTACACCATGATATTATAGATGTGGTTGATCTCATACTCGATGTCCATGCTCTCAACATAGGGGGGTCTTTGGTCATTTGAGAGGGGTATAAATACCATCTCTTTTCTATTATCAAAGGTCATGTAACACTTTTTAAAGTGCATATATACATTGTTTACATAACACCATGGCCTTCTTAGATGTGCTATGTAGTTATCCTATTTTGCTAACTCGATTACTTCAAAGTCAGTACAAAATTTGGTGCCCACGATATCTATAACTACACTCTTTAGAATTTTGATAGGCTATGCCTAGGTCTTATTGGCCATGAATAGTACATGAGGGGAAGGCCTCAAGGCTGGCCTACCCATTTTATCCCATGCATTTTTGGTCAAGTTGTTGACCTCAATGCCTGTGTCTACAAGGACCTCATAAAAAGACCATATATCAATAGTGGAATTCACTAGGAAGTTCTTGGTTGTATTTCACATTTTATGTATGTCAAACTTCTCATTACCACTTCATGAATAACATGATGACCTCAAATTAATTTTGAATGACATGCTTTAGGAGTAATTTCTTTAATAGGGGTAGCATTCTCTCTATTTGTAGGAGGTATATGATCTCAGTTAATTATTGTATCTCAATTTCCTAGCTATCCTGCTTCTTTCAGGAGGTAGTAGCTTGTACTTCTAGGTCTTGTGCTAATTTGAGCTCCCATTGCAGGTTTTGGATTACACTCATGGCCTACTATAATACATATTTTTGGTGTGCTAGGTTTGGGTAAGGCACAAATTTGGGTTTAAGTTGTGTTATGTGCTTAGTACGACCCTTATCCCCATATTCTAAGTGTAACTTAGGTATTGGTGAAACTAATGGCTAAGTGGTGAATCCACTCAGAGTAGTCACCTACATCTTTACTATCTCTATATGGATTGGTTCTACCTTTAAGGTTCATTTTTCTATTTTTGGCTCACACTTGATTATTCTTATGCCTTTGTCTATGTCAGGCTTGCCTTGGGCCAACATTTTGTACAAGTCAAGGCATTCTTCAATCTTATGGGACCCTCAAAAATACCCACATGTGGGATGTGTAGGGAAGTCACATTGATAATACTCTATTGAGACATCCTTATAACATGAGCATGGTGGGAAACTTCTACAAAAACATCCTCTACCTCACCATATGACACTTCATTACATCCCAAATCATGTATTCTATTGACTATATCCTTCATTTCATTGGTTAGCCTACCATCTAACTACTATAGTGGACTACCATGTACCTCTTTCCATTTTCTCATGCATTTCATCAATCACCCAAAAATTAGTAGTATTATGGGTTTAGGCATCACACAACTAAAAATAGATGGTTGTGTTGATTTGGCTGGCACATTAAAATAAAAAGAAGTTGAAAATGTCATGTACCTCTCAAAAAACTTTATAGCTTAGAAGTAAAGTATGCACATTCTTCCATGGGAAGTTATTATTATTATGGCCTTTTGCTTCATAGTTGTGCACCATAATCCACTTCAAGAATCTTGTAACAAGATAGTGATAAGTTTTTGGAGTTGGGAGGCCATTGATGCAATCTATGCTTCCATAAATGGGTTGATCCTAGTATCAACACTTCTAACTTCCTTAGCTCTAAGTGTGACTTCAAACAATTCTCAAGGGTCTATAAAAGTCTTCATAGAAAACACTCTTCAGAATACCATGGAAAACCCTCTAATGAATCACTATGCATGTTTTTGAAGGGTGAATATCATATGGGATATTTGATAGGAGAATTTTGAACCTTGCATCATATAGGCACAAATTATATAAGATTCCTTGGGTAATCTCTTTTATCATGGTGATGCTCTATTATTCAAACTCTATAATGTCAAATTCCTTTTAGAATGCATCCTTTAAGGTATCATAGTTGACCATACCCTAGTTAGGATCAAATTTATTGTACCAAGTGTTGGCACAATAAATTAGAGTGGTTCAAAACTAGGTAGCCTTTCACTCTAATTGGGTTATGCCCCATGTGAACCACTATAGTTCACACTTTAGTACATGTTATATGACATTCTCTATGCCATGATACCCTAGCAAGTACATGTCCATTTCATAGTAGATTTGATATGATGGGTAAGCAATAATCTAAGGTGCATGTCCCCCTAGAATTTATCTTAGTGATGATCCTCTAATGCCTCCAACCACTAGGTTAGGTACTGGTCCCATTGTTATTACTAACACCATTAATGTCTATGGCACTATACTACATAATTATGGTATCATACCACTTCTTATAATTTGTTTCCCACTTTACATTGCTAACATTGGCTAAGCTGGTATGCTTGCACTCAAGTTCTATTATGGTGAGTTAACACCCATTGGTCTAGAGGTAGTTGTGTTCACCTCCTTGTATGTAATAATATTTTCAATCACAAAGTTGTACTCTAAGTCTATAAAATGTCTAAGATAAAAGTTATCAATAGAGTCAATTATTACTTCTATACTTTCTTCAAGTTGGAGATCCAGTGCATGAGCATGCACCATAGGTTGAAAGGGGTTAGGTGTGTCAAGTGTATCTTTAGTCACTAAATCCTATAGGAACCTAATAAATTTCACACCTATCAAGTGTTGAACTTGATCCATCACTTCATTATTTCTCTCATCCTCACACTATTTTACTTCAATATATCCTTCCCCATGCCCTTCCCACTCACTAAAATTTCTCTTAGCACTTCTAGGTTATAGACATTTCATTAGTCTATATCATCTCTTATTATAGGTCTATCTTCTAAGCTCTTGCGTGTCAATTTTCTCATCCCCTTCCATTATGATTCACCTACACATCCACCTTTCCCCCTTTTAATTTCTCATATGCAAAAGGAATTTAGCCTTCCATCCATAAAGTTTCAAAACTATAATCCACCATTAGATTTTTGAGCTCTGCACCAAATTCCTTCACAGACATGCCTCTAAGCTTGCACAAAAACTAGTATTCTGCTTCCTTAGGGCATGAGTATGTTAACACTATAAACTTAAGTATGTAACTATTCAACACTTCTTGCCACCATTTATCCACTTCTTTAGTCCAAGTGGAATCTATGTCTCAAGTCTCTCTAGGTGCTCCTTCATCGACTCATATCACTATCCATATAGTCTTCTTCTATGGGTTGAATATGTATCCAACCATTAGTATAAATGATCAAGAAGTTTACATAAAATAACTCATATAAAGAATTATATAGGTTGTTATTAACCCATTTTATTGGGTTTTTCCCTTTACAAGT
Source organism: Torreya grandis (assembly GCA_037957365.1). Classification (NCBI taxonomy): domain Eukaryota; kingdom Viridiplantae; phylum Streptophyta; class Pinopsida; order Cupressales; family Taxaceae; genus Torreya; species Torreya grandis. The sequence goes on from JARHVA010002418.1 coordinate 974,275, forward strand.
TGGATGCTTCAACACAAAGCTATCTTCCACCTGTTATAGCTAGTGCTTAATGTTTTTGTGAGAAAGTTGGTACATCATTATATTACACCATTGTAACAATAAAATTTAACATGGGTCCCCACAATGGAAAAAAAATGTTATAGAAAAGGGCACATAATTGCCTTAATTAGTTTTTGACTTATTACAACTAGGAACAAACATGGGATATTCCTTTTGCACTCAACATTTTACACTTAACTTTGATGGCATCAATTCACATAAGGCATAGGCATTATGCACTCACTTGAAGAGCAACTAAGAAGGAAATATGGCCCACATTGGGCTAGTTGTGCCATGGTGTAAGACATCAATTATGGGACTTGGTCAATTCAAAGAAGTCTTTAAGTAGAATCATAGGCACAAGCCTTTCATGGGCCAAGCCTAGTGGCCTATAGGTGTAATACTTTTGGTGGACTAATTCTAGAGTCATATGGGTGAAAGCCTTTATTAAACTAAGCCTAGTATCATATTAATAATTAAGGGGTCAGAGGGATAATTTCACTTTAAGTACTCATACTAGGCTCATGCTTCTAGTAGGGATAAGATTGCTTGGCATGGGATCTATACTCATACTCTCTATATATTTATGATGATGTCATAATTTATTAGTAGGGAATCCATTAACGATTCAAACTAGAAGCTCATAAACATTAATCAACATAGATAAATTGAAATTATACCATTAAAACCATCCCACATTTCAAAATCAATATAGAAGATGCATAAACTAGATGGAGTACCATTTAATGCAATAATCATCTTCATCAATCAAAGCTAAATAATACATAGTATAGCGTTCATGGTTGAACATATGTTCAATTCATACTAAATGACCAAGAGGCTCATAGGAAAGCTTGGGAATATAAATGGATCCTTCATGGCATCCATACTAATCCCAAGTCTAATGGTTGCCATAAAAATTTATATAAATCATTCCAAAATTTTTAGAGCTTTGCTACTATCTTTCATCTCTCTAATCCAATTGGTTCAATATCCTTAAATAGCTCATAGGAGCATCTTCACTATGGTGGAACATGCACACCAAATTATAAGCTAAATATTTAGTGATCATTACCATTAGATCCATGACTTTATAAAGTTTATGCTATAGCTACCACATATCACCAATCCTAGAAGATGACCTAAAGATTTGAGAACTAGTTAATCATCTGCTAGTTGGTGTAAGGTATACATTGTAACCTCCAACTGGTACCAAAATTCTAATCATTATGTAAAATTATTCCCTCATGATGATTTGAATGTCGTGTTAACTAAATAAGGGGCCCAACAACTATATTAGGCTTTTTATTTAATTTCCATTTACATTAGTGAATATGAAAACATAGGACCTAGTTAGGGTTATTGCATTGTTTTATTTGATTGGAGGCTTTGAAACCCTCCCTAGTGATATTATTATGGTAAGATATCCGTTGGATAGGTCTATCAAATCCATCTTGGTCATGATCCCTAGTATCTAATGTATCAAAAATTGGAAGTGTAAGTAGGATTTATCTTCTCCAAACTAGGATTCATTTATAAATTAGTTGCATTTACTTTTTCATACAAAGGGAAATACAAAGGGAAATGGAAAATATAACCACTTAACATGAAGTTATTTAAATAATCTAAAAATATAAGTCTATTGTGTATATTTTAAATTTATAAGAAAACATCATATATAATATTATCCTATGTTATAAAATTTGAAAAAATAAAAACTGGTGAAAAATGTAAACATGGTGAATTTGCACCCAAGGGATCCTACATACATATAAGTAGTCATTGGACACCACCATTTATAAAAAGGATTAATACCCTTGGATATACCACAAGATTATCAAATTAGACAGCTACATCAAGATAAATATCCTAATCCTAAAATAGAAAAGGGTTTGATGCATCAGGAAACCTAGACATTATATAATATACAACACTAGACTACATCCAAAAGTGATGTTTTAACCATTGACACACATATGTATGGTCTATTTTTGTACATTATGAGGAAAAATGGAGTATTTACTATTTTTATAGATCTATTCAAGTTGGTAATCACTCTATGAAATGAGGATATCTCATAGAACATCATAAATATCTGGCATAATTTGTTAACCTATGCACAAAGAGGGCAAGAATGAACTGATAAGGTGGTATGGTCTATAAAGACAAAGAAACCATAGGATGTTTAATCTTAAATGGACATTGAATAAAAAATATATGAAGTTACAAATTTTGTATTTGACTATAGAAGTATAGTAAATATGATCCATTGGTCAACATGGGAAGCCATTGGATAACCAAATTTTAGTTATAACCTAATTGCATCTAGTCTCATAGACTAAAAAAATGTAGAACCTATTAGGAAACTATAAGATGTAGAAATCAATGTTACTAATCTAAGTCTAAGAGGTGATTTTTAAGTCATAGATATGAAGATCGATGAAACACACTACACTACATTGATTAGGAAAAAGTGGGCATATGATGGGTAGATGGCCATCAACATAATGTGTAATCAGTTCAAATCAAAACAAAGGGATAAGATTATTATCTTAGATCTGAATAAATTTGAAAGCAAGTATTATATCATTCCTAAATAGCTTGAATCACCATATGGATATGGGGAAAACAACTAGTTTAAAGTTGATATAGAGTCTAAGCATAATTTAATGCAAGCAGTAAAGTTCCAAATTTTCCATCTAGAAATACAACCATTTTGACCATTGCAAAAAATAGAGTAGCCTTCATCTATACCTATAATAAAAAAACAATTTCTATAGTTACATATAAGGGAGTGAAATTATCCATATATGAGATAACTAATAAGGTCCAAAGTAGATTTAATATATCAAGTGGGTGTGATAGACATGGATTACACTGAACTAACTCCGGAAGGTGTTCTACCATGGGAAGTTACATCTTGTGTGAGTAGGTATTTAAATATCTATATGATGAATTGAGTAAGATGATATGATGAGGTGAGACCAATGAGAATGGTTTTTGATACAAAGTGATAATTACCTCAACAATTTTCAACTAAGGATTTGGGCCATTTTATTTATATATTAGAGTAATAAGTTCTAAATATAGATCAGTGAGACATTGCATTGAATTATGATTTGAAGGGAACTAATACAACATGGTGGGAAGTACACAGGTAGATGAGAAGATGCTATTGAATTTTTGAGAGCTTAATTTCAAATAGTAATTTGGATCATGAATCAATGACTATTTTTATTGGAAGGACATTATCCTAAAACTCATATTCATAAATGTGTTGAAGTATGGTCTTTGTAGGGTGTAAAACATAGATATTGGGTACATGTATTCAATCATACTTTAACACCTCTTTCAAAAATATGGTATATGCACCAAGAACACATGTAGGAAACTAAAAATGGATACAAGTTTAATAAAATTTTATTCAAACCTTTATCTTTGAGGATGATAATTCCCTAGTACAAAATGATATTCATAAGTTGAAAATTTTCTTATGTCATTACCAAGAAGAGGATCTAAGCACTATGAATAACTCTTCTTCATAGGAATAAAAAATTAGAGATTTTAATATATCTATCAAAATTACAAGGCTAATAAGTAAAAAGAGCAATTTTTAGTGGAACCATATAGAATAATGGATGATGGAGAACACATAGAATGCAATGATGATAATGAGGACTTGAAATTGAAGGGTTTATTCAAATATAAGTAGGAATTATAATAAATAAAATATAAAATTTCATAGTAAACTAAAGATGAAAAACTATGAAATTTAAACATCCAAGAACAATAAGGGAAAATGACACTCAGAGACTCTATGCCAAGTGGGTCTAATAAGATATATTTATAACCATTATAAAAATTAATAGATAACATTGGTACCAAGGATGCACCAAATATTTAAAAATTGGGTGACTATCAAACACATCAAGAGCTATTATAAGGTTTATAATTATTATGAAACTATCAAGATGTGTTCCAAATGATTTTTTTAAAAATGAAGGGTGTATAACCTTCATTAGGAGAGATGCATATATATCTCAAGGATTTCACACAACCTATTAAAAAAATTCCCATATAGGTTAAATCCCAATATGAAGCTTAAAGTGAAGGTTGAAATTGATTACATGCAAAAGGCATGGATTATCTATCCCATTGAGAAGGTCGAATGGGTAAGTCCAATGGTGGTGCAACCTAAAAAGTTAAGAGAGATTAGATAATGTGGGTACTATAAGGCATTTAATGATGCTTGTGTTAATTAATTATTTCCAATTCCCTTTATAAATGAAGTTTTAAATTCAGTCAGAGGACATGAAGTCTATTACTTCATAAATGAATTCAATGGCTATCACCAAATATCTATCCTAGCTAATGATCAGGACAAAACCCCATTTACAATTGAATGGGTCTCTTTTAAATAAAAATTAATTCCTTTTGGTCTCAAGAATGCTCCTACTATTTTCTCTAGGGTTATGATCATTATGTTCAAATTTTTCATCCATAACTTTCTATAAGTCTATCTTAATGATTGGGATGTATTATATCCATTCAAAGAACACTTATCCAAGCTAAAATTCATGTTATAATTATGTATAGCTCTATGCATTACATTGAATTTGAAAAAAAATGTTATTGACACCGTTTGGTGTTCTCTTGGGCCACAAAGTGTGTAATAATGGGGTTTTAGTTGATCAAGATAAAATCATAGTAATTTTGGGTATGACACATCCTAAAAGCTCTACTAAAGTGAGATAATTCCTTGGACATACATGATATTAACACAATTTCATAAAAGGGTATGTAACTATATCTACACTAATGGAAAGGTTATTACATAAATATATGAAGTTTAAGTGGAATAATGAATGTCAAGCATCATTTTTGGATTTAAAATAGAGGTTTGTAATGACACCCATATTAGTGTTCCTTGATTAGAGTTAAGCCATTTAATGTATAATTAGATTCTTTAAGAACTGTAGTAGGAGCTATTTTAGCTCAGCTAGGAGACAAGGGTTTAGATCACCTTGTTCACTTCACAAGCATAAAATTATCAAAAATAGAGATGAATTACATTAAAAAAGATCAATATGTCCTAAATATGGTGCTCACTTTAGAAATTTTGACACTATCTCTTAGAAACACCTCTTTGATTATTTATAAACCACCAAGATCTACAATACATGGTGAATAAGCCTATTCTAGGTGGAAAGATATCCAGGTGGTTGATTTTATTCTAGGAATTTTAGTTTAAGATCAATGTAAAACTTAGAAGGGAAAATGTTGGACCAAATCATCTTAGCTAAATAAGGAATGGTTATGATCTAGAAGAATTATAATATGAGTCCTCGATGCACACTTATTTAGAGTTATTATGATTCTAGAAAATATGGAGGACATAGCCAATGTCCTAGAATAACGAGTTTTTCCTATATACTATGTTGAAAAATATTTAAAAAATTGATCACATGAGCCATAATTTTCAATATTATGAATGGATTTATTTAAAAATTGGATAAGGATGATGTGCTACGTAGAGTAGCCTTAGATCACAAGAGAATATAATCATTGGAAGAATCACTCTAGGGATTTATAAGAGGTCTCTTCATAGGTGAATTGACTAAGAGAAAGATATTACATAGTGGTCTATGGTGGCCTACCTTATTCTTGGATGCACATAGAGTCGCAAAGAACTATGAAATTTATCAAATAATAAGAAGGCCAAATCTTAGGGATGTAATGCTTTTGAATCCAATGCTAGAAATACAATGTTTTCATGAAGTAAACATAGTCATGCTAGGTATATAACTATTACAACATGTTAGTTCACCAAAGGGGTAAAAACTACTGCAACACTAAGCTGCAACATAAGAGATGTAACTAAGTTTTTATATGAGACCATCATTACCAAGTTTAGATGTCTAATCAAGTTGGTCAGTGATAGAGGAACACACTTATTTAATAATAGTATTTAAACCCTAACAAAATAATTTATGATATCACACCAAAAAATCACAACAGACCATCCTCAATCCAATGAACAAACATAAACACCAACAAAGCAATCAATAATATGCTTGAAAATATGTAATATGTAGAGAGATGATTGGGAGGATCAAATTATCATGATTTTATGAGGATAAAAGACTAATTATAATCATGTGATAAGGTTCACACCTTTCTATTTGGTATATGAAATAAGAGTAATTATACCAATGGAATATATAGTTCTAGGTCTACCAATTACATTCATAAAGTGTCTAGGCAATTAGGATTCAATTCAGGCAAGGTTTTACCATATAACTTGCATGAAAGGAACTCGATACAGAGCAATCTAGATAAAATAAATAAATAATTAGAGTAAAATATCATGGCATGATCACAATCTACAGTCAAAAGAGTTTTATTGAGAATAGCCAATGTTATTTTATGATAGTAGATTTAGAGCACATCTAGGTAAATTATACATTTGTTAGAAAGGACCATATATCAACCATGAAGTATTATAGAAAGGAAAAATAATACTAAGGGATCTTCAAGGAACCATTCTTTCAAGGTGTGTAAATGGCTACAAGCTTAAGCCTTACCACCAATGATCTCTATTAATCTCAGGCTAAAAACTAAGTGGGTTCTGAGTAGTACTATATAGTTAGGGTTTTAGTTTCTTTCATTATTTTATTATATTTTTATAGGTTTGTAGTGTAGATATGTATAGTGCAATCTCTATATCATAGGCTATCAAAACATAGTTTGAAAATTCAATGTCAAAAATTATTAAAGGAACGTAACATAATAATTAAAGAAAATATAAAGATAAATCAACATGAGATCAAATAATTAAGTTTGGAAACAAAGAAATGACAAGAGGGGTATGGAGGACATGCAACCAATAGTCATTCACAAAATTGTTAATGATAAAACACTTCAAAGATTGCATATTTCCCAAATTAGATAAAAATGTTAGACTCATGTTATGTACAATAAAGCAAATTTTTATCACAATAAAGGTGATACATCACATCAAAAAATGTCAGGAGTTAAAACATCAAAATTATCTAGTGAAGTGCCAATGTCACATTACAACAACCGATAACATTAAAATCAAGAGTATAACAACATGAAGATAACTCAACACTATTAAATGCAAAGTGGTAAATGAGTGAAGAAAAATAAAATTATATAAGGAAGGGAATAAAGATAAAACCAACATTAAAACCCTCTAGGAATGAGAACCATATTTGATTTGAGCCTCATTCATTCACCTATGCACATTAATTTCAAGATCACAAGTTTGAGTTGCATCCATTTACTAAGAGCCTCCTAACCAACAAATATAAATTGATCATAATTATCGATTCCATTGATAGACACGTAGAAAGAAGAAATGGGGATTGTCCTAAAATTAAGGAAAAATTGGTACCAAAATCTAGATCTATTTTATTTTATTGATGTGACAAAAGCAAATATTTTTATCACAAACCTAGTTGTCATAGCACAACCAAGAGCCTTAACTCTTCAACACCCTCTGCAAGGATTAGATACAAAGAAACTCTTTAAGCTCCCCACATTTGGATAATTGGATGAAGTAATGATGACATTATTAAGTTTATATAATGAAGGCACATTCCACCTATCTAATGATTTTACCATCTTTATCAACCCAATAACAATGGCAAGGGAAACAAAAATTCTAACATGAGGTAAATCCCTCCTATCATATAAAACCAAGGCCGCTCCCATTCACTGAGATATTAGACAAATGTATGATAAGTCATCAAGAGGGATCCCTATTAATTTTTTTAATGATGTTGTCATGTGATTATTATCTAAATTTTTTACCAAACACTTTTGGTAGACTCCCAAAAGTGTGAGGCAGGCTACCAAGGGGGTCATTGATATTACATATCAAATGGTCTAATAGAATGAAAAATTTAATTAGATTATGTTTTTGGTCTCTAAACTCCTCATAATTGTGGAGAAGGTCATCAAAAACACATCACATGCATTCTAATACCATTTTATAGTATTACTCATCTATTTCACATAATAAAAGTCTTTTGACGGTCTTGTAGCACTTAAAATTGATTTCTAGACTACAACCACCTTCACCAACATTGCATGAAGTAAAAAAGGTCAATATTATGAGTATTTAGGATATTTTAATACATGGTGGTGTAGGTTCAAGTTCTCATCAATTTCAAATCCTTGTGTGCCCAAATATGTCTTATAATACCTAGGGAAACATGCATCCATTATGAAGTTATATGATACCAATCAAATTAGAGTCCATGAGTTTCCCAAGGAAATAATCACTTCATTGACATTTTTCATCAACATGCTAGATACATAAGTAGAAGTCCTACAATAGAAAACCCTAGTTTCCAAAACCATTCAACTGCTATGATATATTCCACTAGGTATGAAATAACCATTACCACAATAGGATTTGATGAAACCACAAGTTGAAGAACATGCACTTCCATAGATAATAGTGTCCCCATCAAATATTGCCAAGGGAAAAATAAAAACACCCATGCATAGGACAACACCACCTCCTCCACTAAAGAGGAAGAATTTTAGAACCAACCCATGGCTCAGTGACACAAATGTGCCCAAGATTATTTAAGAATATGATCTTACACAACTTAGAATCAATGCTAAATAATTTTACAATTCTATATACAAAGACATAGGCATTAATTTATATGAGGAGGAAGAGGAAACATAATTTTTATTCTATAAAGTAGTGTACACTTGTCAATTGCACTAAAACATCGTAATAATTCTAGTGATTGACATCCCCACACCTTTGGATTCAATCATATTCAACATTCTCATGGAGGATGGAGAAAAAAATGAAGAATGAAAACCATATTTCAAGGCACAATGGGTGAAGGATCATCTACATGACAAGTTATGCAACTATAACTAGAGGAAACATAAGGTGTATAATGGTAAATAATCCCTTAATATCTACTTATGAATAGAATGAAATTTCACATAATGTCAAGGATCTCTCCCTTTATTTTATAACACATCAAATCATTTGTCACACCATAAGTGATAAAGGAGATTGAGTTTGAAGAAGAATATGCTGAGTAATAATGTACTGTGATATTACATGCCTTTAAGTACTTGAATAATGTTCTTGTTCTACCTACCTGCACTAAATCACTAGTCATTAGGCACATAATGGTGATGTATTACCCTTCTTCTTCCCCTTAGGATTCACCAATTCATCCATATCCATATCCAAATTTCCCTACTCATACATAAGAAGCTCAAGCAAGTGAGCACCAATAGCCATAGTAGCCAAAGAAGTAGGAGGATACAAAAAAAAAAAAAAAAGTTGCATAACCCCTAATAGAGTAAGATAAGGCATAAAAGGAATATGAAAATAAGACAAGGAAGGCAAGAAGAAAAAAGAAGTTGATATGAAACAAAGTAGGAAGGTGGCATAAGAAGAGAAACAAAATAAACAAGAAGAATAAATTGTGCAAAAGAAGAAACAAGACAAGGAAGAAGAACAAAACAAGAATAAGCAAGAAAAAACCATGAAAAAGCAAAAATAGAAAGTAAATAAGGAAGCACAAGAGTAGAAATAGAAAAATGTTAACACTGACACAATAGCCAAGACAAAGGAAGAGAAAAAGAAAGAGGCCCTATAAAATCATAAAGAAGAGAATAAACAAATGGCTAAGGAGTAAGCTACTAAAGATGCTATGCATAAGGTAGAAGAAGTAGCTAAGGCACATCCAAAGGTAACTAACACATCCAAGGAAGAACAAGAGTAAAAGAAGAAGATAAAGTTATAACCCAATTAAAAATAGAGACAACTAATTAGTTACATAAAACCAAAGTGAAATGACTGTCTAACACATTATAAGGCTCAAACTCATCCCATGAAGGTGCACAAGAAGCATCATCATAGCATAGGTCAATATTTAGTAAGTGGTCATTGGATGTTCAAACACCATCAGTGTGAAGGAGAACATTCACACTCCCTATGTAAAATATATAACACCAACCAACAACAATGATAACAACTATGACTTTTTGACTCATTATGGCCACAATATCACAAGAAACATCACTTGATGTGATTAATATATCATTTGAAAATTATATTGAGGGTGATGTTTTATTCCACTAATCAATTACACAAAATTAATATTAATTAGAAAATGCCATAGCCCAACTTGAACATGATAATGTATAATTTCATCACCCCTTAATAAGGCCAGGAAAATCATTGATGATAAATGCCTTACATTGGTAATTTAAGTCATGGGTGACCAAGTAATGTTTAAGGAGAAGAAACTCTTAGTTCTTTTGTCCTAACTCATAAAACTCTAGCTTACTACTAAAAGTTGCAACATCTTCAAATGTAAGTTCAGAACTTGAAGATTGAAATAAATGATATCTTTGAGCTCCTCGAAGAATATGAGTAAGTCTTGGACAATGTTGGAATCAAAGTTAAACATATAACCAAAATCATGCTTGATTGGAAATAACAATTGAACAACACATGGAGTGAATTCAACACAAAGGTCATCAAGTCTAATCAAGCCAATATTAATGGGGGACCATTCGGCTACATCTAAACAACTAGATGTCATGCTAAAAGTGTCTCTTCATTCAAGAAATAATGTGATGGAGAAGATACAAACATGAAAAAATGAGATGCTACATAATACATTTGTTGACATTTAGATGCAAAGGATATTGGAGGAACTGATATTATAAATTTAGAAAAGTGTCACACAATAAGGCCACCTTTATGATAATAGAGGATGAAGACATCCAAAATATAATGGTGTGAAAAATACCATTGTGCACTATAATTAGTATGGTGTGGGAAGATCTCATCGATTGGAATATGTTCAAGAAGGCCTTGTCCCATTTAGACAATTATATATCAAAAATAGTTGAGGATCCTAAATTCATCCCATCGAACCAATTCCAACAAGAGATCTAACAAAGGAAAACTACTAAAGTCATGCATCCAATCATCCATTCACAATAAACACCTCTGATAATAGATTTTATTGGTGTAAATTCATCACCAACAACTCCATAAACACCATATTCAATGCCTCTTTTAGTTCTAGCAACATAATATATACCTCCACCTTCCCTCTAAGTACTATTAGGTCAAAATTTTAAATATTTTTGATTTTTTTTGTCAGTAAATCCTAAAGCATTAGGAGTGGGGTGAGGATGGTTGGAAACCTTTAAATTGTGGCCTCTTAGTTATGTCAATCCATTAAAAACCTATAAGGGTGATAAATTAGTATGTTGTTTAGCTAAAAACTCACAAGGGTGACGACCTAATGCATAATAGGTTAAAATAGGTAAATGAATCCTTGAGAGATTAAATCAAGTAATGTTTTTGGACCAACCTCTTAGTGTACTCAATTCCACAAATTCTAACACAAGCTACACTTACTATGACTTTGTCTCTAGACAAGATAACTGTTTAAGTCCGAGAAAGTGTTGGTGATAGACTTTGGATTGTAAAATCATAGAGTGTAGATGTATGACAAGTGTGTGATGGATATTAATTTGTATAATTTATATATTTTTGTATGTATTAAAAATATGTATGTATCCCAAAATATTACATAATATGAAAATACTCCTTTGAGCTAGAAATGGAAAGATAGAATGTGAAGCAATATAGATTTAAAAGTTCTATAAATAGTGATAAATTGTAAAGGAAAATGGTTCTAAAATATTGAGATTAATATAGAGATATGATGATGGGTTTTGTGAATGTATTTTTTCACTTATTCTATGTGTAGTGTATACTCTATTTTGCTTATGTTTGTTTGATAACATAACATGAACTACTACTAGTATAATTCAAGTTTGCATTTTATAAATAAACATGTAATTCTAATTTGAATGAATAATTTTTATTTTTATAATTATACCTACGTTTTGAACCTATATCTTACTTCACATAAAAAATATTAACATGTTTTGATGGCTCTTTCAGGAACCTCTACTAATATTCCTTGCTTTGAGTATAACAAAACCTTAGGCCTTTCACCCATATGATTTCATCATTTTTTCTTAGGGTTTCACATTTTTACCTTAGGTTTTTAATTTTAGGTCCTATTTATGATTTCCCATTTTCTAATGTGTGAAAATTTGAATTTTACCTCATTTACCCTAGGGTTTCATGTTTACACTCATATTGGGACATCCTTTATTAATAATGTTATTTGTCTAACCAATATTTCAATCAAAATGGCTCTATGTTTCAAATGCTCTGAGGTTTTTACTAGTCATAATTAGTGAATAAAAACATGTTTTTTGAAATATTTACATATTTTATGGACTTCATAATTTAATAATTTTAGTAAATTTGATGTAGAGGGTGAAGCATGTATCTATTTAAAAAATAGTTTCTTGGTTTCATTATTTTCTATATATATATTTGAAAATTCTTCACTAATTTTCTCAAGTTGTGGGTTATTTATTTTGTAATTTCCATGATAACTATAATAGATTTTAGTAGTGTATATTTTTTAATTAAATCTATGATTGTAATCATTACATGTTATTTTACAATGATATGAAAAATATTCAATAAATTTTTAATTGCTTGGATAAACTGTTCATGTAATAATTGTAGACACCTAAAACTAGTCACAACTAGCCTTCGATCAGAATTCATACTAATTCCTACCAAACATTGCAATTAAGCCTAGGAATCAATGTGTTGTCCCCCAAAAATAGTAGTCATTTTTGGGACAACATTTGAACTATTTTGGTCTTATAGACCAAAATTGTCTCTTCCATTTCCAAAATTTGTCCTAGATATTCAAATTCCTCATTTTCCAAGCTTCTAAGAAAATATACGAACTCTACAGGTCAAGTTCAATGGGTTTTACATGTTGATTTCTACAGACTTTATTTCTATAGACTCTATAGGCAGGTTCATTTATATAGGTTCAAAGGCTTCTACAGGTGATTTCAGTCAAAAGAATCAATTTTCAAACACTTAGTCATTTTCCAGGATTGGTTCAGAGCCTCAGTTCAATCAAAAATATCAATCAACAAGCATCTGAGTGCAAAAAAGAGACTTGAACCACTAAACCATTGAACCACTTTGGTTCAAAGGTTCAATGGGTTCAAGGTTTAACAAGTTCAACATCTTTGGCAAGAGTTAAGCACTTCATCAAGGTTCAAAGTTCAATCACTTCAATTGGTTCATTAGCTTCAAGACACTTGGCCAAATCAAGGTGGCTTGAACCATTGAACCGTTGAACCATTAAACCACTTTGGTTCAAAGGTTCAACGGGTTCAAGGTTCAATGGCTCGGTTCAACCAAGCAGTTCAACTCTTTATTTCACTCAATTGGTTCATTCGTTCAATTCATCCAATGGTTCAATGTCTCGAGGTTCAACAGCCGGTTCAAAGACATTTTTTAAAGCTTTGTTTGAACTGTTGAACCAAAACTTGGTTCAACATCTTGGTTCAACTGATGGTTCAATTGTTGGCTCAAAGGCAAGTTCATAATGTTTGGTTCAATGCTTAGTTCATCAACTTGTTTCATCCAATTAAACTATCAGCTTGAACTATTTTTGGTTCAACTGATTGGTTCAACATCTTGGTTCAACAAAATGGTTCATCACCAAAGTTTAAAGGGGTGGTTCAATGCAAAAGGAAACTTCTCGAAGGACAAGTGCCCTTGCGGAGGACACTTAGTCAATAAAAGCACCCTTCGGAAGGGTAATTTTTCAAGGAAGCCAAAAGGTAATTCTTTTAGATTTGTTTAAGGCATTTAAAAATTGACTAAGACTTAATTCTTTCAGTTTTTTGTCTGAAGGAATTCCTTCGGACAAAAAGTCTGAAAGAATTCTAAGTGGCCGCAGACCCCGAAGGAATTTTCAAAGAACAGTCAACATTTTTGTAGACTTTTTGTCTACGGGAATTTTCCACAGACTTTTCATCCGTATGAATTTTCCCTAAACTTTTTGTCCATGGGAATTTTCCCTAGGGAAAATGTTTGCAATAAAACGTGCAAGGAAACATTCACGGGAGAAAGCCCAGGGATTTGTCAGTGGGAACTACTAAAGCAAAGGGCTGTCAAAGGACCCCGAAGGGTAGGTGCCCTTGCAGGGGACTCTTGGCCGCCAAAGTAAAGGGCTCTTTCCAACCCATTCAAGGATCATTTCTTAAGGCCCAAAAGGGAAAGTCCAATCCAGAAAAGTTCCAAGCAGAAAGCCAAAAGTTGAAAGAGGACCAAGGGGTGATGCGCCTGAAGACGTCAAATTTAACACAGCTGACTAGCTGTTGGAAACATAGTGACGGGCGCACAAACGTCAAATTGAAGACAATGAAATAGCCATTGATTCTTTAAATTTATAGACCCGAATGGATTCCAAGAATTCAAGACCAAAACCAACAAAAAGCAAGGAAAGATAGAACAACAAATGAATCCAGGACCCAATTCAATTAACCAAAAAAGGAGGAACAATGAAGACAAGATCAGATTGCAGATGGACATTGGAAGTTACAATCTTTCAATTGCGTGGCTTGTTTATCTACATTGAGAATATCAAATGGGTAAAATGCCCCAAAGTTCCAGCTTGTCTTCCTAATAGTTCCCAACGCATCATGATGTATTACTATTCTCGAGTCCTTCTTGAAGTGGCTATATAAGGGACTTTCTTCCAAATATGTAAAAGGATATCTTTTTTCTGACAATCTGAATGAAACTCTGCCCAAATTGAGAGGCATCATTGAGACTTTGTGCTTAGTCTATTGATCATATTTTGTTATTGGAATACAAAAGCAAGGAAATTTTTCAGACTTTATGTTGTGATATCTTTGTTGTTAAGGAAGATGTTCTTATGTCTTTTTCCTTGATATATTTTCTGTTCCATTAATTTAACAAGTAGGATTAGTAAAATTATTCAGGAAGGTTTCCTGAAGAATCAACTGTGGAGAGACTTTGTGCCCCCATAACTACCTTAAGTGTGTTTTCTTTTCATTGATGTGTAAAGGACTTTGGGATGACTTTGCACCCTCATTGTTCTTTATATATTACTCTTGAGCATTTTAGGTAGAGACTTTGTGCTGTATCTTGATTTATTGGTTACTACACCCTCAGTTACATTCTACTTTTATTTCCAAGAGCATTGTTGTGGCTGGCTAAATAGTTCTTCTAAAAGAAGAGGCTGTCTGTCATTTCCCTTGACTTTTTCCTTTATTTTACACATATCATCTCTAAAGAAAGAGAGATGGATGGCTTGTTCTACCCTTGAGTATTATTTTATATTTATACATATATATAGCATATCCACAGGGAACCTCCCCTTGATGAGAGGAGAGAGCAGTCTCCTTCTGATGTGATAATCTTACACATTTGGATGACTAATCTTCCTACTTTCGCTGATCAGACCTATTTTGTTTACCAGTATGCTGATAGACAAAATATTCAACCAATAATTTTTGGTGACTCTGCTGGGGATATACCCATTATCCATTTATAGCCTATCCATTCACCTCCACACTAACTAGGAAAGAACACACAGTTTAAAGCCCCAAGCTTTAACTGAAGCAAGGTCAATTCTTTTCCATTTTTGTTTTACAATCTGGCAAATTCAAGGTATGCACGAAGCCAAAGGGCTAAAGGTATCATTGATCCTATGTTTGAGCTAGTACAACAAAGTGATTTTGATCTGTTTCCTTCACCATCTCATCTCCAATGAACCAAGAGCTTCCCTCCTACTAAAGCCAGATCTCCATTACCAGATGAAGTATCTACTTCTACTGTTGATAAATCTATGCCTATAATTATCCCTTTGAGATTTGTTATCCCTCCTTTTCAGAATCCTATAATGGCAGTTCAAGGCCCCTGGGGTAATGATTTTGGTCCTCTCAATCTTATTCCTCCTCTACATGAGCTTCCACATAGTTCTAGGAAGAATTTACCTAAATTCTATGGTGATGGGAAAGTTCATCCTGATGAACACATTGCAACATTTAGTATAGCTTGTGGAGTAATTAGAGTAGAATTTGAAGATATAGCAGTCATGATTTTTGTTGAAACACTATAAGGTGCTGCTATAGATTGGTTTTACCATCTACAGGCTCATTCTGTGACTGATTGGAATACTCTTAAAGCTAATTTTGAAGCCAAATTCAAACCTGTAAAAGATTCACATACACTTCTGGCTCAACTTACATAGATAAAAAAAGAGCCATATGGGCCTATGAGAGACTTCATAGCCAAATTTGATAAATTGAGAAATATAATTCTTTTCATTGCTTGACCTACAGCTGAGAATCTCAAATGATTTTTCATTAATTCTCAGCTACCTGAAGTCAGTTTCCTCTTGAGACGTGCTGGTCAAATAGATCTCGCTGCAGCTCAACTTTTGGCCACTGAAGTAGAAGATGATCTCATCTTAGTAGGGAAGATAAGAAAAGATCCAAATAGAAACAAAGCTTCATCATCTTCTGAATTTACATCTTCAAGCACCACAGATCCAATGGTGTAGAAATTAGCAAATGAGTTGCTTGCTCTCAAAAAGCAAATGGCTCAAGGAATGTCTTCTGCTCCTACATACAGAAGGACATTCCCAAATTAGTCATATTAGGGAAATGTTGCCAGGAACTAAGGGCAACAAATTCGCCTTCCTCCCCCACAAGGAAAACTTGCCTTGGAAGCTCCTCCAACCAATTCAGCAATGGGATACCTTGAAGCAGAATCAAAATTTTCTTTCTAGCCTGAATTGAATCAAGAAAATGATGTTGATATCATTGAAGACAATCAAGAAGAATCAGCTAGCGACTCTTACATTGGTTTCCTAAATTACCAGGATGAAATTGGAAGCAAAGGAGAAGCTTTAGATGGATCATATGTAGTGTTTACCAAATCCAAGAACTAATCAGTCCAACAAGCTGATAAAGAAAAGATAAAAGAACAACCTCAACCAACAATCACAATTGCTAAATGTGGGACCGCTCTACCTTTTCAATCAAAAGATCTGGTCATCACCCAAAAAGTAAATACATCTATTTCACCTTCACCTTCTACTCCCAATTCGCAAACCAGCCCACCTCCCATCTCTTCTAAAACTCAAAAAGTTGAAGTACCTTTCTCTGTACCTAGCTCAATTAAACCATTTGACATAATTGATCATTTCAAAAAGACAAAAATATAGACGTCTGAATTTGAATACTTGCAGTCTAATCCGGATCAACTGAATAAACTGGTTCAATATGTTAAAAATAAAAAAATCCCTCTAAGACAAAAAGCTAAAAAAGTAACTCTTTATTCTCTGAATAACATGCCTATTCCAAATAATCTAGTCATTACTCCTCCAACTACTCGTAAAAAAATAGAACCCTTCTATGTTTCCCTGTTAATCAATGGCCACAAGCTGAGTAACTGTATTATAGATTCAGGTGCATCTGACAATGTCATGCCTGCTAAAGTCACTGAGTCTCTTGGTCTCACACTGACCAAGACATTTGGGAGATATTTCTCCATGGAGAACAAGCAAGTACCATTACTGGGGCAAATCAAAGATGCCCAATTTGCATTCGCAACCTTTCCAGACAAGAAGATTAAGATGACTATCTTGGTAGCTGATGCTCTAGCATCCTATGGCATTTTGCTTGGATGAAATTTTTGTAAAGACATAAGAGGGGAAGTGAACATGGATCTATTTGAAGCAAGGATCCTTGTCCAAGGTGTGATGAAGAGATTACTCCCTGAAAAGGAAGCAAAATATGTAGTCATCCAAATGTTAGCCCATGAAGCTCAAATCCTTTGTGAATCCATAGGTATGGGTAACTACTTTCTATATACAGATGAAGAAGGGCCCTCCAACTTTGATGAAGAAAAGTCTAAAGAAAAGTCAGTGTCTGATAAAATTTGGACTCTAGAATTTGATGGTAGCTATTCCTCTACTGGTTTGGGAGCTGGGATTATCTTGATATCTCCTCAAGGAGATATGTTTCCTTCATCTTATAAATTACAATTCAGCAACACTAACAATACAGCTGAATATGAATCTCTGTTGTTAGGCATGAAGGCTGCTCAAGAAAGAGGCATCAAGTTTCTTCATGCCAAAGGGGATGCTGAATTAGTGGTCTGTCAAGTGAGAAATCTATATCAAACCAAGAATGAGAGGTTACGCCACTGCCATAACCTAGTTTGGGACCAAATTGAAAGCTTTGATGCTTTCAACATTTCTACCATACCCAGAGAGTCTAATGACAGAGTTGATGCATTTGCTATTTCAGGAACTCTTTTAGTTCCTCATTCAAATTTCAAAGAAGACAAGTATACCATTGAGCTGATCTATAGACCAAGTGTTCTTAACAATGCTGATCATTGGAAAATATTCAATGATGATCATTAGATCATTGCTTTTCTAGAATGAAAAGAAAATTTTAAATAGCTATATTTTGAAGGCAATGAATCTCAAAAGTTTGAATCTATTTCTGAATCCAGTTCAAATATAAATGAATAATTCCTATAGTTGAAAGGAAAAAAATTCCCAAAGGCCTGGTTTCTCTTGAGAAGTTGTTTGACAAGCATGATAGATTCGTCAAACAACAACAAATAGATTCAAGTTTCTCTCAAGGATTTGACCAAGTAAATTTGACCAACAAATAAAATCCCAAGATGGTCAACATTGGTAAGTACTGCACCCCTGAAGAAAGATTCAAGTTCACCTCTTTGCTTCGTCAATACATAGATGTATTGGCATATTCTTATGAAGACCTGAAGTCTCTTAGACTTGATGAAATCCACCATCACATTCCTCTCAAGGCTGATTCAATGCTCTACAAGCAAAAATCTAGACAATACAATCCAAAAATTTTAGGTACTATTATGTCTGAGATACAAAAAATGTTAAATGCTAGAATTATCTTCCCAATCCATCATTCTACATGGATTGCAAACATAGTGCCTATAAGGAAGAAGAATGGTGAAACTTGCATTTGTGTAGATTTCAAGAATCTGAATCAGTCATCTCTAAAAGACAATTACCCTTTGCCAATCATGGACCAAGTGCTTCAAACAGTAATAGGGTCAGAGATTTTATCAATGCTGGATGGCTTCTCAAGTTATAATCAAGTTGAAGTTGGTGAAGCTGACCAACACAAGACTGCATTCAGTACACCTTGGGGTACATTTGAATATAAAAGAATGCCTTTTGGCTTAATAAATGCTGGTGCTACCTTTTAGAGAGCAATGGGCATGTATTTCAAAGATGAGATTGGCAAATTCATAGTGGTATATCTTGATGACTTAACTATCTTTTCAAAGTGTTGATTTGATCATGTACGCCACTTACAACAAGTGCTAGAGCGCTGCCACTAGAATTGTATTTCCTTGAATCCTAAGAAGTCTATTTTTGGAGTAATAGAGGGGAAACTCCTTGGACACATTGTGTCCAAAGAAGGCATAAATATTAACTCAGACAGAGTCAAGTCTATTCAAGAGCTAAATTTGTCTACAAGTAAAAATGTTGTTTACTCTTTCTTTGGAAAAGTGAATTTCTTAGGGAGATTCATCCCTGAATTTGCTAAGAAGACAAGACACATTGTAAACATGATGAAAGGGAAGACTACCTTCAACTAGACTAAAGAAGGCAAATTAACATTTTAAGATATCAAGACTGCCATTGCTCACGCCCTTACCTTGGTTTGTCCAGATTACTACAAAGATTTCATCATATATAGCTATGCATCTGAACACACTCTTTCAGTGATTCTTGTTTAACAGGACTAGGAAGGTATGGAATCTCCTATCTCTTTCATGAGTTGCCCTCTCAAAACTCATGAAATAAAATATTCAAATATAGAGAAGCATGCTTATGCCTTGGTAAAAATAGTCAAACATTTCTGCTTCTATATTCTAAATTCACACACTACTGCCTTAGTTCTTGACACTATAGTCAAGTCTATATTAACTCAGTAGGAGTTTGGCACAAAAAGAGGTAATTATATTGCAAAGATCCAAGAGTTTGATTTGGATATCAAGCTGACAAAGCTGGTCAAGGGTAAAGGCCTATGCCAATTAATGGCTGACAATAAGCCAAAAAATACATAGCGTGAAGAAGCTGAAGTGTAAAATATGCCAACAGTCCTTTTTGTCTCCACTACCAATGAATGGTACTCAAGTATTGCCTATTTTATGACTTATGGTGAATGTCCTGCTCATTTGTCTTACAAAGAAAGGAGGACTATCAAGTTGAAAGCTACTAATTTTGTCCTTTGGGATAACGGCCTGTACAAGAGAAACATAGATGGAGTATTCCTTCACTGTGTAGACAAAGAATAACAAACCCAACTTTTGAAATCTTTCCATAATATGGCCTGTGGAGGTCATTTTTTTGCTTCTGTGATTGCTCACAAAATTTTGTGAGCTAGATATTATTGGCCAACTCTTTTCCAAGATGCACATAAGTGGGTGAGGAAATGTGAACTTTGCCAGCAATTTGTTGGAAGACCTAAGTTGGCTGCCCTGCCTCTCAAGCCAGTAATCATAGAGGAACCTTTCCAACAATGGGGACTTGATTTTATTGGGACAATAAACCCATCTTCAAGTGCTAGACATGATTATGTCCTTACAATAACTGATTATTTCACCAAGTGGGTAGAAGCAATCCCAACTAAGCATGCCACTTTAGAAGTTGTATGCAACTTCCTCAAAGAGAATATCATTTCTAGGTTTGGAGTTCCACTCAAAATTGTTACTGATAATGCAGCATATTTTACCTCTCAAGATATTATGCAATTCTATTTTTATTATGGAATTACACTCTCTCATTCTTCTGATTATTTTCCATAAGGAAATGGACAAGCTGAGTCCAACAATAAGAATTTGGTAACTATTATCAAAATGCTAGCAGATGATAATCAATGGACATGGCATAAAGCATTGGTTGATGCTCTATGGGCAAACAGGATCACACCAAAGAGGGCAATTGGTATGTCTCCTTTTCAACTTCTTTATGGTATCAATGCTGAGATACCAATCACCTTAGAGTTACCAACCTTGAAATTAGCAAAGGCCATTGAAGATCAGACATATGAGAGTTCTCTTGATAAAAGAATCATGTACCTGACTCAGCTGGAGGAACAAAGAACCATAGTGGTGAATAGAATTTCTGCTCATCAAAGTTTGGTAAAGAAACTCTTTGATCAGAAGGCCAAAAATCATGATTTCTAGATTGGGGATCAAGTCCTGCTATGGGACAAAAGAAGAGAACCAAAGGGGATGCATGGAAAGTTTGACTCCCTTTAGAGAGGCCCATTTATAATTCATCAACACATTGGTGAAAAAAGCTTTCTATTGAAATACCAAGATGGCACACTCTTTTCTCTACCCCACAATGGGCAACATCTGAAACACTTCAACTCTTGAAGTATCAGATCATTGCTTTTGTATATATGTATATTTGTATAGTTTTTATTTCTATTTTGTTTTTGTTTGTTTTATTTTTGATGCCTTTCATTTTTGGGTAGTATGACTCTGAAGCCCAATGGTACACATGAAGACACTAAAAATTCTAGATTCTACTCCTTTCAATTCATTTTGCAATTGATAGAAGTTCCCCAACTGGAGCCAGCTGTTGTCCCCCAAAAATAAGAGTTATTTTTGGGACAACATTTGAACTATTTTGGTCTTACAGACCAAAATTGTCTCTTCCATTTCCAAAATTTGTCCTAGACATTCAAATGTCTCACTTTCCAAGCTTCTTAGAAAATCTACGGACTCTGCAGGTCAAGTTTAATGGGTTTTACAAGTTGATTTCTATGGACTTTGTTTCTACAAACTCTACAGTCAGGTTCATATATATAGGTTCAAAGGCTTCTATAGGTGATTTCAGTCAAAAGAATCAGTTTTCAAACACAGTCATTTTCTGGGATTGGTTTAGAGCCTCAGTTCAATCAAAAATCTCCATTGGCAAGCATCTGAGTGTAAAAAAGAGACTTGAACCATTGAACCATTGAACCATTGAACCACTTTGGTTCAAAGGTTCAATGGGTTCAAGGTTCAACAAGTTCAACATCTTTTGCAAGAGTTAAGCGCTTCATCAAGGTTCAAAGTTCAATCACTTCAATTGGTTCATCAGCTTCAAGACACTTGGCCAAATCAAGGTAGCTTGAACCATTGAACCATTGAACCACTTTGGTTCAAAGGTTCAACGGGTTCAAGGTTTAATGGCTCAGTTCAACCAAGTGGTTTAACTTTTTATTTCACTCAGTTGGTTCATTCGTTCAGTTCATCTAATGGTTTAACATCTCAACGTTCAATAGCAGGTTCAAATACATTTTTCAAAGCTTTGTTTGAACCATTAAACCAAAACTTGGTTCAACATCTTGGTTCAATTGATTCATTCAATGAAATGGTTCAACTGTTGGTTCAAAGGCAAGTTCATAATGTTTGGTTCAATGCTTAGTTCATTGGCTTATTTCATCCAATTGAACTATCAGCTTGAACCATCGGCTTGAACCATTTTTGGTTCAAATGATTGGTTCAACATCTTGGTTCAATAGAATGGTTCATCACCAAAGTTTAAAGGGGTGGTTCAATGCAAAAGGAAACTTCTCAAAGGACAAGTGTCCTTGCGGAGGACACTTAGTCAATAAAATCACCCTTCGAAAGGGTCATTTTTCAAGGAAGTTGAAAGGTAATTCTTTCAAATTTGTTTAAGGCATTTAAAAATTGACTAAGACTTAATTCTTTTGGATTTTTGTCTGAAGGAATTCCTTCAGACAAAAATTTTGAAATAATTTTAAGTGGCCGCGAACCCCGAAGGAATTTTCAAAGAACAATCAACATTTTTGCAAACTTTTTGTCTGTAGGAATTTTCCGTGGACTTTTCATCTATAGGAATTTTCCCCAGACTTTTTGTCTATGGGAATTTTCCCTGGGGAAAATGTCTGCAATAAAACGTGTGAGGAAATGTTCACAGGAGAAATCTCAGGGATTTGTCAGCGGGAACTACCAAGGCAAAGGGCTGTCGAAGGACCCTGAAGGGCAGGTGCCCTTGTGGGGGACCCTTGGCAGCCAAAGTAAAGGGCTCTTTCCAACCCATTCAAGGATCATTTCTTAAGGCCCAAAAGGGCAAGTCCAATCCAAAAAAGTACCAAGCAGAAAGCCGAAAGCCAAAAGAGGACCAAGGGGTGACGCGCTTGAAGATGTCAAATTCAACACAACCGACTAGCCGTTGGAAACATAGTGAGGGGCGCACGAATGTCAAATTAAAGACAATGAAATAGCTATTGATCCTTTGAATTTATAGACCTGAATGCATTCCCAGAATTTAAGACCAAGACTAGCAGAAAGTGAGGAAAGATAGAACAACAAATGAATCCAAGACCTGATTTAATTAACCAAAAAAGGAGGAACGATGAAGACAAGATCAAACTGCTAGATGGACATTGGAAGTTTCAATCTTTTAATTGCATGGCTTGTTTATCTACATTGAGAAGATCAAATGGGTAAAATACCCCAAAGTTCTAGCCTATCTTCCTAACAATTCCCAATGCATCATGATGTATTACTGTTCTCAAGTCCTTCTTGAAGTGTCTATATAAGGGACTTTCTTCCAAATGTGTAAAAGGGTCACTTTTTTCTAACAATCTGAATGAAACTCTGCCCAAATTGAGAGGCATCATTGAGACTTTGTGCTCAGTCTGTTGATCATATTTTTTTATTGGAATAAGAAAGCAAGGAACTTTTTTAGACTTTGTGCTGTGATATCTTTGTTGTTAAGGAAGATGTTCCTATGTCTTTTTCCTTGATATATTTTCTGTTCCATTAATTTAACAAGCAGGATTAGTAAAATTATTCAGGAAGGTTTCTTGAAGAATCAACTGTGGAGAGACTTTGTGCCCCCATATCTAACTTCAGTGTGTTTTCTTTTCATTGATGTGTAAAGGACTTTGGGACAACTTTGTGCCCTCATTGTCCTTCATATATTACTCTTGAGCATTTTAGGTAGATACTTTGTGCTGTATCTCGATTTTCTGGTTACCACACCCTCAATTACATTATGCTTTTATTTCCAAGAGTATTCTTGTGGCTGGATGAATAGTTCTTTTGAAAGAAGAGGAGTGCTGTCTATCATTTCCCTTGAGTTTTTCCTTTGTTTTACACACATCATCTCTGAAGAAAGAGAGATGGATGGCTTGTTCTACCCTTGAGTATTATTTTCTATTTATACATATATATAACATATCCACAGGGAACCTCCCCTTGATGAGAGGAGAGAGCAGTCTCCTTCTAATGTGATAAACTTACACATTTGGATGACCAATCTTCCTACTTTGGTTGATCAGACCTATTTTGTTTACCAGTACACTGATAGATAAAATATTCAACCAACATAATGAATGTCCCAAATTTAGCTATGTATCATTTATCAAATATCAAAATCATGTTGAGGCATCCCTATTTGGAGTACTATCTTGTATGCAACAATAACCTCTCATGGATTCATCTTTAATCACCTTATGACATAAAAAATGTCAATTTGGCCTATGGACCTATGAAGTGGGGCACTTGCACACTTAATTCAATCTTTCAAGAGCTAAAAGGCTAATCAAAATCAATTAATAAATTAAACAAGATTAAATGCCTAGTTAAATTATCCATTTGAAATTAATGAATATCAAAAAAAGGAAATTTCAAAAATAAAAATATCCTATCCTTTCATCATTATCTTTATGAGTTGTCAAAATATCCCAAATTTTCTAAGTTGAGAACTATGACTAGTAACTAAAAGTCACAATTACATGACAACTTTTAACACAACTGGAGTTAGTCTCAACTCAACCTTCTAATTTGAGAACTATGACTAGTAACTAAAAGTCATAGTTGCATGACAACTTTTAACTCAAATGGAGTTAGTCTCAAATCAACCTTAACTCACCTTGGTGAGAGTTAATTCCTAAGGCTATAAATACAAGGCCATACCTCTTCATTTCTAAGCTTGGATATTGTAGAGTTATTATGCATGATTTTTCTCCGTAATCCTCATACAAGTAATATTACCATGCACAAATTTTAAGCCAAGCAAAAACAACCAAGCTAAGGTGATAAGGAGATAAGTAGGTAAAAAACCTCCTTTATTAAAGACTTATTCATGCACAAACTTAGCAATCCATTCAACAAAGCCATTTAGAGCTCCTAAGGAAGGTAAAAGTGTTGTATTTTATGTTTTTGTTGTGCTTTCACGTACTTTTTGTTACCTGTGATCTCTCTAGTGTCTAGGCTAGAGGTGTTAGGATTCAGTGTGCTTATTTCATTTGTTTTATGAGACTAACATAATACTAGCCTCCTTTCTACCGATAAGGTTAAAATCTATAATGAACCATCATTATCTTCCTTAATTCAAATTATTTTAATATTCAATTTACTTTGCCTTCTATTACCACTAGGAATCAAAGTGCATGTATGACTCCTTTTGTTCCTCCTCTACCTAGATCTCAAGGTTGTCTTTGTTACCATCCCATTCCCACTATTCATCCTTGGCTAATATCGGTTTATGCAATTTACCATGTTAAAACTAA
Source organism: Torreya grandis (assembly GCA_037957365.1). NCBI lineage: Eukaryota > Viridiplantae > Streptophyta > Pinopsida > Cupressales > Taxaceae > Torreya > Torreya grandis. The sequence continues at coordinate 999,877 of JARHVA010002418.1, forward strand.
AGAAGGTAGGGTACCCCATCATATTAAATAAAAATAATGAAGTCAAATGATTGATCCTCATCTTTCTCCACCTCCCATGAAGACATCTAATAATACTAAAGGGTATGATATCATTTACCACATAAAAAATACCCAAGCCAAGATTTTTATCCTTGAATTACTAAAGAGATCAATTGTTTACAAAGACATTTTATATGAGGCATTGCATGAGACAACACTCCCAAATGATATTAAACCTACATATCTTTCTTCCATTTTAAATGTATTGAAGGATAATAACAAAATGCTTTCCTTGAAAATGAATATTGGTCTACCCAATATATAATAGATAAAAATATCCCATTATTTATTCAAGTGAAAATCTTAAAATATGGCAATCAAAAGAATTTTGAATATAATGGATCAAAATTGAATAAATGCAACATTAAATTTGTGAAAACATTGGGTATTAGTATGGATTCTATTTAGAAACCATCTCAAAACATCATAGGGTCTATCACTTTAGATATTATAGTTTTGCCTAAGACTTTACCCACTTTGTTTCATGTAGTGCCTAATCACTTGAATTATAATCTAATCTTAGGTAGACCATGGATACATGCTATGGATTCAATACCATCTCAACTACTTAGACATGTGAAATTTATACATGATGGATATGAGTATACATTTTATACAAATGATGACCCCTTTAAATATTTTAAGATGACTCTAGTATATAATGAAGACAATTCACAAGTAGATTTTATATCGTATTATATAGTTCCCCAAGTACAACCTATTTCATTAGATAAATTTCATACATGTGATATTAAAGAATCAAGTAAAATAAATGGTAAATAACCAATTATGTGCATTAATAAATACATAGATAAATCATAAAAGCTAATGTATATCAATAAGAAATTATTCCAAATCTTCTTCCTTTGGTCAATTCATGAAAACCAATTGTAGTGTCATATATTCACATAATAGTGATGATGATAATAATGAAATTCAAGGGAATACAAATGATTATTCAAGTAAGATAAATTTCAATCCCATTGATCCAAATGAGTAATTTTATCATAATATGTTCAAACCCATTGACATACCTATGAGAGTAAAAGGACAACTCATGTACAAAGAACATATCCCCTCAAAAGAAATCTAAATTTGACAAATAAAAGATAATAACTACAAACAATTAACATAATTAAAATATAAATACTTGTTGCATTATTATCGCACAACAAAAGCAAAAATAAAATTCAAGATTTATGTCTTGTTTAACCCTATAATGATCTAGGTGATCTTATTGTTATCCATAGATTTTATTAAAGGTGTATATAGAAATGAAATGTCACAAGGATGATAATAATATCTATAACAAGCAAATTAGATGTTAAACTCAGATATAAACATACACTAAATTTATTATGATGAGTATAGTCTAAATACGGAAAGTAAAACTATGCTAGATATGGAAATGACAAAGAAGTAATGTAATTATTTTGTTCTAATGCTAATGTAGTTCTGTATCTAGAATAGGTAGGAAATATGCTAGAAGATAATTTGAGAACAATTGTTAGGTTCTAGACCTAGAAAGTTTGGAGACTTGGACACTAATGTCAGCCTGGGATAGTTGTGTTGATGCTATTGCTTGGGTTCAATGTAAGTGTCCCATATGGAATACTTACTGGAAAAAGATGTGATCACCTGGATGCTTTTAGGTTTTGTTTCACCTTCACTCTAGTGTATTTAGATCTGGGTCATGGAATCTTACTCCTTGTGAAATAGCAAAATCCTAGTTTTCCATATTCATGGTAACCTTGGGGAAAAATGGGTTAGTGAGAACACAGTGTCAAGATAACCCTAAATATCCCACTATCAGTGGGCACTACCTACATATCAAATACTCTAGAAGAGGGCCTTAGACTCATGTAGTTATCCCTTACATGTTGGTTTGTGTGTGAATCATGCAATATTGTGTAAAGTAAGTACAATAGTGACCTAGAATTTAACTTATCAAATCAGGATCTTGGGATGCTCTTTTAGTACTTTAGACTTGTAGATGTGTTTTTCCTATAACTAGTATGGAAATAGGGAAGAATTTTTCAATTGAATGCTTGATAGAGTGATTTTAATAAGTTACTTTAGTCTCTTTCATATTTTTTTAGGTGAATAATGAATGAGGGTTGATATTGTATTTATATCAATCCCTTTGGATTAATAATTCACATAAAATCACTTAGGTTGACCATTAGGATACATTTCATTTGAAAATTATATGAATTCAAGGTATTAGACACTTGTGTTGGGTGAGGACACTAACATTAATACTAGTGTCTATTTTAGAATTTAATGTTTAGGGAGCAGGAAAGTAGGTACAAGTTCAAAACTTGTAACAATGTAAGATAAGTATATTTTAATAATTTTGGACAAGATAGAAGGCCTGGATTATCAACATAAGACTGGTATGACTAAGATTTATAGGCCAAAGGACATAATATAGAGTAGATGCAAGACTTACATAAGAAAGAAAGGTCTATAACTAAGAGGAAAATCCAAGGTCTAAGTTTTCCAAGTGTACATGACTAAGGTGATATATAATCATAAAATAGTGTCTATATTTGACCCCCATTTAATCTAGTAATGAAATTGCTAGTTTACAGGAAATGAATGTGTACCTAGGTATGTATGCATACCTTGTATTTATGTGTGCCCAACTTGAGTACTTTATTGGTGACCAACATACAACCAAGAGCATGTTACAATGTATAATCAATGCATATAATATGGAATTGATAGTACTTAAATGTATTGAAATTGAAATAGTAAGGTTTAGGAGTACACCTATGTGTCAATCTAACTACCTTGCCTATTGGTAAGTTATTTTGAAAAAGATGTATCATTGTAAGGCTCTAAAAATAAGATTAAAATAAATATAGATAAATCTTGAGAGTGAATCTATCCAAAGACATAGAGAGATAGGGAGAGATATTGGAAGGCACATGTCCCTAACTTTGGATTAAAAGTGAGTTACCACTTGGCAGTTGAGATTAGCTCAACCGTGCAACCCAATGACACTTATAACTTGGTGATATTGGATGATACAATCAATTCAAACCCAAAAAATTGAAAAAATTGAGTGATTTGATCACCTTAACCATACCAAAAAGTAAACCAACTACTGCATTATATTGGATCAATAAAGTCCATAAAAAGTATGCGGAGTATCGATACGAAAAAGTCCATGATGTGGTAACAGTCCACAAAAGAGTTTTAAAATCTAAAATTAATTTGTATTTTGTAATATTAGGCACAAATTTAATAGCATATGCACCTTAGATATGTATCATGCTGAAAATATGCATAAAAATAGTACCAATGTATATAATTCTACCACAACTATGAATTTGAATCATATAACTATGTGCTTTGGCCTTTTTAGAAAACTATGTAAGTGTGGAAGACATAATTTAAAATCATGACCCTAATATATATGGATAAATATGAAATGTGGATAACATGTTTCCAAAACATGCCCCATTGTAATCTGGAGATGCTAAATACTGAATATATGTGGATAACATGATTCCAAATCATGCCCCCACTGAATCTAAAAACTATGAAAAATGTGTAGAACATTCCTATATGGAATTAAATCAATAATATTCCACTCTTTGAGGTGAGGTAAAGATAACAACTGGTAATTACCTCACCTTAAAAGGATAAGACAACTATATAATCTATGAATGTAATTATCTAACATATAGAAGGAACATGTCTAGGTAGATATAACATTGAAGCACATAGAACCAATGTGATAACATGTAGGCCTAAGATGCATGATAATGACCATGGAAATGTATATATAGTAATAGTATAATCTCAATAAAAAAATCACACACATAAGAGCAATCAAAATCAAGTCAAAATATAATGGTCCCAGGAGACCACAACTAAGGGGCATGTTCAAATAATGCACAATCAAAGGGACATGACTTATTCAAATGTCCATATAACAAACAATGAAATATGTAAATGTCAATTAAAGCACACATAGGCACGTGGGACATAAGCAAAAGAGAATATTCAAATACTCAAAAAAGCAAGATAATATCAAGGCAAAACACTCAAAGAAGTGCATAATGTGAAGTATAAGTAACTAACATAAAATGTCATAATATCCCATGAATTAATATTTTAGGAAAAAAATTCAAGTGTATAACATAGAAATTACCTTGTGTAAGATATACCCATGGATAAAGGAATGTGTAAGTATATATGTAAGCTCAAACATAATGTAGAGTGATCATTGAATCAAATAATATGTTTGTATCAAGATCAAAGAAGTGGATTCCTCTAATGTCTACATGAATTGAGTACAGGGAAGACCCAATATCTAAAATATGAATACATCATGTATAAGTGTATGCATGTATCACACTCAATTAGAATTGAGACACACATGTGTATGTTTAAGTAACTAAATATGCCATCCATTAACATGGAACTAACACATAGATTTAAAGGATCCAATAGAACATGTAGATGACAATTTTTTTTTTGATTTTTGAATGTTATTTATTTTTTTGATATATTTGGAATATTTGAAGAGACTACCCTATGATCTCATTCAATGGATGTGTTGACCAAATTTGACTTTAGGGTCAAATTGGGCCCACTATAGGTAAAAACTTGATTTTTAGGTGTTTTAGGGGTCTAATACATATTTAATAAGGTATTTTATAGGTTAGTTAATGTCTTTTAATGTTATAATAGCCTTTGTCCTTAGTTATTTTAGTCCTTTTAGTCCTTTTGAATCATTTTGAGGTCAAAAAGGGGCTTTTAATGTTTTACAAATTTATTGGGAAGTGTGAATGTTACAAAAGGTTATGTCATGTTACATGTGTACTCACATGTCTTAATCAAATATTGGTAATTTAAAGTGGTAGGTTATTCAAGGGAAAGGGTAGTTTTCTTGTGAAAAAGGTGAGTTTGGCACTTGTACGATCCATTAGGAAGTGTGCCACATGGGAAAATGTCATGAAATGACTCTATAGATTATTTAGATCCATATAAATGTTTTACATGATTTTTGAGTGCCATTTTAGCCCAAAACTATTCTACTCTTTTTTCACCCTTCTTGGCAAGCAAAAGTAGTCTTTAGGTTTGTACTTGGTATGGCTAGCAGAATATATTTCAAATTAAAATCCTTGGGGAGGTGAAATTAAAATTATATAACTTAATTTAAATATAAATATTTTGAATAATGGTGGTCAATGCGTCATGAACCATCCTCATGAAGTTGACTATACTTTTTTGCTTGCTAATCCATGCACCCTACAGGTTTTACTCTTGTTTGGGAAAGTTTGTACAATTAACTTGATAAGAATAGATATAGATGATTTTTAACATGTAACCTCATGTATCCCATTATTATTTTCACATTTCAAGGTGTTTGGATAAGTCAAGTACATCAAAGTTGTAAGAGAAGCATCATTATATGTTGCAAATAGTTTTTCACCATTTGTAGGATCTTCTTACTTTGATGGTGGTTTTGGAGGATTAATATGGGTTGGTTTACATGTATAAAATGTTATATTGGTCACCTCCACATTTTAACCTCTTTTACCAAAGAAATATATATGGAATTATAGTCATATATAACTTGCCAGTCAGTCTGCCATGAAAATGCTCATTTATAGGTGTTTAAAAGGGGAATACCACGTTGAACAAAGGTTTTGAAAACTAGTTTCAAGATATTTATGATGATAAAAACATATTTGTAATATTGGAGAATATTTCAAGTCTTTTCATGAGGTCAAATACAATACACACTGCCCATACTCACATTGCTACCTATGTTTGATAGTGGTTACCTATGGGTGTTAACAGAGAGCTAAGGAGGTGTATTAAAGCATGGAAACAATTGAGGAAAACTTAATTTAATTCATAACATGAGGATTTGACCATTATAGATCATGAATGAAGTGTTAATATATAAATTGGTATTATAATTCACTTGCAAATATGTGATGATAATGTTCAGGCCCTTAATGCCTAAATTTTCCAAAATAGAGCTCCTAGCTCTTTTGGAGTGATTTTATAACAATGTCATATTGAACTTTGATCATTTATAGTGCACTAAAATTGTATATCTCATATAAGAAATTACATTTCAAAAAGGAGAGGGTGGTTTAGTCCTTTGGTTATCTTGATAAAGATGATTGAACATGCACTTCTCATCACTTAATTTTGACAGTGAAGTCTATAGGTTTTGAAACTCTAAAGGGACCTCTACATCCAAAAAGTTGTAACAACTAGATTAAGCCACTATGATGGAGTGATGAAAAATAGTGAAAGTGAATTTTATGATATAAAGGATAAAATAAATAGAATGTATATTGTCTCTTGATTCTCATGAACATGTATAGGTTTCTCTCTCCTAAAGGTTGACCTATAACTAGCCAAAAGTGGAATTTTGAAAAGGTGCTTTCCTTCTAATAAACCTAGGTGCTTAGTAACCTAGAGAATGATATAAGAATTATTGAACATGGAAAACAAGAATGAGAGGTTAGAGTGTCAATTTTTGATTATAAAAACACTTTCAAATGTCCCTCATTTGGACATGAGCACCTACAACCAACTGTAATGACTGAGACAAGAAGTGATCTAAATGGTTATGTCTAGGTGTTGGTATAGTATGAGATGAAACAAATGATCCAAAAAAAAAACCAAAATTAACCCAAAGGAGACTAAGGAGAGGTCTACTAGACATGGTATCAATCCTAAATTAGGCCTACATAGGATTTTCAGGCCAATACCCACCTACAACTTGGTAAGCAGAGCAGTAAAACATAAGGGTGATGACTCTTAGGGTTGATGTAGTACAAACATCAAGGAATGAGTCTAATCATATATTAATGACCATGTAAGGTTTAAAATAAGGTTTAAACCATGAAATAAGGTCAAACTCATGTAAATTCCACATACAGGGGTCCATCTTAAGCAAAATACAGTTAGATGTACTATGTCATACATTAGTCAGACTTAGAGATTGTGGATGTGGGAAATACATAAAGGGGAGATAAAAGTTTAAACCAATGTCAATGATGTTATAATTTTAAAATAGGCATATAAGAATTGGGTTTGGACTAAAATACATAAGGAGACCTACATGCAAGAGTCATTAAGGCAGAACATAGTCAAGAGTTGAAACCCAATTTTGGCTTAGCAGGGTGTATGGAAGATTGGAGTGGTGAGAGATAATGAAAACACATAAATAATAGTCAAATTGGTCTCATATATATATAATTATGGAAAAAAATCAAAGAAAAGAGATCCAACATGTCATAGACAAGCAAGGCACAATACACTTTTGAAATCTTTAATAATTTTCCTTCTCTAGGAATTTGTTTAGTTTTTTGAAGAGTTAGTAGGTTATATGACATAAAAAGGAGACAATTTTTTGTTTATAAAATATAAATGACTTGGATAATATATTAAAATATTTGTAATTTTTTGGGGAAATAGGGGAGTGGCCTCTATTTTGTATTAGATAGAGGACACTCCCTTTGTGCATGAAACCCTGACAATTTTCGGAAAAGTTGACAAAGGGACTCTTCATGAGCTGATGGATCTTTATAGGAGGTGTAGGAGGCTTCATGAAACCTAGGAAAATATATTAAACCAAGATAAAATGGAATAATACCAATATAAATGTCTAGACCTTCAAAAATTGTAAATAGGCTCATGAGGCATGGTTATGCCTAGAATCCAAATAAGAGGTCATTTTTAATTCTAGATATAAGTGAGATTTATAATGGGTTGGAACATGTATATGGGGGAATTATAGATGTGTAGGATCTATTTTAATGTAAGGAAGCCATCAAGAATGTCATTTTGAGTAGAGATTTTAGGCATGCCTATTAGACATGGTTTAGGACAAGGCCAAATGAAGAGTCAGTCACACTTTTAGAATTAGATATGAGTTATAACCTATAAAAACTTGTTCATAAGGTCACTACAGGTGTGTTTCATCTTCTAAATTTCAAATAAATCATCATGAGAGCCAATTTTGGCTTGATCCCAATGTTAAGCCTGTGTAAATGGAAGGTAGAGCTCGATAGAGCAATTTTGAATGTTCATACCTATTTTGATGCTATGCATGGGAATATGAGAATTTTAAGGATGTTGATGAGGGTATTGAGATATGAATTTGTGGAATTTTTAGGTAGTTTTAACATCCCATATTTATGAACAAACCTTAAGAGGTCAAACTACTCAAAACCCTTGATAAACCCTTACAAGGACTAGTTTGGAGAAATGGAGTTAGAAAGCTACTCTAATATACTAATTTGACTAGGATGATGATTATAAATTGAAAAGGACTCCCTCAAACTACTCCCCATTATTTTTGGCTATATGGACTTGTACGGATAGGGTAAAAAATAGGATTTTATTAAAAGTGTTATGCATTGTATAGGTTATAAGAGGAGTCTAAAGATGAAACCAAATTTGGGAGAAATATTAAGACTTTTGATAACTCCCCATGTTCATTTAATTCCTTAGAACAACTCATAAGTTCCTTAATAGGAGCTCTCATTTCAGCTAGTCAAAATGGGCATAGTGGACATGGTGGTGAGAAAGGTGGAAAACTTCAAGTAGACTAATTTTAAGGTGTGAATAATGATTATAAGGCCATGTAAGGTATTTAAAATTGTCATCAACTCCCTCCCATATATTTTCATTAAAAATTGAAGCTAATTTTTAGGCCAAGTGTGCAAGGTGCATGGAGGAGTTTTTTGGACTGTAGATGATGATGGCTCATTCCTAGATGATTCCAGATGACCAAGCCTAAAAATAATGAATGGAGAGGCATAATTGAAACCCTTACCATTCATTCCAATCATAATTATTATCCCTAATTAGTTTTTGGACATTCAAATAGGTCCAAATCATGAAGGCATTTTTTTGAGCTAGAAGGAGGAATCTTATGCCACTTTGTAAGAGTTTGATGAGTTGGATAGCCACTTGTTCCTTCTAACCATGAATGAGTCATATATATCCTATTATCATGAAAAATTAATTTATTTTCTCAGCTTGATAAGTGTCCTTGTGACCCTTGGACTTCTCTCTTCTCCTCTCTCTCTCAAGTTCTATAAGAAATAGCAATTTTGGCTATTATAACTTATGCTCCACTTGAGTATGGTGAAGCGTAGATAATTTTCATATAATTTGATCAATAATACTACTAATTTTTACCTCTTAATGAATATTATTAATGTGTTTTACTTAAATGTTGGATCTTGCTTAGTGAAGACTATGGATTCCTTAGCATGTTATTCATTCTTGCATCCTATTTACAATTGGAAAGCTTCTTCTTATAAGGCATGTGAAGTGTTATAAGAAATGTCAAGGATTGAGTGTGTTAGTATTTTAATTAGTTCCATTCAAGGCCTTTTTTTTAGTCCTCCTAGATTTTCACATTCATCCATAATCTCATAATGTAACATTAATATGAGAAGATGCAGATTAGAGAAGTGTATGTTTAGTTTGTCCTTTGATTTCATATGTAATATGCAACTAGTTATAATTCATCTTATAATTTGGTGTATCACCCCACTTAGGATAGTTTGATTTCAGGTTTCTCTCTCCCTTTTCACCCCTAAATTTTAGGTGTAGTTGCAATCTAAATTGGTACATCAAGGGAGTTAGCCCTATCTAGAGATTCACCTCATCCTTAGGCTACCCACAAGCCTAGAGGTGTTTCTATTGTGCCACTTAGATGAGGGGAGCTTAGGAATATCCTTAAAGGGTGAAGATATAAGTGAAAATAATTTTTGGCATGCCTGATAGGATTCTTAGTCCAAGAGATTTAAATATTTTTGGTGTTGTCTTTCAAAAATCAGCCTTTGAAGCCATATATCAAAGCATCAATGGTGACTCTGAAGATACATGAGTTTGTCAAGAAATTTAGATTTCCATTTGAATATTTTTGGTAATATATTTATTTATTTTATTTCTTTTAATGAGGTTTCATGGCTAATTTTGGTGTTGAGCACTATTTTACACAAGTTGGTGAGACATTTCAAGCTTGTGCCATTCCCTATCAACAAGATCAAGTTTTTAATCATCACTATCATGAAGTGTACCAGATTCAACATGAATTTTACCAACCCATTAATGAAGTGTAACAATCCTATAGCCAGGCCTCTTAATGTCTTGCTCCTCTTAGTCAACCTAGTCACTTCTCAAGCCAATCCATTTCCATGTTTAAGCAAACACTTTTAGGCTATGAGAGGTACATGTTGGAGCTTGATACTCTAAGGGGATGTGGTTAAGAGGTTCCTAGTCATGTTATTAATAATTTTAGAGGTGAATTAGATATGGTCAAAAGAGAGTGGGCACCTATTGAGAGAGCCAATTGGTAAAGGCTCACAAGTGAGATGCTTGATGTGTGTGGCCTAGTTTCTTCCTCAGAGGATAGGCTAAGAGTTCATTAAAGGCAACCCCATAAAACCTATCAGTATTCATACCCACTTCCCCAAGTTTCCTATCAACCATATTTTATCCCTACTCATGAACCAAATCAATGATATCAAATTCATCCTTTTACCAATCAGTTGGAAGAGAGAGTTGAAGATAGAAACCTTGTTTTTAAAGCTAATATTGATAGGAAAATTGAGTTGGATAATATGCATATGAATCAATACATGTTAGTAGAAAAGGAATTGGAATTAAAGTCCTCATTTCCCTCTCACATTGCATCCCCATCTTAAGGAGAGACCTCTAGATATAGGATTCCAAGTTGGAGACAAGGTGGAGAATCCAAGCCTAAGGAGATTCCAAGTTCCTTGAACACTTCACTCACTCCTCAAATTGCATCACTAATTCAATAAAATAATTGGAATATTAACATCCTAAGATGGATTAAGATAGTGGAATCATGGGGAAATAAGAAGGATAGAAACATTGTTAAGGAGTCTGAGGTTGAGAATGAAGTTGATCCTTTGCAAGCCCCTCCCATCCTTCCTCAAGAGACCTCTTTTATTCCATGTCATCCATATATATTCCTTATGCTAATGATGATTCATATGAACTTCAAAAAATAATTTTCCAAGAGAACCTAGCCAATTAAATTGAAGAGTTAGAGTCAAAGATGAGATTGCTAAGTCAAGGTGTGATGGAAGGTTTAGACCCAAAAGAAGATCCTATGCCTAAACACACCACATCTACCCCTCCTCAAGAAAGTATTCAAGATAAATTAGATGTGGATGAAGTGATTTTAAAGTGGAAGGAACATAACCAAGATATTTTAATCCAAGTTCTACCTCCCCTTCCATAAGAACACCCAAATGAACTTACTTTTCATTCTCAGCCTAATTTTGAGCCCTATGTTCCACCTCCACCAACTAGTTCATCTTGTCTACATCCCATCACCCTTTGAATTGATGGACCTATGGTATGGGATAATAGATAAGATAAGTTGGTTGAGGATAATTTATAACTCTTACTTGAAGAAAGTTTACCTCCTTGGTAGCCTCATTGGGATAGGTCACATGGCTTCAAAATGCCTATTCTTGACATCACCATGAAGGAGAAGGAGGTGGAGGATCTTGAAAACCCTAAAGAATAATATAAATATGATCAAAATTTTGTATATGATCACATAAACCATGAATATTAAGCTGATATTAAGGATGGAGAACAATTTTAAGTCATCCCCAAAGAGGTGGTAGTCTTAGAAGAATCTCTTGAGACCAAGGTGGAAGTTATTGCTCTTGAAGATGATCCAATACCTCAGCCTGATCTTGAATCACCATTAGATGCATTGGATCTTGAATAAAAATAGTTTTATGAGATCATACATTAAGGATAAAATATTGAAGAGGTAGTGGTTCTAGATGATAAAGAGGATAAGGATGATTGGTAGCTTCTAATGGAGTTATTTCAAGGGATTGAAGAGTTTTGCCAAGTTGAGAATCAAGTACATGGCAAGGTGAAGAAGGAGGATTACATGGTGGAAAATGACCAAAATTTGGAAGAATATGAAAATATCCTTGATGATCTAGAATAAATTGCAGCTAAGAGGAAGCCCAATCTTATGAGAGCACTATGGAGGTTAAGAAGGTATGCCTTATTGAATCACCATTTAAGGTTGTAATTGAGGATCCATATGAGAAGTTTGAGGATGTTTGGATGCAATAATAATAATTTTACATTATATACCTAATAAAATATGGTTTAATTGAAAACATGACAATTGAAGTGCCAATAAATAGGTCTGATCCATTAAGTGTTCAATCTAAAGAGTAACATGTTTTGCACCATGTTTCATCTCATGAAGAAGATGATGCAATAAACTTTCCTTTTGATCTTGGAAAGGGATGTATGCTTAGTTTTTAGTTTTATAAAGTTTTTTTATCCCTATTTTTCCTAAGTTCTTTGAGCACATGTGTGTCTTGTTAGGGTGTTTGTTCTGTTTGTTGTGTGTCCTTTATTTTTTATGGTTGAGGTAGTCAATTAGTTGTCTTGTTTTGGTCATGCTTGTGGTCAATGGAAAAGGTATCCTTGTTTGTATTAGACTTAAAATTAATCCCAAGAACAATTAACTGATAAGGCTACTAGTCTAGTTAGTATAACAAGCGTACTACCCCTATAAGTCACCAATTTGTTGACCAAATTTGACTTTTAGGTCAAATTGGGCCCCCTATAGGTAAAAATTTGACTTTTAGGTATTTTAAGGTTTTAATAAATATGTAACAAGGTGTTTTATAGGTTAATTAATGTCATTTAATGTTATAATAGCCTTGGTCCTTAGTCATTTTAGTCATTTTGAGTCATTTTAAGGTCAAAATAGGGGCATTTAATGACTTGTACAAATTTATTGGGAAGTGTGAAGGTTATAAAATGTTATTTAATGTGAAATGTGTCCTAAAATGTCTCAATAAATTTTTGGTAACTGAAATTGGTATGATATTTAGATGAAAGGGCAAGTTTCCTATGACAAAGGTGAGTTTGGCACTTGTACAACCCATGGGTAGTGTGACACATGGGAAAAGGTCATTTAATGAATATTAAAATTATTTATATCTATATTAGTATTTTTAATTTTTTGGAAGTGCCATTTTCAGCACATAATCATTCTACTCCTTTTTCACCCTTCTTGGCAAGCAAAAGTAGTCTTCAGGTTTGTACTTGGTATGACCAATAGAAGATGTTTTAAATAAAAAAATTAGGGAGGTGAAATTAAACTTAGATAACATCATTTAAATATAAATATTTTAAATAATGGTTGATTTTGCTTCATGAACCATCCTCATGAAGTTGACTATACTTTTCTACTTACTAATCTATGCACCCTATAGGTTTTGCTCTTGTTTGAGAAAGTTTATACAATTAACTTGATGAGACTGATTATAGTTGATTTTGAATATTTATCATCATGTATCCCATTATTAATTTCACATTTAAATGTGTTTGGATAAGTCAAGTACATCAAAGTTATAAGAGAAGCATCATTCTATGTTGTAAATAATTTTTCACCATTTGCAAGATCTTATTTCTTTAATGGTGGTCTTTTAGGATGCATATGGGTTGGTTTACATGTATCCAATGTTATATTGGTCACCTTCACCTTTCAACCTATTTTACCAAAGCAATCTGTATGGAATTACAGTCATATGTAACTTGCCAATCAGTCTGCCATGAAAATGCTCATCTACAAGTGTTTGAAAGGGGAATACCACATTGAATAGAGGTTTTAAAACTAGTTTCAATATATTTATGCTGATAAAAAACTATTTGGAATATTGGAGAATATTTCAAGTCTTTTCATGAGGTCAAATATAATACACACTGCCCATACTCACATTGTTGCTTGTGTTTGACAGTGGTCACCTACAGGTGTTAGTAGAGAGCTAAGGAGGTATATTGAAGCATGGAAACAATTGATGAAAACTTCCTTGAAGTCACAACATGAGTATTTGAACATGATATATCATGCTTGAATTTAAAAGATAGCAAATGGAATTATAATTCACTTGCAAAGATGTGATGATAATGTTTAAGCCCTTAATCACTAAATTTGCCAAAATAGAGCTCTTAGCTCTTTTGGAATGATTTTATGACATTGTTATATTAACCTTTGATAATTTATAGTGTACTAACCTTGTATATATCACATGGGGAATAAAATTTCAAAAAGGAGAGGGTGGTTTATCCTTTGGTTCTCTTGATAGAGAAGATTGAACATGTACTTCTCATCACTTAATTTTGACAGTGAAGTCTACATGTTTTAAAACTCTAAAAGGACCAATACATCCAAAAAGTTACAACAACTAGATTAAAACACTATTATGGAGTGATGCAAAATAGTTAAAGTGAATTTTATGATCTACATGATTAAATAAATAGAATGTATGCTATCTCTTGATTCTCATGAACACCTACAAGTTTCTCTCTCCTAAAGGTTAACCTATAACCAACCAAAAGTGGAATTTTGAAAAGGTGATTTCCTTCTAATGAACCTAGGTGCTTAGTAACCTAGATCATGATATGAGAATTTTTTAACATGGAAAATAATAAGGATAGGTTATAGTGTCAAGTTTTCATTATAAAAACACCTTTAGATGTCCATCATTTGGACATAAACACCTACAACCAATAGTAATGACTGAGACAAGGAGTGATCTAAATGGTTATGTCTAGGTGTTAGTATAGTATGAGATGAAATAAATGATCCAATAAAACACCAAAATTAACCCAAGGGAGATTGAGGAGAGGTATATTATACATGGTATCAAGCCTAAAGTTGGCCTACACAGGATTTTTAGGCCAATACCCACCTACAGCTGGGTAAGTAGAGCAACAAGCAATAAGGGTGATGACTCTTAGGGTTGATGTAGTCAAAACATAAAGGAATGAGTAAAATAATATATTTATGACCATGTAAGGTTTCATATAATATTTAAACCATGAAATAAGGTATAACTCATGCCAAGTCCACCTACAAGGGTCCTTCTTAAGCAAAACACAATCAGTTATACTATGTCATACCATGATAAGACTTAGAGATTGTGAATGTGGGAAATAAATAAAGGGGAGATATAATTTTCAAAAAATTTCAATGATGTTATGAGTTTAAAATGGGCCTATAATTATTGGATTCCAATTAAACTACATAAGGAAACCTACAAATAGGAGTCATTAAGGTAAAACACAGTTGAGAGTTGAAACCTAGTTTTGATTGAGTAGGGTGTATGTATAGGTATATGGAAGATTGGAGTGGTAAGAGAGAATTATAAAACATAAATCATAGTCAAATTGGTCTCACAGAGCTATAATTATGGAAAAAAATCATAGAAAAGAGTACAAACATGTCATAAACAAGCAAGACACAATCCACTTTTAGAATCCTGCATAATTTTCCTTCTCTAAGAATCTATTTGGTTTTTTAAAGAGTTAGTAGGTTATATGACCTAAAAAAGAGCTCACATTTTGTGTATATCATATAAATTACTTGGATAAAATCTTAAAATATTCATAATTTTCTAGGGAAATATGGGAGTGCCCTCTATTTTGTCTTAGATAGAGGGCACTCCCTTTGTGCATGAACCCTGAAAGTTTAGGGAAAAGGTGACAAAAGCTCTCTTTAGGAGATTATGGATATTTATAGGAGGTTTAGAGGATTAATTAAACCTATGAAAATCTTATAAACTAAGAAGAAAGGTAATAATACCAACATAAAGGTCTATACCTCCAAAAAGTGCAAATAGGCTCATGAGGCATGGTTATGCCTAGAGTCCAAACAAGAGGTCATTTCAAATTATAGATCTAAGTGAGATTTATAATATATTGGAACATGTATATGGGGTAATTATATATTTTTATGATCTATTTTAATGTAGGTAAGCCATCAAGAAGGTCATTTTGAGCAAAGGTTATAGGTAGGCCTATTGGACATGGTTTAGGCCAAGGCCAAATGAAGACTTAGTCACAATTTTATAATTAGATATGAGTTATAAACTATTATAAAATTTTAATAAGGTAAATTAAAGTGTGTTTCATATTTTAAATTGTATATAAATAATTATGAGAGTCAATTTTGGCTTGAGACCAATGTTAGGCCTGTGTAAATGGAAAGAAGAGCTTGATAGAGCAAGTTTGAATGCTCATACCTATTTTGGTACTATGCATGGGAATATGAGAAGTTTATAGATGTTGAAGAGGGTATTGAGATATTAATTTGTGTAATTTTTAAGTATTTTCAACATCCCATATTTATGAACAAACCTTAAGAGGTCAAACTGCTCAAAATCCTTGCTAAACTCTTACAAGGACTAGTTTGAAGAAATAAAGTTAGAAAGCTACTCTAATGGGAAATTTTGACTAGGATGATGATTGGAACTTCAAAAATACTCCTTAAATATACTCCTCATTCTTTTTTTTTTATATGAACTTGTATGGACAGGGTATAAAACATGATTTTATTTATAATTTATTCATTTTATAGGTTCTAGAAGGATTCTAAAGATGAAACCAACTTTGGGAGAAATATTAAGACTTTTGATAACTCCCCATGTTCATTTAATGTTTTATAACAAATATTAAGTGCCTCAATAGGATATCTCATTTCAACTAGTCAAAACTAGCATAGTGGACATGGTGGTTAGAAGGGTGGAAAACTTTGAGTAGACTAATTTTAAGGTGTGACTAATTATTATAAGGACATGGAGGGTATTTAAACCTATAATCCACTCCATTACATGTATTTTCATGGAAAAATGAAGCCAATTTTGAGGCCAAGTGTGTAGGGTACATGGAGGATGATTTTTTTGGACTACAGTTGATGATGGCTCATGCCTAGATGATTTAAGATGACCAAGCCTACAAAAAATGCATGGAGAGGCATGCCTAAAACCATTCACCTTCATTACAATAATTAGACATATCCCTAATAAGTTTTGGGATGTTCCAATAGGTCCAAATCATGAAGGCAATTTTTTGAGCTAGAATGAAGAATCTTATGCCACTTTACAAGAGTTTGATGACTTGGATAACCACTTATTCCTTCAGACCTTGCATGGATAATCTCATATCATATTATCATGCATAAGTAATTAATTTTATTAGATTTATAAGTTTCCTTGTGACCATTGGACTTCTCTCTTCTCCTCTTTCTCAATTTGTATAAGAACTAGCCATTTTGGCTATTGTAACTTATGCTCCACCTAAGAATGGCAAAGCCCTATTCATTTTCATACCATTTGATCAATAAGACTAATTATTTTTACCTTTTAATGACTATTATTAATGTGTTTTATTTAAATGTTGGATATTTCTTAGTGAAGACTATGGATTATTTAGCATGTTGTCTCATTCTTGCATCTTATTTACAGTTGGAAAGCTTATTCTTATAGGGCATGTGAAGTGTTCTATGAAATGTCAAGGATTGAGTGAGTTGTATTTTCATTAGTGCCATTCAAGGCCTCTTGTCTAGTAATCCTAGATTTGCACATTCATCCATAACTTCATAATGTAACATTGATGTGAGAAGATGCATATTGGAGAAGTGTATGTTCATTTTGTCCCTTGATTTCATGTGTAATATGCAGCTGGTTGGAAGTCATCATATAATTTGGTGTATCACCCCTCTTAGGATAGTTTAATTTAAGTTTTCTCTCTCCCTTTTCACCCCCCAAATTTTAGCTATAGTTTCAATCTAAAGTGGTACAACAAGGGAGCTAGCCCTATCTATAGATTCACCTCATACTTAGGCTACCCACAAGCCTATAGGTGTTTCCATTGTTCCACTTAGATAAGGAGAGCTTAGGCATCTCTTTAAAGGGTACAAATCCAAGTGACAACAGGATGGTCATAGGTATCTCCTCCCACTTAGTGCTTGACTATCCTAATTTAGATATTTTACATTGTTTACATTATTATTGGATAGGTTGAAAGGTACATATCATGTCCCTCCTCACATTTTACATGTGTAGTATAGTAAGTAATGCTATAATTTAGAATGTGTATTAATTTTCCTTTGGGAGGAAAGGAGATACCTTATTGGTTTGGATCAATTTTTTCTTCCATTTGGTATAGCCAAAGAGTTCCTAGTGTAATCATATATGGATATGTGGTATGCATGATCCAAAATCATGTTTAAATGATTTATGAACACAAACAATTGGTATTGTTATGTTTACCAAGGAGTCTTTCCAACCTCCTTTATTATATAGGTTTTTTAGAGAAAAACCTATTATTTGTAAGTGTCTTACATTGCAATTAGTTTTCACTTGTGTAAGATCAATATGGTTATGCCAAAAATAAACACCACCCATGTATAAGGTAATTATTAAACCTTGTTGGTGTGGATGGTTTTTGTGTTGTTCAATTTGAGATTCTTTCATAATATATATAACTTAGACTAGCCCCATGTTAAGTAACATTTACATATTGGTTATGTAATTATTAGGGATACCACATTTTTGTTCATAATGCTCCTTAGTTAATTTATCTTCATCCTTGGTATGAGGGATAAAAATTTTGTATTTGGAGGGAGATATGTTAAGTTCTATTGAATGAGTAATAATGAAGGAAGCATATATATGCACATCATTATATAAATGGGTAAATGACTCATATTATTTATGCAATGATATTTCCTTTAATGCAAAAAAGGTCTCTACTAAAGATAAATTGTAATTACAAACCTGAGGGTCTAAATGCTAGCTACCCACCCATATAGAAGATAAAATATAAAAAGGGTCTAAATGATAGCTCATATGATGTACTTTTGAATCATATAGTATAATCTTGAAGGGATTCATCATCATATTGTTTAAAATTGTGAAAATGTTATAATGTAAGTTTTGGCACCTTGTGGATATTGAAATCCATGAAGAATGCATCTTTTAATTGTAAAAAAGTGGTTAATGAACCCTTTGGTAAACTATAGAACTAATTTTGAGCTTCATAAAAAATGATCATATAGAATAATTTTAGAAATAATTTGTTATCTTTTGCCCATTAACTAAAATAATATATATAGCTAATCATGTGGTTGAATAGGTCCTTGTGTCTCAAAAATATAGGTAAATATGGTAATTTAAAATCTTTTGGATAAGGATATTCAAGTATACATTTTGCAAGAGGTTGATTATTGAATTAGGCTACATGTGCATTATCATTATGGAAATCCATGTGCATTTGAAGT
This sequence comes from Torreya grandis, assembly GCA_037957365.1. Taxonomy (NCBI): domain Eukaryota; kingdom Viridiplantae; phylum Streptophyta; class Pinopsida; order Cupressales; family Taxaceae; genus Torreya; species Torreya grandis. The sequence continues at coordinate 1,019,084 of JARHVA010002418.1, forward strand.
ATATAAACTTTATTTTAAATATACCTAATAGTGGTCATCATAGACATTAGATATTCTATGGGAATAGTGGTGTTTGTCATGGGTGTTATCATTGGTTTAAACCTACCACCTTTTTTGAAACTAGGCATATGAGTATAATCATCCTCAAGTGTAACAAGTGTAAGTTCATGATCACTATATTTAGGATATTTTGGTAATGGTATGGGATATTTGAACTTTGGTACATTTGGTATACCATTTTAATAGCTTATACCATTTGAATAATTTGTTTCATTTTCCATTGGTAAGGGTATAACAATTTTATCTTGGGAAAAGTTTTCTAAAGATACCTTTTTTGATATAGAATTTGTTTTAGATGAAGGTAGGAAAGAACCATCATCCTTGAATAGAGGGATATTATTTGAGAATGTATGAATTTTGGTGTTTTTAATTAGTTTTATCGAAGACATGTCCCCCTTATTAGTTATTTGTAAATCAACCATAATCTCTTTATGTAGTTGTCAAAAATTTTAAATATCAAACAAAGGAACATCTTGGTCATATGTACCCACTTTTTTGGTAAAATGTTCAAGTTTATATGACTTTAATGGTTGGTAACTCAAGGATGTTTTTAAAAAACCTCAACCCTTACCTATTTATATTGTTATATTTAAGAGATATAGGTTGGCTTATACCTTACTCATGTTTGTCCAATCCTTGGCCTTGGTATTTATATTTTTTGTTACATCCTAATTCCTCACTAAGCAAACTATTTTATTATCTATGGATATTTATAGTTGACACATTTGATTTGACTATTTTGGCTAAGCTTTGAGATATATTCTACTATGTAATAGTAGGATATTTATTACGTTACATGTTTACATTGCTATGAGCTAGCTATAACATATGTTTTTACATTACAAATATGTTGATTTGTTATTTTAGCTACAATTTATGATGTATATATATCATGATGTAATGATCTAACTACCTGCTTGTTGTTAGGCTGATGAAGGAGAACTCATCCCTCAAAGCATGATAGAGGGAGAGCATCATCAGAGAGGGTGACATAGATTGAGATGTTAGAGGACAATAGAGAAACTAACTAGAACCCTGCATACACCACATTAGTTATCACATGTCATAAAGCATAATAAAATGGTTAGCATAATGTGTTTATTTTCACTTAAATTAAACAGTTATTTGCTCATGATTTTATAACATAGTTTAAATAGTTATTTGGAAATCATATTGCATGGCATTTGTATATTAATGTTTTGGATATTAACATAATTAGATTAAATTTGGATTTAGTGATTTGTGAATTTATCATTAAACCATTTTGACATTTACTTGGCGTTAATTTAATTAGTGAATTTATTAATTATTTAAATTGAGGTAAATGAGTAAAATATGAGGGAAAAATAGAAAAAAGATAAGGAAATCAATAAAAAAATAAAAAGAAATAAAATGGTCTAAAATCAAGTTAAAAAAAAATAAAGATAGTCATTAAAATAATGAAAAAATAAATTAAAAAAAAAATAAAAACAATAAGGAGAAACATCTTTGAAAAAAAAGAAACTACACCCTTATCTATCTTAATATAGATTATTAAAAGGAGATCAAAAGGGCATATGAAACGTAGAAGAAGAAGGCATATCAAAAGAGGGAAACTACATAAGAGAATATATAGAGGAGAAGGAGAAAGGTAGCAAAACATAGTAGCAAATAGAAGAAGGGATGGTAACATACAGGCAGGCATATGCTTGTGTATTCTCTAAATTTTGCATAGAATAGATTGTGTTTATTTTTAGAAAAATGGTTATATAGAAATATAAAACTATGTATATACATGTTGAATAGATAATTACTATTCTTATTTAGGCAATGAGTGATAAATAATACCGAAAAGAATATAATATGATTGTTATTCACAGTCTATAATAGAACAAACTAGCACCCTCCAGATAGATATCTAACAACTATAGGAATGCCTAACAATTTGTAGAAAATGAGATTATTGTATGCATACATGGTATTGGGTAGAAAATTACAGCAATCTATGCTAACCCTTAACCAAAAAACTTATTATATTAGCCATTACCTATTTTGAACTACTTTTTAGAACTTAATATGCTATTAGATTATATATAATGAAAATGATTATGTAGGGTACAATCATAAAGATAATGTGAATCACAACGAACTTGATTATATGTTATAGACATCATGATAAGGTTATACTGACTTAAAAAAGTGTGAAATAACTTAATTTATGTGCATTGACTTAATTTTATTTGCAAAAACCTATATTACTAAGAAACATTCTATATTAAATATGTTTGCTAAGGATTTGCATCCAACATACATATATAACATGATGTATATATTTCCTATGAAATTATGATTGCATATATATTATTTCCTTAAGATACATGTATAGATTTGAATAGCATATGAATGTATATATTAACACAATATATATATACATTAATGAATTGAGTTAAGTGTGTATATATAATGATATACAATTATATTTAATTAGGGATTTGAACTACAGTGATCTAAAATGCAATGATTTAATAAAATAGTGTAGAGATATAAAATAAAACGATTTGATAATATACTATAGAGATATAAAATGCAACAATTTTATGAAATACTATAATGGTTTAATACATATGCAGTAACTTGTATGCATATGTAGTGACTAGTATACACATGTAGTGACTTGCTGTAGAGTGAAAAAAATAATATAGCAATTTACACTGGTTTAAAACATATTTTTTTATTTATACAAAAATTAACTTATTTATTATAGTGAGTATATCTTTGTAATAAATTATTTAGAATAACCAATAATTTAGTGCAAATCAAACTTCATTTTATGCAAATCTACCTCTTGTATTAGATTGAAGTGTATTTTTTTTAAATATAAGAGTATACTTGATCTATAAGAGTACTATATGCAATGATAATTTTAAAATATTATTATATGCTTGATACATAATTATGCAGTGATTTACTTAATATAATTTAGATATTGATACATAAAGATTTGTGTATGTAGTTATATATACTAGGATATATATACACACTTGGTAATCAATGCATATTAACTTAGAATATTTTCATATTGGGTATAATATAGTTATATATAATATAGCGTAAATGAAAATGATATCATGATTACCATATATATAGTGGTATATGTATTAAAATTATATATTATACCCATTAACACATATATGGGATTGTTACATGTTGTATGTAATCTATACATACCCTGGTATCTAATATGAGAGTTAGACCTTTATCATAGATTGTATTATGAAATGCATATCATAATCATTACTCTATGAGTCATTAGGGTTAAAATGCCATTATGCTATTAATTTAGAGTATTAAAATGATATTTAGGGTGTGGTATTAAAGGAAAATATTGATGTGGAATCATAACCAAATATAATCTATCTGTATTAAGAGGATTAGGGTATGTGGAGTTATACACAACTTGAACATATTTAGGTGAAAATTTAGTAAGATAGGGATAAAAACCATGAAGGAGTATTTAATTATTAAATCTTTTATATTATAAAGATCATCAATATAATTTTTGAATAGGGAAGTATAATGATTGTTAAAATCATATGGAGTTCTTGACTCATAAATATAGTCAACCATTGATATAGTGTTTATATATCATTTGCATGCTTATACACAATACATATTATGGAATCATATTTATTAATAGACTTAAGCATCCATATGAAAATAATATCCTAGTAGAGTAATAAATTATTGAATTGTGTTCATATGAGGTATAACTTGGTTGTGTTATCTGACTCTCTAAAAAAGCTGTGACTGACTGTTAGTTTATATATATTTAACATTGAATACTTATGTGTGATAATTATTATGTGAGTGTTAATATATACAAGTGTCTATATATATATATAGTGCATCATGATGTGCACCTATAAGTTGTAGTAGTATGTAGTTTAAACATAGGGTATATCTAGGTGGTGCAAACCTATACTTGATGTATTATTATTTATGATTATGGGTTGTTTGTTTCTTGGAATTGTAAGACTAGTTATTCGTAATTGTGTAGTTGTGTTCATAAACAATGAATTGTGATATTATGGGATGACATAGAGTGTATTTTGTTTGAAACCTATAGTATAAATGTATGTTAAACCTGGGTGGTACAACTATGATTTTTACATCTAGATACATTCATATGTTTGACATACTAAGTGTATATGTGTTGGTTATTTATATGAATGGTATGTTTTATGATAATTAGTAGGGTTTTATGTATGTGTGCATATAACCTTTGAAAGTATAATAAATTCTAGGATATAATATTATGTGTTTCATAGAAACTATGACTTGCTTTGTTATATCTAGTTGTTTAAATAGAAGTTTATGTTTCCATGTATTTAAGACTACTTTATTATTATCGATTATGGAAAATTAGTAGTTATGTCTTAGAATGCTAGACAATGATAATATAGGTTATCATAGGGTGTAGTATATTTGGAAAATACTTATAATAATTATAAACTACAATTAAATGTGTGTTTTACCCAAATGATATAAATTGTAGTAATTATTTCTAGTATGGGATAGATAATAATGTGGGATTCATTCATATGTTTGATAAAATAATGTATGATTTTTTATTATTCTTATGATTAGCATGTTATGTGATCTGATTTATATTACAATTTAAATTATATGAATATTTTGGTTATATTATGTCAACCAATCTTGCATTGCTAATGCTAAATAAGAGTGAGATGGACTTCACTGGCTTACTAGTATCACAATACCAGATGAAGGCAATCCGATCAAGTGGTGTGTATAAATTTTGATTGATCTATAGATCACTATTATTTATTATTCTTGAAAAGTTTGGCCAAAGTAATATTTAGTGAGATTTTATCATTTAATGAGTATTATTTACATGTTTGTGTGATATCTTACAATAGAATGAGGTTTTCTATGATACACCACATGTTTAGTTTAAGAATCTATACAACACATGGGTACTAGTTTATCTCTCTAGATTTTTTTGTCATCACTATATACTCATTCATGAAGGGAGGGACATTCCCTAATGAGATTAGTGAAAGGGATTGTTGGTCCATTGTTGGTGTGGAAAAGAGCTAAGATGATGCTCTCTTTTCCCACATCAGTACTACTTTTGAGACAACACTTGATATTTCCACAAATATTGGAGAGTTTAGGGAACTCATGCTTTGGGGAGACATGTATATTATTTATGTGCATTATATTATATTATATTTATTATTGAAAACACCATCTTGAATATCTATAATTACCTATTTACCATGGATTGACAAAAATGGTTGTATATTATACTATCCATGGTTGGACATTTGTAATTACTTTCTATGTTTATATTATGATGATATTGATCAGTCATATATGGTTTAGTATGATTCATTTACAATTATCACACTTAAAGTCTCTTATATGATTTATGATAGGTTCTCATGGTGTAATCTAACTAAATTATGTATTTAAATTACAAAAAAAATCCATGTTATCTATGTCAAACCTAGTAGGGTTGTTACATGTGGTATCAGAGCTGAGGCTTGAACTCTAAGACCTAATAAGCCCATTAATGTTTTTGTATCTTTATGTTTATCAAAAAGGGAAAATTTTGAATGTGTGTGGTACATGAGTGTGTACCCTTAGAAAAATTTATACCCTCTTAGAGTTGTTAAAGGGTTGGTTTTTCAAGTGTCTCAATAATGATGGTTGTATACGAGGTTTGGGTAAGTGAGTACATAGCTTAGTTCATAAGTGGTGAATAAAATATTCTTAACATATTTCGATCTCTTATCGAATACTTTGTGAGTGATTACACCATTAATTATTAATCAAGTCACCTATCTCATTAGTGTTTTGAGTTTTCAGTGTTTAAAAAAACAATCATGGGATGATTCTCACTTAAGTATATGTGCATTAGTTTTGTTTCTATATATATATTAATCCTAAGAATGGAAAAATCTTATAAGACCATTTTTAGTTTGGCACCACCTAGTGTGGTGGGAATTCTCCTTGTAGTGGAGTATAGTCATTTTTGTTGACGATTCCAATGTGTTAGGAGTTTGCTCATAGAATAACATCCCTATGTTCATGTGGATTAGGAATAAGTGTCATATCTCATAGTTGGCATAAAGGTGGGTTGTTACTCACTCACTCTCCTTTGACATCATTATAATCCCATTGAGTGGATTTATATTTTCATGATGTTGGAACTTGTTTCTAAAATTTTGTTTTGACCTTATTCCCTTGAGTTTGTGAAATAGTGTCTTCTACTTCTTGTTGAGAGAGAAGTTGTAGGAATAGATGGATTGATGCATCTTTATGGTTAGTATTTTCCTTCTGATTGTGGAAGTAGGTTATGATACTAATCTTATAATAAAATAGGTAGTGATTATGGCAACTTGAGTTGTGGTGTTTTTTTTTTCCTACCATGTGAGGGTATTTAAGAGTTTTGTTATTGATATGTTATTTTTCTACTTTCCACTTGTGAATTTTTAGAGTCACACTTCATAGTGACACTTGTGAACTTTGACCACGTGGAGTGGCAAACCTTGAATTTATATTAATTCTAGATTAAAAATTATAAGTTGATTATTATTTTTATGTTATTATATACCCTTGGTTTGATTGATATTATTCTCTTTTTGCTTAAAGAATGTTGTTTTGAAGAGTTATGTATGTAGCTTTCATTGAGAGCGAGTATGGTATAGAATGTATAGAACATCTTATTAATCTAAGGGGGTGAGATAAACTTTTAACTTATGTGCTAGTCGAGCAAAAAAGGAGAGATTGTCTCACTTATTTCCTTTATAAGGTTGTAAGGATGGTATGATCCTTGGCCTTTGTATGTTATGATAAATTTAACATTATTTCCTCTTAACTATGATTATAAAACTATAGGGTAATCTGTGAAATATGATACTAGTTATGCTTGGCTAGTGGTAATTTAATACAATTATAGACTAATTATATGATTTTCCTTACATATATGTTGGTACATCTAGAATTACTTAGCATATATTATTACTTTCTATGATATGTTAATATAGAATTGTGATTCATTGAACCTTGTGTATATTTTGGAGATCATTAGGTCATAAAGAGCTAAGGGAAGAGTGGTGAATTAAGAACATGATTACTAAGATATGGGAATGTATCTCACTTTGTCTCACATTGACTCAGTAGTTACTGAGTTTAGATCTGACATACAAACTTGTAGAATATAGGATTTTATAGTTAGACTTATCAAATTTAGTTGTATGGTCATACACATGTAGACTATGGAGTGTTTATTCCTTAATTTTTTTTATATATTATAAAAGTAGTATTTCTAGTTCTTAGTGATTATCATACTTGTTATCATGGAATAGTGATAGTATTGACATGTTATAATTATCAGAGCTACATAGAATATCAATATTATTCACTTATATACATCATTCTTACCAGGTTCCCTAAATACATTTCTCTGGAATGAGAAAAACACTATCTAGGTTAGAGAGATGTGTAGGGGGCCAGAAGGTTTGGTTTAGATCTCTCTAGCTATTTTTTTTGACTTTTGTGATGATCTCATGTGCTTTTGGGAAGTTAATATAACTTTGACCATGTTATATGGGACCCTTCAAGGTGATATAAGTGGTTAATCTTGTAGTATATAGGTTTATCTTCCTAGTTTTGGGCTCTATGATGGTCATGATAGAGCCATTTAGAGTAAGTGACACTCTCAAACATTACTTGAATAATAGAGATATGTCATAATACAGGGTCTTGTGGGACCAATATTCTAAGAATAGTACTACTTGGGAGGACCATGATAAGTTCTAATTGGTAAATTTTACATCTATTTGCTTAATTTGATACTTTATACTATGTTATTTCTTTTATGAACAAGGTTTAAATTCAGAACTTATGTTTGAATAAGAGTCATGTGGGATGATGACTAACTTTAGGGGGAAGAATGTTACATCATTATTTCTCACTAAGCAAACTATTTGATTATCTATGGATATTTATAGTTGACACATTTGATTTGGCTATTTTAACTAAACTTTAAGATATATGTTGATATAGGATAATAGGATATTGCTTAGGTTACATGTTTACATTCCTATGAGGTAGCTGTAGTGTATGTGTTTACATTCTGAATATGTTGATTTGTTATTTCAGCTATAATTTATGATGTATATATATCATGATGTAATGATCTAACTACCTACTTGTTGTGAGGTTGACACAAGAGAACTCATACCTTAGAGCGTGATGAAGGGAGAGCATCATCAAAGACGGTGACATAGATCAAGATGTCAGAGGATGATAGATAAATTGACTAGAACCCTACATACACCATATTAGTTAGAACATGTTAGATTGCATAATAAACTAGTTAGCACTGTGTGTTTATTTACGCTTATATTAAATAATTGTTTGCTCATGATTTGTTAGCATAATTTAAATAGTTATTTAGAAATCATCTTGCATGAAATTTGTGTATTAATGTTTTAGAGATTAGCTTAATCAGATTAAATTTGGATTTAGTGATTTTTGAGTTTATCATTAAACCATTTTGACATATACTTGGTGCTAATTTAATTAGTGAATTTATTAATTATTGAAATTGAGGTAAATGAGTAAATATGAGGGAAAAATAGGAAAAAGATAAGGAAATCAAGAAAATAATAAAAAATAAAAAGCAATAAAATGGTCTAAAATTAAGAAAAAACAAAAATAAAGGTAGTCATTAAAATAATGAAAAAAATAAAGAAAAACAAAAACAAAAACAAAAAGGATAAAAATCTTTAAAAATAAGAAACTATGCCCTTATCTATTTAATATAGATTATGAAAAGGAGATCAAAAGGACATATGGAAGGGAGAAGAAGAAGGCATAGAACAAGAGGGAAACTATAAAAAAAATATACAGAGGAGAAGGAGAAAGGTAGTAGAACATAGTAGCAAACAAAATAAGGGAAGGCAACATAGAGGTAGGCATATGCTTATATATTCTCTAAATTTTACATACAATTGATTGTGTTTATTTTGAGAAAATTGGTTATATAGAAATATATAACTATGTATATACATTTCAACTAGCTAATTAATGTTCTTCTTTAGGTAATGAGTGATAAACAATATCAAGAATAATATAACATGATTCTTATTCCCAGTCTGTAATATAACAAACTAGTGTCCTCCAGGTAGATATTTAGCAACTATAGGAATGCCTAGTGATTTGTAGAAAATCAAATTATTGTATGCATACACAGTATTGGGTACAAAATTTCAACAATTTGTACTAAACTTTAACCAATGAATTTATTAGATTATCCATTACTTGTTTCAAACTACTTTTTAAAACTTAATATGCTATTAGATTATATTACAATGAACATGATTATGTAGGGTACAATCATCGTGCTAATGTGAACCATAGCAAACTTGAGTATATTATAGACATCATGACTATGTTATAGTGAATTAGAAAAGGGTGCAATGACTTAATTTTATCTACAACAACCTATATTACCAAGTAATATTCTATATTAAATATGAGCACTAAGGATTTGAGTCAAACATACATATATAGTATAATGTATATATATCTTGTAGAATTATGATTGCATATATATTATTTCCTTAAGATCCATGTATATATTTGAGCAACATATGAATGTATATATTAGTGAAACATATATATACATTACTAAATTGGGTTAAGTGTGTATATACAATGATTTATAATTATATTTACTCAGTGATTTGAACTACAGTGATCTAAAATGCAACAATTTAATAAAATAATATAGAGATATAAAATTAAATGATTTGATAATATACTATACAGATATAAAATTCAACAATTTGATAAAATATTCTAATGGTTTAATGTATATGCAATGACTTGTATACATATGCAATGACTAGTATACACTTGTAGTGACTTGCTATAGAGTGGAAAAAATAATATAGAAATTTACACTGGTTTAAAACATATTTTATATTTATACATAAATTAACCTATTTATTATAGTGAGTAGATATTTCTAAGTAGTGATTTAGAATAACCAATGATTTATTGCAGATTGAACTTCATTTTATGGACATATACCTCTTATATTAGATTGAAGTACATTATTTTAAAATATAAGAGTATACTTGATCTATAAGAGTATTATATGTAGTGATAACTTGAAAATATTATTATATGTTTGATATATAACTATGAAAAAATTTACTTAATAGATTTTAGATATTGATACATAGAGATATGTGCATTTAGTTATATATACTAGGATGTATATACATACCTAGTAATCAATACATGTTATATGAATTAGAATATTTTCATATTGGGTATAATATAGTTATATATAATATAGCACAAATGAAAATAATATCATGATTACCATATATATAATGGTATATGTAACAAAATTATATATTATACCCATTAATACATATATGAGATTATTACATATTGTATGTAATCTATACATACCCTAGTATCTAATATGAGAATTATACCTTTATCACACACTGTATTATGAAATGCATATCATAGTCATTAATCTATGAGGCATTGGGGATAAAAAATCATTATGTTATTAATTTAGTGTATTAAAATGATCTTTAGGGTCTGGTATTAAAGGAAAATATTGATGTGGCATCATAATCAAATATAATATATCCGTACTAAGAGGATTAGGGGGTGTGGAGTTATACACAACTTGAACATATTAGGGTGAAAATTTAGTGAGATAGGGATAAGAACTATGAAGGAGTATTTCATTATTAAATCCATTTTCTTATAAAGATCATTAATATAATTTGGGAACAGGAAAATATAATGATTGTTAAAATCATATGGAGTTCTTGACTTAGAAATATAGTCAACCATTGATATAGTGTTTATATATCATTTGTGTGCTTATACACAATACATATTATGGAATCATATTTATTCATGTACTTAAGCATCCATATGAAAATATTCTCTTAGAAGAGTAATAAATTATTGAATTATGGTCATACGAGGTATAACTTGGTTGTGTGTTATCTAAATCTCTGAAAAGGCTATGACTGATTTTTAGTTTATATATATTCAGTAATGAATACTTATTTGCAGTACATATTATGTGAGTGTTAATATTTATAAGTGTTTGTATATATATATCATATAATAGTACATCATGATGTGTGATTATAAGTTATAGTATTATGCAGTTTAAACATATGATATATCTAGGTGGTGTAAGCCTATACTTACTAGATTATTTTTTATGATTATGGGTAATTTGTTTCTTGGAATTGTAAGATTGGTTAATCGTAAACATGTAGTTTTGTTTATAAAAAATGAACTGTGATATTATGGGATGCCATAGAGTGTATTATGTTTAAAAACTATAGTCTAAATGTATGTTATACCCAAGTGATACAACTATGATTGTTATGTCTAGATACATTCATACATTTGATAGTAAAGTGTATACTTGTTGAGTATTTCTATGAATGGTATGTTTTTTGACAATTAGTAGGGTTTTATGTATGCATGCATAAAACCTCTAAGAGTATAACAAATTATATAATATAATATTATGTGTTTCATGAAAAATGTGACTTGGTTTGTTATATCTAGTTGATTGAATAAAAGCTTATGTTTCCATGTATTTAAGACTACTTTATTATAAATAATTGTGGAAAATTAGTAGTTATGTCTTAGAAAATTAGAAAATGATAATATGGGTTATCATAGGGTGTAATTTATTTGATAAATACTTATAGTAATTAGAAACTACAGTTAAATATGTGTTTTATAGATGGTATAAACTATAGTCATTATTTCTAGTATGGGATAGATAATAATGTGGTATTTATTCATACATTTGATGTAATAAATGTATGATTTTTTATTACTCCTATGCTTAGCATGTTATGTGATATGATTTATAGTATAATGTAAAATTTATGAATATTTTGGTTATATTATGTTAACCAATCTCACATTGATGATGCTGAGTAAGGAGTGAGATAGACTTCACTAGCTTACTAGTATCACAATGCCAGATGAAGGAAATCCAATCAAGTGGTGTGTGTTGGGCCCTTTATCTCATTAAATATAGGATTCAAACCAACATGACATCCACATCGGTTTAATGAAATAATTTTGCATAATAATCAACATTTTGGCATTTTGACATCATTTAGAGGTTACAACACATACCTTGTGCCAATTGGCAGGTGGTTAAATAGTTTTTAGATTTTCAAGGAATATTCAATGATTTGGGAAATGTGTTAGATACAATGAAATTTTTTCAAAGTCATGAAAATGGTAGGAATACTCACCAAAGCTCTAGCTCAACACTGGTCATGCATATTTCACCCTGGCAAAAATGCTTCTGAAGAGCTATTTAAGGAATTCAAACTAGTTGATGTGAAGAGATGAGAAAATCATAGTGAAGAAATGGAAAAATGGAGTTGATATATATGCATGCATCTAACAACCATTAGACCTAGGAGTAGTATAGACATCATGAAGGCTCCATTTGTATATGTCCAAGCTCACCTATGAGCCTCTGGGTCATTTGGTATGAATTGAAAATATGTTCTACCATAAACACTATACTCTATTTTAAATTTGGTTAATGATGATGATTTTTGCTTTAAATGGTACTCTATCTAGTTTATGCATCTTTTGTATTTCTATTAAAATGCAAAATTATTGTAATATTATAATTTCAATTTAGTTATGTTGAGTAATGTTTATGCATGATTCTAGTTTCCATCATTAATAGATTCCTTATAATAAATGATGATGTCATCATAAAACTATAGAGAGAATGAGTATAGATCATGTGCCAAGTGTTCCCATCCTTATTAGGAACACATGTTTAACATAAGTAGGTTGAGTCAAAATGGCCTTTTGACCCTTCAAGTACCTATATGACAATGGGATTAGTCCATGAAAGGATTGTACCTATGGATCTACTTAAAGCCTTATTTGAATTGATCAAGTCCCATAATTGACATCTTGTGTCTTGACATAATTAGCTCAATATGGGCCCTAATTCCTTCTCAATTGCATTTTAGGTCAGCACATAAGAACTATGCCTTATTTGGATTAATGTCGATGTAGTTGAGTGTTAAAATTTTAAGCACAAAGGGAATATCCCATACTTATACCTATTTTTATAAGCTAAAATTTAACTAAGATAAGTTTATACACACTTTTGTATAACATTTTGGTTCCATTGATGGGACTTGTGTTTAATTTTATTGCTAAAATGGTGTGATATAATGATGTACCAATTTTATTTCAAAAACATTGAGCACTAGTTGAAACAAGTGGAATATAGATTTGAACTAAATTATCCAACCTACAAAGGACAAAATCCAAGAAAATGGGTTTATAACAACCTATATGATGCTTTGTATGAGGCCTTTTTTTGTGACCTACCTGAGCATGTGTACCGATGGTTGGATGTATATTCAACTCACAAAAGAATGAGCTATGGATAGTGCTATGATTGGACGAAAGATCACCTAGAGAGACATGAGACCTTAGATGCTACTTGGAATAGAGAAGTAGATAAATGGTGGCAAGGAGTGTTAAATAGCTACATACTTGAGTTCACAGTTTTAACATACTCATACGTTGAGGAAGTAGAGTACCAATTTTTACATGACCCTAGAGACACATTTATGAAGGAATTAAATTTAGAGCTCAAAAATCTAATGGTGGATTATGGTTTTGAAACTTTGGGGATGGAAGGTTAAATTCCTTTGATGTATGGGTAGTGCAAAGGGGGAAAAGGGTATGCATAGGTGAATCCTAATGGAAGGGGATGACCAGATTGACACTTGAGAGCTCAGAAGATAGACCTATAATAAGAGATGGTACATATTGATGAAAGATATAGAACCTAAAAGTGCTGAGATAAATCATGGCGAGCAAGAAAGGCCTGGGGAAGGATCTCTTGATATACAACAATGTGAATATGAGAGATATAATGAAGTGATGGATCAAGATCAACATTTGATAGGTGTGGAAATTTTTGGGTTCCTACAAGATTTGGTGTCTAAAGATATGCTTGACATTCTTACCCCCTTTGAGCTTATGGTGCATGCTCATGCACTAGATCCCCCACTAGAAGAAAATACAAAAGCAATAATTGACTCTATTGATGACTTAGATCTTAGACATTTTACAAACTTGGAGTGAAAATTTGTGATTAAATAGATTATTTCATATAAGGAGGTGAGCACAACTACCTCTAGACTAGTGGGTGTTAACTCACCATAATAGAACTTGAATGTGAGCATACTAGCTTAGACAATGTCAGCTATGTAGAGTGGGTAATAGCCCATAAGCAGTGCTCTAGTTCTATAAGTAAGTAACACATCACCATTGACATCAACTATGCCAACAATAATGATGGGACCAATACCTAACATAGTGGATAGAGGCATTGGAGGACCACCACCAAGATAAAAACTAGGGGGATAAGCACTTCAGATCCTAGCTATCCCCATAGTAAATCTACTATAAAAAAACCATGTACTTACCAAAGTATCACGGTGTGGAGAAAGCCATTGAGCATGTGCTAGAATGTGAACTATAATTTTATGCATAGGGTATAACCCAATTGAATCATAAGGTGACCTAATTTTGACCACTTTACTTGATTTCACCCACATCTAGTACATGGAATTTGATCCTAACCAAGCCATAGTTGATTATGATACCTTCAAGGATGTAATTCTGAAGGAATTTGACATTCTAGAGTTTGAACAATAGAGCATCACCATGATAAAAGAGATTTACAAAGGACTCTCAAAAAGTGTTCACCTATATGATGTAATATTTAATTCTCCTATCAAATATCCCTAAGATTTTCACCCTTCCCAACATGCACAATGGTTTATTATAGGGTTGTTCATACCATTCCAAAAAGTACTTTCAATGAAGTCATTTACAAACCCTTGAGAAGTGCTTGAAGCCATGATCAAAGTCAAGGTAGTTGAAAGTGTAAATACTAGGATCAACCCATTTATTGAGGTGCAAATTGCATCTATGGTCTCCTATCTCTAAAAGTTTATCACTTGTTCATTACATGATGCTCAAAGTGGATTATGGTGCATTGAATATGAAGTAGAAGGCCATAATAGAACTAACTACCCACAAAGGAATGCACATCCTTTGTTTCTAATCTATGAAGTTTTTTGAGAGGTATATTATATTCACAATTGCCCTTTGTTATAACATGCCAACTATGTCAACAAAAGCATCTATTATTAGTTATGTGATACTTACACCCATACCACTACTGATTACTGGGTGATTAATGAAATGCATGAGAACATGGAAAGAGGCATATGATAGACCACCATAGTATTTAGAGGGTATGCTAACCAAGGAAATAAAGGATATGGTCAATAGAACACAAGCTTTGGAATGTAAAAAGGTGTTATAGAGTGAGGTGGAGGATGTGGTAGTGGAAGGTTCCCAGCATGCTCATGTTATAAGTATAGATCAAATGAGCATTATCAGTGTGACTACCCTATATATCCCACATGTGGGTATTATTAACGGTCCCATAAGGTTAAATACTTATACAAAAAATTAACCTAAGGTAGGCTTGGTGTAGACAAAGACATAAGAATGATCAGACAAGAGCTATAAATGGAAAAATAGGCCCTGAAGGCATAACCAACCTACATAGAGATAGTCAAGGTACAAATGACTACTCATAGTAGATTCACCACCCAACTAATAATTTCACCAATACCTAAGTTATACTTAGAATATGGGGATAAGGGTCACACTAAGTGAATTATGCAGACTAAACCCAAAATTGTACCTTACCTAGACCCAACACATCAAAAAACTGTATTATAATAGGCCACGAGTGTAATCCAAAACTTACAAGAGGATATCCAATTAGCACAAGACCTAGAAATATAGCTTTTTACCTCTCAAATGAAGTAGGACAACCAAGAAGTTGAAACATAAGAATTAACTAAGATCTTGTGCCTCCTACAAATAGAGGGAATGCTACCCCTATTGAAGAACTTGCTTCTAGATCATGTGAGTCAAAATCAAGTTGAGGTCACTATGCCATGAATGGATATAGTCTAAGAAGTTCATCATAAACAAAATGTGGAATACAAACAAGAACTTCTTGTGAATGCCACTATTGATGGATGGTCTATCTATGAAGTTTTTGTAGACACAGGCACTGAGGTTAACATCTTGACTAAGAATACCTAGGATAAAATGGTTAGGCCAGCTTTGAGACCCTCTCCTCATGTAATTTTCATGGCTAATAAGATCCAAGTGAAATTGATCACAATTTTGAAGAGCATAGTTGTAGATATCATGGGCACTAATTTTCACACTAAATTTGAAGTAATCAAGTTATCAGAGTAGGACAACAACTTAACACTTCTAAAAAGGCCATGGTGTTATGTAAACCATGTAGATAGACACTTCAAAAGGTGTTACATAACCTTTGAAAATGGAAAAGAGATTGTAGTTATACCCCCTCAAATGACCAAGGACCCCCTATGTTGAGAGTGTGGATATCAAAAATGAGATCAACCACATTTATAACATCATGGTGTAAGGTGCCAAGACTCTAAACCCAAATGATCAAGGAGTCCTCTCTTGGGAAGATGGAAAATCAACCTCAAATACTACCAATGTTTCCTATTACTCATGAGATGAGAATCATATGAGACCACTGGTTGAAGGTTCTATTTGGTGTACATAAAGGTGCCAAAACTAGTAAATATAGGCTAGGTCTAGATTGATCACGCTTTTAAAATTTGGGTCCCTTACACCAAGAATAAGGGAAAGAGAGTGTTTTTACTAAGGGAAAAATTTCAATGCTTCCAAGATATGAGGGGAGTAATCTAGTGGAATATTATGTCTGAGACCTTGAATCATGCATCCAAAAGACATGGATAGAATGGGCATACTAGTGTACACATTGAAAAGAACTACTGATCATTGATGGGCAGTGTAAAAGCCTAGTGTACCAAATTGGCAAGATGTGAAGGTAGTCATTTTCAATATATTTAGAAATATTAATGAGGACTTAGACATCTTAGCCTACGCTGGTAACTCTAACCCTATAGTGCATGTCCATCTTACAAATAAATATGGATTATCTTTAGTGAAAATGCCCTAAGGAATATATGGGTACATTCCTGCTATATAACCTTGAAGACTTGGGCATAGGTGTTGGTTCCCAATTATACACATCTTTCACTTGGCCTTGCACACTTGAGAGAAATGGCAACTAAATATGGATAACCTACTAATATGTTGTTGTAGTTGGGGAGGGGTTTGACATCAAGAAAGGACCAAATGGATAAAATTACTAAGAAGCACCTAAAAAGGGCATGGTTAACTACCTGCTACTTTTGGCTCTATATGAAGTAAGGTGATAGGACATATGGGGTATCTCACTCACATGAAGATATTGTACAATTCAAAATCCATGGGGATTATAGGTATAAGGGAATAGAAATTTGACCAGAACACAACCAAGCTTGCTTACTCCACCTGGGAAGGGTTTTCACACAAGATGAGAAATTATTCTAATTTAGACACAAGCTACTAAAGATAGATATGAATGTGATTAAAACTTTCATTCTAAATAATATTCAATAACAAAAGGGTTGAATAAGAGATTGCAATGCTGATATTTAAGAAACAAAACATAGACATATGCTAAGGATACAATATTTATGCATTTGTAGGCAAATAACACTTCAAATATGCAAGGGGCATGTTATATGTAGGGTAGGATAGGGTAGGCCAAGATTTATCAATTAATATAAAATAAAGTGGAGGGTTAACAAATGAACACAAATAAATTCACTAAATTTCTAGATCATCATCACCAATAAATGCATTTTAGATCAAAAATAAATGAAATGAAATCATGCAAAAATGATATCCTTCAAGAACACCTTCCAACTAAAATCATGAGCCTATGAATACCCTTAAAAAGGATATCAACACCCTGTTCCCAAAACTTAGAGCAGAAAGGATTTTACAACCTAGATATAATCTCTAAATGACTACCATAAAGATGAATACACTAGATAACCAATCTACTAAGCATGTAAAATAGAGCACTAAAATTCAACAATAGGAAGAGAATGGAAACCACAAACATATTTCATTGATAAATTGAATGGAAAATAAATACAATGTGTTCTAAATAACATACAACCTAACACTATGCAAGACAATTCTATGATAAGAGATACATATCTAATGATCTCAAAGCTTGCTAATGATTTTATAGTAGAAATCAATTTGGCACCTAAAATAATACATAGAGATAATTCTTTGAGGTTATAGCTCTTGACTCAAAAATTTAACTGACCATTGTAAATGGATAGACCCCCTTTACTTATACAATTGAACTAATCCTAGCATATTCCTAAAGATGTTCTATTTGGAAAATTATTTCACAGGCTTGGAGTGTGTTGAACCCTGTAACAAACATGATTTATTAGATATGATCATGATCCTATGATGATTGCAATATTTATCCTCAACTTTGGAAGAATATTTCTAGTCACATACATGGAAAAAGATCTTGTAAGGGATAAAATAGAACCTTTATCCACTTGCATAACAAAAAAAAACATCCCTTTATTATCCACATGATTATAAAAAAATAACTAAAAGGGATGTGCCAATAATAGGCCCAATACAATGGTTTCCCAATAGGAAATGAGAATAAATAAGAAGGGAGGGAAGAGAAAAAAGAAGTGGTGCCATCTAAGAAAAACCAAACTATTTTATTATACTCAGGAGTCGATTTGGATGATGAAATATTTTGCCAACTTGTTCCTATACTTTTTATATCCTTTTGGCATAGGATCAAGATTCCTTCAGTTTAGGCCTACTTGATATTTGAATTTTACTTAGTATTCTTCAATCCAAGAAGTAATCTTCTAAAGCATGGTTTAATTTTTCTAGATGAGATCCTTAAGATGGTTGAAAGACTTCTCAAGTGACACCAACTACTTTATTTTGTCAACATCAAAGGATGCTTATGGTGCATCAATGAGGTTTTTCAGAGCTGTGCATATTGTCTCTTCTTTCAAATCACTTACACCATCAAGGCTTACCACCTTCCTAAGTGTAGCATCTATTTCTCTTATTTTAGTCTTGAGGGATTGCTCTTCTCCTTTTATATTTAAGATGCCATCTTTGAGCATCGCCAATCGATGCTTGATTACCAATTGACATTTTTTGGGCCCCGTATGATCATTTGGAGTAATGATCTTCTCAGCTATCAAAGTATCTATGCCCATTTTGAAAACCTCATCCATTTTCCACTAGACTTCTTCCCAATTCTTAACATCTACCTCATAGATAAACATTTGGGCATCACACTCCCTCTTATTATCCATTATATTATTTAAGCACTTCAATGCTGAGTGGACTACCTCTTTGGCCTGGGTGTGCAAATCCTCTTGCCATTTTTATATTACCGTTCCTCTAGATTTCAATTCATCAATTTAGATGAAATAAAATGACTCTAATGAGAAGAGAGGATGCTTTGGATAAATACTGGTAGTTAGATTTATTCACTTAGGCTTACTTAGTGTCTTTTGCAAGTAATGGACCATGGCCTAATATTATGCCTTTAACTCCTCTATGGTGGATTTCTCCTTGTCCATTTGATGATCCACCATATTCACCAAAACCTATGAGCTGTAATTTAGCTCATTCCTTGATGGCTCCCCTATATTATAGCTATAAACAATATAACTCTCAAGGGGAGTGTCTTTTTTTAAAGCACCTTGTGGGGGAATGGCTATCTCCACATTTCTTTCTCTTGTAGTAATGAATGTGGTCCTAAAGTGTGTCTTGGCCTTCTTGGGGGGTTTGGCCTTTTACACCTGAGTGATCTTTACCACATTGATCTTCCTAATTTTTCTCATGATGTCTTTCTTTTCGTTGATCTGCTCCTTGATCCAGAGAATGGTTCTAGTCTAAAATCCCATTGATGTAGTGGACATTGATGTAGGCCTTGAGATAGTGTAAGGTGGTGTCATCAAAGTACCTGGTATAGGAAGTGCCATAGGAATGAGCTATGGAATCATCACAAACTAGTCAATTTCTTCATTTCTCTCCAACTCCTCACCACCTTATTTGTTCACTCTAGGTCCTCCCTCAAGGTGTGGCTCTATTTGCTCTAATAATTCAAAACCTGGTCCAAATTGTTGAGACTCCTTAAGCAATTTCTCAAAGGAACTCCCTTATACTACTAACTAATTAGAAGGTTTGACAACTGCATCACCTTCTTTATTCACTTAAGCCTTAGGTAGAGATGAGGCTATGGTGGCTTCCTTTTTGCCTTCAAGCAACTCTCCACCAATCATGGCCTCTAGACCTTTATTCTAGATTGGATCATAAAGTTTGATGTGAGGAAGGAGACTTTGAGGTACTTTAATTACAACAACACTACCTGAAGTACCCTCCTTAATACCTTTATTGGATTAGTCTAATTCCTTATCTATCTCTATATGTGTGGGGGTACCCATTTTCAAGTTTGCTCTTCCACCTTCTTCTATACTTACCTTCTCCTCTGGTGATAAAATTGGCACCTTTAGAGGGGAAGGGACAACTGGTGATACTTTTAGAGCTACTTGTGAGCCTTCTTATTCAACCACCACTTCAAGACTAGTGGTGGATTGAATATTTTGCTCTGGCTCCACCTCAACTTTCTCATCAAATTTATACATTTATTAAACTTTACCTTGATTATCTTGGCTTGGTGGTTGGGTGATGACATTTTCAACAAACATCTATGTATCTGATGAGATCATTTCTGTGTCCTGAGGGGCCTAAACTTGAGTGGCCGACTCAACCCCAAATTTTAAAACATATTCAAAATAAAGAGGATCACTTGAGGGTATAATTTATTCTTCATTATCATTACCTTTCACTCATAAGGTATACTCTTCTACAAATAAACTAACCATTATGACCTTTATTGGGGTTTGGGGTCTTTCCCTAGGAGTTCTCTACCTAGTTTTCACTTGTGGAGGAGTCAATGCTTGTTGTTTCTTCATCACCTTAGAAATGGACCTATCTTCATCTGAGTCTTCTTCTTCACTCATATGTCTCAATCTTTGAGCATATGAGGATTTATCCTCTTTCCTTTTTAAGGGATGTTCCTTAGAAGGTAGGTACTTGAACAAAACCTCCTTCCTTTTCTTATAAATCCTAATTGGAGGTTACAAAGCCCTCTTGGCCCTTTTTTGCTTGGGTTTATCTACCTCTTCTTCACTTCCTCTCTTCTTTGAGTAAGTCATAATAAGGACAACTACTGGCCATTATGCTGGTGGAGCCATGGGTGGAGCAAGTGGAACAACACCTAAACTGACTACAAGGATAGCTATCAAGATGGTTAGTACTATTGGGGTTCCCTCCAATATAATGGATATTAGGGTGGCATTGGCCAATGTGACCTCCCCAATGTTGATCTTATCCCAACTCTCATCCAAACTTGTTAACTTTGAAAAAGATAATCTCACTTTAGACTATGATGTGGATATGGACTCCACATCAATTGGTTTGGTGAAGTCAACATCACCAACATTAATTTTTCCTTTTCCATTCACCATTGGTGATGGATCCAAGGGAACACTATAAACTAGGAGGAAATCCTTCAACTCCAAAAATTATGTGAGTCTCTAGAGGGTAGGGGTGTCATAAACACTAAGATTGATCCCATGTTCCTTTAACCATCTAAAAGTTATTCTCATGATTGCTATGGCCCTCCATGGTATAAAATCATTTTCCACAATAGTAAAGTCCACCTATGAGATGGTTTGGGTTTGAATATTAGACTAATTGTAAACTATAGACTCACAGTGAAACTTCTGACCATGAAACCTTACATAGAGATATCAAAACATAGTAGATTTAAAAAAATTCCCTTTAAACTTTTAGAATGGTCCTTTGATCTCTTAAAAGTTCCTTTCAAAACTATTTAAAGTGTCCATCTCTAGAAAGTTCCCTTAATTTTTTTTGAAAATGTCCTTCACCATCCAGACTTATCCTTTAGACTTTTTAGCTAGGAAACATGTCTAAAGGAAATGGACCTCTGCCTTGTAACAATTTTTCCAAAATTACCTTTCAAGATTTTAAAAATATCATTCAAAATTTGTATGTGTCCTTTAGATCCAAAATTATCCTTCAAACATTTTTTAGACACCCTTCGAGAATTTTGTAATGGTAAAATGCCTATATAAAATAATCCTTCAAACATTTTGTCAAGTCAAAATAGACCTTTGAAAGTGTCCTTCAAGTTTTTTTCAAGTGTCCTTCACCCTTTGAGAGTACCCTTCAAGAATTTTGAAAGAGAAAAATTACCAAAGGAAATAATCTTTCAAACGTTTTGCAAAGGCAAAATGACCTTTTAGGATTTTTGAAAAGTACCTTTGGCCAAAACAAATGACCTTACAATTCCTTCAGGATTTTTTGTGAAGTAAAAATTTCTGAAAGGCAAGTGCCTTTCAAAAATTTTGTTGTAGACAAAATTTTTGAAACAAATAACCCAAAACTAATGAAATATCCCTTTGGAACTTTTATAAAACACCTAGCTTGAAAGTGATAAGACATTGAATTCCTTTGAAACTTTTGTAGTAGATAACATGTTTGATGGAGATAATTCTTTAGAATTTTTATCTGAGATAAAAAATTCAAAGACTAATTTCTATCATAATTTTTGTTCATTCAAAAGGCCTAAAAAGTCTAAGGGATAAAACACCTTCACTAAGCAAAGCCAAGACAAAGGACTTAGAAAAAATCTCCCAAATCTTTTGACACTAAACATGGCACAATTTACTTGGTGTAGATTTGGGCTCCAACAATGGGCATGGTATGTTATTAATGATATGTGCCATGAGATATCTAATTGGTATACTCTTAAGGAGTGATTATTCACACTTCCTTTTCTTTTTAAAACCTATAATTGATCAAGCCACTATAGGTAGTTTGAAGGTTAGTATTTGAGGACACTATAATATTGGAGGAGTGCCTACAAGACATGTTTGATGAAAAAATGTTAGCACTCCCAAAATTATTCAAATATAAAACCCTCAATAGTGACTTTAGTGATGAAGATGATGACACATAAATGGCATGTAATTGGGAGAATTTGATAATTAAAAGGAAGTCAGTGCACCAAGTTGAAGATAGTACCCTAAAATAAGAAGACCCTACCCACCTTCAGATAAAAAAAACTAAGGGTAGAAAATAGGTCAAGGATTCACACCAGGAGAAGAATAAGCCCTAACATATACCATTAAAATTTAAAAAGGTAGATATCAACTTAGAAGGGGAACCAAAGATTATTATTCTAGGCACCTATTAGTTTGACATAGAGCTGGCATGTATTATGGACGTCCTAAAGGAATTTCAAGACTTGTTCCCTTAGAACTATAGAGATAAAAAAGTCACACATCCATACCTTGAGAATATGAGCATAAAGATAGTCGATAGTTAAAAACCTATCAAGAAGTAACCTTATAAGATGAACCCCAATCTTCATGTCAAGGTCAAGATAGAGATCGATGACATGTTAGCTATAGACATCATCTATCCCATATAGGAATCCAAATGGGTTCACCCCATGGTCATCAATATAAAAAAGGATGGATGCATCTAAAGTTTTGTTGAATATAGATTATTGTATGTTGCTTACATCACTAAACCCTTTCTAACTTGTTTCATTAATGAAGTATTGGATGACATCATAGGTTGTGAGATATACACCTTTACTAATGGGGTTTTAGGATACCATCAAGTATAGATTGAGGAGGAGGATAAACCCAAAACCACCTTTAAAATATAATGGGGTTGTTTCACATATAATTTGATGTCATTTGGATAGAATAATACATCATTCATGTTCTCTTGAGTTGTGATCACTACTTTCAAGGACTTCATTCATAGATTCCTCCAAGTATACTTAGATGAGTGGACTATGTATGGATTAGTAAAGGATCACTATGACAACTTGTGCCTAATGTTTGAAAGGTGCAGGCAATTGAAAATTTTAATGAACCTCAAGAAGTGTGTTTTCAAAACACCATTTGGCACTTTACTCAAGTACATTATCTACAAGGACAGTCTACTCATTGATCTAAAAAAGATTACAATCATCTTTCAACTCCAAAACCCATCAATGTAGAAAGATGTTCATGATTTTCTTGGACATTATGGGTACTAAAATAATTTCATAAGGAACTATGCTAAGATTATAGTACCACTAAAAGAGCTCTTGTGTAAGGATGACCCATTCTATTTGGGTGTAGTGTAAGAAGATGCATTTGAAACCCTCAGGCTCAAACTAACAAGTACACTAATATTGTAATTTACTAATTAGGTAACTCCCTTCCATGCCCATCTTGATACCTATGGTACTAAAATCAATTCCATTCTAGCATAATCAGGTAAGGCAAAATATATCATCCCATTTCTTTCACAAGAAAAAAACTAACCAAGGCAAAACATAACTACACTATAACTAAGCATGAGATGCTTTCCATGGTTTATGACCTGTAGAAGTTCATGTAGTACTTATTAGCTACCCTATTTATTTTATTCACTAATCATGAGGAACTTAAGTACCTAATGAATAAGTCCATTTTCCATGGGCACATTATTTGATGGATTGTTTTATTTTAAAAATTCTAGTTCTCTATTCTAATAAAACCTAGAAAAAAACTTGGGCCCAGACCATCTATTCTACATCAACTCTAGTGATGAAACATCACCTATTGTAGATGATATGTCTAAATTGTAAATTTATAGGGTCTATCTCATCCTAGAAGACTTGACATAGATCACCACATTTCTAACATCTAGATTTTCATCCCAGACCATGATGACTAAGGAGAAGAAGCAACTTATAGTTCATATTGCCCCTTTTAAACTCATTAGTAGAGAATTATACAAGTTTATATGTGATGAAGTCTTATGCTGATGTGTCTTAGAGTATGAAAAAGACTCAATCTTTGAATAAGCACATGAGGGGATTACTAGAGGCCATTATATTAGAGACACTATGACACACAAGGTTCTACAATTAGGCTTATGGTGGCTAACTCTATTCCAAGATGCAAAATAATGTGCCAAAGTATGTGATATATGCCAATGTATTAGAAAACCAAACCACTAGGATGGGATGCCTCTCTTCCTCATCCTTACCCAAATTCTATTTGAAAAATGGGACATTAACTTTGTGGGGCCTTTTATTCTTGCTACAAGGCACCTAAGTGTATAATATATTCTAGTTTCCATAGATTAATTCACCAGGTGGGTCGAGGCAATGCCAACTAAAGATTATATAGCCACCACCATAAAAAGGTTTATCTAGGAGAATATCATTAGTCACTATGGATTCCCATTAATTTTGATGAACAACTATGGCACACACTTAATCAATGAAACTGTTTAGATCTACTAACTAAATATATGGTGGTGCACCATAAAAAAACACCTTATCATCCCCAAGTAAATGACATCATTGAAGCATTTAATAAGATATTAGGAATGTGACTCATAAATATATGTGACATTAGTTACAAATATTGGGATGATCATGTGTCAACAATATTGTGGGCCTTTCACACTATGTACAAGTGCCTAAACAAGGCTATACCATTTCAGCTAGATTTTAACATTGAGGCCATTTTACTTATGGAATTACTAGTGCCCTCATTACGTACCATGCTTATTGGTTGATTGGATGACCAAGAGTCTTTGAGTACATGCCTGAAAGACTTGAAGCACCTAGATGAGATATGCACCCAAGCATATTGGAGCTAATAGATATAAAAGGCATTCCAAAATTTATGGAATGATAAGCACATTAAGCGTAAGGTATTTACCAAAGGTGTAATGGTCTTGTTATATGAATCTATGTATCTCAAGAACCTAGGCAAATTATAAATTAGGTGGATGGGACCTTATGTCATCCATATTAAATTGGAAAATGGCACCTGTAAGCTATACACATTGATGGGTGAAATACTCTCTAGGTATTTTGATTTAAACATATTAAAGCCCTATAGTCATTAGGATGGCACTTGCACCATCAAAAACTAACTTCCTGATCATAAGTTAGTTGCTTTATGTTGACCATAATAAAATTTCCTTATGTTGACCAAGCTAAATATTTCCTTATGTTTATTTCATTATGTTGAGAGAATAAGCATGGCATTTTTAGACTTGAAAGATAATTCTTTTAGTACTTACATACATAAATCTAGTCAGGTGATTCAAACACATATGCTTTCTAAAAACCTAAGGCTAGATACCTAAGTTTTTGGGTGCATGAAAATTGCTAGATTTAGAAAGCTATGATTATAAGTTGACAAGTGAATGCACACAAGATTTTCATGTGTAAGAAACTGAGAAGAGAGAATGAAGCATTGGAGGACTAGTGCAAGGGTTTGTATGGGGTAGGGAAGGCCAAAACAAGAGACATGAAATTATAGATAAATCAACCAAAAAAGAGAGGTGCACTTGAAAGGAAGTGAAACAATAAGAAAATATGGAATCAAGGAGGCTAAATTGCACACATGTGAATCACTACACCCAGGTTACCATAATAAGATTGAAGGTCATGCCAAGGTGAGAAAATTGAAAGAGAAATATCATCAAGATAGCTAACACCCACCCAATGGTTGATAATAAGTTACCATTTGAATCACCTATCACTTCACCAAATAAACCAAAAGAAAAATTAATGTTGTGGTGGAAGAATCATAAAGATCCACAATAAATGCATAGTTGGTGGTAGATTTTAGTGGATTTCATGGGTTTAGTAGTTTTTAATAAATCCACATGATGTAAAGCCATTAATCACCAACCATTAATGAGGTAGCTAAAAATAGAGTATAAATGGGTGAATAACAAACATTAATAGGTTATAAACCTTGTGATAATTCAAACTAGAACATAGAGTTGAGTAGAGATGAAGCCACTTAAAGAATAAAAAATTCTACCAATGAAAACTAGAGCATCATATCCCCCTAATTGAGAATGGTTGAACCATGATAAGATTGCATTCCACTTTGAATTAGAAAGGAAGTAAGGGGAGAGAAGTTGATATATAAATAGGGTAGTAGGAGATCTATATAATAATGATGCCATCATTAACAATATAAGAAGCTCAAGATCCAAAGACACAATCAAATTTATAGTGACTATGAAGAAGCACTAGGCATGATTAAGGGATTTAGAAAGATCAACCAACCACATTTTAACAATATCTAGTTCAAAATGGGTAAGAAAAGGTTAAGTATAGGTCTGTTATAGGCATATAAGGATGAAAAAAGAGTGTGGGTGGTGAAATAAGTATCCATTACAAAATGAGAGGTACAACTAGTAGAAGGCATAAGTGTCATGATAAAAGACCCATAAGAAAGTGCAAAGTTTTCTTATAAAGAGATGTAGTTTCCCTCAGAGGTCATGGTGGGGGAGAAATGGGTGTCATTTGCACACATGTGTAAGCTTAAATATTATAACCACCAGATAGGGAATAATGTGAAAGATATGAACCAAGATTAGATGGTAGACATAGGAAATAAAAAAAAGGTGGGTACCACACTCTTTGATGTCTCCATTAGAGAAAAAATGACAACAACCAACACAACCCAACTATTCAAGCTACCAATATTTGGAAAGCTAGAGGAATTAGTGTAGTTATTCCTCTCACAAGTC
This sequence comes from Torreya grandis, assembly GCA_037957365.1. Classification (NCBI taxonomy): domain Eukaryota; kingdom Viridiplantae; phylum Streptophyta; class Pinopsida; order Cupressales; family Taxaceae; genus Torreya; species Torreya grandis. Next base: position 1,046,918 of record JARHVA010002418.1, read on the forward strand.
CATGGTGACCATTTTTACTTCATAGGATGACGCATGAGGATATTGGTGTGCCTCATCAGTAGGATCATGAGACTACCAAGCACAGGGGAAAACATCCATCAAATGATGGAGGATGAAGTGGAGGTTTAGAGGGTCCTAAAGCTCTTGGGCTAATACAAGTCAAGATTCAAGTTCCCCATCAAGGACATCTATGGTCCTGATATAAGGGTAGTGATGTATGTAATTAGATATAAACTATGCCCTAGTGGATGGTGGTTTGACATCAACAAAACCTTTTTGTGCATCACCCATCACATGGCATAAGGAGTGAAGTTCAACATCTCCATATTCATTATTAAAGAGACTATTAATAATGTGAAAGAGTGCCACCAAGCATTTAAAACCTTTAGGTGGGGGTATTTTTTTATATTGATAGTAATGGAAGAGATGGGTGTACCAGATGGTGATGATGACAACCTATGGGTATTCCCACCCAACCATGAGTCCCCTATGATGAAGTATAAAGACTTCATTTTCCCACCTAACTTCTCATATAAGTACTTAAAAAGGGTACAAGGTGGTATGACAAGTACATCGAAGCCTTTAGGATTAAATGGAACATCCATTAGGAGCTTCCCCAATATTTGGTTGTAATGGAAACCATTGCCATAATGTAAATTTTTTGTGTAGTGCACCTTACACTCACAGATGGGAACTTGTTTGGAAGGCTCAAGTTGCCTAATGCATTTTATGCCAAGTATTTCATGGTGGTACTAAGGAGGATTCCTAATACATAATAGATAGATATCATGTTCAAGACCATAGATCAAGGTAGGAGAAGGTTGAGGTTCTTATTTGTGTGCCATAGTTCTAAGACCACTAAAGATGAGGGTGATGACTCCAATAGGATGAAAATCCATGCTCTCTAAAAATAAATAAATAATAGGTGAATCTTCAACCTCTAATATGAAATGAAGTTACATAAGAAGGGTGTTGATAATGGAAAGGATGATGATCACCCCCTCCTAGTTGGTGATGATGGGAAGGCTATGTAGAAGATGTAGGATAAGACTCTCTAAAATAAATGGGGAGAGAAAATTGAAGAGGTCATAGAGAATATTAAGTTAAAAATTGCCTTTAGAGAATCAATTATGCCCCTAACTCCTAAGAAGTGTGTGACCTTCATGTTAGAGAGTGCTTTCTCTAGAAAGAAGCAAAATAAAAATACTAAGGGACCCATTACATTCCCTAATATAAATCTAGTGTAGATGGAGAAAGAGGTGACCTGTGCATCCAAAATGGAGGAGGAGACTAAAGAAGAGAGAGGAGGGATATATCCTATATATAGAAAAAAAAGAATCCAAGTGCCAAGGATGTATAAGAAGACCTTAAAAGTGGCATTACTATCATGCTTTAAGAGATAGAGGAGCCAACAAGCCCCCTATAGAAAAAAAGCTTCCACACCACCTCTAAAAATAGAAGAGGAGAAAATAAGGGCTTGAAATAAAATGGGATTGAGTGAGGAGGACATTAAAAATGCATTGGCACTTGAATATAAATGTAGACTTACCAAAGAAAAATAAGTGGCCAAGGTAGAGGAAAAGGCCATGAAGGTTCTTGAAAGTGTAGGACCAACTATTGAACTAGTTAAGAAAGCACCAAGTGCCGCAACCAAGAAGGCCAAATAAGATACGCATGAAGCATGCTCGAGTAGTGAAGTGATACCTAAATAAAAAGAAGGTGATATTGGCACCTTAAAAAAATAAATGGAGACAATGGAGGAACCCTAAAATTAACAAGGCAATGCTAACACAAAAGGATATTCCTTGGAGGTGAGTATTGAGAAACCTCAAGAGGAAGAAGTGGATGAGGGGGAGAAGTCCAAGGAAGAAACCCTAAAGTATCAAATAGGTGAGTCCTCTGAGGAGATTCTAAATAGAGTGGTGGTATTAGTGAAGAGGAAGAAGTACATACAAAGATGACCATCATCGAGAAGGAAGATAAGGAGTTGATCATAAGGGAGAAGGTGTAGAAGGGTTGGGTAGATGAAGAACTTTACATGTATGAAATCATGCCATCCCAAGCCACCAAAAATAGGATGCATAAAAAAATCATGTTTATGCTTGATCATTTTATGGATGAGCCTCATTTTGAGGTGCCTAGAGTAGCTACTTCAAGCCTGAAAGAGCCTAATGAGGGGCAAGATTCCATCTTGATAAACCCTCATGTTATGAACCTAGTCTGATCTAGGAATGTGTTGATTAAAATGGCCACTAAAGTTGCACATTAGAACATCATCAATGATGGTAAGGATAGAAAATGGAAACAAATCCACAAAGAAGCCAAAGATGAAGTGCAAGCCACCAAATTCAAGTTATAGAAGCTCTGTGAGCACATAGAGATGGATGAACCATCCCTTATTATGGGAATAAATAATTTAGACCTCTCATAGGTTGACAAAATCTATGTGCTAGTGGAGTAGATGCTCCCAAGGTTAAAACTTGAGCTAATGTAAGAAGATGAAGATCCCTACATCATATTATAGAAAGATCTAGCTATTATTATCAAAGAGGTAGAAGACCTCTTTGTGAAACTAGAAGAGGGAACATATGCAATAGATGCCATATTCTTGAGCTTATCAAACCAAGCATCAGGCATAGATGTGCAGCTAAAGCAAGAAAAGGAGGAAAAGGAGAAGCTAATGGCACATGTATACTCAGTGAGTAGGTTAGAGTAGGTGTAGATCATGGGGAACATCAATGCACTCAACAATCAGATTAAGTATCAAGAGCAGAACTTGGAATCACTTTTTTTCACTCTATAGACTAAGCCCTATGAGTAAGGAAAAATATTAAACAGGAGTGTGGAAAAGGCAAAGGAAAATGTAGAGGCCTTTTAGAAGGATTTGGAGAAGACTGATATGCTTTCACTTAGTGTTTCATTCAGAAAAATAAATAGTAGTGCTAAATGAATCAAGCTTACCATTAAAGGATTTGAAGACTTCAGTGTCAAACTTAAGGAGAGTGCACCTGAGTTCTGTACCACCAAGACCTTGATAGCCTAGTTTGAAGATAGACTAAATTTTTTGTATGGGGTGATGTTGGGCCCATTATCTCATTAAATATAGGATTCATGCCAACATGACATCCACATCGGTACAATGGAATAATGTTATGTAATTATTGATATTTTGGAATTCTTATGCTAGATGGAGGTTGTAGTACATACCTTACACCAGCTGGTAGGTGGTTAATTAGTTCCAAAATCTTCAAGGCATCTTTAATAATTTGGGAAACATGGTAGATATAACATAAACTTCACATAGTCATGGAGTTAGCAGGAATGATCACTAAATCTCTAGCTAAACATTTGGCATGCACATTTTACCCTGGCAAAAATGCTTTTGAAGAGATATTAAAGGAACTTGATCCAGTTGATGTGAAGAGATGAGAAAATCATAGAAAATCTCTAGTGAAATGGAGTTTATCTATATGCATGCATCCATAAACCATTAGACCTAGGAGTATTATAGATTCCATGAAGGATCCATTTATATATGCCCAAGCTCACCTATGAGCCTCTAGGTCATTTAGTATGAATTGAACATATGTTCTTCCATTAACGCTATACTCTATTTTAACTTTGATTAATGGTTAAGTGTATAGAGTTGGGGGATAATTCCATGGACATTAAACATAACAAAATCATGTTAATTAATAATGTGATTGTGTTATTTAATTAATGTGATTGAATTATTTGAATCTAGGGTTGGGATTTTTGAGCCATAATACAATTGTGTTATATTTAACAATAAGATGATCATGTTATTAACGTGATCACATTATTGACATTTACAATAACACAATCACATTAATAATGGGATTGCATTACCTATGTGTTGAAAAAAATAAAAAGGGAAACTTGAATGTAGAAATACTCATTTTGTATTTGAGTTCCCTCACTCTCCCATAGCTTCCATGATCACATTTTGCTTAGAAGACTCTAGAGAGTACTAGGAAGCTGCTAGATTCATCCCACAAACCTACTGGTCAATGATGCCACCACATAGGAGAGGTAAGTGATTGAAATATTCCCTATTTAACCCTAAATTTTCATAATTTTCATTGTTTAACCCTAGTTTTTAATTGTAATTTATTTTTTAATATCCCATCCTACTAAACCTCCCAACCCTCCATAAAACCTTTTGGTTGCTCCTCCTCATAACCTTCCATAAAACTCTATTATTCCTCTTATCCCTCTACCTAACCCTCCTATAGTTAGGCAAAACCCCCTGGAAATCAAGAGGTTTTGGTTGACAACATTATGGGAAATAAACTTGAAATTGAAGAGTTAATTGATAGAATGAGGGATCCCAATTCGACCAACCCCCACCATACCTAGCTAGTTAATTCCCTACAAACCTTATTAGGTCAAATTAACTCTATAAACAATCAAATTAACTGATATAACTCACATATGGATACTTATAGGGCATATTATGATGACAAGTTTCTAACCCTTCATGTCAAGAATTTGGATATTTCAAAAGCTGATAGTTGTGCCCTATTCATCGACCCAACCACTAATGCCCCATTTCCCATAATCATTAAACATTTTCCTATCCATCAATATGTACATAACTTAATCATGAAATTTTTTATAAATCGATGGCAGATGGTATTTAACTATCCACCATGTAATAACCATGAGGTCCCTTTATATTTCTTGATGAAACTCTGCTGTGAGTTTGTCCTTAACTAGATTCCTAATTATTTTGGTTTTAGTGAGTTTTAAGGTCAAGGAAAAGGCTCTACATAGGATCAAATAAGTGTAAATCATGTGTCTAATTGACTTGTATGAATCCACATCTATAATCCTCTTGAGCCTGATATCCCCTCTATGATTCAACAAGTCATAGAGATAGACACTCTCCATACTCTTAGTTCACTCATCAAGACACTCATTCAACATATGAGTAGGCTTTCATAGAGTGATGCTATATATATGTCATAGGCTACCCAACTTTAACCCCATCCTTATAATTCATGTGGAGTTATGTGTACATGACCTTCTGATGATGATGACATCAGTGTTTCATATGGCTTAGATCATATTCTTATGAGTGATGAATTTTTAACATACACATTTGGCATGCATACATCAATCACCACATAGATACAAGTATATTTTATATAAATGTCATGTTAAAATTAAGTTATATTTTTAAATTTAATTTATAAGATAATAATTAATTTACATATAAATTTAATATACTATATGTCATTTTTTATGTCGTAGGAGGTGATGGTTCCTTCATCATCATAACCAACATTTACAGTATTTAATTTGTTGCAATCATTGTTTACACATTCAAGTCTAGCTACTGGGCCATCCATGACTGCATCTACATTTACCTATATATAGGTAATTTTTTTTTACATATATGTTTTGTTTTTTGCATTTGTTAGGACTGTAGTTGTTTACATATATGTTTCGCTCTTTAAATCTAATTTTCTTCTCTTCTCAAGAATTAATGGAAAAATAACACAACCAAATACATAAAAGTCATGAATGGTCTTATGTTGGACCATGCTTCTTTGGGAGTAACATCCTACAACGTTCTTACACTATTTTATTATGTTCAAAATTTTGTATTTTATTCCCAATGACAACCAAAATTATCCTAAGATACAAACTACATTTCATTGGCTCATCCTGTATGTATTCCATGTACTAAAGCAAGGTTAAAAAATATGCATTATATTCCTTTTTAGTATTGGAATTTTTATAGAGGTTATGGAAAGAATTTACTCTATCATTTAAGTAGATATCCAACAAGTAGTGTTGTCTTTCCTTGAAGGTCACCCAAGTGATTGTGGGCATATCTAAATTCAAAATTATTTTTTAATAGTCCCAACACAAGGCTACTTCATCTAAAATTTATAAAATAAATATAATGTCCATACTATTTATTGAAAAATATCTTATCCCAAATCACCTTTTCATACCTATTAGCCAAGTGTTAGCTTCCCTAACAAAGATACATCCATTGAATTTAAGACCCTTTTCTTCACTTTATTTAGTTTGTCGGTAATTCCATCTAAGATTTGATGTGTGTCACCATTATCATGAGCTCCCCCAGTGGATGATATTCCATGTAATATATTGGTATCTCTCTCTCTTGTTGAACATTATGTTCATAATCACACTCATGGAATGATTTTATCTTATTCCTTAATTTTTCCATAGAGACATCCTATTATTGAGTTTGCTTAGCATTGCACATATTTCTGAGTCAATGGATATCAAAATTATAGCCTCTTCTCTATCTATAACAGATTCCCCAAGAAACAAAATTTCAATATTAGGTTTTTTCTCTTTTCCTCATATAGTTCGATCATGGTTGATATTTTATACCTAAAATTAAAAGAGAAAATATGGTCATATTAATTGTATGATGATAAATCATTCCAATAAGAAATATAACTTTTTTTAACCTAGCGTAATATATAGAAAGCATGGTTGGTCGAAAGGCCAAAAATTTTGAACCATGCTTTGATATAAACATGTAACACCCTCATGTGTTACTCGAAACCTAGTTACAAAAATTTTATTATTGAAAATAAAACATGATAACATAATAATATAGAGTTACAAATTTTCACACACTAACATTTTTTCACAATTTTTTTCATCCATAATCAATCTTATCAAATTAATGAGTGGGATAGTTGTGTTACAACTATATTTAGTCACTGATTAAGGATGTAGATGTTGTATTCATATCTTCTAAGTGAAATTTAGCTTGAAAATGATAATATCCTATTAAATTAGAGGCTTGTTCATATACCTCTTTCCCAAAGAATTTACTAATAATGAAAACTAAAATTACTATGACCATATTGCATCTAAAACCATAACTTGACACAAACTTGACATGAATTCACATGTATAATTAATACTTCCTCATCTTTGATATGGGTAAATGTGAACAATCCCTTTTCTCTCTTTCCCATATATATTTGTGCACCCAAAATTTGTATAAGATCTATGTGTGTGTGTGTGTGTGTGTGTGTGTATTATGGTAGGAATGTGTAATAAAAATCCCACACCAAACCACTTAAACAACCATCTCCAACAAATAATGAGGAACTACTATAATCATCAATGTCATGCCTAACAAATACATCCTCGTGATAAGGCTAATATTTAGCGTAAGTGTCGAAATCCACCCATTGGTTTCCCAAATCATTCCTCAAAAAGGGGAGATGATTTTGAAACATGCCTACTCTTTAATCTCCTTCCTTTAAAAATGATAATAAGATCAAATGACCTTGTAAGGCCATATAAAAATGAATTAGTTATGAGGGTCCTACCTAATTCAAATTGATCCAAAACTTAGAAGTTTTGGTTGATAAATATTTCAAAAACACAGAAATAACATAGTAATAATGAATTCTCTAAGAAGAGATGTTTTATTACTCAAGATCGTAATACAACTATATACTTATCTCTGGGAAGAGATGCATGATTTTCCATTTCAAGTTACATATTCATTTATACACATTTTGAAATTAGGGGGAGGATGTGGAAGGTTACCAATATAAAGGGACATTAAGTTGTTTGACTTCCATGATTCAAAACAACACAAAATTTGAGGAATTACTATTTTTAAAAACTTACTATTTTTAGACTGCACTACTAAAATTGAAATTTAGGGAATTTTCATTGGGTTTTAGGGGGTCAAAATTCATTGAGAAAATATCCATGCCATCTCACCTAACTCTCCTCATTCTTATCTTTCCAACAGTTCAAATGGTGAGTCAATTGGAGCTACGGTGTAAAAGTTGTGGCTCTCAGAAGTTCCATCATCAATTGGGATGGAATTGTCACCTGAATTGTTGCCTAGATCACTAAGTCAACCCCTATTTTTAGATAAGTAATAAATAAACAACCAATATAGTCTAGAATGTAATATAATATAAATTGAAGATCTTGACCTGAGTATATTTGAATTTATCAATGAAAAAAAACTAGTATTTTAATTTTCTCCCTTTCACTAATCCTTTAATTTTGGTTTTGGTACAAGGTTTCTGCTATAACACTTCAATAGATGGATTATAAATTCAGATCTAAGTGTATTTTCATGTGCATGCTTGTCCTCTTCTTTCCTATAATGTGTCATTGCATTCATGTACTTATATAAACATATCTTTTATATACAAGTGCTTCTATTGATCATTTTGGTTTCCATATATAAGATTTGATACTTTATATAAAACTAAGTGAGACCTTGTTTAGATGAATATTTGATGGTTGGTACTCACACTCCTCCCTCTCTATGATCTGAGATATACATAGGCATTACTACTTCAATGTTATTTGCACATACACTAACAAAAAATATATATTAATTCTTGTAATTTTGAATTGTAAAAATAGACTTGTTTTAATAATTTTAGTACATGTGGGGAAAATATAACTTATGTAAATGTATTGTGTATGTAGGATTATATTATGAAAACTAATAGTCCTAGTCAGATAGTGATTGGGACAAATTCTCATGTTTCTCTTATATTTGAGATGCCTATTTAGATATCTGAGCCTTCTATTGACTTGTTTGAGCATGAAAAATAGATTGAGTAGGATCACGAGCTTATAGTAAGTGCACATGTTTAAATTATTTTTTATTTTAGTTTAAAATTAATTTCTTAACAATTATTTGAATGTATTTTATGTTAATTTTACAATAGTTCTTGTATTGGAATAGGCTCAACTACAAGCTAGTTATAAGCATAGGACCCATAGTCAACCTTGAATCAATCCAAGGCATTAGAAGGGTCTCCATCTTCTATTAGGTCATCCTAGGGAGAGTATTCTTAGAGGAAGACAAAGAGAAGGAGGCTATTTGATAAATAGGATGTCTTACACATGAGATGTAATTTTTTGTACACCTATATGATAATTGATGCATTTTTGGCATTGTATATATATGCATACGACATTGAAATAACATTAGATACTATGTTGGTAGATGTAATTTTTTGTATGCCTATCAAGACATTCTATGTATTATTGACATTAGACACATGTACCTATATTGTATGTCTATAATGACAATCTATCTAATTTATATTTCATTGTGTGTTATTATACAATGTTATTTTGATCTTCTAAATTATTATCTATCGGATCTCATATTTAATATTGTACACACAAATGAGGATTAAAAAATTTCAATGCTATAAATCTTAGATCTCCTATAGTTTTTTAAATTAATTTTTTTATTTCATTATGTGTAGTGGAAATGACTAATGACACTTTTATCACTTAGGCTTAATGACCTTCTTCTCTTTATACCTACTTATTATAAACTTTGGAGACACTTCTTGGTGTCATTAAACCTATTACAAACATCTCAAATTCATTATCTAACTCATTTCATACATTTCATTCACAAACTCCCCTCACTCTTTCATTATCTTCTCACTAGGCAATCCTCTTAGGTTTCAAGTACCAAAACTTGATATAGGTCTTAAGGAATCAGTATTATATCATTGGTCTCAAGGAGTTATTATTTTATTATATATTTTCTTAAATGGTCAAATAAAACCTACCTTAACCTATTATAAGTGCTTAAACACACTTCAACGTTCAATTCCATATATAGGGCACAACAAGGCACCCTATAGGCCTGTGATAGCACCATGGAGTATTAGTTCAATTTAAAATATCTCATGCATCTTATAAGAGATGAAAAACATCATTTTCTGAAGGGACCATCTTCCAAGTCCATATATTCAATGGCATACTTGAAAAGATTAAGAAACAACTCTTACTTCCCTTTGCAATGTGACTATTAACCTTAAATAGGGTATAGATAGGGTTTATTTATTCTAGAGGGTTGTATGTTGATTATTTACCATTATATTTTATATAAAAAATAATTAAACTTACACCTCAATGATCATTCTCAATATCTATATCATTATCTACACCAAAGTCATACTCCATGAGAAACAACCATTTACTTTCATATTGGACTATCATAGGCAGAATAAGGTATATGGGTATATGTCTTACTCATTTATCTATAGTTATGTATAGGTTTAACATGTTCAAAACTAATATCATGATTACTCATAAACTACCAACTTGGTGGAATAATTCCAAGCTCCCTTCCTTGATTATGACCTATAATCACCTCTTGGTTACCACCTACAATCATTCATCCACCTGTAACCTTACACAAATGACAACATATTCATGACATCAAAGACATTTAAGGATGACATGAAACTAATTAAATCACATAAAATAAATGGATAATCCAAAACAAGTCACTTTATAGGTCAATAGGTCAATAGGTTAATTATTCAATACCACCTAATAGGTCAATTGGTCAATTACCACCTAATAGGTCAATAGGTTAATAGGTCAAAGTTGTTAATAGGTCAATTAATAAATACCACCTAATAGGTAAATAAGTAAATAGGTCAATTACCACCTAATAGGTCAATAGGTCAAAATTGTCAAAATTGTCAAAGTTGTCAAAGTTATCAATATGTCAATAGGTTAAATTTGTCAAAGTTAAAGTTATAGTTGAATAACTCTAGTTCTGATGCTTCTTGAGTGAAAAATGAAAATTAAAACATGTCAAAAGGATTGGATAACATTATTACTATGTTCTTGGCCTCTTTTCAAGCCCAATTGATAAACCCACCACCCATTCTGGCCTCAAGAACACCCTTCCCAATACAAAAAATGTAATTTTTTAGCCTAAGTTAAAACACACATAAAATGAAAAATATAAGTCATTTCCAAAAAATATCAGATAATTCACATACCTATTTAATCCCTATAATCTCACCATAAATCACTTAGGTGGAATCTTTAATATTAATCCATTAGACAAGTTGTAGTGAGGGGTCCAAAAAATGCAAGTTTTTATCAGTGAGCAAGCAACTTCTCGAGCTCCAACTAACAATTCTACCTATAGGACCTCCACCTAAAAATATATCAATTCAATCAAATATATATAGGTAAATTACATGTTATCACATTTCCATGATGTTTGAATCCCCCTGAAAGTGTATTTTCACTACCATTCTGGAGAGCAAAAACATTGACAACAAATGTTGTCAAAGTTCAAGTTGTGGTTGCATAAATCTAGTTTTAATGATTATTGAGTGAAATTGACACCACCAACACATTAAATGGGTTGGTAATGGACAAAATATATTACTGGGTCCTTAGCCTCCCATCAGGGCTGATTAATAAACCCACCACCCATTTTGGCCTCAAGAACACCCTTCCCAATACAAGAAAAATGTAATTTTTAAGTCTAATTTCAAACATGCATAAAATGAAAATTGTAAGTCATTTATGTGAAATTTTAAATCCCTCACATACCTATTTAATCACTCTAATTATACCCTATATCACTCAGGTGGAATATTTAAGATCAATCCATTAGACAAGTTGCAATAAGGGGTCCAAAAATTCAAGTTTTTATCAGTGAACAAGCAACTTCTCAAGCTCCAACTAGAATTTCTACCTCCAAGACCTCCACATGTGAATATATCACTTTTATCACATAAAAATAGGAAAATTAGATTTTATCACACTTCCATGACATATTAATCCACCCAAAAGTGATTTTTTTCACTATCATTGTAGAGAGCAGAAATACTGACAACAAATGTTGTCAAAGTTCAAGTTGTGGTTGCAGAAATCTAGTTTTAATGCTTCCTGAGTGAAAATTTATAGAAAATACATGTATGTGGGTTGAATATAATGTCTAATAATAGGTTATTGGTCTCCCATCATGCCTTATTGACAAACCCACCACCCATTTTGGCCTTAAGACCACCCTTTTGAATATAATAAAAATGCAATTTTTTAGCCTAAGTTTAAACATGCATAAAACAAAAAATGTAAGTCATTTTTGTGAAAAATTAGATCCCTTACATACCTATTTAATTCCTCTAATTTTACCCTATATCACTCAATTGGAATCTTTGATATCAATCTATTAGACAAGTTGTAGTGATGGGTCCAAAAATGCAAGTTTTTGTCAGTGATCAAACAACTTCTCAAGCTCCAACTAGAATTTCTACCTTCAAGACCTCCACCTATGAATATATCACTTTGATCACAACAAAATAGGTAAATTACATGTTATAACACCACCAAAATGTTCAAATCCACCCAAAAGTGCATTTTCACTACCATTTTGGAGAGTGGAAACACTGACAATAAATATTGTCAAATTTTAAGTTGTGGTTGCATAACTCTAATTCAGATGCTTCCTAAGTGAAAAATGACACCTCTAACACATCTGGGGGGGGTAGATAAAGTCTAATACCAAGTTTTTATCCTCCTTTTAGGCCTAATCAAGAAACTTTCCATCCATTCTAGCCTCAAGAACACCCTTCCCAATACAAGAAACATGTTTTTTTTAGCCTAAGTTTAAATACCCATAACAACTAAGCTTCTCTTAGAATTGAGAATATAGAATTATTTACTGATAGTTCCAACCACATGAATGTGGAATATTATCTAGCACCACTAACCTATACAAAATTTTTAGTAAGTAATTAAAAATGAAATTTCTATATATACTACCTAAAAAATAAAAAACATTTGGTAAAATTGATTACATCTACTTTTGAAAAGTCAACATACCTCCATATTTCAATCCAAAAAACCACTAAGATCTGCTATAGACTTGATAGTATAAAGAATAGCTTCATGGTCAGACTCCCAAACTTTCCACAGTTTCCTATTTAATGGTCTCCCATGATATTTTTGTAATTGAATATTTTTTGCAAGAATAAAATTCGAATACTACAATATCTTCCTATGTGTTTCAAAATATTCCAAAAACCATTGATATGATTTTTTTATAGGATATAATCAGAAAAAAGTTCCAGTGACTACCATTGACCTGGTGGGATAGTCAATATTTTTTCCATCTATAACTGGGGAAGTCAATTTTTTCTTTCTCTCTACACATCGACATAAGAAGTAATCAGTGTGTTCTTCGTTATCTTCATCTGCAATAATTGAAAAAAAATGCCTTGTATCACAAAAAATTATTTTTAGTGATAATATGAAGATATATTTAATGAGAACAAATTTTACATAATGAAAAATATTCTACCTGGATGCACTAAATCAAATATATGGTCAAAGTCATTTGATGATGTCATATTTGTAAGTTATAATACTATTGGAACCTGATATCTATTGATTAGAATTAAAGGTTTGAAACTCCAATAATCCACCCACCCTTATGACTCACACTCATTCCAAACAAAGTCCACACATGCAGAATAGAAACATTCTAAATGTCTCATATGATAGTCCAAGAACTTGCATTTGAGCTAAAAAATAAGTGGAGGTCACTTGAACCTATTAGAGTCATACAATCCTCATACTTTGCCAAGTGTTCTTCCTCCATTAACCTGAAATGTCTATGAATATTAGAATTTGGTTGAGCACCATGACACATGTTCTCATTACACCATTCAATCATAGTTTTTACATTTGTCAAATGAACACCCTCTTCAAATTTTAACTCCTCCCTTGCAGTAGATCTTTTTACACATGCTTCAGAACCATGATGCTCCCCTTTTCCATGCCCAACCTTGGTGAAACTCCAAATATTTTATACACTAGTGGTAACATGCATCCTACTCAACCCATAAAATATTTGTGAATTTTTAAATTATGATGTGCAATTATCTGATCAAATGTAATGTTGTTTGAAAATAATGTTCCTCTAATTCAATTCTTCATAGAACTTTTGAAAACAACCTTGCACATACTCTAAACAATGTGATCTATCATCACTGATATAGAAATGGAACTCCCTTAAATTTTTTTGTTATTTCTCTATACTATCAGGTAAATGCATGAATATGGCAACTTGTGATGAGTTTTAATACTATGATTAAACTTCCATTTGGGGTTTGAATGCATAATTCTTAGTAAAATCAACTATTAAAATAATACAACCAAGTGGGAATGTATCCTTGCATATCTTGGAAGGTTCATCTAACCATCTATCCTTGTGGGTGTATGGAAGAAAAAAATAAGATTGCCTTGGTCAGTTGGGACAAATTTTATAGACCTAAACTACAAGGAGGTCTTGGGATAAAAAAGATTCACTTGATCAATAAAGCCCTCATGGATAAGATTGGGTGGGATTTATTAAGTAGTAAAAAGGACTAGGGGATCATCATGAGAGAAAAGTACCTTTATAATAATAACCTCAAAAAATTTCCTTCACACCATTGGTATCCTCAGAGGTTTGGTGATTCGGAATAATATGTTAAAAAGTAGAACCTACTATTATAGGGTATTAAGTGGAAGTTGGGGGATGGTAGATCCATCAAATTTTGGGAAGATAGTTGATTAAAAGACACTCCTCTCTATAAGATCCAAAACCTCTAAAGACTTGTTGAAAGGTCCATTGCTTACTTTGGGAGGTTGGTTGTTGATTATCTTTTTCCTAAAAATGGTGGCTAGAAATAGCTGTTAGACTACTATTAGGACTAGTATGACCTTATTGATAAGGAGTTGTAACTCTCTCTTTGAGGATACATGGTTCTTATATTCCCTTTAAAGGATATATTGTTGTGGGTAAAAGACAAAATGGGAGTTTTTAGAGTCAGATCTACTCACAATCTACTCTTGAAGTCTAATGAGGACTTTAAATTTTGGAGAAAGGTTTAGAATCATAACCTTATTCCCAAGATCAATAATTTTTGGTGGCTTGACATACATAAGAAGATCCTTACTATGGATAATATCCATATTAGAGGCTTCCAAATCCTTAACCATTGTGCACTCTACATGAAGGAGGAAGAATCAATTTCCCACCTTTTTCTACATTGTGAGTTCTCATAGGAGGTTTGGAGCATTGATATGCAGAGTCTTGGAGTCTTTTAGAGCATGAATCATGATCTCTCAATTATCATAAGGTGATAGTTTTTCCCCTTTATTCATATTATATATAAATATATATGGGCTCAGATCCCCCTATATTGGCCTGGGCACTTTAGAAAGAATAGAACAATAGGTTATTTAGAGATAAAGAAAAATATCATAAGGAGATATTTTGTATGTTTGATAAACTGTTATAGAAAAATATCTCTAATAACACTTTGAAAGCTACTCAGTTTCCTCCCAATAATCTTGAAGCTAGTAGTATCAATCACTGGAGTGTCCTAGCTCACATCTACAAAACTAATAACTCTAAGAGGATTTCTTGAGCTTCTACCAAGTGGGCTCCCCCTACTATTGGTTGAATGAAGATCACTTTTGATGGAGTTACCAAAGGTAACCCAAGTTAGGTAAGTGGGGGTGGAATCTTGAGATTTGATAAGGGGGAACTTGTAGCTACCTATGCTAGAGGGCTAAGGGAAAAATCCAATAACATTACTGAGGATATTGCCGTCCTCTAGGGTCTTAAGGTGGCTCTTGATATTGATATTAAATACCTTATAATTAAAGGTGATTCAAAGCTTATCATTGATGCTGTTAAGGATAAATTTAGGGTGGGCTGGTAGATTGTTGATGTCGTACATAATATAAAGAAACTCCTTTTTGGTTTCAAAGGATTTAAGGTTATATATATATATATATATATATATATATATATATATATATATATATATATATATATATATATATATATATATATATATAGGAAGGGCAACCAAGTGGTGGATGATATGACCAATATGGGTATCAACCTCTTCAATAAAATGTGATGGAAGAATCTCAACAATCTACCTATAAATGTTAGAGATTGCCTTCAAATGGAGGCCCAACCTTATTCATCATAATGACCCTCTTAAAGCAATATTGTTTAGAATATATTTGAATATATATTCTAATAGGTGGATCCTTGATATAAATTTAACATCAGAAGGGGAAAAAAGATATTGTCATTAATATAGCTAAGATGACATATGAGTACACTTTAGATGATAGGAGCTACCACATTAGCAAAAGTCAGATCACCAAAAGTTTGAGGCAAGTGCTTAGCTATCCCACGAGGTTATATCAAATATTGATGGTATATTTTCTAATCAATAGCCTATATAAGCTTCATTATAATTGTAATTATTATTTGATTAGCATGAATGATTTGAAGGATGAGCTTGGGCGTTAAAGAGGCATCAAGAGTGGGTTTAATGATGATAACCACATCATTATTTATAAACATTTATGTATCAATTTGCATTATCCCTGGGTGCTAGGGTTTACCCTATGCAATATTTCCCCTAATATTATGAAGAATTTAACTATGGGTGGTGACAAAGTTTGAACCAAACCCTTATCTTGTGTATAATCTAAGGCTAACACCATGCTATGGAGTATTTTCTATGAGGGAGGTATCACTCTACTCCTAGAATGCATCAATGGCTTTGGTGAAAAGCTATATGTTTAGTTTTTTATAGCTTGGGATGAGGATTGTAAAGTTTGGGTTAGTATAATTCATTTTGAATTAAGCAAAGATACCATAGCTAAGGCCATGAGTCTGAGATGTGAAGGGAAAATGCTGAAGAAACAAACTAAATTCTAGGAACCTGAAGGCATGAAGTGACTTTTTAGAGAGGGTCAATCACTAGTCTAACTATAGGGTGAATTTAACAAGGAGAGCCTCATCAACTCATGGGACAAGGTTTGATTTGTTATTATGAAATATATTACCTTGGATGGTAGGTTCAAGTGTTTCTACCACTATCATTTTGATTTATTAAACCATTTTCTTCATAAGGTGCTTGTTAATTTCTTATTTTATCTCTTGTCATCTTTAGAGTCTTTTTTGAAAATTACTAAGAATGCATTTGAAAGTAACCCTAATACTATAGCTAACCTAATTCACCAAGGCCTTATTTTCCATCTTTACCATTTTCCACCTATCACTCTATCCACCTAAGCACATTAAAGCCATTTTGGTAGATGAGGCTAATGATAATGAGTCAGATGATAACATCCCTTTGAGTGTTAAGTATGGTAGCCCTGGTAGTAGTAAGACCACTAGCCTTGTTGTGAAAGATTCCTTGGGCCTTGTTATTACTTTTCATAACCTTAAGGATCCAGTCAAGAAGAAAGGCTCTAAGTCCCCTTTTATTTCCTAGAAGATTAACCCTTTTCTATAGGGCCCCTTTCTTTCAACACCCATGGGTGGTAAAATTGGGTCCCTAGGCCAATTAAAAAAAGTGATGGATAAGGTTTTATGTGATTTTAAAAATATCCATTCCCACTTAGGTGATAAAAAGAGAAAAGGAAATACTGGTGTGGACTCTACACTTAGGAAGTTGGGCAAGAAAAAATTCAAAAAGTCTTCTGGTGTTGAGAAATAGGCAAAGTCATCTATAGAAAAGGGGCACTCTAAGCTATAGAAGCAAGGGGATGATGATATTGAGAAGGAAAAGGATAAATATATCCATGGGAGTACTACAAGGAAATCAAGCATTCAGAGGTCAAGTAGATTGGTTGATGGAAAAATCCTAGTGTTGAAGATTGTAGACTATTCTTTGGCCTCAGATCCAAAGAATGAGGTGGAGATCATGGAGGTTAAATTGACTCTTAATTAATCAGGGGAATAGGATGGTACCAAATATTTTGAGGAGTTAAATAAATCCTCTTTTATGACTTTGATAAGGAGGACATTGAGTCCTTAGAATCCCTTGGGAAAGAAGATGTTAATGAAAATATTTGTGATAATTGCATTTAGCTCAAGGAATTAGAAGATGTAAATAGTGGGATGTTCTCTTTGGAGAATAAAATGAAGGTACTTGCTACCATGTGCTCTAAAGTGATTCACTAGGATGCTACTTCACTAGATGTCCTACAAGATTCTTAGGATGAGAAGGTGGACAAGGATGGCAAGGCCGCTAGTAAGGATGAACTCTTAAGTTTCCTCAAATATGATTGGAAGGGTCTACTTAATTAGTTCTATGTTATTATACTATTTTTGGTTTTGGTTCTTTTAATGATTTTATGTTAGTCTATTGTTTTTTTATTTTTCATGGCTGTTGGCTTATTTTGCTACCCTTGGGGCATTTTGTAATAAGTATTTACACCCTTTTTTTAGCCTATCTATATAAAAAATAAGTGGTGTGTGTGTGATTTATTTTAACATAAAAATTTTTTTCCATCTCAAAATATCTTTGACAAATAGAAATTTGTGGATGTTTTTCCAAAAATTTAGAGTACAATTGTGTTTTAGTCATATATAATAAATGTTTTGGATGTGGTTCATGATTACGAGAACCAACTCTTATTTTTACAACATCTCTTACATTGGGTGAAACTCTTGTATTGTCTTTCTAAAATTGAGCAAGTAACTCTTTGAGAGTATTGGCTATAGCCTTGTCCTTTCTTCAAAGTCTACTAGAGAATGCCCAGAGCTTATTGGTATTAGGTTGATTAAGTCTTTTAAAATTTAAAAGTTATTTCATTAATGTTTTTCTATTTATATCAAGTGTTTGGATTATTTTTGAAATCAATCATTTTTTCCCTATTTCAAAAATTATTTCACAAGTTGTCATTATACATTAGGCAACATTACAATCTTTGTTACATGATCTTGGGCTTACAGTATGATATGCATCATGTTAATTTTCAATAATTTCATCATTTTAATTATCTATGTTATATGTTCTTAGTCATAATGTGTATATTATAGGTCTCATCTTAATCAATTTTATCAGTGAAAAAAATAATTGACATTTGTGACTATCATACTCCAAATTTTGAAAGAAAGTATCCCAAATTTGTTGAGCCAGTCTTCTTGAATGGCGATCAATCATTTTTTTATGCATTGGTTTTAAGATATTTTCATTGACTTAAATTAAGTACTTGTATTTTCTACGTATAATTCTTGGAGGTGTTGGTAATGGTGGAATTTGTTGAGAGGGTGTTTCAAAACCATTATTACTTTCATTGTTTAGAGGTGGGATGACATTTTATTCATTATTAATTTTTTCATTAAATGTTTCTATGAAATTTTATTGATGGTTAATTTCATCATTATTGTTTCCATAAAATTTTCTTCATTAATGGGTGTTGAATGATCATACATAGACTCATCATCAACAAAATCAAAAACTTGGAACTTTGAATGTGAACATCCAACATTGACTAATTCATTATTTTCAATTTCATTATTATTCATTTCATTATGGTAAATTTCATTATTATTCACTTCATTTTGGTCAATTTAAACATTATTAAATTTATTATAGTTAATTTCATCATTATTTAATTCATTATCATCAATTTACTCATTATCTATGGCATTTGGTTCATCAGGATTAGGGTTTATACCTTGTTCACCATGAAGTTTTTGCATTTGTAGCTTGTGTTTCTCTCTCAAATATTCTAATTCCTCTAGTTTTTGGTTCTTAAACAACTTCCTCTTCCTCTTTAAACATGATCCAAAACCAATTATAAGGGATAATTGACATCTTTTTAAAAGTGGGGTCAAGTACACATATCTTGTAGAAGTATGCAGAGACTATTTGTGGGGATAGAAGTCTCAATTTGGGTTACAAATAATTATTGGTAAGTGAGATTAATCTAAAATAATAATAACATGATCACATTATGTGTTTTATAAGATTCTTGCCCATCCAACCCATTGTGAAACTTATATCAACAATAACACGATCACATTATTATCAATATAAGCTTTGGGGTTGTTAATTGGTAATGAGAACCGAGTGTTGCCTATGTTAAGAATAACATGATCATATTATTAAATATTGTGATTATGTTATGCTTAATATAGATAAGGTATTATGGATTAGGGATTAAGGAATTAGTGCATATGGTTTATGGATTAGGGATTAAAATTTATGTTTTAGGGATTAGGGATTATAATTTATGTTTTAGGGTTTAGGGATTAGGGCATGTAGGGTTTGGGGTTAAGGGTGTATATAAGGTATAATCACTATATACCATGTGTGAACCTAATTTTTACTACAAAGGATATTAATTATGAATAAATCCATTGGTAAATAGGGAAAGTTTTTGGTTTACAATTTAGGGTATAGTGTTTAGGGCCTAGGTTTAGGGTACACAGGGACAACAACTAGATTGGTAAATTCCAAAGGATTTATGCATAAGTTTAAAAAGTACATTTTATGACATCTCATGATAAAATAAGTTATATCATAAGTCATGTATGTTTGTGGCATGTAGTGGGCATTAGGGCATCAAGCTTACAATTTATGTTTAAGGATTAGGGATTAGGGAATAGGGTTTATGTTTAAGGACCTATATATTAATTTGTCTAATCATTCTATGCCTAGTACCAAAGATGTTAATTATGACTAAATAAATTGGTAAATAGGGAAATATTATGGTTTATGATTTAGGGTATAATTTTTAGGGTATCATGCAGATTGAGTTAATTAGTCAAATGGGGCAATCAGTCATGTGATTTAGGCTAAATTGGGCCCTGTAAACTTAATTATTAGTCTAAAAATGATGTTAATTTTAGCTAAAATGATTGGTTCAAGGTTTAAAGAGTTTATATTTATGGTTTAGAGTTTAGGGATTAGGAAATTTAAGGATTATGGCTTAGGGTATAGGTCTTAGGGTATATTTATATATATTCATGTAGGCAATTGGGGCAAATTTAGGAGCCTTGAACCTATATCTATGAGTAAAGAATGTGAATTTGGGACCAATTATCCCCCACATCATCACATATTAAGCCTATGAAGTTAATTATGGTAATGAGTGATGCAATTTTAACCAATTTTATCCTTATGAACCTAATTCTTGCTATATATATAAAGGATGTTAATTAGGGCTAAATTTATTGGTTCAGGGTTTATAATCTATAATTTAAAGGGTTTGGGGTTTAGGGATCATAGCTTAGGGTTTAATGTAAATGGTACATGGTTTCTAGGGTTAAAGTCAAATGGTATATGGTAACTTAGGGTTTAAGATATCAGATATAGGGTCTAATCACTAAGGTAATTGAAGAACATTTAAGCTGCTTGTGACACCTATTTATGACTTGATTACTTTCATGTTTACATTTATGATAAAAATAGGGTCAATTATACCATGTACATGTTTCCTACATGTTGTACCATCAATTGAGCCATAAATTTGGTTTACGTGCTCAATTTTACCTAGATCACATAGGGAGTTGCACAAATTGATTAATTAGGTCAATTCATGATAGAAGATTGATATTTTAATTTTGCCCCAAATCATATCTTACTATTGAATGGGTTTAAATTGGCCTCAAATGCCTCCTTGATTAAAATAATCAAATAGATCCTCCTCTTTGGTTAATTAGGTTATAGGGGCTAGATATAGCCCTAATTTACTTCAAATGCACAACTAAATTATTACTCCAAAGGCTTTAACCATAGGTTTAAAAAGTGCATTTTATGACATCTCATGATAAAATCAGTTATATCATAAGGCATGTATGTTTTTATCATGTAGTTAACATTAGGGCATAGGGAGTTCTTACAATTTATGTTTTAGGGATTAAGGATTAAGGCATAGTGTTTAGGTTTAAAGAACTATATATATTAATGTCCAATCACTAGATATGCCATGTGTTTAACCCTGATTCTTACTACAAATGATGTTAATTGGGACTAAATTAAAGTTGGTAAATATGGAAAGTTTACGGTTTACACAATTTAGGGTATAATGTTTAGGGTTTGTGGTTTACAACTTCTAGGTTTTAATGTATATACATGGTTTAGGGTATACAAGTTCAATCACAAAGATAATTGAGGACAATTTGAATCACTTGGACCCATTTATGACTATAGAATGTGTTTTTGGGTTATCATTATACCATGTATGTCATCATGCAGATTGAGTGAATTAGTCAAATGGGGCAATCATTCATGTGATTTAGGCCAAATTGATCCTTGTGAACTTAATTCTTAGTCTAAATATCTTAATTTGGGATAAAATGATTGATTCAAGGTTTAAAGAGTTTATATTTATGGTTTAGAGTTTAGGGATTAGGAACTTTAGGGATTAAGGTAAGGTTTTAGGGTATATAAGGTATAATCATGATGGTGATTAGGGAAAATTTAACCTCCTTGAATGTAGATCTATGAGTAAAGAATGTGAATTTAGGATCAATTATCCCCCACATCATCATAGATTGAGCCTGTGAAGTCAATTATGGTAATGACTGATGTAATTTTAACCAAGTTCATCCTTGTGAACCTAATTCTTACTAGATATAAAGGATGTTAATTGGGGATAAATTGATCATTGGGGCCTACTAAGCCTTAAGGTAAGGAATTTCATCCATATGATATCAATTAGGGATCCAAGTGCTCACCATATTAATTTTTGTTTTTCAATTTTTGTATTTAGTTTAATTTGATACATAATTGGGGCCAAACAAGCTCCATCCAAGGAAATATTTCCATCTAATGTCAATTTGGGATCTATTGGCTTGATTGCATACCATATTGGGATCAATGGAATAATAAATTTATTTATAGGTTAATACATATCCAATTATCATTAAATGCTATCAATTCTTGATAAGAACATTGGTCATCCCAAATAATAATCTTAATCAACCAATATTTGATCTTAAGACTATTAGGCATAATGGATCCTATTCAAGTTTCAGGGTGTTGAGAATATGTAATGCAACTGCATTATTAATGTGATTACATTATTAAATACTATGATCATGTTAATAACATAGTTAATAATGTGACCATGTTATTAACGTGATTACGATATTTGAATTTGAATTCAATTCCCATACATTTTAGCTTGGGAATGGCTTAGAGTCTCGATCCAAAGGCTTGGACTATTAATGTATAGCTGAGTAATCAAAGGTATGAAAATAAAAAACAAATTTCAACTTTGATTTCCAAATACACTAAGAATTTCAATGTGAAAATTCAAAAACTTGATATCGTCATGACAAGCACACTCTCCTCTTTCCAAAAATATAATTTTTATAATTTTTGGACTAATTTAAGGTTTAAAATTATGTTTATTTCTAGCTATACCTTTTTTAGGCCATTACATGCCAAAAATAATACATGACTATACATGTTCATGTAATTTTTATTTATTTGATCCAAGTTATAAATAAATTATATGATGACCAAGTAGGCCTAATTCTAGACACATTAAAAAAAAATGATTTTCATTTTTTTGAGGTAGTTAGGCATGTTGCACAGATGGCTATCCACTTTTTGTTATTTTTTAGGATCTATTTACTTGGAAAATTCATAAAAAAAATTATTCATTGAAAAAATACAAAAAATATAGGTGACATGCTATAAAATTTTATCTTAATTTTCCCCTAAGGGTTTCAAATATTATTAAATGCTACTCAAAAAATGGTATGCATCATGGCCATTTATCTACTATATTTTTTGAAAAAAATAGAGTTCCTCTTTAAATTTTAGAAGTTTGACCTAGTTATACTTAACCATTTTAATTTTTTTTTAAATATTTTGGAAACTAGACTCTAAATGCTACATTTCATGTTTTTACACCATCTTCAAATTTGGATTGTATATATCTCAAATTATCTATAAAAGTTCAGATTTATAAAATTTTAGAAAAATCATGTCCACGGGTAGGCCACTTTTTGTCCCCCAACTTTATACACTTACCCTAATGATGATGGTTGTTGCTCTAAATAGTACTCTATCTAGTTTATGCATCCTTTTTATTGCTATTGAAATGTGAAATGATTGTAATGTTATAATTTTAATTTAGTTATGTTCAGTAATGTTTTTGATAATATAAGGTGGCTAAACAAGGGGTTGAACCCATACAAAAATTAGAAAAGCCACAGAGGCAACCAACACAAAAAGTGCCTCAAAATAGAAACATCACAGTTTGTAATCCCAACAAAAATAGCAAAAATAGCAACTAAAAACTATGATAGTTATAATAGAGTAATAGAGTATCATCAAAATAGAAGCAAAAACTAAGGAGGTAGATTATCTCTTTTCTTAAACATGGATTTAATAAGATCATCTAAATTCATAGAGTTCTCCTCATTGTCAGCAGTAACAACAACAACCAAGTCCTACAGCATAGAAATGTTAAGGAAAATAGAATTCTAGAGCACAGTAGAAAGGTTCTGTTCTAGTTTCTGAATGTGACCCCTCAGGACTAAAATTTTAGATCCCAAGCCAGCATCAGTTTCTATTTCATTATCAGCTTCTTCCATAAACATCTTTTCCACTTTGCCAACATTTTCTACAGAATCAACAACATCCTCAGCAGTAGCCTCTAATTCTTTAGTCTCCTGCTTACCCTCAACATCCATAGAGAGTTCTTAAACATCAATGTCCTTGGCCTCATCACCCTGAGTGGATTCATCAGAGGTGCTCTCAGAGTAGTCAATAAGCTTAGCCTTGGGAGCAGGTTTGCCAACAATTCACCTTGACCGCCTAACTCTTGAGGAAAAACCCTCTTTAATAGCCTTAACAGATGAATGAGACTTGATACCTTGACCCACGGGGGTTATGTTCAGTAATGTTTATGCATGCTTCTAGTTTTCATTGTTAATTGAGTCCCTATAATAAATGATGGTGTCATCATAAACTTGTAGAGAGAATGAGTATAGATCCTACACCAAATATTCCCATTCTTGTTAGAAATGTATATTTAGCATGAGTAGGTTGAGTCAAATGGATTTTTGACCTTTCAAGCACCTATATGACATTAGGATTAGTCCATGAAAGGCTTACACCTATGGATCTACTTAAATCCTTCTTTGAATTGATCAAGTCCCATAATTGACATCTTATGACATGTCATAACTAACCGAATGTGGGACTTGGTTACTTTTTAGATACACTTTGGGTGAGTGCATATGGCCTATGCCTTATGTGGATTGATGTAAATGCAACTGAGTCTTAAAATTTTGAGTGCAAAGGGAATATACCATGCTTGCACCTAGTTGTAATAAGCTAAGAACTGACTACGACAAGTTTATGCACACTTTTCTACAACAGTGTGTATAAAGTTTGATTGATCTATAGATCGATATTATTTATTATTCTTAAAAACTTTGGCCAAAGTAAATTTTAGTGAGTTATTATCAATTCATGAGTATGATTTACATGTTTGTGTGATATTTTGCAATAGGACAAGGTTTTCTATGATACACCGCATGTTTAGTTTTAGAAATCATATAACACACATGTACTAACTTGTCTCTTTGGATTCCTGCACCATCACCATCTTCTCATCCATGAAGGGAGGACCATTACATAATGGGATTAGTGTGGGGGATCATTGGTCTATGGTTAGTTTGGAAAATCACTTGGATTATGCTCTCCCTCCTCATAGCAGTACTACTTTTAAGATAACACTTGAGATTGCAAAAGATAATGAAGAGTCTGGAGAACTCATGCTCTTGGGAACCATGTATATTATTTAGGTACATTATATTATATTTTATTTACTATTAGAAATATTATATTGAATATCTGTAATTACCTATTTATCATAGATTGATAGTCGTGACTTTATATTGTACCAGTCATGGCTAGCTATTTATAATTACTTTCTATGTTTATATTATGATGATATTGATCAGCCATGTATGATGCAGTATGCTTCATATATAGTTATCACGCTTAAAGTATCTTATATTATTTATGATTAGGTTCTCATGGTGTAATCTATTTAAAGTATATGTGTTTAAATTAAAAGAAAATTGCATTATCTATGTCAAACCCTGTAGGTTGTTACACTTTTGAAAGTAGTGAATGCCAATGTCATATAATGGTGGTGTAAGAAGTATGGATAAAGTATTTTTATCTTCCTTAGGATGGATAAACTAATCTCTCTAAGTGGTGGGATCATGGACCTAATTAGAGGGATAAAAACTACCATCATTCAAGGCTTTTATATTACCTATTTTATCACTTGGAAGAATTCAAGAGTAGTAAATTTTAATTCCTTCTTTGAGGGAGAGATAATTTCATAATCATAGTCATAAAAGTAATCAATATCATCCATGATAAAATATGAGGTAAATAAATATTAGGAAAAATAGGTAATAAACATCCTATAGGGTATACTTGGGAAAAATGGCATTCAAAGATTAGTTTTGCCAAAATTTTAACCCTAAAATGATCTAGGTGATATTATTTTTAGCCCTAAATTTGATTAAAGGGGTATATATAAATGAAATGGCACAAGGGTGATAATAATATTTATACTAGGCTAATTAGATGTTAAACTCAGATATAAGAATACACTTAGTTTATTATGTTGAGTATAGTGTAAATATGGAAATTACAACAATGCTAGATATAGAAATGATAAAGAAGTAATGTAATTATCTTGTTATAATGTAAATACATTTATAGATGTGGAACAGGTAGGAAACATGCTAGAATATAGTTCTAGAATAGTCATCATATTCTGGATCTGGTGATTTTGGAACCTTAGACACTAATGCCAGCCTAGGATGGTTGCATCAATGCTAATTTTTGGGTTTGATGCAAGTGTCCTATATGGAATAATTATTGGAAATAGATGTGACCACCTAAATGATTCTAGGTTTTGATTCATCATCATTCTAGTGTATTCATATATAGGTCATGGACTGTCACTCCTTATGAAATGACAAAACCCTAGTTTTCCATCTTCATAATGATCTTGGAGAAAAATGGGTTAATGGGCATACTATGTCAAGATGACCCTAAGATCCTACTATCAGTGGCAATTCCTACATGGAAAATACTCTAGAATAAGGCTTCAGACTCATGTAGTTGTCTCATACATGTTGGCTTGTGTGAATCATACAATATAGTGACCTAATTTGTAACTTGGAAAATTTGGATCTTAAGCTGATCCTTTAGTTCCTTAAACCTATACATCTACTGTACCTATGACTGATATGGAAATAGGGAAGCTTTATTCAATTAAATGATTGATAAAGTGATTTTGATAAGTTTTCTTTGTCTTTTTGGTCTTTTTCTAGGTGAGGAATGAATGAGGGTTGATCTTATATTTATATCAATCCCTTTAGAGTAATAATTTACATAAAATCACTTATGCCAACCATTAGGATACATTTCATTTATAAATTCGATGACTTTAGCGAACTAGACACTTATATTGGGTCATGACACTAATGTTGATGCTAGTGTCTAGGGAGCAAAAAAGTAGGTATAGGTTCAAAACTTGTAGAGATGTAAGATATGTACATTTTCAGCATTATGAGTAAGATAAAAGGCCTAGGTCATCAACATAAGACTGTTTGAACTAAGAGATATAGTCCAAGGGGCACAATATAGAGTAGATGTGAGACTTGCATAAGTGGTAAAGGTCTATAACTAAGAGGAGTAACTAAGGTTTGAGTTTACCAAGTGTACATGAATGAGGTGTTATATATTCATAAATAGTGTCTATATGTCTAAGGCTTACATCAGTTGATGATAAGGTTGCATATGTCCATAATCTCGAGCATACTAGAGTTAGTTACACCTTTGCCTCTCCATTAAATATATTTATACCTAAAAATATTTTATCTCAAGTATGGTTTCAAAAATGGAATATATCTATAGTCAATGGTTCAACAAATTTACACAAGGTTAATAATAATCCAAGTGAATTTATAAGAGGTATTAATTGAAATAAGTTTATCACTTTTCCTCCAATGCATCCTATAAATAATTAAAAATGCTATTGTGCTTATCATAGAATTAATGGACATCATATATATAATTTTTGGGAATTAAAATAACATATTCAACATCAAGACATGTTGCGATAAGCCGATCACCAACCAACCATGATATAAATAAGTTTAATCAAGTTTCCCAATGAAGGAAATTTATATTTATTGATTTGGGACCTTATATGAACATCCCATTAATTGGATCCTTATCTATCATAAACATTTTTTCAAAACACATTAAAAATTAAAAATCTAGGACCTATGCATGGCATGTATTACTTATTCACATAATTTTTTTTATGTTTTACCATATATAGTATATTATATATCTAGATTTATATGCACATGCATTTCATAGTATGCATGAGTGATATGCAAGTCATATAGGTTTCCTATAACTTGGGCACACATATAAAATAATTTATTACACCCATAATCCACTTTCCTACATTTTAAACATGTTCTTAGTGGGGGGATCTAGTTGTTTTACACATGTTTTATCATTCTATTAATTTTTACATTGATCATAATACACTAATTTACATTGGTTATACATGAGTTTATCTGAATCATACTATTTAAAGATCCATTTCATTAGATAACATATTTTTCTATATGTGATGATGATATATAATGATTATGTAAATTAGTATTTATTATTCTATGCATGATTGATGATGTTGCTTATTCTTGTTTGAATTTGATTTTTAGGCAATAAATTATCCATTATGTGTCTGACATTAGATTATCCATTGGGTGTGTGATATTATATTATTAATTATGTGAAACATTAAATTATCATATGGGTGTGACATTAGATTTTCCATTGAATGTAGCCCTAAGCTTGTGTGACTTTAGTGATATTGCATGTGTTTTTAAATATGTATCAAGGCCATGACTTCTTGTATGACTCTAATTATTATGTGTGGATTAAATTTATGATTCATAAATAGTAATTATCCCCCTTATAATAAATATTTTTTTATTCAAAATGGATTTAAAAAAAAATATAATAAATCATTTTCTAAAATTTAATTAAAAGGAATTGACTTTTAAATCTAAATGTGAATTGTCTGAACAATTTTGAATGAGTGTTTTGAAAACTCATACAAATATATTGATTATTTAAACCATTCCATTCATATTTTTATCCCTTCAAATATCTCTTAATCAATTTTCCATAATTTATTTCCAAATATCAATGAATAATTTAAAACTGATGAAATACTAGAAAACTGAAAAAATAGAGACAAGAGATTGTTTACGAGGTTTACTGATTGGATATGTCCTTGAGTTCATTTAAACCTTTTTATTATATATAATATGTAAATATATAATTTAAAACTTACATCCCTATATGGTTTAATAAAACTTATAGCTCTGTAGAATATGAAGAACTTTTTTGTAACACGAAAAAGTTCTCTTCAACCAAATGAATATCTAAAATTACATATAGCTCTCATGAATGGGCTAACTAATTCTCTCAACAAGAGGAAAATAATACTCTCAAAGGATTTATAAAATCTCTTTGTCCTTAAAAATCTCTATAATTTATACACATTGAGAAAGTTTCAAGAATATACAAAATAAAATGTAGTTAATTCACTAAATTAAATAACCTGTGTTCTTCAAGAAAAATAGACCTTCATCTATATGGACCATCCATACTTTAAAATCCTGGTACTATTCCTTCTCTATAAAAAATAAGCAACCTATTTCCTTCTTTGTTGGCTTCCCACTCGTTGTAAGCTGCTCCAGAATAATAAAAATCCTTAATATATAAAAATTGACATATGGCTCCAATTTGGCTAACAATTTATTTTGCCTCAAAGTATGGTTAAACTCTGTAATAGGCATTGGATGCGAATTTAATTAAAGGAAGAAATCCAATATTAATAGGGAGGTTCTAATTCCATGCTTTATTTAATAAATCACTTATCAAAATAAAAACCAATGTATATCATCCATTTAACTCGCCCATGTCCATCACAGTGTAAGTGGAAGACCCACGTGGAGAAAAAGATGGGTAAGGATGCATGTTAAGATTTTAACACCAAAGTAAAGATATGAGGATAATTAAATTTTTAACTATAGTTTTAAAAACATATCCCATAGAATTCACCCCTATCCAAAGTGAAATGGATGTTCCATGTGGGGAAAGGTAAAGTGTATGATATAAAGTTTATTGAAATGGGACACAAGATTAAAATATCCAATGGTGATTTAAAAATGATGAATAAATATAACATTAAGTTTGGATTTGAAATGGAAGATATTAAATTAAATTTGGATTTAATTTGAAAACATATCCCATGGTTATTAATAACCATAATAAAATAGGATATTAGTAATATTTTGAAAATGGAGGAATTACGGTGGGAATAATTGGATATGTGGAAGGAATAAATAAAAAGATATATCGGAATATTTCAGTGGCATTAATAGAATTATATGGAAAATTTGGTAACATTGGATGTTGAATGGTTACAGGGTAATGTGAGTAAATGGCCAATTTGGTCCCACATCTGCAACACAACACCCATTAACAACATAATAAAATAATTCTAATATAAAAAATAATTGTATAAACTCTTTATATTTTTTCCATGTGTCAATTTTTTTATTAAAACACTTATTTTTTCCACATTTTTATAAACCATAAAAAATATTCTAGATCAAACCTCCCCAAAAAGAGGCTTTTGGTCTCCAAAAGTCCAAATAATCCAACTGACCTAGAAAATATCTGTGAGTTCTCTTCTTGCCATTGACAATCTTCCTACACTGATTCCAAATATACATGAGCCAAAAATAACATATGAAGGGGTTATGAAGTCAATATATTATAATGATACAAAAAAACTTCATTTAAAAAAAATATTAGTGAAATAAGATGTTATAAAAACTTCCCTATAAAAAGTCAACTATCCAACTGAAATTGTAACCTGATTATGGAGAGTAAAACAAACTCTTTACACATTATACCAAAATGAATTATTACCCAAAATAGTCACAACATCTGGTAGATTCTATCAACCCCTACACCACATGAAGGCTAAGGTGTTCTCCTTGTTATATCCAATATATCAAATAAGGGAAATTAAATGCTACATATTAAATGGTGTCATAGATCACCTGTATACAAAAATAACCTATAATACTTGTCAATAAATCAAACATATATATATACGTGCATTTATAAACATTGCCCAAGATATAATGGGACTTATACGTATAAGTATAAAAATGTGAAATTACTTTGTTCATCCTAAGCTTACTGATGTATAATATACACAAATAAGAACCTCTTTACAAACTCACAAACTCTATAAGTAATTGTAAGTCATATCACAAACATGAGGAGAAAACTAAGAATTTTAAACCTATCTCAAAGTTTCCTCACTGTTGACTGCTCCCCAATTCATACCTCCACATCTCATTCAAATGAGTTAGTTTTCCTGAAAAGTCTATAACAATGGAAATCTGAAATATGAGATAATATTAACATTCTTCCACAACACCAGGATTATCAAAATTCCTTCTTAAATTCAAGTAGTTAGGAATTTCCATGAATAGTGTTTTGAAGTGAATAAAATCATACTAATTATCACCATAGTCATGCTTTGTCAAAACTATTCAAGTTAACCATGATATCAATAAGGGTTGCTCCCTCTTCATGATTTCCAAAAATTGAATAGAAAATGGTTTCATCTTATAACTCTATCTTAATAAGAGTTAGATGATCCATTTTTTTAAAATAAAATAAAAAGGATTTAAAAAAAATTCCAAACAAAGGCATATTTTACCCCCAAAGCAACCTTACACAAAGGATTCAACCAAAAATTATGAAAACATAGTTACATTTGAAAATAATTTATACCTCTAAATAAACTGTAAAGTGCACCTACTAAGTACTAGTTGGCATACTAATAGTGTCTTAAACAACTTCTTTTTTGCTTCTTGCAACTCTCAGCAAAATTGTGAACCATAAACCAACTTATGAACCAATTAAAAACTCAATCCATAAAGTGCAAAAACTTGTTCAATATCCTATATAATGCCTTATTTACCATTTCCATATCTTACCATGGAACTGGTATTTTCACTTGTTCCTATAATCAAGGATATAAGCATCCATAATATGATTAGTTATCCATAAATAAAGGCTACACAACTAGTTATCAAAGACCAAAATATTGTGTCATTACCAATATGAAATCATATCACTATCATACCTTAATCTACCCTTTATGTAATAACGATATAAGATTGAAACTAATTCCTCTTGGATGTGTATCTCTTAAAAGGCCTTGCATTTTATCTAAATGCATCCCAAAAAAGAAAGGTTGATCCTTTCACAACACCATCTCACACCTCAAGTGATAATGTGTTGTTCATCATCTATGTTGATCCTACAGGGCTAGTGGTTTTAGAACCTTGGCTGTTAGAAGATTGTATTCTTCTAGTGATTTGGAACACCTTCAAATTTTACTTTGTACTAGCCTCCCTGTATGGTCAATCAAATAGAAAAACACAAAGCAAGAATCTGATATCTAAAAACTCCAAAAACAAAGTATGTCAATCAAGTGAAGCAAGTCCTATATCAACCTACACTGATACCAAAATTTGATCCATAAATAGTAATTATCCCATGCTAATAAATACTATTTTATTCAAAATGGATTTAACAAAAAATATATAATAAGTCATTTTCCAAAATTTAATTAAAAGGAAGTGAATTTTAAATCTAAATGTGAATTGTCTGAACAATTCTGAATATGAGTGTTTTAAAAACTCTTACAACTCTATTACTCAATTAAACCATTCAATTTGTATTTGTATCCCTTAAAATATCTCTTAATCAATTTCCCATAATTAATTTCTAAATATTAGTGAATAATTTAAAACTGATAAAATACTATAAAACTAAAAAAATAGAGACAAAAGATTATTTATGGGGTTCATCAATTGGCTACATCCCTGAGTTCATTTGAACCATTCCATTATAAACAAGATGTAAATACATAAATTAAAACTTACATCCCTATATGGTTTAATAAAACTTATATCTCTGTAGAATATGAAGAACTCATCTGTAGTATGAAAATGTTCTTCTCTTCAACCAAATGAATATATATAATTGTTTATAGCTCTTCTGAATGGGCTAATTAATTCTCTCAACAAGAGGAAAAATATAATATCAAAGGATTTATAAAATATCCATGGCTTTACAAATATGTATAATTTATATAGGCTAAGAAAGACTTGGGAATAGATAAAATAAAACACGGTCAATTCACTAAATTAAATAACCTATGTTCTTCAAAAAAAATAAACCTTCATCTGTGTGGACCATCCATGCTTGAAAATCATGGTGCAATTATTTTTGTATAAAAATAATCAACTTGTGTCCTTCTCTATAGGCTTCTTTCTCTCTGTAAGTTGCTCTAGAATAATAAAAATCCTTAATATATAAAAATTGACATATAGCCAATGTTGGCTAACAATTATATTCTACCCTGATGTATGGTTAAACTCTGTAATAGGAATTACATGAAAATTTAATTAAATGAAGAAATCCC
Organism: Torreya grandis; assembly: GCA_037957365.1. Lineage (NCBI taxonomy): Eukaryota > Viridiplantae > Streptophyta > Pinopsida > Cupressales > Taxaceae > Torreya > Torreya grandis. Next base: position 1,080,179 of record JARHVA010002418.1, read on the forward strand.
ATATGAATAGGGAGGTTCCAATGCCATACTATATTTCATAAATCACTTATCAAAAACAAAAACCAATGCATATCATCCATTTAACTTGCCCATGTCCATCAAAGTGCAAGTGGAAGACTCATGTGGAGAAAAAGGTAGGTAGGGATGCATGTTACGAGTTTAGTGCCAAATTAAAGATATGAGGATAATTAAATTTGGAACATTGGTTTTAAAAACATATCCTATGTATTTTTCCCCCATCCAAAGTAAAATGGATGTTCCACGTGGGGAAAGGTAAAGTATATGGTATAAAGTTTATTAAAATGGGACACAAGATTAAAATATCCAATGATGATTTGAAAACCATGAATAAATATAATATTAAGTTGGGATTTGAAATTGAGGATATTAAATTAAATTTGGATTTAATTTGAAAACATATCCCATGGTTATTAATAACCACAATAAAATAGGATATTAGTAATATTTTGAAACTAGAGGAATTATAGTGAGAATAATTGGATATATGGAAGGAATACATAAAAAGAAATATTATAATATCTCAGTGGCATTAATATAATTATATGGAAAAGTTGGTAACATTGTATGTTGAATGGTTATGTGGTAATGTGGGAAAATGGCCAGTTTGGTCCCACATATTCAACACAACACCCATTAGCAACAGAAAAAAATAATTCTAATATAAAAAGTAATTGTATCAACTCTTTATATTTTTTCCATGTGTCAATTTTTTTATTATGAAACTTGTCCTTTCCACATTTTTCCATACCATAAAAATCCTCGATATCAATCTGGAATTGTTTGCTAAGATTGTTGAGATTTTTGAGCTTGTTAGTGCTGTGAGTTATATCATACACTCTTTTTATTATTTGAAGTGCCATGATACATATTATGGACTTTTCCATATAGTTTTTACTCAATTTATAGATGTTAATTTCTATGTTGATTATTCACTACATTTATTATTGATATATCTATATTGACATGACACTTGCATGCTTAGGATACATGTCTTATACATACTTAAATGACTTATTATTATGATGATGACATATTATCCACATGTTATTATATTTTTTTACACTATTTACATATTCTATACAAAAAATAATGCATTTAACTACTATTTTTTTAGATAAGTAATTCACAGGTTTCATTCCTCACCTCCAAAGGGGACATACATAATGTCTTGTCTAAGAGATTTAGCCTTCATAGGTATTAAAAAAAAAAAAAATTTCGGAACATATTTTAAAATGATACAAGTTTAGGTAGCTATTACATGTTTTTATTCATATTAGGGGCATATGATTTTAATATCTCACAAACTTCCTACGATTATGAGATATTTTTAAATATTTCATGAAATTATTAAACATATTATAGATTGAATTTGCACAGACTATTATATTAGGGACATATGTGTCATATATGTTCACATTTATTTTCACATTTCATGATTTATCGACATAGGTTACATGACTCAAGTTACTCATATTATCAGATGGAATGTAAACTCATGTCATTATCTAATCAATATTACATATATCTATTTTAGAAACAAATTATAATCATGTATTACACATGAATCTCTAAAGCATTACTTAGATTGAATCATATATCTATTTATAATGAATGACGTAAAAACTTTACATAGACTCTCAAATATTACTTAGATATTTATTATATTTGTTGGAATCCTTAGTGGATTTTGCTTACTCAGTTTATTAGAGTTGTGTGGGGATAAAACTATGTGTAGTATAAATTCTAGACACTTATCCATTATAACTAAGGGTTGAGGTATATTCAGTTGAACACATGTTATTACACAAACATTTCTTAGGCATATCCATGGGGAATTATTAACCCATTTCCATTGATTTTCATAAGATAAGATTGATTCACATATACATAGGCATATTCATTCATTTTTATAGTTATTTTTCACACGTTCAATTTTGTTACTTATTTATTTTTACATAATAAGTAAAAACTAATTTATATATGTTTCATTATAGGTTTTCATGGAGTGAGGCACAACACATAATGTATGATTGATCACACCCATCATGATTATCCTTAAGTACCACCTTTTTATCCTTTTATTATATCAATTTAATTTACTAGATTAAAAGGGGAAAATGTAGACATTCAAATTTAGTATTAGGCACCTTGTAATTTAACCAAAACTTGGCCTAATTGACTTATACTAACATACATAACTCTCATTTTCTATTCATCTAGCCATTGTCTCTTATACAAGCACAATCCTTCCAAATTTACAAAAGTGTGAAATAAAAATTTCATAATATTTGATCAAAATAACATTATATCATTTTAAAAATGTATCCTATCCTCAAGTCATTGTTCATTTTTTTCTAAACATGTTTATTCCTCTAAGATAGGTCTACTACTACATACTCATAAACTAAGGTTAGACTTGTCAATATACCCTTAAGCTCATAGTTTATAAAATTATAAGCATCCATAAGGACCAGTATGTATTTTTCATAAGTTAGTTAAAAGGAAATAATCCAAATAGTCAACCATATAACCACATCTAGCCAAAGCATTTATCTACCTAGCAACTATTGGTGGTATAGATTGTACCCTAGTTAAGAAAGGGGATTGTAAAAGTCCTCTAACTCAAACTTAGTCTAACATGGGATTGACCCAAGGCTGTGGGTCACCTAAACTTGGGTCAAAACTATAGAGAAGGTTAGCTTCTTTTTGGATCTGTCACCTAAACTATACCTAAGCTAACTCTTGATTGGAAAAGGGAGAGAGATTGACAATGATTCATAAAATCATACAAAAGTGAGGTGATTCACCAAATTTTTGATCCTCACACTTGCATAAGACACACTATAAAATACTTCCAAGATTTCTAGACATCACTTCATTTTTATCTTTGATAAGTTTTTACATAAGTGTTTCATAAAAAAACATTGACTAGATATTAACCTAGCATCGGAGGGAAGTTATCCACTTCCACACTGACCAACATGATATGTATGCACTTAGAGTGACTTGTGAGAACTACCAAACAAATTATCCAGAGGAAAGGAACATAAAGATTCACTTAACCACATCAATAAACTCATGAAACACACTTTAACTCAATTTTAACAATGAAGGAATTCAATTTTTATTGCATCATAAAGGTGTTACAATATAAATCTCAACAAAGTCTATTCATGCTAAAGAGAGGGATTCATTTTCAGGCTTAGAAGCCTATATATATAGTAGAATGGGATGAAAGAGATGGGGATCATGCATAGAAGGATGGAGAAGGGAACATAATGACCTAGATTTCCCATCATTCTAATGTTGATACCATTAGAAAAGATCATAATGTCTAAGACTACTTATGGAAAGTGGCAAAAAAAAAACTGTATCAGTCCCTTTCAACCCATTTTTGGTTTGTATTGATACTCTTTACAATTATAATGGTGAAATCAAGTCATTTTCAAGCTGAGTTCTAGCATAAAATCTATTATAACATCTAGATCAATATTTTGTAATCTCTTTCTAGTGTTAATGTAGTTACAACAACTCAAATGATCCATTTCAATCTTGGTGGCATTGATTGATCCTTACTAGTTCATTTTTGGCATGCAAGAATGGAGAAAAGGGTCATAATCATGCATTTAGCTGAGATATTTACTCTAGTTTGACCTGGATTTTGACCTTTAGTCTTGATCATTGATCTTGATCTACTCAATGATCATATGCCATTGATCTTTGTTCTATTTATTTATCAAATTTTAATATTGACCATTGATTAGTTTGTTTATGCATCATCATATTTTCTTTGTTAGCTTATATACACACCATTGATCTCTCTCTATATGAATGAACTTGAGACATAGATATTCTAGTAATTTAACATGCTCATGATACTTAGTAGCTTCCCATTTATCTTTGAGATCTACTAACTTATTGACCCATCACTTGTCATTGGATCTACCTTACTTGTCATTGGATCTACCTTATCATATTTCATGCACACTATCGATATATTTGGGCCCATTGGTCTTATCAATCAATATACACTGTTAGATCTCTATTCAAGTACTTGAGATCTTGACACTTGTCATCAATGAAATTGTGATAAATATTTGACTTAATACTCACCATTGATCTAGAATCTACAATCAAATATGCACCATTAGATTTTTAGGATCCACTGACACTGTCCTCACCCACTCACCATTAGATATTTGGTACGATCAAATACCAATAATTGATTTTCTTTCATTTTAAAACAAACAACTACTTCAAAGGGATTAAATTTGATGTCTATGCACTTGAAATTTATTTTTGCATTCTTTTCATTGACATCCACATGCCCATCACACTTTGAACCCAAAATAGTTATTTGACATGGATTTATTTTGATGCTTGCACAAATGTCTTACTTTATTGGATCAACTTTTAAGGCTTGTATCTCGAGATAGATAACTCATCGAGACATGAAATTTGTAGAGGGTCTTCTTGGCATGAAATGCATCATGTCTATATAATTCTTTGGCTTTGAGAGGTCTACCAAGTGCATCTATCAAAATGTGAAACCGGATCACTCTATTCATTTTTATATGATGTCGTAGTGATGGTCTAGTCTTTTAAATATTTTACAAGTCATTTGATCATTCATCTAAATAAGAAATATGATTATCTATTCAATCCAAGAAAAATCTTGGTATGTGGGCCAAAATTAGCCAACATCTTTGGTGACTCAACTAAGAAGTATGCCTGTTATGCTTGAGAACTCATACTATTTACATGACTCTTGAACTCATGAACAAACATAATTTTGGTTCATGATTGCAAGAAACCTATTTGACTGAAATAAGACAATAATCCCACCAAGGCAAAGAAGGAAACATAGAAAATAAAAAAACTAACCTAACAAAGAAATTATGCAAAGAAATAACTTATTTGGGATAAAACATAATAAAAATAATCTAACTAACCATGATAAATCATGATCCACTTGGATCAAAAGGGGAATTCATGAAATCACTCATTCTAAAGGATGGTATAATTTTCAAAGCGGGATGCTTATTGAAAATGACCTTTGATGAGTCACTCTTCTTGCCCACTAACTCTCTTAGCCTATTCCCAAGTGAGTTATCAACAAAAAACCAATTACCAATAAAGACAAACTCATCTTACACTTTAGGATCCTTTTCATACTACTTATCATCTACAACCTTGTCAAGTTATGCCTTATATATGCATTGATATAGAGTGAATTCATCCTTATTTATATCTACTAAAAGTTTATCTAGCTCTTTAAGGAGATTTGAATAGTCAACCCAATCTGTATCATGATCTTAAATGAGTGACTCTTGATCAAATTTCTCATAAACATACTCTTCAATGGGAAACATATCCCTATAAATCTCCCCAATATCTTATAGAGATTCAATGTAAAACTGTCAATCATCCTTTTGTTACTCATTCTGATCAACCTAAGTAGGATCATTTTGAAAGGTATCTTGATCCTTATCAATCGGAGATGTCTCAAATTCATTCATGAATTTAGCTTGTACTAATTTCTTTTGGAGTTTTTCCACATCAAGACCATCCTTCTCAGGTAGACTTGAGAATTATTCTTTAAGATTAGCTACAACCTCAATATCAACCCATTCCTCAAGTGAAGTATCAATGAGAAACTCTTTTTCACACACACACTTGAGACATTTTATTCACACCCTTTAAAAACTTGAACCATAAATTCAATCTCTTTCTCATACCTTCATAGAATAGGCTCTTACTAAAGAATATAGATGGTGGGAGGGTGATGAGATTCATTTTCTTGAGAGGGGGTATGAAGCATGGAAGTTGATCATGATTATATTTTGGGATCTTGAGGGCAATGGAATTATCTAGGGAGTCTTGAAGAGGAGGGAAAGAGAAACTCTTAAAGACCTCTAGATTCTGTTCCTTCCACTTAGCCATCACCTCATCAAAGTTTGAAACCCTTTTATCCTCATAGATAGCTTGAGTTTAATGGATGAGCAAGGAATAAATATAACTATAATAAATCTTAGTATCTTAAATAGATTTTTGAATAGGCATATGATTTTGATCTTGAATCCAACTAGGTATCTCCCTTGGATCAAATTAAGTATGGTTAAGCACTTCATGAGAATGAAGAACACAAGAATACTAGTAGGGAATATAAGAGAGTTCTTGAGATAACTAGTTAAACAACTCATTCTACCTCGCCCAAGCCTTTATCTTCTCCAATATAAGATTTCACAACCCATTTATCTCCTCTAGATCATTGGATAAATTTATAAATATCCCATTCACTTCCTCATACTAATAATTTGAACAAAATTTTCTTACATATGCTAGTATTTTGATCTCTATTTCATCCATTCTCTCTTGGAGACAAGGATAATAATATGAAACATCATATCCATATGTGGAAGGTGAAATATGGTCTTGAGATTGATATGGTTCACAAGGGGGATAAGGGTTATACTCTTGACAATAAGGATTATAAAAAACTTGATAAGGCTCAACATAGCTTAGATAAAACTCCTAGTAAGGCTGATTAGGCTCATGAGAAGACTAGTATAATCCATCATAGGGATTATAAGGAAGTATATCATAATTTTCCCTATGTAAAATCATGAAAATAACATCAATATAGTGCATTGAAAATAGACTTACTTGAAAATTGAGTCTAGATTATTAGAAGTAATTGTTTGATCTTTGAGACATCAAATACTTCATGAAAAACACTATTGCAGTTATAATTTCACAAAGAATAGCTCGAATGGGTCTCATCGAGCATACCAAAATTATTGGTGGTCTAGATTGCACCCTATATGAGTAAGGGGATTGTTCAGGTCCTCTTACTCAAACCTAATACATTATGAGACTAACCCTAGGCTGTGGGTCACCTAAACTTGGGTTAGATCTCTAGAATTTTTACTGAAGCTAGCTCCTCTAATGCATCACTTGGATCATTTACACTAAAACTTACTAATTATTGGGGTGAAAAGGGGGGAGAAAGATACTAAAAGGGAAACACTAAGATAATGTTGGTGATGTACCTAAATTGATTATTCATCCACTCTATTTGAAATTCTTAAAAACACTAATGAGACAAGCAAAAGATTGGACCTACCACTCTAAATGTCTGTTATGCATCAATATTTCATGCAAAGGTTCATTAATTGACCAAAACCTAAGGGAAGTGATGGAGATGCCTAATTAAAGGGTCTATCTAATCAATGTATCCACATGCTAGCTTCTATAAAATGACATTAACCACTAAACATGACCTACATAACAAGATAACTAGTAGCTAGGTGAGATCAAGACTAGACAAGGGAGAGATTTCTACCACATATGCAAATAAAATTGACATGAACACACTATACCAAAAAAATAAAATCTAAAGCAATATTATATTCATATCAAGAAGTTACAAAGCTCAATCTTGGTAGAGTCTAGTCATGCCCAAGAGAGGGATTCATTTTAAGGCTTAGAAGCCTATATATATAGTAGAATGAAATGAAAAAGATAGGGATCATACATAAAATGAAGGAGAATGGGTCATTATTATCAAGATTTATGATCATTTAACATTCATTTAGTTAGAATGGATGATCATGTTTAGATAACTTTTATAAAATGGCCATACCAACTGTATTAGTCCCTTTACATCTATTTCTAGTCTACACTAGTGGTCCTTATGGTTGTAATGATAAAATCAAGTCATTTTAAAGCTAAATTATGGTGTCCAAGCCATTTACAATAGCTAAATCAATATTTTATAATCTCCTTTTTATGTTGATGCCATTATAATAGATCAATCAATCTATTTTGATTTTGGTGGCATTGATTATTCCTCACTAGTTCCTTATTGGTTTATCTTTGGCATGTAAGAATGGAGGAAAGGGGTTGTGATCATATTAATGGCTTTATCAATGAACCAGTTGAAATCAATGTGTCTACCTCTATGTCATCCCTTTGTAATATTGGATCTGAATTGACCTCGACTAAGTTGGATTCTATTTTTAATATTGAACCTTGATATTGGTCTAAGTCTTTGAGATTATGACATTTGTCAGTTTTGTGTTGATCCTCAAGATCCTGTTATTAGTCTATATGCTTCATGCACTCTATTTATCTTTCCTAGTATAAATGAATGTGAGCCATAGATATTTCTAATATTTACCATGGTTTTGACACTTGGTAGTAGCTTATTCATCCTTGAGATCCTTTAACTCTTTGAATCTTTCTCATAGTTGATTTTCTTGGTATGATTAAATACACACCATTAGATATGCTTGGGCCCAATGGCTTGTCAGTCATCACATACCATTGATCCATCTAATAGGTACCCAATATATTACACTTAGAAGAAGCTCATTCATGCTGAACTTTTAACTCAATGCTCACTATTAATATTTGATGGATGATAAAATGATCATAATTGATCTTTGGGACCCACTGACACTACATATTACCCACTCACTACTCGATCCTTTAGTATGAATGAATACCAACTATTGATCTTGATTATTTGAATTCCAATGGATATTTTATGAGAATTTATTTTGATGTCCACATATCCATCATTTAAATCTATGTGACTATCATTGACATCCACATGACTATCATTAATGTTCATGTACCCATCATACTTTGAACCCCAATGGTTAATTACCAAGTCTTGAACTTAATGCTCATGTGACCATCTTCATCTACTTGTTCTAATTTGAAGGCTTATATCTTGATATAGAGAAATCATTGAGACATGAAGTTTATAAAAAGTGATCTTAGCATGAAGGGCATCATGTCCATGCATTTATTTTGGCCTAAAAGGATTTTACATAAAATTATAAAATGCACAAATGAGCTAACTAGTCTATTTTTACATGATGTTTTGTGATGGTCTAGTTTTTCAAAGCTTTATTTTACCATATTTTGATCATTTATGGGTCAAGAACTCTACTCAACTTCTCTATCTAGGAAAAAACTTGTTATGTGGGGCAAAATTGGCCAACATCTTTGGTGACTCAGCTGGGTAGCATACCTACTATGCTTGAAACCTCAGACCATTTACATGACTCTTGAACTCATGAACAAGAAAAGTTTTGGTTCATGAATAAAATAAACCTATTTGAATAAAATAAGAAAACAATCCCACCAAGGCAAGGAAGGAAACACAGAAAATAAGGAAACTAACCTAACAAAGCAATTGTCCAAACAAATCAATTATTTGGGATAAAACATAAATAAACTAATCTAACTAACCATGAAAAAACATGATCCACCTAAATAAAAAGGGAAATTCATGAACTCACTCATTCCAAAGGATGGTACAAGTTGTAAAGTAGGATGCTTATTGAACATGACCTTTGATAAGGCACTCTTCTTACATACTAACTCTCTTAGCATCTTCTCAAGTGAGTTATCAACAACAAACTAGTAGCCAACAAAGATAAACTCATCTTGCTCTTCTAGAACCTTTTCATACTTCAAATAATTTTACACATTGAAATTAACTTTCATAAAGCTTCCAAATCTAAATTCCCTCAAAGGAGATATCTTTGATCTAAGTTTGAATACCATTTGTAAGGTCAAGTCATAAGTTGTCAAGTGTTGAAATCCATAAATAATATTTTATAAGAAATTAGTATTATATAACATTTCACACACTTAATTAGGTTGGATCACTACATGTGGTTTGATTCCTTCCTTGGAGTATTGGATATGTAGGTAGCACTTAGTCATAGTGGGGTGGCTAAGGCTGGCTCAACCCTTACCTTTCACCCTTTATCCTAGATTAAAGTTGATCTAAAGTGCACAAGTAGGGTTTAAAGAAAATATAAGGCTAAAAAAGGCATTAATGAGGATTGAATACATTTTATATATGCAATAAGTCATATTAGACACAAGTGAAACAACAAAAATTATCATAGATTTAGAACAATCATCTATGATAGTTCATAACTTAGTAGATAACACTATGGTTGTGGGCTTATCCAATAAGAGTGTACTTATCTACAATCCACAAAAATACTATGTTTCTAGATAAAAACATTCATAAGCTCATTTCAAATTATTTTTTATGAGTGTTCCTCACTACAAACCTTCACAAACTTGAAATAATCTATGTACATAATTCTCCTAATCTTTCCAAAAATAACAAGTTACTATATTTAACTTGTTTTAATCAAATTTGTATGAGTATTGTATATCTTGAGTAATATAATTTATTTAGTAGTTTTATTATATTTTGGGTCACATTAATCTTAAATTCATCAAAAAATTTAGTGAATCTATTCCTTATTCTAAAAATTATGAAACCCTATGTGTTTAACCCATAGGGTTTCATCCTCTTTATCAAGGTTTTGAATTTTTTCCTTAGAGTTTTGCTTTCAAGTCTCATTTATGATTTCCCCTTGTCTTAAGTGTGAAAATTTGTATTTTTCCTCTTCTTCCATAGGGTTTCATGTTTACAATACTTTTTGGGCTTCTTGTATTAGGATTATTCCTTATATAATTAATATTTAAATCAAAACAACTTTGTTTTTCAAACACTCCAAGGTTTTTGATAATCACATTGAATGGATAAAAAATCTAATTTTCCACCCAAACTATGTAGAGATATTTTGGAATTTGGAATTTAATATTTTTAATAAATTTGATGTAAAGGGTGAAGTTGTATTTATTTTCAAAATAATTTCTAGGTTTCATCAGGTTATTGATTTTTATTAAAAAACTTGTTTTTTCTAAAAATGCCTCTTGATTTTCCTCAAGTGGTTGGTTCTTTATTTTTTACATTATTTTATGGGTTTAATAGATATTCATAGTGTATATTTTTTTAATTCAATCTATGATTATAATAAGTGTTGCTTTCCATTAATATGCTAAATATTTAACAATTATGTAATTCCCTTGATAAAATGTTCATGTAATAATAAGGCTAAAATCCATAATGAACCTTATTTGGCCTTCCTCAATTCATATTGTTGTAATATTCCATTCATTTTAACTATTATTACCACTAGGTGAAAAAGGTCATGTATGACTCCTTTTGTCTCAGCTACCATTCCACTCCCACTATTTGCCCTATGCTAATATTGGGTCATTTTATCCATGCTATTGCAACTTAAAGAGGTAAGATAAACCATCATATAAAAAAATACAGTGATATACAAAATTTATAGAAATAACATATTGATAAAAATGGAAACTAGGGTTAGGATTAGAGAGATGTCCTTATAAACTAATTTATTCAAACCATGTTATTCATTTGTTGACTAAAACTATTTTAAATTACTTATAAAAAACTATAAACGTAGTGTTTATTCAAAATAATGCCTTGTTGTATTATGAGATAAGTACATAGTATCTAGATAGGGTTATAGTGCACCATTGTTTGTTAGTGTGAATTTATCTATGTAGATAGTGTGTTAGATATAAAATTCTATATTAGTTTAGCTCTATCTGAATATTATTTGATTTTATGCAAAGCTTATTTGGATGGTCAAATCATTTGCAAAAACAAAACCCTACCCTACACAAGGACACAATCAAGATCAAATGCCTAGGGGAAAAAGTGGGGAACATGGAAATAATTGATCTATCCTCAAAAAACCCCTTATTAACTAAGTTTTTCCTACATAGTTTAAGTGGACCTTAGGCCGATGTAGATATCCCTTTAGGGAAGATTGTATATATATATATATAAATAATTTAATTAGAATGCTTCAAAAATATGTTTTAACCTTTAAGAAAATAATGTTAACCTGGCCAATGATTATATTACTATTTAATAATTACAATAACACTTTTATAAATAGATAAATGCTTTTAAAATTGATTTTGTATGAGATTTATAGATAAAGTAGTAGAGGGTTTCAAGTGAGACACTTTATGTGATTTTATAGGATATTATTTGAATTGTTTTTGATAACTAACCTATTATCATGTGCTGGAAAAATATTAGGAACCATATATTTTTGAAAAACTAACCGTTATATCACTATAGATAAGTACGCACTAGTGGACAATGCATAATATATCCTTATCTACCTAGTTCACACTTATCTAGAATGGAAAAATGATTCTAAAACTAGAATGACATTGAAGTATATGTTGATTAGGGATGAATATGAATAAATTAGGGAAGTTTTGAAGATGCTCTAAAAAATTTCAAGATGTCAATGGATTGCATATAGATAAATGGTTATCATAATGGTGAGTTGGCCAAGCAAGGTAAATATTTTAAAGACCAACACTGTCAAGAATTTATCAAGTATTTTTTTAGTATCTATAGTTTGACTTTTATATTTGATTTTAGATTTCCCCTTATTTACGTATGTAAAAACTTAACATACTTAGAATATAAGAAACTAATCATATGAATGATCATTATTTTTATGTGAATATATAAAACAATAATATTTTTGAGGATAAATAGATGTGAACTTAAACAATATCTTGAGATGAATCTACATATGATTGACATATTTGTGCATGTAACTAGAGATGAAATGAAAAAGTTTGATAAAGAAACTTAACTTGAGGAAATACATGATGAAATTTTTAATTATACCAATCCACATTTTAAAGGCATATTTATTACAATAGGTGTTCAAAATACTATTCCTACTACATCCATTCATGTGTCTACACCTATGGCTACACAAGTGATGCCTACACCTAGTATACCTTTTATGGTAGAAACATAATTTATTCCTTAGATATCTATGTTTATCCATATGTAATATAATTTTATGATTAATAGGATTAAAAAAATGTGATACAACATGTTTATAATTTATTTAATAATATTACCAATAGTCACTTGTACAATAACTGTTAGATATTCAAGCCAAGGTTTCTCAAATAGAACAAAATTATTATAGAACAAGTCGATAATAAAAAATATCAAGCATGATTACATAACCCTTTGATCCAAAATATTTATAATTATGATTTGAATATAGGATTCATTGAACTCAGTTTACATGATTTGATGTTAAAGGTGATCCATAAGAACATATTTAAGCCTTCCATGCAACATGATTATACATGCATTTAATGATAAGTTACTAATGAAGATTTTTCCTAGGAGTCTTAAAGACTAAGCCTTGATATAATTTTACAAGCTTTATATTAAATCATTACATGCTTACATTCCTTTAGCTAGTCAATTCTTAACTCACTTCTCTATTAACATTAGTAAAAAGCATCTAATTCTCAAATTACAAAACTTAAGCAAGGACCTAATGAGCCCATTAGTGGTTATGTGCTTCAATATAAGACTAGGTTTCAAAAATTAAAAATATTATGGTGGGAAAAAAATTTCAAGACATATTCAAGAAAATCCTACTTTAGGTCATCCACGAGTCTATTATGTTCAAATAATTCCAATATTTTGATGACATGTTGTATATGACTAAAGATCATGAGGTTAAGCTCATCACCATGAACATGTTAAATAATGAGAATAACACTCCCACATATTATAATTATGAGTTTAAAATCAATCCACATTTTAAAATCAATGCTAATGATACTAAGAAGGAGGTTAAGATAATAGTCAATGTAGTTTGACAATTATCTAATAGTCTTGTCCTTTTGGCTCTGTAACAAAGGTGATCTACATTATTATTAGAAAATCCTCATAAGGTGTTAATTTTTTTACTTAAGTGAAATATAAAATCACTTCCTCTACCAATGGAGGTTGATATGACAGTTAAAACCAAAGGGGTTCGATATTAATGAATATTGTGATTGACATAGATGCATAAGACATTTAAATGATGGATGCTTTAGTATGTATTTTAGTTTAATACATAAGATATAAGACTTAACTAAGAATAATACTATTGAGCTTAGTAATGTTAGCACACTAATAATTATTTAGTTTCACAACCTAATGCAAAACTTAAGATATTTATGAATCCAATTTTGAAACATGTGGCATAATCAACCAAGACTAATCTTGAGGTACATATGACTTAAAATGCACATCCTCCTTCGAGTTCATATACCTTTGGAACTAAGGAGGCTCATCTTATAAATGGTATTATTGGTACACTTGCAGGTATAAAATTAAAATGAAATATAATTACATTCAATGATAATTAAATAATCAAGAATGATAATTCTACCAATGTACCTTTGTCCATACATCATTTCATTGAATCACATCATATACTTAGTGTTATGGTGGATAATGAGTCAAGTTAAAAAATTTTAATTATGAAATTACTTATTAGTCTTAGGTATACACATACAAACTTGATTTATACAATAAATACAATAAAAGAGTTTGATTAGAAATGAAAAAACTCTCTTGAGGGCATTATTTTACCATTTGTGGTAGGGCCTATAACTACTACTACTTGGTTATTAGTTTTTTACAAAACATTGGTGGATTTGACATGATATTAAGATGACCATGGGTACATAAGATACATGCAATCCCATTTTTGGTATATTGATACTTTTTATATCCATAACAATAAAGTGGTTATATTTTTGATTGTTTCATATGAGTACCCCATCCAATTTGAGACATTTCCTTGAGTTCTTCCATAATAGCCTATTGTAAAACCTACATAAGTTTAAATTATGAGATAAAATCATAAGTGGGTAAATTCATTTGATAAATAATTCTCCAATGTACATTAAAACAATTATCAATTCAAGTGCTTCAGATGATACCTAGTTCATCACATCCTACGATAGTTTCACAATGAAATTTTAATCTTATTCAAAAAGAAAATTAATGCATTATTTTCACATACAATGAATCCCATAAGTTAATATGGCTACTAGATATACACAACACATACATGATCATATTGAATATGATGATAATACTAGATGTTTTATAGGTCACAAACATTTTTCCATTTCAGATAATGATACATATGTTACTCCTCGATGTGTGACATTAAAACTAATTGATCCACGAACTACACTTGATCATTCAATTGATGGTATAATAGGTTAGTTGGGACATAACTAAAATAAAAAATATAAAAAATTAGAAATTTAAAAATATAAAAAATTATAATTTTTAAAAAATACAACAGTAGGTCCTATGCATGGCATGTTTTGATAGTACACATAATTGATTGATGTTATTGTCATAGATATGATGAACTACATATCCATTTTATACACATGATTTCCACAATGTAAATGAGTGGGATGTAGGAAATACAAGTTACATATGATACATGGACATGTATAAGTGTGATGTTACTTACACCTACATGAAATCTTTTTATGTCGTAGGCATGCCTATACTGGGGGCATATTTTTACATTACTATGTTTAATATTTATATATTGATTTATTGATCATAGAAACTTATTAGAAATGGATTGATATTGATTATAATTTATAGAGTGATAATTTCTATGGATATTATGCTTTGTTATATTATATGATGACATTGATTAATTATGTAGACTAACATTTCTTGCTACATGAATTATTGATGTTGATGATTGTGATAATAATTGATCATTGATGTGTGCTACACTAATTATTCTATAGGTACATGGATTGTGTCTTATTTCATCATATGTTAGTTATATAAGAGGATCCTCTAGTCTAAGCCATAGCTATATCATGTCCATGTTTGGTCAGAGTTTATTAGAGTAGGTTATTTACCTTAATTCATCTTCACCTAGGTACTTTATTATTCCCACCCACTTTTGTGTGGATATTTTCTTTATATCATTTTAGATATTGTGAAATATTAAATATTTATCTCTTAGTTATTATTGAGATAATTTATAGTTGTATCTGGCCTTTATGGATAATTATTTTTTGATCTCTAACTCAATCTCTTAGTTATGATTGTTTTTCCTTGATTATATATGCAAGGCTTATTCATTGTAGTTGAAATAGAAGTTCTAGAGATGTAATATATAATATAGTTACTCTTTGCAATCAATCTATAAGTCTATTATTTCATATTCTTGTTGTTATGAATGTGATGTTATGCTAACACCTAAGATATTATGGCTTGGAATGCTTTATTTTTCATTCCTTTCATGGTATTAGAGCCTTTAGGTGTTGTATTCATCCATTTGTGAGTTTGATACAAGGTTATTTTTTTAATTTCATATATCCAAGTTTGACAGGAAGATATTTGTGTTTTTTATTACAAGCATATTTTTTGGAGCTTTATGGACCAAATATGAGTTCTACATTGCATTTAGGTTGTCTAAGAAAGCCATATATGTCATTTACAAGTGAGATTTACATTTTTTCATTAAAAAACATGTCTTTTATTCTACAAAATGCTCTATAACTATATAAGATCATGTCAAATATTTTATGGATTTTGTGCATCTTGATTTTATATTTCCAAATCATTTTAAATTTTTGAATTTAAATAATAAATTAAAAAGTTATCACAGTTTTACTAACTGTTACTGAAAATAAAAACAATATAGTAGGAGATGGTTTCTTAAGATTTTTTATTGTTTTTCAATAAAAACAATATATTATGGGCACATTTTTTTTCACTTTTGTTGGATTGAAGATATCTATGGTTCACTACTAGTTATAATGAGTGGTTAGAAGGATATGTTCCTTTTTTTGGTCACATTATTTTGATTTATGGTGTCATGTTTATTTATTTGACCCATTTATGATGTGAAATATGTATCAACTATATCTTTTGATCGACAATTCAAAATTGAGTGTTATTTTTTTCAAAAATGTATGTTTTTTAATACTAAATATTTTAGTGTCATTTATTTTATAAAATTCACAAAATTATAAAGTGCCAAATTTTGGGGTGCTAATTATTTTTGTTAAGAGACATTAAATTGTCAAGGGGGGAGTTTTTTTAAGAGGTATATTCTTCTTGACTTTCTAATTATTTTTTGACAATGGATTTATAATTCTTTGAACCCATCAACACTTCAAATTACAATATTTAGAATATTAAAATGAAGATACACTTGCAATTGAAAGGCTTATGGAGAGTTGTGTTTTGTGACTTTCCTCACTTTACAGATGGAGAAGGTATTGTCTATATTGAATTTATGAAATATGAGGCTCTTTGCTTGATTAGCCTCCATTTTTCAGATACTTTATAGTCCTATGTCACATGTAACACATGACCAAAATAAGTTTGGGATAGTTTTTTATCTTTATTTGGGAAGGATACTGAGTCTTATGAGTCTTTTGAACCCTTTTTTACTCCACCACCTTCTGTTCCACTTACTTATCCTCTTGTAAGTGAGGATTTATTTTTTGATGATGACACCTACATCATTTCTACTATTAATGAGGACTTATCTTTTTATGGTTATTTAATTTAGGAACCTATTACTCCTAATATATTTTTTACTCATATTCATTTCATTGATTGAGAGGACATGATTCTTGATGATATGGCCCCTCCACCATCACTTTTGGAGATCTTAGATTAGACACCATCACAAGTTCTTGAGGATGAATTTTATTGTACCATAATTATTGTTATTTCATCACATACTCCTCTTGTTGGTGAGGATATGTGTTTAGACAATGATTTTCACAAGGAACCTATTATTGTTGCACATTTTAATTTGGAGCTTGTTGTTCCTCCTACTATTTGTATCGTTACTTATTTTATGATGGATTCACTTGCTCACATGCTTAGTTTATTTGAGAGATATACTCTTATTTTTTAGTATTGTACACTTGACTGTATGGGCTACATCGATAGAGTTCTTGACAGTGACTTACAAAGTATTGTATCTAATATTAGACCTATTCTTTGGCAAGATCACCACAACATCAGTGTTTTTGTAGGTGATGTATCTTTGGGACATCATGATTACATACGATAATTAGTTTTTATTCCTATGGGGAAGATTCATTGTTTGTGTACATGGGAATATTTCACATCATATGGATATGGCTTCTTACATCGTTTCCATCTACACAAGATATATAGTAATAGTCTTTATGTGGGGTGAAGGAAGTTGTCCTTAGGGGAGTTTCCATATGAAGTCATTAATTCCTTCTTTTCTATCTTTTTTTTTGTGGGGGAGTTTTTTTCCTATGGGTTTTCTCCCTTTCTCCACTTTATGAGAGATTGATTCATGGATATATTGTACATGAGTATCTGATCAGGGCTTATTGCTTGGAATCATACTATAGTTATGTAACTTTATTTTTGTTCTTAGCTTCAATTGAGGGGGGGTGGTGTTAGGGTAAGTTATTTACCTTATCTCATGTTCACCTAGGTAATTTATTATTCCTACCCACTTATGTGTGGATATTTCATTTATATTATTTTAGTTATTATGAGATATTACATATTTATCTCTTAGATATTATGTGAATAATTTCTAATTGTATCTATCCTTTAGGGGTAATTATCTCTTGATCTCTTAGTTATTATTGATTAATTATCTTGATATCTTAGTTAGGATTGATCTTCCTTGCTTATATATGCAAGGCTTATTCATTGTATTTACAATATAAGTTTTGGAGATGTAATATATGATATAGTTGTTCTTTGAAATCAATTTATAAGTCTATTATTTCATATTATTATTATTATGAATGTGATGTTATGTTAACACCTAAGATATTATGGCTTGGAATGATTTGTTTCTCATTCCTTTCAGATTCATGTCATATCTTATATGCTTCTTGATCATGATATTATGTGTGTGAAAGTGTACATGTCACATATATGTGTGCATGGTTATAAATATGACATCTACTATGAGCTTAGTGTCATGATTGCTGTCACACATAATTATATTATATGATGATTCCATAATTTATATAATGCATCTACTAAGACTATTATCACTATGTGACTAATTCATATATCTACTAGACATTTACATTTGTATGCCCATCGGCCTAGATTATATGTCTCAAATGAGCTTCAATTATCAAATTATTTCTATGAGGACATATCTTATCATGTTTGTATATAAAGTTTACATGATTATACTTTTATATATAACACTTGATGTACATAAATATTTATTTTTATGAGTGAATTATAGGACTCATCCCTCAGATCAAAATTAGGGCATACAATGGGATTATTTTAGAGATTTAGGCCATGACAGATAGATAATTCACATTTTGAGATAGATTATGTGATAGAAATGGGTAGAATAAGTATATTGAGACATATGTGTGTAATTATACATGATTTTTAGGAAAATTTGAGGCATTTTATGATATTTTGAAGACACATTGACATTCTATATCACTTTAAGGTACAACTAGATCATATTTGGGCATGGGCTTTGTTCAAGTAAATACTATTATATGTTTGATATTGAGGATTTATGAGGAATCATGGTAATACATAAGTACTTTGGGTCTATATTCAATATTTAGTGGTTGGTCATTTTACATATGAACCATTTCAGTGTTCCATTTTTACATATGAATCCAATTCAAGGTTATAATTTTACATACAAACATGTTTCAAGGTTCCAATTTAACATATGCACTTGAATTTAGGGTTCCAAAAATGAATTACTATGGTAAACAAAGTAGTGTGGTTGAGGTTACTATATCACTCAAATTATATAAATACTTATCTAATGATGGTTTGGACTTTTACATTCCTTCACTCATAATTTTAGTGGTTGAATTTCCTTGGGGCATGATCACCCCATGATATTATCCAAATAAAATTAGAAAGTGGTAATTTGTCTCACATACCATTGGGTGTATTCATTTATTAGATTTTAATTTTCAAGTGATTCAATGAAATATATTATTTTATATTTATTATCATGAGAATAAATTGATCTATACATGTTTTTGTGCATTTTTTACAAAGAGAAAATGACACATTTGCAACATACTCATCAACACCAAGTACAATTATTACATGTACCAAATTTCTTATTTTGTCCTTTTAATATAGAAATTTCAATACTATATTAAAATGGGTGCATATGTAGAAACTTGAATTTTTTATTAGACACTTTAATAACATCAATTTTCACATTCTTTGACATAATTGGATAATGTGCATAAACTTGACTCTTGTACACACTTTCACACTATCTGTCTATCCATATATTATATTGGCCAACTCTAATTTATAGATACATATATTTTGGATTAAATTAGTATATATAATATAATCCAAGAATATTAGATAGACATTTTACATATGTTAGATCACTAATTTACATTCCCAAGGAAATACCAATAATGGTCAGATAATTACAATTAGTATAAGGGTCTACCTTTTTTGACAATGTCCAAGAGCACTCAAAGGCTATTTTTTAAATTAGTAATTCTCCATTAGTTCTACCTAAAAACATTTCATGGGTTGTTCATGGTAGGAATAAATAAATATTCATTTATAAATTCAAATCACTCTTAAGTGTTTTACTTATTTTGGATTAAATGTGTTCTAAAATAGTGTAAAACTAGAAATATTCAAATTATGTAAAATATGGAAATAATCATACAAATTTAAATTTAAAATGCTAGATTGATATCATACTTAGATATTTTGAAATTGAAAAATCACTATAGAATAGAGGTACTTAGTTTATTCTTATATTTTATCACTCATCCTGTTTGCCACTATTTATGAAAATAATTCATGTCTACACTATAATAGTTGAGATAAGGAAACAAAAGCTCAAACCCTACATAGATGTTACTGGTGAACCTTGGAACCTTTTAGCAATTGATACTATCTTGGTTATAACAATATTATCCTTATAGACTATGCAATTTTATAACACCTAAGAAACCTACACCTATGCCTATAAATGATTCTTGTGTGTGCACTCACCTTCAATATTGTGTGTTGATATCTATTTTATTTCACATTAATTTAAAACCTTAATCATATTTTTTACCACAAAACAACTTAAATAAATGGGTTATATATTTGGGTTGGACACCCCCAAATACTCCCAACTAAGTGACTGAGCATTTCCTACATTCTAATACTCCAAATAGGGCTTGAAGCACACATTGTTATCCCACCTATGTGTGTGTGTGTTGACCATTGTGATCAATCTAAAATGTAATGCAATGTTTGGATTATGACAATTGTCAAAATGTAACTTTGACCTATGTGTGTATTCAAATTTGAATCTTGGACTACACTTTTTAGAGATATTTAGATAGATATGCCTTTGTGATATTGTCTCAACAGAGTGTTAATTGATTTATTTAGTTTGTTATAACTTGCCAAGATTAGTAAAACTTAATATTAATTTGTATTTATAATAAACTTTTTGATATTTTTTTCTATGACTAACCCATTAATCATGTCCAGACTGACCTAATGAAGACTTCCAAATTTGAAAAATATATTGAGTATTCTTAAACACTACCAATAGAGGTAAACACCTAAAATAAATTGTAAATGTCTAAATATTTTTGGTATTATCCTAAGAGTGAAAATCAATGATCTAAGATACAAAAATAGTCTGTGTAGGATTCTAGAAGGTTATTTTACATCCCAAGGTGATCCTGAATATGTGTATATATTCAATTAGTTTGGCCAAGGCATTAGGTGGGTATAAAAATAGGGGAAACTATATATAAGAGTAAAATGTGTATGTGAAGTTCAAATATGACAAAGTGTTTAATACCCAATTTAGGTATTTATAGATTCCCCACTTTTAGTATAGTATTTAAAATGCTAGTTTACGAGATAAAAAAAGTAATTTGGTACTTTCAAAGACAATTCTTGGTCTTCACAGGTATGCCCAAAATGTCCCATTTTCTCCATGTAAAAAATTTAAGGAAACATGTATAGATCAATGTCCTCTCAAGATAAGTAATCTAAAATAATATAGATCATTAAAATATTTAAATTTGAAATTTAAGGAATAAATACACCTGAGGTTACATGAACCAAGCTGCCACATGTTGAACTTGCTTGGAGAATTCCATGCATTGATTATTCCCTAAGGAGATGCAATCATTAAAACCATGAGTTGAGGAGTGTTAATGCCTCAACCACCATTAAACAAAAGAGTGATAAAAGTTGATAGATGTAAAAAACTCAACTATACTACCCCAAATATCATAATAATTATGTTTTAGAGCCCCAAAAATGGGATCCTATGTAAAGGTAGAACCTAAAAAATGCCAGTCTATCAAAGTGGAACCCAAAAATAGGTTTGTATGTAAAAATATCAACCATTACAGATGAGTTATAGATCCAAAGTTCTTATGTAATATCATCATTCCCCATTGATCCAAAATATATAAATAAAAAATTGTTGGCATGATAAACATTCATGCCCAAAATATGATCCAACTATACCTCAAGGTGATATAAATACCATCATTTATTTTTCATAATGTCATAGAATATCTTGTAACTATTTAATTGACCAATCTGATAAATTTGACCCATAAATCCATGTTAGAATGTAATATAAGCATGCATAATCCCCCACATATGCCTCACATATGTATCAATATATTCAATATGTATCATCTAAATCATATAATTTTATCCACACTAACTATCTATCATGGCTTGATTCTTTAAGACAAGCCCACTATACACCCCTTTTTTGATATGAGGGATGAAGCCTATGAATCACACATATCAAAATAAAAAGCTATGCCCACCATTTGTTACATAGAAAAATATAATCATGTATAGTAATTATACAAATAAGATATGTCATCATAGAAATATTTGATCGTTAAAGCACAAATAAACCTCATAATCCAAGGTAAGGGGCATATAAGTGTCAATATCTAGTATATATATCTATAGACACTATAAATTTACAATATTTTATTATGAATAAGTGTGTTTTACCCCTTACCTACATTTCTTATGCCATTTAATTTAGTTCTACTATTTACCATCTAAGTTTGTGTAAATAATCTACATAATTACCATTTTACCTAAGTAACTAGTTTACTATCCCTAAATCCTAGTTAAATCTCTACAAGCCTAATGTGGGTAAGTTATTTTAACCTTCCTAATAACCTTACCATATTTGAGCCCCATTAAAACCAATTTTAACTAAGTTTTTAACCAAGATCTTGAGCTTTTGGAACCAACAACTCAAACTTAGATACAATCACTAACATTTCTCATGATAATCGATGATCTTATTGGGATCAACATTAATTTATATCTAGGCCAACCTCAGGTTATGGATCCTATTTTTTTCATACCAAAACACTAATGAAATTCCCCTAGATCACTACAAAATAACACCATACCAATTCTAATCTACCCATACTCTAATCAAAACCAACCATATCCCTGTCAATGAGGTATTTATCTGCATCCTAAGAATCTTTTACATAGGTAAATTTGTTGTGTATTTGATTAGTTTTAAATTATTGTATTATTCCTTTCTATTATATTTTTTGTTGTAAGTATGTTTCCATATATTAGTGATCAGTTTAAGACCTTTTAAGATCTATAAAAACCCTCCTTAGGCACATTTTTGAGTCTTTTAGTACCCACTTTAAGGATCAACCATGATTCTTTATGGATCAACGTCGATTACCTAATTGATACTAAATCTGAGATAATCGACATCGATCCCTATGTTTTCACTTTAGTTTGAAACTTGAGACTAGATTAACAATCTTGAATATATCTAATTTACTATTTTTAATCCCTAAAATCACGTATTTCTATCTATAGATGACCTTTCCTAGTGTCATACATGATATGGTCTCAATTCATGACTTACCCATAATTATTCATCTTTTATTCATTGATCAAAGTGATATCTCTTTTGAGTTATGACTTTGTGCAATTATATTCACCCCAACTCTAGAAGCCATCCTCAAGAAACTAGAAGCAATCCAAGAACAAGAGGACTTAGTAATAGAATATTAGATTGAAATTAATTCAACTCAATTCAACTAAAACTTCATCTATTGAACAAACTAATACAACATTTATCGATATATTTAATTAAACTCAACTAAATATCCATAAAATAAGATCTATATTGGATATTACACTAAAAATTACCCTAACTGCTAAAGTCACTTACGTGAGACAAATACATTTTGAATATGATAGAAAAGGTAATCAAATCATTGATATAGAATTGGATGTTGAATACTATGGACCTTTACTTGCATTTCCTAGTGATGAAGTTATACTTGAGTTCTTCCATGCTAGAGAACCTCAACTTCCATGCCAACATTATAAGCTTGATAAATTTAAGCAAAAGGTTCCTTATTTAAATAATTTCATTTCTAGTGTGGATCCTAAAACACATCATGTTTCTTCTCTTCCTCTTGTTCATCATTTCCAAGATGGAAATGCTATGCTCATTAGAGAAAATACAAAAATAGAATATGGTACACCAACATGTCCTTGACCTATTACCATTTATAAAGAGCTCACCCTCGAAGATCATGATAAATTTAGTCTCTTCTTTGAAAAATATCATGAAATATTCACTTGGTCATACAAAGATATGCCAAGAATTAATCCAATCATTATTATTCATAACATCATCACTAATCCAGATACCAAACCCATTAAACAAAAGTAATGAAAATTCTCACCTAATATTTATATCTTATTTCATAAATAAATAATTAAAATTTTGGATGCTAAATTCATTAAACCTATGTACCATTCAAAATGGTTCTAAAAATTTATCCCCAATCCTAAAAAAGTCACCATGGTTATTCTTATATGCATTGAATTTCATAATCTAAATTTAGCATATCCAAAAGATAATTTTATTTTACCTTCAATAGGTGATATCATAGATTCTACCACTAGGTATGAAATGTTATCACTCATAGATGGTTTTTCATGATATAATCAAATTCACATAGCTCCCAAAAATCAAATTAAAATAAAATTTAACATAGAATGGGGCACCTATTATTATGTTAAAATGCCTTTCAACCTCAAAAATGATAGAGCCATTCATTAACATGCAATAACCCATATTTTCCATGACCTTATTCATAGAATTGTTGAAACTTATGTGGATGACCTTATTACCAAATTTAAAAGTCATAAAACTCACCTTCATGATTTAGATATCATTTTTGATTGACTCATTAAATATAAAGTTAGAATTAATCCCTTTAAATGTGTATTTGGGGTTACATCTAGTAAACTTCTAGGTTTTCTAGTTTCACTTCAGGGTGTTGATTTTGTCAAGATAAAATCAAAGCTATCATCAACATGCCTAATCCTCATTATATTCTTAGCGTATAAACATATCTTTGGAAACTTTGGGAAATTCACCATTTTGTTCTAGAAATGGCTTACCATATTTACTCCATCAATTCCATTCTTAAAAAAGGTAATGATCTAGAAAGGATGGCTTCATGTCAAAAATCATGTGATAGTTTGAAAGAAATTTGATTAATCCTCCCAATTTTTTTCCACCCTCAAATGATTATCCCCTATTTATATATTCATCATGTACACCCATATAAATTTGGGAAAAGCTTTCTAAACAATATTATACTGGTAGATAATATGTTATTTACTATATTAGTTAAGGCCTAATTGATTATGAAAAATGTTATACAAAAGTATAACATGATTGTCTCACTATTTATTTCTCAACTAAAAATATGTCATTACATGTTTTACCAAACTACTTATGTCATTATTCATTCCAATCCACTTCATCACTTGTTCTCCAAAGCTTTCTTACCTAGAGATAGAATCAACAAATGGATAGTCCTATTGATGGAATTTGATCTTCAAATTGTTACACAAAAATATGTTACAAGTCACCACAAACCAACTCATGATAGCTTCCCTACCAGATATAAACCACCTTCAACATAATCTCCTTGATGAAGAAATTATTTATATCAAAGTTATTAATCAAGAAATTTCTCTCAAATATTATTTTCACAATTTCACTATTGATCTATAAGTAAATAACCAAGAAGAAACTACCCTTACTCCTACTACCAAATCTAAAGTAGTAATTTAATAATTAATAGAAATTACAATTGACTTACATGAGGATATTTGGACAATTCACTTTGATGGTGAAAATTTTCTTCAAGGAGCCAAGGTAGGTCGTGTGTTAACTAACCCACAAGGTAAAATCACACCTTTAGCATTTTGATTAACTTTTGATGTCACCAATAATATGTTTGAATATGAAGCTATAATACTAGGCATGCAAGCCATGATTGATTTAGACATCCCATATTTACATGATTTAAGTGACTCACAACTTATATGTCGATAAGTTAGTGGCTATTATCAATGAAAAATTAATCACATATCATCAAATTACCACCACATTTGCCAAATAATTTGCCTCTTTTATAATCAAACCAATCCCATAAGATTAAAATGCTATAGTTGATTCTCTTACTTCATTAGTATCTATATTTCACCGTCACCAATTACTTCATGATCTTCAATTTCTTACTCAAATAAGGAAATTAACTTCTTATTTACAAAACAAAAATGGTTATCTAATTTTTCATATTGAGGCTATTACTATCTGATAAAGACAAGGGTAAAAAAAGATAATTAAATTCATCAGACATCAAATTTACCCTCTAAACATGGCTTATCATGAAAATACTTGAATTCATAAATAAGCATTCAAATATGTAATTTGATACAACACCACTACAATCATAATACAAAAGGAACCCTACTATGTTGTATAATTCCAGAAGAAGTTCTTGCTCTCTTGAAACAAAAACATGAGAGCATTTGTGATGGTCACTATAACGATCACACTATAGCCCACACATGCTTGAACATGGGTTACTTTTGGCCTAATCTTGAAAAATATACCATTATTTTTGTTAAAAAGTGTAATCTCTATCAACTACATAATGATCTTATCCACTCTCCTATGAATGAACTCTAAACTATGGAGTCTCCTTGGCCATTCTCTATGTGGGGATTAGATCTCATTATAAAATTACCTAGATCACAAGATGGTCATGTATTCATTATCACTATGATCAAATATTTTACTAAATGGGTGGAATCCATGCCTCTTTTTAATGTTACTAGTATTACCATTTATAAATTTATTCTAAATTAAATAATATGTCTTTTTGGAGTCTCTCATACCATCATTTCTAAATTAAATAAAGATATGAAATAACTATGTTCAAAATTCAAAATTATATAAATTGTCAACACCTTATCACCCTCAATATAATGGTCAAGCAGAAGCCACTAATAAAAGTTTGAAAAAAATCTTACAAAATACTATTAAATAATCTTAAACTAATTGGCATATCCAAATTTATCCTACACTTTGGGCTTATCACACTAGAATACACACTACTAGTGGGCAAAACACCATTTTCATTAGTTTATAGGTCTAAATCAATCTTAACTTTATAATTTGAGATCCCATCTTTGTGTATTTCTCTTCATGGTATAATTCATGATGAAGAATTATGTGAGGCCCATCTCCATGATTTATTTTTATTAGATGAGTGATGCATGGATACTTTTAAACATAATTACCAATAAAATCTTGCATTGCTAACCAACATAATAAAAAGGTCAAAATCCAAAATTTTAATGTTGGTGATCTAGTTCTCAAACAAGATTATTCTCATGATAAAGAAGGCAAGTATCCCCAAAAATGGTGGGGTCCCTACTTAGTTAAAGACATCATAGGTCCTAGTAATTATAGATTAAAAACTAACGAAGGACACATTTTCAAAGAACCCACTAATGCTCAATTTTTAAATAAATATTTTGCTTAAATATTTACTTTATTAGATACTTTCATATACTATAAATAATAAAACTTTTGTAAGTTTCATATAAAGATAACCAACTTACATCATCACATTATTCTCAATAGCCTTATTTCCTATTGTTGGTCCTTTGATTTATATTTATTTCTTTCATTTTATTCATGAGTTACATCATAAGACCGTAGATAAGACCTGGCCATCCTCATGAATATATTTTATTCCATAGATAGTGTTAATATTTCTCTTTGATCATGACTTTGTCATTTTATAAGTTTATTTCTTATTTCCCATTTCTTTTGTGAGTTGAAATATAAGACCTTGGATAGGATTAGGCCTTCCTCACAATACCATTTTAATATTTTCACCTACTTTGGTTTATCTCTTATGAGTTACAGTGTAAGACCTTGGATAGGACCAGGCTTTCCTCATAAAATCTTTAATATTTATTAAACTATCTTTAAAACATAATGTTTTTATTGAAATTGGGTTTTATTTATTTATTTATTTATTTATTTTTTTAAATTTATGGTAATACCTTCAAAATAAATTATTTAGCATGTTTCCCTATACTTACATACATTCTTATGATATAAAGTCATACTTACCTATCATTATATCCATTTCACATTAAATTTTTTTTTTGATCTAAGGTAACTTAATCATTTAATATGATTTCTCCTTTTATCCCATATTTTCATTCCACTTTGGGCACACCAAGGTTAATTTCAAGATAACATTCTTATTTAACATGTAAGTCCAAGAATCCTATACACCATGTTCTCTAAGTTCTTTTCCTTAGCTACCAAGTCTAAGTTTTATAGTGATAGTCATTTTTAAAAATCATGTTGGTTCTCCAAATCCGTATGGAGGAGGAATAGAAAAATCCATAAAAAAAGTTAAAATCCAAATCATTTAAATCAAAAAGTCAATGATAAAAAGAAATCTATCAAACTCAAAAGTCAAAATCACACCAAAAGATGTGATTATTAAGCACATATTCTATTCTAATCAAAGATCAAAATTCATAGTTGGCCTCATGATAAATATGAGGTCTATTGGGGTGAAGTATGCCAATAGACTAGGATAGGATATTTCAAAATTATCTATAGTGCTACCTAATTTCTCACATAAGTACCCAATCTTCATAGTAGATCGATGAATCTATAAGGAGTCCTAAGGAATGAGGAACATGTTGTGGGAAGGTAGGTCTATTTTACTTTTCATGAATATATCCTTCATGGGATGATATTTATACTTCATTGGATAAACCAAATTTGTGTGGCTAAGGTAAGTTATCAAGAGTCCTTAATATCGAAAGTCCTCTTGTTTTTCCAACTTAATTTGAGTGTATTAACTTTGATAAAGATTTTCCACCTTATCACCACCTATATTTCCCCCACCACCCATTTCATTTTCCCTCTTGATAGAAAATTTTGTTTCTAAATCTATTTCCCAACTTCTATATTCCCTCTTCTTCACATCTTCTTAAAAACATGCTACCAATAATTTTGTTTTAGTTATATCTATCTTACGAATAATATTTTTTGAGTAACTATGCATTACTTCTTTACATCATTACCTTATCATTTTTGGATTTAATTTTTTTCCTTTGAAATTCTTAAAATTATTTTTCAATCTTTTTGTGAATAATTTTGTTATGTTTCTCTATGTTAGTTTTTCTATTTTTGAGCAAGTTTGGATTGTTACTTCTCACTCATCAAATGTTGGTTTACCTCATGTTACTTTTCCATATTTTTTTTAGGTTTGGTTTGTTACTTATTTTAAATTGATGTTAGATTTATTATTTCATTTTCATATACCCTTGGTTTTATTTGGTTTTTTACTTTTCTTACTAAAGGTACATTTGTTTGGGTTTGTCGGTCATTTAGTAGCCTTGGATTTTTGGTTACGCAATTTACTCTCATGTTTATCCACTTTCCCTTGGTTTTTTGGTTCTAAATTATAATTTATCACCCTATCTTACTTATTGACCAAGTAATTTATTCATCTATGCAAATTTCATTTATTTTGATTTCCCTGTGATAGTTTGTTTTTTCTCTTTAGTTTTGTATCCTTAGGGTTTATCCAAAGCAATTAATGCATCATCTATGATCAATACTACAAATATTGTAGGCAACCATTATATGATAAATGTAAGTTAAGGTATGTATATGATACTTTTAAATTATTTCCTTACTATAATTTAAATTTAAGTTTTATACTTCAATTTATTATCTCAACATTATATGCTGTTATGTTCTTTCTTGAAGCACTATCCCATGTTAAAACTATATGACACGTCACAAGCTTTGAGTGGGGCATATGTATACATAGAATATTTTAAAACTATTAATTAATAATACTTTTTCTCTCGTAGGAACATTTCAAATCTCAATCTTTCTAAGTGCATGCCTTAAAGGGTGCACCAGGAAAAGAGTTGGTAGACCTTTGGTGTTTCAAAAGATTGTTAGCCCCTATAC
The DNA here is from genome assembly GCA_037957365.1 of Torreya grandis. NCBI lineage: Eukaryota > Viridiplantae > Streptophyta > Pinopsida > Cupressales > Taxaceae > Torreya > Torreya grandis. Next base: position 1,110,352 of record JARHVA010002418.1, read on the forward strand.
CACCACCTAAAAATAATAAAAGATACTCTTATCCAATTTCATAAGCATTAAAATCCATTTTATATACTCCCATAATAATTTAACCATCCAAATAGCCACTATCTAAGGAAAAACCAATTTTTACTAATTTTCCTACTATGTCAACTAGTTCGACCCAATTATGGGTTTAACGCACATTGAAAAATTCTATAGGCCTAAGATGATATAGTTTGAGACCTAAATACTCTATTTTACACCTGAAAAATTCATTTGAGATAACTTCATGAGTTAAATTACTAGGAGGGTTTAGGGTCAATCCATGGCTATAAATAGCCATTTAAATTTATTTATAAATAAAGGATCATTCAATTGCACATCATTACTAATCATAAATATAATTATATAATAAACAAGAGGCTTTATTGCTTTGGATAAGTAGCACCTATCTTATGAAGGTCTTGGATGCATAAAATTATTATAACCTAGAGCAAATCTATCCTTATGATCCTTGTAAGCCACAAATACCTATTTCCAAACACTAATGGCCAAGGGAGAGATTGAGGCATGATAGGTTCACTTAAACAAGGTAAGTATATTATTATCCCTTTATATTTCAATAAGTAGATGTTGTAGAACTAATGGATTGAATTGTATCTCTCATTCCTTATATTATTTATATGTTATATTATATAGAATTGTCTTTGAATGTTTATTATCTTCCCCATTTGTGACATAAGCTTTGATGAACTCTATATTAGATTTCATATTCATTTACTAGATTAGTTTGCATGCTTATTTAGTATATTAACTTGCTTACTATTATTACAATCATTAGACCTACCTAGGGTTATCAAAAAATGGAATTTGAATAGAGGCCTTGGAAACCTCTCCTTTGCCATTATGTGATAAAATATCCCTTAGTATAGGTTTAATGGATCCATTACTGTTCATTACCTCGATAAAAAAAATTATTGCTAAGAAGATAATTATTTGATTACCTTCTCTGAGCTTGGATATTATTGAGTAGGATAAGATCTCATTATATATCTATCTTATATCACTTATATACATTATATAATATCATGTGAAGGTTTACCCTTACCACTATACAAATCAAACTTATGCACTAAAAGCACATGAGGGAAAGGGTAGACGAGGACCTCATAACCCAATGGGTTATGTAATATATATAAATATGCAACCACATGACTATAATTTTAAAATTTTTGATATAGTTTCATGGGTTACAATTGAGAAAATTGAATTTATTGTTGTAAGCTCAATTTTCACCCTTGGAGAAAGTTCTTCAGGTTCCCTCTAATTGAGCTACACAATAGGAACAATCCTAGGTTGTGGGTCACCTATGGTGGGGCTAAACCTCCAGAGAAGGTTAGCTTCCTCTTTGATGCTCACCTAAACTAATTTTTTCATAAGGAAAAGGGTTAGAAAGAGGATAAGGGATCCTAAAAAATTTAACCAGCTGATGCAAAAAATAAAAATGGGAGACTCCCATAAGATTAAACCCACACTAGATCTGGAGAATATAGTGCTAGCTCACACAACCTCAAGATCAAACTAGTTACATAAGTATTTCATAGAAGTGGTTCAGGAAGCAATGAATGTAAATAAGGAGGAGTTATAAGAATCAATGAAGGCTCACATTAATGGTAGAAAGAACACTAATCTAGACCTATAAATCAATTTGAATACACCATATAAAAGGAGCAAGAAATAAGGACCATGGAAAAGGAATATTCTCCTTCACACAATCCCATAGTGCACAACTCACTCAACATAGATCCAAGGCAAGAGATAGGCAAAGAAAGTTTTATATTACATCAAGAGGTAGTTCTTAAAAATGCTTGATAGGATTGAGCCTAATCAATATGAGAATATTTTTTAGTATCTTAGAGAGTATCCATATATCCTAAAAAGATTAAAAAAAAAAGTCTAAAATATAAGAACCCCAACAATAGGGAAGATACTAGGATATATAGGAGAAGAGAAAGAGAGAGTGGGAGCACACCATCTCTAAAAATATTAAATGAGCTTCCAATATCTTTAATGAATATCTCCATCATACTTTGACCCAATTAAATATAATACATCTTAGATAAGATAGCCTGACTTTGCTTAGACTAGTCCTTGATCCATCTCATTAATTGAGAAATGTACTAGAAGACAAGAAATCTATTTAGGGAAATGAATCATGACCTTGCTAGAAATGAATGTTCCAACTACTTTTTTGGCCTTAATATTCCACTTGTTTCAATATGAGGACCAAATATTCATAATATTAAACTGACAAAAATATGATCAAGTCTATTATGGGTGGTTGTATGTTCCTATTATATCTCCATGGATGATTTGACCCATATTTATTCCTTGGCATGCTTTTCCTATAAATCCTAAGCATGGATTTACTATAGACTAAAATCCAATCTCCTTTATTAGTTTTTAGATAGTCAAAATATCTACATGGATGCATTTATATCTAATGAACAACTTAACAACTTGTTTTATCTATGTTAGGTACAAAATAACCTATTCTATCCCTATCAATCCCCAATGACAAAGATCAGTCTTGTAAATGCCCACTTGGTTTCACTTGGATTGTTCTCAAGCTTAGTCTCATATATTTTCCTCAACTTGGGTCTAAAATAACTTCCTTAACCTTCATTTAAAATGTCTCAACTCACCTTTTATCTCTTGGCCTCACTTAGAATGTGTCCAAGCTTGGTTTTATATATTTCTTGCTAGCTCGAGTCCATGAAACCCTTGATCCAACATATCCACCCATGTGGCATCTTTTGACCATGATTTTTCATATTTTGAATATGACCATTATCATTTTTTAGACATGTGTCATTATTTCATTCTTTTCATAGCTCTGTTATCACTTGGTTCATGTGTTTGTGCCACATGGTAACCTCTAAAGCTCCTTGACCCCTTTGACTCATCTCACACCATTAGATCCATGGTCTAAGCTAATGTAATCCCTTGAATTTGCCTTTATTTTGAACCCCAATGTTACCATATATTAAAATTGACATTTATGCACCCATTATTTGATGTCCACATGACTGCTAATGACATCCATGTGATCATCAAATTTAGTTCCCCTTTGGGTTCTTTTTAGTCCTAAACTTGATGTTCATGAGCTTGTCAAATATGTTTATAAACCCATCAAAATTCAAATGCCAATGGTTTTCTTTCTGATCTTAAATTTGATGTTTGTGCAAATGTCAAATACATCTACATGATCATCAATGACATATGCATGACTATCACTTTTTGGACTCAAATGGTTTTTTGCTAGAGCTTTATTTTAATGTTTGCATAAACGTCCCATTATGTAGGTTCAATTTGGATTGGTTATAACTTGAGATAGAAAGCTCACATGGATATGGAATTTTTAGAGGATGTTCTTGACATGAAGAACTCCATTGTGTTGTATTATTTTAGCTCACATGTCTATCTAAGGTGCATTTATAAAATGCACAAGTTATTTGGTCCATTCATTTTTTTCATGACATCCTAGTGATGGTCTGGTCTTTAAACTTGCATAATTCATCCTTTAACCATGATTTTAAGGTGCTAATGATTTTCTAAGGTTTATGCAACCTAGTTCCTAACTTGAATGCTTGAAACACATGAGGACTTACATGGTCTTTTCCACTTTGAAATATTAGACCCCTTTTCTAATCCCTCTGATCCACTACTTCATCAATCATGAAAAATATTCATATATGGGCCAAAATTGGCCAACATCTTTGGCAACTGATAGGGGTTTCATGTCTATCTATGCAATATAACCCAGACCATGTTGCCTTACCTGATCCATTGGGTATGGAGTCTTAAGTCTCTATAAATGAGCTAGTTTGAATCTTGATACAAGGTTGACCCTTTCTTGAAAAACTCGTATTTCAGAAATAAAGATAATGAAAATAAAACAAATAATAGTGCCCAAGGCACTTATTGAAATGGAAACACATAACAAAAAAAAGTTCATAGGGCACTTAGAAGAAAGCATGAAATTTATTCTAATATGTACATGGATACAATATACAAGTATTTTCCACCTAGGTCAAATGGGAAACTATTTTGTGCACCTTAGAACTGTGAAGCATACTTTAATTTTCTTGATAAATATCTTCTATAACTATGAGGAATTGGATGCTCATATCTTCTTGGGGAAGTGACTAGTTCCTCTATTGCCAATTTCAGGTGCATGAATTATAGACATGAGTTCAAGACCCAATCATACTCCTTTAAAATTTGTGGACTTTGTAGTAATAACTTTAGTTCTTCCTCATTCCTGAACTATTGATTATGAACATATAGACCAACTTGATGTGTCTCCTTTGACATATCTGTAAGGTTGACCTCTAAGGGGCATGGACCTGATCTTGTGACTCATTGAGGCTAGCTTCTAAGAGTAAAGATATATCTGAAGTTGGAGATAAAAGTTGATAATAATGTTTAAAAATTTTAAACATGTCATCTCCTAAGAGAACAATTGCCTCTTGCTTGATGATAGCACTCCTCTTATTTTATAATGGACCACATTCAAGTAAAGAAAAACCTAAATGAAAGATATCAAATAAATTAGAAGATTTGTTCTCATGAAGCTATAGTTCAATTGGAGCCTTTTAAAACTAAATTTAAAAAGCAAGAATATCAATTTATTGACCAAAAACATGAGGATACAATCCTTCTTTTGACATCTCAGATTGGTCAATCAACATTGCTTCATTTTCAATATAAAGTTGATGATTGAGCTTGCTCTCAATTTCAACTTGTTCTTCACTTTCAAGCTAGTATCCTTCATGATAAATGGTAGCTTTCATGTTATCAAGGAAATCATGGAAAACATCATCAACTTATCTAATTGGGACATTCTTCTCTTGTAAATCAAAAACTTCTTCCTTATGTACTTATTCTTTTACTTATATCTCAACCTCTACCTCAACCTTCTCTTGCACTTGTTACATCTTTACATCACCATGTAAAACCAAAGCATGTTTTTCCCTACCAAGAGGTGTCCTAATCATGATTTCTTCTTCCTAGTCACTCAAGTCACCTTCATTTCCTACTTATTTAGCTACATCTTCTTAGTTTTCCTCATAGAGGAGAGGCTCTTTCTCAAAGAGTGGTACAATAGACCCTTGAAAATATTTAATAAGTCAAGAAAGATCCAAATAAGTGACCATAGGTACTTGATTTTTCTCATGGAGCTTCTCTTCTTAGATCACCTTCACCTCCTCTATCTGTTTCTTACTTCTTGAATGTATCTCCATGAAGGAAAAGTTCTAGGCTTTTGAGGGGAAAGGAGTGGAGACTGAATGATCTCTTATTTAAACTTGACTTCAACATATTGGCTTATGATTGATTTTTATCCCTTATTTATTGATTATTATATCTAATTCCAATTCACAAACTTAGGTTTAGAAACCTCTACTTCTGTACTTATTTTTGCTATGGGTGAAAAAGGAGTTTATTGTTGTGTTGCCTTTGTAGATACTATTGAAATCTAGAGATGCTAATTTACAAACTCAAATTTCTTGGATAAATTAGCCTCAAAATCATGGACTAATTGGTTAGATATATCTCCCTATAAAAATAAAGATTGAGTCTCATGTATGATCTACTAGGAAACATGAAGATTAGTCTCCTCAAAGGATGCTTGTGTAACCTTTCGAGGCCTCTCTTGGATAAAATTCTAGGTGGGAAAGCTAGGAAAGGATTGGTTTAACTCCTAAGGGCCATGATAAACATTGGTTTAATGATCATAAGGAGAAAAGGGGAGCTCTAGGGGAACATACTGCTATAAAGGATGACCCTGGGGTTTCTCATAAACCCCCAAACTCTCTTTAATGGCTACTATTAGTCCACTAATGTCTAAAATATTAGAAATAAAATTTGAGTGACTTTGCCTTATAAAATATGAGCATACCTCTTTAGCATACTAAAAATTAGATCTCATGATTTGAATTTCATACTTGGAAATTTCCTCTCTATAGATCCTCCTAGTATCTATACTTATCATCTCTTTCTCATAACCAATCAAAGTTTTCTTAAATATTGAGATGGATTTTTAAGGTACTTCAATGGGGTGATAAAGAGGATAACAAGATCCATGAGAACTATTATAGGATCGGTAAGAGTCACCATACTATTGGTAAGGCTCTATACATGGTTGGTGATGCTCATCATAAGGTTGATAGAGATCATGGTAGGGTTTGTATGGGTGATGAAGAAGGTAAGAGCCATGACCTTGATAATAAGGAACATGAGAAACTTGATAAGGCACATCGTAGTTTTGAAAGAACTCTTGGTAAGGATGATTAGGCTAATATGGATCTTGAGGATCATATTGGAACTGATGATAAGGTGGTGAAGGATAGGGTTACTCACTGTAGTTGTCCATAACAAATTCATATGTCAAATGAGATTCAAGAACTAATTAGAAACTTCATTGATACATACCTACCCTGATCATAACTAGAATATTTAATTTGGAGTCACCATTGGTGATAATTTACTTGCTTCTACAAGTTGATCAAAGGAAAGACACACCAAGATCTTCCCATTCTTTTGGACCTTTGTCCCACTGGGCATGCCAAAAACTATTGTAGGCTCAATTTTCACCCTTGGAGAGAGTTCTTTAGGCTCCCTCTAATTAAGCTACACAATGGGAACAACCCCAAGTTATGAGTCACCTATGGTGGGGTTGAACCTCTAGAGAAGGCTAACTTCCTCTTTGATGTTCACCTAAACTAACTTTGTCATAGGGAAAAGGGTTGGAAAGAGGATAAGGGATCCTAAGAAACATAACTAGGTGATGCACCAAATAAAATTCATTAAGTATGAAACATTTCTTCCAGAAGTAAATTCTCATGAAAAGACTCAAATTCAAAAACAAACATTCAAATATGTACTTAAATACAAGACCCTTTATTACCATAATGTATAAGGAAATTTAATACATTGTGTCATGCCATAATAAGTTCCTACTCTCCTTGAACAAGCACATGGGGGAATCTATGATGGTCACTATAGTGGCCATGCTATAGCCTAAAAAAGCCTATGCATGGGTTAATTTTGGCATACTATTGAAAAATATGCCATTAATTTTGATAGAAAGTGTAACCCTTTTCAACTTCATGATGATCTCATACATTCTCCTTTGGTCAAACTCCAAAATGTGGAGTCTCCTTGACCATTCTCTGTGTGGGGATTATATCTTATTGGGAAATTACCTAGATCACAAGATGGTCATGTGTTCATTATTACTACCACTAAATATTTTATCATATGGATGGAAGCCATGTCTCTTTTTAATTTTACTAGTATTATTATTTCTAAATAGATTATTAATTAGATCATTTTTTGTTTTATTGTTCCTCATACCATCATTTTGATAATGGTGGCAACTTCAAAAATAAATACATGAAATAACTATTTTCAAAAATAAAAATTACACATAAATTTTGAACACCTTATCATCCTCAATGCAATGGCCAATCATAAGCCACTAATAAAATTATAAACAAAATCTTAAAAAATACTATTATAGAATCTCATACTATTTGGCATTTCCATCTCTATCTCACACTTTGGACTTCTCACACTAGCATAAGCACTGATACCAGGGTAACACCATTTTCATTAGTATATGGCTCTAAACTAATGTTTCCTTTAGAAGTTGAGATACCATCCTTACACATCTCTCTTCATGGTATTATTCATAACTATTAATTACGTTAAGCTCATCTCCATGGTTTATATTTCTTTGATGAGTGATGTATGGCCACTCTACAACATAATCACCAATACAAAAATCACATTTTTAAATAACATAATAAAAAATTCAAAGTCTAAAATTTTGATACTAGTGATCTAGTCCTCAAATTATATTATATACATGACAAAGAAAGTATGTATGCCAAAAAATGATGGGGTCTTTACCTTATCAAATATGTCCTTATTCTTAATATTTATAAATTAAAAACTAATGAAGGACTTATTTTTAAGGAACCTACTAATGCTAAATTTCTAAATAAATATTTTGTTTAAAATATTTACTATTTATCTATTACTTTCATATATTATACATACTAACACTTCTTACAAGTATCATACAATGGTCTCTAATATGCAACTTTACATTACTCTTAGTAGCCTTAGTTCCTGTTGTCACCAAATCTTGCACCTTAGAGGACATTATTCAAGCCTCATCTAGATTTGAGAAACATGGGAATACTTTTAGGTATGTGGGTTTACCTATAGTATAAGTATACCTCTATGTTTAAGGGCTAGCTCCCTGAATTTACCTTGAAGTGTTTATCACCTAAGCTAATTTTTTGTTTATGGGAAATGGATAGAAGTATGAATAAAATAAATATACTCTAAGTGGGTGATATACCTATACCATAAGGATTTCCAAAAGACTATCATACTTATTTCATTAAGAAACAAGACCCATAACACTAGCTTCAAAGTCCTAAGATGCTCTAACATTAGTATTTCAATATGGAGGTGATATGGATGAAGACTATCCAAGGTAAGTAAAACATAGATCAGTTGTAGACACTAAGGCTAGTTGTATACTTGAAAATAGACCTATATACTTAACAACACTTCATCTGACATGCTAGAGTGGAACAACTTGCATTGAACATAGAAGGATTGAGAGAAAGTAAGGATAGATAAATATCACTTAGATATTCACTATACATATATTCACACACTTTGACAAGATGATATGTGAACTCAAACTAGATTTCATTTATTATTCAAAGGTAAAGTACAACATCAAACCAATAGGGCTTCACCATACATGGTGTGAAATTATTTATAAGAGCCAAAAAGGCTAATACTTATAGAATGTGAGAGAGGAGAGAGGATAATGAAGTCTAAGATTCACTATAACATGTGTCAAGCTGAGATAAAGAGTTACATATATAGAGGAATTAAGTATGTGATAGACAATACAAGGTCTCTTTGGATAAATGCCTCTCTAAGGCATGAAATTCTTCAATTCTGGAATAGGACTCTGTTGAGATCAACATACCCCCATTTATAAAATAATAGGGACCCTTTTGCATACTTTGAATCTTGACACTAAAAGCTTGATATGTTCTTCACATTATTATAATTTGAATATCATCCATGCCTAATAAAATTGGCCCATTTGTTCATGGTTTTGATTTAACCTTGCCTAATATTGCTAATAGTTGGCCCTCATGTCTTAAGTTTTAGGTTTTATGGAGCTCTTATTAATAGATCATGCTAGAATGTTCATAGTTTTATCCTCATTCAAGCTTTTAATAGCCTTTGGTTTGTGATATCTCATAGTTGGATTCATGTTCTAAAACCATCCTTTAGAAAACCCTAGCTTAGACCCTTGGTTCAAATTTAAATTTGGCTAGAGCAAATTTGGGGGGAATATTTTGACTTACTTTAGACTTAAGCCTAATTTTTATATCAAGGCTTGGTCATGTTTCTTAACATGACTAAACCTTAGCCTAAAAAATTTTGTTTGGTCCTTTTATATTTTCCCCCTTTTTCATTTTAGCAAGGTCTAACATTTATGTTTGCAAGGTCCTTTATGTTCCTAACTTGGTCCTATTTTTATGTCACATGGTCTTATTTGTATATACTTAGCCTAAATTCTTAGTCTTAAGGTTCCATTCATGTTTATTAACATGAATAATACCTTAGTCTTAAAACTTTAGCCAAAGTTCCTTTATCAATCCAATCCCTAATTTAAGCATCTTGCCTCTTTTCAGGATCGATGGCTCTTGCTTCATCGTCGAGTATAATCAGATGGAGTGGAGTCCCAATGAATCCAAAGCCTTGATCCATTGAACCAATCCCATGTGATCACTAGGATCGTAACCAATGATCTACCCTTAAGTGGGACCAAAGATCAAATGACACGTGATCATCTTCAAAATTAAATGGGTCCCTTATTATTAAACATGGACTTAGCCTAAGTTTTACCCTAAGGTATCAATGTATTTTTAAATTAAAACAAAACCTTAAGATAAAACTTAAAAAAATAGCTAATCATGTGTAAGTATCTAGATTAGGATCAATGGTCTGTGTCTACTTAGCTAGAAAAGATCTAACAGAGCAAACATGGCATTGAAATGTCAAAGGCCTAAAAAAGCCCCATGAGGATGATAAGTGTCACCATCTTAGGAACCTAGATCTCTATCAATGCTTTACAAAATCTTCCTAGGGTCAAATAGATTTAAAAGCTTAGAATTAACCATATAGCACTCCTGTATTCAATCTTAATGTTAAAAGGGGCCTGTGCATTAAAACTTAGACTCAACCTAAGTTTTTACCCTAAGGTTTATTGTATTTTATTAATACAATGAAAACTTAGGCTAAAACCTTATGTTATGACTATAATATTTTAAGGGAACCATTTTATTATGATTTTAAGACTTAGGCCTTTAACTTAGTCTAATTTTCATACATGAACCTGAGCTAATTCAATCCTCTTCATGATTGTAGGGACTAATAACATGCATATGCTTAGATCTTGATCAATGATTTATGCTTGGTCAAGAATAGATGATCTATCAGAGCATGTTAAATCTAGGATCTATGAATATAATGAACTTTATAAACTTAAATTTGATATTCTTGTGAACATCATTTAATGCCCATGAGGATGTCATTGATGTTTACAAGGTCATCAAATTTAAGCTCATAGATCATCTTATTTATACATAAGAATATGATTTAAAATGTTACTAAAGCATTATTACTTACATTGCAAATCAATTAAACCCTCTTTGGAAAATATAAAAAGTGCATAAGGGTCTTTGAACTTCAATGATAAAATGATCTTGTGATCAAATATTCATAGACATATAATTAATATAAGTCTCTATCCTAAGGTTCCAATTACATTTATTCAATTAAGATAAACCTTAGGCTATAGAATTATATTATGTTTTTTTCTAAAAAGAGGTCCCTATAGCATAAGACTTAGCTTAAAATGTTTTAATCTAAAAGTTTTATCATGTTTATTAACATGATAAAACCCAAAGTTAAAACTTTTCATTAGATCCTTCTATTATTTGGGACCCCTTTATATGTGTTCCAAAACTTAGCTTAAATATTTTTAGCCTAAATATTATGTCATGTTTATTAACACAAAATAAATTTTAGTTTAAAGTATTTATCTTAAATTCCTTCCTATGTCCTAATGCTAATTAAAGTTCATGCACCTTATAAGATCGATGACTTATGATTAATCAAACTAAGCCAATTGGATGGAGTGTAATTGATAGAAACTATTCAATGAGACCTCTAAAATCTTATAGGATTGACATGTGGTGAGCATGCATTCAATGATAGAGCGCAGAACCTAAAAGGACCACAAAGGTGCCAAGTGGCACAACTTTGGGTCCTAATACAAGGACAATCAATAACTTTCAAACCCAAGGTCATGATCAATGGTCCACATTGATTCATGAGCAAAGATATGATGGCATGAAGCAAAATGAGGATTTTAAAGGATAATAAATAGCTCCTTTAAATAATTTATGAAAAATGTTATGAAAACTACTAGATGGATGCCACATAGGTGCCACACAAACATAAAATGACAAAATCAAAGATTTTGTGGGCACAAAAAGGAAAAGGTATAAAAGTAGGGGTATAAATCAAATATAAGGCATAAAATTTATTAATTCCAAGTGACCATCACCATTAAAACTACAAAAAAATACCTAGCCTCTATAAAAATCCCTAATTTGAACTCTAATCATCGCAATCAAGCCAAAAAGAGTCTAATTATTGTTTGAGCGATAATAAGCTGACCTAGAGGTGACTTGTAGACCACTAGTGAGAAATTTACAAGTCTCATAGTCATGGAAACTCAAAATAAATAATAAAGGGATGACACAAAATTATACTTAACTTCAAATAATGAGGGAAGAGTCCTCAAGGATACTAACTTTGATGTTATGGCATTAAACACCAGAAACAAAAAATGGTCTGAGCTTTTCTAGACCATTGAAGAAATACAAACCATCATGAGGGAAGAGAAGAAGAATGTCATAATTAACCAAAGATACAATGACCTAGTCTCCATCTAAATGACCAGTCGCCACTATGTTGCTACAAAACCTAAGGTATTGCACTATATCAATGCTATTGTCCTTATTTTTAGAGATTATAAAGTTGATCAGGATTGGATATTTCATGAACATAGTTTTAAAAGGATAGCATATATTTCCCCTCTTGAATTTGAAATATACTATAATCTAGGTAATCCCTAGATAGACTCGCCTAAAATTAGAACATGGACTGGTAAAAATGACTTAAACGCCATCTTTACCCTATGGCTACTTGTTGAAACCCATGTGATCCAAGACCCCATAGAAAAGATCCCAACTGTATAATTTAAAAAAGGAATTAGAATAATCATGACTTTTCTTAATAGATTATTTGGATCCCCTTCCACCACACATGTTAATAAAATTTGGGTACCTTATGTATACTTCATGGTAGAAAAAGGACTCACTCCTTCAATGGGTGAGATGGTCAACATTTTTTTGAAACAAAAATTCTTAGCCATGAAGAAGAAAACTAGAAGCCACTTCCTTATGACATCCTATCTTCTATATTCGCTATTGGCCACCACCAAAATCTTTAACATAAATAATTGGACACCTAAAGGGGGACACACTGTTTCCCATCACTATTCTAAATTTCACATATTCAAGTATATACACAATATACAATTCATTTGTGATTATGTATATTTGGATTTGGTAGAAGATATTATAGGGACCCCCATGGTTAGGGTTATCCCTCTAGTTAAGAAGTATGTGGAAGTAATTGGATACATCTGGTTGTATCCAGATTGCATAGTGATTATAATAGAAGGGACCTTAACTCAGCCCCTCAAACTACTAGTCCATGTGCCTACTATAGACATAAAAATTTGGCCATCAATGGATTCATATCCAAATTTAGACCAATTATTGCCTATCATTAAATACCTAACCCTAGAATTTATATTAGTCTCAAATTTGGATTTATAACCTTGCATTAAATCAATTAAACAAGGAAAATACACACATTGAATTAATCAAAATCAAATAAATGACCAAATGCCTAAAAATAATTAATTAACTTACACACCCTAATCAAAATCAATTAGAAAGTTAAATCAATTTTAAATCCTAATTGAGTTCACTTATGAGCTAATAAATCAATTAAATCAATTACTAAAAATGAAATTCAAGAGCATCTTAGAACATTTTAGAACACACTCATTACCTTTGTGAGTTGTCACTTGATGAAAATATCTAAAATAATATTCTTGAAATATTCCAAACTCAACCAAAGTTAATAAAATCAACCATGGTCAGATTTAACCCATTCTAAGTAATTTGAAAGCCTATAAAAGCAAGCCTAGAGCTCTTCATTTAGGGATCTTAATCAAAGTAGAGTTATATTGTAGGAACACATTCATGAAGCTAAAATCTTAGTGTTATGATATTGAAATTGAGTCAAGCCATATCAATCAATCCAAATATTCAATAATGGTGCATAAAGGAGATGATGTTATCCATATGTGATTGATGAAGACTTATTATGCATAAACTGAGTAAGCCAATGAATAAATCATTTGGAGACCTCAAGGAAAGTAAAGATTATTGTTCTTTACATTTTAGTTGGGTTTTCAATTGTTGTTTGTAAATTAAGCTCCCCCTAAGATCTAGGCTTAGAGATGTTAGTATGTTAGTGTGTTGATTTCATGGTTTTATGGAATAAAACTTGATCTAACCTCCTCTATTTGTCAAATTCCTTGATCACAAATGGCATGCCCAGTGAGACTATCTACATGATTGCATAACCCATAAATTTCTTTGTATTCATAGTTTTAATTCTTTTTTTTGTTCTTTTTGCTTTGTTAAAGTAAAAATATCCCATAAATAATTAGTAAATTTTTATTTATTTAATATATTTTTAATAAATTTTTGTAGGAGTATATCTAAATATGTTATTTATATTCTCTTAAAATTTCAAAAAACATTTCTTTATAGTTTAAAAGTTCTAACTCTTTTAGTGATTGTCACTTTTTATTTTTTGGTAAAAATGGTTAGTACAGAGATAATAATTTTTTTGTTTACTGGTTTAACCTAAATTTTTTTATAGAGGTGCGCCTTGGACTATAAATAACCTTCAAAAATTTCATGACAAATGGATGTATATTTTAAAAGTTATGGCTAAATTACTGATTGTAGATTTTCATGATTTTTGTATTCAATTTTCTTGTTTTTAATCTTCTAACTTATTGTTTGCATGTTCCATAGGTTTTTTTTTTTTTTTTTAGATTTATTGAGTTTTTTTTGAGATTTTTACTAGCCTTTTCCTAACCTAACATGTTTGATTCTTTGGGGTTTTGTTTTTAGGCCGATAAAGTTTACCCTTCAAAGTTGCTTGTCTCACTTGATAAATAAGCTTCAAGGCTGAATGAAGTTCTGACCTTTTATTTGTAGGACCTATTTGAAGAAGACCATTTCAATCTAAATTAGTCTTTTCAAACTTAATTTAGATGTTTAAAATGAACTAGGTTTCCTTCATTTTAGTGTTTAAAGAAACATTTTAGGGTGTTTTATTGGTTAAGTTTTTGTGGTTTCTTTCAAAGTTCACAACTTAAATCCAAGGGGATAAATAAAAAACCACCACACATTTCGTTTAGTGTTATAAACTTGAATACACTTCAAAGTTTTTTCAAGTTGTTTTCATTATTTGTTTAGTCTAAACTTGTTTGAGTAAATAGGCAGTTGTGTGTGTATGCTCTCCCATCCATCCCCTTTAGGGAACTTTTGGGATCAAAAGTGCCAACTTATTTTTGGGTGGTTTTTAATTATTTCCATTTGCACTTATTAAATCCAAGGGACTAGTAATGAATATAATCAAACACTTTCAATTTGGTGCAACAAAATTAACCTTACTTTAATTATTTACAAACTTGCTTGTTGATTGTGTGTTTTAATGAAAAGATATGTGCATGTATGCTCTCCCATCCTTCTCATTTAGTGAACTTTTTGGATCAAAAAAACCATTTCATCGCACTTTGAGCCTGGTCCAAGGCATAGAAATAATGTCATTTAAATCCCTTCCCAAAAACTCACAATAGTATTGGGTGATCTTGAGGTGACCATAATTTTTTTATTATGTCATTTATTTCATTGCATGTTGGCTTATGAGGGGATTTACTTACTTCCCACAAGTTCTATAGGGAAGATTTGACTTTGGGTCCATCTCCCAACATTTAATTCATCACCCCCACTAGGATCAAAGGTTTGAGTGGTTAAACCACCTTTTAATGTTGGGGTCAAGCACCAGGATGTATGTGCACATTGGACTTCGCACTACATTAAGAAAATGATGGATGTAGTGGTTGTAAAAAGGACAAGACCTTTGTACAATAGGCCAAGTGCCGTGGACACCCAATTCAAGTACACTTATTTTGCATTATTTGGCATGAAATTCATTATGTAATTGATCCATCTAGAACATTTGTAAAATAATTAGTTTTAGTTAACCCCACTTTGCCACACCCTCGATAGTAATTTGGATGATTTATTTGTATTTTGTCATTTTCTTGCTTAGTGTTTGAGACTATAACTAATGTGTTTGTTTATAAACAATGTTAAAAACTAGTTTGTTTATACATCACTCCTTTATTGAAGAGGTGTTATGCTAATCATTTTACACCACACTTGTGCCTTGAAATTTTTGTTAAACATGTTTATATGTGTGTTATTTATTTGATATGGGTACCATTATGTTACCCACATCATTATTAAGTTTGAACCTTTGAGTCTTTGAAACATAACATTAATCACATCATTAGAGCATACTTATGCCATTATGCTACTAATTTTGATTCAAGACTTGTTTAATCTTATAGAAAAAACCATTGTTTCAAACTAACTAAATCATGTCACATATACCATTTGGACCTTGTTTATGCACTGTCATGTTTTCTAATCTTGTCTAGCTTGTTTAGTCCAATCATATTTTTCAACAATTGAATTTTCAATTAACCTTTCCAAGTTTGAATTCAAACATTGATTGATTTTTTTTTAGACCTCAATTTGCAAGAGATGATGCATAGATCTTTCTCTTTTAGGTTTCATAAATTAGGTTAATCGATTGCCCAAATTTGAAAATGATCTCTTGTTTGTTAATTCAACCTATCCTCATCATTATTTGTGTCTTTATTTAATAAAACATAGTCTTTTCTCTAGGTATCTTTTGCCTTATGGATTATACCAACTGATCATGTTTATGTTTGATTCCATGTGTTAGGTCTATGTCAAAAAATTTTCAACCTTATTAGATTAAATCAAATTACATCAGCCTTTGTTTCAAAGTCTAGCTTTTGATGCCATTTGGCCAAAAGCCTTAGTAGATCATGTCTATTGAGCCTAGATTTTGACTCCATATTTAGATGAAATCCCTAGCAACTCAAATTTTCCATTTCCTAGTTTAGACCTTGTTTGGAACACTTTGGCCTAGACTTTGACATGTTAGTTTTATTCATGTACTTGACCTTTTGTGTGTATAACATTTGATGTTAGTCATTTGATTTTAGATTGTTTGATGCCAAGTTCTAGCACAAACCATTTCAGAGATACATATCCATGATCAAATCATTTTTTGGAGATACAACTCCACCCCTTTCAACCAATTTAGACAAAGTTTGAACCATTTGTCCTTTCAACATAGTTTTTTAGAGTTTGCAAAACTCTAAGCCTTTTTATTTTCAAAGATTTATTCATTGATGTGGATATGTCTAGATACACTTATGGTGGAGTCACGTACAGTCCAAATTATGGTATAATGGACACACAAAATGGCTTTGATTTTTATGGATTTATTTAAGACCCCTTTGATGATAACATGGTCTATGAGATAGAATTTTATCCACCTTGGAAAAATCAAATCAGGGACCAAATTCAAGACCTCAACTAGAATGATATGGTTGGTGAGGAGGAATTGGGTGCATACCTCTATGATAAGGATGATTGTGAGACAAATTCATACCCTCCTTACAATAATCAATTTAGGGACCAAAAATAAGAGATGATTTACAATCCAACACAAGACTTTAATTGGGATGATATGGTTTATGAGGAGAACTTGGATGCTTTGGCTTATGTGAGCAATCAATTTATATGATGCTCTACCATTTATATTCCAATACATAATCCTTTGGCATGTGTAAGTAATCAATATCCACAACACCCACCCATTATCCAACCACTAGTCATTATTAATCTAGTTTTAATCATTCCCCACTTTAGAAAACCCCAGCTAATCCAACCCAAATATAAACCAATCTAATTATGATCCCAAACAATCATTCATCTTAAACCTCATCCAATCATTCACCCTCAACCCATCATCTAACTAAAAACCCAACCAATCCAACCAAAATCTCAACCAGTCCAATCAATCCCTCAACCAATCCAATCATTTGAAGACCAAGCTATGTTCAAAATTGGTATTTTCCAACTCATTAAAAATTGAGGCCAAAAGAACCAAATGATCCAAGATGTTTTTTCTGAACCAACCATTTGTGACAAGTCAACCTATGATGAATCACCTTTCAATCCTATACATGTTATCAAGGAGTCTCACTCTAATGAGCCAGTCTTTGTTGAGTCACTTCTTAATGATTATAACTGCCTTTAAGAAAATCATTACCTTGACCATATGCCCATTTTTAAATAGCCTCCCTTTGAAAAGATAGTCTATAAGGAGTTGTCTCTTAACCTTTTTCCTATCCTAGAGGAGTCTCACTGTGACAAACTAGTCTTTATGGAGCTCATTATACCATCACAAGTTATTACTTGTCTAATACCAAACATTCAACAAGACATCATTATAACAAAGTACCCATTAGATGAAGAATTATAATTAGAGTTAGGTTCCACTCTTGAATTGACATCAAATTTAGCATCAAAATTAGAATCAACATCAATCTTGACCTTAGATTCAGAGTCCCTTGAGTCTGAATTAGATTTAGATACATAATATGTTCATGATTGTTATAAAATTGGTTATACATGCCTAGCTGATCAATATGAATACATTTGTGATCTTTCTATGGTTTTTGAGGATGATTACTTCAACATTTACACAAGTTCTCTTAGTATATTATATGAGGATTGTAAAACCTATTCCCATTCCACATACCATTACCACCAACCATCATAGCCATATCATTGACATACCACCTTCCACAAGTATTGATTGGGACCAATAGATCACAACTTATTGAATTACATCCATGGTGAAATATTAGATGAAGAAAAGTAAGGAAGCCAAGACCATAATAATATAGTTGAATAACACTCTCTTAGTGAAACCTTTTCAGAGGTGCTAAGGGATAATAAAAGTTAAAAATCAACATCTTCTAGTGAAACCTTTTCAGATGTGCTAAGGGATAATCAAAGTCAAAAGTCCATGTTACTTAGCAAAGCCTTATAAGAGGTGATATGGGAAAATCAAGACAACTTCATTGGTAGAAACCTCTTCAAGGTGAAAATGGCTAAGCACAAAAGTTCTTTACTAATTAATGAAGACATTATCAAAGATCAAATCAAAATATCTTCCAATATATAGCTTAATCAGATGGTAGCTACTCTCAGGCCCAAATAATAGAATATTTTGGTGGTCCTATTAAGAGAAGAAGTGTTTGTCCCTACCACATCCAAAGTTATGTTGAATCTGGAATCAACAACATTGTGTGTACCTAAAAATATTGATCTTCATTTATTTTCCATCCATTATTCATTCTATTATCCTCCATCATTACATTGCTAAATCAAACCTATCATCCAACATTTATCCATATTTACCATCCACAACTAAAATTTCCTTTGTAGAGGCTTCAAAGATACCTTGTTTCAAAGTTTGAAGGAATCAAAATCAATGACCAATGAAGATCACAACAATATCATTTGCATCCAAGTTTGTAACAAGTTCTTTACATAGTATCTATTTAGATGAGGCATAGGCTAGAAATTAACATGACTGAGTATTCTAGTTGTATAATTTATTTATTAGAATGTGCATCTCTACTTCAACAAGAATAATAGAATCATTTATCATACCCAGGATAGAACCAAACATGTACCATATCATATAAAGTTATTAATTATTTTTCCATTGTTGCATATCCTAACCATTCACCTTATCACTTGGGGGAAACCCTCTTACCATTTTATCTAATCTATCAAACCAATAATTATCTTAATCAATCATTATTCTATCATATCTCATCTAACCATTCCATTCCTACTCAACTAAACATGTGTTGAATCCTATCAACCTAGCCTGTTTGACCTTGGTTCATCCATTGGTTTCATGTTTATAGCATATATAATTAGACTAGTTTCAATAGTTGTTTCAAGAATTTTAGACATAAGTAGTATTTTGGATTAGTATGATAGAAGTTTTGGTAGTTTCATCCTTCATTTCTTGGTCTCTTCTTATCAAGTTTGTTTACATGATCCTGATTATATCGCCTATTAGGGGAAATCTATGTTCACCGATCTTGATACTAATTATATCACCTATCGGGGCAAATTGGTATCATTGATCTATCAGTTTTATCCTAGTTATAATTACCTATGGGCAAAATAGGGGAAACATATGTTTATTTTTCCTTGACATATCACCTAGCCATTCTTATGTCATACTATGCCATCATAGCAACTGTGCCTATTTTATTTGAATTAGCTACTACATTAGTTAGATTCCTCCACTGTGAGGTGAACTAATATAAGCTAAATCCATTTTGGGACTATGTGGGTCATGTTTGATTCATGTTGAGGTCAAGTCAATCCCCCTTCAGCCACACTCTCACTATTTTGTGAGCATCATTTCAAGTCATAATGCTATTGCCATTTTATGAGTAATTTTAATCACACTCTCGCCATTTTGTGAGCATCACTTCAAGTTATAACGCTCTCACAATTTTTCAAGCTTGGACATTTTTAGTGTCTCATCATTCTTGATTGAGTTGAGATTCTTTAAAAATTCCAAAAATAAATTTGAAAATCCTTTAGAAAAACCTAAAACATTGACTACTTCTTTGCCTTAAGGATTTTGGGAACCCTCACTAAGTCACAAACAAACCACTTGTTCCTTAGTTTCCCCATCCTTTTTGGCCTTTTATTCTATGTTATCACTATTTTTCAAGTTCCTCCCTTTTATTTTATCACATCCATCATGTCTTCTATCAATCATCATTTTCTTCCCATTCCTGAGAGAATTACATTCAGCCTAAGGTTTCGTTAGATCATTATATCCATGGAAATATGTAGGCAGTGTCCACTTACCTAGTGCATATAGAGACAACTCAGCCACCTCTTTCATTATCTTCTATTTCCCCATCTTGTTTTTTTGTTTAGTTTTCACCTAGTTTCTAGGGGTAATGTTCTTGTTGTTGTTTATACTAAAATAGGGGCTAACACTTGTTTATTTCTTTATTTATTTGTTTGTTTATGTGCATGTTTATTTTATTTTTTCACTATGGCCTTGATTTAGTATATATATGTTCATTGAGGGATTCCTTAAACATTATTCTTGAATCTATCCATATTTAAACATCTACATTGTCATCATGGTTTTTAACATTGGTGCAATTATTTTCCATTGAGTATTGGATATCAAGAGTTAGTCCTTATGCATATTTTGGCCAATCCCCCATGGTTATCTATCATGAGGCCTACCATCAAATGCTATAGTAAAACTTAGCTTTGAGAGGTCTAAAACATCAATGTAGCATCACCATCTCCTTGGCATTGACATTAGCAATAATCTAATCTAATACCTAATCATATCCCAAATAGAGTAATTAAAAAAACAAAATAATTTCAACATTTGTTAGTTTGGATGAACATCTCCCTACTAATATCTTATCTTATTCATCTTTATCCTCTATATCAACTTATCAATCATCAACCATTAATCATGTTTTTCATTATCGAGGTATACTATATCAGCACTATACACCATCCCACATGCATTCTCAATTATTATATCACCTGCTAGGGAAAACCATTATGTTATCACCAATTTCCTTTCATATTTATCTATTATAATTGGAAATCTCTATCTTCTCAATGATTATATCACCTGTTGGGGAAAATCATTATGTTATCATACCATGTTACCACTATCGGTGTATAATGTTTATAAATGCCTTTGGGCACACCATCCCACTTGCATTTCTTAGTGATTTTTCCCAACTTTAGGGAAATCATTTTATTGTCACCACATCATATTAAATTTTTTTGTCCCCTCATTTTACTTCTTTTTTTTAAGGGAATGTTTGTTGACCCACTTGCCAATTGCTCCCTTGAGGGGGTAACTACAGTACAATCATTACCATTGTATTCGTAAGTATAAAAAACCATTTAATTATTTGAAAATATGTTACTATCCTTATAGCTTACAACATATTCCCAAATAGGGGCAAACTGTAGACATGTAAATTTGGCCACCAATGGCTTCATATCTAACTTTAAATCAATTCTTGCCAATCATTGAATACCTAGCCCAAGAATTTCTATTAGTGTCAAATTTGGCTTTATAACCTTGCATTAAATCAATTTGGCCAATTAAATCAATTAAACAAACTAAATACACACTTTAAATTAATCAAAATCAAACAAATGACCAAATGCCTAAAAATAATTAATTAACTAACACACCCTAATCAAAATCAATTAGCAAGTTAAATCAATTTCAAATCCTAATTGAATTCACCCATGATCTAATAAATCAATTAATAAAAAGGAAATTCAAGAGCATCTTAGAACATTCTAGAGCATACTCATTACCTTTATGAGTTGTCACTTGATAAAAATATCTAAAATAATATTTTAGGAATATGACAAACTCAACCAAAGTTAATAAACTCAATCATGGTCAGATTTAACCCATTCTAAGGGATTTGAAAGCCTATAAAAGCAAGCCTAGAGCTCTTCATTTAGGGAGCTCAATCAAAGTAGAGTTATAATGTAGGAATAGATTCACGAAGATAAAATCCTAGTGTTATAATGTTGAAATTTATCCAAGCCATATCAATCAAGCCAAGCATTCAAAAATGGTGCTTAGAGGAGATGATGTTAGCCATATGTCATTGATGAAGACTTCTTGTGTATAAATTGAGAAAGCTAATGAAGAAATCATTTGGAGTTCTCAAGGAAGGTAAATATTGTTGTTCTTTGCATTTTAGTTGGGTTTTTAATTGTTGTTTATTCATTAAGCTCCCATTAAGATCTAGGATTAGAGATGTTAGTATGTTAATATGTTGATTTCATGGTTTTATGGACTAACACTTGATCTAACCTCCTCTCTTTGTCAAATTCCTTGATCACACCTACCAAATTAGTAGAACAAGAGATTGAATAACAATGTTTTCATGGTATAAATAGTGTATGCAAGATCAAAATAAAGGGACTCCTCCCTTTTACCTTAGCCATCAGTAGTAATATATTATAGAATTGAGAGAATGTAGATGTCATCTCCAGACATAAATACTCCTTCTAATTATAGTTGGATGAATTAAGGTAGTGGGACCCTTATGATAGGGTCTCCAAACATTTGAAATTAAAAACAATAAATGACCCCTATGAACACTTTTCATAACATAATGTATATTAGGGCCTCCAGTTTCACAAAAGTATTAGCCAGGTTAAAGAAGCATAATATTATGCTTGAGGCTAGGATGGCTAGAGATGAGAAACCACCTAGTGATATATGGTAGATGGGCCCCCTATAATACCACTTGTTACCTAGACCCTCTTTTAGGCCCCCTCCAAAATAACAACTGCAACAAACTCAAGCATAAGTTGTATAAGGACCAAAGAAGGAAAAATTGGAAGAAAGGCCTAGTGAAGGGGTATAATCTTCTACCCAACCTGAAAGGATAGAGTCCCCAATTGAGTTCCTTGACATGATTACACTAAGTCATAGGGAGACATTAGAGGATGCTCTCAAAGTAATTATTAAGGTATATGGATCAGGTGAAGAAGAAGAACAAGTTGAGGAATATTAGGCCTAAGCTAAGGAGGTAGAACAAAAAAAGGGGAAAGAGATAACTTTGGACCTAGTTTTAGTTGTACCCTTGCAAAAGAGAAAGCCTGAGTTATTGGTCCTAGTTGGAAATAAGAAGCCAAAGTTAACCTTCATTCATCCTTTGAGTGAAGTTAACTTATGTAGTGATGAAAATCCAATTCATGGGACAATCATCTCTAAATGGTTCATTTATGAAAAAATGCAAAAGATTCCGATCTTACACAATTCATGGGCCATGACCAAAACAATCAACATCACTACTCATGAGGAGCTCAAGCCATGGATAGTGGCTCTAATGAAATAAGAAGAGGAAAGAAAGATGACTACCTCTAGGGGTTAAGTGGAATTTAGGTAGGCAATCTTGGAACCTTAAGAAACACATAGATTGAGATTTTAGAACCTCCAAAAATCATAGAGTCATCAGTCAATGTGAAATTCAACCTAGAGACTGTAAGACTAGAAAAAGTGGTAATAAATAAAGTCATGGTTGGGGGTGAGGAGCTCACTTTTTAGAGATTTGAACCATTCATTGGCTTAACTCTCGTAGGAGGTTAGGGACTTAGTGAAAATCCAATCCATGAAGAAGATATAGTTGGATTAGCTAATGCTCATTCAACTCAATTAAAATCAGGTATCAAAGGCTTGTATCAAAAAATAGATAACCTATAGAAATAAAAAGTAAAATCTTGGGACAGACTATTCTATCAGTCCTAAAGGAAATTATCAATATGTTTGAGGCATTATATTATGATATGTTTAATTATTTTAAGGTGATGATGATAAGGTAGAGTCTATTAGCTCAACAAGATATAATAGCTAAGGGTTTGATATCCCAACGGTAGAATTCAAAAGACAAAATGAAAGAGCTAATCAACATGCTAGTTGAGGGCCATAATCTTGGTTTTAAGACCATAAGTCTATCTAATTTAAATATAGTTATGGGAATAATTGTTGACAAGATATAAAGAGGCTCTTAAGGGATGACAAAGAGCTGATAGGTATAATTGAGTAGCTCCTTAGAACCATGATCACTAAGCCTACCATACTCAACTCCTTGGACATCATTACATATGATGAGTAAAGGCATAGGGTCACCTTAGTTATGCATTAAATAAGAAGAAAGATTCAAGGCTAGTCTAGGGGTGATAATAATAGGGTCATGAGTATGATCCTAACTACAAAAGAGTAGATTTCTGAGGTGGGGAGCTTCAAGGAAGCAATGACTAGAGATGATAGATATTTTGATGATTTGGCTAACTAGGAAGATGAGTACCTCTTAGAGCTATCTATCAATCTAAAGCTAGTCAATGAACATCATCAAAAGGCCATGGATATCCCTCAAGAACAATAGGGGAGTTCTTTAGCATAGGGCCCATTGAATAACTAGTAATATTATACTTTGTTATAAACTTTGTAATATTCAAAAAATGGAATATTATTTTGTAAAGGCATGTGAAAAATTGTTAGCACATTTACCTATAGGTCAGTCCACTTTGGAAAAGGGAATGTATTCTATAACTTTGTAAAAAGGATAGTTTTCCTTGCTCTTATACATTTATAATCTCATCACTGATTGATTTACTACCTTAGTCTCTTATAAAAGGTAGTATTACCATTATGTAAAGGGAGGGAGTTTTTAAAGCTAAAACTATTGTGTATACCCTGAGCAATTAATGCAAGAAAGGAATATTGAGAAGTTTATCCAAATTTTTTTGTGTCAATTATTACATGGATTCTCTCTCAACTATCTATTTAGATGTCCATATTTTAATTGTTTTCATTGATTCTTGATGTTCATATGTGAATGCAAATTTTTTAACTTGTGATTATACTAGGTTAATTGAAATATTTTAGGTTTATCTCATTTCCCTTGCTTCTCTTGTAGATATGCTAATGTAATTTACTTGTGAATTAAATATTTAAATTGAATATAGTTTCTTATTTGCATTATTCCATCCTTTATTTAGACATTTTCCTAGTACATGGTAGGATCTATGCTATAGTTATTTCATGTCATGTACTGGTTTGAATGTATGTCTTGATGAAATCTAAGCTTTGGCATAATGTATGGACTAAAAATTAGAATACCTTCTTTCTACCCTACCTTCATTTTGCTTCTTTTTTTAGCCAAATCAATCTACTTTAAATTCCATTGTAAATATTCATTTAGATTAATCTTTAGTTTATAACTTGATCACAAATTCACTGATAATAGAATAAATATCCTACATTTCACTTAGATTGGCTATGATGGATCCCAACCACCAATCAATATAAATATTGTGGAATAGTTTATTGCTCTATCATTATTTTACCATAGGTAACCAAATTACCATAATTTTCTACTCATGATTTTAATTCTAAAATGAGAAGTGTTATTTAGACACTTAGAGAACCTATGATATGTCTAGAGGCATCAATAGACTCTTCAATTGCTTGTTTGGAAATTACACTAATCATTTAGCCTTCTTTGAGCAATCCATTACAGACTAAGAATAGATGAGATTATTTCACTATGAAATGGGTGTTAAAATATTCACCAACATGCATTGGTTATGTCCCTAATCATTGATATTCTTCTATACATGAGTTATCACTACCTACAGTCACTATCATCCTCCTTTAAACCTGTCTTCACATTTAGCACTAAGATGCTCATTAATTTCTCAAGAAAATATACATAAGTGAGGGTATGAAACTTATCAAGAGTCTTCATGCCATTATATTCATCAAGAAAACCTTAAAAGGCCCCTCAATTGGAGTTATCACCTTCTCACTTGGTGATCACTCTTTGTTCACTATATCATTTTGGACTAGCTAAGATGAAGGTGATTACAGAGGTACTTATATTATTTATTGAGGTAATAAATGGATATGAGGAGTTATGATTAGTCTCATTCTACCTCCTCAAGTGATTTTCATCTTTTGAAACCCTTTTGTACCTACAAAACACATGAATATATTAAGAAAAGTAGTATTTATACCTTATTCATATAAATAGGGTACAACTCAATTTGATAAGAAGGAGAATTGGAGAGTATTCTACAAGTTAAAATCATCTCCCAAGTCATTATATCCCTCCTAGATGTCTTCTCTTCTTTGTATTTCCCACTGGGTCCTTATCAAGGGTTTTAGAGGGGTTTAGATAGTTTCACCCCTTAAGGATTGTTTATGAAATTATGACATTCAACATGTGAAAAAAATTCACTATTTTTTTTGTAACCCTCTTTAACACATCCTATCACCTCCAACTACCATTCTATGTGTTCGTATAATTGTGAGCTTCCAAACTTGGCATCTTGAGTCTTTTCCTTCATTTTGTGTAGGATGTTAAGTTCTCAAGTCAAGAAATGACTCTTTGGTGACCTCCTCTACAAAAAGATGGATCTAAATCACCTTATAACTCATCATGAATCTCTTATAATTTATTTGGAATCTCAACTAGTCATAGAAGTGGTATTAGACCCCCTAGGGCTTTAGGCCTAGTCTAGGTCTAATAGGAGTTAACTATGCTTATGTGTGCTTAGGCCACCCTATTTATCTTCTAGAAATTTGAGTTTTTTTACGTGTTGGTCCATGTATAACACAACTTCCTACAACATTTTTCAATGTTTTCACAATCTTCAAGTCATCATCTTGTCATTTATACATTAACTAGTAGGGTTTGAACACTCTAGGAGTACACTTTGACTGAGATAGAATAGAGGGAACTTCCCATATTGTCTCAAGCATACCAAATGTATGAGAGGTTTTATTAGGTAATTAATATATTATAAACCATTTTTCATGATTAGATAATATCAACAACCCCTCCAAAACTTACAATCCCCAAGGTATACTTTTGAACTTACTGAATGTGTGCAAGGTTTATGTGTTGATTGCAAGTTGTGTATTAGAACCCTCCATGATTTGTTATCCATATCTTGAGATTATAAAAATATTGGTATAACCATGGTGAATGTTTTATAATCATGTATAACACCCTTTATTTCTTTACAACTCTTCAATTTTCACCCACCTCCACTTGATAGGCTTGATTGGTAATCAACTTGTGACTATATTATCACTTAGAAAAACATACCTATAGGTAAACACTTAATCTTAGGCCTTATGTATCATGGTTTAAAACCTTATTAAATTTATAAGTGTATTTTCATAGTAATTTTATATTTTTATCATCATGTATATGTTGGGCTAACCTTAAGACAATTAGGATTTAGAGTAATGTCAACCTACAATTGGTTGTGAGTGACCTTTTTCTTAAGGTAAAGGTACACCTGGAGGTGGTGGTTACATAAAATATTAAATATGAACCCCTTTTTATTATTATTATTTGAGAATAATATTGACATTTGTCTTCAAAAGGATTCATCTATCTAATAGTTAGGCTTCTATCACATCTCAATACATTGAAAGGCCACTTGGACTTGTAACACTATAGAGAATACTTACATTCTAAAATATAAGAATGCATGGAATGGGAATATTATATCATCATACTAATTTAAAATATAACCTTTTTTCATACCATATCATTGCTCTTACCTTGGACTGCATTATAGGAAAATTAGACTAGTTGGCATCTTCAAAATGTCTCATCATGAAAATAAAAAAATAATGGCCAGGTCTCTATTTGAAGATTTTAAGGTAACCAATCCCTAAAGTAACCTTTTTGACCTAAATGCATGAATTATAAAATTATTGCATTCTATGGCTTCACCATGATTACCAGGACACTATCCATGTGCTCAAATCTAAAAGAGTGTTCAAATAATCCCAATCATTTAATGTTTTAATGTATTCTCCTCTGTTTGAACCACCTATAGGTGTACATTTCTAGATGGGATTATGGAGGTATGACATGAGGTGTATGCATGATGAAATAGTTTCACAATCAATAATATACCTCCATAACTGATGATATGGAGTTCCTCCATGTCTTTAAACTTTATTAAGTCCATAGACTAGTTCAAACACTCACATTACAACCTTACAGACCTCTGTGGAGACTTGTGGATGCATATGAAGGTGTGACATAGGGTGATGAGAGTGAGATATGGGTAGTGTGCATAGTATTTTAATTCAAAAACCAATCCTATTATTCCTTAAGTCTTCAAATTTATCCTCTCTACCTAGGACTTCAAACAAGTCAAATGCTTCCTTCCAATGTGTTTATTCTCCTGTGAGGCACCTGTAAATGTACATTAATGGTGTAGGACTATGTGTAGAGAAGAAGAAGTGTCACGATCAATCATATATAATTTATAGATATTAACTTGATTAATCATGTTATAATTATGTGTTCAACACCTATTGAAACTCTTAATTACATCTCCATTACTATGTTCAGAACCTCCATTCATCTGACTATGAATGAACACTTATAAGAAACTTGACTATGTGCCATGTTCTTTGGTTGTGACCACCATGTGAAACATTTTGAAATTAAGCCTTTCAAGGAATATGGTGATTTATATGACTTATTATAAACATTAAACATCAATATATATTTTCTTTAAACCACTATAGGCAATGCAAACCTCTACAGTTGATGAACATGCATGTAACTCCATTAGTGCACTCAACCTAAAACTTTGAGATGCTTGGATCATCAAATCACCTTAAAAAATGAAACTAAAGATGTAAATAATGATATAAGGGTTTATACCTCATGTATAATCAATTTCATCAATTGGTTTGTATAGACCAACTTAGATAAGGAGAAAACCTGTATGGTGTGGGAGACAACATGCAAAAAGAGGCAGTCAACTTCTTAAGAATGGTTCATAAGGCATAAGAAACCATTATTATAACTCCACAATTAATGTGAAATGGACTAAGTTTCTAATACCCTAGAAAATCATTTGACCTGAAACCTCTCCTATCAGTCGTACCTTCAGAAGACCTATTGACCAATTTTGCATGTCTAGTGGAGCGATGGAGAAGAGAAATGGTTTTGGTCCTTTTTTATACTTCCAAAGTAGATCAAGTGTGTAAATGGAGTCAAGGAATCTAAATTTTCACTTCATGGGCTCTCCACATGTTCCATACTCCCCTATAGGCCATATAACTCTCATAAACTACCCAAACTACCAATTTTCTTCTTGTTTCAACATAGTACCTTCAAGTTTTAGTTAGGGACTAGAATTGAATGATAGGATCTAACATATTGGATGTTAATAGAGAGTTTTAAACACTTGTATACCTAGGAAAACTATACAACCTTCATTTATGGCTCAAATATGGCCCCTAACATGACATAGGCTTAAAGATGAATATGGCTAAGGCAAATGGCAAATTAAATGACATTAAATAAGACTATGACACACCTTATATGACCCTAATATACCTATATACAAGTTTTATACTATAAGAGGTTGTCCTATTTTGACTTGTGGTCAAAATAGTCAATAGTTCCAACCATGGGTCCTTCAATATATCTTTATTATTTTTATTTTTATTCATGAGTTGCATCATAAAACCATGGATAAGACCTAGCCATCTTCATGAACATATGTTATTACTTATTCTATTTTTTACTTGATTTTTCTTTTGTGAGTTGCAGTATAGGACCTTGGATAGGTCCAAATGTTACTCACAAAAACATTTTCATATTTTTACCTACTTTGGTTTATCTTTTATGAGTTGTAGTGTAAGACCTTAGAAATGACCATGATTTCCTCATAAAGTTTACAAATTTCTTAAAATATATTTAAACTAAGAATCTTTATTATAAATTAAGGCAATGGTTAAAGATTATGACTTCATAATATCAAAATCAATTATGTCTCTTTTATGGTAACAACTTTAAACAAACTATTTCTACATGTTTCCCTACATTTACATTATTTATTATGATATAAGAGTCATGCTTACCTATCATTGTATCTTGTTTTACATTTTCACATTTTTTACAATTCAAGGTTACTCAATTGTTTCATGTTCACTCTCATATTTTCCCTAATGTTCATTCCACTTAAGGCATACTAAGGTTAGTTTCAAGATAGTATTATTATTTAACTTGAAAGTACAAGACTCTTATCATCATGCTCTCTAAGTTATTTTATTTTGTTATCAAGTCTAAGTTTTCTAGTGATAGCCATTTTCAATACCCATGTTAGTTTTTTGAATCCATATGGGGGAGGAATAGAAAAATCCAAACAAAATTTAAAATAAAAATCATTTCAAACAAAAGGAAATTATAAAAATCAAAAGTTAAAATCACACCAAAAGATGTAATTATTAAGCACATCTTCTATTATAGTTGAAGCTCAAAGTCCACAGTTGGCCTCATTATAGATCTCAAGTCCATTGGAGTGTAGTAGGCCAGTAGAATGGGATAGAAGATTTAAAAATCATTCATTATGCTACCTAATTTTTCATGCAAGTACCCAATCTTCATAGTAGACTAATAACTCTATAAGTGGTCTTGGGGAATGGGGAACATGTTGTAGGAAGGTATGTCCATTTGAATATTCATGCATATAACCTTTTTGGGATTATATTTATAATTCACAATATAACCCAAATTTGTGTGGCTAAGGCAAGTTATCTAGAGTCCTTAATGTCATAAGTCTTCTTATTTTTCTAACTTGAGTGTCTTGATTCTAATAAATATTTTTATACCTTGGTACCACTTACATTTCCTCCACCACCCATTTAATTTCCCCCTTGGTAGGCAAGTCTATTTCTAAATCTATTTCCCAAATCCTATATTCCATATTCTTTGTCTCTTATTTAAACCATGCTTCTAATAGTTTTGTCTCTATTTAATATAACTTAAGAAAAAAAACTATATTTTTAGTGTCTATGCATTACTTATTTGCATCATTAATTTATCCTTCTAGTATTTCCTTATTTTAATTTAAAAATTATATATTTATTTGTCAACCATTTTTTTGGATAATCTTATCTTGTTTCTCTATTTCAATTTTTCCATTGTTGAGTGAGTTTGGATTGTTACTTCTCAGTTATCAATGTTTTTTTATTTGTGCTCTTTTTCCATATTTGTCTAAGAATGGTTTGTTACTTATTTTACATTGATGTTGGATTTATTATTATAGTTTTTTGTGTCTTTGGTTTGATCTAGTTTGTTACTTTTCTTACTTAAGGTACATTTGTTTGGGTTGGTCACTCATTTAGTAGCCTTGGATTTTTAGTTTCATGATCTATTCTCATTTTATCCACTTTTCCTTAGTCTTTTGGTTCTAAATCAACATTTATCACCCTATCTTACCAATTATCTAAATGATTTATTCAGTTATGTAAAGTTCATTTATTTTGATTTCCCTATGATTGTTTGCCTTTCTCTTTAGTTTTGTATCCTTAGGGTTTGTTCAAATTAGCTAATGTACCCTCCACAATCAAGACTAAAAATACATTAGATAATCATTTAGTGATAAAATTAAGTCAAGGTATATATATGATACTTTTAGTTATTTCAATTATTTCCTTACTATTATTTTAATTTATGTTTTTTACTACAATTTATTAGTGTTGTGGGTTGATATGTTCTTTCTCGAAGCACCATCCCATGTTAAAATTTCATGACATGTGATGAGATTTGAGTGGGGCATATGTATACAAACAAATTGATTAATGATGTTTTATCTCTTGAAAGAACTTGTTATATCTAAATCTCTCTTAGTGCACACCTTAAAGGGTGTACCATAAAAGGGTTAGTAAACTTTTGGTATTTTATAAGATTGTTGGCCTCTATACCATTACCTAAAAACACTATAAGATACTTTTATCTAATTCCATGAGTAATAAAACCCCTCTTATAACCTACCCTAAGAAATTCATTACCTAAAATATCCCCTACCTAAGCAAAAACTTGTTTTACCCATTTTTTATACTACGTTAACCTGATCAATCTTGTTGGGAATTAAACACATTATTAAACTATATCATCCAAATTTGACCTATTTTGAGTCCTAAAAACTCTATTTCCCACCAAATAAAGTCAACTCGATTATCTTTGTTGGCTAAATTATTGGGAATATTTAGGGTCAATCTTTGGTTATAAATATCCCTTCAAATTTATTTCTAAATAGATAATCTTTAAATTGTGCATCATTATAGCTTGTAAATATACTTATACTATCAATTTAAGGTTTCACTACTTAGGTTTTTATCTTGGAAAAGTAACATTTATCTTGTAAATCTATTAGATGCATAGGAAAATTCTTATAGCCTAGCACTAATTTATCCTTGTGGTCCTTACAAGTACAAACTCTATCAAAGCACCATTATTCAAGGGAGATATTAAGGTATGATGGGTTCACTTCAACAAGGTAGGTATACTCCTAGCAATTCATAATTTGATAAGTAGATGTAGAATTGATGGATTAAATTGTATCTCTCCTTACTTAAGTTACTTCTATGTTATAAAATTGTCTTTATTTGTTTAGTATCTTCCATATTTATGCCACAAGATTTCATGATCACTATATTATCTTAGAAATTAATTTACTATATTAGCTTACATATTCATTTACTAGATTAGGTTGCATGTTTATTTATTAGATTATCTTTCTTACTTGTATTAAAATAATAATACCTAGCTAGTATTATCACATCATGGTATTTGACTAGAGGCCTTGGAAACCTCTCATTTTCCATTGTGGGATAAGAGATCACTTAGTTTAGGTTTAATGGATCCATTAATAGTCATAAACCTGATATATCAAAGTATTGATAAGTAGATTTTTAGTTGATTACCTTCTCCAATCTTGGATATTAATAAGTAAGATAAGTTGTATATCTATCTTATTTTTCTTTCATACATAAGAAAGCAATCAATTAAATGCACTCACATTTGATAAACTAGTTAAAAATATGGTTGAAATAGAAAATTACTTTGGAATAAATATTGTAAACCAAATAGTATACCCATGGAACAAAAACTGAAGTTGACATCAAATGATACTATAGACTTTGAATATGTAACTAAGTATAAATAGATCATTATAAGTGTGATCTATGTAACCACAATAAGAATAGAAATTTATTTATTATTTATATTCCTTATATATTCATGTAACAACCTAAATAAATTAAATAGGTAGCAATAAAGAGATTTATTTGATATCTAAAGGGAATACAAAATTTTGGGCTAAAATACTCCAAGGCAGTAAACTTCAAACTAGTTGGATATTCAAATTTAAAATATGTAGGTGATTTTGAAGATGAGAAATATAATTTAGGTTTATTTATGAATTTATTAATAATAGTCATCATTTGAAGTCAAAGAAGGA
Organism: Torreya grandis; assembly: GCA_037957365.1. Lineage (NCBI taxonomy): Eukaryota > Viridiplantae > Streptophyta > Pinopsida > Cupressales > Taxaceae > Torreya > Torreya grandis. The sequence continues at coordinate 1,143,741 of JARHVA010002418.1, forward strand.
ATCAGTGCTAGAAATTTATTCAATACAAGCAGAACATATAGCAGATTCAAAGGCAACCAATGAAATCTTATGGCTCAAAAGGATTATTATAGATTTGTAAGAAAAAAAAGTTTGATCAAAATCATTCATGTTATATAACATGTATTCAATCCAAATGGTAAGATACATAGTATTTCACAATCGAACCAATCACATCAACACCAAACTCCACTTGAAAAAAAATTATATGAAATATGGTAGTTTCAAACTAATTCATTATCCAACTATAGAGCAACTAGCTAATATCCTTATAATAGCTATTGGAAGAGAGAAATTTGATAACATCAGAGGCATCATTGGTCTCATTATAACCCCTATAGATTAATGGATGTAATATTTTGTATATAATCCTATCAGTAATTTTTAATGTCTTCTTGTAGAATATAAACAACCATCTTGAATATGAACTGAATGGTCACAAATTTTTTCATTTATATGTACTATTACATATCATTTGATGAATATATATAATTTTGGTTTGCATCAATTTCATCTTCTAATTATTTCTATTCCATTCTTGGACTGACACTAAATCGTGCACACTACTACTAGTAGTAAATTTTTCTTGTTTCCTACATTTACATGATATCTAACATCCATTTATTAGGGCATACTACTATTTTTTTTGTGTGTATAAATTTTATATATAGCCCTAATTTATCTCTTTATTTATCATATTATCTATTTCTTGTCATTTAGGGAAACATATTAGCCTTCCTACACCACCAATACTATAGACACATCATCCCTAAACCTCATCCATATTTTGAAACTATGGGAATAGTGCCCACCTATTTATCATGACCCTTCATTTAATTTATCTTTATTTTTCCATTATAAATCATTGTACCCATGTATTCCTTATGAATTTTTCATCGATTATATATTATGATGCTAAGGATGCCATAATATGACATTAATATTACACTCTCTATACTACTAAAGACACCTTATCTTTCCATAAGTAGCATCAAACCATTACCAATATATTAATAATCATAGATCATGTCTATATTATTGCATTTATATTAGGGGCATCATACCCCCATGTCCTTGGACTATTACCTCATCTATATATTACCATTAGGGGATTTATACCCACAGATTTCTATATATTATAATCCATTACTTGTGCATACGAAGCTTACTACAACCATGCTGATATTGTGCTTGCATTGATTATATCAAGACAGTGAATAATCCTTCTTACACCTAGTCACATGACAGTTTTCACCTATGATATATATATTTCCATATCTTGTTCACATTTGGACATCCTACTACATTTGGGTATATCTTTTTCTTGCTTCACTGGGTATTGTCAAGGCATATCAATCATCCCATATTATTTCATATTCACTTGATTATACTCCATTAACATATGAATATTAGGAGTAAAAATAATAATTACATGATGACATCTCTTTCATATGAGTACATATAATTATATTATATGTATCATCTTCCACTTGTAATGGAACATATTATTTTCCTTCACTTTTAATCACCTCTTACTCCCATGATTCACATATTACTATTGAGATTTACTTGATGATATATTTACTAATTACATGCATGTGTTTACAAAGTGCCTACAAATATTTTAACAACTTTGGATATTTTTTGTTATAACACATAATTTGCAAAATCTTTATTTTAAATGAGTGATAGTTAGGAACATGTGCACATCATTCACTACAAAAGGGGGGCATTTGTCCTAATATTATACACCCAAATTCATATTTTCATGGAATGTGATTTTAAAATAAGTTTATAAATTATATTTTAATAAAATTACCAATAAACATAAAATGTTTACTTCCCCAATCAAGAATTAGAATTAAGTTTTCAATATTTAATTTAGAATTTATGAGGTTCCAGAGCTCCCTTTAAAAAATATAGTGACCATATTTCATTTTTCAAACCTAGAAATTTTCCAAGAGTGAAAACATGGTTCACATACCAAAAAGTGTATTCATTCTTTTACTTATTTTTAAATTCAATTATTTAATTTTTACATTGAATATCAATTTCACCTAGACATGTACTACTTGTTTGAATTCCTATTTTCTTGAAATTACATTCAAATTATTAATAAAAGAGTGTAGGTTTACACAATACAAAATTTAAAAGCTCTTCCTTAAATACCTCAAGTATTATGTAGGTATGGTCTTAATTTTTTTTATTTAATGCATGTATGTACACACACATCAAAATGGGGTATAATTTAGAAATTAATTTTAGCACAAATCCATTTTTCATTACATCTTTATCATATTGCATAATGAAAATACTTAAATATATCAAAACAATGGAATTAAATCTATATAATGAAATTATATCATCAAAAAAATTTAAAATTAATAAGAGTATAATAAATAAATCCACACTAATAGTTGATAATATAGTAGAATACTTGATAAATAAGACTAAGCCACTTTAAGGGGGGAACCTAAAAATCATGCAATAAGAACATATTTTATAATATGATCCTAAATTACTTACCACTACCTCCTATATATACCTTACTTAGGCTATAAGTACTCCATAGGCTAACCCTACTAAATTATGAAAAAATAGATAAATGTGATAAGATAAGATAAAAGGTTACATAGGCCATAGATTGGCCACACATATCCATAGACATACTCTAAGTTAAGGGTTTATCTTTCCCCTCCCCTTCAAAAAATATTTTACTCGACATTGAAAAAATCATGATGTTGATGTAAGAAAGCTTCATCCTCCCATGTTGCATCCTTGTTGGTTAAAATTTTCCACTTCATCAGATACTCCTTAACTTCCCTTATTTGCAACATTTTCTTGCATGTTTGAAGGATTTCCTTAGGTTATATAATGACTCTACCATAATAATATATATCTAATATATTATTTTGGGTAGATACTAATTTTCTAATCACCTTCTTCAGTATGAAACATGAAAAATTGGATGTATGTGTGTAGACTGAGGTATCTCCAACTTAAATGAAATACTGCTAAATTTTTGTAGGATCTGATAAGGTTTGTAATACTTAGGAGAAATATTTTTTTCCTTTATATATATATACATATATATATATATATACATATATATATATATATATATATATATATATATATATACATATATATACATATATATACATATATATATATATATATATACATATATATATATATATATATATATACACATATATATATATATACATACATATACATATACATATATATATATATATATACATATACATATACATATATATATATATATATACATATACATATACATATATATATATATATATATACATATATATATATATACATATATATATATATATATACATATATATATATATATATATATATATATATATACACACACATACATACATATATCTATATATATATAATGATAGAGAACCAAACATCCACTTAAAAATGAATCTCTCTATGGTGTTGATCTACTCACTGCTTCATTCAGTTTTATGACATTGCCAAATTCTTTCTTAGACTAGCTAGTACCTCATACTAGTGTTTAATGTGTTATTCAATATATTGAAACTTTGGTTTAAACCTCAATAATTAGGTGATGGATATGGTTTTTTACCCATATAATTACACAAATGGATATGTTTTGAATATAGATAACCATTCTTCTAGTGGTAGTCAATGAACCCCTCTTTTGTGTTTATCTAATGCAAAATAATAGAGATAACCCTCAAGTAATTTTTTAACCTCCTATATTTTACCATTATATTAAGAATGATATGATGAATTATGAGCCAACTGAGTATCCAAACATGATAATTAATTAGTCCAAAAATTATTTTTAAAGATAGGATCATGATCATTTACTGTTATCTTTAGGGTACCATCTATCTTTTGCACCGTATCTAGAAAATCAAATGATAATGTATTGGATAAAAAAGGTTATGATAAGGCACAAAAATGGACATATTTTATTATATTGTCCACTATTACGATAATAACATTATTACCTTTTGATCTAGGTAATACTATTATGAAATCCATGGATAGTTCCTCCCACCTTTGGCTAGGAATAAATAAGGATTGAAAAAGACATGGGGTCATAATTGTATCATGCTTATTTTTCTAACCCACCATTTATTCAACCATAAATTTATAGATAACCCCCTTGATTCCTTACAAAAATAAATCTTGATTTATTATATGATAAGTTGTAAAAAATATTTAATTACCCAACTAGAGGTTCATGAAGCTCTGTAAGGATCTTGTGCTTGAGGGAAAAATAATTTCACAGGTACAATTTGTATGTATACCATAAGACATTCCCTTTCCACTTAAATTTTTTTAAGACACTATAATATTGTTAGATAATATCAATCATAACTTATCTATCAATTTCATTCTCCCATTTTGATCTTGCCTCATCCACTTAATATTCATGCCATATGTACATTACACATAATAATGCCTCTATGGATTCAAACCTCCTAGAAAGTGCATCTACTACTAAATAATCCTTTCCTTTCTTATATAAATTTTGAAAGTCATATACCAACATTTAAGCCACATATTTTTGTTTCTCTTTGGATGATAACCTCTATTAAAATAAGTATTTTAGACTATCATGATCGATCTTCACCTTAGAGAGTGTACTAACAAGTAAGGTTTCCATTGTTTTACTACATGAAGAATAGTCATCATCACCTTTTCATAGATATGATTTAGTAATTTCTTAACCTTGAGATGATGACTCTCAAATGTAAGGGGTATTTATTACTAAATGATTACTACCCCCACTACATATCCTAACTTGTCATGTTCAACAATAAAGGATTTTTAAAAATATGGGGTAGCCAAAACCTAAGTGGCATACATGGCCTCCTATAGTTTCTCATGGCTTCATTCCAATAAAATAATTTACTCAACACAAATGTGAGTGGCACTACTATGCTACCATAATTTTCACAAACTAATAATGGTAACCTATCAACTCTAAAAATCATCAGACATTCTTAAGTGGTTTTTAAACTTTCCATTTTATTATGGCCTTGATCTTATGAGGGTCTACTTTGATGCCTTAATGCAAAATAATGCGACCTAATTATTCCACCTATTTTACTTCAAAAGTGAACTTGGAAGGATTTATGAAAATTTGATGTTGCTCTAGAATTATAAACACTTGAATAGTACCTTGGTATACTTAGAAAGTATATATCATGGATGTACCTTCAACTTTTAAACCTTTTCACTACTAAAAGGATCACATACACTATCTTTATATGCCAAATTGATTATCTATTAGTCTAACTAGTGTTATTCTAATGATTAGGCCTTTTATACTAATCAAAATTCTATAAACCTACTTATTATCATCCTTTACAAGTTTTGGACTTGAGCCTCTTTTTCAGCTTCCTAAACACTTACATCCCAATTGGATGTCAACATTGATGCTAGTGTTATGTGCCAATATAAGTGTAAAATTCCCTAAATTCATCTAATTTATAAATAAAATGTATACCTATGGTTGGCCTAAGTGCCTAAATGTAAGATATTTTTAAAATGGATTGGTATATATACAATATCAATCCTCATTCATTCACAACCTAGCACATACCAAACAACTCACAAGGAAACTTACCAAAGGCAATAAATCAAGCATTAAAGTGAGAAAAAATTACCTTTTTTCCCATATTTCCATATCAATCATAATTATAATACATATATAAGTTTAAATTACTGAAGGAGTATATAATGATTTATATTTTCCAAGTTACAAGCTGAGTTATTGTTGTACTTGGTTTCCACATATTGTACCCTTGTACACACATAAGCTAACACATTAGGTGAGAACTAATTCTGTCTAATGCCCTATTTGAAGTAATGGTTATGTATGTAGAACACACTAATAGAGGGGTCTTTGGGGTTAGCTCAGCATCATAATCCTACTAACCCATTTTTTCCATAGTCATTATGAAGATGAATTAAGGTTTTACCATTTGACAAGGAGTGAAAACCCATAATCCATATCTAGGCACACTAGAGTGAAGGTGACATAGAACCTATAATATCTTAGGTGGTCACATACAAATATAATAAGTATTACATACTAGACACCTATGTCCAAGTCAGATAGAAGTGTTGATGCAACCATCTGAGGTTGATGCAAGTGTCTAAGGCCATAGAGGGTAAATTTCAAGAATTTGATGATTGATCAAGTCTATTTCTAGCATTTTTCATATCAAATCTAAATATGCACAATTGACCAACTAAGTACTCTTGTTTTCATTTCATTGTCATATCAATCAATATTTTTACTTCCTATTTATATCAAATCTTAGCATTTAAATTCATAATATTTTTTATCTAATTTTTAAATTAATGTTCTTATTATATATCTATTTATCACACTTGTGTTTATTCATTTCTATATTATTATCCCTATACTATATTGACCCATCTCAATTTAAGGTTAAACAAATTCACATGTTTCAAGTGTTATTCCCATGTTTTACTATATATTAATATGTCATTAAAAATTACCATGAAAATTTTCCACAAAAGGGGCCTAAAGATAATGTTCATCAAACTTTGTAATGTATGTGGTGCGTTTATGAGACCAAAAGGTGTTACTAAAAACTCATAGTGACCTTCATGTGTTCTAAAATATTTATTATGTATATCCTCAACTTTGATCCAAATTTTATGGTAGCTTGAATGAAGATCTTATTTTTCAATTAAGATATAACCAAGTAACTCATCTAAAAAATAATCAATTTGTAGAATTGGGAACTTATCTTTGATGGTGTACTTGTTGATTTCTATGTAATCTAAACACATCCTCTAGTATCATCTTTCTTACACACCATTCCCTTAGGGGATAAATATGCACTTTGTCTATGTATGACAATACCATCCTCAAGCATTTCTTGTACCATGTTTTTAATCTCACTCTTATGGACATATGGGTATCTATATATTTTGAGGTTTGACAAATGACTTCTTTGTAGCAATCAAATGGCATGATCATGTTATATATTTTGTGGTAGTAATTTTGGCATTGATCCAAAAACTAATGAATGGTTATCAATAATATTTTTTAAATTATGGTGTGTATTAATATTTGTTTGTTGTACTTTTAAATAGCCTTAAATTCTAGAGCTAGGTAAATAAAATAGTCTATGAGCAAGGCCATATTAATATTGATGAATCTATGTGTACTCCCAAAGTTAGTTAGCATTTTAAACTTCTATTTATTTTTGAAACATTTGAGTTTGAGGGTTTGTGGAGTGGTAATACCTAAAATTGCATGGTGCAAGATATTTGGTAGGGTATTTTTTGATTATTTATCTAGATAATACTCAATTATGCTTGTTATTTCATCATCATATTCTTCATTAGAACCTTAAATGTAGAAAAAATTATTTTAAACATATTTATATCCTTTTTTTTATTTTTTGCCATAGTTGAAACATAACTCTTTGGGTTTTTTCTCTCTAATTTTTTGTGGTTTCAATCTAATTAATTGAGATAATGGTTGTGTTATAATAATGTGCTCTCTAAAAGTAGTGAATACTTATTGTTTGACCATATTTATATCCTCTACCTTGTAGATGGATATCATGGACTCTAATACTAAACTTAGATTAAACATGTGAACATCGAGTTGGATGTTATCCTTTAGCCCACCCAAGAATATGTCATTCAATTTGACTTATGTGATGTCATCCACACATAAGGACATGTTATGGAAATATTGAATATAATCCTTGACATTCCCTATTTGTCAATATCTAGCTAATTGGATGAATTATTTTTCCATTACACTATTATGATAGTACATCTATAGCTCATCAATGAACACTAAGTAGGTAACATTAAGGCCCTTATTTTTATTTGATCACATAACCATATATACCAAATGAATTAATTTGGTTCTAAAAATAGAGATGCCCTTACGACCTTATATTAACATGGGATATGATGTATGTTAAATAAATTTTCCATTTTATTGATCCAAGTGATTATACCTTTACCATAAATATTACATAATTCCATTTTTTGTAGCATGTTCCACAAACTAGTAGTTGAACATGAATTATTCTAGCTAGGATAACATGAATGGCCTAATGGAGAATTATTATATAGTGGAAGAAATTACTTGTATGCTAAGATATTTCCCATTGTAACATTGATGTTGCTCATAGTTACCATAATTACATCCATGTCAAATTTCAGTGCATCTAGATCTTATTTTATATCCATGCCTTTCTAATCTACTTGCATTTGGTTAACCATCTTATAAAATCTTGTATCAAAATATTTAGACTCTTTTTCTTCCTTATTAGGAATTTTTATTGGAGTGGATTTACCTCTTGCATGACATGCACAAACTCTAATAAGTATTTGGTAATTTAGGGTTATGGTTTACATCTTAGGGTTTTAGGGTTCAAAAAAAGTATACTCAACGCTTATACTATTGTGATAATCTCATCGAGATGAATCCAATGACTACTATTTTATACAAGGTTATGAAAAAAATCTATAATTTTAATAAAAACTATTAATCAATATTATACTATATATATATATATATATATATATATATTCCTCGCATATCACAAGTTATATTTTTTCAATCCTTCAGCTCATAGAAGAACTTCTATGTGAGATCTAAAAAAAAACGCATCATAACACCTTTCCCAAATTGAAGCTTTGATACCACTTGTAAATAAATTATGTAAATAGATCATAGTAATGTAAGTAAATGTAAATATGGAGATTATATTAGCAATAATATATCACAATAATAATATAAAAATAAAAATATTCACACCAATATTGATAACATAGTAGAATACTTCATAAATAAGACTAAGCCACTTTGAAGGGGTAACATCCACAACCATTAAACAAGAACCATTTTTTTATATTTTCCTTGATTACTAACCACTACTTCCTATATACACCCTACTTAGGATATGGTTACTCCATATGTTGATCCTAGTACAATATGAAAACATAGAGAAATGTGACAAGATTAGATAAAAGATTTTTTATGCCAAAAATTGATCACAAATATATAGACATGTTATAGGTTAAGGGTGTTACATGTTTTATGATTATTGGTTTATGTGCATGCATTTGGAACTTTTTGGTACACTTTACCTTATGTTGAGCCTCATATTTTCTCCTATTGACTTAAGTTCTCCTTCAAATCATACTTTATGCTTGCTTTGGGTTGAAGATAATATCTTTATTCAATATAAAATGTCTATAAATCTATAGACCAAATACTCATTTTCCCTTTTATTGGTTAGTGTTTTAAAATAGGCACATGTTATTAATTGGATTAATGAAAAACCCTCCCATTTTAGATTTTATATGAAAAAATCAATGTGTGGATTACCTTAGCCTAAAAATAAATACACATAAATTTGGGTTATTAACTACCCATCCTATTTTCAGTAAATTATTCCTAATATTTACAACTTAATTAGTATTTTAAAATAAAATAATAAAAAAAGGAAAGGAATTGATTATCATCACTTTTTATACAAAATAAATAAATCACCTAATATTCCCCATAAACCAATATTATCATATTTATATACTAGAAAGAATAAAAATGCTATTTACAAATCATATTTTATTTTGACACTTGGATTTATATTTTAAAAATAAACCAAATTCCCACGATCCTACAACATCCCAAGATTATAAAAATTGGTGACACTTTAAATTATGAATATTATCAGGTTAAATTGGAAAGGCAAAGATATGTACTACAATATCCACAAGTTTTCCAATTTTTACTAACCAACAACCAATTAAGATCATTTTAAATGTTCACTAATTAATATGATAAAATATATTTTCTAACATTTATTCATCTCTTAATCAAAAATAGCATGTGTTAAGATTTGATATAAAATAATGAAATGAATATCAAAATAAATTTCAACAAAAAAGGTATGCTAAATTTAAGATATAAATTCCATTTGAGATAACAACTGATATTCTTTCATTTATTATCCATCAACATTGTCTTTGAAATAACATAAATTGAAACTAAATATTAAGGATATTTCTCTAAGTAAAATTTTATTTGACATAATAAGTAATGAAATCTAATTTTTTTTCTAGAATGTCTATCAATTCTAAATTTTTTCTTCCTCTCTTCCTCACATTTTAAAACAACACAAACCAAGGCCTTTTATTTTTGATGTGTTTTAATCCTTACTCAACTTCACTAATCTTTAATGCCACCTAATTATTTATCCCACTAATTTATAACAACTAAAAATATAAGATCTCCATATCAATAAATTTACATTTAGTAAATTAACACATTTATGGGGGAACTCTTGTATGTAAGCCACATCAACCAACCAATGTATTCCAATAATATTTACCACCTTCATAAGGCCATTTTTACCTTTGAGACTAGATTTTTAGCATTTAATATTAGCACACATGCACACTTCACTTTTATATCAAGAGAATTGATGTAACTTTTGATCTAGTAATCTTGAATATGGTACTAGTTGGTGACCTTATATTTCTCTACATTTAAATTTTTTTCCACCATGTCCTTTAAATATTCATAGGTTATTCATGCCCAAATTACACCATATAGATTAGGAATTAAAAACAAATACAATATCTCTAGGGATTTTGTTGTAAAGGATTCAAGTGCCTTAGTCATTTCCCCTATATTTATTCTCACCTTCTTTGAGCCTTTTGAGTAATAATTTGCAAAGTTAAGAACCATTTTGACTTAAATATTATGAACTTGGTTTAAATGCCTTGAGTCTAGGCTTTATCTATGATATCAATCATTTTTTATCTTTGACCAATTTATTCATTTCTCCACTTACATTATTTTGTAGTATCCTAACCTAAGATAAGTGTTTCTATAAGTATAAAAATATTGGAAAATAATCAATCAAAGTTAGTTTATTATCAAATAAAACCTTCCATATTTATATTTTCACTAATTTTATTGTACAATTCATAATCTTTTGTCACCCTATCAATAGCCACATCATAGAAGGTTTCAAGCATAGAGAGCATCATTTTATTTTTAATCTTGGTTAAATCATCTAAAAAATATGTTTTAATTGTGAAAAAATCTTCTCCCCCTCTCCTTATTTTACTCCTAGTGACTAACTTTATTTTCTTGTTCTCATATTTCAACTCAAGTTCAAGCTCTTTTGTTACAACCATATCTATATTTTATTTTATTATCTTTTTAAATTCAAATATTTATTTCCAATTTTTATAATAAGGTCTTGGGATACCTTAATCATTATTTTGAACATGTTTAATGGAAACAACATATAGTGTAAATTGTGGACATGAACTTAATGGAGTAGAAAAAATACAAGTAAGTAGGCTAATTGAATCAATTATTTTATTTATGAAAACTAGGGTTGGGTTATTTTTTGACATAATAGGGGTATCAATTTAAATATCTAAATCAATTAATTCCTATGGTATATCTTGTGACACTATAATTTTTCTCAATAAACTACCCATCAAAACACTATAAATAATCAATGCAGGGGCATGAAGAAATTTATGAAGAACAAAGGGCTCTAGTTTTACCCCTAAATACACTCTAGACTTAAATAATTCTACCCTATTTTCAACCTCAATGGTTGAAATATCCTAATCTTCCTTTAATTTTAACTTCTATATCCTTTCATTTATGCTTCATAATTATCCTTGCTAGCCTTAGTCAATCTAATTATGGCTTCTTGATTATTAGAAACATCATACTCTAAATGGAGCTGGTGTTTATATTTGATGTTGACCTTATGTCATCTTGAATCTAGATAATGATCTACTATTTTAAGTGGGTTCCAAGTCCATTTATCAACTTCATTAAAACTATATGGGATTAATTTTTCCTTTCTTATCTTCCATATGATGAACTATTGAAAACTATCTTCACCCAACATCAATGGTAATTTGGGTATCGTGGCCTAGTTTTTATACTTTAGTAGTAGGGAAATTCTTGTAGAAAACTCATAAGAAATTTCCATGACAACTAAATGGTCTAGCACATACACAATAAATACATGGGATGGTTGTATATACATTAGATTTATAATTATTGAGAGGGGGGATGAATCAATGAGCCCAAATAATCCAATTTAATTCTAATATTTACAAATACTTAATTAACTATGACAAACATTCATGAAGAACATAAAAAATTCATAGCAAAGAGCAAGAGAGACAATGCAAGATCAATCACATAACACATGACATACATGGGAAACCCTCTTAGGGAATAAAACCCACTGGAACCTATAATTTGACTATTATCCTATAATAATAAGATCCAATTTAGACTAGATGTAACAGATCAAGGAACTACAATACCTATTTAGTGAGACTCCAATCTCATAAGGTGCTACCATAACTATCTAGTTGAGATGTAACAATACCCAGTTTTACCTTGTAAGGAGGTTGCAAACACCTTAATTCATCATGATACATTGAAATAACATTAGTAAAATCTAAAATATCCTTCTTAGGTTAATTTCAAAACAAAAATGAACACATAGTCAACTTATAGGATTAATATATTTGACTATACTCACTTTTAGATCTTCAAATTAGATTCATTAGATGTGTCATGGAGTCCTCTTCATCTTTGATTTTATAGCACCAAAAAATTCAACTTCTATCAAAATATATGGTCAAAATATAGAGCTCTAATTTTTCTTGTGTTAAATTCAAATATTTGAACATCAACGATCACATTTAACCTTTAAACATAATTCTCAAATCTCATGAATTCTCATCTCAAGATCAATCTTGCACCATCAATTTTTTTTGAGCTTTAATGTATACATTGCTAAAGCCAAAAATTAAACAATAGTCATGTTGACATCATTTTGTGAAATATAAGAACTTTGAATCAATGTGATTCATCAATATCTATGAATCAACTATGTCATTAGTGATCAACACCCATCATTTGATCAACTATATGAATTACCACTCGCCATTGGATCATTATCCTGTACCTTTGCTCAGTCATTAAACATCATGCACTTGTCCTCATCTCACTGCCTCTTAAATCCTTAGATCAAATACACACTATCAATATTGATCAAGCTTTAAATCTTCCAAAAATTACTATGATAACCCTTTCAATATGCCTAAGTATCCATTTTTACACCTCAATAACTTCTTTTATGCTTCGATGTAGGATCTTAAATTTAGACTAGATGATCTCCTTACATAGGAGAATCCAACCATATGACACACTGATCTTGGAAGCCTCACATGTGAAAGATATAATTCCATTAAATTTCCTTCTCAAAATCTTCCATCATAGAGCCAACCATGTCTAAATCTTCCTAAGAGGCCAACATTGATCATTCATAACTTTTGGTGTGCTTTAATGCATAATCTTAAATTTAGTGCAAATTATTTATGCTCAAAACTAAACAAACCCATATAATTAGATTATATTGACACCTTCACATGTGTAATATATAACACCATCAAAATTTCCACTTGACTCTTTCTACCTCAATCCAAAATTGGCTATGGAAAGACACAATCAATCTTCTTGGGAGCCCAACTTTGCATCTGTATATCTTTTGACACATTGTATTACAAGATCTAAAAATTAGTAAAATAAATTAGGTCTAAGACTAAAAAACCCCATATGATCACCTTTTAATAAAACCTCTACACATGAAAATTCTAACCTCATCAACATGCTTACTTAGCTCTTTCTAGCCAATCTACAAATTTGGCTAAATATGGGAAAATAAAGAAATCTGACTGAGAACCCAACTACTCACCCTCATATCTTTGATTGTGATTCAATGCATGACTTAAAATATAGAAAATAAAAACTAGAGACTAATGTGATCACAACCATATGAAACACTCCCCTTGAATCCTTCCCATGTGGTAATAGTGATGTCATCAAACTGCCTACTCATATTTGCTACCCCTAGACCCAAAGTGTCCAGATAAGAACTATGATCAACTAGATGAATTCTACTTGTGCACACACGCTCTCAAAGCATAGATCAAATATTATAGTACCCCTTATATATTATCAAACATCCATACTCATCCTTTATCCTCTTAAGCTATATCAATACTAAATATCATCCAAGCATACATAAAATGCACTAGAACAAGCACATTGCACATTTTGTCATTATCACATAGACTATCAAAGCACTTCATCCACTCAAAAGGAAATCTCTATGACACCACCATGACATCATTAAAAAATATTAAATAATATCACCCTTTATTAATGATGCCAATAACTATCATATACAACAATATTTATCTCACCATCTCTTTCTTCAAATCACTCCTACAACAAGAACTTTTTCCCTAATAGGAACTTTCTCCTCCTTTGACATAATGACAAAGTGGACACAATATAATCTTGAGGAAATAAAAAGACAATAAATATTTGAGAGGTACTCCCCATAAAATATCAAATAAATTTCACCTTATGAGCATCTTCAGATCACCACACACCATGATGAACCACTATGCAGGCTTATCATCCTTCTTTCTCAAGACACTTCCATGACCACCAACTCTACATCTAAACTTTGAAAGTCCTAAAATTTTTATTAGACACATCTTCAAGACCTAAAACTCTATATCTAGATCATTCTCATATGCCCCCTTAATCACACCAATTTTCATCACCAATCCCATAATTTGCAACATACTTCCTTAACAAACCTACTAGCCAATTAAACCTCCATATAGACAAAAACTTGAATAATTTGAGAACCAAAAACATTTAATTCTCTATGAAAATTTATTTGAAAACCCATTTTTTCCCATTTAACATATTAGGAAGCCTTAAACATCAATTCAAAAGATAAACCATTTTTCTAGCAAAGTCCAAAACCCTAGAAACTTAAAAAAAATAGGGTCAACAAAACTCTTTCTAATCAATGCACATCTCTGAAACTACTTACACACCTGAAGACAGCCATCACACATTTTTGGACCAAAAATTGAGCTTACATACCTTTGGGAACCCATACATCCTATAACCCATTTTAGGCTTGCTTGCCCTTAAACCAAAAAAATATAGAGAAAAACCGAGAGCACTCAAATTTCTTAATTGGCACATACATACCTCTAGACCTCAAAAACACCTATAAAACACCACAAAGAAATTCATATACCTTTATTAGCATCAAAAACTTATTTATATTATCATCAATCTCATTAATCCACTTGGAATCACCCATTTTGACTCTATACTATAGCTCCTTCACAAACTTCTAAAACATGCTCATGAACTTTTTGTTCCCCATTTAAAAAAGACCTCTGATTAGCATTATCATCTTGAGCACACAAACATGCTTCTTCACTAAAATGAGTCTCTTGATAATCATAGATAAAGACACCTTCTATACCTCAATGTTCTAAAACAAAAATAAATCCTCATCTTCCATCTCCTCCTTGCTCATCTAATATTTGTAGTTATTATTCTTCTTCTTTGGCTAGGATAAACAAATTCCTTATCAACTACAACATTCTCCTTTTATTTTATGATTTAATTGACAATACATGGAGATAACACAAATTCATTACATACCTTTTCATTTTAATAATCTTCCTTGTAGCTTGGAACCTCATCATTAAGCATAGATAATTGATGTTCTTTACATGATACATGCTCAACAATAACATGATGTTCCCTTGAATCCATACATACCTCAATACTAGCCTCAATCAGCACCTTGGTCTTCTCCTTAAGTTTGATTTATTCATTCTCAACATGATAAAACAAAGAGACCTTTTGGTAATCTTCAACTACTAAAGTAATCTACACCATAAAAAACAAATTACTTGGACCTACAGTCTCATCATGACTCACACTTTTCACATTTGGCTTCCATGTGTTAACTTGACTTCTTTCTTGAACTCTAGGAGCCTGATTAAATATATTCTATCTTGTAGGCCTTTGCTTTTATAACCTAGCAATGTGACCTATCTATTCACAATTATAGCACACCATACCTTTTACAAGAAACATATTTCGATATAAATTTGCAATGTGTTCTATGTCATGAAAAATAAAACAACCTCCCCCTTTTGAAGAGGACTCACATTATCTAATATTATGTAGATAGTTATTTGCAAAGTGTCTCACATCAAGATAGTTAAATCACTTGATTATATTCCCACCTTTTGATTGATGACCACCATCATAGTCCCATGAAAATTCATTTATAATAGGTCTCTTACAGGAGCTATCCCTATGACCAAATTGATTACATGTATAACAATAACCATTAAATTTTGCATAACTCATGGCATATGGCTATCTAATTTGATTGTATTTACTCTGTCAGTTCCTTTATTCTTTGTTTGATGATTTCTCTTCAAAGTATGATTGTCTTGGTTCACATTAACCTTCATCTTGTCTTGAGTTACAATATTTTGTTCTTATTCATATCTAAGACTAGTTCTATCACTAGTATGCTTTTTACCACTTAGAATATTGTTTAGATCATATGAGCTCTTTTCAAATATCATAAATGTCTTCACCTTACTAGTTGTATTTTCTAGCTCAAATTTCAAAGATGAATTTTCAGAAACACACCTTAAACATTCATCTTCTTTAGATTTTAGGATTGTAAACAAAATTTCCAATATCTAAGAAGCCTCTTTGAAAAAGAAACTCAATCTGATTTAAAACAAGGACCAATAATAAAGGAGATGACAAAGATGATAAAAAAAAACTTTTAAAATAAAAGCTAGCACCAATATTGGAGTTAAGTAAATAATTAGGCCATAAAAATATGATTTCCATATAAATAATATAGTAAAACTAGATGCAATACAAGGAAAAAGGATCAAAAGACAACTTCCACAATAAAGTGTGTAATCCTTCATGAAAAATAAAGAAGTTAGTCATAAATAATTATCTCCAAACAAAGCATATTTCCTTGACAACTTACAAGCAGGAGTAAACACAAAAACAAGGAATGCATAAAATTTGAGTTTTTTAAACCAATTAAAAGGGAGACAAACAAAATGTGTTGCTTGAAAAATATATTTTACTTGAATTAATTTATAAATTATCAAAATAAATCACATTAAAGTCTCAAGAAGATGAAGTAGTTTTTAGTAGATGAATTGGTTTAACCTTAGAATTAGGTGTGTTAGTGGTTTTTCAAAAATTAAAAATGTTTTGAGTGGATTTACCATATGATTTTAAAGGATTTAATTTCCAAACTTTATAAATATGATGCCCATGTTTACCACAATGCTCATAAATTTTACAATTTTTAACCAAATGAGCATAAGAAGCTTTATAATCTAAATAAATCATATGATATTGAAGAGAATACAAATTCATTTGATGAGGGGTATAATATGACTTCAAATTACCTTGAGAATAATTATAACTAAGCCCTGCACAATTCACATTAGATTTATGAAGGATAGGCTCAACAATGTGATTTTCATGTTTTCCAAGACTACCACCAGAGTAACCCATAGATTGATTAATTTTTAAGGTAGGGTTTGAAATAAGATGTTTCAAAGTAATAATCTCATTAGGATATAAAAAATAAACATTACTTGTTTGTGTATTTTTAAAATATTCAAGTTTATTGGTTAGAGAGTCAACTAAAATTTGTATTTTGATTAATTTTTTATTATGCAATTTTTGTGAAAGAAGAATTGTTTGGTTATTACATTAAATTTGATGGTTTATTGCATGAATCTCATTTTATTTTTTGATAATTTTTTTATTAAGATATTTAATCAAAGTCTCATTAGTTTTACAAAGCCACATCATTTTGAAAGCTTTTGCATAACTAAAAAATGATGAGCTAAGGGAAGAGAAAAGTGAAATTTTAGCCCAAAAAACTTTTAATTTAGGTTAAAAATTAAAGGTTTTTAACCTTAAATTGGATATAATAATCCTTACTTTGGTAGATTGCATTGATAATATATAAACTATAAAGCACAAGAGTGATGATAAAATCTATATTAGGCCAATTGGGTGCTAAACTTAGATATAAACATACACTAAATTTTTTAATTGAGATGGGTTAAAAATAGTAAGTATAATTATGTTAAGTAATAAATAAAAAATAAGTAATGTACTTAGCTTGTTATTATACTAATTTTGTTATAGATCTTCAATGGGTATAAATTAGACTAGAAGGTGATTCTATAATAATTGTCAGATTCTAGATTTGACACTTTTGGAGCCATAAACACTATAACATGAGTTTGGGACAGTTGTGTCAATACGACTATCTGAACTCAATACAAGTGTCATACATGGAATATCTAATGGAAAAGGATTAAACCACATGGATGATTATGGTTTTTGCTTCACCTTCATTCAAGTGCATTCAAATCTAGGTCATGGACTGTCACTCCTCATGAATTTATAAAACCTTAGTTCTTCATCTTCATGGTGACCTTGGAGAAAATGGGTTAGTGAGCACATGGTGTCAATCTGACCCCAAAGATGCCGATGTCACTTAACATTGCCTACATAGCCAATAGTCCAAATAGGCCTCATACTAATGTATTTCTCCCCTACATGTTGGTTTGTTTGTGAATCATGTAATATGTGCAAATCAACTACAATAGTGACCTAACTTGTAAAATGGTAAATCAGGCTCTTGATTTTTTCTTTTAGTACTTTAGACCTATATATGTGGTGTCCATATGACTAGTTTGGAAATAGGGAATATTTATTCTATTTAATGCTTGATATATTGCCTTTGATAAGTTTCCTAGGTCTCTCTTGGTCTTTTCTAGGTTTTGTAGGTGAGGAATGAATGAGGGTTGATCTTGTATTTATATCAATCCCTTTAGATAATTAAATCACATTAAATCACTTAGGTCAACCATTAGGATACATTTCATTTGAAAATTGGATGAATTTATGGCACTAGACACTTGTGTCAGGTCAAGACACTAGCATCAATGTTGGTGTCTATCTCAGATGGTAGTGTCTATGGAGTAGGAAAGTAGGTACATACTCAAAACTTGTAGAAGTGGAAGATAAGTTGGTTTTAAGAATTATGGGAAAGATATAAGGCCTAGGTCATCAACATAAGATTGGTTGGACTAAGAGATAGACCAAAAGGCACAAGATAGAGTAGATATGAGACTTCAAAAAGTAGGAAAGGTCTAGAACTGAGAGGAACAACCAAGGTCTAAGTTTTCCAAGAGTAAAATACTAAAATGCTATATAATTTAAAAATAATGTCTACAAAAGGAAATGAAAATCTAAATAAAAATTCCATTATAATAATGTGATCTTAATTTAGAAGCATATGTTAAAAGAAAACAAAAAAAAAATTGTGTTTAAAAAAAACATGCCATGAGGACTAAAGACTTTAATTTGAATTTGAAAAGATTTTAATAAAAAAACAAACTAGCTTACATTCCAAACATAGTAAAGTATACTCATGACAATTTATGACATGCATGTTTTTTAATGGAAAATTCAACATTTTTTTTTGAAAAGAAAATCCTCCTAAGGAAAAAGTTTTAAAAACTCAAGAGAATTAAATAATGCCACTTGGAATTTATGAAGAGAAAAAACTTATATTAATATCTTTATGTATTACCTTGAGAAAATAAAAGTCACCTTACATATCAAAGTGACATCTCTTAGTTATAATAATATAAAATAATCAATACATCACTAAAAGTGCCAAAATCAACAACTTATCAAGGATTTATGACAAGTCAAATTAGGACACTAGGAGAGAATAAGAATTTAATCCAAGAAAGAGGTGATACAAAGAATTAGAAACAAGTGTCAAAGAGTTTTTAAATTAAAAAAAATCATCAAAATCTCCTTATTTTTTTAGGGAGGAGTTAATGCCCTATTCGGAGGAGACATAATTTGAAACAATAATTATACAGTCACTTGTCCTTCAACTATTTTTGCATGGAATACCTCATAAGAGTGACAATAAAAATAGTTACAATGGAGACAAGCATAGGCCAAATAAAAACTTGAAAACAAAAAAATAAATTGTTAAGACTACAAAAAAAAATGCCTCATGAAGAAAGACAATAGTGTAACATATTAAAAATGCCTTTGGAAGTGGAAATATTAGTCATTGAGAAGATGGTAAACAAAATTAAGGTGTTATAGGAGAGATAAAATGTAATAAATTTTTGACTAAAATAAATTCCAACATTCCACTTAGCTATAACATCAAGCAAAAGTATTAAATCACTAAATCAAAATAATTTCACATAGTAAAACACAAGAAAAGAGACACCAAATGGGTATTATCAGTAGCTAAACATCTTTAAAATTTTCATTAAAAACATGCCACTCATTTGGTATTTTTTTCCTCCTAAATTATATAAAAAATGAATAAAATATCATAATGAAATCACCCCAATAAAACTCCAATCTATATCTTGAAGCTCAAAAAAATATAAAAACCCTAAACTAAATGCAATAGAATGGATGTATGGAAGAAAAAATCACCAAACTTTTCCAATTGAGTTAAATTTATAAGATGAATATAATGACACATGCTAAAAGAAACTAAAATTGTAAAATAAATTATAAAATTCCAAGACAAAAAAATTCAAGGGTGAAATCCCTTAGGAAAAATTCAAAAACATCTTTACTTCTTTTCCACCCACAAACCTGCATGAATCTCAATATTCAATGTTAAAATAGGCCTATTTCGATACCATGTTAGTATTTATGCAAAGATAGATAGATTAAAATTTAAAAATATAAAAATAATTAATATAAAGGAATCAATATTAGCTTAATATCAAGCAACCCATAAATGTGAGAGTCAAGATTTGTCAAGTGGGGAAATTGTCAAATGGAGAAAAACCCTGCATCTATTATAGTAATTTCAAATCATTGATCTCCATGTATAATATAAAATAATCCAAGATAAAGAGAAATAATAATGGTGTTAATCCATGAAAAATCATCTCAAAATAGACTAGTGCAATAATGTCTCAAGTGTTTAGATTGAGAGAGGAGAGAGATAAATAAATAAAGCTATAAATAAATTTGAGTTACTTGTAAAACCTTATTAGTGTATGCCAAATTTCCCTAATACTCGTAAGGTGAGGGGTGTGGGGTGAGACAAGTGTGTATGGAGTTACATTATTAATGCCTATAAGGTGAGGGGTGTGTGTGATAAGTGTGGAGGGAGTTACAAGTGAATGTAACTCTAAGATTTCCCAAAATGGACAAAATAGGTGTGACATCTCATAAATCTCAGATAAAGTGAATTTATTATAATAATAAATGAAAATATAAAAAGGACTTAGGATTAACCTAAACTATCCTAAAGTGAACCTAAATAAGATTAATATCCAACAGTAATTCCATTCATAAGTTAACCTGTATAGCATCCCATTGGAGATTGAATAGTTGAATTCAGTTTTAAAGATCTTCACTGAGTCAAATTAAAATTATTTATAAAATTAAATTAAAAAATATATTGGATTATATCAGTATATCATTCACTCTTTCCCTCTTCAAGTTAGGTGGTATAGATAATGTCATACTAATTAATATATGAGCTACTTCATATTCTATTTTCTTCACAAATTTCCCTTCAGTGATCAGCTAAAAAATTCTTTGTCCTCCAATTAATTTTGTTTTCTTGATTTATAGGTCAAATTATTGAATGGTGGAGAGATATTTTCCTATTTTTTCTCTTAGTTATGTTTTTCTTAATAGAGATTTGACAATAGGGTCAGGGACTATGGTGTGGATACAGTTCTTTAGAATGTATGCCTTGAATTTCATAACTACTTTGACTAAGTTATAGGCCTAATTTTCAACAAGGTAATACCTCTATTCCATGTCCTTGATATGGTATTTCACAAAGGCAATTCATCATTAATATTATCTAAATTACTTATGTGTTATCCCAACAACTATCTAATGCTCTAAAGTGAAGGAATATACATTAAAGTCAAGATAGTAAATAGGTATTTAAATGACTATTTCCTTTATTTCCTATAAATTTTGATTTGCTACTTTTGTCCATTCAATTTTAGTATCTCATTTTAACATTAAATTCAATGGTGTTACAAGTTAAATGAATTATATGATGAAACATCTCACACAAATTATCTTGTCAAAGAAAGATCTAAGTTCATTTTTTATCAGGAAATGGTATATCAATAATTTCCTTAAATATTTATAAATCGATGAAAATACCATTTTTAGTAACATTATTTCTAATAATTTTACCCTAATCAACAACAAAAAAGTTTTTTATTTGATTGAGAGAGATGCCATACCTTCTAAATCTTTCAAAAACTTATTAGAGATGTTGAAGATGTTGGTTCCTATCCTTATAAAAAAATGTAATATCATCCATATATTTAATTATGTACTTACCCACTTGTCCTTTGAATTCGTAGTCTATTACTAATGTAAAGGTAGCACCTACATTTATAAGACTACAAGGATTTATTTTATATGTAAATGTTCTCCACTTAGTAGTGAAGGTTGTTTTTTACATGCCATGTTTCTCTATTAACACATGGTTGTAACTAGAAAATGCATTTGGGAGAGACATCATTTATTATCCATTTAATATTTATATGACTTCATTTAAGGAATACAAGGGATATTTATCCATTTTAGAATATTTTTTAAAGTTTATAAAGTCAGTGCACACTCTAGTTTCTCCTTTTTTCTTTTGTATAGGGACTAAATTAACCACCCAAGAAGATTAGAGAATAGGAAAAATGATTTTAGCTTAGATGAGTTTGTCAATCTCCTATATTATGGGTTCTAAAAATGGATTGATTGGTGCTTGTTTTTGTCTAAATGGTAACATTATTTGCATTAAGAGGGATAGTATGGGTCATGATCCAAAGGTTAAATATTTTAAAATATTCATATGACCAATTTATAAGTTCTTTAAACTCCTTCAACATCTTAATCATATAATCTATTTTTTATTTATAATAGGTTCTTCCTATGTTTACCATTTTTGGTTCCTCTAGTTGCATATATGTATTTATGTATGTTCTTTCTCAATCAAGTCATGATTCTTTTAGGGTTCCTAGCATTGGATTCAAACATATTTTCCAAATAAATCATTCCTTTAGGGATATTGTTAGTTCTTAACTCCAAATTATCATGTTTTTTAACATTAATTGTGTCATTGTGTTCCTTTTAATCCATAATATGATCTTCAAATGAGCTTGAATTAGTAATAAATTAGATGCTTTACTCATCATCACTAAAATATTGGAAATTTTCTATTTTTTCAGGTGTGGACAAAGTAGTGATGATTTATATTGAAAACTCTTTTAGTTAGTTTTGGCCAAGGGGTGTAGGTTTGTTGTAGATGTATCTAGAGCATCAACCACCTCATTATGATCTCTTGGAATGGAAAATATTTTAAAATCTAAAGTTTTCAATGAGGTCCCAAGCTATTTACTTGTAATGGTTAATAAACTTGGAATTACATTGAAAAATATTTATAATTTATTTAATAATTAATTTAGAGTTTCAATATACTTCAATCATATTATACCATGATTTATATAAAATTAAACCCAAAGATGAAGGCTTCATACTCTATTATATTATTAGTATATGGAAATTATAATCAATAAGTAAAAAAATACTCTCAAGCTCTAGAATCAATAAAAATTACCTAAGTACCCAAGCATTATTTAGATCTAGCTCTTTCAATGTGTATATTCCAAATTCCAATGTTTGGGGCAGGGTTGGATTTTTCAATGGGAATGTTTTAGTGTTTAATTTGAACACATTGATGGCTACTACTAATACTTCAACATTCTTATTTTTTTTATGGTATTTAGTGATTTCATACTTCATATTTGGATCTCTTTCAATTTGAATTTAGTTTTTTACACCTTTCCATGGTATCCACATATGTGAGAATTTTATTGTGATGTATCCATTTAAAAATCATGACCAACATCTACTCAATAGCAATCCAACAACCTATAGAATCTCTACTACCTAAATATTGATGTGTTGTTAAACTTTGGGATCTATAACTAGTTGCATGTGGATGTGATTTAATTATCTAATAACTATCATATTTTATTTATATATTTAGACAACCTATGTAGTGGATTTCATAGGGTTGAGTCCCAAATTTTATAAGTAGTATGTGGCATGAAATTAGTAAATGCCTCTGAGTCTACTTAACATTTGTGTATGGTTTTTATTAAGATTATAATTATGATTATAAGTGGGGGAATATTTATATTGTATTTATATGTGACCACATTTGTGCGGGATGCCTTAGTCATCCCTTTATCAGAGAGATATTTTAGGAGTATATCACTTTGTTATACTAATTGAGCTCATTCATAAAGTGTGATTTTAGATTTTTTTTTCTTCATGTCTTACACTATATTATATCTAGATAAGATGGGAGGATTACTTGGTATGTGAGTGGGTTTAATGTAACTAATAATTCATTTTATAGGAGGTGGATCATTATTAACTTTTGGATTTGGTAGAGTGTCATTATTATTTGGTAGAGTGGATGTAGTGTTTTGTGTTTTTTCCTTACTCTTCAGCTCATACATTTTTTGTTAAAATTATTGAAAGGTATGAACTTCATCTACATTGTCCTCAAGTTCATGGTCATCTTTATAAGGAAGTCATAAGTTTCAACCATCAGAATGGGTGAAGCACTTGTCAACCATCTAATTTAGGGATATCCTTCTCTATTGGTGCAAATTCATAATTTTCCATTTATTTCATGATAATTTCAAAAGTATTATAGAAATTTGGACAATCCAATTCTCCATGTGAAGTGGTATGATGGACTTGACACCAATGAAGTAATGTTATTTTGGAATAATTTATGGTAAAGGGTATATTATAAAAACTAACCTTAGAGTTATTTATAGGTTAATTATGGTTATAATTTTGTTTGTTGTCTGTCCAAGCAAAAAAATTATTTATTTTGAAGGAATATCCTCTTCTTAATGAATTTATTTTTACAATGTTAGCCTTTCTCATAAAACTAGTAAAATTGTTTGCCAATGTATGCATCATTTTGGTGAGAGATTCTAATTCAATTAGATGGGTATTAGATGTTGGATTTATGACTTTCATGGATTATGTCATTATAATTAATGATAATGCATGTGTTGTGTCTTGGTCAGATATAATCCCTACTTGTGACACAGTTAAATTTATTAATATCCCTATGTTTTGTATAACATGTGAACTCATTCTTTATGGCATTAATTATATTTAAACTAAAATCACTTAATTTTAGGCTTGCACCAATTTAGTTATAACATATACCCTTATAAATATAGAAGTGACCAGGTCTGGCACATCCAAATAGATATGGAAATCCATGGGGGCAAGACTTATATGATCTTGAGCTATGAAAATATATATGTGTTAAATCCTTGCATTAAATTCCCCTGTGGTTTTTTAATTCTCATTTTTAATAAAACCAAAAAAAATTAACACTAGGATATATCATCTTATATAGGATTCCTCAAATTATAACCAACTAGTAATAGATACTTGTGTTAAGTTTAAAAATAAATCATAAAAATTCCTTCAAAATCGAAGGGGAAAAAATTGTATGAAACATATTCATGTACAACATCAAGGAGTCTAAAATAATCATTAAAATCCATTATATGTTGTTTTGCACTCCTTATCCCATCATTTGAGAACTTGGGAAATAATTTATTAGAGTTTTTAGGTAAGCCATATATAACCCCAAGAATGATTAGGGAAGTGCCCATTAACCAAGAAGCCAATTAATTAGTAATGTGTTGGTGTGCTTGTTGGATATCATTTATAACTAAGTTAGGATAGGGTCCTATAGATTTGGACCATTTAAGCATTCCTTTATAGCTTATATTTTTTATATGATTTTCAAAAGGTACAAGTATTTACTATCCAATTAACCTTGACCTAGTTAGCCTAAGTTGGGTATACATGATGGATGGATTTGGCCCACCTTCTATCACCAATATTAATATGTCAATCAATATTTTAGCATGGATGTAAGTTAATAAGGGGTTTAATGGAAAACCCTCCCATTTTAGATTTTCTATAGAAAAACCAACATATGGGTTACCTTAGCCTTGAAAGAGACACATAAATTTAGGTTATTAACTATATATCCTATAGTCAATAAGTTAATCACAATATTTACAACATAATTTAAATTTAAATCAATATAAAGTAATAACAAAGGGAAAGGAAATGATTATCGCCACTTTTAATACCAATAAATTTAAATCCTCTTATAATCCCCATAAAAAACATTATCATATTTATATACTATAAGAATACAAATGCTATTCATAAATAATATTATATTTTGACACTTGGACATCTCCTATAAAAATAATTCAAATTCTCATAATCCTATAAATAACTCGATCTTGTAAAAATTGGTTCCACTTTAAATTATGGATATTGTCAAGTTAAATAGTAAAGGAAAATAATAAACACTAAAATATCCACAAGTTTTCAAATATTTACTAACTAACAACCAAATAACATCAAGTCAAATATTCACTAATTAATAGAACAAAATACACTTTTTAACATTCGTTCATCTCTTAATAAAATATACCATGTCCACAAATCTGATATAAAATAATTAGATGAATATCGAAAGAAACTTTAACAATAAAGGTATACCAAATTCAAATTATAAATACCATTTGAAATAACCACTAATCTTCTTTTATGTATTCCTCCTCAACAATTTCCTTATAATAACATAAAGATAAAGTAAATCTTAATGAGATTTTGCTAGCTAATATTATCTTGACATAATAAGTAATGAAATCTAAAAAACAATATTGCTAGATTACCTATTATTCTCTATTTTTCTTCCTTTTTCCCTCTCTTTATAAAACAACACAAACCAAGGCCTTTT
This sequence comes from Torreya grandis, assembly GCA_037957365.1. Taxonomy (NCBI): domain Eukaryota; kingdom Viridiplantae; phylum Streptophyta; class Pinopsida; order Cupressales; family Taxaceae; genus Torreya; species Torreya grandis. The sequence goes on from JARHVA010002418.1 coordinate 1,170,698, forward strand.
CTATCTTTTGCTAGATAATATTATCTTGACATAATAAGTAATGAAATCTAAAAAACAATCTTGCTAGATTACCTATTATTCTCTCTTTTTCTTCCTTTTTCCCTCTCTTTATAAAACAACACAAACCAAGGCCTTTTATATTTTAGGTGTTTTAATCCTTACACACCTTTTTTATTCTCTAATTACACCTACTTTTTTGGGTCACCAATTTATAGTATCTAAAAATATAAGATCCCCTTATCAATTAATTTACATTTAATAAATCATCACATTTATAAGAGCACTCTTGTATGTAAGCCACATCCACCAACCAACATCTTCTAAGTGATTTTTCCACATTAAAAAGGTCCATTTTTTAACTCTAAAATAAAATGTGTAATGTATCATATTATCACATGTGCATGTTCCACATTTGTAGTTAGAGAAATGACATAACCTTTAATCTGGTAATATTTGAATTTGCTGGCAAATGGTCACCTTAGCTTTGTCTACATTTAATATTTTTTCCATCATGTCCTTGAAATATTATTAGGATATTTGTGTTATAATTTCATCCTATTTATTAGGAATTAAAAACAAAGACATTATATCTCAATATTTTTTTGTAAAGGACTCAAGTGCCTCAATCATTTCCCATTTATTTATTCTCACCTCTTCTCAGCCCTCATGGAAATAATTCACATAGTTAAGAACCATTTCTAACTCATAATTTTAACTCAATTGAAATACCTTGAGTCTAGGCTTTATCATTTATATCAATCATTTTTATGATCTTTATAAAAAATTATTCATTTTTTCCATTTTACATTGTTATATAGTATCCTAATCTAAGACAAGTGTTTCTACAAGTCTAAAAATACCATAAAAAATTCAACAAACGTGTGTTATGTATTAGATAAAACCTTCCATATTGATATTTTTACTGCTATTAATTCCTTTGAACTCCCTTTTACATACCTCAATTTTTATTCTAGGTCAATAATCCTTTTATTATATAATTCATAATCTTTTATCACCTTGTAAATAACCACATCATTGAAGGTTTTGATCATAGAGAGGGTCATTGGATTTTTAACCTAAGTTAAATCAGCCAAAACCTAGATTTGAATAGTGATAATATCTTCTCCCCCTCTCATTATTTTAATCCCATCAACTGGCTTTATTTTCTTATTTTCATATTTCAACTCAAGTGAATGATCTTTTATTACAACCATATGTGCATTTTATTTTCTTCTATTTTCAAATTCAAATATTTGTTTCCAATTTTTATATTAATGTCTTGGGATACCTTTCTTATTATTTTGAAAATTTTTAGGGGCAATGAAATATAGTGTAAATTATGGAGATGAAATTAATGGAGTAGACAAAACCTTGGGAATTAAAATAAGTGGGGTACATGAAACACAAGCAATTAGAAAAATCAAATAATTCTTTTTATTTACAAAAATTGGCGTTGGATAATTATTTAGTACAAGGATATTAATTTCATTATCTACATCAATGAATTGTTGTGTTAGACCTTGTGACACTAGATTTTTTCTCAATAAATTACCCATTAAAACAATACAATCAACCAACATAGGGGCCTAATAAACTTAAGGAAGAACAAAGGGCTCTAAGTTTACCTTTGAATTCATTTAAGATGTGTATAATTCTACCATGTTTTCAACCTTAGAGGTTGAAATCTCCTGAGATTCCTTTAACTTTAACTTCTTGATTACCCTTATTTTTACTTCATGACTAACCTTACCAGACTTAGATAATATGATTATGGCTTCTTGGTTTTCAGAAACATACATGAACACATCATGCTTTAGATGGTCTTGTTGTTTATATTTGATGTTGACCTTATGTCATATTGAATAAAAATAATGATCTACTTTTTTAAGTCGATCCCAGGGCCAATACTCAACTTCATTAAAACCATAGGGGGTTGCTTCCTCCCCTCTTATCTTCCACATCATAAAATTTTGAAAACTATCTTCACCCAACACCATTGATAAGTTAGGTATCATGGCTTAGTTTTTCTGATTTAGCAGTAGGGAAATTCATGTAGAAAATTAGTAATAAATTTTAATGACGTAATTATTTGACACATACAAGACAATTTATTGGATGGTTTTAAAGCTCCTTGAATTCTTATGCTAGTATAATCCTAGAAATAAAACCAAATTTAATGTTTGGAGATGGTTTCCCTCATAGACATAAATATTATATGTAATTTTGAATCATAAATGGCCTCATAAATGATGGGTAGAAACTCATTAAAAATTATTAGATAGTGGGAACAATGTAAATGTTTATAAAAGATAATACAAGTGACATGGATATACTTATTTTCCAATGAAAACCAAATATTAAATAAACTAGGGTTAAAAGAAAATGTGTAACAAATAAAATCAATCAAATACAAAGCCATGTGAAAATCCTTATCTTATTTATATTCATAAAATGACTTAATGAGATTGGATAAGATAAAATCACCCCAATTGGTAGGTTTTCCTTATTTTAACAAACTATGTAGTTGTTGATACTCAAATTTGGTCATGAGTACTTGGTAGTGTTAGTTTTGGCCCATATTTACCTTTATTGACTTGAGTAACCAAATTGGTCTTATTTTAGCAACTTATTTTATCAGAAGTACTTGTAAGACCCATCCCTTCTAGAGTTATTTTTTTACACCTACATAAATATTCTTAATTTTCAAAAACATTTAGGCATATATATGGACATGTCAAATTCTAAAGATAAAATGTCACCCTCCCCAGATCAGGATCAACAATTGATCCTAACCTTATGGGTTAATATTACCCTTTAACTATTAATGAATATTCTTAAAAGTTAAAACCTCCCTTATAGGTTATTTTACATTTTTAGGATAGGTAGCGTGAAGTTTCACACTTTTGGATTGTTATAAATGCACATCTAAGCCACTTATTATACCACTTAGAAATTTCACTATTTGGGTACACTTATACTATTAAACACTAAAAGAATCTTCTATATTATTTAAAAATTTGATTCTAATCACTTGAATCATTCCTTAGCCAAGTCATAGGCCAATTCTATCCAATTCAAGTAAAACATCATCAAGTATTCAATCCATCTCTAGACGTGAACATGTATCAAATGAGCATTATCACACTAATCACTCTAGGTGGGAGAAATATGTGGGTTTGATTCCCTCTTTATATTATTATAGATACTTAAGTAGCATTCAATCATCATGGGGGTGATTTTGGTTAGCTCATGTTATTACACTCCTACCTTTATTTTAATAAGTTTTCAGTTATTATTAGGGTTTCAATCTTGAAGAGGTAATTTATAGGCCACCCATGCACATTCACACATAGATGAAGGTCAAAATTACACATATATTCAAATTTACAATAGGAAAAGGTGTTTTTTCCATCAAATTATTAGTTTTACACACAAGTTGAGATTGATGCACAAAGGAAAGTAGTAGCAGTTGCTCCTAACTATTTCCAGTTAGTTATGACCCAGAACATTGATAATTATTATTTCAATTTATTCATGTAGATTATTTGAGTTGTTCATCTCCAATCATATTTAAATATATCATAGTCAACCTAACATGAAGATTATGGATAAGTATTCTTCATAATTTTTATATTCAACCTATTTCATTCATTTATGCTTTATCAATTTCATTACTTTACTTTCATTCTTATAGTTACGAGTTATTCACAAAATTTTCTACCTTTTAATTAATTTTATCTCAATTATAATTAATAAACAAATTAATTATAAATCTTAATAAAACACCAATAGTGGTAACCATAATCAAAGCTTCTACCCAACAATACTATGTAAAAATATTAGTGTTAATCCTTAGTTATACTTCCCTTCACTAGTTACTTGAAGTTTAAAACTTGGAGTGTTGATTTCAATGTTTATCACCTTCAAAATTTTAAAATAGTTACATCATGGTTATTCAACCTTAATTACATTTTTTTCCTCCTGAGTAAAAAAATCCATCAAGATTACAATAAATGAGAAACCCTAAATAATTAAGTGACAAAAAATAATAAAATAAAAGGAAAATAATAGTGTGGCATTTAATATGTATAAAGTGAGATGTGTTTTAGATGTTTATTTATGGGCTAGGATTAACCTACAACTATCCTATCTCAATAGACATGAAATATAATAAGGTCAATCAAATAGAACTTGTGATACTTTGGAGATCGCATAATGACCTGTGAATTTCATAGATCTAGTAGAGGTTTACCTACAACATAAATATCAAGAGGAAAGGGTTTCAAAACCTAAGCCTATGACACAAGGATGTAACTCTTACTAGACCTATATGAAATTAAATTTATTTTATTTAATGATTGTAAGTATACAAGTAAAGTAAAGTAAACTAAGGGGAAGGGTTAGACTTATTTTAATTTGGTAAGGTGTAATGGTCAACTAAATGGGTGTATATGAAACTAAAGTGAAATATGGAAAGTCTAATCAATATTATAAAGAAGAAGAATATTAAATACAACGCTTGGTTTTTTAGGCTCTACTAGGGTTTGTTTATGCCTTGCATCAAGAGTCAATGTTTTTTCATCATTAGACCTCCCTATCACACCACATCCTTATAGGATATTAGCATTTATTGAGATTTAATAGATTCACACTATGGGTGAGATTTCTAATGGCCTCCCTACCTTCCCCTTCAACTATTGAATCCATGATGAATGGAGTGTTTCATAATGGCACCATCAAACAAATGACTGAGGAAATTTATCTTGAAAGTATATCATGAGGTAAGGATTCTCTTTCTAATGTTTCTCTTACTCAACCTACTTTTAATTTTGTTTGTCAATGGCTAGAGTAGTTTTGCCTAATAAGTTACTTTTTTGGTTGCATTCCTTATGAAATCATGTTCAAATCTTGGGTTCAAATATCCTGGGTGGCTCATGGCATTAATCTTAATAGTGTCTAAAACATGACCAAATGTTTTTTCATTAAATTTTTCTAACCCCACCCATGAAGATGTTATATTTAACAAGTTAGCCACTTGATATGTCTGAAACTCCCTCCTAGATCTATCCCCTTAGATCATAGAATTTATTGTCTTAGAGCAAGTTGTGATCCAAAACTCAAAAGTTCTGGTTGACTAAGATTGAAATATCATAGAAACAACATAATAACAATGAATTCTCTGAGAAGATATGTCATATTACTTACAAATCACAATACAAATATAGGCTTATCTCTGGGAAGAGATGTCTTGCAAAACATACGCTTATCTCTGAGAAGAGATGTTTGCCTTCCCCTTTTGGGTTACAATACATTTATACATATTTTTGAAAACAACCTCAAGAAATTACATGGCTCGAGGAATTAACGAGTGATGATTTAACATCCTAGCACTAAAACAATACAATGCTTTCATTAAAACAATACAATGCTCAAGGACATAATCACTCGAGGACAAAACTATCACCGACAATACAAAATGAAAACAATACAAAATTTGAGGAATTACTATCACCGAATGGTCACCTCAAATTGTTGCCCAAATCATTCCTCCCTCCTTAAAAATCAATGGTCCCCATTGCGTCAGTATTCCCTATCAGGTAGGGTAGCTGTGTCTTGATTTGATTCTCGATGCACACTTGGAAAGGGCTATGGTTTATGGAACTGTGCGGGGCCCGATTGTTCACCATTTCTGTCTGACCATTATTCTATGGATAGAAGGCTATGAACTTCTTCAGTGCGGTATCTATTTGCTTCTATTGTTGTGTTGTCAGGGCTATAACATTGGCCCTTTTGGATTCTTGTGGCTTGACCACCATGAAAACAAATTTCTTGGTGCTAAGTAGAGAGATAGATGTGGAAGGTGGTACTTCTGGTACCCTGTAGCACTATGTTCCAAGAGTGAGAGTGATCCATCTAGTTCTTGATTCATATATACCATGTCGATCATACATGAATGGCTGACCAAAGAGTACATCAAAAACATCTAGATTGACCACATCACATAAGACCTCATCTTAGAAAGGTTGTATTGCATATGAGAGAAGACATTGGTGGGTGACATAGAGGTCTCTCCTTAGGCTCAACCATCCAATATTGTATGGTTTTGGGTGAGGCTTCATGGACAAATTTAGGCTTTTCACAACATTAGTAGAGATTAAATTCTTTTGACTTCTGCTATCAATAATGAAATGCAGAGGCTTACCTTTCACCCATAACTTAGAGTGAAACAGCCTTTCCTTGTCATCTAGCATCTCATCGTGTGTCTGTGATGAAGCTACAATGGCTTTAGGATCAGCATCTATAATTTCTTCTTCAACCTCTTCAACTACATGTTCTATATGAGGTAGAGCAGTAGATATTGAGGATGGTGACTCAGAAAGCAATGATTTGATAACTTGACATTCTTCTTTGGAGTGAGTTCCAAATTTATGATAACCACACCACTTCCCAGTCTTTCCTTCCTTTTGCTTCCAATTTTGGCCTTGTGTTTGACCTTCTTTATCACTTTTCCATTTTGAAGACTGATTCTTTATATCCATTCTTCCATGCTTCTGCTCAATCTTTACTACAAACTTATATGCCTCACCGATGGTTTCCAAATTGAAGAGTTCCATTTCCCCCTAGATGTACCATTGTAGTCCACCATGATATTTGAGAGTTTTATGTTTCTCACTTTCTTGAATGCCCAGTCTTGCAGACAAAGAATGAAAAGTGTCTGTATAATCTTGCACAGATTGGTCCTTGCCTTGGCGAAGTCATTGCCACTGTATGTACAGATTATCATATGCACCGATGGGATAGTATTCTTCTTTTACTACTTCTGTAAAATCATCCCAGGTGGATTCCACCCCAAGGCCAATGATATCCATACTGAACCTCTTTTTGTACACTTCCCACTATTTTTTCATGGGCAATGATGATTTCAAAAGAGCAAAAGTTATCTTTTCTCCATAGGTGAACTTATTTACAGATAAGTAGGATGACAGTTGATCCAACCAATTTTCCACTGCATCAGCATTGATTTTGCCTTCAAATGTGGGAATATCAAAATTTACCTAAACCTTGAAGGGTGTTGGGGCCCTGAAAGGAAGCTCCCTCGATGAAAAGCCTGGATGTGTAGCTGTGGAGCTAGAATTTCCCATTGGAAGTGTTTGAAGAATTTTAGCAAATTATTGGAGCATCTACACTTATTGCCACTGAAGGGCTTCATTCACCATTTCCTTGAAAGGATCAGATGTCTCAGTGTCATCCACCATTTGAGGTCATTTGGGGTGCACAGGTGGAGCGTTTGGAAGCTCTACCGCTTCCCACCCAAGTTTCCTGTATCCTAACCTCGTCTTTGGGAACATACACTCTCAAGACAAACTACTCTGATACCACTGATCCAAAACTCAAAAGTTTTGGTTGACTAAGACTACAATAGCATAGAAATAACACAATAACAATGAATTCTCTGAGAAGAGACACCATATTACTTACAAATCACAATACAAATATAGGCTTATCTCTGGGAAGAGATGTCTTGCAAAACATACGCTTATCTCTGAGAAGAGATGTTTGCCTTCCCTTTTTAGGTTACAATGCATTTATACATATTTTTGAAAACAACCTCAGGAGATTGCATGGCCCAAGGAATTAATGGGTGATGATTTAACATCCCAGCATTAAAACAATACAATGCTCACATTAAAACAATACAATGCTCGAGGACATAATCGCTTGAGGACAAAACTATCACTGATAATACAAAATTTGAGGAATTACTGTCACTGAATGGTCACCTCAAATTGTTGCCCAAATCAAGTTGCTTTGAAATTCTATGTCTAAGTTGAGTTCCTAGGTTTTCCCCTACCATGTTGGACCTTTTTGGACCAAATAGCCATATCGTTAGGCCAAATTTTTACTCATGAGTCCCATAGATTATACTCAACTTGACCATAAAGGAGGGTCTAAGTAAAAGTTAATATTTTTAAGAACCTCAATAAATCTATTAAAATTCAAGTCAGTGACTCCTAGTATTCATAGAGAATGTTTTATATCAACTTTACTAATACTTATTTATGCTACCAAGCCATAGACCATAATATTAAAGATTATCCTTTATATTTCCCCCATAATAGGACCCCCACCAAGTTTACAAATACTACTCCTATTAATACACAAGAAGATAGATTAAAACCCATTAGGGGAAGAGGAACAATCATAATAAGGGGGCTGCTCAAACTATCATGATATTATCAACAAGCTTTCCTATAGTTATGTGCCTTAGGTGCTTAAGACTTTGGTTTCACTAAGCAAGGAAGTGCCTCATAACATACTCCCTATTAATTAACCAATGCCTACAAAGTATCACCATCTTAACCTTGGTTTCAAAACATGCCTCTAGTGATGAATGTATTTTCTAATTCTTAATTATCAATAGATGTCTTTCTATATGATATATATTTTCCATCACATATCACATGAACTAGTGCTAGAAAGCGCTCATGTAGACCCTCTTGAAACTCTCCAAATTGCTCTCAAAGCCTCATTCATCAAGGTTTGTCTAAGGATTTAGAATTTATCATAGAATTTTTTCATGATCTAGAGTTTATTCTCTCCAATTCTAAGCATTTCCTAAAGCATAGATACAAATCCATTAAAGGGATTTATGTAGATAATATGTCTCTCAACACCCGTAATCTATGAATTTTTTTCATGGAATGTTCATGGCCTTAAAGATCCAATCTATAAGTATATTATTTGATATTTTAGAAGTAAGTTTGTATATATGAACATTCTCTACCTTTAAGAAGTAAAAGTGGTAGGTTTCCTTCTCTCAATTATTACTAGAGTTATTTATCCTGATAGTTTAGTGCTTTTCAACAATCATGAGGTAGGTCATGGTGGCATTATGAGATTAATTGCACCCAATTGTAAGCCTCATTTTGTGATGTCTGGAAAGGACTAAACCACTATGTCATATGGGCCCTTTTCAATATTAAGAATCATTCATTTAGAATTATTAATGTTTATGCCTCAAATAACACACATGAGCAATCAACTTTATGGTAATAAATTGATAGTTCTCTGCCTAATGTCCATTGGGATATGTGTGGGGATTTGAATATGGTGTAACAATCAACTAACAATATTGAGACTCTACTAATGTGATGGGTTATTAGAAAAAGGGAGGTGTGGTTATACATGTAAAATAAATTTGGCTTTCATGGACATAATTTAAGGCAACTCCCTACACCAAAATTTTGGTACAATTGGATCAATCTTTGAGGTGAGACTGATTGGGTGCTTAAATGGCTTGATCATGCTATAATTTCTACTCAACCAAACTTCTCCTTTGATAGAATGTTTACTCTACCAGTGGAAGCCTTGTCATATTTTTCTCTCTTTGACCACTTTCTGATTAGATACTATATTAATTATCACTTCACAAAGCCCAAACTCCATAAAATATAATTATTTATTAATATAATGCTCTTAGATCATGGTCCCACCATAGCACACATTAATTAGGTTTGAAATATTATTCCTAGGGCTACTCAGTAGCTAGGGTGAACCCAATGGTGGTGGATGCTCTGAATCATACGACTAGATATTTTCATATTTATGGGTGATAATTAACCAATATTTAGAGAAGATCCTACTCCATCACCTCTTTAGAGTTGAGTTAGGATATGGCCTCCCTAGAGAAACACTTATTCAGTGAATCTATCCATTTTTAATTGGTTGGATTATGCCACAAAATCCAAATTATTAATCAATATAATACCTATAGTGCTCAGCTTTGAGCTCATATGCATTGGCTCAAAGTTGGTAACTAGGTCTCTAAGGAATTATTTCACATGTTCAAGGAAAATTACACCTCCTAATAGATGCAAGTCATTTAGGATATTGGATAGATATACATGGAGACACCTGAGATGGTGAAGGCTCTCACCAGACATTATCAACAAGTGTTTTCATCTCAACCTCCATCCATGGAAATCTAACAGGTCTTGAACCAATGCCTCTCAGTGGTTTCCACTAAATGTACTTCCACCTAAAGGGTCACCTATGATAAGCTCATTTATATGGAAGATCTATTTTAAGTTATGATGCAAATGGAAAATGACAAAGCCTCAGGATGTGATGGCTTACCTTATAAGTTTTACAAAACAAAAGTTAAATGTAACATCCCCACTGGGATCTACCTAGAAACACGTGATTTTTTTTAAAATTTAAACACATACTTTAAATAGATTACACCACTAAAATCTAATTAGATATCATATAAAATACTATAAGTGTGATGAATGTAAATGAATCATATTACATCATATATCATTGACCACCATCATCATAATAAACATATCATAATATGAATATGGAAAGTAATTATACTTAACCATCCATGGTTGATGCATGCTTATAGCCACTGTTATTAAAGTATAATAAGTAAGTAATAATATCTCATCATGATAATGTTTCAATAAAAAATACAATACAATGTACATATATAAGATACATGGCTCCCAATAGCATAAGTTCCCTAGACTCTCTAGTATTTGAGGCAATCTCAAGTGTCATCTCAAAAATAGTACTACTCTAGGAAGGGGGAGCATCATCTGAGCACTTTTACATACCAACCATGAACCAACAATCCCCCACACTAACCCCATCAGGTAATGGCCTTCCCTTCATAGATGAGTAGATAGTGATGGTGTGGGAATCTAGAGAGACAAGATAGTACCTATGTGTTGTATGATTTCTAAACTAAATATGTAGTGTACCATAGAAACCTGTTCTACTCAATATATTGCACAAACATGTAAATCATACTCATGAAATGACAATGTCACACTAAACATTACTTTGGCCAAAGTTTTCAATAAATAATAATCTAAGGATCAGTAAAAACTCATATACACCACCTGATTGGATTACCTTCATTTGACATTGTGATACTAGTAAGCTAGTGAAGTCCATCTCACTACTTACTCAGTATCAACAATCTAAGATTTGGTTAACATAATATAACCAATAAATTCATACAGATTAAATCTTATTAGTAATCACATAACATGATAAGCATAGGATAATATAGAAGCATACATTTATTCTATCAAATATATGAATGAATATCATAATAATATATATCCCATAATAGAAATAATAACTATAGTTTATACCATCTGGGTATGATATACATCTAACTATAAATTCTTATTACCATAAATAGTTTTCAAATATACTACACCCTATGATAACCCATATTATCATAGTCTAAATTTCTTAATCGTAACTACTAAATACTACAACAAGTCATAATAAAGTAACATAAACCAATGAAAACATAAGATTTTGTTCAAGCAACTAGATATAACAAGAAAGTTTCAGTTCACATAAACATAAAATATTCCATTCTAGCATTTGCTATAATCTCAAGGGGTTGTATACACACATAAATAAGATTCTATTATATAGAAATCTATAATATAGTTTGAACCACCTATGGAATTATAATTAGAATTACACACCCCTTTGTAAAAGTATAATCTAATTAAGCATAAATGTACCTATATACTCTTTTAAGCATACACATAATTATTTTATTTAATATGAAGCTTATTATAGTATTATATCCACTAAATGGTTTTTGTTTCACATGCTATATATGATAAGCAAACTCATGCATATCATAAGGCTTAACAAAAGATAATGAAAGACTATGTTGAGCTCTTTATACTTTACATGCTTTATTAAAACTATTTTAGGATTTTGATATACTATAACCTCATATAAATGTCTACAGTCATTTATATTTCCAAGTAAGGTTTTTGAGAGGTTTTTAACATTATACCAAATATATTTACTATCATTTATAAGAATCATTACTTTTGGGAATATTAATAACCAAATCTCCTTATTTAATTTTAAGGTGTGTTTGTGTGTGTGTGTGTGTGTGTGTGTGTGTGTGTGTGTGTGTGTGTGTGTGTGTGTGTGTGTGTATATATATATATATATATATATATATATATATATATATATATATTACCTGTCAAATCATTATTTAGTTATGACTACCAAACATTTGTGGTTTCTTAGATCCGGTTAAACATTTACCCTACATCTTTTTACAAGATCAATTATGTTGATCATCATTGCATAAACCTTGCTCGTATTTATATATGTACTCATGTACAAGTATATTCATATTGACACACTTCCCAAAGTACATTTATAGGCTTTATATATTTAACTATGAGTTTCCATATCCTCTTAAAGCATGCTACCATTCATCCACATTAAACATTGTGTTTCATATGCTTGCTATAATAAACTATAACATGTATATAAAACCTATTATAAGATGAGGGAGGATACATTAAGCTATATTTGCTTCATATACTAAACAAAAAATCTATGTTATAATTAGAATGGTAGATCAAGGTAAAGTGCTATACAAAAATGTTTAGCTAAGATCATATAAAACATTATGGGAATCACCACATATATTTATTCTACCTAAACATAAAGTTTAATATAAAATGATTAAAGTGTGGTGACTTATTCTGGTATTATTAAAGCATCTATAGATGCATCATTCCAGCATTTTTTTATACATACACTAATTTTTTTAATATCTCATTGTCTCTTTATATCAAAAGGATAACCTCTAACAAAAGGATGCTCCTAAAGATATGGTTAATCTTGAATTAGCTTAGGATCAAAATATTTCAATTCCTTAAATTGAAGGTAATTATTATGGCAGTGATTTTTTGGTGGATCACCACCTAGCATAGCATAGTCCATAAATTATATCTTATAGTCTAATATATTAATAAAATAATGATTTGACATTGTCATGCATTATACTTAGTGAGGTATGTGTATACTTATAATATACAGATTAAATTGAATATATATTCTACAGATTACAGTTCCAAATATCTAATATTTTTTATACATTAGATTTATCAATATTCCCTAAATATTCAAATTACCTACTCATATAACTATATAACAAGACATCTTAGATCACTATATTATTTCTTATCAAATAATGCTAAGATTCCTTATTATAGATCATTACTATGATGATGACTCTGTTGACATTATAAATCACTATAATGACTGGATAACATTATCAAGTTATTGTGGTTTAAAGTGCTATGTCTAAATTTTTTACTATTTTTATAGAGGTATAACATATCCTATATTTTCTAATAGTTGAATTTACATTAACTAGATCACTATTATATTTATTTAGTTCAATACATGTTCAACCATCTGGTGTATATATGAGTGAACCATTTACTAAGTATATAATACTTTATTCATACATTTAGTTTATATGTTTATACAGACCAATCCATATTAGTTTGTGTATCATATGAGGTTCACTCAATTTCACAATGGACCTAGAGTTTTGATGAGACTCAGATTTCTCTAAATAAATTTTATAATTATATATATTTTAACTCGGTTTAATAACACCAAATTTCCACATATACATAAACCAATTACATGACCAACCTAGAATCTATGCATGCTTATTGGTCCTTCTTCCTCTTTACTCCTTTCCCACTTTCATGCTTTGTTTCCTTCTTTCTCTATTATATGCATCCTTCCTCTTTATATTTTTTCCTTTTCATGGAAAAAGGGTGTAGCTTTTATCATTTAGGATTTTTCTCTTTGTTTTTATTTTTTTATTATTATCTTTATTTTTTTATTTTTACTAATTATAGACGTTTCCATTTCCCTTAATTTATTATTTTTTTTCTTTTTCCTATTTCTTTTTCCTTTTAAAACATAAATTATCATATTTTACCCATTTATCTCTAATTACATGATTAGTATATTTACTAATTAAATTAGCTCTTCAAATATCATGATAGTTTAATGATAAATCAATCAATAAATTTGAATTTACCCTAATTATGTAAATATCAAAACATAAATGGACATACATACAATTCCCATAAGATGAATTCCAAGTGAACATTTAAACTATGCTAGCTACCATGTTTAACTATCTAATGCAAATAACATCAAAATGCATTATGCTAACCATTTTATTATACATCTAACATGTGCTAGATAATGTGACATGTGAAAGGTTCTAGCCAATTTCTCTATCATCCTCCAACATCTCCATCTACGTCACCCTCTTTGATGATGCTCTCCCTCCATCATGTTCTGAGGGATGAGGTCTCCTACGTCAACCTCACAATAAGTGGGTAGTTAGATTATAACATCATGATATACATACATCATAAAATATAACTGAAATAACAAATCAACATGAACATAATGTATACATATACACTAAAACTAACTCATATAAATATAATCATGTAACCTAAGCAATATCCAACTGTCCCAAAACATCATATATCTCAAAACTTAGTTAAAAATAACCAAATCAAATTTATCAACTATAAATATCCATGTATAATCAAATAGTTTACTTAACAGGGAATCAATATGTAACACCCTTCCCCCTAAAGCTATTCATCATCCTAGATGACTCTTAGTCAAAAAAATATTCTAAATTAAAAATATTATTTAGTAGAAAAACAACATAGTATAAAGTATCTAATCAAGCAAATAAATATGGAAATAGTTTGTAGAACTCATCATAGTCCTCCCAAGTAGCACTATATTTAGAGTATTGGTCCCACTAGACCTTACACTATGACATATCTCTATTATGTAAATGAACTTTTTGAGTGTCAATTACACTAATTCGTTCTATCATGAACACCCCAAGATCCAAAACTTGCAAAGCATTCTAACACAATACATGCATAAGATCATCTATATACTTTTTAAGATAAGAAACATGGAACACATTATGTAATAGAGCTAGGGTTTATGTCAATTCAATCTTATACACTACAATATTAACCACTTTTAACACCTCAAAGGTTCTCACATATCTTGGTGATAGTTTTGTTGACTTCTCAAATTTAATCGAGCTCTTTTATGGCCTAACCTGCAAGAACACTTTATCAACTACCAAAAATTACCTATCTATCCTCCTCAAATCAGTATAAATCTTATATCTATCATTTGCCTCAGCCAATATCTGCCTCATTAATCTAACCTACTCTTCCATTTTTAAAATCTTCTCAGGTCCAAAGATGACCCTATCCTCTAACTTGTCCTAACTAATTAGTGTCCTTCACCTTATTTTGTATAGTACCTTAAATGGTGCCATATTCAAAGTTGATTGGTATGAGTTTTTGTATGCAAACTCAACCAATGAAATATAATATTCCCACTTTCATTGTTGATCCATGCAATACATATGAATAATATCTTCTAACACCTAATTAACTCTCTTAATCTAACCATTAGTCTCTAGGTGATATGCAGTGCTGAAATTTAGTTGCATACCCAAAGCTGAATTTAGAGTTACCCAAAATCTACAAGTCATCTTTGGATCATGATCTAAAATTATCTTCACTATAAATCCATGAAACATATACACTTCCTTTACGAACCTCTTCACAAGGGTAGGTACATCATCTATCAAATTACTTGGTATAAATGAGATACCTTGGTTAGTTTGTTAACTACTACCAATATCATATTGTATATGTTTTGTGACATTGATAAACCTTGGATAAAGTCCATACTAATCACCTACCACTTCCATTTTAGTATGTCATGTGGATATAATAACCCATCTAGATGCATATGTTTATCTTTCTCCCACTGACATTCTAGATAAAATGACACATAGTCTACTACATATTTCTTAATTCCTTTCTATAAATATGGAAATCTAATCTTTACCATGAGTTTGGTTACTCCTATATTTATTGAATATAGTGCATTATGTAGTTCCCTTAGCATTGTGCTCTACATATTATCTTGATATGTCACATACATCATTCTAGTGTAACATAAAATACCATCACTCTCCAATCTAAATCTTTTATAATGAGGATTTTGAGCATTCTCAGATAATGCTTTTCTAACCTGATCATAGAATTCATCTCTTGATGAGAATTCAATCACTCAATCCCTGAAAGTACTCCCAATAGTAATTATGGCTACTATGTACCTTCTACAACTTAGGGTCTTAACTACTCTATTTTTCTTACCTTTGATTTAGTTGATATCTAAATATTAATCAGATAAGAACTCTAGCTCACATCTTTGACAAGCATTCAAATTTAGTTGGGTGAATATGTACTCGAGTTCTAAGTTATCTATCTTGAGATCAAAGGATTTTCCCAATAAGTAATGCCACCAAACTTGTAAATAATGCACAATTGCTACAAGTTATAAGTCATTAGGGTCATATTTATCCTCATAAGGCTTAAGATTCCTCAATTCATATGTCACCATTGCACCATCCTACATAAGGACTCCTCTTAGTCCATCCCCCCTGATGCATCTTTGATTACTAAAAATTGACCATTGGGATCAAAAACTTTTAACACTCGTAATGAAATAAGTCTGCTTTTCAATTCCTAAAAAGCTAATTTGCACTTCTTTAAACAAACAAAACTTTGGTTCTTTCATTATAAAGAGGTAATTCGATTAGCTATCCTAGAAAAATTTAGAATCAACTTCCTGTAACAGCCATCAAATCCCATGAAACTTCTTACCTCATGCACATTATTTGGTACCAGCCATTCCATGATGGCTCTTATATTTCTTGGATCTATTAAGATATCATCTGACAAGATAATATGTCCTAAATATTAGACTCTTTCTTGGAAAAATGCACACTTAGACAACTTGCCATATAGCTTGTGCTTCTACAACCATTACAGAACCAATTTCATATGCTAAAGGTAATCTTCTTCATTCTTAGAGTATATAACAATGTCATCCAAAAATACCAAAATAAAGTGATCATGATAATATCTAAATACATTGTCCATGAGATTCATGAATGTTATCAGAGTATAATCAACCTAAATAGTAACTATTGACCAATTTTGCCTGCAGGTAAAATTTTTTGGTCTTCCTCTTCCCTTGCTTTTCAATGACAGTCTTTTTCAGATTGCACAAGTTCGTTGCTCGGTTCAAACATCTCAATTCAACAGCATTGAACCTTCGTACCATTGAACCGTTGAACCAAATTTTGGTTTAAAGGGCTTGGTTCAACTAGGTGGTTCAATTGGCACAAGTTCATCAGCTTTTATCTCTTTTGGCATCGGCAGGCAATGGTTGAACCGAACCGTTGAACCATTTTTGGTTCAACAGTCTTGGTTCAAGGGTATGCCCTTGGCCGAAGGGGAGTCTTCAAGTTTAAATGCCCTAGCGGAGGGCAGGCACTTCAAAGGCAAAGGATTGGGTAGGCCCCAATTTGTGTAAAAGTTCAAATTTGTTTCAACTTATAAATTTGTTCAAACTTATAAAGCCCCAAATTCCTTCAGACTTTTTGCCCGAAAGAATTCCTTCAGACAAAAAGTTTGAAGGAATTCAGGCGCAGTCCAATACAAAGTAAAGCCCGAGTAGATAGAATTTCCATGGACTTTTTGTTCATGGGAAATTGTCCACAGACAAAAGTCTACAGAAAATACACAAAGCAGTGGAGA
This sequence comes from Torreya grandis, assembly GCA_037957365.1. Classification (NCBI taxonomy): domain Eukaryota; kingdom Viridiplantae; phylum Streptophyta; class Pinopsida; order Cupressales; family Taxaceae; genus Torreya; species Torreya grandis. The sequence continues at coordinate 1,188,241 of JARHVA010002418.1, forward strand.
AACCCAGGGAAAAGTTTAGGGATGCAAAGGGACTCGCCGAAGGACCCCGAAGGGCAGGTGCCCTTATGGGGGACTTTCGGCCAAGTGCAAAGGGATTGTTCCAAAGGCCGAAGGGTCACCTTCCCTTCGAGAAGGTGCCAAGAAAAATGCAAAGGTAGAGAAGTGCTCAAAGAGAATGCCACGTAGACCTGATGATGTTTTGACGGGGACGGTGACGTCCTGGAGGACATCAAAATTAATAGAGTAGTTTAGCCATTGGTTTTCAAAACATGACAGCCATATGAACTTCAACTTTCATAAAGTGAAATGGCCGTTTGTTTTCAACTAAGAGAGAGCTAACCAAGGGGCTAGAATGCAGTGACCTACCAGAATGTTCACCCTGAGGGCCGAAGGAGCCAGATAGAGACAAAATTGAGAAAAGACAATGAGACAAGCATGGAATGAGCAAGTAGTTAGTCCAAGTGGCACCAATTTGAGAAGTGACTCTAGCAGGTGAAATAGTTCTTGTGAATTGATCATGAGAGGACACAATAGCTAGTAAAGCAACTGATTTCTCCATTTTACATTTAATGGGTAGACAAATCATGCATTGACCTTGAAAAGATAGGCTTCAAATAGACAAAGTGCATGGCTCATTAATGTTTTGAGTGACTTGTTCTTCCCAATGAAGGGACATGATGGCCACTTGTAAAGAGGGAGTGCCAAATGGGCTTCCTAGTTTCTCATATATATTGCAAACTTGTCATTTTGTAAACATCTTCTTCCACATTTTACAAGGCGTAGCCCTGCTAAAATTTCCACCTGAATCAATAAACATAGTTTTTTACCTCTTCTTGGATAGATATTTTGTGTATGTCTTGAGTGTTAATTTGTTTTTAGTCATTACCTTTTGATGCTCTCACAGGTTCAACATCAACACACCAATTATCTATAAGGTGCCATTTTGCAGTTGAACAGGAGAAGATCTCTATTTGGAAGTATAAAATAGAGGAAGTTACTTATAGTGTGCATTTCACAGCACCTTGGTGAGTCTCTATTTCTATGTTTTCATGAGAACCTCCTTGCCATTTTCTTGCAGCCTGACCCTTCTGCCAAGTTTGAAGTGTATGTTTGTTATTTTTGTCTGATTCTAAGTGTGGATGTGAGAAGGTTGACTTATTTTAGTGCATCACCTCTTTAGAGTAGTTTGTTTGCCTATACCTTTCTCCCTTTTCATCCCCCCCATTATATAGCTATATATATATATATATATATATATATATATTTTGCACTTGTTGGAACAAACATGATGCATCAAAGGGAGCTAGCCCTTATCTAGAGACTCTCCCCTCCAGCGTCACCAGTCCCACAGGTGAAAGGGGAGTTTCCATGTTGCGAGGAGAAGGTAGGAGCTTGACTTCCTGCCACTGGGTGAATTTTCCTATGTCAACAGTTTTGGTATGCCTAGTGGGACATAATTTGACAACTCAGTAAGTTTTTAGGATTGATGTTAGTCCTGTTACAATGAATCAAAGATTTCTAGCATCTAGTGACTCCACTGGTAAGAGCTTCAATTTTTTACAATCAAGACCAGTTTCTTAATTTTTTATGCCTAAAGTCACCACAAGGTCTGCTTCTAGAGGGGTTCCTTTCGATTTCATCGAGTTGCCTTTGAACTCTACAAAAAGGCTAAGATTTAAGAGGACCCATCCTTATCCAACAAGCAATCCTCCTAGACTTGTTGTAAGGAATGCATATGCAACACAACGGCAATTACAGCCTGTCCCAGCCATGGTATTACCTTTTGGAAAATTTCATGGTCAGAGCCCCTTAAACCTCCCACATTATGATCCAATTCTGGGAATAGACTTAAAAAATGTGCCTTATTTCAATGGAGAGGGGCCCATTATAGTCGTTGAGCACATTAGGAATATTTCCAACCTTTGCAATATTCACAATGTCATAAAGGAAAATATCACCATCAGATTGCTAGCGTTGTCTCTCAAAGGCAAGGCTCTTGACTGGTACGGGACCTTGCCTATGAATTCAATACATTCCTAGAATGAATTGAGCAATCAGTTGATAGACCATTATGGGGAAAAAAGTGATGGCCTCTCGCTTGCTAAACAGCTGACGACCATAAAGAGAGCTCCACATGAGTATATGCAGGACTTCAACACACAGTTTCAAAAGACTTAGGATAGGATTCCCATCTTAGTAAGGCCAACTCCCAGCTATGATTTCTTGTATTATTTAAGAGCATTAAATAGTGATATTGTTGTGATGATATAATCCATGGGAGGGCATATACTACCTGTTGCTTATGACATTGCCATAGCAACTTAAAATTGCTTAGTACAGGCTGGGAAAATAGCCCCTAGGCCTCACATGCTACGTTTCCTAGAAATTTTGCCCCCATAATTTCTCCCCTGCCTACCATTGAGAAGCCATCTATTGTTTTGTCAAATGAGCTTCATGAGGTTAAGACTCTATTACAGAACATGTCAAATAAACTTGTAGCCCTTAAAAGGTAGCAAGCTCAAAGCAACAGACCAAATCAGGGATACCAGCATTATGGTCAAGCCTTTAGACCCCCTTTTCAAAAGTATAATCAAGGACAGGGTTAGCTCACTCAAACCAAGCCATTTCAAAACTACAACACAAGCCCCCCTTCATCATCTAAAGTCATGATTCCTGTTCAGAACAATCTAGTACAGGAGCAGCCAAGTTATTCGACCATGGGATATGGTCAAGAATAGGTTGTTTACACAAATGAGATGATAAATTATTTCCAAAATTTAGACAATCAACCAGCTGCTCATTCCCAATTTTTTGAGGCTCTAACTCAGCCCAGTATGAATAGCAATCAGGCCCAGCTAGATTCTACTCTTATGAACCACCTAGAAGGTGAGTTTTGTGCAATCAATTATGTAGGCACTGTAGACAATCAGGCTAACTATGTTGCAACCAACACAAGATTTAAAATAAGAGCAATGGGAGAAGCCCAGGCTACCACCCAAGTGGCAGTAGCACCTTCTCCATCACACTCAAGTTAAAAGGCCCCAAATTTCAAACAACTATTCGCACCTATGGCCCCTCAGCCTACAGCTCAGATTGGAATTAGCCCCAAAGAAAGAGTGAAGGTAGGTAGTCCTCAAGTCAATATAGTGGACTAGATGAAGAATATACGTATGAACATCTCTTTATGGGATTCATTGTCTCTTTTAGGATAAAAGGATGTGCTAAAGAAGGAATTACATGAGCTAGATCGACAAGTTATCCTAGCAAGCACTGATAATGTCTTGATGACAAATGGATAGCCTTCCACTTCGAGTCAGGTAAAGAAAGAAGAGAAAATTCCCCCTTTCTATGCATCCTTGGTCATAGGGGATTTCTTGGTACACAACTTCATAATTGACAGTGGGGCCAGCACCTTAGTGATGTCTAAGTGCATAGCTGACAAGATGGGATTGAAATATGAAGAGATGACCAAAGGAGTCCTATAGCTAGATGGGATGCCTGCAAAAATAGTTAGAATTTTGAAGGGTTTAAGCTTGACACTGCATGCTTTCCCAACCTTCTCAATTCCCCATTATATAGTGGTAGCAAATGTTCCTCCTTATTTCATAATTTGCTTGTCCAGGGACTTCACATCAAAGATAGGTGGCTATCTTGCAGTGAAATGGTCATATCTAGTTTTTAGAACCAAGTATGGGACCAAGGTGAAAATTGAATCTAAGCCACTCTACAAGGACCATCTAGAACCATATTCACCCAAGGTAGTGAATGTTAGTTAACCATTATCGACCCAAAAGAATCCTAGACAGACCAATCTCCATCCTCTGCTCTTGAAGGAGTCACAGACTTACTCTTGGATGAGTGGGGAAATAATAAATTCAAACATGATCCTTATAAGTTCATTGAGGAGGTAGACCTTGGAGTCTATTGTATGCATAAAGAGGGTGCCTTCATGCCCAATATAATGAAGGCTAGCCAAGATGACTTTGGTCTATGGTAGCTATACTTTGATGGTTCCAGAAGTAAACTGGGAGTTGGTGGTGGGGCGATGTTGGTCTCCCCTTCAAAAGATAAGTACTTTTTAGCTTTTTGCTTCCAATTCTCTTACACAAGCAATGTTGCAGAATATGAGTCCCTTATCCAAGGGCTGGAATGGGCAAGAAAAAGAGGGATCAAGGAGTTGCAAGTCTTGGGAGATAGCAAGCTAGTTGTAAATCAGGTGAAAGGCTAGAATCTAACTAGGAATTCCTTGCTGAAGTCTTACAAGCATAGGTTCTAGGACTTGGTTGAATATTTCCTTGCTTTCAACATCACCTCCATTCCTAGAGAGTAGAACAAACAAGTGGACAGGTTGGCAGCAATTGGTGCTCAGTTTGATGTTTTAAGGGAAATAAGTTGAGACTATGGTTCGTACGACTTGAAAGTGGTATTTCAGCCCTCTTTCCCAGATAACATTGCAAATTGGCAAGTTTTCAAAAGTGACCAGCAAATAGCTTTCTTCCTATAGGAAGAAGTTGATTTCGAAGCACATAACCAGGCAAAATTGTAGCAGCAATATGGCAACCAGATTGTTTAGTTGAAGAAAAATAAGCTCCTTAAAGGTCTGGTCATGCTTGAAAGCATCTTTAATGGAGATGACCAATTGAGAAATGACAAGGCATGCATCACAACCAAAGAGGAGAATTATGAAAGGGTTTAGATCTTCAAGGACAAGCTGCTTGCACTTGGAAAGGTCTGCACGATCCAAGAAAGGTGAGCTTTCATTTTACTGTGTCAAGAATTCACTTATGTTTTTGCATGGGATTACAGTGATTTAAATGGCTTCAACCCAAGACTCACCTAGCACACCATCAAATTATAAGAAGGCACCAGGCTAATCACATAGAAGCAGAGGCCTATCAATCCAACAATTGAGCCCCTCATGCAAAGGGAATTGGCCAAATTGATTGAGTTTGGAATTATATTTCCAATCAAACATTCCTCTTGGCTGGCCAACCTTGTTCCTATTAGAAAGAAAAATGGGGAGATCAGGCTATGTGTCAATTTCAGAGACCTTAATAAAGTCTCTTTAAAGGACCATTATCCCCTCCCAAGTATGGAGTGGATCCTTTAGAAGGTAACAAGCAGTGATCATTTCTCCCTCTTGGATGGTTATTTAGGGTATAATCAGATTCTAGTGCCAGGCTGTAACCAGCATAAAATAGCCTTCACCACTAAATGGGGAATGTTTGCCTACAAGAAGATGCCATTCAGGCTATCTAATGTTGGTGCTACCTTTTAGTGAGCCATGGACATGGCTTTTGGAGGCTTTATAAACAACAACATGATAGGATACCTCAATGATGTGACGGTATTCTCCAAGGAAGCGAGCCAACACATAGAACACCTCAAGCAGATTTTTGAAAGGTGTAGGGAATTCAGCATCTCTCTTAATCCAAAGAAGTGTGTGTTTGTTTTTCATGAGGGTAACTCCTTTGCCACATCATGTCCAAAGAAGTCTTATCCATTAACCTTGAGAGAGTTCATTCTATCCTGGAGATGTCCCTACCAAAGCACAAGAAAGGCCTGCAAAGTTTCTTTGGCAGGATAAATTTCATTCGGAGATTCATTTTGAACTTCGCTGAGATAGTCAATCCCCTGACCTCTATGTTGAGGAAGGGTAAGGAGTTCAAGTGGACCACATAAAGAAAAGATAGATTTGAAGCCATTAAGTAGGCCATAACCCAAGCTCCTACTTTGATCAGCCTCGACTTTAACAAAGACTTCAACCTCTACACTTTTAGCAATGAAGAGGTGATCTCCACCATGCTTACCCAAGCAAATGGTGATGACCTCGAGCAACCACTTGCTTTCTTCAACCAAGGGTTAGAGGACTTCAAAGTCAAATACACTTATGTAGAAAAGCAAGTCCTGGTAGTAGTATGAAGCCTAAATAAATTTAGGCATATGTTGTCTAACAGCAGGATTCACCTCATGGTCCCACATCTTGGCATCAAGGATTTCTTGACCAATCGAGACTTAAATGAGAAAAGGGTGGGGTGGATCACCAAAGTGATGGAGTATGATGTAAACATCAAGATCACCAAGTTGGTGAGGGGAAGAGGCCTATGTGAATAACTGGCTATAGACTTCAAGCAAAAAAGGGAAGACAGCTTACTAATTCACGATGCAGCCACTACAGAAGAACCAACTATCATAAAGGATTGGAAATTAGACCTGAGATGTTTCCTTCTCATTGGTGAGTGCCCACAGGGTCTTGGTAAGATCAAAAGAAGGTACTTTAAACTCAAGTCCCTCCCTTATGTCCTGGTTGATGAAGTATTGTTTAGGAAGGATCTCTCTGGGGTCCTTCTAAGATGCATTGACCCAAATCAGACTAATAAGGTATTGGCCGAGTTCCATGATGGGCCAGCAAGTAGTCATTTCGCTCCTAAAGCTACCATAGCAAGGATAATGAGAGCTGGCTATTTCTGGCCTACTCTTTTCAAGGAAACCCATGCCTAAGTAAGAAAGTTCCATAAGTGTGCACTTTTTGATGGAAAACAATGGTTGGTTGCCATGCCTCTACAGCCTATTCAGATGGAACAACCATTCATGCAGTGGGGCCTAGACTTCATAGGGATGATCAATCCTCCCTCCAGTGCTGGACACAAGTGGGTCCTGACTGCCATGGACTATTTCACAAGGTGGGTGGAGGCTATTGCTCTAAAACAAGCAAATGAAAGTGTAGTCTTGGAGTTTTATGAGGACCTGGTAACAAGATTTGGGGTCTTAGCCACCATAATCTTAGATAACACTTTGGCTTTTTTGGGGACCAGAACAAGTGAATGGGTGCTAAGGTATGGTATATATCTTAGCACTTCATCAAATTATTACCCGCAGGGGAATGGGCGGGCTGAGTCCACCAACAAAAAATTGATCAGAATCATAAAGAGGACCATAGAAGAAAATCAAAGGACTTGGCATGCCAAGCTGAAGATAGCTCTATGGGTTGATCGAATCACTCCAAAGAGAGCAATTAGAAACTCTCCATATACACTCATATATGGAAGGGAAACTAGGCTTCCCATCTCACTTGAATTTCCAGCACTGGACCTCGCTCACCAGCTACAATTAGAAGAAGGAAGTAGCATGGAGGTCAGGCTATGTGAGCTAATGGCACTCCAAGAGGTAAGGGACCGGGCTATGGATTCTATGACCAGTCACCAACAATAAGTAAAAAGACACTTTGATAAGAGATCTTTATCAAAATATTTCTCTGAAGGAGACATTGTCTTGAAGTGGGATGAAGATCGAGCCAAGCCTGGAAAGCATGCAAAATTTGATGCCCTTTGGAGTGGTCCTTACATAATTACTCAGTGCAAGCAGCATAATGAATTCCAACTCTCTAGGTTGGATGGTGAAGAATTGTGTATCCCAGTTAATGGGATGCATTTCAAGCATTGCCACTAAGTCTCTATTTGGCTATATATATTTTCCTTTGTTTTCTTTCCTATTTTCCCTAAGTGTTGTTACACAAGTAATAGTTTTCTTAGTCTTGTAAGTGTTGTTACACAAGTAATAGTTTTCTTAGTCTTGTGTGTACTTTCTTTTCCTTGGAGGTAGATCTGCATGATTGGTTCTAAGGATTATCAGAGCTATTGTTGGTTTCAAAGTTACCATCTGACTCTATGCCCAATGGATTTTGTAAGACAATTGGCTTCTAAGCATAGCAGGCATGCTTCCCCTGTGAGTTGCCAATTTGTTGACCAATTTTGCCCGCAAGCAAATTTTTTTGATCTTCCTCTTCCCTTTCTTTTCAATGAAAATATTTTTTAGATTGCACAAGTTCATCACTCGGTTCAAACATCTCAATTCAACAGCATTGAACCTTCATACCATTAAACCATTGAACCAAATTTTGGTTCAACAGGCTTGGTTCAACTAGGTGGTTCAATCGGCACAAGTTCATCGGTTTTTATCTCTTTTGGCATCAATGTGCAATGGTTGAACCAAACCATTAAACCATTTTTGGTTCAACAGGCTTGGTTCAAGGGTATGCCCTTGGCTAAAGGGGAGTCTTCAAATATAAATGCCCTAGTGGAGGGTAGGTACTTCAAAGGCAAAGGATCGAGTAGGCCCCAATTTGTGTAAAAGTTCAAATTTGTTTCAACTTATAAATTTGTTCAAACTTATAAAGCCTCAAATTCCTTCAAACTTTTTGCCCGAAGGAATTCCTTCGGATGAAAAGTCTGAAGGAATTTGGGCGCAGTCCAATACAAAGCAAAGCCCAAGCAGATAGAATTTCCATGGACCTTTTGTTTGCAGGAAATTGTCCACAGACAAAAGTCTATAGAAAATACACAAAATAGCAGAGAAACCCAGGGAAAAGTCCAGGGATGCAAAGGGACTCATCGAAGGACCCCAAAGGGTAGGTGCCCTTGCGGGGGATTTTTGACCAAGTGTAAAGGGACTGTTCCAAAGGTTAGAGGATCACCTTACCTTCGAGAAGGTGCCAAGGAAAATGCAAAGGCAGAGAAGTGCCTGAAGAGAATGCCACATGGACCCAATGATGTTTTGATGGGGATGGTGACATCCTAGAGGACGTCAAAATTAATAGAATAGTTTAGCTATTGGTTTTCAAAACATGATGGCCATATGAATGTCAACTTTCATAAAGTGAAATGGTCATTTATTTTCAACTGAGAGAGAGCTAACCAAGGGGCAAGAATGCAGTGACCCACCAGAATGTTTGCCTCGAGGGCCGAAGGAGCCAGATAGAGACCAAATTGAGAAAAGACAAGGAGACAAGCATGAATGAGCAAGCAGTTAGTCCAAGTGGTGCCAATTTGAGAAGTGACTCCAGTAGGTGAAATAGTTCTTGCGAATTGATCATGAGAGGAAACAATAGCTAGTAAAGCAACCGATTTCTCCATTTTACATTTAATGGGTGGACAAACCATGTATTGACCTTGAAAAGATAGGCTTCAAACAGAAAAAGTGCATGGCTCATTAATGTTTTGAGTGACTTTTTCTTCCTAATGAAGGGACGCGATGGCCACTTGTAAAGAGGGAGTGCCAAATGGGCTTCCTAGTTTCTCATATATATTACAAACTTGTCATTTTTTAAACATCTTCTTCCACATTTTATAAGGCGTAGCCCTGCTAAAATTTCCACCTGAATCAATAAACACATTTTTTTACCTCTTCTTGGATAGATATTATGTGTATGTCCTAAGTGTTAATTTGTGTTTAGTCATTGCCTTTTGATGCTCTCACAGGTTCAACATCAACACACCAGTTATCTACAAGGCACCATTTTGCAGCTGAACAGGAGAAGAGCTCTATTTAGAAGTATAGAACAGAGGAAGTTACTTACAATGTGTATTTCATAGCACCTTGGTGAGTCTCTATTTCTATGTTTTCATGAGAACCTCCCTACCATTTTCTTGCAGCCTGACCCTTCTGCCAAGTCTGAAGTGTATGTTTGTTGTTTTTTTCTGATTCTGAGTGTGGATGTGAGAAGGTCAACTTATTTTGGTGTATCACCTCTTTAGAGTAGTTTTTTTTCCTGTACCTTTCTCCCTTTTCATCCCCTCCATTATATAGTTGTATATATATCTATATTTTTCACTTGCTAGAACAAACATGATGCATCAAAGGGAGATAGCCCTTATCTAGAGACTCTCCCCTCTAGCTTCACCAGTCCTACAGGTGAGAGGGGAGTTTTCATGTGAGGAGAAGGTAGGAGCCTGACTTCCTGCCATTGGGTGCATTTTCCTACGTCAACAGTAAAATTTTGAACTCATAGTGCTTGTAATGAGTTCTAAACACTATCTTAGGAATATGATAATCTCTTATCCTCATTTGATGGTATCTCATTCTAAGATCAATATTATAAAATACCATTATTCCCTCATTTGATAAAAAAGATCATATATACGAGGTAGTGGATACTTATTTTTGATAGTTTCCTTGTTTAACATTCTATAATCAATGAAAAGTTAAAGGGTACCATCCTTCTTCTTGACAAAGACAATTGTTGCACCCCATGGTGACACACTTGGCCTAATCAACCCCTTGTAAAAAAATTCTTGGAGTCAAGCCTTTAATTCAACCAACTAAATGTTTGTTATCTTGTATGGTGTTGTAGACTATGGTTCTATACTAGGTATGATGTCGATAGAAAAATCAAACTCATGTCTAGGAGGAAATCCTATAAATTCTTTAAAAAACACATCATGAAAATATCTAAAAAATGGGTAATCTTTGAGAGATGGTTCCTTAATTCCTCCATTTCATTTATTTTGAGGATAAATGCTTGGCACCCTTTTCCTTAGGCCCTCTTGAGTTGCATACCATAAATATGCCTAAGCCTCAACTCTCTCTTCTGACCCTAGATTTTTGCCTAATTTCCAAAATCATCTAGACACTCAACCTTTTTTAGGTAGTAGTCAATATTGGCCTTATGTTTCAAAATACATTTAGCTCCTAAGATAAAAAAATATGACCCTATTGGTGCTACATATAGATCTACTACTATTATGAATTTGGGTAACCTAATCTTTACTTCAATTAAACACTTGTCAACCATGACTTTTGAGTCATTCTCATACTATATTGACCATGCATTTTACATTACTCCAACTCTCCTAGATAACTTACTAAGTATTCTAGGATCTATAAAACATTCATTAGCCCTTGTATCTATCAAAATTGAAATTGAATGCTCAAAAAAAGTACCTGACATTTCTATGGGTAATGCTTGAAATGCTTATCGATTATCAACTGTTACATGAATACACTACTGAAAACTAACTTACTAAGGATTAAGACCCTTATTCTTTGACTTTTCCTAAGTGCAATCATGAGCATAATGATCATCTCTATAAATGAAACAACCTCCAGGTGGTCCTTTCTTATCAGTGTGTTGGTTTCCCTTGAAACCACCTTTAGAACCATTGCCTGATTTCTTATTAAATGAAATATTATTGTATTTTGAATTTTGGTTTTTGAACTATTTCCTAGAGTCTCCACTCCTCTATTTTTAATTATTATTTTTTAAATTTGACTCATAATTTCCAAACTTTTTCTTGAACTTGTCCCTAGCTTGTGAAAGAGACTTCAACTTTTATTCCTATTTGACCACCTTCTCAAAGACCTAGTCCATGGTAAAAGGTCCATGTACATCCACCTCTCCACCAATCTAGGATCTCAATCTCATGATAAAATTTTTGATCCTAAACCTCTCATCTCCCCAATACTAAGGTATGTACTTCATATATTTGGTGAATTTATCCTAGTACTCATTCATTGATAAGTCTCCCTATTTTATATTTTGTAAATCTATGAGCTTTTAATAAAAATAAAGTTGTGGGAGCCATCATGGCTTGAACAAAGTCAAAAAATGATCCTAGGTAGTGGTGGTCAAGTTAATATTTAATTCCAACCTCTTGTTATCCCACCATGTAGCTACCTCACCAACCAACTAGTATGTTCCCCATACTATTTTAGTGACCTTGAAATAGTTTTAAATCTTGAAATACTTCTCCATCTCAGTTATCCATGCTTCAGATCTATCACCCAAAAACGTTCCATTGAACTTAGGTGGGTTCACCTTCTTCATGTCTCTATCCAACTCTAAAACTACCTAAGCTCTCGTATCTTTTGGGTTTTCCTACTCAACTGGATTCTCTTTAGGTACATCATGATGTTCTTCCTCTTCATGGCCATGAACCAGCTACTCTAAATCTATAATATGATCTATGGTATCATTCATGGCTATGAGAATCTGATCCATCTTTGTTGATTCCTCAGCAAAAAAATAGTAAGGATCAAATAAGGGTTACTATCAATTGCATTTGATGGACCCTCTCCAAAAAATCTAGCTTTCACCATCCTCCTGTTGATGCATGAATATGTATCATAGGTGCCAAAAGTGTTTAATAACACTTCTCATTTTAGAATTCTAAGAATTTAGTGCATGAGTTTTAGGTTGTGATAATGTTGTTATTTGTTGATGGAATAGAGGCAAAACAAGTGGACTATTTCACAATATTTGTAATATTTGGTGGTTGGGAGCCACCATGGCCAAATATATGATTTATGCAAAATATGAAGTATGTTATTCTAAGAATGGTGAATTATGATCAAGAATTAATCATAATACTAATCTAAGATGGATATTTATAATGAAAATTAAGTTAGAGTGATATGATTAAAAGAGGATTAAAAGGAAAGGTAAGGTAGAGAAATGTTGTTGTTGATCTTCATTCCAAACATCATGATAAAGCTCAAATATCATCCAAGTATGCACTTAACCAATGTATGACATGAAGTTGCATAATCTAAAATCCTATCACACATCAAGTAAACATCTAAGGAATGTGAGAATAATTCAAATACGAACTAAGTTCACTTTAAATATTTACCCCTACAAGCAAACAATATTAACCCAAATGCAAGAAGAGTAAGAAAATGAAATAAACTTAATAAGTTTTAATTAACTCAGCATTGGCACAAGTTAATAGATTTGCATTCAAATATACACAACAAAAATTCATAATAACCATTCAAATCTGGAAGTTAGAATAAACAAATGAGAGAGAAGCTAGGATGACAAAAGACACAAGCAAATTGGACAAACTTGTAGAATTCCTTGCTTCTATTAATTGCTCAAAAATTATATAGTAATTTTGGCTCTAAGAACTCCCCCTCTTTTTATAATTTTTAATGTTCCTTTTATAAGATACAAGGAAGTATGTTGGTCAGTCTTATCTAATTACAAAAGTACAAGTGCTAGGATAGTTGTCCTTTCTATGAATGCTCTAGGATACAGGATACATATGACCTTACAAATAGAATATTCAATTTTCAATATGTATAATGCTTAAATATAAGAATAATATTCTTGATCCAACTCATTTGACTTTGATAACCCTCTGTAGAAATTTATTTCTCTAGTAGGATCTTCATTTTATAATTTTTATCCTAAATTAGCTTAAGGTTGATAATTGATTTTATGAAGAGCTCTTTCATTGACTTGTTAATCTCTTGTGGTCTCTATCTACCTTGTCTAATGATTCTGAATTCAATGATTGTTTCCTTTATAGTTATAGTCATACCCATGATCCTATCATTATCAGTAGTAATATTTCCTATGTTTGATGCCTTACCCCTTTCATAAACTAGGAAGCTCTTTCATTGAAATCATTATTTGTAATTAGACTAGTTGGATAGACTGTAGTATGGTCCCTAATCAAGATATCTAATACATGCATTATCCTACCTTAAAATTGATTGAATTCATTTAATGGGTCTCCCATTTTTAGGACCATTTTCTCACATTTTCCCTTGAAATGATTTTTTGAGCTATTATTGCTAGAGATTCTACTAAATTGCTCACTAGTGGACTACAATTTAGCTTTTGGGTTGAATTCTCTTGCACAAATGATAATTCAATCTTATTTGGCTCAATTATAATTCTCATGGTGTCTAATTAGGGTTATCATGCTTGTTAGTTTTTTTATAAGGTTTTTAAGTGCTCCAATGGCAATAATTGTTTTGAACTTGCATGAGTTTTAATCCCAATTAAATTGCATGTTTATACCATTACATTTTTATGTGGCTCCACCATGGCAGCCATGTGGCATTTTTGAACCATTTTGATCATTCATATTTTGAAAAAATGGATGTTACCTTATAAAACTACCGTTTGATTTTACACCATTGGATCATCATAGCCTAAACAAACATGTACCATCAATCTTGATCTAAGAACTTGAATGCCATTAGTTGCTCACTATATTTCCCATGGTTATGACACTTGTCATTTCCATATTTGCTCAAATCTTTGTTGAAAATTCAATATTGATCTCACACTATTGATCTTGATTGCACATATCAATCATGTTCCATCAATATTAATCTATTTAATTGTATCTCTTGCTCTACAAATTGTTGATTGGTATGTGTATGCTTTTATGTATACCACTGATCTTCAAAATATGCTCAAGCTTTAATTTATGGCCCTAGTCTATGCCACATGTCATTTCCACATTTTTCTTGACTTTTCAATGTTCATCTCATACCTTTGGATCATCCTTGTTAGAGAAAATGCAGTTCATTAGATCTTGATCTTCAAGTTCAAATTCCATTGGCTTCTCAATATTCTTTCATTGAGATGGTGACACTTGTCACTTTTTTATTGTCCCAGAGATCCATTGAATTTTTGAATTTATACACTGCCAAATTAATCTAGCATGAAAATGCATACCATTGATCTTTAAAAGATGATCAAGATTTAGCTTGGAGTCAGGGTCTTTGTCTTTAACCTTGCATCATTAGATCATGGTCATTTGAGAAAACATGGACCATTGATCCTCTGGATAAAAATGATGTTTAAGTTAGTGTTTGGGGAACATAAAACTTAAGCTAAAGTCTTAGACTAATGTTTTTATTCATATTAATAAATATAAATAAATCTTTAGGCTAAAGTCTTAAACTAAGTTAGAAACATAATAAAGAGGACCCACACATAATAAATGGACATGGCATAAATTCTTAGGACAAGGATTTTTTAGGATAATTCTATAGACATAACAAAATGTTTCGGTGATTAGTTAGACCATATGGAAATAAAAGGGACCAAGGGAGCTTGGGAGACTAAAGAGACCAAACACAAAATTTTTAGATTAAATTTTGGTCATGTTAAAAAACATGAATAAACCTTAAGATAAAAATAGAACTAAGTCTACGGCATAATAAATCATTCCCACATAGCTTGTTCCTACCAAATTTAAATTTAATTCAAAGGGACCTAGGTTAAAACTTTAGACTAGGGTAAATTGAATAAGGATATCAAAGATGCTCAACACGAATTTAATTTGATCCTTGACAAACCAAAGGCTGGTATAAGGCCAAATTAATATTAAAATATGAAACCCTAGATATTTGAAACATGAAACCCTAGATATTATCCATTTTAGATGGACTTTATTGAACCTATAATACAAAAACATAGTCAGCAATCATTAGCAACATTAGAAGGTTAAAACCATGATCATTTGAAAACATGTCAATTAATGCAAATGAGAACCAGGTGTGGATGATATTCAAATCAAGATAATGTTCAAAACATTAATGATACTCTAATCAAGTCAATTTTCAATTTTAAGGTACAAAATTTGTATAATTTAACACAAGAGTCCCCATTTTTCAAGAATGGGGGTATGTTGACCTCAACAACTGGTGACTTCTAGGGGAAACATAGTAATAGGTTAGAATTTAGAGACTTTGGTTTAGACTAATAATTACGTTAGTTATTTTAATTGACTAGTCACCACTATTTATATCAATTCATGGTTGAAACAAGCCTTGCACATGCATAATTAGGATCAAACATCAAAACCTAGTCATGTTGTGTGTGTGCTTTGATTCCACTTACTATTTTCCATGGGATTTAGGGAAAAACTTTTATAATCATGATTTTAATCATTAACACTAACTTTTATCATGTTTGAATATTCATTAAGAATCATGATTTAGCTTAGGGAAGGCTTGGACATTGCTCTACTATTATCCAAGCATCTATAACCTTGATAGAGATACATTTGGCTCCACTCATGGCCTTGCTCCAACACCATCTAGGAATCCATAGCCCTAGTGAATATTACTTGAATCACCTTTGCTTAGAAAGCTTTTAAACTTCTATAATAAGCTCTTATTTTGCATATATTTTTAGACCATTTTGACTTTCTAGTATAGATTTGGAACCAAGTTATCTAGGTTTAGGGATTTGGTCAAGAGTTTGATCCTCAGACAATAATCCCTAGTTGTAGACTTTATTCTAAGAAATAATGTTTGTTAAGTGCAAACATGACTGTGTCTTAATAGTTTAAGCTTTCACCCTACATGTGTAGTCCTTATTAAAAACAAGATTAGATCAGAACAAGGTTTAAAATATTGGGGAATAATTAACTTACCCATCAGTCTTTACTAGTTTCTCCAAACTATATCATTAATCTCATATTTTAACAATCAATGATCAACCAATGTTGAGGAGTTATATTTGCATTCCTAAATTGTGGAGCTCTTGAGAAACTAGGTGAAATTTGAGCTAAGAAACATCTAAGAGGACTTGTTAGAAGCAAGGAAATAAGAAGAGAAATCAAACATACCAAATAGAAATCAAAAGAAATAATCAAACAAATTTGTACAAATATAAGTACAAAATAGGGACAGGGAGGAAATAACAAAAATAAACTAATTTATCCTACATGTGCTAATACTAACTAGTATTACAATTTACTCCATGAAGACTCTAGGTGGGATGGTATAGAAATAGTTCTTAAGGTATTTCCCATTGGTGGGTAGTGTGAAATCTACTCCTTGTAAGTCTTTTAGATTGAAGGTGTTGTCTCCAAGTATCTCAGCAATCTGATAGGGACCTATCCATAAAGATGTGAACTTCCCATGTTTACCCTTGGGATCATATGCTTTATCCCAAAGAATAACTAAATCTCCTTGTTTAGACACCTTTATCTTTGAATTCTTATAAAACCACCTTTTCATTGTGGTTTGGTGCCTATTAAAATTAGAAAAATCATCTTCTCTTACATCTTCCATCTAAATATTATCAAGAAACCTTGATCTTGCAACTTCTTGATTATCTTCCATGTATTCCTGCATGAAACTATATGTTGTAATCTTGAGGGTGATGGGAAAGATGGGTTCTTAACCATAAACTAGCAATAATGGTGATGCCTTGAGAGCTTGTTTGATTCAAGTCCTATATGCCGAAAGGGCATACTTAAGTAGCTTGTGCCATGTTCTTGGTTTATCAGTTGCATACTTATTTATGGCTTTCATCAAGTTCTTATTCATTGATTCAAACACTCCATTATCTTGAGGGTAATTGTTTGATGAGAACTTGAGGGAAATATTGTTTTCATATGCCCATTCAGTCATTTCAATGGATCCAAAGGTAGATCCATTGTCACAAACTAGAGATAGAGGTGTCCTAAACCTAGTGCATATGTTTTCTTCTAAAAAATTGATCACCTCTTTAGTTATATATTATTTAGTTTCCATTGATTTATTCCATCTTATACAGTAACTAGTAGTAGTGAAAGCATACTTGTGACCATCATAGGAATTGAGGTTGATGACCTCCACAAAATCTAGTCCCCACTGTGTAAAATTTTTGTCATGCATTACTGCCTTGGGCTCTTTGGCATTAAAGACTTGACATGAGTGGAATTATTTCACATGCTTGTGAGCATCTTTGGATATTTTAGGCTAGTAATAACTAGCCCTTAATATTTTATGTGTTTTTATCCTCCTAGATGAATGTCCACTTCCTAGGTTTTCATGGAAGGTGGTCATCACACATCTCAATTAAATGCCTTCAAATTTATACATGCACATCACTCCATCTTTGATAAAAATTTGAGATTCCTTAAGCCTTAGAGATCTTATCTATTCTTTACTTAACCCTATAAGACAATAAACATTTATTAGTAAGTGGATAATGGAATCATACCAATCATTGGGTCTAAAACTTTGTTTCTCTAGCTAAATAACACTCAACTTGGGGTTAGTATTACAATTCAACTGAATTAAACCTTGACACCTTACCAATTTAGTAGTCTTAATTTCAATGTCATATTCTTGGAGTATAGACAACCACTTACCTCTGCTTTCTCCTAGTTTATTTTGATTTAGAATGAGCTTAGTGGCAAGGTCTGGTAGGATTGCATGCACCTTATTCCTAAGAATTTAGTGTCTAAACTTTTTTACTTCCTTGACCAAATCACATGCTTGCTTGTCAATCAAAGAGTAGTTCAACTTTGTATTCTTAAGATTAGTGATCATAAAATCTATTGGATGGTCACATCCATCTATCTTCTTAGTTATAACCATAGCTATTATATGATATGAAGTAAAAGTGTAAAGATAAAAATATTTAGTAAAGTCTAGAATTATTAGGACTAGAGCTTGTCTAATTACCTCTTTGATGTCTTTGAAATTCTTCATGATCTCTTCATTCCAAGTGATCTTAGCATCTTTCTTCAGCATGTCATTCAAATTTTTCACTATTTATGCAAAACCAAATATCAACTTTCTTATAAAGTTTATTTTATCAAAGAATAACTTTAACTCATTCCTAATATTAGGTGGCTCTATATTAGATATTGATTCTACTCTATGAAGTTCTATATATATTCCTTCCTCAGTGATAAAATTCCCTAATATTTTTCCCTCATTAACACAAAAAATGCTTTTCTTTGGGTTGAGATAAATCCCATACCTTTTGTATCATTCAAATTCTTGTTATAGGTGGATAATATGATCCTCTCTATTTTTATAAAATATAGTTAGGTCGTCCATGTATATGATAATGAACTTACCTACAAGACCTTGGAAGGCATGATCTATAGCCCTTTGAAAAGTGGCTCCTGCATTTATCAATCCAAAATGCATTCTCTTGTAGATAGATGTGCCCCACTTGGTAGTAAATTCAATTTTCATCCTATCTTCTTGGTTCACCATCACCTAGTTATACCTTAAAAATCCATCAAGAAAAGACATCATGTAGAACTAGAAAAAATTTGGATTACTTGGTCAAGAGAAGGTAGGGGTAATTATCTTTCTCATATGCCCTATTCAGATTTCTAAAATCAATGCATAGTCTGATTTCAACATTTTTATTATTGATTGGGACTAAATTAGCCACCCAAGTGGAGTGCCTAATGGGAAACACAATCTTGGAAACTAAGATATTCTTAACCTTTTTGTATATCAAAGGTTATAAGATAGGGTTGATAGGTCTTTAGTTTTTCCTAAAAGGCTTGTAGTTTTATTTTAAAGGTATGTATGTGTTTTTGACCTTTGGATCAAAGATATTTAGGTCCTCATATGACCATTCTACAACATATTTATACTTGGTCAACATTTATTTGGCTCTTTTGGACTCAATGCTTGTACATGACATACCAATATTAACCAGCTAAGGTTAACCTTGAAATCCAAGATCAATTGTATTATAGTCCTTCCCACTTACTTTGGGAATCTTGGCAACCTCAGCTAGTCTGTCAGAATCAAAGAGTCTCTCTAAGGCTATCATGGCTTTGGGTATCTTATTTTCATTCAACTAAATGACCCTATCATCAAGTTTACCAACATTTTTAAGAGTATTTTCATTGACTTCATTTATGACATGAGCTTCAAATGCTCCTGATCTAGTCATGAAGTCTAAGATCTATTAGTCATCACTAAATACCTATAGATGGTTTACATTATCAAGGATTAAAGAGCATGGAAATAATTCAATTTTAAGGTTTTGTAACTTAGAACTTTTATCAGGGATGAGGTTGGTTACCATTGAATCAAGTTCATCAGCAACCTTATTTTCTTCCATAGGGATTGACATAATGTTGAAAGCATCAAAACATTTAATTAAGTCCCATACTCATTTATACTTGTTTAGATAGGATAACTTGCATTGATATTTACTCTTGGCCTAGTTAACTATTATTTTAGAGTCACCAAAAACTAATAGTTCCTTGACCTCATGTTTGATTTCAAATTACAATCCAATAATAAGGGCTTCATACTCAGCCAAGTTATTGGTGCATGGGAATTGAAGTTTGTAAGAGCAATTGTATTCTTTCCCAATGGGATTGATTAACACCATTCCTAATCTAGAAATTGATTTACATCTAGCACCATAAAAATATAGCTTCCATAATCTAAGAATAGTATGATAAGTTTTAGAGTTACATACCTTTGTGGTGTTAAGAGTATAAACACCAAGATTGGAGTTAACCATGTTGACCTTCTCATTGATTTAATTATACTCGGTAACTATATGCTTCATTTTATGCTCTCTTTATATCCTAATTTGGTTGGGGACTCCATTATAAGGCAACCACATATGTGAACAATCTATTGACATATAAATGTTTAAGTTCATATTCTAGTCTCTATTTAATAGCATCACATAAGGATCAGGGATGTCCACCACTTAGATATCAATGAATTGTCAGATCCTTAGTTCTGAGGCAAATTGCATGTGAACATTTAATAATTCACTAATTACTTTGACTCTTAACTTAGCTAACTAAGTTACAACTCTATGAGATTTAATTGGATTCAAACTAAGTTAATCACAAATACCTATAGGCATGATATTTATAGATGCATATGAATCTAGTAAATAATTATGCAAGTTCTTACCAAAGATTCTGACTAT
This sequence comes from Torreya grandis, assembly GCA_037957365.1. Lineage (NCBI taxonomy): Eukaryota > Viridiplantae > Streptophyta > Pinopsida > Cupressales > Taxaceae > Torreya > Torreya grandis. The sequence continues at coordinate 1,208,471 of JARHVA010002418.1, forward strand.
TAATAAGAAGGGTTGTACATTTGCTTTGTTTTTGGGTATTTCTACATTGGCATGTGTAGCCTTTTGTGGTTTAGTAGGTTTCTTATTCAAAGTTTCCAACAAAAAATCCCTTTGCTCAGTAATCTATGTTAACTCATGTAATGTTATGTTAGCCTTAATATTTTTCATATCCTCAATAATATTATATCTAGTCCTATTGAAAGAATTATATGTATCAGCATTGGGTTTAGATGTACTTCCCTTAAGATCTCTAAATTTTTGTCTGAGGTAGTATCAATAGGAGTGCTAAAGTTATTTAGAGGATTTGAAGTGGTCAATGGTTGATTTTGGTCCCTATTTATCAGAGGATAAGTCTTCTTTAGAAATTTTTGAAAAGCATGGACCTCTTCAAGAATATCCTTAGGTTCATTATCCTCTTGGAATGGGAACTCAAATGTTTCCACCATGAGATTTGAATCAGATGATCTAGATGACTTGAAGGGCTAGATATACTTGCATCTTAATCTTTATTAGGGATAACTTCAAAAGTATCCAAATATTCTTGAAAGGCTTCAAAAGTAATACAAAATTCAATACAGTCTATTTCCCCATGCTTAGAAGTGAAATAAACTCTAAAATAGTCAGGTAAAGCAACATCAGTAAGATTTATATTAGGCACATTATTACTAGTAAATGGTTCATTATTATTTTTGTTGGGGTAACTATCATTTTAAAATTAGTTAGTGGGCCTATTGAACCTTTGAAAGGAAAAATTCCTACCATATCTCTCTCCAGTGTTGCCTACTTACTTTTGCAACTGAAGGATGTCAGTGCTAAGATTTTAAACCATTTTGAGGATAAATTCACTCTCATTCTTTGGTGCCTCAAAATTATAAACTTGAGTATTAACATTAGTTGTAGGCATTAAATATTTTTGATCTAGTGGATGAGATCCATTAGAAGCATTGTTTAATAATCCCAAGTTTTGAGTAGGATGTGCATATCTCAAAGGTAGTTGGTTCAAGACTAGATGTTGGTTTAGGGCAGGCATATTTTGGTTGGCATTGGGGATTATATTTAGAATAGGAAAATGTGGATTGAAATTAGGAATGGAGTATGTCAATTGTCCTTGGGGTTGCATCTAGTCATTAATTATTACAAACTCAACATAAGCTAAAGCTAATGTATTCATGGGCCCTGCATCTCTCTTTATAAACATAGAAGTCTTGGGATCCAAGGCATCCTTATAGATTTATAAAGATAAATACTCATTAGGTTTTTAAGGGGCTATGGTCCTACTAAAAATATTCTAGAATCTAAAATTAAAGGCTCTTATGGGCTCATTTACATCTATTTTTACTATGGTGAACTATTGGTATAGGATACAAGGACTAATGATTTTACCAAATTGATCAATGAAAACATTGTTAAAATCAACCCAAATGGTAATGTAGTTTTTAGGTAGGTTAAAAAACCATTAATATGTATCATATTTTAAAGTAAAAGGAAATAATCTATATGATACATCATAATGGGTCATATTCAGCAATCTTAAAGTAACTTTGAAACTCTTAATGTGTTCTTTAGTAGTTATAATGCCATTAGGACTAAATATTAGTAAATACTTTTTAGGATTACAAGCAAGGTCATGTAACACACCTGGCACATTTCTTGAAGAACCACCTATACAAGCCATACCTTAATAGGGATCGAACATAGGATCACTCTGAATTGGTGAAGTTGGCAAATACTTTGAAAGTCTGTGCTTACCTTTATCTTGCATAACTCTCCTATGAAATTCTAATGAAAGTATATGTTCTTTATTCTCTGAACGTGACCTTGTCCTGATTCTTGGTAATTTCATCTTGTGGGATTTGAATCCTATTTGAAATATGATGTGTTAATATTATCTTTGTAGGGAATAATGATCAGACTTGCACATTAAACAAATTTTTCAAAGATTTATATAAAGGATGATAAAGGACAACAATATTTAACTAAGTTAGCTCAATGATTTATCTAAATACATAAGTATGATTGATATTTACATGTATAAGCTCAAATTAACTCAAATTTGCAAATGATCCATCAATATTTTTACAAAATAGCTATTACTAACCTCAAACCTATTGAATTGACAAAGCTTAAGCCATCTTTACCAAAATTAAGCAATATCCTCAAAGAATGTCAATCTTTACCTAAAGGAAGCACAAAGATAAGTTTAAGACCACAAAGATCAATGATATTTACATAATTGAGCAAAGAATGATATAATTATGTAAAGGTTACACCAATATTTGAACACAATTCATAGAATGAGAAAAAATACTTCAAATCTATAAAGATCTAATTAGGCCCTTCTTCTAGCACCATCAAAGCCCTTCATGTTTATGCCTAAATATTTATCAGAGGTGCTTAAAATGTTCAAGAACACTTATAATTTTATAATTATAATAATTTGGTGTATGATTTACAATTTGTGATAATCATGATATCTATTAATGGAATAGAGGCAAAGCAAGTGGACTATTTCACAATATTTGTAATGTTTAGTGGTTGGGAGCCACCATGGCCAAATAGTTGATCTATGCATAATATGAAGTATGTTATGCTAAGAATAGTGAATTGTGATCAATAACTAATCATAAGACTAATCTAAGATGGATATTTATAATGAAAATTAAGCTAGAGTGATCTAATTAAAAAAGGAGTAAAAGCAAAGGTAAGGCAAAGAAGAGGTGTCATTGATCTTCATTCCAAACATCATGACAAAGCTCAAATATCATCTAGGCATGCACTTAACCAATGTATGACATGAAGTATCATAATCTCAAGTCCTATCACACATTAGGAAAATATATAAGAAATTTGAGAAATAATGCAAATAAGAACTAAGTTTACTTCAAATATTTACCCCTGCAAGCAAACAACATTAACCCAAATGCAAGAAGAGTAAGAAAATGAAATAAACCTAATAAATTTCAATTAACCTAAAATTGGTACAATTTAACATCTTTGCATTCAAATGTACACACTAATAATTCATAATAACCATTCAAATCTGGAAGTTAGAATAAACAAGTGAGAGAGAAGATAGGATGACAAAGACACAAGAAAATTGGACAAACTTTGTAGAATTTCTTGCTTCTATTAATTTCTTAAAAGTTACAAAGTAATTATAGCTATAAGAACTCCCCCTCTTTTTATAATTGATAATTATCCTTTTATAAGATTCAAGGAAGTATGTTGGTCAGTCCTATCTAATTACAAAAGTATAAGTGTTAGGATAATTATCCTTTCTATGGACACTCTATGATACACTAGACTTTCCCTAATGGACTGATCTATAGGCAAGATGCACATGCCCTTATAAATAGAATATTCCATTTTCAAGATGTATAATACTTAGCTACATGAAGAGTATTCTTGATTTAACTCATCTAACTTTGAGAACCCTCTATTGTAGTATATTTCTCTAGTAGGATCTTCATTCTTTAATGTTTCCCCTCAATTAGCTCAAGGTTGATGATTGGTTTTATTAAGAGCTCTTTCATTTGACCTTATAAGCTCTTATGGTCTCTATCTACCTTATCTAAAGCTTCTACATTCATTGATTATTTATTTTGCATTTAGAGTCATGCCCATGATCCTATCATTGTTAGTATAAATATTTCCTATGCTTTGGTTCCTTACCCCTTTCATAAATTGGGAAGCTCTTTCTTTGAACTCATTATCTATAATTAGACCAGCTAAACTGAGTGTAATATAGTCTTTGACTAATATTTATAATACATGTACTATGTTACCTTCAATTTACTTGAGTTTATTGAATGGGTCCCTCATTTCTAGGACCATTTTCTCTCATTTTCCCTTGAAACACTTTTTTGAGCTGTTATTGCTAGAGATTCTACTAAATTGCTCACTAGTGGACTAAAATTCAATTTTTAGGTTAAATTATCTTACACAAATGATAATTCAATCTTCCTTGACTCAATTATAATACTAACATGGTCTAGTTAGGGTTCTCATGCTTGTTATGATTTTTATGAAGGTTTGTATAGTACTCTAATGGCAATAGCTATTTTGAACTTATACGAGCTTCAATCACAATTAGACTGCATTTTTATACCATTACATTTCCCAAGTCTAAAAATTCCCTTGAACTAATTGGTCTAGCTTATATGGCTCTACCATGGTATCCATGTGGCATTTTCATGGTATTTTTATCATGTATAATTTTTAAAAAATGACCATTACCTTTTAACACTCTTACTTGATTTCACACCATTGGATCATCCTAGCCTGAGCAAATGTGTACCATTGATCTTGATCAGAGAACTTGAATGCCATTGGTTGTTCACTACATTCCTCATGGTTATGACACTTATCATTTCTGCATTTGCTCAAATATTTTTTGAAATGTCAATACTGATCTCATACCATTGATCTTGATTGCACTGATCAATTGTGCTCCATCAATATTAATATATTGAATTGTGCCTCCTACTCTATGGACCATAAATTGATATGTGCATGATTTGATGCATACCATCGATCTTCAAAATATGCTCAAGATTTAATTTGTAGCTTGAGGCTATGCTACATGTCATCTTCATGTTTGTCATAACTTTTTAATGTTCATCTTGCACTGTTGGATCATCCTTTTCCCATAAAATGCAATCTATTAGATCTTATTTTTTGAGGTTTAATTCCATTGGTTTCTCAATATTCTTTTACCAATATGGTGATACTTTTCACTTTCTCACTTGTCTTGGGGCTCCATTAAAGTTTTGACTTGATATGCACCATCAGATCAATCTGGCTCAAGTAAATGCATACCATTGATCTTTAAAATATTCTCAAGATTTATCTTAGGGTGTGGATCTTTGTCTTTAACCTCACACTATTGGATCATGATCATTTGTTTAAATGTAGATCATTAATCTTGTGAATACAAATGATGTTTAAGTCAGTGCTTGGGGAACATAAAACTTACGATGAGGTCTTAGACTAATGTTTTTATTTGTATTAATAAATATGAATAAATATTTAGAATAAAGTATTAATACAAGTTAGAAACATAATAAACAGGACCCCACACATATAATAGGACATGGCATCAAGTCTTAGGATAAGGATTTTTTAGGCTAAGTCTATAGACATAACAAAAGGTCTTGGTGGTTAGTTAGACCATATGGAAATAAAAGGGACCAAGGGGGCTCAGGAAAATAAAGAGACCAAACATTAAATTTTTAGATTAAGGTTTAGTCAAGTTAATAAACATGACTAAACCTTAGGATAAAAATAGAACTAAGTCCATGGCATAATAAATCATTCCTGTACAACTTGTTCCTACCAAATTTTAATTTAATTCAAAGGGACCTAAGTTAAAACTTTAGACTAGGGTAAATTAAATAAGGGTTTAAAATATGTTCAACGTGAATTTAATTTGATCCTTGATAGACCAAAGTATATTAAAAGGCCAAATTAATATTAAAATATGAAACTTTAGATATTTGAAACATAAAACCCTAGATATTGTCCATTTCAGATGGACTCCATTAAACCTGTAATATAGAAACATAGTCAAAAATAATTAGCAACATTAGAATGGTAAAACCATGATCATTTGAAAACATTTCAATTAATGCAAATGAGAACTAGGTTTAGATGATGTGCAAAACATTAATGGTACTCTGATCAAGTCAATTTTCAATTTTAAGGTACAAAATTTAGCATAAGGGTCCCCATTTTTTAGGAATGGGGGTATTTTGACCTCAACACCTCCTTTCTATAAATAGAAGGGTATAAAAACATTAGTGGGCTCATTAGTTCCTAGAGTTTGAGTTTTAGCTCTAATACCACATGTAGCATCCCCACTAGGATCTACCTAAAAACATGTGATTTTTTTTAAAAATTTTAACACATACTTTAAATAGATTACACCATGTTAACACATACTTTAAATATATTACACCATGAGAATATAATCATAGATCATATAAAATAATTTAAGTTTGATGACTATAAATAAAGCATACTACATCATATATCACTAACCACTATCATCATAAGAAATATATCATAATATGAATATAAAAGGTAATTACAATTAACCAGCCATGGCTAATACATGCTGACAGACACTACTATTAAAGTATAATAAGTAATTACAGATCATCATGATAATGTTTCAATAATAAAAATAATATAATGTACATATATAAGATACACAGCTCCCCAGATTATAAGTTCCCTAGACTCTAGTATCTATGGCAATCTCAATTACCATCTCAAAATTAGTACTATCATAGGGAGGGAGAGCGTCATATATGTGCTTTTGCATACCAAATATAGACCAATGATCCCCTACACTAAACCCATTAGGTAATGTCCCTCCCTTCATGTATGAGTATATAGTGATGGTGTAAGAATCTAGAGAGAGAAACTAGTACCGTGTGTTGTATGATTTCTAAACTCAACATGTGGTGTATTATTAAAACCTATTCTACTCAATATATCATATAAACATGTAAATCATACTCATGAAATAACAATGTCTCACTAAACATTACATTGGCCAAAGTTTTCAATAAATAATGATCTAAATATTAGTCAAAATTCATACACACCACTTGATTAGATTACCTTCATCTAGAATTGTGATGCTAGTAAACTAGTGAAGTCCATCTCATTACTTACTCAATATCAACAATGCAAGATTTTGTTAACATAATATAACCAATAGATTTATACAGATTACATCTTACTAGAAATCACATAACATGCTAAGCATATAATAATCTAAAAGCATACATTTATTCCATCAAACGTATGAATGAATCTCAAAATAATATCTATCCCATAATAGAAATAATAACTACATTTTATACCATCTAGGCATGATATGCATCTAACTGCATATTCTTATTACCATAAATAGTTTTTTAATATACTAGACCCTATGATAACCCATATTATCATAGTCTAGTTTTATTAATTACAACTACTAAATACTATAACCAGTCATAATAAAGTAGTATAAGTCAATGGAAACATAAGTTTATATTCAATCAACTAGATATAAAAAGAAAGTCTCAGTTCACATGATCATAAAATATTCCATTCTAGCATTTGTTATACTCTCAGGGGTTGTATGCATGCATAAATAAGATTATATTGTACATAAATACTTAATATAGATTGAACCACCTATGGAATTATAATTATAATTACACACCCCTTTTTACAAGTATAAACTAATTAGGCATAGATTTACATATATACTCTTTTAAGCATACACTTAACTATTTTATTTAATATAAATCCTATTATAGTATGATATCCACTCAACGGTTTTTTCTTCACATGTTATATATGGTAAGTAAAATCATGCATATCATAAATATTAACACAAGGTAATGAAATACTACATTGATCTCTTTATAATTTACATGCTTTATTAAAACTATTTTAGGATTTTAATATACTATAACCTCATATAAATGCCTATAGTCATTTATATTTCCAAGTAAATTTTTCGACAGGTTTTCAATAGTCATTATATTGAATAGATTGACTATCATTTATAAGTCTCATTAATTTTGGGAATATTAATAAATAACTCTCCTTAATCAATTTAGATATTATATATATTTTTTCCCTATGAAATCATCATTTAGTTATGACCACCAAAAATTTTGTAATTTCTTAGATCTGGCTATACATATTACCCTACATTTTTCTATAAGATCAATTCCATTGATCCCCATTGCACAAAACCCTATCCATATTTATATATGTACTCATGTACAAGTCTATTCATATTGACACACATCCAAAAGTACATTTATGGGATTTATATATAACTAGGATTTTCCATATCCTCTTAAAGCATGTTACTATTCAATCACACTACACATTGTGTTTCATATGCTTTCTATAATAAACTATAATGTGTCTATAAAACCTATTATAAGATGAGGGAGGATACATTAAGCTATTTTTTTCTTCATATACTAAACAAAAAGCTATGATATAATTATAATGGTAGATCAAGGTAAATCTATATATAAAAATGTTCAACTAAGATCATATAATATATTATGGGAATCACCACATATATTCATTTTGCCTAAAAAATAAAGGTTAATATAAAATGATTGAAGGGTAGAGACTTATTATAGTATTATTAAAGCATTTATAGATAAATTGTTCCAACATTATTTTATACATATAATAACATTTTTAATATCTCATTGTCTCCTTATATTGAAAGGATAACCTCCAGCCAGAGTATGCCCCTAAAGTTACAGTTAATCATGACTTAGCTCAAGATCAAAATAGTTCAATTCCTTAAACTAAAGATAATTATTATGGTAGTGATTTACCTAGTGGATCATTTCCTAGCATATCATAGTCCAAAAAATTTATCTTATAGTCTAATATATTTATAAAATAATGATTCGACATTGTAATGCATTATACTTAGTGAGGTATGTGTATACTTATAATATGTAGATCGACTTGAATATATAATTTATAGATCACATTTTCAAATATCTAATATTTTTTATACCTAAAATTTATCAATATTCCCTAAATATTCAAATTTCATACTCATATAACTATATAACAAGACATCTTAGATCGATCTATTATTTCTTATCAAATAATTCTAAGACTCCTTATTATAGATCATTACTGTGATGACAATTTTGTTGACATTATAAATCACTGTATTAATTGGATAGCATGCATTTAAAGTGTTATGTCTAATTTTTTTACTATTTATATAGAGGTATACCATCTCTTATATCTATTAATCATTGCATTTACATTAACCAGCTCACTAGTATATTCATTCAGTTCAATAAATGTTCAACTATGTAGTATATAAATGAGCAAACCATTTGCTAAGTGTATAATACTTGATTTATATATTTATTTTCTACATTTATACAAACCAATCCATATTAGTTTGTGTATCATAAGAGGTTTGTTCAATTTCATAGTGGCCCTAGACTTTTGATGAGACTCAAATTTCTTTAAATAAATTCTATAATTATATATATTTTAACTCAATAAAATAACAACAAATTTCCATATATATAGAAACCAATTACATGACCAACCTAGAATTTTCTCACAATTCTCGGTCCTTCTTCCTCTTTCCTACTTTAACACTTCCATGCCCTGTTGCCTTCTTTCTTTGTTCTATGCCTCTCTCCTCTTTATCTTTTTTCCTTTTCATATAAAAAGGGTGTAGCTTTTATATTCTAGGATTTTTCTCTTTGTTTTTATATTATTATCTTTCTTTTTTTATTTTTCCTAATTACAAACCTTTCTATTTCCCTTAATTTATTATTTTCTTTTTTTTTCTTATTTTTTCCTCTTAAACATAAATTATCATATTTTATCCATTTATCTCTAATTACATATGTTTCATGTAAAATTTCATTTTAAGTTCTAGGGAAGAGAGAAAATAAACTAGATATGGGTGTGGTTTAAAAACTTATTTTTTTGTGTGTGGGTATTGAATTAGAAGATTGTGAAGAGCTCCTCTTTGATTTGGGAGGAAGACCTATAGATAAGAAAGCCTAAAAGTCAATTGGGTGGATGGTTGAGATATATTACTCGTTGTAGAAATTGACCATGATTCTAGTAGAGTAAAAATATCTAGAGAACTTGATGGAGAGATGATAACAAGCTAGCTCCCTAGTATAATTGTTGGATTATTGAAGTTATTGAAGATTATTGACTTGTAAAAAGAGATTCTAGATATATGAAGCTCTTGATAACAATTATAGATGGATTTGAAATCCCAAGCCTCTCTCTCTTATAGGCACAAGCAAGAGGTGGAAGTGAAGGTATAAATAGGCCATCTAAATATAAATTATCCATGAAAAGGCTCACAACAATATTTAGACAAGCTATATTTAGAAAACCAAAGTGGTGGTTTGTATGTGACTTACATGCTAAAAGTCCAAGTAGTGCAACCTAACCATCATTGGTTAGGGTGACCGTTGCCAATCTACCTGACCACCACCAATCATGGTTGAAGGTAAAAAGGTGGCTAGGCTAGGTTAGTTAAGTAAAACTAACTATGGGTTGGGTTTGGTTATGGGTTGGAAGGTGAATACTCCCAAGGGGGTCCTAAGATGGTAAAGAAGATTATGACCTTCAAAATCATAGTGTGCAAATTTTTGATGTTTACATTTGTCCCTTTTGTTATACAACTTGAATCAACAAGCTATAAAACAAAAAATTGACATTGGTCAAAGGTCTCACGGCCCTGAGTATGGGAGGAAGTATTCTCCCTCAAATTGGAAGTTGATGACGTAAAGTATAATTAGGTTAGGGTTTGATAATGGGTAGATGGTGAGTCATGATATAGGTGACAAAAAAATGGTTGATCATTTGAAATGAAAAGATGTGCACAAAATGTAACTAAGTGTGATATTCATGATCACATAAAGACTAAAGTTGCCAATGTTAGTAAAAATAAAGGCTAGTGCTAAGAAGACAAGTGACCAATGTATTACATGACCCCATTTAGGCATGGTAGTTGGATATACATAATAGTATTTAAGGTAGGGTTAGTGTTTTAATGGGTATCCAAGGTAGTAAGTGTTCCTAAAAATACAGAAATGATCTAGTTGTGCAATAATTAGTAGAAAAAAATGAATAGTCAATAAGGCAAGGTTGGTCTGTATGATCAAAAGTACCAAGCATGGTCAGCACAAAATATGCAAATAGGTTGGGTCAAAAATGACCAACATCAAGGTGGATGTGGCCAAAGGTGAGGGGTTAATTAGAGGGGGTGGCCTATCTAACTCCATATGCATCGAGAAAGTGGATGTTGCCTACATAGTTTTGTGAGCATAATATCCAATAAGAAGTTTAGGCCAAATGTAGGTTTTCCTTGTCTAGGTAGATAAAAGGTTGAGCACCTAAGTGGGATGATTAGAAAGTCTTTTTTTTAAAGGGGAAGGTCACCCTAACCAATGATGGTTTGGGGTTGCCCCACAGGTTGACTGGTATCGATTAGCCTAACCATCAATGGTTAGGGTAAACCCTAAAAAGTTAGAAGGGTAAAAGTGAAAAGGTGAAATTTTTTTCAACATTTTGGTTTGGGTGAATAGTGCATTTTGGCCATTTATGTGTTGGTGATATTGAGGTGGAATGTTGGGATTGGTTCATTTGTCTGAGTGAAGATCGAGCCAATGGAGGGTGGATGAGGATGTGGCTGAGTGGTCAGATAAGGGCTTCAACCATGCCAAACATTATGGAACAAGGTAGTTGTTGCTTTTAATTGATATCTAGGTGAGTTTATGGTTTGAATAACATTTGGTGGTAGGAAATAGAGGGGAGAAATGGGTTTATTTAAGCATATTTGAGTTTTTTTCCTAGGTATAGGGTTTGTTAAAGTAGGCAAATTGGTAGAGAAATTGGATAAATATAGATGTCTAAGGATATTATTGGGTAGAAAAGACTTTTTAAAGGGTAATTATGTAGATTTGTAGGGTTTGTGAGATTGTATAGAGGTCACAGGTTTGCATCCTTCTACCATTGGGTATAGATAGAGACTAGTACCAGTTCAACTCAACCAGCATCAGTTAGGCCCGAGGAGAACAATGGGTCGTAAGGGTCCAATGATGGTTCTAGGAATCATCAGCCATTGATGGATTTGGTTAAAAGGGGAGAATTTAGTTTAAAAGTATTTTTTTAAAGATTTTAGATTTTGAAATTGTAGTTAATGAGGATAGATTTTAAGGTTGATGAGGATATTTATTTAGCAAGTTGATAAAGATCTTAATTGATGAGTGTGTGAGAAGTGTTTGGATTATAGGGAGATGAAATAGATGTGGTTTTATCAAAGAAGGATATGAGGAGGGGAGGGTTAAATAGAGGCATAATTTTGTGTGGGGAAAATTTATGTAGGGTAAACGTAATGGTGTGAAGCATATTAATTTGAAAAAAAGGTGTAAGTTAACACTTATCTTTAGGTGGAAAACTAAGTATGCATGTTTGATTTATGTTACACTTGTAAGCTTGCAGGAATATTCAGTTGAGGGACTGGTTCCCACACTTTTTTTAGAGGTTCAAGATGTCACAACTACTAATGATTGGAGGCATATGGAAGTCATTATATTAGGTGCGATGAGACACTATCATCACTTGCCCCGAGATCCTATGATGATCATCATGCTCATCTAGATATGGGATTATATGATGAACACTTTTTGGATACTTATTAGAGAGATCACCATCCTCCTAAAGTATGTGTATAAGATCACACAACTATGAAATCAAGGAAATCTAGTCTACCACATAGAGAGTGATGAGATAGACTATTCCATGGAGCTGGTATATGGTGTGGATTGGTTTCATGCATGGTTTCACATAGGTAGATTCAATTATGGTCTATTATACTAGAGGGATCATGAGGATAGATGCTTACTCATGATAATGATGATGGCCTTGATGAGTTTCATGCTAATTGATTTAGTTGGAGGGTAGTTTCCATATTTGTTACTTTTAGTTGAGATGTTACTAAGGAGGACCATATTTGGATGGGCCCTAGTTTTACTAGTGCAAATATATCAAGATCTCTAGGGATTTTGAGCACATAGGTAGTATGGAATCAGTGTTGGATTTATACTTCACTATTGGGCATTCAAGCATATTTGGGTGTTAAAACCCTTAGGGTTGTTAGTGAAGAGTTATCTATCGATTGACTACATAGTGATCTTCCTATATTGAAGGAGAGATGGTGCCATTATAGGGGTAGGTGGAGGAGCCAAAGATATTGAGTGGTTATAAGATGCATTAGATGGTTTTGTGGTTGGATATGTTATATGGAGACCATATGTTGGGTGGCTTTAGTGGATAGGACTCAGATATCACACTATAGGGCTTCAGAGTTGGTAGTGGATATATGGCCATTAGGATGGTGAGGATGAGCTCATCCCTTATGACAACGTGCAAAGATAGTTTGGGTTAGTATATGGGATCCCACCTAACTTTCCTTGATATAAGAGAGAGGAGGTTGATTTTATGTTGCCTGAGCCATAGTTGTAGGATGTTGTGCTTGATTATAAGGAGCTACTAGTGAGAGCCCTTATTGATGATGTAGGTGTTGATGATGGATACACAACCTGATATTAGGGCAAATATGACATAGCAAACTTTGGATGGCTTGATGCAGGGAAACAATCCATGGACATATATTAGGTGGGGTTGTAGGTATAGGGGGATGGTCAGGAAGAAATAAAACTCACTATAACATAGGCCCATATCACTACATTATAGGGGTAGGTGGCCACACTATAGGGGTAGTTGATGGTTGTGATAGTAGATTAGGATCAGGCACAGGCATAGATCAACATAGGATAGGGATAGACAATTGTGATATAGGTTAGGTAGCCACATTATAGGGGTGGGTTTAGGTGATTATAGCTAAGAGGGACAAGGCATAGGCATCCCTTGGGGTAGTCATATAGGAGAGAGATGCTCTTAGATAAAGAGTAGTCGTAGGAGGGAGACAGGACCAATAGTTAGAGGACCACCAGACATAGTTCTAAATATCTTATACTTAGCAACCATTGAGGAGCTCAAGTATTATGAGGTGATGGTGCTAGATCATATAATATAGGTGATGAGATAAGGGGAGTATAGAGCTAGTTTGGCTAGTGGGCCATCTATAGCTACTCTGGGATAGTGGACCTCCATAGTGGGCCATGTAGGGATACCAGGGGGGCACCATTAGATGGGTGTGTAGGGGTAAATGGTAGTGGTGTAGGTGCTCTAAGGGAATTATTTACATATGTGTTGATATGTCGATATAGATAGGTGTACATTATTTTTGATATTGGCGTGTGTCCTGATGTAGTGAGATGTACATGTTTTGAGAGAGAGTTTACACATTGTTACATGTATTTATGATGACATAATGGGTATGATGATGATGAATGGTTTATGATGTTATATATGTTGTATGTTTATGGTTCATGGTTGATATACTTAATGTGTTTATTCATGTTTATGTTAATAGTTGATGGTCTATAGTTTCCTGCATATGCTTTATGAGATGTTTGACTCGGTAGCTTAGGCATGTGATGTTTGAAAGATAGTTATGATGCTTTGATTTTGTTCATGGATATAACAAGATGTGTTATGGATGGATATATGGTATATGATGATGTGGTTTGCATGAGATATATTTTGATAATGTTATGGATAGATTGGTAGATGATATATGATATTTTTCATGATATTTTGATTATTAATTTTTTTATGCTCATTAGGATATAATATATGTTGACATGATGTTTTTATGGTAGATAGATAGGATTATATTTATGGAATGATGTGATATGATGTACTTTCATGGTGTTTTGATCATAGATAGGTATATGTTGTGGTCCATGGGCATAGCTCATAATGTTATGTTTTTTATTTGATATTTGTTTTTTATGATCATGGAGATAAAATGTGGGTATGGTTGAAGATGTGATGAGAATACATAAAGTAAGTAGATAAAAAACAAACTAAATGTTGAGGATAGTGAGAGGAATCATGAGAGGTACGTCTACATGAACCAATAAAAGATAAGAAAAGAAACATGATGCCTCTTCATTGGTAAGGATAAAAATGAAACTTGGAGTTAGATTAGCTTAGTGAAAATAAGCCTTTCAAATGCTTCACATTAGCATGCTTTGGTTGGTAAATGGGTATCTTGAACACATTGCATCAAGTAAGCTTGTAATCTTGCTCATATGATATGCGGAAGGAAGATGGGTGAGACCAAAACCATCATGTGAGACTAACATGCCTCTTATGTAAGCCTCTTTGAGGATAGTGTAAGCAAGTCTATGCTCAAATATAAAGTCTAGATTGATCGATGTGAGAAGTCTATTGAGGAGATCCAATTGTGGCTTTCCAAGATTATTACTTTTATGAGATCTGATTGTGGCTTTCAAAATTATTTTATTTTTGCTTATGGGTTTTTGCTTATTTTTATTTTACTTATGGTTGGGGAAGCTGATCAATGTAGGAAGCTTCCAAGAAATTGCTAGATTTTGAAAAGTACATTACATATCCATATTTCAAGGGAATGGTATAATTTTATGTGCCTAGTTTAAATACTTGTGATAGTTTTCCTTTAAAGGAGTATACTACCTTACGTTTTTGTAATTTGAATAAGTTTTCAATAGTTGTCCTTTAAGGGAGTGGTCTACGAATTCTAAGAATGACCCAGGATTTGGTTTTTGACTTTTGATATTGCTTTTTCTTGGCATATACTTGCTTATACATGCTCAAGGGGTTACCTTTACGAAGGCAAAACTAAGATCACAAGAGGTTTTAGTAGATGAAAAGAGGTGTAGGTGACAATGACCATGGGAATCTATCCTGAATATGGATTAAAAGTACCATGAGAATCATGTCATGGGTAGAGCCATGGCACCCATAGTTCAAGAGTAGGCTATGACTGTGACAAATAATCATATGATTTAGCTATAGTTAGGTACCCCTAAAAAGAGGGAAATAAATGTGGTTGTAGGGAATGAGTTTAAGTTAAACCAATGATGATTGTGACCCCTATTTAAAAATAGAAAGGATGTAGATGCAAAGCATTGAGAGGCTTAGGTTTAAGTTTGCCTTCAAGATAATATAAATGATAAGCCCCTAATATATATTTATGAGTTATGATGTAAGGTCTAATCTAATTGAAATTAAATTTACCTCTTTTCTTTTCTCCATATTAGTGACATGTTGATTTTCCTTGAGGATGAGATATTCAATATTGAATTCTTACACTTTCATGTGTTTGTTATAAGCACACTTGATTCCTTCTTAATAGACACAGAGATGGGAACGAGAAACCAATTATGCTTGTCAAGTAGCTCAATTTGGGCTAAACATTCTTGATGGTAATCGTCTTCTAAAACAATTTCATGTAAAGATATGCAAAGAGAGGGTATTTGGACCTTGAGAAACAACACAACTTTAGCTCCAAACATGAGGGAAAAAGGTGTAGTACCTATATGAGTTTAGATGCTAGTACAATATGCCCATAAGGTGAAAGGGATGTGTAGGTGTTAATCCCAACCTGAAGCACTGACCATTTTAGTAAGCATGTTGTTAAGGATTTTGTTAGAGGTTTCTGCTTAACCATTTGCTTGTGGATGATAGGGTAATGAAAAACTAAGTTTTATACCAAATACATCATAAATGCATTGAACTTGTTTATTTTTGAAGGATTTTCCATTGTCAATGATGATCTTATGGGGAACACCAAATGGGTAGATGATGTAATGGGTGATAAATTTGACAATATGTTTAGCTTTTGTCAATATAAGAGGAATAACCTCCACCCATTTGGTGAAATATTCAGTCACAGTGATGATAGAGTGATGTCACTATGAAGAGTGGGGGTTAATTTCACCAATAAGGTCTAGACCCCATTATGAAAAAGGCCAGAAGTTAGTAGAAAATTGAAGGATATGGCTAGGTGTGTGATGAAAATCAGCATGTTGTTGACACTTGACACACTTTTTCACATAATCACAATAGTCTTGGTTAAGGGTAGGCTAGTAATAGCCTAGGTGGAGGATATGCTTAGCCATAGTGAGTACACTAAAGTAACCCCCACAAATACCATCATGTGTTTCCTTGATAGTGTGAGAGGATTATATACCATGAAGGTAATAGAATAAGAGGCTATCAAAACCATGTTTATAGAGGATACCTCCCATAATAGTGTAATAAGAGGTACTTTGAATAAATGCTCAATGGGCATTCCTAGAGAGGCCAAAAGGTACTATGTCAAGGTTGAGGTAGTCAAAGGTTTGTCGATACCAAAGGTCAAGAAGGACCTCCCCCACATTAAATATGGTTGGAATGTTTGACTTGGTATAGGAAGGTTTGATGAGGTGATCGATAATGATTGACAGCTTAGAGTCTAATGGTGCTGATGAGTTTGGGAAGAAATAGAAGCCATGGTGTTAGCAAACTTGTTGGTAGATTATGGGGTGGTTTGAATATGGTAGTGTTCAAATGATGTCAATATTTATGTGACAAACTATCTTTATAGTTAAAAAATGTCATTCTTACACTAGTAGATGTCATTGACTCGATTGACCACAAGTTAAGAGCCAACAAAGATGTTGATTATTATAACTCCCAAGGTTAATGTGATTTGGAGACCTATTACTAGGGATTCATATTTAACCACATTATTGGTACATTTAAATTCAAGTATAAAAGATAAAGGAAGTCGTTCACCAATAAGGGGGATAAGGATGATACCAACTCCGCCACCACATTAGCATTTGGAACCATCAAATAACATGGTCACGTGATTGGTGAAATCTACTTGGGATAGGCTTATGAGGGACTCATCTATAAATTCAAGAGGGGGAGGTTAGTTACTTAGTAGGGGTGTATCGGCCAACTATCAGCAATGACTTACCCCTTAATGGACTTCTATTAGATGAATTCAAGGTTGAACTAAGCTAAAAGCATGATTCACTTGGCCATACATTAGTTTTGGTATGGCTTGGAGTGCATGTATTTGAGTGGGTCAATATTGGTTATGACAAAAGTTTTGTGGTTAAAAAGGTAGTGACAAAGTTTGGTGGCCATGAAGACTAAGACCAAGCATAGTTTCTCAGTGTGAGTATACTAAGTTTCATAGTCTACAAGGGTGTGGGTTATGTAATAAATGGCTTGTTCTTTATGTTTTTTGTCCTAATGGGTAATCATCACCCCTAGGGAATGGTCAGTGGTATAAATATAAAGGTATAAAGGTTGGTCATCCTTAAGATGTGTGAGGATAGGTGGAGATAGAATATACTCTTTGAGTGCATCAAAGGCCTTCTGATAATCAACATTCCACTTGAAAGAGATGTCCTTTTTCAAGAGGTGATAGAAGGGTTAACATTGATCTGAGAACTAAGAAATGAAGTGATGAATGGATTGAAACTTCCCTTATAAACTATAGATTTATTTAAGATTGGTCAGAGGTAGCATCTTAAGGATGGCTTTGATCTTGGTTGGATCAACCTTGATTCCCTAAAGGGAAATGATGAAGCCAAGGATTTTACCTGATGAGACCCCAAAAATACATTTATTAGGATTGAGGCAAATATGATAATAGATAAGTCTCTCAAAGATAATATTGAGAATGGCTAAGTGGTCCTTACGAAGTTTGGATTTTACAAGGAGGTCATCCACATAGTCCTCGATGATTGTGTGGATAAGATCATAGAATATGTAGGTCATAGTACATTGGTAGGTTGTACCAATGTTCTTAAGATAGAAGGGCATGACCCTATAACATAAAGTCCCCCATGGGGTGATAAAGGTAGTTTTTTGTTAATCTTCATAGGAAATCAAAATTTGATTATAACCTGAGAATTCATCCATGAGAGAAAACATCTCATGGCCTACTGTAAGATCAACAAATTGGTCAATACTAGGTAGAGAAAATTTATCCTTTGGGTAGGTGAGGTTGAGTTCATGAAAGTCTACATAGATATGTAGTCCCCTTGTGGCTTTAGTGATAGGCATGATGTTTGAAACCCACTAAGGATAATCAATGGGTTGAATGAAGTTAACAAAGAGGAGGAATTGAAGATCTTCTTTGACAAGAAGGGTTATGTGAGGATGCATTCATCAAAGTTTATGTTTGATAGGCTTGGTGTCATTATTGGTTATAATGTTATGGGTGGTGATGGTTGGGTAAATACCAAGCAAGTCAGCATATGACTAGGAGAATGTGATGTTATGGTCTTGGAGGAAGGTGGAGAAGTCCTAAAGTTCCTCAAGAGAGAGAGATTGGCCCAATTTTACAAGATTAGGGTTGCTAAAAGTGCCTATGTTGATATTTGTAATGGATTCATTTAACATGGTTGAGGTTTTAGGAAATAAGGATTTGTGGAGAGAGGAATCAAGTGCACCAAGGTAGGTGAGAATAGAATCATCATCATAGCACTAGATAGTGTTAATGGTAAGAGAGTCTTCTCCCACCAAATCAGTATGGATCAAAGGGATGGATACTAGTGCCCTTACTTTTGATAAGTTAGGGGGCTGAGGGTAATCATGTTGACAAAAAAAAGTTAGGTGGGATGATGTCCTCATCATCACACTTAGGTGGAGGGGGTGCTGGTGAGAAAGGGGTCTCTTCTACAAAAATGGTGGTGGTAGGTTTTTTGGATTTCTTCTTATTAGGTAGATTGAAGCTAAGTTCATGCTTTTTATGAGGCTTTCAGGTCTCAATAAAGATCAATGTGTGTGGTCCATGCTCGTATCATCCTATGCCAAATCCTTTCTAAGCACACCTATGAAGGTATATCTTGGTAAAGTCTAGGTTATCTAAGTAAGAGAATGTAGAGGTGAATAGTTATGGGGAAGAGGGGGTGATGGTAGCATTGAGAATCTTGTTAATTACCCAATAGATAAAATGGGTTCGATAGCTTAGAGGCCCCAAGGGAGTAATGGCTCCAATGTTGGGGTCATAACATGGTTGGTAGTTGAGTTTCTCATACTCTTTAGGAGTAGGTAAAGCATAGAGGGTAAGGATTTGATATTATCCAAGGGTAAGGAATTGGAAGATAAAATCCAAGGGATCAGTGGTGGGTATCTAATCCATGAGAATAAATGAATTAGTAGATGCCTCTATGGAAGGAAAGATAATGGATTCATTTTCCATGGTTAAGGGCTTGGTGACAGATGCTTGGGGTGATTTTATCAGAGGTAAGAGGATGTCATTGGGTTGGTAGGTCATATTACATGTTGTAAAAGGGCTTGGGTTAGCTTGTATGGTAACAACCTGACCCTCATGCTCAAATGTGACACAATGGTGAAGGGTAGAAGGTACACAACCCATAACATGGATCCAAGGTCTCCCTAGTAAAACATTGTATTTAAATTCACCTTTGACCACATAGAAGAGTTTAGGGAACATGTGTGGTCTTAGTTTAATGTGGAGGAAAAAGGTTCCCACGGTATTGGCCATGGTGTCATTAAAGGATCTAAGGATAGATAAAGTTTGGGACATGACATTGTCTGATAATTTTAGTTCATCATAGGCATGAGAAGAGATGATTTTGATGTTGGTTCCCCCATCAATCATATCCCATTCGATGTGGGTTTGGTTGATGTGGGTAGTAATAAAGAGAGGAGGATCCAAATCCTCACGATAGATAGAGGGTATCTCTGAGTCCTTGAAAGTAACAAGGGTAGAGAGTTGGAGATCACTTACGAAGGCATCTATAGTTGGGGAGTCACTTGGTCTAACATAAATAGCTTGCATAGCCTCTATCATGGCCTAATGATGGTGAGGAGAGTTGGAAATGAGCTTGTAGAGACTCATCTTAGCAAGATTTTGGTGAAGTTACTTAATAATGACCATCCTGATGGATTTAGAGGGGTTAGTCTCAAAGGTGCCTAAGGTGGTAACTTTGGGCTTAGCTAAAGATGTAAGGGTTTAGATTAAGTATGATAAGGATGAGTTAGGGGGTATGTCCATGGAATGGACATTTTTGCCTTTCTTTAATCCATTTTTTGTGATCATGTGACCACATTAATGGTATGGATAGAGGGGAAAGGTGTGATGGGAGGTTGAGTATATTCTCTATCACTCTAAGGTGAGAGTGGAAGATTAGGGATGCACTAGAAAATGGTTATTGAGTGCATTGGTAAAGGAGCCAAGGAAAGTTCATCTAATAAAAGATCATCCTCATCACAGAGCTGATGGATAATGGACTGGAGAGATTTGTAATTCTTTATGTCATGCCTATGTGTCTTATGATAGGAATAGATTTGATGATCGTTATACCAAGTTGGTTTCAACCCAAGAGGATCAAAGGGCCTGATAAGGGTTAAAGTAAGGTAAGAAGCTTGTAGTAACCTTTGGAAAATGGTTATATAGGATTTAGCTAGAGGTGGGGAAAGTCTAGAGGTTATGGTTTTGGTTGGGAAGATGGGTGTATTGGTAGCAATGGGTTTGGTGAGAGAGGGTTTAGGTAAGGTGGTTTGTCTAGTCAATGGTTTTGGTTTAGGTATGCTAGTGGTTGGGATGTCTGAGTTTGATATTATATATATTGGTAAACTTGGAAGGATCAATGCATCAGATAATAAGTGGGTTGGTGCAACCATCAGTGGTGGATGACATATGTTAAAATGATATTTCCTTTTAGGTAAATTTGAGGGATAAGGCCCTAAGATAGAAGACAAGGTAGAGGGAGGTAAAATCCTAGCCATGTGGATCTTCAATGGTTTCTTCCCCTTTGTTGGTATGGGTTTAGGTTTGGGTATAGGCTTGGATGAGTTTAATTACACTTTCAAATATGGGTGAACCAAGATTCATGTAAATAAGGCACCAAGAGTTTTGGAAGGTTTGGTTGGTGGTGTGGTCATTGGAGAGGTGGTTGTTTTGGTTGATGGAGAAGGTAAGGGGTTGGTACAAGTTATGATCAGTTTAAGAGGTGGTGGTAAAATGATGGATTAGTTGGTTAAAGGTGTGCTATAAGGTTCAATTTTGTTTATGTAAGGAAGCCCTAACTATTGTCAGAAAGTGGATTGATCCATGTCTAGCTTTGTGACCATGCCTAACTTTTGAATGAGCTTGGAAAAAGGTTTGTATACTAGCTTGGCCTCCCAGGTAGTGGGTTTTAAGGATACACCTATGGTCTAAGTAAGAGGATTGGTAACCTCATCTATTTCATCAAGGAATGTAAGTATGGATTGGGTGGCTACTCTGTGAGGGGTGTTTATGAAAACATTGCTCCCCTAGGCATGATGTCCATAGTTGTGGTTTGTCCTATGGTTAGAGGAGATGGTGAGTTAGGAATGGTTATTTATTTAGCTAATCTATTCAAAGGGGTGATTGATGATTCCAAAGCCTTTATGAGTAAATCCAAGGAAAAAGGAACCTCCTTAGTTTGGGCCTTCAAAGGAAGGGAAAGTTACTCCACCACCTCTGTAGGTGAAGTGGGGGAAAATTAGGTAGGTTGAATGGTATGTTCCCCATTGATAAGTGTATTAAGGACCATATTGACCATTTGGGCATCATGAGAACATTTAGATTGTGTGTCCTCAATTTTGGTAGGGGCATGGTTGGGAAAGGGCTTCTTGAAGATGTTAAGGGCTTGATTTTGAGGGGCATTAGGATTATCCAACACAAGTTCCCCCTTGTCGATAAGGATCTAAATGACATTCTTGAAAGTATTTCATCAACTGACATCATCTACTATTACCTAGTGAAAATCAAAAAGGTCATTCTCATTATACCAAGTAGGTGTTGGATGAGAATAATCTAACTACTAAGGAGGTTTGATGGGGGGAAACTGTATGAGGATAGATTTTAGTAGTTCCTCTAGAACTGAGGCATAAGATTCTCCAAATAGAGTGAATTATTTTTGGTTACTTTGGTTTGGGTTATTTGTGTTTTGGTTGAAGGTAATGGGATAATTTTACTAATTGACATTGGGTGGAGGGGTAGTTTTAAGGACTACATTTGTAGTTCCCTTACTCTTGGTTATAGTGTTGGCTTTGTTGATTGGTTTGGAGGAACAGGTTTCATTAGTCTTGAAGGTAGAGTTCTTATTTTGTAACTTCAATTTTCCCTCATCTATGTCCCATTTTTCTAGCTTACGTACCATGGTAAAAGCTTCATCAAAAGTTCTAAAGCTTTGGACATGTAGTGTATAAGATATATGTCTGGCATAGGCTCAAGCAAAATGCTCTATAAGTTCAAGATAAGGCAAAGAAAATGAAAGCTGATTAATCAAGCTTCTCTAATGGGTGACAAAATTGACAATGGACTCATCATTGAATTGTCTGATAGAATAGAGATTGGTGACAGAGACCTTCTTATAAATGTTAATAGAAAAGTGATCTAAGAATACATGATCTAGTTGGGTGAAACAAAAGATTGAATGCCTGGTAAGGGCACTATACCAGTCAAGTGCCAAACCAGATAAAGACATGGGGAAGGTTCAGAGGAGAAGGGCCTCATCATAATAAATCATGTAACATGCATGCCTAAAATCCCTAAGGTGTTGTTGGGGGTCCTCCTTGATCTAAAATTTGGTAAATTTTAGAAGCTTCCATTGATGAGGGTAAGGTCTAATAGGGATAGAGGGATGAATAGGTTCATTACAAATCTACTCATAGGATAGGATGTTATGAGACCCTAAAATGGATGACTCAAGGTTTGTCATCTTTTCCATGGGCATCTTCATTAGGTCAATTTGAGGTGGTGGACCAAAAGGGTTGTAAGGTGTTATGGTTGAAATTAGGTAACATATTAGGTAATTTTTTGGTAGTTGAGAGTATATCACATTTTGGAATGTAGATGATAAAGGTTGGGTATGTGGTATGTAAGGATAGGTGGATAATGGTGGTAGAGTAGTGGGCACATACCCTTGTGGGTTAGGGATGTATCCTGGATTAGGTGAGATGAACACCTATTGAGGGATTCTTATATATTGGGTATGAATGATAGTTGGGTTGGTAACAAGAGGGGAGGTAGTGATCTTCACACTAATAGGTGGCGAAGTAGAAGGGATAAGTACCCCTAAGCTCAGTAAAGGGGTATTGACCAATGGGTTGGGGTTGATAAATTGAAGGTTGGTAGTGACAATGATAGGTACTCTAGCAACAAGTGGATTGTGATGGGTTAATGGTTAGGTTGTCCCTAAGGTGGAGGAGTCATTGGTAGGGGTAGAAGTTGTAAAGGTAGTGGTTGGTTGGGTAGGTTGGTTTTCTATTATGGCATGAAAGGGGTTAGTAGAAAAATATGCATAGGTAGTTGAAGGTTGGGTGGTGACTAAGACAATAGGGATACCCCTCATAAGGTAAGATGGCATACCATAAGGAGGATCCTGAGGTAGAGTCGGAACCAAGACATGGTGAGGGGAGGTGTTAAGGTAGCACTAGAGGGAAACTAAATTGTTGTCTAAAAAGTGGTAAAGTCCATGTCTCCTTAGGAAAATACCTAAGGAAAATTAGGGTTTCCCAATGGTCAAGGTGAATCTTCTGCCTCATAGATGTACTCCATAGATGAAGAGGTAGAAGAGGTTGATATGAGTGATTGGTTATAATCTACTAAGTCTCTTTGTTGTTGGTGAGTGAGAACCATACAAGAAATGGGGAGAGATAACAAGAATAAACTCACCACTCAAATAGAAAGAAGATAATAAAATGACTGAGGCAATAAAGACACACACTATAAAGTATGTTAAGCTTAGAGGTTAGTTTTAATCTCACTTTTTGCTTATGTTTTAATTTATGAGAATGAGTGATAGAAGTTGGCTTGTATATTAGGTACTATAAAAGTAGTCTATGGTTGGTTTTAGGTTGTTTAGGTTCTATAAATGATGTGTATTGGAATAAATATGTGGCTTGGTATTAGGGCTGACCCCCTCACTTTATGATCTTGCAATGGTAAGAATGTCAGGTGCTTAACCAATATATATTGATATCCAAAGTTTATACTCAACTAGAGAGCTGAGTTGGTTCTCCCCTTGGTAATGACCTCCAAGTAGGATTGCCAGGAAAGGGTAAGGTGACTGTTAGTTGATGAAATCCAAGTTGGGCCTTGTCTCAAATTATTTTGATGTTTTATTGATGAAAGTGTTTTGGCTAGTATGTGCAATAAAAGTGGTGTTATGATAAGATTATTTTTATTTAATTCAAAGTGAACTAATGTGAAAATAAAGTAATGGATGTAGTTGATTTTAAGCCTAACATAAATTTTAGTTGTAATTATGAGCATAGATAGAGAGAAGAATATATAAAATGCAAATAAAAACATAAGTAAAGACTCTAAGTCCCATCGAGCATGCCAGAATGTTTCATGCAAATTTTCACTTTAAGTTATAGGGAAGAGAGAAAAGAAACTCAATACGGGTGTGTTTGAAAAACTTGTTTATGTGCACATTGAATTATAATATTATGAAGAGCTCTAATTTAGCTTGGGAGGAATACTTGTGGATAAGAAAGCAAAAAATTTGGTTGGGTGGATGGTTGAGATGGATTGCTCATTGTAGAAGTTGACTATGATTTTGGTAGAGTAATGGTATTTAGAGAGCTTGATGGAGATATGGTAGAAAGATGGCTCCCTAGTATGGCTATTGGATTGCTAAAGCACTTGAAGATGATTGACCTATAAAAAGAGATTTTGGATACATGAATCACTTGATAATAATTATGAATGGATTTGATGTCCCAGGCCTCTCTCTCTTATAGGCATAAGCAAGAGGTGGAATTGAAGGTATAACTAGGCCATCTAAATATAAATTGTCCGTGTAAAGGCTCACAACAAGATTTAAACAAGCTATAATTAGAAAATCAAAGTGGTAGTTTATATGTGATTTGCATGCTAAAATTCTAGGTGGTACAACCTAACCGTCACCGATCAAGGTGATCGTTGCCAATCTGCCTGACCATTATCGATTATTGTTGAAGGTAAAAAGGTGGCTAGGCTAGGTTAATTAGCTCAAACTAAATATGGGTTGGGTTTGGTTATGGATTAGAAGGTGGATGCTCCCAAGGGGGTCCTAAGATGGTAAAAAGGATTATGACCTTCAAAATCATAGTGTGTGAATTTATGGTGTCTACAACATAATTAGTATATTTTTTAATTAAATTATATCTTCAAATATCATGATGGTTTAATTATAAATCAATCAATAAATCTAAATTTATTATAATTATGCTAATCTTAAAACATACATGCATATACACGTAATCACACAAGATTAATTCCAAATAACCATTTAAACTATGTTAGCTACCATATTTAACTATCTAATAAAAATGGCATCAAAACACATTATGCTAACCATTTTATTATGTATCTAACATGTGATAGCTAATGTGATGTGTGTAGAGTTCTAGTTAGTTTCTATGTCATCTTCAAACATCTCCATCTACACTACCCTCTTCAATGATTCTCTCCCTCTATCATGCTCTAAAGGATGAGTTCTCCTACATTAACCTCACAACAAGCAGGTAGTTAGATCATAAAATCATGATATACATCATAAAATATAACTAAAATAACAAATTAACATGATCATTATGTATACATATACACTACAGCTAACTCATATCAATGCAATCATGTAACCTAAGCAATATCCAACTATCCCATAATAGCATATATCTCAAAGCTTAGTTAAAAATTAAAAAAATCAAATTTGTCAAATATTAATAAAAACATTTTCTTAGTGATGAATCAGGATGTAACATAAAACCATTACTACCCCAAGTATTTTACATCCTTTATCCATCCCTAGCCAAAGGTGGTAGGAGGTTTCTATGAATTTCATTACTAGGTTACCATGGTTTGAGGGTAAAAATCTTATCATGATAATTATGGATCAACTCACCAAGTATGATCATTTTTGTTCCCTATTGAAACCATTTGTTATTATTATAGTAGCTTTTTATTTTCTTAATATAATTCATAAATTGCATGGTACTCCAAAGATCATTATAAGTGATTGAGATCCCATATTTACTAATAATTTTTGGATTGAATTATTTGCATGTTTAGGAATCCAATTGGCTCATATCTCATCCTATCATCCTTAATATTATGAAAAATTAGGGGTAGTCAAAAAAATCTAGAAAGGTATCTTCATTGTTTTGTTTCTAACAAATATTAAAAATGTGTTCATTGGTTTCCACTCATTGAATGGTGATATAACACTTCTTCCAAAATGTCTCCATTTATGTAATTTTATGGGTATCACCCCCCATATATCACTTTATCCTATAAGGTGCATCTGAAGTTTTTAACTATTGAGGAACATATTTACCATCAATATGAGGTACTAGCTAGTTTGTGAGATACTTTATCAATGACACAAAATAGATTGAAGCAGCAAGAGGATTAACACTGTAATGAGTCATAGTTTGACATTGGTGTTTACGTATTTGTGTGTTTCAATCCACATACCTATATGTCTCTAAAATAATAGAAAAATGATAATAATTTATCCCCAAAGTATTATGGTCCTTATCATATATTGCTAAAATTGGTAGTGTGGCCTACAAGTTGGAATTTACCCTATCTACTTGAATACATCTTGTATTTCATGTCTCTTCCCTAATAAGGTCTTTGGACACAAAGTTTTTACTCAAAATAAGTTACCTAAATTAGATGAATAAGGTTGATTCATTATATATCTTGAAGAGATCCTTCACATGTGCACAAAGTAATTGTGGAGTAGAGTAATTAAGGATTATTTGATCAAATTTAAGAATTTGCATTCTACAGATGCAACATCAAAGGATGAAGTGTTCCTGTAGAAACATCCTAGGTTGATTCAACATTGAGGAAAACATTTTTATAAAGTGGAGGAGCATACCATGCCCTTAACCTATGGTATTTATAAGGATATGTGTGGCTAACTTGTGGCTTACATACCTCTTATATTATCTTATGGCATCTCTCTATGTTCTTAATAAGGTTGGTCTATGGAATAACTATGTCTCAGTAGAGTATATATAGGAAGTATCAGTTTGTATTTCATGATGGGATTATGAATTATGATATTATTATATTATCGTGGAGGTTTCCCCCTTGAAGTGGCTCAGCTATATTTATCAATCATTCTAATCTATTTTCAATTAATGTTATGGATCTACATATTTTGATATTATTTATATAACATAATATTATATTTTGTGAACATCTAATTAATTTAATTACATTAAAAAAAATTAGCTAACACAAAATGGTATCAACCAATTTGATACAATAAAGATGTCATAATACAAGCGCATAATTATATCAAGATGTCTGATATAGTACAAGAATGGTAAAAGGCATTGAACATTCAATATTGATCAACCCAATATCATAGATATATGAATCTAGAACAATTAAACAAGGAAAATATGGAAGAGGTAGATGGAAAGACACTCTAAAGAGGACAAATTTATGGTAGGAATGGTGTAATCGTGATATAATAGCAACATCTCTTGATAATCACCATGAACCTTTCCCACCCCTTTCCCAATTCACCATTTAAGGCATACATTTAGTGATATCAATACTTGACATGTAAATGATAAAGTGGAAAATTTTGTGTATACAAGATGGACATTTACCAAGGTATGAGTGAAGTTTATCAATAGGCAATGTAATGAAATCTCTAGGTATCTGAACACACATGATGGTGACATGTGTCACCTATCCATAGAAGTCTCATTATCTTATTGTGTGTTATATTTATCATGAATATATACTCATAATAATATGATATGGAAGGGATAAACATGTCTCCTTCCCATTTCATTGAGAAAATTAAATGGTACCCAGGACATTTATTTGAAGATAATGAATATCCTAGGCCTAAGACATGGGGATAATAAAAGGCAAACATAAAATCTAACTATTTATTAACCTAGGAAATGAACTTCAAAATTAATAAATTAACCCAAGATTAAATTATATAAACCCCCATTTTTTTTCCATTTTCTTTGTATCCTTTTAATTTTTAATTAAGTCAATTAAAATGTATACAAAAGTTGTAAAATGAAGGAAAATCATAATGTAAGAATACTCAAAATGTTTATTTGAAAGAAGTTATGTTTGTATTTCATATTTATAATTTTATTTTATTTTGGTGGCTCAAAATTAGTGGCCCTAATTTATTTATAAGGACTTTTATTAGTTCTTGACATCATGTATGACCTTAGGTGCTCCCAAAATGTCAAAAACATTATTTTAGTATTTGCCTAGTACCTAATTTCCCATGATGATGTCCCCTTGACTTGTAAGTCCTTTATGTCTTGATTATCACATTTTAATATCCTCTATGATAATCATATGTTTATATGTTCCTAAAGACACCTAAATTTTGTATTAAAATTTTGGAAACATCAACTTTGGCACACTTTGATATATTTGGATGTTTCATACACATTTGATTCTTTTAAACACTTCATTTATCTGTCTACCCACCAATTATATTAGATAACTCAATTTACTAGATACACATTATTTATCACCATAATATATGAAATAACACTCAAAAATCCTAAATATATTGTCACCATATCTTAAATTACCAATTTTCACTCCTAAGATAGTATCATAAATAATTGGATAGTTGTGGTTTTATTCCAAGTGTCTATCTTTACTAGTAGTTTTTATGAACCCTCAATGACTATTTTTAAAATTTGGAATTATCCAAAAGGTTTTCCTAGATTAATTTCAAAGGTTAGTCATATTATTAAATATCAAGGAGTCAACTATAAATACAAATTTATCCTAAGGTCATACTCACTTGGTCACTACTTGGTGATTACATTGAGAATCATTTGAAAGTATGAGAAATAAATTAACACTATCTTGATACGTTATTATAAAGTTATAAGTATTTAAATATCCCTTATAATATTAGTCTTAGCTATAATTTTTCATACAAACTTAGGTTAAAGTTCAATGGTTCCAAGTGTCAAAATCCAAACATTTAATTACATTCTAACATGATCATGATGGTGCACACACACACACCTAAGTAAGATAACTACATGTAGTTTGAGCCTTATTTATATTATTTAAATGTATTAAATGGTAATTAACTTAGTGGTAATTGTTTGGGGATATCCAACCCAACTTACTAACCCTTTTTCAAGGTTCATCTTGTATCAAAAGTGCAATTAGGGTTTTAAAACAAATAAAAGGAAAATAGGGATAAATGCATAAGACTAAAAGAAAGTGCATAAAAATGAGGTATATATAGGTTATTTCATACTATTTTAAGGTTTAATATACATTCATATTCAACTATTATAATACCATTAGAGTCTAGATAGTACCAATTTCTACAGGGGTCTAAGTTTGGCCAATAGCATTTGCATAGGATTTGAGTTCCTATTTCCTAATCTGAGAAAATATAGAGTTGTTTTAGGGATATTGAAGAACATTTTGAGTTTAAAAAAATATAATTAATATGATTTCATCTCTCTTACACTACTTTTCAAATTTTAAATATAGTAGGTGTAATATCAATCTTTTTATTTTATCTTTAGATTTGTATGATTACTGACCTATTTTACATAATTTGAATATTCATAGTTTTATATTATGTATATGATACTAATAAAAAATAAATAAATAGAATTGGTCAACCCAATAAATGTCTTGAAAAATAAAAAACCTAGATATTTTATACTATAAGGTTTCATACTTTTTTAGGGTTTCATGTTTATCTTGTTTTAGGCTTTTTCATATTTAATTTCTAATTTTCCCTTATTTTCACTTAATCATAATGGAATAAATAATTAATGTTTATGATCATAAATTACATCATTAAAATAATTTTCATGGTCATTTTGATGATATAGATAAACATGAACTTATTGAATATCTTAAAATGAATCTACACATGATTGATGCATTGTTACATGTAACTAGAAATGAAAATAAAATTCTTGACAAGGAACCCATATTTGAGGAATTGAATTCCAAAATTTTAATTTTTAATAATCCATATTTTAGAGGAATATATTATACAATAGGTTTTCAAAACATTATTCTTACTACTTTTATTCATGTGTCCTCACCTATGGCTACATAAGTGATACCCACACTTGTTGTGAGATAAACACAAGTCAACATTCATATTTCTATGGTTATCCTTATGAAATGTAATTTTGTACCTCATATTCTTGTTAATTATGTGACATTATCTATTTTTAATCAATATCATATGCCTACTAATCAAGAGATTATAAAAAATATTATTGATCTTCAAGTTAAGGTTTTCCAACTTCAACAATGTTCTTATAGAGTGAGTCATTTGATAAATTCTCAAGAATTATTACACAATAATTTGATCCCAAAAATTTACATGTATCCTTTTCCTAAAATATTTTTTTCACCTAATATTAAACCACATTATGGTAAAGTTGATCCTTAAAAACATCTTAAATTCTTCCTTACAACATGCTTAGATTATTCCTCTAGCAAGAATTTAATAACAAAGACTTTTCCTAGGAGCCTTAAGGACTATGCCTTGTGATGGTTTTATAACACTATTTTCCAATTGGTACATGATTTAAATCCTTTTAATGACTTATTTATATCTAATTATTATATCAATATTAGCAATAATGTCTCATACACTCAAATTATAAAACTTAAGCAAAGACCTAATGAGCCCATTAGTGACTATGTGCTCCATTATTAGATTATGCTTTCAAAAATGAAAAATCCAATGGATAATAAATAATTTTAAAAAATATTAAAAAAAATATTACTTTCCCATATCCATGAGTCTATTATGTTCAAATACTTCCAATATTTCAATGACATGTGTCATATGGTTAAAGAACGTGAGGTTAAAATAATTTCCATGAACAAGATAAAGTATGGAAATATTGTCAATAATCCCCCCACACATTATAATTCCAGTTTTAAAATTAAAAAAACTTTCAAATTCAGGTTTAATGATATTAATAATAAGCCTAAAATAATAGTTAATGTGAGTTCATAGCCAACTAATAAGCTTGTCATGTTGAATCCTCAAAGGATTCAATTTAAATGAGTATCAAAAACTCCTCACAAGGTGTTATATAAGTTACTTGAGTTCAATATCGTATATATCTATCTATTAATGTAGTTTGATATGATAAATTAACAACATATGGGTTCATTATCAATGCATGTTGTGATTATCATAGATACACATAACATTTGACTAATAGATTATATGCTTTGAGACCTAAGATATAAGATTTTATGAAAACAAATCTATTGAAGTCAATTATGTCGATGCACCTACAAATTATTTAATTTCATATCCTAATGCAAAATTTAGGATATTTTAGAATCCATTTCCAGAATATGTGGCATAAAAAGCCAAGAATAATCCTTATACACATATGACTTACAATGCACATCCTCATTTGACCATTTATGATAGTATAACTAGGGAGGCTCATCTTATAGATGGTATTATTGGTACACTTAGATATACACAAGTACAAAAACCTTCAATCACATTCGATGACTATGAGATTATTTATGATTATTCTAACAATTTACCTCTTTCATATTTTATTTCATTAACTCACGTTTTATAGATAGTTTTATAGTGGATAATAGTTCAATTAAAACATATACATTTGACATTACTCACTAGTATTATATACACACATAGAGACTTGATTGGTAATGGAACAAACAAATCCTCTTGGGGGTATTATTGTCATTGTTACTTCATTATAAGTATTTCCCAATATGGTGGCATTTGACATGTTATTAGGACATCTATGGATACATATGATACATGCAATACCATCTTCTATATATTTATTATTGAAGTGTATCCATAGTAACTGAGTGGATATAGTTCTAGGTATTACATATGAGTACCCCATTCTACTAGATACATTTATCATGCCACTTCTATAACAACCTATTGTACAACCTATATAGGTCCATCTTAAAATGTAAATCAAAGACATATAATTGATCTTCCTCAAGCAACACTTCTCCAATGTCCATTACATCAATGATTCAAGTATAGTAGACATTACCTAGTCTATCATATCCTAATATAATTCTAAAAAAAAATTCACATGTTACACAATGAAAACTAATGCGTTATTCTCATGGATACAATGAATTCCACAATTTTATATGGCTACTAGAGATTAAAAAATTACACATCATCATGTTGACTATAATGATGATGTTAGATATTTTACAATGTGTAATCACTTATCTGATTTGAACAATGATACATATGTTACTACTCACCCATGAAATGTGACATTTTCACCAATTAATCTAGGACCTACATGTGAGTATCCCATTAATGGGGTCATTGGTTAGTAGGGACATGTATCAAAAAAATTTAAATACAATAAAAATTGAAATATTCAAAAAACACAAAACTAAGACCTATGCATGATGTGCTTTGATAGTATACATGATTAATTTATGTATTTTATCATATACATTGATACTTACATATCTATTATCTACAAACATTATTTTCACAAAGTGCATGAGTGGGATGCAAGAAATACAAGCTACATATGATACATGGACATATAGATGTGTGACATTATTTACACCCATGGGTTATTTTTATACACTGGGTGCATGCCTACATTAGGGGAATATTTATACACTTATAAAGTTATATCTTTCTAAACTTTTCCATTAATCATAGTAGATTGTCACAAAAATATCTCTTGCTTATACTTTATAGAGTGTTACTTGTATGGATATTATGATTTTCCATATTAGATGATGACATTAATTAATTATACAAACTAATATTTATTAATCCATGCATTCTTGATGTTTTCAATTATTATATAATGTGATCATTCATGTGTGTTATATTGCATGTTTTATAAATGAATTGAGTGTGTTTTGTCACACACAATGTCAGTTGTGTCAGAGGATCCTCTAGTCCATGTCATGGCCATGTTGTGTCTATGTAAAATCAGAGTCTAACCACATCTTAAATTCTTACATGTCATGATCATGATATTGTGTATGTATACATGGTTACATATATGACTCTTTATGACTATGATGATATGATTTATATCACACATACCTCTATTGTGTGTGATGCCATGAAGTTTATCATGTATCTATTGAAATACTTATCACTGCGTACCTAATTGATATATCTACTTGACATGACACTTATATGACCATTGCCTTGGAATACATGTTTCATACATACTTGAATGATAAAATATATATATATATATATATATGATGACATATTTTATAATTTTTGTATACATAAATTTTATGGATATATTTTTATATTTAACACATGGTATACATAACTCTTTATTTTAAGATGAGTGATTCACAAGCTTCATCCCTAATATCAAAAGGGAGGCATATAGTGGGGTTTTCTTAGAGATTTAGTCTATGATATATAGGTAGTTCATACTTTGTGTTATATTATGTGATATGTATTGGACATATTAAGGCATATGTGAGGCATTCTATATAATCATGAGGAATAGCTAGGATATTTTATGATATTATAAAATAGATTATAAGGGTCTCATTTATTAGATTGAGAAAATTAAGGAACATTTTATGACATTGTGATAAATACATTATGGTATTCAATACCAATTGGAGGTATAGGTGGATCAGATCTAAAACATGGATGTTTTTCATATAAACACTTTTTTATTTTATATATTAAGGATTAATAGGGAGCAATGTACTACATAATCACTTTGCATCTAAAATTCATCTACAAAATTTGATATAGAGTTTAAATTTGCATATGAATCTTTTTTGAATTCCACTTTGACATATGAACCTAATTTGGCTTTCCATCTTGACATACAAACTTATTTTTGGGTTTCACCTTTACATACAAGCTTATTTTATGGTTACATAAAAATAATTTTGATGATATTCAAAGTAGTACATTTGAGGTTTTTAAAAGGCTTAACTTTTAGTAATTATCCTTATTCAATGATCGTTGAGGCATTAACACTCCTCAACACATGGTTTTATTTTTTTAACCTCCTTGGGGCATAATCACCTCATATAATTCTCTAAACAATTTCAACAAGTGGAAGCTTGGTTCACATACCCTCAAGTGAATTTATTCTTTGAATTTTCAATTTCAAATAATTCAATGATCTATATTATTTCAAATTTTATATCATGAATGGACATTTTTCTATACATATTTCCTTTTTTTTTCTTGGAGAAATTGGGAAATTTAGGGCATACTAATTAATCGTAAGTACCAATTTTATTATTTTATCTATTTAATCTAGAATTTTCAATACTAGACTAAAAGGAGGCATTTGTAGACACCTAAATTTGGTATTAGACACTTGAAAACATCAAATTTAGAATAATTTTATATATTTATACTTTATGTACATATTTTAATATTGTGCACACATTCCCCTATCCATATACCCACTTTTTATCTTGGCTAACCCAATTTACCTAATATACATACTCAAGATCACCCTAGTTTGTGAAAGAATATTAAAAAAACCCAAAAATATTATCCCATATCTCATATCACTAATTTTCACTTCTAAGGTACTAATGAAAATATTCAAACATTAATGGTTTCATGACAAGTGTATAATTATGCTAGTAGTATACATCAACCCTCAATGACTATTTTTCAAATTGGGAAGTCTCCAATAGGTCATCCTATACATGTTTCATGGGTTGGTCATAGTGATAAATATTATAAATTTAATTATAAATAAAAATAAATCCTAATGTAATACTCACTTGGTCACTAATTGATTATTACATTAATATTCATTTAAAAATTTGAGAAATATATTATGAATCTATTGAAAAATTATTATAAAGTTATACATATCTAAATATCCCTCAAAATATTAATCCTAAATCCAAGCTTGAACACAAACATAGTTAAAATTTTCATGGTGATAAAGGTTTAAATCCAAGCATGGCATTACATTCTTATAAATCTTCAAGTTTTCCATTATAATCAGTAGTTTTCCACCAAAAAAACACAACGATTTGCATACCCAAATAGGTGTATTTGTTCCTAATTATTTGATATATAATTTTCTTATCTTTACTTTTAAAAAATTATCCTAATTAAGGACTAATTTAGATGTGTTTCATTACAGGTTTTTGCATGAAGCATAGTTTATCATGTGGATTATATCAAATCCTACTCAACATAGGTAAGCTCAGGGACAACTCTCTTTATTTTACTCTAGTACTTTCACTTTTTTATATTACTAGAATAAAAATTGGTCAAATATAGTCACTTATGATCATATTTTTATGCACATTTAGATCATGATCAATTATAGGTTTTTAAACCATTATGTCTCTACTTATATAAATATGATATTGAGTAATCATATTCTTCATTTTAAACAACCTAAACTCATCATTAGACTGATCCACAAGTCAATTTTAGTTGTCTCTACTCCTTAGATAAGGCCACTCCTTCAATACTATCTCATTAACAAGTATTGTATAAATCTATCAGTTTAATCCTCCTACCAAACAACAACTAATTTTTCAAATTAAAATTCACCTAACAGGTAATCCCAAACATTTCATAAGTCACATTAAAATAAATTCCTAAAATACCACTATAAATCTACATTTTCTAACCATTTTTTCACTAGAGGATCCCATGATTGAAAAATAATAGAATATCTAAATGTATTGAGAAGAAAGAATAAATACTTCCCAATTCTAATTCCATATGACCCAAGTATCCCTGAACTAAGTCTGAATACACTTTCAAGGTCAAAATTCATCATTGAAGCACATAGTTACACAAAGATTTCACCATCATATAACATTACATTAATATTACACATGCACCACTGTAGTATGGGATAACTACATGTAATTTGATCCCTTTTTGGAGTATTGGTATTTATCCAATGCTCAACACAAGGGGTCTTAAGTTCAATCATAACTTCATCCACTAGCCCATTTTTCAAATTTTCTTTTATGTATTCCTCATGGTCTATTGAGCTAAGATTCCAAGTGAAGAAGAAGGCACATAGTGGATTTCACAGTGAATCAAATAATCATGATTACACACACATGAACTATAGGTGAGTTCACACCTATCATATTTCACACAAAGAGCAATAATATTGAATGCCAAAACACCCTTAAAATGTTAACTTAGGCCAACCTCATCCAAATAGTGTGTCCTTATCCCAAGAAGATGTGAAGCCTTATTCCTGATTCACAATGACCTCTCATAACCCTATAATGACTTTCATAGTCACAGTAACAATCTTACATGTTTAATTTTTAGCTAACTCATTTCCCTTTGGTACTTTCCTCTTTTAGCATATTTATAAAAATAGTAAGTTCTATATGAATTTGTGTGATTTACTATATATATTGCCATTTTTATTTATTCAATAGTTTTTCACAATTTCAATTAACACATTCTTAATTCACTAAATTTTGATAACACATATTGATGAACCTATTTTATTGTTGAATATTTATAAACCCTAGTTTTTCTTAGGGTTATACTTATATCATTTTAACACTTTTGTTAATGTTTCAAATTATTTACATACTAATTTTGATTATAATGAATAAATCTATATATTATTTATTAATCTCATTTACAAGTTCTTTTCCTCTTATATGTAAATATTTTATTTGCATATAATTCCATGGATGCATAATTTAAAAGGAAAGTTAAACTCCTATATCAATCAACAGATTAATAATGAATAGTTATATGATGCCTATTATTTTATGGCTCAGTTTGAGTTACATTACTAGACGTCATAGGGATTGGATGGTTCCTTTTTTTCCTATAGCCCCTAGACTTCACAACTATATTAGCTCATTTCCCATCTCTACTATTTTCCCTAGGCTTATAGTAGATCTTGTGGTTTGAGTTTTTGGCATTAGATGAGGTCAGGTGCCTCATCATCCAAGAAAAGAGTAAAAAATTAAATAAATGCTTCCCAATTCCCAACCTAGTATAGTATTACAATTAAATAAATTTTAAGGGTATGATATTATTTATTGGTTAAGGATTACACCACCTAATATTTATATGTTATAATCATTTCAAAAATATACTATTTTCAAGGATATTTTATATCAAGCATTGAATCAGACACCTATGCCTCATGACACATAAATTTATTATTTTGCATCTATTGTAAATGATTTAAAGGATATCAAGGATTATATATCTTTTGGAAATGAGGATTCACCTACTTAATCTACTTTTGATCATAATCTTCCTTTGTTTATACAATTTCAAATGAAAATTATAGCAGTAAAAAGGGTTTTGATAGATAATGGTTCAAGTTTGAATATTTTCAATATTAAATTCTTATACACAATGGGTATTAACATGGATTCTCTTAAAAAGACATGAAAAAATATCAAAGGCTTTGATGATGTGAATTTCTAGGCTTTGGGTTCTATCACTTTGGATATCAAGGTAGGGCCAAAAATATTATCAACTCAATTTTAATTAATTCCCAATCATTTGCACTATAATTTAGTATTGGGTAGACCATGGATACATGAAATGGAAGTTTTACCTTCTAATTTACATTAGTGTGTCAAATTTATACATGATGGAAATTTATATGCATGCCATGATAATAATCAACCATTCATATATTGTTATTCACTACTGAGAATCAATCACAATTAGAAATACCTCAATATGTTATAGTTTCACCACTAGAAATTATACCTATAGATCAAATGCATACATATGAGTTTAGTGAATATATTAAAACTGATAAAAAATTTCAATCTACAGATATTTCAAAACAACATTCACTTTAAAATGTATAATGAGAGGCTAATGTACATTAATTACCATTATTAGTCAATTCAGAAGATCTAAATTTTATATCTATAAAAGGTTTTGATGATGCTTTGGATGCTAGTTTAAATTATGATACAAATACAATACGAATGAACATTTATGATTATCTATATGGTTTGAATATGCTAGTTACCCTAGGTGAATACAAATATGATTCAAAGGTAATCATTCAAGTGAATGCAGATAAAGAAAAATCAATGATTTTAGATACTTCTAAATAAAATATCTATTTTAACATAGATACTACATAGAATAATACTTTATCAAGTATACCATGGACTCTCATCTTTGTCAAATATACCATTACTACAGAACAAAAACAACAATACATATCTTAATAGATTACAAGTATTAATAGGTCACCATTCGTAGATTCAATAAATAATTTGGAGATCATGGATGTTGAACTAGTTATTATAATACAAGCTAAAACTGCATAAAATGGACCACATTTTATGTTACAAATGATACTTGATAAGGAATTAATTATTTTTCCAATAATGAGGCATAGATATACTAATAGATTATAAAATCAAGTGGGAAAATCCTTTTTCCATTTTCAAAGAATAACATGACATTCTACTGATACATGTTCATTTTTATAATGGAAATTAAATAAATATAATTATAAAGTCACTATCCAAATTATATATCCCATACTACCACCCACTAAGGCTCAACATAAGGCTATATTACACATAAATTACAAGCATCCAAGAAATAACCCTTTGACTATTCATGTTTATATTGAAGATGAATATAGATATAATGTGCAAATTGATGAAGACACAGATCCAAATGTATATACACTTACATTTATTTAGCACATAGGTCATGATCAATATGAATTACAAAAAACTATATATTGCCAAGATTTAATATAACATATTATAGTACTAGTTGCATGTCATCCCAAGGTTGTGGACGTGTTGTTTTTTATCATTCAAATAGGAAATCAAATAAATGATACATTGGTTCAAAAATGGTTTAAGAAATATAAGCTACAACTAATAATATATATAATTATCTTACTTCCAAATTTGAGGATACTATAAGTCATATTCTTCATGATAGTATTGATGACAATCATAAATTTTAAAATGATAAGCCAAATCTAATCTGATTTGTCCTTAGTAAAATTATGAGGCTTCTTATACAATGGAAAAACATGCTATATGAATGCATAAGATTCATAACAATTCAAATCATAAGGCTAAATTTTTAGTGCATGAGAGGTATGATGATGATCTATGGGAATTTGAAAAGATTCAATATCTAGAGTTGAATAATCTTCTGCCATATCCACATTTGATTATCCACATCCCTTGGATGTGTTGTTATATGTTTTAATCATATATATATATATATATATATATATATATATATATATATATATATATATATATATATATATTCCATATAATTATAAAAACTATGACCTCTGCATGATATGTGTATTTTATTTACATCTACTTATTTGTGCATTAGTATATGCAATACTTATATATATCCAATTTTATATCAAATATGTTTCACATGTGTACTTGAGTGAGTAGGAGAACATACAGGTTGTCACTTTAAGATGTGATTTTAAGTGGTGATATTATCTCAAACCCAAAAATTGTACACAAAGAAAACTATTCTAACATAAACAATCATGTATTTCTCTCTTGTCTTATTCCAGTAGACTTATCCCATGAACACAGGCTCTAATTTTTCAAATTCAAACTAGTCATAAACCTTTTATAGCTTTTCTACATCTCAATAAGTTCACTAGAGGCATATTTTTAATAGGTTTTATCATTTTTTTACTATCCCTATTGTTCATACTTCAGTTTAATACATTGCTCAAAACATATAATTATTAGCTCACTTACATTAACATTGTTATCTTACTAGATACATGAGTTTTTGAATATAATAATATGATACATTCTTTATGACTAGATCAATTCTACTTATTAATGTATGTTTATCTTGTTTTGCTTGTTTACTTCAAGTTTTGGACATGTCCTAGTTTGCATATCTAACCCTTATTGTGTGTGAGTAACATTTGAACATGTCCCTTGTATGTGGCCCCTTAGCCTTCTTTCTTGTTTTGGGTGCTTTTGTGTGTGTTCCTTGTATATGTGTCATGGCCATGACTCATGTTGCATTTATTTTCTCAGTTTGTGATTCCATAATGGATATCCCACATCTTTCCAGTTTTACAATGCCATGATCCAAATCATGCATCTCCTCTAAGTTTTTTTTATATCAATTTCAAGTAATAAGTTATGATCATTATTCATTATGTTTCTCATTACTAACATTTATCTAGACATGAAACTATGTGTGTTAGGAAATACATGTATCATATGTTACTATTTTTATCATGTTATCAATATGATGCCATGATATCTAATGTTATCATTACTACTTTAAATTTCAATCTTTTCAAAAAAAAATCACAAAACTTTTATTTTGAGATAAGTTATTGAGAGACTTCATAACTAACCTCAAAAGAGGGGGCATACATAATGGCTTTTCATAGAGACTAAGC
Source organism: Torreya grandis (assembly GCA_037957365.1). Lineage (NCBI taxonomy): Eukaryota > Viridiplantae > Streptophyta > Pinopsida > Cupressales > Taxaceae > Torreya > Torreya grandis. The sequence goes on from JARHVA010002418.1 coordinate 1,249,379, forward strand.
TAAAATAGTTCACCACTAGTCAAGAAAAGATAATACTTACTTAGTTGATCATAGTTCATACTTAGTTTTTACCTAGAAATCACTTTCAGACAATAACACACAATTTTGATAGAAGCATATGCCATAGATGTCCAAAATAATGTACTTTCATCCCAATAGTTAGAAACAATTTATTTAAAATTCTTAAAATCATACCTAATTTATAAGATAGTTTTAAGTAATCATGTTGGGCCCCAAACCTATCTAGGTATAAGATCCACACTAACATATCAAAAACTTGGGAATGAGGTAATCACTTTTCATTATTATTGTTTTATCATCTTGTGGTGCCAATTGGTAGGTGGCTAACTAACTCCCTTCTAGCTCAATCATCATTAGGAAGCAGGCAAATGGGATAGTAATAGCTCATTGGAGGTAGGATAGTAGATCTAGCAGAATGACTACATTAATCAACATGTTCCATTCATCATGGCACTAAGATGTCATAAAACACTATAAAATCAAGCTGAGTCTAGCTAGAAAGGAGAATATTGGAGTATCAAAGCCCTAGAGGATTGGTTCCAAATGTTATGTTTTCCATTAGAGCTTAGAGTTTAGTTTGGGATGCCTTTAATTCTCCCTTTTATAATTTCCAAGCTTCCATGTGAGTCTCTAGGCCTTTATCAGCTTAAGATGAGCATTTTCTTAGTTATTATTGACCTATATATATTGTAGTTGAACTTTGTTTAATGATGAAGGGCTTTACACAATGTTTAATAGTTTGAATGATTAAATATATATTATGTTTAGCTCCTGTGAATATTTTGACCTAACTCATCTATGGAATTCATGTCATTCATGAGGACACCAACACCTAATATAGGAAATGATCTAAGTATGGGTAAGAATCTACACCTCATAATGATACCTATGTCTAAGTATGACCCTAATCTTAAGTTCCTCAACTAGGTACCCTAGTGACCCCTCAAGTACCTAAATGAAATTAAGCCAAGTGAACCAAAGGCTTTCACCTATGAATGTACCACCACCATTGTACTAGCCAAAGTCCCTGAAGGATAGAGTTATGTCATGGCACAACTAGCCCAACATAGGCCTTGGTCCCTTCTCCACTGTTCTTTGAGTGAGTACATAAGGCTTTCACCTTATGTGAAGTGATGCAAATGTAGTTGAGTTTCAAATGTTGAGTGTTACAAGATTATTCAAGGCCTGTGCCATATTGTAACAAGTCTAATTCTTACTTGGATATCTAGATAAGCACTTGACAAGACCCATGATTGAAGACACCTACTTTTCTATAACATTTTGGTTACATTATCAGGACATGCTAAATTTTTTTGCTATAATGGTACACCAAAATAATGATCCAACTCTCCCTAGAGAATATTGAGAACTAGATAAAATGAGTGGAAGATAGCTTTGTTTTAAGGCATCTAACTTATAGAGGATAGAAACCAAGGAAGTGGGTCTAGAACCACTTATATGATGCCTATAATAGGTTTTCTTTTGTGAACTACCAGAGTAGGTGTATTGATGGTTGGCTGATTATGCAACACACAAAATTTAAAGCTATAAATGACACCTCAAATGTAAAAGAGTGCCTAGAAAGGCTCAATAACTTAGATGCCACTTGGACTAGATCTATAGAAAAATGGTGGCAAGGGGCACTGAATAGCTATGTGCTTGAATTCATAGTATCAACATACACTTACCTTAAAGAAGTACAATATCAATTCTTACATGAACCAAGAGGTGCATTTATGAAATAATCTGGTAGGAAACTCAAGAAGCTAATGGTGGATTATAGTTTTTAGATCATGAGTATGGAAGGCTAAGGTCCTCTCATGTATGAGTAGTGCAACAGGGAATAATGGAACATGTAGGTGAGGCATAATAGAAGGGGATGAGCAGTTAGACACCTAAGATCTCAAGAGATAGGCTTATAACAAGAGGATGTATAATTTGATGGAAGATATAGAACTTAGAAGTGTTGAAAGGACTTGTAATAAGTGGTAAGGGCATGGGGAAGGATCTTTTGAATGGCAGTAGTGCCTAGAAGAAGGAACCCTTGAAGCTAGAGAATAAGCTCCATAGTTGATAGGTGAATAATTAGGGACCCTATAGAAATTTACCATTAGAGATACATCAAATTTACCTACCCCCTTTGGCCCTATGATGCAAATTCATGCATTAGATCCCCCATAAGAAGATAGAAGATTAATAACTAACTCTATTATCAACTTAGACTTTAACCATTTTGTAGACATAGACCAAAATTTTGTGATTGAACAAGTTATTCCTTATAAGGATATAAGTGAGGATACCTATAGATCTTAAGGAGCTAGCTCGACCAGATAAAGCATGTGTATAATCACCACAGTCTAGCCAATGTCAACTATATAACCTAGGTAGCATCCTGGAAGAAGTGTCTTCATGCTAGTAGTTGGTAGTAAAACACCATCATCTTCTATGGTGATAACAATAATAATGGGACCAATGCCTAGCCTAGTGGTTAGAGTCATTAGAGGACCATCAGTAGGATAAGTACTAGGGGAAAAATGACTTAGACTCTAATTACTCCCCCATGTTAGATTTATTATGAGATGTCCATACACTTGCCTGAGTATTGAGGCATGGAGAACTCCATATAGCATGTGCTCAAGTGTGAATTATAGTGGCATGCTTGGGGGATAACCTAGTCTGAGTGTAAGGCAGCCCAATTCATGATGACCTTTCTTGATTGCACCCATATTTGGTATAAGAATTTTGATCCTAACAAGGCTATGGTTGATTATGATACCTTAAAGGAAACCTTCTTGAAAGAGTTTTATATACCTAATTTTGAGTAATATAGCATCACCATGCTCAAGGATATCAACTACGGATTATTAGAGAGTGTGCACTTATATGATGCTAAATTTAAGACTCTCCTTTCCAAGCTCCCTTATGATATTTATGCCTCCTAGCATTCATAATGGTTTTTTGGAGGATTACTAATACCATTCATAAAGGAATTTCCCATGAAAATATTCATAGACATTTGAGAAGTGCTTGAATCCACACTCAAAGTCAAGGTAGTTGAGAGTGTTGATATAAGAATTAGCCCTTTTATGAAGGTATAGATTACATTTATAGACTCCCAACTATAAAGGTTGACAACTAGTTCATCATAAAATTCTTGAATCAAGTTTTTATGCATCAATTATGAGATTAAAGTTCATAATATAAACAACTAACCTCAAATTAACATACATACACTACTTTTGAGTTGTGAAGTTTATCATGAGGCACATGATGTTCACAACTACCCTTTATTGCAAAGTGCCAGTCAGGTCAGCACAACTACCTATTACCATTTATTTGATGCCTATACCCATACCATATATAATTAATACATAATCAATTATATGCATGAGAACATGGGGAGAGGTACATGATAAGCAAAAATAGTAGTAGGAGGGCAAAAAGCCCAAGGAAATGAGGGTTATGGCTAGTAGAATGTAGGCTATGGGATGTAAAGAGGTGTTAGAGGATGAGGTGGTGGATGTGGTGGAGGAAGGTTCCCACCATGATCATGTTACACATGTGGATCGATTGAGAAATATCAATGTGACTATTTTATGCATCCAACATGTGGGTATTGTTAAAGAACACACAAGGTTGAGGAGTGCCTTGACTTGTACAAAAAACTAGCCCAAAGTAGATGTGATGTTGATAAAGGTGCAAGGATGAATAGGAATTAGTATAAAGAGTTGAAATATACTCCAAAGGCATAACCATTCTACACAAATTCAATCAAAGTGTAGGAAACTATTCAAAGTGGACTTGTCACTCAATAGCTAGTTATGCCAATACTAGAACTATGCCTAGAATATGGGGATCTGAGCCACACTTAGTGCATTACAAAGTTGTAACCCAAATCAATATCATATTTATTCCCTACATGCTAAAAATATGTATTATATCAAGCTATGTGTGTGATCTATAACCTACAAGGAGAGATCCAACTGGCATGAGACTAGAGGTGTAGGTTGTTGCCTCTCACAAAAACCAAGATGGCTAAGAGGATGAAGTATAAGAGATAATAGAGATATTTCACCTATTATAAATAGAAGGGATGTTTCCCCTATTAAATAACTTGATTCTATAACAGGTAAGACAACATTCAGTTGAAGTTATCATGCCACGCATGGAAAGGGCATGAGAGGTTAGGCATACATAGAATATAGAGTATGACCAAGAACTCTTGGTGAATGCCACCATTGATATATGGTCTATCTTTGAGGTCCTTAATGACACAATCACCAAGGTCAATATCCTAACCAAGAACACATGGGAAAAGATGGGTAGGCCAACCTTGAGGCCTTCTCCCCATGTACTCTTCATGGCCAACAAGACTTGAGCGTAGCCGATCAAAATTATTAAGGGTACCATTGTAGATATTTTGGGCACCAAATTCCATACTAACTTTGAGTTAATAAATATGGTTGAATAAGATCATTATCCAACACTTCTAGGAAGGCCATGGTGCTATGAAAATAATGTTGGCATGCACTTTCAGAAGTGATATATGACCTTCAAAAATGGAAAGAAAAGGGTAGTGAATCCCCTCTCAAGTGACCAATGACCCCCCTACATAGAAAGCATTGATTTAGAGGTTGAGATTATCCATATATATAACATCATGATACAATGCATTAAGAATCTCAACCCTTCTAATCAAGGATTGCTCTCATGGGAGGATGGGTAGTTAGCCTCAGACATCATTGATATTGCTTGTGATTTATGGGTTGAAGAGGCTTATAATGCCACTATCCATAGATGTCACCTAGTATGTGAAAAGGTGTTGAATCCTAGGAAGACTCGCTAGGTCTAGATTTATCACACTCTACAATTATGGTCCTATGCAAAGGGGAAAAAGGAAATAGGGTACTCTACCTAAGCAAAGGCAAGCATGTAACTCTCCAAAAATTTAAAGGGAGAAACTTAGTGGAAAATTATGTCCATGAACTTGAATCATACATCCCTAAATAAATAGATAGAATGGGTGCACTAGTGTATACCTTAAGAATCATTTTTATACATTGGTGGGTAGCACAAAATTCTAACTTATTAAATTAGATAGAGGTGAAAGCATCCATTTACACTAGATTCAAGAGTTGTAACAAGAACTTAGATATATCAACATACTCTAGCAACTATTATCTCATGGTGCATGTGTGCCTATGCAAAGAGACATGGACTAACTATGGCATGACTACCCCAAAGAACTTATGGGTATATGACTTTTATAAAACTCTAAAGACATGAACACATGCATGGTATGTGGTTAATAAGATTCATTGAGAGATAACCAATTGGGATGCCCTTAAGGAAAATTTTGTGTACACCTCCTTTTCCTCACAAAACATGGAATTGTTTGATCCACTACAAGTAATTTGGAGGGCAATGTTTAAGGACAACACCATCATTGAGGAGTGTCTAAAAGACATGCTTGGGGAAAAAAATTTGGTACTCCCACCTTTATTTGAAGAACAAATTCTCAATAGAGAATAGATCAAATAAGATGATGAAACTTAGGAGTGCTACTGGAAAATGTTAATCGATGAAAGAAAGCTTATACACCAAGTATATGATAATGATCCTATCAAATAATAACCCACTCATCTTCTTATATAGATAATTGAGGGAATTTGGCAAGTTGAGGACTCAGACCAAGAAAAAAATGAACCATATTATGTACCACTAAAGACCATAAAAATGGACATCAACATAGAAGGAGATCCAAAGATGGATACTCTGGGCACCTATTGGTCTAACGTAGAACTGGTGCACATCATAGACCTCCTAAAGGAATTTCAAGACTTGTTCCCTAAGACTTATCAAGATATGAAGGGTGCTCACCCATCCATTAGGAAGATGAGCATAAATTTAATTGATGATGAAAGATTGGTCAAAAAGTACCCCTATAGAATGAATCCCAACCTCTATGCCAAGTTTAAAATAGAGATCGATGCAATGCTAGTTATAAGGGTCATTTACTTGTACAATATTTCAAATGGTTGATGCCAATGGTGATATGCATTAATAAGGATAGGCACATTCACATTTACATTGATTATATAATGTTGAATATCACCTATGTCAATGACCCCTTACTGACTCCATTCATTGATGAAGTCCTGGAAGGCATCGTAGGCTATGAGATCTACACTTTCATTGATGGGTTTTTTAAATACCACCAAGTATAGATTGAGGAGGAAGACAAGCCCAAAAAAATCTTTGTAATTGAATGGAGCTATTTTTCTTATAATGTGATGCCCTTTGGACTCAAAAATGTGTCATCCATATTCTCTAGAATGGTGATCACTATATTTAAAGACTTCACCCACAAGTTCCTCTAGGTTTACCTAGATGATTGGATGGTGTATGGCCTCATAGAGGACCATTATGATAACATGGACATAATGTTTGAGAAACTTAGTTAGCTTCATGTATCCATAAACCTAAATAAGTACATCTTCATGACACCATTTGGAACCCTACTTAAGCACATCATCCATAAATATGGTATGTTCATCAATCTTATAAATACTATGATCATCATTCATTTCTAGACTCCTTCCACATAAAAAGATGTTTTTGCCTTTCTTGGCCACTATGGGTATTATATAAATTTCATAAGGAGATATACAAAGATTATGGCACTTTTATAGGAACTCTTATGCAAGGATGGCCTGTTCTACTGGGGTGATGTACAAGAGGATGACTTTAAGACTTTGAAGCTCAAATTAGCTAATACACCTATCTTATTATTTATCGACTAGATGACCCCATTCCACATCTATGTCAATGCATCTAGATCTATTATTTTCATAATCCTAACATAACCTAGTGAAGGCAAAATGGATCACCCCATCTCTTTCACTAGTAGAAAATTAACAAAGGTAGAGTAGAACTATACCATAATTGAGTGTGAGTTGCTCACCATGGTTTACACCCTAAAAAAATTTAGATAATATTTATTGGTAACCCCATTCATATTCTTCACAAACCATGAGGAACTTAATTACCTCATGAATAAGCCCATTCTCCATGGGTACATTTTTAGATGGATCATTCTATTTCAAGAACTCCAGTTCTCCATTATCATCAAGCTTGGAAAATAGAACTTGTGCCCAGACCATGTGTCTTGTATATAATTTGGAAATGAATTAGTGACTATTAAGTATGATGTATTAGATACACAAATTTACATAATCCATTAAACCCTTGAGGACTTAGTATATATAGTCACCTTTCTAGCATCTAGATCTATGCCCTAAACAATGACAACTAGAGAAAAGAAATAGCTTGCATTTCATGCCACCCCATTTCATTTCATTAGCAAGGAACTATATAAAATAGGATAAGATGAATTTCTATGTTGATGTGTCTTAGATCATGAAAGTAAATTTGTCCTACATGAGTCACATAAGGGGATAGCAAGAGGCCATTGTATAGGAGACACAATGGTGCATAAGTTATTGTAGTCAAGCTTGTGGTGGCCAAGTTTATTTCAAGATGTTAAAGATTGAGCTAAGATATGTAACATATTATAACACATAGGGAATCCCAAACACTGATATGAGATGCTTGTCATTGCCATTCTTTCCCAAGCACCATTTGAGAAATGGGCCATTGACTTTGTTAGACCAATTAATCCTACATCACGACACATAGGCATGAGGTACATTGTAATGATCACTGACTATTTCATTAAGTGGGATGAGAATGTGCCAACAAAAAAATATACAACCATGATAGCCACAAGTTTCATATGGGATAACATCATAAGTCATTATGGGTTCCCACTCAACTTGACCAGTGATAAGGGCACACACTTCATTAATGAAACTATGCAAATCTTACTAATATAATACATAGTAGTGCACCATAAGACAACACCTTACCATCCCCAAGTGAATGGCACAAATAAGGTATTTAACAATATCATGGGGACATTCCTCATAAATATATTCAACATTGGTCACAAGTATTGGGATGACAAGTATCAACAATTTTATGGGTATATCGCACAACCTACAAGCACTTGAATAAGGCTACACCATTTCAAATGGTGTTTGGCACTAAGGTAGTTCTATTAATGGAGTTTTTGGTACCTTAATTATGCATCACATGTATTGGTCAATTAGATGAAAAAAAATCACTAAATTCAAGGTTGGAGGACTTAAACCATGTAGATGAGGTATGCACCCAAGCAAGTTTAAGCTAGCAGATAGAGAAGGCACGTCAGAAGCTCTAACATGACAAGCATATAAACCATAAGGTGCTAATAGAAGGGGAATTAGTTTTTATCTATGATTCCAAGTATGTCAAGCACTTATTCAAACTTAAAATAAGGTGGATGGGCCCATATGTCATCCACAACATCTTAGAGACAGGCACATATAAGCTACGCATGTTGTCAGGTCAAACCTTCCCTAGGCATTTCAATGGTAATTGATTGAAGATGTATCAAAAATAAGGTAACACTTTTACCATTCTACATTGGCTTCTTGGTTATGAGTTGACTATATTGAGTGACTAGAATAAATTTTGGCACAGCCAAACAAGTTCTTTTTATGTGTGTTATTTGTAATTTTGATGTAGTGAATGAATAAGTGGTGTTTTGAGGCTACTATAAAAATGTTTTTGGTGATTTCACACATAATTACAATTGGGTGAGTCAATCACATCTACCCTCCAAGTGCCTAAGTCTAGACACCTAATTTATGCACATAAATTTTATTAGAGTCAGACATAAGGTTCACCAGATCTTCATGTGTAAGATTCAAAATGCAAGGCATTATTAGGCTTATAGAAGGGATATTTTGATGCTTCCAAGCATAATACTAGCTGGGTGAGTTGAGTGTGGCTAATTTTTAAGCACCTATATCTAAACACCTAAGTTTATGGGTGTATAGAACTTATCATACTTAGATCAAATGTGAGCCAAGAGAGTCACATAAGATATAAGTGTGCAAGAGATAGAGTGAAGATACATAACATGAGCATGTATAAGAGATCAGATGAGAATGCCATGTTGGAGGGTCAGTGCAAGGGATTTGTATGGGGTAAGAAAGGCCAAAGCAATAAGATGAAAGCATAGTGAAAACAAATAAGATAGATAAGCATGATTAAAATAGAAGCACAATAGGAAAAGGAAATGGGATTGAGGAGGATAAATCATGTACATGTGAGGCATTGTCCCCAGGTTACCATATTAGAGGTAAAGGTCACACCAAGTGAATGAAGCATAAGAGAAGATCATCAGGACAAGCTTGTATCCACCCAATGTGAGGTAGGAAGTGACTATTTTAACTACATGTCACTTCACCAAAAATTTGTTAGAAGAAGTTAATGAGGTGGTGGTGAAGGCATAAAGATCTACTTTGAATGCATAAATAATAGCATAATTTTGTAGATTTCATAGGTCATAGCAAATCCCAAGGAGTATAAGCACCATTATGCCATTCATCAACCACAATTAAGGCAGTAGATTAGAAAAGGGGTATAAAATAGGGAAAAGCTAACTACATTTGGTTACAAGCCTTGTGATAATTTGGAACATAAAACTAGATCAAAATCAATGAACCAAAAATCCAAAGCAAGGAAACCATGCTATAGTGAGACCTTGGGCACCCCTAAGATGTCAAAAGTAAATGATTATGTAAATAAATGAGCTATGTTCCCTATGAGATTAGAATAGGAAAGTAAAGAGCATGAATTGAGCGAGAACCAGACAGAAAAAAATTAAAGTGACATCGAGGCTACCATTTGTGGCACATGAAGCTCAAAAATTAAATATATAGTCATAGACCTCATAATGTTGAGAAATGCCAACAAATATTGAAGGCTTTGGAAAGATAAATAGATCATGGTTTAAGACTAATAGGTTCAAAATGGGGAAGAGGAAAATGAGTTTGGGCCTGCAATAGGCATAGAAAGAATACAAAAAAACATTATTATTAGTAGAAGCTACTACCATAAAAATAATAGTATCATTAGTAGGAGTAAGCATTATTGAATTTGATCTAGAAGTATTTTAGAAGATGTCATACTGGGACATGTAGTTTCTTAAACAGGTCTTGATGGGATAAAAATAGGCATCATTCATGCACAACTACCACCTAAAATAATATAACCACCGTATGACAAGTAATATGAAACACCTAGCATAAAAATGGGTGATAGACATAGGATAAAAGACTCCAGAAGATGTAACACTTTTCAATGTCTCAATCCAATACAAATTGGAAACCATCAATGTGACTCAAATTTATGAGTTACCAAATTTTGGGAAGCTAAAAGAACTCATATAGTTCCTCCTCTCGCATGACCACAAGGACCGGTTCTACTTTTCATGGAGTTTCATGAGGCTATTTATAAATCTCATTAGCCAAATCACCAAACTCCCAAGCTCCAGTACAGATGTCCACCAAATGATGAAAGATGATGCTAAAGTTGAAAGGGTCAAGAAACTCCTAAGTTACTACAAAGGAGGTTTTGTGTTTCTAATTAAGGACATTAATGATCTTAGGATAAGGGCAATTATGTGTTTGGTGAGTTTGAAACTATTTGCTAGCAATCAATGGGTGGATGTAACAAAGACCTACTTGTGCATCACCTACCACATGATGTAGGGGTGAAATTTAATATCACCAAGTTCATTGTAGAAGACATAATAAAAAATGTGATCAAATTTCATATGATGCAAGAAACCTTCTAATGGGGGTCCATGTTAATATTGATTGTGATGGAGGATATAGGCATGCTTGATGGTGATGAGGATAACATGTGGGTCTTCTTATCACACGATGACTCCTTGATGCTAAAATACCAAAATTATACTTGCCCCCCTTCCTTCACCTTGAAGTACAAATCCTAAGTAATGGGATGGTGCATGTGATATATTTAATCATCTAAAGAATAAAGGTGTATCCTTAAGAAAATCCCCTAGAGTCTATTTATAATGGTTACTTTCACCATTATGAAACATTTCTACATCATTCAATAGGCTCTCCAAGATGGTAATCACTCTAGCTGGTTAAAACTACCTTATGCATTTTCAGCCAAGTACTTTAGAAAGGCACTGAGAAAAATCCCCAATGAGTAGTAGGTGGATATCCTAGTGAATACTATGAATGTATAAATACATAGGTTGAGGCACTAATACATGCACCCAAGTGTAAAATTAACCAAAGATGAGGAGGATGACTTAGATGCTACTAACATCAATCCCCTCAAAAGAGAAGTCATTCTTACACACATCCACAGGCTCTTTTATGAGATAAGTCCAAGGAAGAAGGGTGTTCATGTAGACAAGGATGATTACCTCCCCCTTTGGGATGGAAAAAAAGGAGATTTGGTGCTAGTGGCACCAATAAAATATCCTCAAAAAAATTAGGGAGAAACCCTAGAAGAAATGCAAGAGGCATGATAGGAAGAAAAGGTAGGGAAAGCGTGGGAAGAGAAAGAAGAGAAAGAAGAAGAAGAACATGAAGGAACAAAAGTATACATCATATAATAAGAATAAATAGAGGAATATCCTAACTCTATATAAATTCATGAGGCTCTCAAAGGTAGCACTATTTTCATGCTTGGAGAAGTGGAAAAACCATCAAATGCCCCAACTATAGAACTCATAATGTAACCTCTACAAATTGAGGAGGAAAAGAGGCACTGATGGATGGAATAGTCCTTAGTAAGGACCATATAGAGGTGGTAATGGATTTATATCAAAAAATTAAGGCCATTAAGGCCAAGGGGCATGACCTATACAAAGATTAATAAAGTTGAGGTTGAGGAGATAAGGGCCAAGGAGGAAAAGATAGCCACTATAATGAAGAAGAGGAAGGCAAAGTTAAAGAAGGCCCAAAAGGAAAAGGCCAAGATATAAATGGAATAAAAGAGGGTTATTGGAATCATATAACCCATAAAGGAGATATTGGAAAAGGTACCTAGTACCCCCATCATCATAGTAGAGGAAGCCATACCATAGGTATGCCCAAGTAGTTGCCTAAAGACAAGGAAGGTGATACTAACACCTTAAAGAAGCAAATAGAGAATGAAGTAGAAACCTAGTAGAGTTGAGAGGGAAAATATAACATCAATGAAAAAGAAGAAGTAGATAAAGGGGAAAAGTTCGAGGAAGAACCCCTACTAGAGAAAGAGGAGATCTTAGAGGAAAATTCTAAAGAAAGCATTAGTTTTGATGAAGAAGAGCTAGAACAGATGGAGCTGGTCATCCAAGGAGAGGAAGTTGAGCCAAGCCTAAAAAATAAGGCATATAAGGGGTTCACAAATGAAGATTATTATATGATGGAGTACATGCCCTCTAAAATTACCATGACACTGGTGTGCCAAAAATTATCCTTTGCCTTCAATAGTTATATAGATGAGCCTCATTTTGAGGTACCTTAAAAGGTAGTCCTTAGCACAGACCAAACAGAGGAAGGGCATGACTCTCTTCTTGTCAACCTCCATGTAATTAATCCAATAAGGTCAGATAATGCCTTCATCTAAATGACCTCTGAGGTAGCATGGAAGAACATCATTAACAATGTTAGAGCCTCAAGATAGAAGAAGATCACTCTAGAGGAAGAGGAAAATATCAAGGCATAAATTTCAAGTTTTAGTAACTGGTTGAGCATGTGGAGGAAGTCAAGACATCCCTCTTAGATGGTGTTGACACTTCAAAATTTTTAGAGGTCAATAAGGTGTGTGCACTATTGGAGTAGATGCTCCCAATATTAAAGGCAAAATTGACACCAGAAGAAGAGAAGGACCCTTGCACCATTGTAAATCAAGAGATTGACACAAAATTTGAAGAGGTGGAAGACCTCTTTGTGAATCTTGAAGAGGTTATAGAAGTGGCTGATGCAATCTTTTGTAGCTTCTCCACCCAAGCATCAATCATCTATGTGTGCCTCAAAAAGTCAAAATGGGATAAGGACACACTGATGGTAAAGTTATACACTATGAGAAGGGTTGAGCACACTTATATAATGGTGTAGGTCAACACTTTGAGTGCCCAAATCAATACCTAGGAGCAAGACCTAGAAGAAATCTTTCACGTATTACAAATAAGGGCCTACAAATAAGGAATGATCTTTAATGGAGGCATAACTAGGGCAAAGGAAAAGTGACAAGACTTTAGGAAATATTTAAATAAAACTAATTTTCTTTCCCTCAAAATCACCTCCACAAAAATAGATAGCACCGTAGAAGAACTCAAGCTCACAATCCAATGCTTTGAGGACTTCAGAGTGAAACTAAAGGATCACACACTCAATTTTTATGCACCTAAAGAACTAAAATATTAGTTTGAGGGAAGACTAATAATTTTTTATGGGGTAATGTTGAGCCCCAAATTTATCTAAGTAGAAGATCCATGATAACACAACATACACTTGGGCATGAGGCAATCACTTGCCATGAATGTTATTTCATCATCTTGTGGCACAAACTAGTAGGTGGCTAACTAACTCCCTTTTGGCTCAATCATCATTGGGAAATGGGCACATGGGATAGTCATGGCTCATTAGAGGCAAGATAGTGGAGCTAATGGAATGATTACATCCAACACCAGCTTAAAAACCAACATGTTCCATTCACCATGGCACTAAGATACCTTGAAACACTATAAAAGTGAGTTGATTTAGTTAGAAATGTGGAGAATATTGGAGTAGTGAATCCCTAAAGGATTGGTTCTAGATTCTATGTTCACCATTAGATCTTAGATTTTAGTTTGGGATGCCTTTGATACTCCCCTTTGTAATGCCCAAGCTCGCTTATGAGCCTCTGGCCCTTTAATAGCTTAAAATGAGCATTTGCTCAGTTCTTATTGACCTATATATATTGTAGTTGAACTTTGTTTAATGATGAAGGGATTTGCATAATGTTTAATAATATTATATTATATTATATTATGTATGTTGAGCTCTTTCATAGTTTTTGACCTAACTTGTCTATGGCATTCCTGTAGTTCATGAGGACATCAGCACCCAATACAAGAAATTTTCTAAGTATGGGTAAGGCTATGTGCCTCATAATGATACCTAAATCTAAGCATGACCCTAAGCTTAAGTATTTCAACTAGGTACCCCAGTGACCCCTCAAGCACTTGAGTGATGTTAAGCAAAGGGAACCAAAGGCTTTTGCCCATGAATGCACCACCACTATTTCATTAACCAAAGTCCTTAAAGGATAGAGTTTCACCATGGCAAAATTAGCCCAACACAGGCCCTAGACCCTTTTATGTTACACTTCAAGTGAGTGCATAAAGCTTGCACCTTATGTGAAGTGATACCAGCATAATCAAGTGTCAAATGTTGAGTGCTACAGGATTAGTCAAGGTTTATGCCATATTGTAACAAGTTTAATTCTGACTTGTATAGCTAGATAAGTGCCTAACAAGATCCATGACTAAAGACACCTACTTTTCTGCAATAAATCACTCAAATATTTTATAGATTTATGCATAGATTATCAAAAAATGTTTATATTTTAGGGCATCATGCATGATGTGTTCCTTAATTTTTCATAGTTTAACTCAAAATTTTAGTTGGTATTATTCAGTTATCATAATCAATATACTTAGATATCAAATTGGTAGTATGTGCATGGTATATGGTCACTTCTTTGCTCATTTTTGCACCATTTTTAATATAAGGAATGATAATCCATGTCATTCTCTATGTTGTATACACCAGACTTAGATCATGTTATTTTGCACTAATTTTTCACTAGAAATAAATTTTATTCCATCTATAGTGGTTGATTCACATTTTAAACCAATTTTACATCATAATAATCTATTATAATTCATATAGAGATTCAAATCCACCTTAAAATCTTGATTTTTGTGATGATGGAGTCAAACACATCTTCATTTCTTAATCATACTCTCCTAACAATCAAGATTAAAGCATGCAAAATCCAATCCAAGTTTTCAATGAAGAAAATATCCAAGGGTTTCACCCTCTCTAGTCACCAATTTTACATCATAAAAACACAATGGTTCACATACCCACATAGGTGTATGTGTTCCTTATTATTTTATCTATAAGTTTTTTGTCTTTACTTTCATAGTTTTATCCTAAGGATTGATTTGTACATGTCTCATTGTATATGTTTGCATGAAGCATAGTTTAGCGTGTGGCCTATATCCAATCCAAATAAACATAGGTAATATTAGTTATAAATCTCTTTATTTTACTCTATTACTTTCACTTTGATGCATTATTATAATAAAAGTGGGTAAAATGTAGTCAATAAAACAAACATTTAATGATAAAACAATGCACTTTTGACCATATTTTTATGCACACTTAGCTCCTAATTAGTTCCATAATTTGTGATCTATTATTCCTCTATTTTTATTCATATGACCCTTTACACTTAAGCAATTATGATATTGAATGCTCATATTTTCATTCCAAGTAACCTAAATTCACTATTAGACTTGTCCACACTTATAATTTATTTGTCTTTACTCTTCAGACAAGGCCACTCCTTCAAGAATATCTCACTTTATAGTAGTGTCTAAATCTACTGGTTTTGTCCTCTAGCCAAATAATGGATAATTATCCAAATTCAAATTCACCTAATGGTTCATTCCAAAATTTTCACAAGTCTCATTTGATGAAATTCTTTACAAAAATTATTAAGCTACATTTTCTAACCAATTTTTTGCTATAGAATCCCATGATTGAAAAACATAATATCTAATTACACATTGATAATAAATCACCAATTATTCCCAATTTTGAGTCTACATAACCCAAGTAGCCTTGAGCTAAGTTTGAATACACTTTCAAGGTCATAAGTCATCATTGAAGCACATAATTACACTAGGCTTAAAGCATCAAACAACATTACACTTGTATTTCACACACACCACCATAGCATGGGAGAACTACATGGAGTTTTATCCCTCTTCATATTATTGGTACATAGGCAACACTCAACACAAGGGGTGTTGAGGTTAATCACAACTTCAACCACTAACCCCTTTTTCCTATTTTATCATGTTTATTCCTCATAGTCTATTGATTTATGATTCTAAGTGAAAAATAAGACATGTAATAGCTTTTGTATTCAATAAAATGATCATGATCATACAAAAGATCTAAAATTGAAGGCACACTTGTCTAATTTCACATAGAGAACAAAAACCCAACCAGATAATGGAGTGCCCTAGACACACTAGTACAAGTTTGACTCGTCTAAATAGTGAAATCTTGTCCCAAGTATATACAAATCCATGTTCCTAATTCAAAGAGACTTCTCACAACCCTACAAAAAGTTTTATAGTCATAGTGATTATCCTACACATCCAATCTCTAGCTAATGCATTCCTCTTTGGTACTTTCATCTTTTAGCATATTTCCAAAATAATAAGTTATATATCATTTTGTGTGATTATTATATATCTTATCATTCTTATTTACTTATAAGTTTTTCATAATTTGAATTAACACATTTTTAAATCACTAAATTTTGATAAAACATATCAGTGAACCCATTTTATTGTTGAATGTTTCATAACCCTAGTTTCTCCAAGGGTTATCCTTTTATCATTTTAACACTTATATTAGTATTTTTTATTTCATTTTTTCTAATTTCCATACTAATCATAATCACAACTACTAAATCTATCTATTATTTATTGTTTTAAATCTTTTTAATCTCATTTACATTTTATTTTCCTCTAAATATACAAAATATTTCATTTGCATGTAAGTCCATGGATGCATAATTTAAAAAGAAAGGTAAAATCCCATATAAATCAAGAGATTAATAATGAATAGTTATAATATGCCTATTGTTTCATGGTTTAGTTTGAGTTTCCACATGTTACTACTAGACATCAAATGACTCTAATGGTTTATTTTATTCCAACTTCCCCTCAACTTCACAACTATATTATATCATATCATGCCTCTACTATTCACCCTAAGCTTATACTAGATCATATGGTTTGAGTTGTCACTAAACAAGGTTGGGTGCATCATCAAGAAAGACAAGAGGAATAAACTCAAATAATCCCTCCTCAACCCCAACCTAATCCAGTGAGACTAGATAATCAATGTAAAAGGTATGATATTATTGATCAGTTAAGGAATCCATTAGTTATTACTTCTATGTTAGAATTATTTCATAAAGTTACTATTCTCAAGGATATTTTATATCAAACATTGAATCAGACACCTATGCCTCATTACACCGAGCCTTATTATTTTGAATCTATTATAAATAATTTAATGAATATTAAGGATGATATATCTTATGTAAATGAGGATTTTCCTACCTAATCTACTATTAATTAGAATCTTCCTTTGTTTATACAAGTTCAAATCAAAAGTATAGTAGTTGAAAAAATGGTTTTGATAGTTAATGTTTCAAGGTTGAATATTTGAAATCTTAAATTGTTACATATAATGGGTATTAACATGGATTCTCTTAAAAAGACATAATAATATCAAAGTCTTTGATGATGTGCCTCACCAGACTTTGGGTTCTTTCACATTGGATATCAAGATAAGGCCCAAAATATTATCTACTCAATTTCAAGTAATTACCAATCATTTTTACTATAATTTATTATTGGGTAGGATATTCATATATACAATGGAAGTTTTACCTTATACTTCACATTGGTGTGATAAATTTATACATGGCATACATTTATATACATGTTCAGTTGATAATAAATGGTTTAGATATTGCAAGATTATAGAATTCACTATTGAGAATTAATCACATTAAAAATCACCTCAAGCTATTGTAGTGCCACCACTAGAAATCATACCTACAGAGTAGGTATAGACATATAATACTGGTGAATCTAGTAAAAATGACAAAAAAATTCAATATATAAAAAATTTAAAACAACAACATCCACTTTAAAAGGTAGAACAAGAGGAGAATGTACATGAATTACCTTTATTATTCAATTCATAATATCCATATTATATATCTATAAAAGATGTTGATGATGATTATGATGTTAGTTCTGACAATGATACAAATGCAATATAAATGAACATTGATATTATATATGTGGTTTGAATTTTACACCAGTTGGCCCAAGTGAATACATATGTGATTGAAATGAAATCATTCATGTGAACACATATAAAGGAAGAATAATGATTTTAGATAATGATAAACGAAAAAAAATTGTCTTAATATATATACTACACAAAATATTACTTTATCAAGTGTACTATGGACTCACATATTTGTCAAATATAAAATTAATAAAAAAAAGGAGGCACAATACATATACAAATTCATTATAATTATTAAAATATATACATTCACATATTTAATAAATAAATTAGATATCTTGAATATAGAACCAGTTATTAGAATACAAGCTAACAATGCATAAGATTGACCACATGTAATGTACAAATGTTACTTGATATGAAATTAATTATTTTGCCAATAGTGAGGTGTAGATATACTAATAGATTATCTAATCAAGAGGGAAAACCATTTTTACATTATCATATAATAACAGGGTATGTTATTGATAATTTTTCATCTTTACAACATAAAATTTAGAAATATAAGGATAAAGGCACTATCTAGATTATATAGCCCATACTACCACCAACTAAGACTTAGCATAAGGATAGATTACATAAAAATTACAAGCATATAAGAAATAAACCTTTAACTATTAAAGTTTCTATTAAATATGAATATAGACAAAATGTGCAAATTGATGAAGACACAGATCCAAATGTATGTGCATTATCATTTATTCAGCACGTAGATCATGATCAAGATGAATTACATAATATTATATATTTTTAAGATTCAATAGTTTTACGTGGTTCCAAAGTTGTGGACACATTTTTTTTTATCATGAAAATAAGAAATTAAATAAATGATATATTGGGTCAATAGTGGTTACAAGAAATGGAAGTTACAAGTGATAAGTTGTAGCATTGTCTTACTTTTAAATTCAAAGATAGTAAAATTCATATTATTCATGTTGATATTGATGATAATTGCATATTTAAAAATGATTAGAAAAAGTCTAATTTTATTTTTCCTTGAATAGCCTTCGAGGCATCCTATACAATGGAGCAACATGCTATATGAATACATAAGATTCATAATAAATAAAAATATAAGGCTAAAGTTGTAGTACATGAGTGGTATGACGATCACAGTGATGATGATCTATGGTAATTTGATAAGATTCAATATCCATAGGTCAAAAATATTCCACTAGATCCAATATTATATTATTGACATCCCTTAGATGTGTTTTTAGATGCTTAATATGTTTTCATATATGAAAAAATACAAAAAAAATGATTATTCCAAGATAATCTAAAAATTAGGACCTATGAATGATATGTAGTTTATTTACATTGATTGATTTGTGTTTTAGTATATGCACAACTTTTATATATATATTTTTATATCAAATATGTTTCACAATTGTACTTGAGTGAGTTTTAGAACATTTAGGTTGTCTCTTTAATATGAAGTTACAAGTGGTGATATTGTCTCTGACTAGAAACTATACATAGACAAAAGTTCTCTAACTTAGACAATCATACACTATGATCTTATCTGATTTCATAATACTTGCCCTAGTGAACACATGCTCTAATTTTTTATATTAAAACTAGTCATAAACCTTTTATAACATTTTTTTATCTCAGCAAGTTCACTAGGTGCATATTTTACACAAGTTTTACCATTTTTTTACTATTTGTATTGTTCATACTTCAATTCAATACATTATGCAAAATATATCATTATTGGCTCACTTAAACTAACATTTTTATCTTATTTGATACATGAGTTATTGAATATACTAATTTTAAAGATTGATTATGTAAATCAATTCTAATTATTCATCCATGTTTATCATGTTTTTCTTGTTTGCTTCATAATTTGTGTGTATTCATTTCTCTGAATTATGGAAATTTGAACATGTCCTTGATTATGGATCTAAGCTTTATTATGTTTTTATATGTGTGTGAGTGACATTTTAATATGTCCTTTTTATGTGTCCCCTTATCCTTCTTACTTATTTTCTATGATTTTGTGTGTGCTCCTTATGTATGCATCATGGACATGACTCTTATTATGTTTGTTTTCTTAGCTTGTGATGTCATGATGGATATCATACCTTTTCCTAATTTTTGATGCCATAATCAATATCATTCATCTTATCCAAGTTTTCATATATTAGTTTCAAGTACTTAGTTATGATCATTATTCACTTATTTTCTTATTGATAGCATTTATCTAGACATGACACTCTTTGTGATAGGAAATACATGTATCATGCATTACTATTTTTATCATATTATAAACATGATGCCATGATCTCTCACATTATCATTATTAATTTATATTTAAATATTTTCTATAACATATGTTCACAAAAAATTTGATTGAGTTAAGTTATTAAGAAGGATTCACAACTTACCTCAAAAGAGGGGGCATACACAGTGGCCTATCTTAGAGACTAAGTTGAAACAGTTCACCATCAATCAAAAAAAGATAGTACTTGCTCAATTAATCATAATTCATACTCAATTTTTAATTAGAAATCACTTTTAGATAACAACATGTAATTTGGATATAAGTGTAGGTCGTAGATGTCCAAAACAATGTGCTTTCATCCCAACAGTCTGGAAAATATTTTATAAAAAATTTAGAATCACGCCTAGATTATAAAATAAATTTAAATAAAGACACAAAAAAATTACAAATTTATGCATAGATTATCACAAAAATTTTCTCATAATTGGGGACATCATGCACAACATGTGTTCTATAAGTTGACATAGTTTGAATCAAAAATTCAACTAGTATTACTCAATTTATAGAATATATATACTCAGATATTAGATTAGGGGCATTACACAACACTTGGTCACTTATTTCTTTAGTTTTTCACAAATTTTCATATAAATAATGGTAATCCATATCATTCTCTATGTTTTATACACCAGATTTAGATCATGTTATTTTTGCACTAGTTTTGCACCAAAATGATCTATCAAAATTCATATAGGGATTCCTAGCCACCTTATAATATGAGTTGTGAAATGATGTATTTGAACACGTATTGAGTTCTTAATCACACTCTCCTAATAATGAGGATTGGGGTATGCACAGTCCAATCCAAATGTTTCAACAAAGAAAATCTCCAAGGGTTCCACCCTCACCACTCACAAGAAAAATGCAACGGTTCACATACCCATATATTTGTACTCATTCCTTTTTATTTGATCTATAAGTTTCTTGTCTTTAATTTCAAATTTTTTTATTAAGGACTAATTTATACATGTTTTATTATAGGTTTTTTCATTAATCATAGTTCAGTATGTGGGCTACATTCAATCCTACTCAACATAGGTAAGCTCATGTATAACTCTCTTTCTTTTACTCTAATAATTTCACTTTTTTGCATTATTATAATAAAATGAGGGCAATTATAGTTACTAAATTTAACATTTAATGCTAAAATAATGTAATTTTGACCATCATTTTATGCACACTTAGCTCATGCTTAGTTTCACAAATTTTTAACTACTATTCCTCTGATTCTATGTGTATGACCCTTTAAACTTAAATAATTCCAATATTGAATACTCATATTCTTTATTCCAATTAGCCAAAACTCATTGTTATATACTAATCCACACTTTTATTTTGGTTGTCTCTACTCCTTATGCATGGTTTCTCCTTCAAGACTACCCCACTCACTAGTAGTGTTCGAATCTTCTAGTTTCATACTCCCACCAAAAAATAGGCTAATTGCTCAAATTCAAATTCACCTAATGGGTCATCCCACATGTTTTTCAAGTCCCATTCAATTAAAATCTTGAAATTCCACTATAAAGATACATTTAATAACCATTTTTTCACTAGAGGCTCCCATGATTGAAAATCACTAGAATATATAATTGCACATGGAGAATAAATCACCAGTTCTTCCCAATTTTGAGTCCATATAGCCTAAGTATCCATGAGCTAAGTCTTAATACACTTCCAAGGTCACAAATCATTTTTAAGGCACATAATTACACTAGGATTGAACAAACATTTAAAATTACACTAGTATTTCACACACACCACTGTAACATTGGAGAACTATATGGATTTTGATCCCTCTTTGGTGTATTGGTATGTAGGCAATGCTCAACACAGGGGGTGTTAAGTTCAAACATAACTTCAGCCACTAAGCCCCTTTTCCCATTTTATTATGTTTATTCATTATGGTCTATTAATTTAGGGTTCCAAGTGAACAATAAGGCACATAGTACCTTTTTTAGTAAATAAAATGATCTTGATCACATATATAGGACCTACAAGAGAAGGTGCACCTATTAGAATTCATACAAAGATCAAAAACCCTACCAGGCACTAGTGTACCCTATAGATTCTAGCATAGGCCAACCTTATCCAAATAGTGTGGCTATGTCCATGTAGATGCAAAACATTTGTGTTGATTCATAGTGACCTCTCACAAACTTGTAATGAGTTTCACAATCATAGTCACAATCCTACGTGTCTAATTTCTAGTTAAGTCATTCCTCTTAGGTAATTTCCTCTTTTAGCATATTTCTAAAAATAGTAAGTTCCATATCAGTTTGTGAGATTTATTGTATATCTTAGCATTATGATTTACTCAATAATTTATCATAATTTGAATTAATACATTATTAATTCACTAAATTTTGATTAAATGGTATGATTATTTCCTTATTTTTACATAATCTGAATATTCATAATCTTATCTTTTTTAGATCACATTCATCATAATTAGCTAAAATGGTGCCCTTGTTAAGCATATATGTATTGTTAACCAATTTTGACTACCAAGGTAAAAATGTCAACCCCTATAGGTAAAAACTTACTTGTCATGTTATATTAACCTTGTTCCTAACCTTGTCATGTCTTATGAGGTCTTATAATAGTATTTCTAAAACCTAGATAGAAAAAATTAAGGTTTATTTGATAAGATTAAGGTAATGTTCTATATTGGTCTTACATTAGGATAGACATGTCATGGTGAGAATAAGGGTTGGTCAAATGTTGTCATAGGTTATTAAATGCCCTTTAAAATGTTTTTTTCCTCATTAGTCACTTTACATAAACATGTTACACATGATTGGAAAGTTTAAGGTATTTCACAAACTTTGACGTATGTGAAATTGAATAAAAAGATGTTTTTGACTAACTTACACATGTATAAAAACTAAAAAAGGATAAATAGATGTAAAAGCACACTTTATAAGTTTTTTGATGGATTTATATAATTGTCATATATGTTAAGATGTCAGAAAGTGGTCAGATTATTACAGTTTAACACTTAAGGAGTTATATGCACTTGTATAGACTTGGGAGCTCATCTTTAGGTAAAAAATGTTACATAAGTGTCCTTTTAACTTCTACAGGTGTAATCCATATTTGGGGTGTAGGTATAGGTCCTAAAAGTGAAAAATTTGCTTTCTTACCTCCATCACTCTCTTCAAAAGCTCATAAAGGTAGTTTTCATGTGGATGGTATGGAAATGAGAGAGAGAGAGAGAGAGAGAGAGAGAGAGAGAGAGAGAGAGAGAGAGAGAGAGAGAGAGAGAGAGAGAGAGAGAGAGAGAGAGAGAGAGAGAGAGAGAGAGAGAGAGAGAGAGAGAGAGAGAGAGAGAGATTCATGGCCTAATATTTTGTATAGAGGAGAGGGTCAGTAAACTTCAATTTTTTTCTATTGGTTTTCATATATATCCCCTTTCTTTTATGAATAATTGCTAAGATTCTAGGGTGGTCTAAACCTACCTACAAACCCCACATGTTCATTTTTCTCCTTCGAATGATAGTTTAAAGTAGGTTGAATGCAAGATAGAAATGGAATAAGATATAATGGGTCTATAAATGCATCTTTAATGTTTTTCCAAATCCCATCTAGCATGTATGAGTCCAATTTGGCAATGAAACTCTTCTTTTACATAGTTTACAAGGTGATTATCATTATTTATTCATTATTTCAGGGTTTTCCATAGGTTATAATACATATAGGTTATTTTATAATTTATTCTACCATCCTCCCATTACATTAAATGTTATCCAACATATCTAGTTTTACTATATTAGCCTCTCTAATTAGTTTCCAAATTGGCTGCCAAGGGCTATGTTTTGAAGTTGCCTCCATAAGTATGGTTTGATAAGTCTTAATATTGCATTTTTAGAAGTGTGTAATAGTATTTAACTTATGATAAAGGTGATTATTCAGTTATAATATGATCTTAGACTTCAAGAAATCCAATAAGCACCTTTTAAGGCCTAAATCATGAAAAATTACAAACTTACAAGTCTGTAAACCTGTAGGTCTATTCTCATGAGAAATACACTGAAATATATATCAATATTGAGATTAAAGACCTAAATATGAAATTAATATGGTTTTTTTATTATTTTATAGGTAAAATACCAATAGAGAAAGTGAGTGAAATAACTAATTCTCAATACACCCAACAAACAAACCTTTAGGTAAAATGATAAGTTTGGATAGTGTGAAGCCTTGAACCAACATGGGAAAGTTTTGAATATTTACATGTGTGATTTTGGAGACAAAAATGTCCATTTATCTAAATATAACCCCTCACAGTGCCCATGTAATGACCAATGCATTGAGCAAGTACAGTGAAATGGAATAGGCTTGTTGTAGGCAAAACGTGAGAAATAAATACATGGCCAAAAAGTGATAACATGTTGTGGGAGGGTTGAATGAAAAGGAAACTCAAATTAGTTTAAATTTTGTATCAAATTCTCAATGATATAATTGATAAATTCAAGTTTCTAAGTTAAATGCTTAAAACTCTCACCAAATAACCACCTACAGTTATGTCTTGAGCAAACATAAGAGAGGGAGGGGTATCTTGTGAATATATGAGGTCTTAATAAGTTTTTATATGATTAAAATAAGATAAAATAGGCTTTAAATATATTATAAAATGTCATTGAGTTTCTCATTGACTTGTATAGAATCCTAAAACTCTAAATTGTAGTCAAGTCCTCAATGACCACCTACAGGTTGGTCTAAGCAAGTCAGGTTGTTTTCAAACTTGAAAAAAGATGTATTGCACGTACTAAAATTTGGGTGAGATCATGAATTAATTTAAAATTTAATTTTATGTCCAAGAAACTTAAAGGGAGGTTTAGATAAGAATGATCAAATTAACTCAATTTAACCTTACATACTCAACCAAGTAACCTTTGAAGCTTGCCTACCTAGAGTGAGAAATACCTACATGATTGAGAGATATAGAGGTTTGATGGGAGGAAAATAAATTACAAGTGTTTATCTTATGACATCATGACTCCACAAGTTCATCATAGTCAATGTAAAGGTACTATCAATGTTGATATACCTTGTTTAGGTTTGGTAAGCCTAAAGCCATATACACAGACCTATATACATAGTTTGAGAAAAGTTGTTGAGGGTGAGAGGTTAGTATAAAATACCTAATAATGTGATAAATACTTCAAAAAAACATTATATGAAGTTTTGAACACCTACAACAACCAAAAAAAGAGGTAGACACGGTATCTAGGGTCAATGTGACATACTTGACTACAAACCCTCATACATGAAACAATAGGTTTTAGAGATCTTAGAGAAATAATACTCATTGTATATTCATTGAAAAACATGGAATTAGGTGTTTTATACCCATAAAATTAATTTATAACTCAATTCAAACATCAAAATTTCACCTTTGGGCCTCATCTCACTCTTAACTTCATAAAATGCATGTTCAGCCACCTGAGAGACTCCTAAATTTACTTAGATATTTATTGACAATTTTCATGAGATATCAAGGTCATATGGGATTTTTTATGGGTCTCCTTATTACCATTTTTTTTCTAATATCCCCCTATATTTTATGCATCATTGTTTAGATGATAATGCACTCACAAGTTACCAATAAGCTCTCTAGTGACCCGATGGAAGAGAAAGACCTTCAAATGCCTAAAAATGGATTATTTTACCTTTAAATGTCCTTGGTGACCTTCTAAGGTCTTGTGAACATATTCTCAAGTAGTATATGGCACGTGGGAAGGTACAAGTGTATGGAATTACTAAAAAATACTTATATGTAGGCGTGTTCAAGGTATGAAATGGATCTTAAATCAAGTGAATGGGTCTAGAAGGAATAAATAGAGGTTTAAAAATATTCTATTCACCTCTAAAAATTTCCCAAAGTGGCATATAATATCTAAAATTTGTCAAGTGGGTCAAGAAGAGAGGAATGCCCTATTTTTCAAGCCAAAAGGCCTATATGTAGGCCTATGAAGTACTTAAAGAGACCTATCCTAAGTTTATTAACTTTTAATAAGGTGTTTAAAACCTCAATAAATCATTTCCAAGCACTAGAACCTAAAAATATCTTGGCAAACCACTTCAATCACCTCTCAAGCCTGTTCAAGCACCTAGACTAGGTTTTTGGCTTTTTCATGGTTCACATATCCATACAAGGTTTTAGGAGCATAAAATTGTCATGGATCATGGTCAGGGGATGTGTAAAGTGAATAACACACTTCCTATTGGTTTCTCACATGTGGGAGTTAGTTTGGGTAAAAACCTAGTTTTTAAGATTAGAGGGCTAATGGAGACCTAATTGGAGGGTGAAAATGGGCTAGTAAGTGTATTTACACTCAGAGTTGGATCCTAGAATTTGGCATGGATCTATAAGTGGATAATAGGTCATAAAAAATATATTTATTTTTCCAATATACTTCATACATTACTTTACATGAGGAGTTTTACATGTTTTCACAACTACGAGAATTTGAGGGCTAATGAGAGCTTAAAGTACAAGTTGGAGTGTTAGAGAGAGTTTAATGCCTCAAAATGAGTTATTTTAGGTTTTTTTTATATTAATATATCTTTCATGGATAATAATTATAGTTATGAAGGAAAACTCAAGTTTTGAGCCATTTAGGCAAGATTGGTGTAGTATGACAAATTGGGCTTCAAGACACCTAAGAGGTGTAACCATCATTGAGATGTCAATATGGAGAGATTATAAATTTATGTAAGGTGTCAAATATAATATCAAGAGATATTTCAAGAGGATTTACTAATCAAGTGTGCCATTTGTCCATCACAAGCTAAGAAAGGGGGTAGTTTTGAAAAAGAAGACAAGGTGTCAAGCTAAAATACAAACTCCTATGCCACTTGGATTAGGAAAGAATATTTAGGAAAGCACGCATGTACTCTAAGACCTATTAATATAGTTTCATAACTCCTTTATTGAAGCTAACTCTCATGAGACACTTTTCACCTCTCTCTCCTACACATTTCTCTCTTCTTCTCTCTCATTTATCTATAAATTCAACCTTGATAGGGTATGTAGGTATCCTCTACCTAGGTATGGTGAAGCCCTACCCATTTTCAAGCCTTTTATAAATGAAAAACTTTTTTTTTACCTCATCCTTTTACTATTTTCAATATGTATACATGACTAGCTAATTTTGTCAAGTGATTAACTTTCATTCTTTAACATGTTGTCCTTTTCTAGCATTCATATTCAGTTTGAAAGTCTTTTTTTAGGTCTTGTGAAGTGTGTAAGGTTGAGTAAGTTGTCTATTCATTAGTTTCACCATATGACCTCTTGACTATTCCTCCTATCCCAAGCATCTTTTATTACCTCCACAATGAAGTGTTGATGTAGAAAGGCAGATTTGGAGTAGTGTTTTTTTCAAGTTAGTCTCATGGTTGAAGTGCACATACAACTGGTTGGTAGTGATCAATTTATTTAGTTCATCACCTAAATTAGAATAGGTTTTCTATCTATTTTCCTATCAATTTGGTATATTGGTGAATGATCTTAAGTGATACATCAAGGGAGTTAGCTCTTTAACCTATAGATTCAATACAACATTAGACCACCCACAGCCTAGGATTGTTTCCATGTTATCCCAAATTTGGAAGGCTTGAACTACCTTCCAAAGGTGAAAATTTGGGATATAACATATACAAATTTACCCTTGGACATTTTATTATCAATTGATATCATTGAACTCTCTTACAATCCACATATATCATGCTTATTTATCAATTCTTATCAAGATATCTTCATATCTTATCAAGAATATATGTATTGATTTAATTATTCCCTCATATACCTTATGCCATCACATATTTTACTTAGATAAGGTCACAATGGAGCATATAGTTATATTTGACTATCTAGGTAGAAGAGGTGAAACCTTTTCTCTCATTTAGGTTAGGAACATTGACAATCACTAGAACTATATTGAGCCCTAATTCCAAGCATGTGGGATATGTAGTTTCAACTCCTCAAGGATTTTTGTGGGCCAACTAACTTTCACATTTTATTCCTTTTACAACATTATGCAAAATTAGGTAAAAGAAAAAAGGAGAATAAAATCAATCAATTTTACTTGTTAATTTAGTGAAGCTAATCAAGAATCCAAATCATCATCATAATATGAAGTGACCCTAAATATTTTATATCCTAAAAGGGATAAAAATCAAATAAAAGGGGTCAAAATCAACTAAAGGGGTCAAAATCAACCAAAATACTAAATTTCATCTTACTGTTTAGACATGTTTTCCACTATATTTATCATTCAAAAGTGTATTGGTAAGTCATAAATATTTTTTTACTATATAAGCCTCCTTTTTCAAGTTTCAAGTATTTAATTTTCTATTTCAATACATTTCAGATCTATATGCATGATTGTGTTTATTGTATTTACATTATGCAATAGTTTTAATGTGTTTTGTATATTGTAATCACCATTGTGTGAAAAATAGTTAAAACACTCAAATGATAGTCCATATGAAGGATCATTATTTATAATATCTTCATCAATGGTAATGAAAAATATGGAATAATGGTTGATAATGGATCAGGTTTGAATATATGTATCGAACAATTTAATTATAGTCTTAGACTTAGCTTAGATGATTTATCATATTATCCTATGGTTTTCACATGATATGATGGTATTGGAATGGAACCCTTTTATTGTATTACTTTTATTACTAGAGTTGGACCAAAGACAATTCAAAATTTATTTCAAGCAGTGCTTAATAATGGATCTTATGTTGTTTATGCTTAGTAAAACATGGATACATTGAATAAGAGAAATTTATCTACTTTACACCAATGTTGATAATTTATGTATAAAGATCAATCAT
This sequence comes from Torreya grandis, assembly GCA_037957365.1. NCBI lineage: Eukaryota > Viridiplantae > Streptophyta > Pinopsida > Cupressales > Taxaceae > Torreya > Torreya grandis. Next base: position 1,278,638 of record JARHVA010002418.1, read on the forward strand.
TAAAATTATAATATATATTTATTATCCGTCACAACAATAAGTTGAAGAATAAGTCTTGCATAATTAATTACCAAAGTAAAAACCAAAGAGTAGACCTTAGGTGAGACAACATAAAGTTTAAGACCATGAGATTACACCTACAAAGGAATGTTTATCACAACATAATGCTCCTACACAAATAGAAGAACCTAAAATGATCCAATTATTCAAGGTAATATAAATGAAAAGGATCATATCATTGTGAAAGAAGACATAATAGATAATGGTGATTATGATTTTTTTTAATCTTTCTTAGACTCATGTGTACCCCAACACCTTGATTTGGCCTCTAATGATACATATAATTCAAATTATATATTTTATGATGATTATTATGTTTTTTAATTATGATTTTATTATTGGTTAATTTGCCTAAGTAACTAATTATGTTTGCAACTGAACACTCTTTACTTTCTATATTTATTTATTATTTATTTGGTGGCACACTCATATCTATTTTCTTCTCTATTTCTAAGCTTGTCTATGTGGTTTATGGTAATTCATGATTCTTGCTCAAATTTTTTCTATGATAGTTCACCCATTTTGGGCCTTCTATGTTCTATTATATCTCTAGTTTCTCCTTGATCTTCCTTATTCTTATATTATTGTATTTTTCATGAATTTTCTTTTTATTTAACCTAAATTTTAGAACCCCTTCTTTTCACTTGATTTCATCATTTGATTACTTCATTTATTTCTATCCAATTTTTTTTTCATTCAATTTATTTTATTCAAGTTGTCATTCTTTCATGTCCTTTTGATTTTCCTCATCTTCCTATGGTTGTACCTTTCCACTTGCATTAATTCTTCTACTTCTCTCAGGTTTCCTATTCTTCTTCCCTTTTTATTGACTTTCACCCTTGATATTTTTTTGTCTTTCCCCATATAAAAAGTCCACACTAACTTCTAAATGATGATGACATGTTTATTTTTCCCTAAAATCACAATTAATTATGATGGAAGTTATGGGTTAGTACGAATCCCACTTAATTATTACCTCTAGTTTTAGTTCTTCCATGTAGGTGATAGGTTGATTTTTATCTCATATAATTATCATGGAAATGATTATTACATGTCATTTGAAATTACTTTACCTTTATATTATTAATATATTAGTTGAAAAATATCAATATGTTATAATTATGCTAGAAAAAAAAATTATGTTCATGATTATATGCCCACATAAATATGTTACACTATAAATATTGTTTATATACATGTTTTTGATGAAAATATCAAATAAGATGTATGATTTTTATGAAAAAAGTATATGTTCTTGATTTTAGATTCATATTAGGTTATGGGTACATCCCATGTTTACTAAAGGTAAACTCTAAAGGCATTATGGGCACATCTTCTTGCATCATTTCAGCATCTATATTTACTAATTATAGTTTTTATCATAATGGTTTGTCATTTAATCTTATATTCACCAGTATACCTTGCTTACTAGATGTGTTCTTGTATTTTTGGTTCTATAATATGTAATCATATTTTTTTTGTGCTTGTTATATGCATATCTCAAATGCTTTCTCCATGCTTTCTTACATATATGTGAAGACACCTAAAAACTGCACACTTACAATGTTCAATGCCTCGAGATCCCTAAAAATTCTTAAACCTTCATAAAACCCCTTTAAACTAACCAAATAACTATTTTCTTAGTCAAAAATATCATTCAAAATCACTATTCAAAAGTACTATTCACCATCGCTATTCACTATGGGACCCACTATCACTATTCATGATGACATGGCAAGTGACATGGCATGTGACATGTCAAGTGACATGGGAGGTGATTTGGGAGGTGATTTGGGAGGTGATATGGTAAGTATCATGGCTTAGAAGTGATTTGGATTCATGTGGGACATCATACCCCACTTGGGACTCTTCCCAAAGTGCTTGATGACCTCATTCAAGCATCACAAGGGCCCCCCCATGAAATGTGTAAAATATCCCCTTACGGGATCATTATTCAACATGTATTTTTGTCTTCCTACATGAAATTATACTTTAAAATATATACCTACCTCTTTAAGACTTTGGAAAAGACACAAAGCATCCATTTTTGACTTTTTAGCTCAAATAGAGGCTCACCAACCCAAATGGGAGATTTTTCAACCCACATGGGAATCCCTACCAACCTCACCTTAGAATTTTCATCCCCCACATGGAAAATTATGCCACATTTTGTGTGTCACCCTTTTAAGTGCTTGTGTGAAAGAAAGAAAGGATGGTAAAAAGTCTTTAAGTCTCATTCAAACCCATGTGCATGATTTCCATTCAAACTTGGAGACTCACCAACCCACATGGGAATCTTCACCAACCTCATCTTGACTAAATCATGAGACAAATTGGATAAATTATAATTTATTAAATATTCCTCTATTTTAGCATATTTTTTCACACAAAAATGATATAAATACCCCACTCTCCTTCACCCAAGGTTAAGGGGCAAGTTAGTCTTCTATTCCTAGCATATTGCTGCAGGTTTTTGGAGAAAGTAATCATCTTGAAGGTCATCATCATATTGGAGAGAAGATATCAAGTAATTAAACTCTACCAAAATTTTCAAAAAGCATCCTCAACAAGTCATCCTCAATCCATCTTCAACAAACATCAAGGTAATGTATATTGTTTTGCAAATTCAATTTCTTCTTTATTAACCCCCTTTGGCCTCTTCTTTCTTGACCTCAAAACCATAACCCATTTTGCCTCATTATTATCCTTTCACCCCTTTTCCTCTTTACCCTTAACCTCTTCTTTCTCTTTATTTCATTTACCCATTATCCTCCTCACCATTTATCCCTTTATCCCCTTTTACCTCCTTTCTTTCTCATCCCTTTCATTCATTTACCTCTTCCTAATTTATCCCTTTTGCCTTATTTATTTCTTGCCCTTTTTACCAATTTTACCATTTATAAACCTTAACCAAAACTTTATCCCTTGTAACAAGACAAACCAAACCATTTCCAAACCCAAAACCATAACCTTGCCTTCACCAATTTTCAGCATTAGTATAATCAAACTAATTACTTCATTTTGATTAATTTAGCAAAGCATTTAACTTCATTGTCTAAAATTTAGTTAATTGTTTTTAATATAATTAATTTTATATTTTTATTAATAACCCTTTTATTTCATCATTTCAACTTAAGTGTTTAAATCAGGTGGATTGACAACCTCCTAGAAAGTTGTTGCTTCTAGGATCTAGCTCATGCTAGACAATCCACCCATTTACTTGTCTAAAAAAAAAGATTTTTTTTGGTGTTTTATTATTTTTAGGTCATCATCATAATAAAAATAAGATCTATACAAAATCACTTGGACTCAATTCATGCATTTTTAACAAGTTTTTCTACACACCCCTTATCACTAGTTTCTTTCTTTCTCTAATTTTTTTGCTTTTCTTAATTCTTTAAAAAGAAAGAAACTAGTGATAAGGGGTGTATAGAATAACTTGTTAAAAATTCATGAATTTAATCCAAGTGATTGTGGAGATATCCTCTTTTTCTTGGTAGTATGACCTAAAAATAAGAAAACACTAAAGTAAACTTGTTTGTTAGACAAGTAAATGGGTGGATTGCCTAGCATGAGTTAGATCCTAGAAGCAACAACTTTCTAGGAGGTTATCAATCCACCTACTTTAAACACTTAATTTGAAATAATAAAATAAAAGTATTTTGCATAAAAATATAAAATTAATAATATTAAAAATATCAATTAACTAAATTTGAGAAAATAAAGTTAAATGCTTTGCTAAATTAATCAAAATGAAGCAACTAGTTTGATTATACTAATGCTGAAAATTAGTGAAAGCAAGGTTATGTTTTTGGGTTTAGAAACGGTTTGGTTTGTCTTGTGAAAAGGGATAAATTTTAGGTTAAATTTGGTAAATGGTAAAATTGGTAAAAAGGGTAAGAAAGAAAGAAGGCAAAAGCGATAAATTGTGAAGAGGTAAGTGGATGAAAGGGATGAGAAAGAAAGGAGGTAAAAGGGTTAAAGGGATAAATGATGAGGAGGCTAATGGGTAAATGGAATAAAGATAAATAAGAGGTTAAGGGTAAATATGAAAAGGGGTGAAATGAGAATAAAAAGGCCAAATTGGTTATGGTTTTGAGGTCAATAAAGAAGAGGCCAAAGGGGGTTAAGAAAGAAGAAATTGAATTTGCAAAACAATACAAATTACCTTGATGTTTGTTAAAGATGGATTGAGGATGGATTATTGAGGATGCTTGTTGAATATTTTGGTAGAGTTTAATTGATTTATCTCTTCTCTCCAATATTATTATGACCTCAAATATGATTACTTTCTCCAAAAACCTACAACAATATGCTAAGAACAAAATACTAACTTGCACCTTAACCTTGGGTGAAGGAGAGGGGGCTATTTATATCATTTTTGTGTCAAGAAACATGCCAAAATAGAGGAATATTCAAGAAATTTTAATTTATCAAAGTTGGCTCATGATTTATTCAAGGTGAGGTTGGTGAATATTCCCATGTGGGTTGGTGAGTCTCCAAAGTTCAAATGGAAATCATTCACATGGGTTTGAATGAGACTTAAAGACTTTTTACCATTATTTCTTACTTTCACACAAGCACTTAAAAGTTTGGCACACAAAATGTGGCACCATTTTCCATGTCAAGGATTAAAATTCTAAGGTGAGATTGGTGTTTATTCCCATGTGGGTTGGAAAATCTCCCATTTGGGTTGGTGAGCCTCTATTTAAGCTGAAAAGTCAAAAATGGATGCTCTTTGTCTTTTTCAAAGTCTTAAAGAGGTAGGTATCTCTTTTAAAGTCTAATTTCATGTGTTAATACAAAAATTCATGTTGAATAATGATCCCTTAAGTTTAAACTTGCCACATTTCATGGGGGGTCTTGTGATGCTTGAATGAGGTCATCAAGCACTTTGGGAAGGGTCCCAAGTGGGGTATGATGTCCCACATGAAGCCACATCACTTGCCATATCACCTCCCATGTCACTTGACATGTCACATTCCATGTCATTTGTCATGTCACTTGTCATGTCATCATGAATAGTGATAGTGGGTCTCATAGTGAATAGTGATGATGAATAATACTTTCAAATAGTGATTTTGAATGATATTTGTGACTAGAAAAATAGTGATTTGGTTGGTTAAGAGGGGTTTTGGGAAGGTTTAATATATTTTAGGTGATATTGAGTCATTTAGGCATCAAAAACTATAAGTGTGTAGTTTTATAGTGTCTACATTTTGCCCCTTTTTATTATGCAACCTTGAATTAACAAGCTACAAAATAAAAACTAATCACTTGGTCGAAGGTCAGGGTACCCTAAGTATGGGAGAAGGTGTTCCCTCTCAAACTAAGAGTTTATTTAAAAAGGTCTAATTGGGTGTAGGTTTGATAAGCAGTTGATGGTGAGGCACTAGGTGGTGCCATAAGGAAGCTAGGTATGTGAAATGGCAATGGGTTCATAAAATATGACTAAGCACAATAGTCAAGATTACACATAGACTATAGGTGCTAATGTTGATAACAAAGGTCAAGTTATAAGATAAAGACAAGGTAACCAGTCCTTAGCATTGGTCATAGCTAATCAAGGTAGTCTTATCCAGGTTCCTAGATAGGGTCAGTGTTGACTCAGGTATCCAGGGTAGGAAGTGCTCTTGAGAAAAACAAAAATGGTTTGGTTTTTCATGAGGTGGTGAAAATGTTTAAAATTTTAACATGGAAATTTTGGTCATTATGGGCAAAAGTTATTACAATAAGTGCCAATATTTTGGGTCAAAAATAAGTGACGTCAAAGTGGATGTGGTGAAAGCATGGGTGGATTAGGTATGGGTTAAAAGGGGATGGCTGAGCTGACTCCAAATGCACATAGAAATTAGATGCTACCTACATAATTATATGGATAGGGATCCAAAAAGAATGTTGGGCCAAATGTATTTATTTTGAGGCAAAGGGTACTAGTTATCTTGGTTGTCCCAATTGAATATCATATAGGTAGGTCTAGGTGAAGGACGTTGGAAAAAGGGAAGCACCAAAGGGTGGAACAGATGGCTATCAAATAGTTTTTGATGGGTGTGGTAAAAATGGTGGATACAGTGAGCTAAGATGCAATTGAGATGATTACGTCAACTACGTAAAAGGAATTTTTAGACATGGATAAGTAGGTTTAAGTTTAAAGTTTCTACCAGCATCATAAATAAAAGGAAAAAAGAGAAATATGCTTTACCAAGCTTTAAAAAATCTAGAACTACTCAAATTGACATGGTGATCTGATGGGTTCTTTCATCACCATCCAAATAAGATGACATTGTGCACATTCCACAACAATATCATTAACATGCTACAAAATTTCATTATTTAGTAGTTCAGGGAAGCAAAGTATCAGAGTGGGTAAATGAGAAGTGGTGAAGATTTAAACCCTTGACCCTTGAGTCAGTAAGGCCCTAAAATAAGTAAGCATTGAGTTTTGAGGGAATTCAAAAAAATATGTTGAGGGGTTTTATAATATGGAGTGAGGTGAATAACAATAATATTAATTAAATGAGGGATCAAGTTGTGGATTTTATGCATTAAAGCAAGGGCTATTTCAAGGCATAAGAAGACATAGTCTAAAAGGGATAATTAATGGAAATTATTGGTTGGAAGGTTAGGGCATGTGAGAGGGTGTATCTATTATCCCCATGTGGGTATCCCAAATATTCCATTTGAAGGTGTTTTTAGTTTTGATTCTAACATCTTCAAAGGTTAGAGTAAAAGGGGTTTAAAATAGGCAAGACAAGAAGAGGTAGGGATTTTCATCTTGATGCCTGAACGACACTTAGGTTTTCTAGTTGGTTGTATGATCCCATGGTCTTGGCCAATTATGTTATAGATTTTTAGGATTCATATATATCTCATAGTAAACCAAAATTGAGTGGAAAACCTTAGAGGCCATAGCATGCTCAAAATGGGTAGAGGGTTGAAAATGAAAAAGGTGATAGGGAGGGTGAAAGGAGTAGTTAGAGAGGGATAAAGCAAAGAGTATGAGCATAACATATAGATGCATTAAAGGAAGAAAGGGATGATCCTAAAGTAAGGAACCTGACCATATTTTATGTATTAAGGCAAGGGTATGGAGGATACAAGGAAGTAGACAAGGAGATGTACGTATAAGTAGTACAATTGGTGACCACACTCAAAAGAGGTGGAGGTGAAATTAGAGAACATAAGTGATATCTAACCAGGGATGAGGTAAAGGTGGACTAGGAGATGGATGAAGAGAAAAAAATGAGGTTACAGATAAAGACAAAGGTGGAAAAGGATGAAAGAAGCTAGGCATGGTCATATAGGTTAGGAAGAGAAAGGAAGGGCATCAAGGGAGACAAAAAAAAAAGAAATGAAATAGAGAAAAGAGAAGAAAATAAAAGTTAAAATATTGGGGGTGAGAGTTGTACTAAAGAATGATAGATTAGAGAATTGAAAAGGATGGAGAGAGAATTGTAACAATCATGAAGGGTAAGGGGATAATGAGGGATATGGTTGGCCATGAAAGGTTTGAAAACAAATCTAAAAAAGATAAAAGAGAAAATATTTTTTTGAAGAAAATGAAAAACAAGGAAATAAATGGAAGAAAAAGAAACCTGAGGAAAAAAGGAGTGAAATAAGGACACAAAGAGGATGAGGGGAGATGGAAGAAGCAGGTGGTATCTTAACTAAGTAAGCATGGGTGATGATATGCATGAATATTAATAACAAAGCAAATCAGATAGTGGTTTTGGAGATAATAATGGGATGTAAAATGGGAAAAGGGTGAATAATGAGGGGAAGTAAAGGATGGGTGGACAAGAAGGTGAAAAGAGAAGGTAGGTGTTAATCATCTTGTTAGAAGATATTGACAAGCTAAAGGGGTGATTAGAAGAGATTTACAAGCTAAAAAAATGGTGAGGTGGTGAAGAAATAGGGGGATGTAATGAAAGGGAGTGAGATGAAACTAAGGGATGAAGATCAGAGATGATAAGATTAAAAAGGAAGAATTGAAGTAGGGATACAAAGCATGGATACTCACATAGATGAAAAACAAAAGTGAGTATTGAGATGGAAAGAGGAAAAGGGGATTGTAAAAATGGCCATAGGAAAAAAGAGATAAGAAGAAAAGGGAAATTATGGAAGGCTTCATAAAGGATAAATACCTAGGGAGAAATTAGTTTTGGAGGAAAAAAGGGAAGATAGAAAGCATGAAAGGATGGGAAAAAATCAAACATGAAGAATGGAAAATGGTTATGGTGGGAACAGTGTTAGAATGGTAGAGAGTGGTGGTACATGTAAAGAAAAATTATAGCAACATAATAAATAGAAAGGTTTCAAGATGCACAGTACGAAGGGGAATGGGTGAGGAAAAGAGATTGATAAAAGGGGTATGACAAATAGCCAAGGGGGAGGGGAGATTTTAAGGATAGATAAAGAAGTTGAAGGGGATAAAGGGTAAGGTTGGTAATAAGGTGAAAGAGAGGCAAAAAATGCAAAAGGTGGGTTGGGAAGTGGGTCACAAAGCATGCATAAGAAAATATGATGGGGAGGCTAATGAAGTAGAGTAGGAGGTGGCTTTATGGGAGGTAAGGGGGGAAAATGGGGAATGTTGTCAACCCTTATGTTAAAAGAGATTTACAAGTTAGAAAAATGATTAAAAGAGATTGACAAGTTAGATGTAGGTAGATGGTTAGGAGATAGGTAGAGAAGTGGAGGAAAATATTTTAGGTGAGAAGGGAAAATAAAGTAAAGGAAGTGGTCAAGTTGACCTCAATAACAGAGTGCTACCTATATAGTCCAAAAAGACCTCAGGCTAATGTAGTTCTCCCAACAATGGGGGAAAGACTTAAGAGGAAGTATTAGATGGTGTTAAAACATAAGGACACTAAAGAAAGAATTCAATGCTTCCCTGATGTAGGACACCCTAAGTAAGAGGGTGTTGTTAGTAGTGGAAATAAGTGAAGAAAAAAATAGGATGGGAATTAGTTGTTAGTGGCCAAGTTACCCCTAGAGAAGTTTCTACATAGTCCATGGACATCAGGCCAATGTAGTTCAACAAGGTTTGGATGATTGGTGTTTAAATTGGTTGCCCTAATTTGATGGACCACATGGGTTAGTTCGGGCTGAGGGAGAAGGTTTGGTAAAACAATAGTTTTGGGTTTTGGTGAAGGTGTTAGTGAAAGGGAATGGGTTAGGTTGGTAAATAATTAACACAATGATCCCACATTTAGTAGGATGAGAGATAAAAATGATCAAGTTAGGATAAATTAGAAGGAAACATAATGTGAAGTACCATAAATAATCTTCAATAGAGCTAATCCAAAGAAGAGGTGTTTTTATGAGGAGGTTGCACCTTCTAAAATTGTGTGAGGGTAGGAGTTTGGAGATAATTTCTACCACTAAGAACTAATTTTTAAGAGGTGGGGGTCTATCTAGATCTACAGAGTCGATGTGGCCAAGGTTCACCACCTCTACAATCCAAGTTTCAAGGGCAGTAGTGAAGTGATGACCTATAAAGAATTTGTTTGATGGTCAAGGAGATTATATAATTAAGGAAGTTAGTAGTGTGGTGAGTAATAAAGGATGGACCTTGCCTGACCCAAGAGTTGTATGGGTAGTCTAGACAAATTGTGTCCATATCTACATCATGTGCCCTAGTTGTTTAGAACTACAGATATGGGTTCCCATTTAGAAAAGGCCCTAGTATTAGGGAGCTATGTGGTTTAGGATATTGGTGATATAATTAGATCAGATAGGCATTCCCCTACTATGGGTGGACTCTCAGTTGGTATAAAAGAAAATATTTCCATGTTTGAGTAAACACTACAAATGGTTAGGGTCTGATGTTTAGATCTTGTGGTAATGGGATGGTAGGAATAGGAGGGTAAAATGTTGGATATTGTTGGGTGAATGTTATTATGTGTGAGGTTGTGTGGATACTTATGAATGTTATGGTTATGGTTATGGTTATGGTTATCATTGTTATGGTTACGGTTGTTGTAATCTCACTTAATGTAAAATAAATGACCATTGTTGTTGCAATGTTGGATGGTAAAAGTCATGGTGAAAACATCAACCATGCACACTAAGATAAGAACAAGGTCTGATGATTTGTTTTTCATATGGACTAAAAGTAAGATTGAATTAAGACTAGATTAATGAATATAAGCCCTTTAAATTATATGCATGAGTGTTCATTATTTGATAAAAAAAGGTTTCATGATCATAGGGTGTCAAGTAATCTCTAAATCCCTTGATTTCTAGATAGTCAAAAGGGAAGATGGGTGATAGGTTGTGTGAAGGGTAATGGGTGATATGTAAGATAACCTCATGTGAATTAGTTTTTCCCTTTTATAAGTGACCTAAGAATAATATTAGATAATTCTATATCATATGCTAGATGTAGACTGATCAATGTGAGAAGTCTACATGGGAAAGCTGATTGTGGCTTCCAACTTATTATGTTGTTTGAGAGATGATTGCGGCTTTAGAATTGGTTTTGATAGTGGGCCTTTTTCTTTATTTTTGTATATGGGAATTTGATTGATACAGGAAGCTTTCATAAAATTACTCTACTTTTGAGAAATTTAACTCAACCATCTTTTAAGGGATTGGACTAAGCTTATTGGCTTTGTTTTAATGTTCTTGATAGTTGTCCTTCAAAGGAGCAGTCTCCCTTACATGTGGCAATTTTTATTTTTGTTTTTGGGTAGCTGTCCTTTGAGGGAGCAATCTATAATTCTTAAGATATTAACCCAATTAATTATTACAAGATGAAATGTGTTTAGACATGGATCAGTCTAATTAGGTCAATAGGTTTACCTTTATGAGGTAAAACCTTTACACAAGAAGGGTCATGATATGTGAAAGGGTGTGGTTTTGAAAGACAATGACCATGGGATTCTATCTTGTTAGAGATGAAAAGTATCCATGAGAACCATGTTATGGGTAGAGCCGTGGTACCCATATTTAAGATTAGGCCATGACTATCATGGTTAATCACATGGTTTTATGTTGTAATAAATTTCCCTCAAAAGGGGAAGAGGAAGGTGGGTGAAGGTGAAAATCTCATAATCAAGGGATGAGCTCAAGTTAGACAAATAGGTGAGCTTGATCCTTATTTAATAAAAAAATGAACATAGATGCAAAGCATTGAGAGGCTTAGATTCTGGTTTGCCTTTGAGAGAGGACAAATGATAATCTTATGATCCATAGTTATGGTTGATGATGTAGGGTCCAATCCAATTGAAAGCAAACTTGCCTTGTTTACTTTTATCCATGTTGGTCACATGTTGGTTTTATTTTAGGATGAGATCTCTAATATTGAATTCCCATTGTTTGATGTGCTTATTATAAGTGTGTGTGATATGTTCTTGATAGATATGGATATGGGTGAAAGCTACTAAATGATGCTCGTCAAGTAGCTCAAGTTGAGCTAAATGATGCTGATGAAAATCTTCTTCAAAAATGAGGTCCTTCAAAGATATGTGAAGAGAGGGGATTTGGACTTCAAGAGGCAAGACTACCTCTATTCCAAATACTAGAGAGAAATGGGTATCACCAGTAGAGGTTTGAATGTTAGTGTAATAAGCCCATAAGACGAATGGGATGTGCAAGTGCCAATCCCAATTTAAAGCACTGACAACTTTAGTTAATATTTTGGTGAGGGTTTTATTAGAGGATTTTACTTATCCATTTGCTTATGGTTATTAAGGTGAGGAAAAGATTAAATCAATGCCAAATGCATCACAAAAACCTTGGACTTGCTTATTCTTGAAGGATTTGCCATTATCGGTGATGATCTTATGAGGAATACCAAAGCAGTAGATGATATGGTGGTTGATAAAGTTGACAATATTTTCTCCTCTAGTAGAGATTAGAGGAATAGCTTCCACCCACATGGTGAAGTATTCATTGGCTGTGAAGAATGGAGGTTAATTTCCCCAATGAGATTGAGCCTCCATTAAGAGAAAGGCCAAAAGTCCTTAGATATTTTGAGGCTATTGGCTATTACATGATATAAATTAGTATGTTGTTGACATTTAACACACTTTTTTACATAATCACAATAGTCTTAGTTGAGGGTGGGCCAATAGTAACCAAGGTGAAGGATATGTTTAGTGACTATTAGGCTGCTAAAGTGTCCCCCACATATCCCATCTTGTGTTTCCTTAACGACATGGGAAGATTCATGGCTATGTAGGCAAAGAAGAAGGAGATCGTTAAAACTAGGTTTGTAAAGTATTCCCCTAGTATGGTGTAATGAGAGGTACTCTGAATAAAATCTCTTTGGGCATTCCTAGAGAGGTTGGGAGGAACAATGCCTAGGTTGAGGTAGTTAAAATTTTGGTCATACCAAATGTTGGATGGGGATTCCTCTACATTAAAAATGGTAGGGAGGTCAGATTGACCATAAGAGGGTGTGTTAAAATGATGAATGGTGACAAATATTTTAGAATTAGAATGCTAAGAAGGTATCTGAGAAGCAAGGTAGGCCATTGTATCTAGAAAAGTATTGGTAGATCGGGGAATGGATTGGACTAGGTAATGCTCAAATGATTTTAACATTTTATCAACTAAAATTTTATATTTTAGCAAGATATCATTCTTATATTGATAGGACCCATTGACCTAGTTGACCACAAGCTGGGAGTCACCAAAGACATGGATTATCTTAATTCCCAAGCTTTGAGCAAATTGGAGACCTATCACTAGGACTTCATACTCAGCCATATTATTGATGCATTCAAAGTCAAGTTTGTTTGAGAGAGGAAGGGGTTCACCATCAAGACGAAAAAGAATAATTATGTCACCTCCTCCTTGTTATAATTTAGATCCATTGAAGAACATGGTCATTTGGTAGGTTATGTCATCTTCTTGAAAAAGAGTCACAACAGACTCATCTCGAAAGGCAAGAGGGGGTGGTTGGTTATTTTCTAGAGGGGCTTTAGCCAATTGATCAACAATGACCTGACCTTTAATTGACTTCTATTAGAGGAATTCAGGGTCAAATTTAGCTAGGAGCATGAGCCACTTAGCCATATGATAATTTTGGTATGGTTTAAAGTACATGTATTTGAGTGAGTCGGTATTAGTGATGACATAGGTTTTATGGTTAAGAAGGTAGTGGCAGAGCTTGGTGGCCATGAAGGTCAATTCTAAGCAAAGTTTCTTGGTGTGTGTATACTAAGTTTCATATTCTACAAGCATATGGCTAATGTAGTATATAGCTTGCTCTTTGTGTTGTTCATCACGGTGAGCCAACATTGCTCCTAGGGAATGGTCAGTAGAAAAAATATATAGGTAAAAGGGGTGGTCATCCTTCAGAGGGGTGAGGATAGGTGGTGATAAAAGGTACTATTTAAGTGAATCAAAATCCTTTTGACAATCACTACTCCATTTGAAAGAGACAACCTTCTTTAGAAGGCGATGAAAAGGTTGGCACCAATCTAAAAGTTGGGAAATGAAGCGATGAATGGATTAAAGTCTTCCTTGAAGGTTGAAAATTTGTTTAAGGTTGGTTGGAGGAGACATGTCCAAAATTAATCTTACTTTAGCAGGGTCTACTTCAATTCCATGAAGAGAGATAATGAAGCCAATAAGCTTTCCTGAAAGGACCCCAAAAATGCATTTCTTGGGATTTAGGCAAACTTTATAATGGATGAGGCATTCAAATATGATCGTAAGAATAGCCAAGTGGTCTTTTCATAGTTTGGATTTCCTTAGAAGGTCATACACATAGTCTTCTATGATCTTATGGATGATATCATGAAAAATATAAGGCATAGCATGTTGGTAGGTTACACCAGTGTTCTTTAACCCAAAAGGCATGACTCTATAGTAAAAAGTTCCCCAAGGGGTCGTAAAGGCAATTTTATCTTAATCTTCAAGAGAAATCAAGATTTGATTATAACCTAAAAACCCATCCATGAGAGATAACATCTCATGGTCGATCGTAAGATCAATAAGCTAGTTAATTTTAGGGAGAGGGAAGTCATATTTGGGGAGGTAAGGTTAAGGTCATGAAATTACATATAAATTCATAAACCCCCATTGACTTTGGTGATAAGTATGATGTTTGAGACCCATTGGTGGTAGTCAATGGGTTGAATGAAGTTTATAGATAGGAGATATTGAAGCTCTTCTTTGATGAGAAGGGATATGCAAGGATGCATGTGTCAAAGTTTTTGTTTAAAAATCTTATAATCATGGTGAGTGACTATTTTATGGGTATAAATGGTGGGATCAATCCCAAGCATATCATTGTAATACCAAATGAAGGCTATGTTGTGATCTTGGAGGAAAGCGGAGAAATCTTGAAGTTCCTTAGTATTTAATGATTGGCCCAATTTGACAATGTGGGGGTCATTCAGAGTACCCAAGTTGATATTGATGGTAGATTAATTCAACATAGTAGATTCCTTAGGAGGAAGGCATTTATGGATAGAATACTTCCCCATACCTAGGTGGTTAAGAATGGAATCATCATCTTGATGGTAGATGCTACTAATGGTGGGAGAATCATTCTCTACCATTTCAGGATGTATGAGTGGAAAGACCTTGGTTTGGCCACACTTTTGGTATTTGACAAGGCCCAAACTTATAGTATTGATCCAAAAAAAAGTTAGGAGGGATGATAGTAGGGTCTTCAAGTGGAAAAAGTGATTGGGTTAGCAAAGATGGGATATTTTCCTCTATGGTGTCAATGGGTTTGCGTGAATTGGTGAATTCTTGAGGTGGTTTGTACCCAAGGCCAAATGACTCATGAGGTTGTAAAGATTTGAAATGGGGTAACTCATGAGGCCCTCATTCATAGTGACTGAGGCCAAATCCTTTCCAAGCACATCTATGAAGATACAACTTAGTGAACTTTGGTTTGATAAGATAGGAAAAGTAGAGGTAAATAGTTGGATGGATGATGTAGTGGTAGGGGCTAGAAGTGGTCGATCAAGTCCCCCATAAATGAAATTCATTTGATGGTTAGAGAGACCAATGGGGATGATGGCTCTAATGTTAGGGTCATAGGAAGGGTCATGTCTAAGATTCCCATATACTTGGGGGGTAAGGAAGGCATCTAAGGCTAAGATTATATATTCCCCAAAAGAAAGATGTTTGAATGTGGTTGTCATAGGGTCTTCTACAAGAATCTTGGAAGAGGGGATAGATGAGCTAGTGGAAGCTTTATCAATAGTAGGTGTGGAAATGCTATGGGTTTTAGCCGGTGAGGTTATGTTGTTGGTAGATGGTTGTGCAGTGGATAAAAGAGGAAAAAGGACATCATTAGGTAGATATGTCATATTTCAAGATGTAAAAGGACTAAGGTTAGCTTGGATAGTCATAACTTGCCCTTCATGTTCAAACCTGACACATAGATGTAGGGTGGAAGGGACACAACTCATGGCACAAATCTAAGGGTGTCTAAGTATAATATTGTATTGAAACTCTCCTTCTAGAACATAAAAGAGCTTGGGAATAGTAAGAGGTCCTACACAAATGTGGAGGACAACTATGCCCAAGGTGGTAGCCATAGTGTCATTGAAAGAATGAAGAACCATTGAGCTTTTAGACATGATGTTTTTAGGTAACTATAGCTGGTCATAAGCATGAGAGGAGATAATATTGATGATATCTCCCCCATCAATCATCACCCTTTTGATGTGGGTTTGATTGATATATGTCGTAATGAAGAGAGGGGGATCAGGATCCTCTAAATGAATAGAAGGTATTTTTGAATTTTTAAAGGTGACAAGGTTAGAAGTTTGAAGGGTACCAACAAAAGTGATAAGAGGTTAAGGATCATCGAGTTGGAGCTTGATGGATTGTAGAGCCTCTATGAGTACTTGAGAGTGATGGGGGGAGGTAGAGATTAACTCATATAAGCTCATCTTTGTTGGAGTTTGGTGAAGTTTCCTGAGGATAGCTTTTCAAATGGATATTGCATATGGGTTAGGGTATGGAGGGTTAGATGGAGAGGCACCTAAGATAGACATCTTGGGTTTGTTTGGAGATGGAGAAGTTTGGGTATTATTATCTTGGGAGTTTGGGGAGTGGTAAGTCTAAGGAATGGATGCCTTGGTCTTTCTTTTATCCTTTTTTGGCCCCAAGATCAGGTAACCATGTGAATAGTGATGATAAGGGGGTTCTCTGGGTTGGATGGTTATTTTGATTCCTCCTCTTCACTTTTGGGTGAGATCAAAGGTCAGATGGGTTGAGTAAGTGGTTGGATTGGCAATGAGGATGAAGGAGGTTTGTTCGATAATAGATCATTATCTTCATATAAGTTGTAAACCAACATTTGGAGAGCTTTACAATTCTCGATGTCACGTCCTAGTTCCTTATGATATGTACATATCAAGTTATCACTAAACCAAGAGGGTTTGGTATGTCAAGGGTCAAAGGGTTTGATGGGTGGTAAGCTCAAGGAATAAATTTGCAATAACTGCTAGAAGGTGGTCAAGTAAGATTCGGCTAAAGGTGGTAAAGGTTTAGTGGTTTTTGTTTTAGGTGTTGAAGTAGAAAGTTATGGAGACATGGGTTTGGTGACAAGTGTCATGGGTAAAGTGGTATACTTAATTGATGGTTTTGGTTTGGGTAAGGTGTTAGATGAGCTATAGTCAAATGATAGTAAGTTAGGTAACTTAGGGATTATTGGTGTAGTGCGAAAAGGTGTTTTAGATAGAAAGTATGAAGGTGTGACCAATAAATGTGGTGGGGTTTTGGTAAAAATGGTGGATTTTGTTTTTAAGGTAGAGGTATGGGGACCCAAAATGGAGGGCAAGGTTGAGGAAGGTAAAATATAGGGTTTTAGGCCCTTTGGTGATTTTACCTCTTTGGTTGTTTCAGTTGTTAGTTTTGGAGGGGATTTAGTCACTTTAATTATCTTGATGGGTTTAGGTGTTTGAGGGTGAATTAATTTAGAAGGGGTTTTGGTTGGTTGGGTGGAGATTTTAGTTATTTTAGAGGGGCTAGGTTGGTCTATCAAAGAAGGGATTAAAAGTGCCAGTTTGGTTCCCTTACCTTTATCTTGACCTTTGATCGAAGGTTTTTCAATTAGAGGTTGGGTAGATGGAGTCATCTTCTCTTGTGAGATAGCTTCCAAAGAGGGGGTGGATGGTTCTAAGATAGGGCAGGTAGGTGTGGTATCCTCCAATGGAGGTATGGATATGGTTGATTCCTTTATTTGGGTGTCCAAAGGAATAGAAGGCAATCTTTTTTAATCTAATAGGGAAATGGAGAAAGAAGCGGTTGAGGTAACATTTTATTCATCAATGGGTTCACTAATAACCACATAAATAGTATGTGCTTCACGAGATGATCCAAGTTTATTTTCATGGTGAGGGGTAGAAGGAACATGATTAGGGAAAGGTTTGTAGAATATGTTGAGGGCTTAGTTTGGTGGTGCATTAGGATTATCCAATGTGAGCTCCCCCTTGTCAATGAGGGATTGGACAAGGTACTTAAAGGTATTGCATCTATTGATGTCATGTCTTATGACTTGGTGAAAAGCAAAATGGTCATTTTCATTATACCAATTGGGCATGGGGCAAGAAGTATAAAACTATTAGGGTGGTTTAATTAGTGAAATTTGGATGATTTTGGCTTTTAGTAACTTTTCCAAAATGGAAGGATAAGGCTCCCCAAGTGGAGTTAATGACTTATGGTTATTCCAAGTTTGGTTCCTTTGTTTTTAGTTTGGATAGTTGAAGGGGTCAAAGTTTTGGTTCCTTAGGTTCTATTAGTTGGTAGATGGTAGAGGTGCAGCTTTGAGGATAATAGCATTGGCAGTGGCTTTGCTCTTAGAATTGGTATTGGTTGTGTTGTTTAGTTTTGAAGGAGAAGGCTCACTATTTTTTTAAGTTGGGTTTTTGTTATTCAAATTTAATCTTCCCTCATTAATGGCTCTATTCTCTATTTTTTGAGCCATGGTAAAAGCTTCATCAAATGTCTGAGAGCTTTAGACACACAATGTGGATGAGATGTGTTTTTCACATACCTAGGCAAAGAGTTTTATAATCTCAATTTAAGGCAATGAAAAAGAAAGTTGGTTGATTAGGCTCCTCCAATGAGCCATGAAATCAGCAATATATTCATCTTCAAATTTTCAAATGGAGTATAGGTTATTAATAGAAAATTTCTTGGATATATTGATAAAAAAGTGATCCAAAAAAGTTTGGGCTAGTTGGGTGAAGGAGAAGATGGAGTGTTTTGGGATGGCACTATACCAATCCAATGCTGGTCTAGATAAGGACATACAAAAGGTACGGAGGAGGAGAGCATCATCATTAGAAATCAAGTAACATGCATGCCTAAATGTTCTTAAATGTTATTGGGGGTCCTCTTTGCTTTGAAATTTATGGAATTTTAGCAGTTCCCATTATAGAGGATATGGTCAGAGAAGGACAGATAGATGGATATGTTCATTTCAAATTTGGTCATAAGAGATAAGGTTATGTTACCTCAACATGGATGACTCAAGGTTAGTCATCTTATCTATTAGCATCTTGACCAAGTCCATTTGGGGAAGTTGGGTTGGATAGGTATGACACATTTTTTTAGGGCTGGGTGACATGGGAATAACTAGTGGATGGTTGGGATGATGTTATGTGTATGTGTGAGGTCACGTAAGGTTGGGTGGAAGGTGATAGTATGTATACTTATGTGTTAGGAATATATTGATAAGATGTCATGGGTACGTGTTGAAAGGTCAAGTTTGGGGGGTTTATGTGTGGTATCGAAGTGGTTAGTGGATTAGTTGATTAAAGGTGGGTAGTGACCAAAGTGTTTATAGGAGGAAGTGTTTATGGTATGGAGAGAACTAGATTTTGAGATTGGGTTGTGGTTAAGGTATTAGTTGATATCGAAGAGAGGATGGAAGTAGGAGTGGAGGATAATGCCATAGTAGGTGGGGTGTAGGTGACTAAGGGTAGGGTTAAACCCACTTGGGGTGTGACAGGAGGTGTTTGGATAAGGTTGGTTTGGGTTTTGATGGATGGGATGTTAGAAGAGGTGTGGGTCAAAAATGGTTGGGTTGAAGTGTTACCCACCATGAGGTGGGGTGGCATGCCAAGAGGGGGTTCAGTAGAGGAAACCAAAGCAAAAGTGGTGTGGTGTGGCATGGTATTGAGGTAGTGTTGTAAAGCCACTTGATTATTATCAAGGAAGGTAGAAAAGTTAGGATCCCTTTTAGATATGATTGGGACCCTAGAAGGAGAGGGAGGAGGGGAACTCTCAACATGAGGGGAACTCTAAATGTCTGAGGTATACTCCGTAGGTGTAAAAGAAGATTGGGGCTGATTGACTTGATTTATAAATTGTTGTCTGGTAGTGACCATATGAGAAAATAAGGAATGAAAAGGTGAAGCTTTCAACTCAAACAAGAAAAAACCTAAAATATTTCAAAGTAATCAACACAAACACTAGAAATGTCTTTAGCCTAGGATTACTTTTAAATTGCTTTTAGCTTATGCCTTAAAGAGTGTGGAGGGGAAGTTGGTTTGATATGGGTACTAAAAAGGCAAGCTATAGTTGGTTTTAAGTTGTTTAGGTGCTCAAAAGAAAGATCTATGTTGAAATTCAGTATGTGGCTTGGTATTGGGGCATTTCCCCTCACTTCACAATCCCACAGTGATAAAGGTGTTAGGTGTTTAGCCAAGATATATTGAGTCTAGAGTTTATACTCAACCAGAGAGCTGAGTTGGTTCTCCTCTTGGTGGTGAAATCCAAGTGAGATAGTTGGGAGGGGGTAAGGTTTTTGCTAGGTGATGAAATCTCAGTTGGTCCTTGTCTCAAGTATTGTTTTGATGTGTTGATTATTCGATGGTTTGTCTTGGTGTGTGAATACAAGTGAAATATATGATAAAATTATTGTTCCTCCTAGTTACTAGATGAACTAAGATCAGCAAGTAATTCAATGGATGCAAAGTGTTTGTTTTAAACCCAAAATAAAATTTTAGTTTTATTTAAATGCATAAAAAATCTCTAAATGTAATCTAAATGAAAGATGAAAATTCAAGTCCTAATCCTAAGATGATTGTTCTTTTTATTTCTTTTAAAGATGCAAGGAAAATAAACTTTAACTTTTATAAAAATACAAGTAAAACATTTTTTTTTAAGAACAAAATAAAACTTAATTTTCTTAAAAATGAAACTAAAAATTCAACTAGGAATGGAAGAAAGTATGCAACTAAGAATGTAAGTAAATATGCAACTAAACATGCAATTAAAAATGTAACTAAATGATTTTTTATTTTTTTACTAATGCAACTAATTAATTTTTTTTCACTAATGCAACTAAATTAAATGTTAACTAATGCATTTATAAATGTATTAAGACAACTAATTGACCCAATAAAACTCAAGGGTCCCACTGGGCATGTCAAAATGTTTCTCTTAATTTTTTTGCTTTTCTTAATTCTTTAAAAGAAAGAAACTAGTGATAAGGGGTGTATAGAAAAACCTTTTAAAATCCACACATTGAATAAAAGTGATTGTGGGGAGCTCCCCTTTGGCTTGGGAGGATGCCTTGAAAATAATAAAACACTAAAAAAAAACTTGTTTTTTAGACAAGTAAATGGGTGGATTGCCTAGTGTGAGCTAGATCCTAAAAGCAACAGCTTTCTAGGAGGTTGTCAATCCACCTACTTTAAACACTTAAGTTGAAATGATGAAATAAAAGGATTTTGCATAAAAATATAAAATTATTTATATTAAAAATAAAAAGTAACTAAATTTGAGACAATGAAGTTAAATGCTTTGCGAAATTAATCAAAATGAAGTAACTAGTTTGATTATACTAATGCTGAAAATTGGTGAAGGCAAAGTTGTGGTTTTTGAGTTTGGAAATGGTTTGGTTTGTCTTGTTACAATGGATAAAGTTTTGGTTAAGGTTTTTAAATGGTAAAATTGATAAAAATGGTAATAAATAAGGCAAAATGTATAAATTGTGAAGAGGTAAATGGATTAAAGGGATGAGAAAGAAAAGAGGTAAAAGGGGATAAAGGGATAATTGGTGAGGAAGCTAATGGGTAAATGGAATAAAGAGAAAGAAGAGGTTAATGGAAAAGAGGAAAAGGGGTGAAATGAGAAGAATAATTACAAAGGGGTTATCATTTTGAGATCAAGAAAGAAGAGGCCAAAGGGGGTTGAGAAATAAGAAATTGAATTTACAAAATAATACAAATTACCTTGATGTTTGTTGAAGATGGATTGAGGATGGCTTGTTGAGGATGCTTGTTGAATATTTTGGTAGAGTTTAATTTATTTATATCTTCTCTCCAAGATTATCATGACCTCAAATATGATTAACTTCTCAAAAAACTTTCATCAATATGCTAAGAACAAAAGACTAACTTGCCACTTAACCTTGGGTGAAGGAGAGAGGGGTATTTATAACATTTTTGTGTGAAGAAACATGCCAAAATATAGGAATGTTGAATTAATTCGAATTTATCTAAGTGGTATCATGATTTATTCAATGTTATGTTGGTGAATATTCCCATGTGAGTTGATGAGTCTCCAAGTTTGAATGGAAATCATGCACATGGGTTTGAATGAGACTTAAAGACTTTTTACCATCCTTTCTTGCTTTCACAAGAGCACTTAAAGGGGTGGCACACCAAATTTTTCACTATTTTCCATGTGGGGGATTAAAATTCTAAGGTGAGGTTGTTGGGTATTCTCATGTGGGTTGGAAAATCTCCCATTTGGGTTGGTGAGCCTTCATTTGAGCTAAAAAGTAAAAAATGGATGCTATTTGTCTTTTCTAAAGTCTTAAAGAGGTAGGTATCTCTTTTAAAGTCTAATTTAATGTGGGAAGACAAAAATACATGTTTAATAATGATCCCTTAAGGGTAAATTCACCACATTTCATGGGGGGAGGGCGGGGGGCGGCTTGTGATGCTTGAATGAGGTCATCAAGCACTTTAGGAAGGGTCCCAAGTGGGGTATGATGTCCCACATGAAGCCAAAGCACTTCTAAGCCACTTCACTTGTCATATCACCTCCAAAATCACATCTCATGTCACTTGAAATATCACATTCCATTTCACTTATCATGTCACTTACCATGTCATCATGAATAGTGATAGTGGGTCCCATAGTGAATAGTACTTTCAAATATTGATTTTGAATGATATTTGTGACTAAGAAAATAATGATTTGGTTGGTTAAGAGAGGTTTTGGGAATGTTTAATAATGTTTATGGGATCCTAAGGCATTTAGGCATCAAAAATTGTAAGTGTGCAATTTTCTAGTGTCTACAATATGTTTGGTTTATTTCAAGTTGAATGTGTTTTAAAGAGTGTTTGATGTGTTTTCTCCATGGTTCATATGTATTCATCATTTTATGTGTTTGGTTAGTGTTTTATATGTCTTCAACATGTTTTATTATCCTTCCTTATCCTCTATGTGTTGATCATGATTTCAATGTCTGATGTGTTTGTTTATTGTTTGGTGACATATGTGACATGTTCTTATTATCATTCTTATTCTTAAGAGTTTGCTAAGTTTTATGGTGCCTTGATTTATGTCATGTATAATTGTTTATTACTTTCATATGTTACCATGATTTGTATCATGCATCTATTTAGGGAAATAACTCATACTTTTGCTTGACATTAGAACTATATATTATGTTATTGATACTACATTGCTTATATATTATGCTAACATAAGGCATCTTTTACTGATATTCCATTTCTTATATATTGAGTTCATATGGGATGTAATACCTTTTGTATTATATTTATTACATTTTAACCTATGTGGGGCACATTACTCATACAATTATAGTAATTACATCATAGGCCTATGTGGGGAAATTATTTACATCATTCATGTTTTAAAGTAGACATATTTATATGTTATACACCATTGGTTCTATATATTTTCTCTGTTTAACTCTAATTTTTGGATGTGGATCCTACTTGGGTATATAGGGTTAAGAATGTAGAAATGACAATGCATAAGGGTGATAATCAAATCTACAATAGGGTAATTAAATGCTAAACTTAGATACAACATGTGTTGGATTTATTAAAGTGAGATAGGCTAAAAATACTAAGTATAACTATGCTATATATGAAATGACATAGAAATAATTTACTTAGATGGTTCTAATGCTAACATAGTTTTAGATCTAGAATAGGTAGTAATCAGACTAGAAGAGGATTCTAGAACAGTCACCAAATTATGGATCAAGTGCCTCTAGAGTCATGGACACTAATATTAGACTTGGATATTAGCATTGAAACTATTATCTAAACTGGATACAAGTGTCTTGTCCACAATACCTACTAGAAAAGTATGCAATAACCTATATGATTCTAGGTTTGTCCTTTTTTTTTTATGGTGCATTCAGATCTAGGTTATGGACTATCACTCCTCATGAAATTATAAAACCCTAGTTCTTCATTTTCATAGTGAACTTGGGAAAAATGGGTTAGTGGGCTCATGGTGTTGAGCTAACCCTAAATACCGATTTTAAAATGGGTGTTACATACATATAAACTACTCCAAAGAGGGCCTCAGACTGATGTAGTTCTCCCCTATGCGTTAGCTTGTGTGTCAATTATGTAATATGTGAAAAGTAAGTGCAATAGTGACCTAGCTTGTAACTTGGTAAATCAAGCTCTTGGAATACTCCTTTAGTAATTCAAACTTGTGTATGTGTTGTTCCTATTACTGATAGGAGAATATGAGAAAATGGTAAATATTTTTATTTATTGAGTGCTTAATCAAATGATTTGATAAGTTATCTTGGTTTGTGATAGGTATTTTCTAGGTGAGGAATGAATGAGGGTTGATCTTATATTCATACCAATCTCTTTAGAGAAATAAATCATATTAAATCACTTGGTTTGACCATTAAGATACATTTCATTTTCAAATTAGATGAATTTATGGCACTGGACACCTACATCAGGGTAGGACACTAGCATCGATGTAGGGGTCTAAGGCTGGTGCTTGTGTCCTATTAGTTAGAAAATAGGTATAAGCTTAGAACTTTTAGGCACAGAAGATAAGCATATTTTAAGCATTATAGGCAAGATATAAGGTTTGGTTTATCAACATAATATTGGTTAGACCAAGAGATAGGCCAAGGGGCACAAGATAGAGTAGATGCAAGACTTCTAAGAGTGGGAAAGGTTTATAACTAAGAGGAACAACCAAGGTTTGAGTTTTTCAAGTGTAAAATGCTAAGGTGCTATGTAATCCATAACTACCATATACATCCTCCCCCTTTAATATAGTAATGAAACTATTCATTTAAAGGAGAAGAAATGTGTATTGGGTGTCTATAACACACCTTGCCTTTACATGATCCAACTTGAGTGCTTTGTTAGAGACTGGCCTATAACCAAGATCATGTTACAATATATAATAAAATCATATAATCTAAAATTTAAAGCATTTAAAATTAATTAAAATTGAAAGATAAAGGTTTATGATTACACTTGTGTATCGATGCAACTACTTTACTTATTGGCAAGCTAATTTGAAATATGTATCATTGTAAATTTATAAAACTGAGATTAGGATAAATATATATAAATATATATAGTACATATATATAAGTATATAGAGAGAGATATTATAAGGCACATACCCCCAACCTTGGAGAAAATATGATTTGCCACCTGATAGTTGAGATTAGCTCAGTTGTATAACCCAATTATACTTATAACCTAGTGAACATGAGTGAACAAAGTCAAATCATACTATCAAATTGGTGAATTTTGATGATAAAATCAAATCCAACCTAAAAACTTGGCAAGATTGATTGTTTTAATCATCTCAAATATACCAAAAAGTGAAGCAACTATTATAGTAGAATAGCTTAATATAGTCCATAATAGTTTGACCTGATGGGTGATGACATTCCATTGAAGAGTTTTGAAATTTAAATTTGATTTGGATTTTGCAATATTAAGTGCATATTACATATCATATTCACCTTAGATATGTTTCATGTTGAAACTATGTATAACAATGGTACCAATGTATAGAATTTGACCATAAATGTGTACCTAAATCATATGACTATGTGCTTTGGCCAATTTGGAAATTATGCAAGTATGGATAATATGCTTCCAAAACATGCCCCTACTATATATGGATAAATATGAAAAATTATATAAGTTCCAATATGAAGGACATGTTTCCAAAACATGCACCCACTGAATCTAGGTATGTTGAATACTAAATAAGTAACATGTTTCCAAAGCATGCCCCTACTGAATCTGGGTGTGTTAATTTTGAATGAGTGTGGAGAACATGTTTTTGAAACATGCCCCCATTTAATATAAAACTTTGAATGTGTGGAATCCAAGACTATATGACATGCCCCTACTAAATGTGAAAACTATGCCAAATATGGAGAACATACCTCTATGACATACCCCCACTAATATTTCCCACCCTTGAGATGAGGGAAGAATAGAAATTGATAGTTACCTCACTTAAAAAGGAGAAGACAACTAAACAATTTGTCAATGGAACCATGTATCATATAGAAGAACATGTCTAGGTAAATGTAGCATTGAAGCACATAGAATAATGTGATCATATGAAGGCCTAAAATTCATGATAAATATCATGGAAATATATATATAGTAACAGGACAAGATCAAAAATTAAACAAGCACACACATAAGATCACTCAAAATCAAGTCAACATATAGTGGTCCTAGGAGATCATAAACAAGGGGCATGTTCAAACGATACATAATATAAGGGACATGACTTAGTCAAATATCCACAAAATCAAGAATGACATATTCAAATGTCCATAAAATAAATAATGACATACACAAATGTCAAAGAAATTAAGCAAAGGTATGGGGGCTACAAATAAAGTATCATATTCAAATGTTCAAACAAGAAAGACAATATCAAGGCAAGACACTCAAGGATGTGAATAAAGGAAATCATAAGTAACCAACATAAACATATCATAGTAGCCCATGGATCAAATGTGTTAGTAAAAACTTTCAAGTGCATAGCATATCAAGTACCATATTAAATATATAATCATGGATAAATGTATGTTTAAGTATATATAATCTCAAATATGATAATTAAAGATGATCATCAAACCATATAACCTGTGAGTATCAAGATCAAAGAATCAGATGCTCCCAATGTTGACATGACATGAGTATAAGGAAAGCCCCACATCAGAAATAAGAGTAGAACATGTATCTATGTATGCATGTATCACACTTAAGTATAAACATGATACACATGTGTATGTATAATTAATTTATATACCATCCATAAAAATGTAACTAACACATAGATTCCAAGGAGCCAATAGAATATGTAGGTGCTGAAAATATTTTTGGAATTTTGATGTTTTTTTTTTGGTATTTTGGGTATCTGTGAAAGGAAAAGACTATCCTATGGTCATATCCAAAGGATAATAATCTTCAATTAGTGTTAAATGTATAACTTTTCTTGAACCAAAAAATCCATTTGTGTGTATAGTATAAGTAGTAACTATATCATGGTCTTTTGGTAATTTTGTATTTGGTATCTTTGCTTCAGAGATGTTTTCCTTCATTGCTAGTAACCATGGTTTCAAAAGTTTTGCATCATATTTGGGAAAAAATGACTAATATGTAACATAATATAGCATGATTTTGATCCATGTATGACATTACACTAAATAAATCCAATACAAAAATCAGATGCCATATCTTTATTCACATGTTCCATACCATATCCCAGAGACGTAAAGAATTCTTATGTACATATATTAAATTCCCAAGTTGGGTCAACTATATTATTTTGATATTTATTTCCATATATGTAAGGTTAAATGATTTATACTTTAAGGAAAGAGTGTTAATTGCTTCATATAAAGGCACACGTCTAACATTACCCTTTTAAGTCACTTTTTTCTATTTTTATACTTGGTCCTTTTATATCATGTTTTACTTTTCTTGGTGTTTAGGCAATATATATTATTATATTTGTTCAACTATCTTGGATTGTCTTTCATTTTCAATCTCTTGTTATTTTATATCAGTCAAATGTATCTTTGAATGATTTTCATTAGTAGTCATTTTAGTCATATGTGAAAATAGGATAAGTGATGCCTTGGTAATGTTCTTCCAACCCTTGACTATGACTACCAATTTTTTGTAAATATTTTATTCCAAAACCATAGTGTTTTGAAAATTGAGTTTCATTATTGAGATATAAATTTTTATCCTTTTCTTGATCTGATTCTTCTTTTTTAACCTTTTCATGTTTTATGGTTGATATTGGCTATTATTTTTACTCTAAATTTTTCTTTGGTACCCACATTTATTGTTTTTATATTTGTAGTTTAGGTGAGTTACTCATGGTGTGATTGTATTTCTTATGTGATGTATCAATTATAAGATCACCACTATATTTGTGACTTTTTATTTTGTTCTTCAATGCAAAATAATGATCTATATGATGCCCATGCATTCTATGATATGAATATTAGTATTTATATCTATGTATAGGATTTATAGGAATTAATTTGATCACTTTGTTTTGAATAATTTCTCTTAGGATTTTAGTTGGTCTCTTTTAAACCTTTGGTATAATATTTGGATCAGTTATTTTAGATGTGTTTTGTTGTAAATTTGAACTTGGATAAAAAAACCTTAATTGGCACAATATTTATAGAATAAGATGAAAACACATGATTAACACTAACATATATGTAATTTTACATGTATTTAATATGATTTTTTAACTCTTATTAATTTTATCATACTGGTGATTTGATCTTTTAGCACTTCATAAAGCAAATCTTAGGTATTTGAGATTGATTACCTTCATTTGAAATTATAGGGTTGGCCAACTTACCCCTTCGATAAGTGATAGCCTATACCTAATTAGAAGGATGAGAGATATCACCCTCCGTAGGGTGATGAGGAGTAAGAGTCTCCTTTTTATCTATTTTAAATGTTTTAAAAATTGATATGAGAACAAGATAAAAAAGACATGTAAATGGTAAAGAGCAATCAATCATGATACAATAAATATATAGCAATTTTAGACTATTTATTAAGTTTTTTGAAAATATAAGAGAGTTTTAATGTAAAAATAGGAATTGAGACAAACCCAAAAAAATAGGGAAATAAAAATATAGTTTACGTCTTATAGGTCTAAATTTACTAAAAATAGTAAAATTCTAAATTTGTAAAATCCATACCAAATTTTGTCAAACAAAAAGAGTTTTTTGAGTATACCAACCTGAGTAGAGATTACCTATGAATAATTATTAAAATGGACTTATTAATATTCATAAATTCACCAATCAAGGAATAATCAACTTGCAAGCATGTGGACACGAAGCCCTTGTAACCAGAGGAGGGTAAAGTTTTAGATCTAAAAATCCATCACAATAAGCTGACAACCTAAGAAGCTTATAAGCCCTAGATTAGAATGTTATTTCATTCATATTAATTAGGTTCACCAAATGTTTAACCCTAATTTTTGGATGTATATCCTACTTGGGTAGATAGGTTTAAAAATATAGAAATGACAATGCATAAGGGTGATTATCAGATTTACATTAGGCCAATTAAATTCTAAACTTACATACAATATATGTTAAATTCATTAAATTGAGATAGGCTTAAAATAGTAAGTATAACTATGTTAGGTATAGAAATGACAAATAAATAATTTACTTAGTTGGTTATAATGCTAACATAGTTTTGGATCTATAATAGGTAGTAAGAAGACTCGAAAAGGATTATAGAGAAATCACTAAATTTTAAATTGAGTGATTTTAAAGTTGTAAATATTAGCATCAACCATGAACATTAGTGTTGATACTACTATATGAATTGACCATAAGTGTATTATATAAAATACCTATTGTAAAAGGATATGACCACCTAAATGGTTATGGTTTTATCTTCACCTTCACTATGGTGTATTTAGATCTAGGTCATGGACTATCACTCCTCATGAAATTATAAAACCCTAACTCTTCATCTTCATAGTGGCCTTGGGAAAAATGGGTTAGTAGTCTCATGATGTTGATCTAACCCAAAATACCCCTTTATTAATGGTGATACCTTTATAGCCACTAGTTCTAAGAGGGACTCAAACTTATGTAATTCTCCCCTATGTGTTGGATTGTGTGTGAATCATGTAATATGTGGAAAGAAATTACAATAGTGACTTGGCTTGTAATCTAAAAAATTAGGCTTTTAAGTTGATCCTTTATTACTTCAGAATTGTGTATGTTTTTTCATATGAATAATATGAGAATGTGATAAATTATGAAATCCTTTGCTTTAATGAGTTCTTGATTGAATGCTTTGATAAGTCACCTTGGTCTATGATTATTCTTTTCTAGGTAATGAATGAATGAGGGTTGATCTTTTATTTATATCAATTCCTTTTGAGAAATAAATCACATTAAATCACTTAGGCCAACCATTAGGATATGTTTCATTTGAAAATTAGATGAATTTATGGCATTAGACATTTGTGCCAAGATAGGACACTAGCATCAGCGTAGGGATCTAAAACTAATGCTTGTTTCTTAATAGTTAGAAAATAGGTAAAAGCTCAAAAATTTTAAGGGCATAAGATAAGCATATTTTAAGTATTATGGGAAGATAAAAGGTTTGGTTCATCAACATAAAACTAGTCAAAATAAGAAATAGGCCAAGGGGCACAAGACAAAGTAAATACAAGACTTATAAAAGTGGGAAAGGTCTTGAACTAAAAAGAATAACCAAGTTCTGAGTTTTCCAAGTGTGTAAGACTAAGGTGTTATATAATACATAAACATCATATGCAATATTACATATATTATGTTCATAATTCCTTTCTTTAGAGATATGTATTTCATATGTTCCTCCTATAATTTTATTTAATCCTAAAATAGAGATATGGGGAATCTAGGGTTAAAGGGGTAAAATATAGCTTGGGGCACAAGGATTGTATATTATCTCTAAATTAGGCCAATTATTTACAAAATTTAGATAAACATATGCTTAATTTATTATGTTGATATACTAAATATAGAAAGTACATCTATGTTAGATATTACAGTGACAAAGAAAATAAGATACCTAGTTAGTTCTGATACTAATACAAATCTGGATCTAAAAAAAGTAGAAAGTGGACTAGATCTAGATTCTAGAACACTTCCCTAATTCTATAAATTATACTTATATATATTTGAATACATATGTCAACCTAGGATGGTTTCATCAATTCTACTATTTAACTTAGACATAGGTATTTAGTATAAAAAACCTTATTAAAATAGATGTGACTATGTAGATGCTTTTGGTTTCTATGTTACCTTCACTATAGTGTATTTATATATGGGTCATGGACTATCACTCCTTGTCAAATAGTAAAACCCTGGTTCTTCATATTCATACTATCTATGGAAAAATGGGTTAGTGGGCACATGGTGTCGAGCTACCCCAAAGACCCCTCTATCAATGAGTGCTACCTACATAGCTAATACTATGAAGAGGGCCTCAAACTTATGTGGTTATCCCCTATGTATTGGATTATGTGTGAATAATGCAATGTGTGATAATCAAGTACAATAATGACCTAGCTTTTGACTTGGAAAATATGGCTCTTGGGTTGCTCCTTTATTATTTTAGACCTATATATGTGTTATCCCTATGACATATGGAAATCAAAGGAAATAGGGAAGATTTGCTCACTTGAGAGCTTATTAGAATCCTTTTGGTAAGTTGCATTGGTCTCTTTTAGTCTTTTTTAGGTTTTCCATATGTGAGGAAAGAATGAGGGTTGATCTTGTATTTACACCAATCCCTTTGGAGAATATCTCACATTAAATCACCTAGGCTGACCATAGGAATAAATTTTGTTTGAAAATTGGGTGACTTTTTGACACTAAACACCTGTGTTGGGATAAAACACTTGTGTTGACTTTGGTTTCTAACTAAGTCATAAGTGTTTATATAGTTGTAAAATAGGTGTAGGTCCAAAACTTGTAGAGATGGAAGATAAGAAGGTTTATAACATTCTAGGAAAGATATAAGGTCTTAGTCATCATAATTACATAGATTAGACTAAGAGATAAGTAATTAGGCACAAAGGGATAGTGTATATGAGTTTTTTGGTAATGAAAATTATGGATAAGCTGAAGGTACATCCATGATATGAATTTTCTAAAAGTATAAGACTGGGGATCTATATAATTCAAAAATAGTGTCTATATTCCCCCCATCCTTTAATCTAGTAATGAAATTGCTAGTTTAAAGGAAACAAAATGTGTACCTAGGTTTGTATAACACACCTTGTCTTTGCTTGAGTCTAACTTCAATTTTTTTTTGGTGATTGAGATACAACCAAAAGCATGTTCCAGTATATAATCAGTGCATATAATCTAAAATTGAAAGCATTGAAATGATTTAAATTGAAAAAGAGAAAGATTTAGGAATATACATGTGTATCGATGCAACCATCTTAGATTTTGGCAAATTGATTTGAAAGATGTATCACTAAAACTTATATTAGGATAAATATAAAATTTATAAAAGTGCATATATAAAAATAAATAAAGATATATTTGACAACACATGCCCCCAACCTTGGATAAAAGATGAAGTTGTTTGGTCTAAGATCCTATTCCAAAATGCTCATGAGATTGAATATTTTCAAATAGAATAGTGGTAACATAGATGGACTTTCATCCTCTAGTTTAGGATTGATAGGAAATCATCCCAAGGCATGAATATATGTATTTGGCTTCACAATGGATCCTACATGGAATAATCTTTGAGAGATGTAGTGGCACCACCATGGATTTAA
Source organism: Torreya grandis (assembly GCA_037957365.1). Taxonomy (NCBI): domain Eukaryota; kingdom Viridiplantae; phylum Streptophyta; class Pinopsida; order Cupressales; family Taxaceae; genus Torreya; species Torreya grandis. The sequence continues at coordinate 1,310,486 of JARHVA010002418.1, forward strand.
TCCTGATAGCCAAGAGTAAATGAATGAGTTATTTGAGTTTGTTATTGATGTTAATGCAATTTGATTTACCATTTTCTAAATGAAAAGGGAAGGGGTGGTTTAATATCCAAATAAACACAAAAAAAAGGGAAGATTAAGGTAGGAAATAATGTTTTTAGATCAAGGTGAAATTAATGCTTCAATAATCAAGTTAAACATATTTTCCATAGTTATACCACTATGTGCCAAGTCTCACCAAAGGTTTTAACTCCAATATTACACAATGGGAAGATTCTAGGGAAGCAGTGAAGAATGCTTAATTTATGAATCTTTGCTAAATACCAATACTATAAGTCCATATTAAATAACACATAAATTCCTAAGATAACTTGGAGGCTAGCACACAGGTTATCGGTATTGTAAATAAAATGAAATGAATTAACAAAGGTGTTATGATAGGAAAGCACATCATAATCATTGTATTTACAAAGTGACAGAGCCTTAAAATAATTATATGAGCAATAATATTTGCTTAAAACTAAAATGAGAGATACTTTGATAAATAGAACATACATTATACAAAATTTAACATTATCATTAAAACAACCAGTTATATTACAAAGATATTGATCTTGGCCAACTCTCTATAATTCAAAAGGAGTGAAGAAAACTAAAAGTGAAATATTGGCTTGATTTTCACAACACTTTTGAGCTAAAAATTATTGACATTAAAATTATAATTTAGTTACACTTTTACAAATAAGGATGGGATTCACCCCCAAGTATCATGAGATTCCCATATTGGGCCATGATGGCCACCCTTGGTGTTTACAACTACATAATTCAAAAAAAAGGAATAAAATATGTTCACCTAACCCAAAATATCTATAAGGGACCACTCAACTGATATGTGGAGGTAAAATAGACAAGCTAGCTCCTAACTACTTTGACTTTGCCTCCTCAACCTCTAGTGCAGTTACCATGAGGTCAAATTCCTAGTCCAACTTGGTGAGTTTCATCAGAGGCTCCTTTAATATCATGTATACCTATACTACGAGTCTTTGGTATACTCTAAGGGGAGTATCCATAGATGTTTAAACTTTAGATAATAGGATAATGCTCATTTTATATTAGGTTTAAAGCATGAGAGCCACTTAAACTCCCTCCTTATTCACCTTGGCCACCTTTCCCCTCATGACCTTATCAAAATAACCCAAGTGAACTCCAAATTTGTCCCTATCCAGTAGAGTGTTATTTGGGTGGAATAGTATTGAGATATTAACTTCCTTGAAATAAGCTAATATATTCCTTTTGCCATCTCCTAGGGATCCCATTAACATTTGGGCTAAGGCAAGCCATTCCTCCATAGTAGTCTTCATGGTCTTGGCATAGGTTTGATATAAACCCAAATCTAAAGTGGGCATCAATTTTAGCTCTAGGAACATTCCTTTATTAATCATGATAGTCAAGTTCTAGTATTTCCCATCAAATATAGTGATCATGTGTAGATAGGCATAGGTCCATTGGATGAGCACCTAGGTCTCCACCATAATCTCTACCAAATTTTCTATAATTGAGAAAATATGTAGGAGGGAATCCTTAATGTGACCAATTGGCCTTGTACGGAAGGAGATATTGACCTGCACCTTGAGAGTTTATACATGGCTTTGCATGTCCTCAAGAAGCTTCTCTAACATGTCACAAGTCACCTAAATAATTGAGAGTGGGTCTTCTACCATATTTTATTCTCCCATGAGATTATTCACCTTGGTGAGAGATAAAAATTCCTATTGGGTCTTCCAAACCATGAGGTTTCCCTCTTGCATGAATTTCTAGGTGAGGATTCTATATATGCTCCTCATGGTGCAGTCAAAATCCTATTACATCTCTAAGGTGCCTTTCATCATCATCTATAGCAGCTATGATATTGGGACCATTCCCTAGGTTTTTTTAGGTGTTGGTGGGGTGGTAGATATGGTAGTGATAGGTAGAGGATGAGGTGGAGGAGGAATGGAAGAAATGGAGGAAATGATGAAATTAGTGGAGGAAGAGTAGGAATGGGGGTGAAAGGGGGAAAGATGAATGAAGAGGCCCAAGGGAACATATGTACTCACCACTAACTCTAGTTCATTCCCACTTGAGGGGAAATGACTCTTAGGAGAGGGGTATTTAGTAGAAGGGAAGAGATTGGATTATTAAAGTTGAATCCCTACATGCCTACGATGATGGAAAAAGGGTCCTTGGGAGCTATGAGAGGTGCCACTAGGGATGGTGTTAGAGGATCCATATAAAATATAAAATTAGGTGTAATTGGAGTAGTCAATACCTATATTATGGGTCGAGTGTTAACTACCTTTCACTTATTCTTTAGCCTTTTGCCTAAGTCATCTCCAAATGTTGTTATATAAGGAGCCGAGGTAATGAAAGTCATAGGGGTTGACTCTAGGAGCTACTTAGTCATCATAAGAACTAATAAAATGGTCCTAGTCACTAGAGACATACACATAGGTTCACCTAATCTTAGAATAGCTAAGGTTTCTAACAAATATGAGGCACTCATAGGTACTTAAATTTGAGGAATGGCCAGTGGGGGCACCAAGAAAGCTCCAAGCTAGGGAATGGAAGGGGTGGATGGAAATGAATAAGGTAGGATGCTAAGTATGGATGAATCCAAGGGTGTTTGGGTTAAAATTAGAGGGGGTAAAATAGGGAAGATATGGGTGGATAAAAAGAGACTAACTATCCTGATAACAAGCCACATGACACACCCTTATTATGTCAAGATCTCCTAGGATTTTGACATCTATGTTACACTACGATATTGACATGTCTTACAATAGTGAGAGTTCATTGGTCATATCTAAGAACTTATAATCTTTAGGGCACGTGGTATCCTTTAATTTTGTTAGGCCCTCTTAGGCTCTGACATTTCTATTAATATTGGGAGGTTGACCACATTGTCTCTAGTTGACATGACACATACTAGTTGGGTCAGAATCTCCTAGGATCTAACATCTCTATGAGAGAAAAGAAGATTGTCCATTATTCACTAGCATGGGATGATTGGCTAGAGTATTGATAGCTTCTAACCTAGGGATGCATGGTGCTTCTTGATTGCATTAGGCTCTCTAAAGGTTTGGCATTTCTATTAGGTATAGGAGACTGACACATTTAATAATAAGTTACACGGTACTCACCACTTGCATCAGGCTCTCTTGGGATCTAACATATTTTTGGTGTCTAAGAGACTAAAACATCTGACATAAGCCATGTGGTGTTTTATTATTGCATTAAAATTGGTCTTCACCAACTTTTCCCCTGGTACTTTTGCTTAGAACTTAACTCGTGCAAAACCTCTAACTATTATTAAGTAAGACCCTAAAACCATGTATCACTAAGATTTTGAAATGTGGAAGAACCTATGAAAAATTTAAAAAAATGAATAAATGAAAGAGAAATTAATATCTACCAATTAACAATTTACCTAGTTGCCATCTCGGACTTGAAAAACCATGTAGGACTCTAGGATCTGACACATCGAGAACAAGACTAAGACTTTGGGAATATTTGAATAAAGACAAGCCTAAAAAGTTAGAACATTAAACCTTTAAATCAATAAATCCTATCATAAACATAGAGTATCAATGGGATTTACCTTGGTCTCTTTCATAGACATTTGAGGCCTACAAGTTAGATCAATTAGTTATCTACACACTTGTTCAAGAAAAACTAGGATGACATGGGATTTCAAAGACTTAGCATAAGTGGAGCCAACTAGAATGAGAGAATGGGTCCAACAACTTTGGTTATGTGTTTTAAAATAGGGTCCTCCATTTCTTATGAAAATGGGGAGTGTTGGCTACAACAAATGGAAACTTATGTAGGTAAAGTGGTGACAAGCACTTAGAAACTAACCTATTAATCCTCCATTCCTACATAACACATAGACTATAAGAGATATATTCAAAAATATAAGAAAATAAAGACTTAGATACATGTAAAAATAAGTGCCATGTTGAGATTTTATCTTATATAAGACCACTAGTGTGTGTAAGTAGTGATTTTAAATTAACTTATCCAAGTGTGAACTTCATTCAAGCAACTAAGGTTAAACTAGGCATCATATTTCATTGAATTCATCAATGATTTCATGGCTTGGAGGGGAATGGCATGGGCATTGATCTACTACCAGCCAAGTGTCCATATCGCTGATAGAAATACCTTTGGTCCCATCTGAGTCCTTGCTCCACTTCCAACGAGGCCAAAAAACCTATGATGGAGGTTACCTAAATGGCCCTTTCAAAGAAGACTCAAAATTTAAATTCTACATGTTTTTCTAATCTTCTTTCAATGTTCCTTGTGAAGATATTTAGCATTATTTATCCATTGAGGTTTTAGGACCAAGCCAAGGGTGATAGGGTGAATAGGAAGCTATGAATATCTAGTTGATTTTTTGTTGGCTTAAATGGTCCCACCTTTTGTAATATGTTATATTAAGTGTAGCTTGGTGGCCTCTACTAGGATGTGGGCTGTTATAAAATCCACTTGTTTATCTATGAATCATTATCCTTTGAGATCTAAAATGCAAAGGAATCAATCACCATCCCTTGTTTGTATGGACTAGAGACTCAAATTTGGTCCTCTATAACTTGAAAATACCTTTTTTGCTTTAGTTGTCACTTGGAGTGGTTACTTATCTTTTTTGGAGAGCCTTCGTAGTGGGGTTAATTTTCTTACTTTTGACTAGGGCTAGATTTGGGGTAGAAAACTGCTACAATGACACAACCAAACAAGCAAAAAAAAAGAATAGAGAAAGAATCATGCAATAGGAAAAGAAACCACACAACTAAAACAAACTAACCTACTATATTCATTAACATCATTTTCCAAGGCTATTCTAAAATTAAAATGGATGGGGAAGCCAAGAAGTAGTGCTTTAGGAATTGCTTATTTACCTAGAGTGGTAGGTTTTTGTCCTCTATGTCCCTAAGGCAATAGAAATTTTGGCCTAGGATTTTGGCTATCTGATAGGGGCTGATCTAGATAGGATCAAACTCGAGTGTTGGCCTTTCTTTTCATGGGCTTTATCCCACATTAATACAATATTAGAGATCATAAAAAAATTTATTTCATCCCTCTTATCAAAACATCATTTGATAGTACCCTAATGCTTTTTAAATATTAACATAGCTTCATCATGGGCTTCCTCTAGCTAAATGATATCTAGGAGATCATAATTTACCCTATTGTCTAGTTCATGAATTACTACATGAACCTATAAGTCTGTAGTTTGAGCATGACTGGCATGATTGGCTCTAATCCATAAACTAAAATAAAAAGAGATCTATTAAGGGCTTGTTTATAACTAGTGTGGTCAGCCCATAGAGTGAACTTCAGTAATGAATACCATTCCCAAGGCTTCTCTCCTATAGATTTCTTGATGGCATTTATTAAATTTGTATTCATGGATTATACCAATCCATTTCCTCGTGAATAGTGATTAGATGGGAATTTCATCATGATACCATTATCATAGGCCCATTCTATAAACTCTATAGATTGGAAGGTATAACTATTATCACATACAAAATATATCAATGTAGACACCCAAAACTGGCCACAACTGTATTTCAACTGGACTTCAGACTGATTCCTACCCACCATTATAAATTAAGCTTATGAATCATTGAATGTCCCAAAAAAAATTGTGCATCATTAATCAATCCTTAGAATCATGTTGAGGCACCCCTATTTGGGATACTAGCTTGTATGCAATAATAACCTCTCACAGATTCATCCCTAATCACCATACGACATAACAATTATCAATTTGGCCTATGGACCCATTAGGTGAGGCATTGATCAAATCTTGAAAGAGAAAAAATGTCAATCAAAATTAATTAACAAGTTAAATAAGATTAAATTCTTATTTTAATTATCCATTAGTAATTAATGAATTTCTAAAAATGGAAAGTCCAAAAATTCAAAATATCAAGTCTTTACATCATTGTCTTTATGAATTGTCAAGCTCTTCCAAAATATCTAATTTGAGAGCCATGTCTAATAATTGAACATTATAATTACATAAAAAATTTTAACTTAAATAGAGTTATCCTCAAATCACATAGGGTTAGTTTGAACTCATTCCATGTTTAAACTCAACCTTAACTCACCTTGGGTGAGAGTTAATTCTTGAGGCTATAAATACAAGGCCATACCCCTTCATTTCTAAGATTGGATATTTTAGAGTTAATGTGCATGATTTATTCCATAACCTCATGAAATTAATGTTACCATGTCCAAATCTTAATCCAAACAATCATACACCAAGGTGTCAAGGAAAGGTGAAGCCAAGCAATCTCCATTGATGAAGATTTCTTGATGCACAAGCTAAGAAAGCCATTAAGAGCTCCTAGGAAGGTAAAATAGTTATTTATTTTATTTTTTTGTTATTATTTCATTTATTTATTTTACCTAAGCTCACCCTAGTGTCTAGGCTAGAGGTGTTAGGATTTTAGTGTGTTTATTTGAGTTTTATTTCTTAGACTAATACAAGACTAACCTCCCCTCTATTATAATCCTTGATCACATGTTGGCACATCCATTGGGATATAATCATCCCATATAACGAAGGATATTAATATGTTGCTTTTATTTTTTCTAATGGATTCTTAAAAATCTTCAAAATTCAATTTTTAACTTCATTTTTCACATCATTCTATTTTAAGGAAGTCACAAGTTATAGGGATCAATGTTGATTTTAAGTCATAGATTACAGGGATCAACATCAATTTTATATATTTACATCAATTAATAGAATTTACCATAATCTTTGTGTGAAAAATAGAACATGACAGGAACAAGGATAATAGTCAATTTTCTTTATTTCTCTTAGTTTCATTTTGTGTTTGAGGACCTGCATATTATTTACCTAACTCATTTATTTTAGGATCCAATGAGATAATTTTGTATTGAGCTTATTTTATTAACTTTTTTTGTCAAAATAGCCTATTTTTCTATTTTTTTAAGGAAACATCGATGATCTTCTATATTGACATCAATCTCTATGGATCAACATCGATCCCTATATAGATTGATGATGATCCGTCTCTGAGACAAAAATTAGAGAACCCAAGAATTAAATTCTAAATGTTATTTTCTCACTTGAGTTTTATCTTCTAATCAAGTAAACCCTCTAACAAATTGTAGGTCTTGAGGTGTAAAATTCAAAATTTTAAGCATGGTTAAATCTTACACATCTTGTATTTGGTGCTTAAAACATAGTTATTTCCATCTCTTAATTATTCTTAAAGTTTTTTCTAGTTTATCAAACAAAAAAAGCCAAGGGGATCAAACTTCATAACATACTTTGTTTTGGTGATTAAAATTAAGCCTTGCATTATTTAAAAACTCATAAGAGTTTCATTTTATTACTTATTTGTTGAAAGTGTTTATTTAGCAAAACAAGTGATGCATGTATTCTCTCCCCCATCCCCTTTAGGGAACTCAGGTGATCATAAATGCTCATTCTTTACCTTTGTCACTTTGGTCCAAAAGTGTGGAAGAAAATTCAATAAGGCCCTCCCAAAATCCATATGATTTGGGTGATCCAAAACCAACTCTAAATTCCTTCCACTTGTCTTTATTCTCATGTATTTTGGCTTGTGGGCAGGAGTTCATCACCTCCTCACAAATTCTCTAGGGAAGCATTGACCTGGTAATTCATCTTCTAGCATTGTTTTAACCCTACTATATGGTGGGGTATATAAATTTATGGTGACCCACTAGGATTCTTGTTTTGAGTGATTAAAACAAGCTCTGTTAAAGGTACTCGACCTCAGACTGTAGGGACAACTCAAACATCACATTACACTAAGCAATTTATGGATGTAGTGGTTGTGAAAAGGATAAGACCTTTTCACAACAAGCCAATTGGCATGGATCCAAATGATATGATTGCATCTCTAGTGTTATCCACACTTGGAACCATCTATAAATGCATGAAAATTGATAGTTTAGAACCACCCCACTTGTCGTGGATATATTTTTGACGCAGGGTGAATAGCCCAAAGTTTCATGTCACAATACAAACTCTTAAGAGAAGAGAGGGCCTAAAAAGCCTACTTTTCATACACTTTTACTTTTTAGATTAATAATTAAAATCATCTCAAGAGTAAGAATATAGATAGAATTTGATAGTACTATGCAACCTTATCAGTTTTAGGATTTATAACATTACATTTAGGTGTTTATGTCATTTTTGTCCTTTTTACTTACATGGTCTTGAGTCTAAACTATTTTTTTTCATACCACATCAAAAATGAGTCTTGTTTATAGATCACTCTTTTATTTGAAGAGGTGTTATGCTGGCCATTTGATATCACACATTTGCCTTACTCTTTTGTTAAACTTGTTGGTGGGTGTCATTCAATTGAAAAGGGTGTCAGTACACTACCCAATTCATTTTCAAAATATTTGTGCCTTTAAGTCTTCAAACAAACCATTTTTCATATCTTTAGAGCATGATAGCATCATTACACTACTCATATCCTTTTAAAGACTTGTTATCTTGTGTCCCAATTCCAATTTTGAAACCAAAAATCATGTGTGCCTTTTGGATTTATACCTAGTACCATCATGTCATTCATTCTTTTCTAGCTTGGTGTTTGTTTTAAACAATCCTAATTTTCTAAGTTGAGTTCAAAATTAGCCTTAACAAGTTCAAATCTAAACATTAATTGGTTTATATCTAGGCCTTGTGTAATTTCAGCTTAGAGCATTTACCTTTCACTTTTGGGTTGTGTAACTTAGGTTAATTATTTATTAAATTTGAAAACTATTTTTTCTACCTAGATTTGGAGAAGTAGTCTACCTTCCTTATGCCTAATGTTTCATGAACTAATCAAGTTTTTGTTTAAATTTGAATGCCTAATTTGTGTTAAAGTGTTTAATATTTATTAGATTAAAGATTTTTCCTTTTAGACCTTGTTTTTTTTAAAGTCTAACTTTTGTGCCTTTTCTAAAAGACCTAGAAATACATGTTTAGAGCTAGCTTTTATGCCTTGTTTTCTAAAAGACCTAGCATTTTTTGTTTATTTATACCTAGTTTAGACTTATTTGAAACACTTTGTACCTAAGTTTTACATTATATTTTTTATTCATCCACTTAACCATTTATTTAAGACATTTGACATTAGACATTTGAAAATAGACTATTTTATACGAAGTTTTAGCACAGCCTTTTTGGAAATATAGCTCCACTTTTTAGACCAAGTTTGGACCATTTATCCTTCAGACACTACTTTTAAGATTTTATAGAACTATATGCCTTTTTTATGAAGAATTTATTATTTATTTGTATATGTATTGTTACATTCATAGTGGATCCATACATAATATAGGTTATATGTGGTCGCACAAGATAATTTTGTTCAAGATCCCTATGGTGATGATGTAGTTTGTGAGACAAATCCTTATCCTCCTTATAATACTCAATTGAGGGAATAAATACAAGATCCTTTAACCCACTATTTGGTTAACATGCCTCCATACTTGGAGTAAGACCAAGAGAAAATAGTGTAGTACCTTGTTAACATACCATTAGTTGTAGACCAAGTTCAACAACAAACGTACTACATTATTATGCCATCAGCATATGATTATCATCAGTTGATTTCAAATAAGGATGAATGTTTAATTAGATATTTATAGGTAGAGTATAATTTTATAATAAACTTCCCCCATGAAAATTTTCCTAGTCTAGTTAGAGTGCCTTTAACTATACCTTATAATCAAACTATTGAACATGCCTCTTCTATCAATCCTAAAATGCTTGTGTTGATGTCATATCAGGACCCATGTATAATTGTAATAGGAAATGGCCTCATGAAGGACCACTTTATACAAATGATACAATAATACCAAACCTATTTGAACCTCGCATGTAATTTTAATAACATGGCCATGTCAAACACTCTACTCATTGAGTTAACTCCTTTAACAAGGGTATTAATTGAATTGACAGGTCAAGAAAATATGGGTATAGACCCATTTGCACAAATCAATTTATTTGGTGACATGTTAAATTGACCATATATTAAATAAGTATTTAATACTTCTATGTAGACAAATGTGCCAAACATAGTGGACAACATGCAAGTGTCATTCAATCCATGCCAAAGTGGTTTAACTACACCAACTAGTCTGCAATAAGTGACTTTAGTTAACAACATGAGTGGTTCACAACAATATGGGGCAAGAATTCCTACATTCTAACCACAAAAATATACCTCTAATCCTCAACCCACTACTTCATTAAGCATGAAACCACAAGGATTTAGTAGTTAAATTCCAACTAGTGCCTTGCCTCAACAAAACATAACTAATGTTACTCCACCACAATAGTTGATGATGAGCATTCCATAATAATAGACATAGTATAATATACCAATACATCAAAGGAAAAATACTCTACCACCTTAATAGGTGGAAATAAATATTCCACCTCATCAGGTAGTAACAATTATGCCTCAATAATCACATACCAACATACCTTTATAATTACAAACATTGTCTAATCAACAATGTATGTCAATTGGTCAATGACAAATTCCAAACACTCCACAAGTTTCTACTTCATAATAGGTGTTTACATAATAAAGAGGTACTGCTATCCCATAAGTACCAATTAGGTAATAAGTTCCTTTTATTATAAACATGCCATAAATTTAATCACACAGCCTTATTTCACAATAAGTTCCCCTTATTCATTTAGGTTTGACTAGTCGGCATCAAGTCCCTACTCAACTTCAGTAGGCACATTACTTTACCCCAAACCATATCCTTCCATCCCAACCATAATTCCCTCAAAATCAGCCTATATATTAAATCTAAACTAGAATATTACACCATAATTTATGCAATTTCAACAAATATATTCCAAACCTTAAATGCATATTCCTAGTTGGTTCCCTAACCAAACCAACATCCCACAACAAACCATGCATCCCTTATACCCTAGTCAAGTTAATCCACCTTTGACCACCCAACCTCTAATTTAGGCTAGTGTCCCATCTAGTTTCTTGGCATAAGAACTACAATAAATGAAGGATACAATTATTTCCATCCAAGTAGGGAAGCTAACCAAGAAGTTCAAGTTAGATGGTGTGTGTTAATACCCATTCAACATGGAGTATTTGTAGATACCATTTCCTCCAAGGTACAAACCACTAAAGTTTGATAAATACAAGGGTAAAAGAGACATTAAGGCCCATTTAATAGAATTCTTTTTTGCTTTCCATATTGTCTCTTACAGTGACATATACCTCTTACTTTTATTTCTTCGAAGTATAGTAGGACAAGATTTGGAATGGTTCCTAAAATTGCCAAATAATTCAATATCTAATTTTGATGACCTCTCAAACAATTTTGTGCATCATTTCTCCTATAATCTCAAACATGAGATTTTGTTGGTAGATTTGACTCAGGCCAAATAAAGAGCTAGTGAAATCTTTGCAAATTATCTATAGAGATGGAGAGCACTTCCTAGTCATTTCACCCATAGCTTACCAAATAAAAAATTAGTCATTGTGTTTACCAAAAATTTACATAATGAGACATCCTACCATATGGAGCTTCAATGTGCACACACTTTCAAAGAGATTATTGACAAAGGTTTGCTAATAAAAAGGGCCCTTATTAACAAAGGGATCATCAATCTCACCTTATAAAATCAAAATTAGACCCAAAACCAAGGAATATGCCAAAATAAGAACCAAAACCAAGTCCAAATGCAAGTGTCAATACCATATTAGGCCAATAAGTATGAAAAATCCAAGAAATTTAACTGCAATAAGAATGTTATTGGAAATACAGTAATTGATTCACATCATGTCCAAATAGTACAAACACCATATGCTCAGCCTATGCCATAAATACACCTTACTCCTCACTAATAACCCATTCATCAAGCATGACCTTTGTAGCAACCTAGACTAGCTCAATAAATGTAGTAACAATTACTTTTGAAAACCCTTCATCCAAGGAGAAATATGCCTACTTGTCGAGTCTCGGTGAATTTAAAGAGCCTATTAGAGACATGTTTCATAAGCTACTTACCACTAATCTAAATAATTGGCCCATACCAAAGCACTATCTTGAGCATATTCCTTATCCACATTGGTATAGAGAGAATGAGTTATGTGAATACCATCATGTTGATGGACATAATCTATGTCGTTTTGCATAAATAAAACACCTCATTGAAAATATGTTGGAAAATGGGGAGATTACATTGGATAATAGATCATCTACATCCAATTAAAACCCTTTTCCACAACATAATAATAACTAACAACATCAATGATAAAGGCTATAAAAATAGTAGTAATAGTATCAATAGCTTCAATAATAATAATTCAAGTAGCAAAAACAATAGCATCAATTGAATAGAACGAACCAAGGCTAGAAATATTCCAATACTCAATAGACTTACCATGTAGTTACACATGACTACAAAAAAATTATAGGTCATATTGCAGGAGGTCATGTTTCCACAATCACCATTAATCTAAGACTAAGTGCTAATAAAATAGTATCATTGCTAAACAACTCCAACCAACCAATCTATGCCATTAATCCTTCTTTGAATTAGGACTGCATACAGGTGCACCAGCAAACTAGGATTACTACTTTTATACCTTATACGAATAACTCATTTTTGCCTCATGACCACATACAAGTACACTCACAACCAAGACTTATCTTATATGTTCCCTTGCCACCATCATTTTCTAGAAATAATAGTATTGTATCTAATCCCAATTATGTGATCATAACTTGGTGATCAAAGATTACCATTCCAATCCCACAACCACCTACCACCAAACCCATACAACCCATTATTCTAACTCAAAACAAGCCATATGCTGATATGAAGGAAAAAACATTCGATATTGTGGAATAACTCTAGAAAATGCTCACACAAATATCCATTTTGGATTTATTGCATACATCTACCATCCACAATAACATATTAATAGAGTTCTTAGGCCAATCCCAAGTTCAAAATGACATATCCCCTAGCAAATTCCAAGATTTAGATGGACATTTAGCCCCAGGCCAATAATTAACCTTTCACCAAAGTGATATGTTATCCCTTGGCCCTCTTCATAATAATTTATTGTACATCAAAGTTATCATTTTTTGGCATAAATTAAAATGTGTCCTCATAGATAATGGATCAAGCTTGATTATTATCTCTCTTAATCTCATAAATCATCTTGGATATACAGCAACTGATCTCCATCCAAAAATGATCACTATCAAGCCCTATGATAATGAAGAGTAGGAATCACAAGGTATAATCAACTTACCACTTATTGTTGTGCCCTTGACCTATGATACACATTGTCATGTGTTGGATTTAGATTAGTCATATAATTTGATTTTGGGTAGACCTTGGATACATGAAATTCATGCAATCCCTTCTACATTGCATGAGTGTCTCAAATTCTCTCATTCAAGCATGGAGGTCAATATCAATGGAGATTTGCATCCCTATGAACATTTTAAACATTTAGAGGTTGAGTATGAAATATATAACTACTATTTTGGCCTGGATCCAATTCTAAAAAAGGATAAAGGTAAATAAATACTTGTTGACTTACCAGAGGCCAATAGCATAAACCTAGACAGTGTTGATTCATCTTCCCATATGCCACCTCCTGAATTGTCTAAACATTTTACCATCGTAACCAATGGCCCAAGAGAGTATTTTACTCATGACACATTTCACATTTCTAAGCTTCCATAAAACCCCAAGTCTTATGTAAGACCTAAATCCAAGCCACCTTGCATGGAATGGAAATGAAAGGGAAAGGGTAAACTTCATAGTCCATCTTCTATCATTTTCACACTGGACATTATCCAAGAAGTAAACCCACTGGCTAATGATGAAACATGGTTTTATAATGAGAAATTGGTTAACTATTACAAAAATTCCAAATACCCCATTCCTAACCAGATCATGGAGAAAACAAATGTAGCATGCACTTTGCTCTCAATCATTGGTGTCTGTAACATGGATTATGATCTGGAAGTTATATCAACTACCTAATCTAAAATTGGAAGTGAGATCCATCATACCATGTATTAAGCCCCTATATCTATATTCTCAAATAAAAATTATATTAAAACTATTGATTTTGAACTGAATTGTTGTTGACAAAACTGTAACTGGTCTTACCTTTCTATCTATTTCTACAAAATCTTATTTTTTCATTTTTTGGATAGGAGCACCAAAATAAGACACTCTATTGTCTAGAACTATAGTCCAAATTTGGTGCTCTTATCTTTTGTTGATTCTAAATATTTTTCTATGATTTTCACTATCTATCTGGTCTATTTTGCCTAGTTTGAAGTCTAAATATTGTTTTGGGTGTTCTAAAAATTGATTTTTGATTGGTTAGAGGCTTTGATCTCTATGATAAAAACCCCTATTTATTTCCCCCTCTTTTGAGGGTAGGAATGAAGACCCTGTAATGACTATCCTCAAAATAAAGAGCCATATAAGTGTGTTATATTGTGAAAATACATGATATAGCAATGATAATTGAAAAGATATCTCAAGATATAGCATAGTTTGTAATGGAGATTGTTAGATCAATAGTTGTATGCCTAGATAGATGTAATAATGTAATAACATGTGCAATATAGTGAACTAGAATTATAAGTCTAGTTAGTTGTTATTTATTAGTTGTCAAAGAAGGATGGAGCATGATGTCAATCATGGCATCTAATAAAGCAAGAGAATGCATGATGTGGATTATGGAATTGCAAATAATTGAGAAGCAAACAAGCATGCAAAACAAGAAGTAAGAATAATACAAAAGTGGCTAGGGGTCCAAGTAAATAAGGGACATGGGCACATTTCACTCAAATTGGGAATCAATCATACAAGGCATATTCAAATGCCACATACACATATAATTGAAACAACAAAGGTTGGCACAAGGGTCACATGCACATAGAAGAGTATAAGAAAAGGACATTGGTAAATGTCCTAAGGCACACACAAGATTAAAAATAGGAATTAATAAATGCAATGACATATAGCTATACAAATCAAGGAAGGAAAGCATGTAATCTACTAAAAATACAATCACATCTAACTAATCAAAGTAAGAAGTTAAAGTATGAAAGACATGTAGTTCATGACTAGGTATATGCTAATAAATACACAAGTGTTA
Organism: Torreya grandis; assembly: GCA_037957365.1. NCBI lineage: Eukaryota > Viridiplantae > Streptophyta > Pinopsida > Cupressales > Taxaceae > Torreya > Torreya grandis. The sequence goes on from JARHVA010002418.1 coordinate 1,325,713, forward strand.
TATACAATTGAATGTTGATAGTGTTGGGAGAGGGGGTGGAGGTAAATCCAAGAACAAACACACCTGTTCTAATTCCACCCGTTAGGATCTTACTCCTCAGAAAGAGCACAGTATGATTACCAAATATAAGCAATTGAATATGCGGAAATAACCAGAAACACAAGTAACTAGAATTCACCAATAGCACAGAATATGAGAGACAATACACTATCTTGTATTAACACTATACAGAAAAGAATACATCAAAGAGCCGCCACGCTCTTTCACCTTACAGAGATTCACCACACCTCAAGTGTACAGTAATTCTTCTCACACACACTCTCCTACACAAAAAAAATGGTCCCAACAACCAACTCACACACAGAATTGGTGTTCACCTCACCAACCAGTCAGTAATAACCCTGCCGGTACACCAAGCACTCTATAGCACTTCAAGCTGATCTCTCATGAACCTGCAACCTGCAATTCAAAGACCAAACTTACATGTAGATCCCCAATGAGCTTGCAACAACCTGCAACTCACAGATCTTACAACTAGAAGGAACTCTTCCTTTCTATCTCATGCCTTAAATAATACATGCCAATGGGTCTATAAATAGATCCCTAACTCAAACAATAACTTAGACTCTTAATTTAGACAATTATCCTCGCAGCCCAAGACTCTGGGTGGTCTTAACATGCAAACTCATCATTCACTTAACTAACTGTCCGTGAAACGAACACTTCAGGAACACACAGGCGACCGACGCCGGTCCCTGCTAGTCTGGTTCTGCCGACGTCGGCCGACTTCCTGCCGTCGCCGGTGGCCTTCTGCACTGGTCTCTGTCAACATCGGTCCTACTGCCGATGCCGGTTCCTGTAGAACTCAGCAACCATCTGTTCCTCAGTTTGCAAAGGTTGAAGCTTTTAGCTCCACAACCTAACAATCTCCCACTTGGAGATAAACAGCTGCAACCTGTACCTATACCTGTACACCGTCTAGTTTGTTTCCTTGGCTTTGTATCCCTCCTCAAGATCACTCTTGAAGACCAACCACCACAAAATCCGTGGTGCAAAATATGTCATCCAAATTACCTGCCACATCTACATCTACAACCATGTAGAAAAAGAACTTGACCCTGCATAGCATGTGCACCTGCTGCTGGTCCCACTGAACTGCCCTTCAGTATTACTCTCCTGGATTGACTCCAAACTTGTGACAACTCCCACTGCTTGGGAAAACTCAGGTTTAGTACATACCATGCACTCAACCTCATTATGTGAATCAAGACACTTGTTCTATGAACTGTCTAACCATCGGCGTGCTAACCGGCTTCACACAATCATCCTGAAACAAAGTCAACAAGACCTCCATGTCTATAGAACACACTCATGCCAAAGAATCTTGCTGCTCCCAGATTCTCCATGACAAACACCTGAACTAACTTTACCTTTAGTTCAGCAATACCTGTATATGTAACCCTGCAACAAGCACATCATACAGAAAATAGGATAATGTAGCTAATATTATCCAACCTGGTAAAGAGAAACACAATGATCAAACCTCCATTGCCCTGCAGCTGAAACAAGATCATATACCCTGATCTTCCATCTCACATATCCATTTCCGCTCTTCTTCATCCTCAACATCCATTCATCTCTCAGTGCTTGCTTCTAGCTGGCAACACTACCCAAAACACCTGTTTGGTTCTCCTCCAAGGAATCACATCCTCATCCATGCCAAGCTCCCACTGTTTCCTGGATCTACCTGTTCTGCTTCTTTAATAACTTCCCGATCCTATGCCATAAGTGAGCAACAAGTAGTGTAAAGAAGGGAAATGATGAATTTAAGAACTTACTTACACCTTCAATCCTCCATATGGGCGCTTGAGACTCCATGACAACTCGCTGTCCACCCAAAATTTGTCTCAGTAACCGATGTCGGTCACATCTCAGTCTACAGCTGACCGATGTCGGTTCCCTGCGATTGCCTCCCTGCCAACGTCAGTTTCCCCTGGCCGACGCCGATCTCTTTTCTGCCCCGAGTCACCAACGTCGGGCTGAACATAGCCGACGTCGGTCCCTGTCTGGACACCGACGCCGGTTTTCCTACCGACGTCGGTCTCTGTGTTTTTCTTGTGAGACCTAGCTTTTTCCCGTGAGCTCTTTTTGGATCAAAACCTTGTCCAAATTACCCTTGCTCTGCTCAGAATTCCTCTGCACCTTATGCTGAACTCTGTTCGTCACTTTCTCCTTGAAAACCAAGGCTTTTCCGTTCTTGTCACTAACATCGGATTCCTCAAGAAACCTTACCTTCTTCTTCTGCATACAAAAACCACGATCCATGCCTTCCAAATCTGAAAGCATATTCTTTGACTCAAGAACCAGCATCTCCTTCTTATCTATGTGACCAAGCCTATCAAGCCACATCTCTGAATCTACAATTGAAGTAGATAACCCAGAAAGAGAATCAGTAAAACAAGTAGATAGATAAAGCGTACCTACTTTCTTACCTCTAGCTACAACAAGTGTACCCTTGGTAACCTTCCAAGAGTCCGCTGTGAGAGTTACTGTGCAACCCTCTTCACCCAAACTTCTAACAGAAATCAGATTCCGCTTCAGAACTGGGACATGCATGACCTCTTTTAACACCCATGTGTCACCTGTCTGCAATTTCAGCTTCACTTTGCCTTTGCCAACAATCTAACAAGGCTTACCATCCCCTACACAAATTTCTCCAAAGTCTCCCTGGACATACTCATGAAAAAATTCCCTATGTGGGGATGCATGAAAAGAGGCACCTGAATCTAATACCCAAGATTCTACTTTATCCAAAGAACATATCAGAGCATCCTGTGCAACGTAACCCGCAACATCTGCTTCTTCTCCATGTTCTTCATGCTGATCTTCACCCGATCTGCAATCTCTCTTTAAGTGCCCTTGCTTTCCACATTTCCAGCAGGTTATTCTACCATACCTGGACTTGGATCTTTTGCCTATCTTCGACCTTGATCTCCCACACTCTGTCTTCTCTCTTGGCCTTCCTCTTCCTTCAACACTCAAAGCATCTCCAGATGATTCACCTGTGCTTTTCCTGCGTATCTCTTCATTCAAGATCACACTCACAACATCATCCACTTTTAAGACTTTTGAAGGAGACACAGTGTTAGAAACTGCCATTACCAAACCTTCCCAACTTTCAGGTAATGAACACAAGATTAAGAGAGCTCTAAGTTCATCATCAAATACAATATTAACTGAACTTAACTGGTTTACCAAACCATGGAAATCACTAAGATGGCTATGAACAGATCCACCTTCCAACATTTGCAAATTAAATAAACGCTTCATAAGAAATACCTTATTAGAAGCCAAGGGTTTTTCATACAAATTTGCCAAAGATTTCATCAACGCCACCGTTGTCTTACACTGTGATAAGCTAGAAATCACAGATGAATCAAGACTCAATCTAACAGATCCCAGAGCCTTCCGATCAAGAACCTCCCATTCTTCATCTTTCATATCCAAGGGTTTGCTAGCAACCCCACCCAACGGTAAGTACAAATCTTTCTGATACAGATAGTCCTCAATCTGCATCCTCCATAATTGGTAGTTCTTGCCATTAAAATTTTCCATTCGTAGTTGACTGTTTTCTGCCATTGCTCAACTCCCACTCAAACAGAAGCCCTGTGAGTAACCTGTAATCAAAACACACTACCCAGATCTACACCAATCTATTAGTATCCCAACCAAAAGCTCTGATACCACTTGTTGGTGGTATCAAGCTATGAGCCAACAACCTTGCTCTGATACCACTTGTTGGGAGAGGGGGTGGAGGTAAATCCAAGAACAAACACACCTGTTCTAATTCCACCCGTTAGGATCTTGCTCCTCAGAAAGAGCACAGTATGATTACCAAATATAAGCAATTGAATATGCGGAAATAACCAGAAACACAAGTAACTAGAATTCACCAATAGCACAGAATATGAGAGACAATACACTATCTTGTATTAACACTATACAGAAAAGAATACATCAAAGAGCCGCCACGCTCTTTCACCTTACAAAGATTTGCCACACCTCAAGTGTACAGTAATTCTTCTCACACACACTCTCCTACACAAAAAAATGGTCCCAACAACCAACTCACACACAGAATTGGTGTTCACCTCACCAACCAGTCAGTAATAACCCTGCCAGTACACCAAGCACTCTATAGCACTTCAAGCTGATCTCTCATGAACCTTCAACCTGCAATTCAAAGACCAAACTTACATGTAGATCCCCAATGAGCTTGCAACAACCTGCAACTCACAGATCTTACAACTAGAAGGAACTCTTCCTTTCTATCTCATGCCTTAAACAATACATGCCAATGGGTCTATAAATAGATCCCTAACTCAAATAATAACTTAGACTCTTAATTTAGACAATTATCCTCACAGCCCAAGACTCTGGGTGGTCTTAACATGCAAACTCATCGTTCACTTAACTAACTGTCCGTGAAACGAACACTTCGGGAACACACAGGCGACCGACGCCGGTCCCTGCTAGTCTGGTTCTGCCGACGTCGGCCGACTTCCTGCCGTCGCCGGTGGCCTTCTGCACTGGTCTCTGCCGACGTCGGTCCTGCTGCCGACGCCGGTTCCTGTAGAACTCAGCAACCATCTGTTCCTCAGTTTGCAAAGGTTGAAGCTTTTAGCTCCATAACCTAACAGATAGAGTAATCTATGTAACCTATTAATTAATGTACATCATCATGATAACTAGAGTGTGTGGTCTAGGAATGACATAACCTAGATGGTGTAGTCATGTAAGAGATTCCCACAGTGGGTAGATATATTGATGTATGTCTTGAATGTAGAAGTAGGATTCCCCCTTCATGGGTAAAGTGAATCAATCAAGGATTTGGGTGTCACTTCAAACACTTAAATAAGATCACATGAAGCATGGTAATGTAGATAAATTGACATACAATAGCATATAACAGAAAAATGTAAGTCTTGCATGGTAGTAGAAATGTAAAGCATGGATAATGCATACAATTGAAATGTTTTTGGTATTTTGACATATTTAAATGTTTTTGTATTTTGAAATTTTATATTTTTTTTGGATTTTGAAATTTTGTATTATTTTTGGATTTTAAAATTTTGTATTATTTTTAGATTATGATATGTACAATCAATCATAAGAAGATTATGTACAAGAAATTGAAAAGAAGCTATGTACAATCAATCATAAAGAGACTATGTCTAATAAATATTGAGAATAAATGATATTAATTGATAAGTTTCATGGGAGACTTGATATCATGGTGTCATATATCAAGGAAATGGATCATGTGTGATCATGAAGCACAATGGAGAGGCTTAGACTGTAACTCTGAAAGCTATGTATGTTGTAAATGCTCTAAAATATTTAAAGTATAAACCAACTATGGGGTCCCTCTATAACTCTGAGAAGTGGATGCAACTGTGGGGTTCTTAGGGACCCATATAGTGGTAGGAGAATCTCTTTGAACATGTTCTCTATGTGTAGAGGTATGGGACCTCAACAATACTACCCTAGGTGCGAACACTATACCTAGAATCTATTTAAAATTTTGAAACTATGGTTTCTCTAAAATATGCCTTTATGGAGTTGTATGAACTCTTTGTGCTAGCGATAGAGGCCTCAACTATGCCTGAATCTAAACTAGAAGAAGAACTGAAACTAGTAAAAAAACTAAAACTAGTGGTGGAGCTAAAACTGGTGACTGCAAAGTAGTAGATGGATCTAAAGTGGGGAGTGGTAACTCATATGGAACTCCACAAACCATAAAAACCTAATTAACATGAATTAATTTCATGCATCTATGAACTATAGAAGGTACTTCTCAAAGTTTTTAAATCTAGGGTCAACCAAGCAACATATCGAAGACTCTTGCATTGTGAACTATAGTAAATGGTGTGGCCACATATATTAGACCAACCTATAGAGGAAGTATAATCTCACCCAATTAACTTTGTATGTCCCCACTGAATCTACTAGTAATTGTGTCTATTAGAGTAATATCTTTCTCTAAATATCCCAAATGATACAATAATGTCATATTATACATGTTCACACTAGATCCATTATCTATGAGAACACTATGAATAGGATGATTATGAATGTAAGTTTTGATAAAGAGTGCATGATAATTTAAATCATCCTCAACTATCTCCTACTCTGAGAAGGAGATCGAAGGTCTAGCTAAAACTCTAACATTGTACACACCAATCATGTTACTCAAAGGATGTGATTCAATTAAAGGTGCCCTCTATGTAGATGGTGGAGGATGTACATGATATGCATAGTGAACACCTGATGTGTCCCCTATCTCTTATTGGAAAAAAATTTGAGAAAAAAATTAGATCCTTGTTTTGTATTTGCTTTACCTATGGAGGATCAACTGGAGTGCCAAGATCAATAAGATTACCATCTATCAAGTCTTATATCTTATGTTTCAAATTTATGCATCTATTTTTTGTGTGGCCTGGTGCCTTGTGAAGTTAAAAAATGCATTATGATCATATCCCCATGGAAGAGGCTTTATTGGATAAACTTCTTGAATAGGAGGGAGAGATATGATATTACATTCCAAAAGTTACTATAAAACTTTGGTTGGACAAACTGGTAGATTAGTAAAGGTTCATCAAGGAGGTGTTGATAAAACCACTCACCGAGGGGGCTCTAAATCCACATTCACTATAGGTCAATTCTAAATTTTGTTATCATTGACCTTGACTTTGTATGGGACTTTGTTGTTACTCTTATTTGGTGTTTTTGATATACTTGTGTACTTGAGTTTGCCCATTAAAATTAGTTTGACTTCCCTTTCCTTTATGGGTTGACATAATTCAGTGAAGGAAGAAAATATGGTGAACATTATTGACTCATGCAAAGCTGGTAGAAGACTTTATTTCAAGAGATCTTGTAACTCTTGATTGGCCATGGGGCTAGTCATCTTAGCCAAGATAGTCTTATATTGAAGAATATCATCTGTGAGATGATCATTTGACCTTTGTTTTCATTATGTAACTTGGGCATAGAAAACCTTATCATAAATGTTAATGCTAAAATGAGCTAAGAATATATTAGATAAAGGATTGAATGCATTGATCGATTGATATGGTAGACTATAGAACCATTGTAAAGCATAATCCTTTAGATTCTATGGAAATAGCTTGGTTAGTATCCAGTCATTTGGCACATAATCCAAGCATGCTACATGAAAATCTCTTAAGTGTGTCTTTGGTTCTCCCTTGCTATCATATAAAGTGAGCTTGGGTTGAACAAAACCTTATGGTAAGGATTTCTAATCAATATGACATGCCAATGGTGTATGCAGTATAGCAAAAGAATCCAAAGCTTGTATTAGTCTAGAAGAACCTTGCTCAATATGTAGCACCTTGGATTAAAGAGATTTTATCTATTACACAAGGGCTACCACATCAAGAGACAAAGATGTACTAGCTATAACTAGTTGTGCTTCATAGAAAGGTTGGGTTGTTATGGGGGGTTGTTGAGACATAGTTACCCTTGTAGTGTCATTTGTAATTGGTTGTTCTAAAGGAATGGAAGACTCATCTTGCTTAACCTTTTTAATTTCCATGATAGATTATAAGATAAGTGTATGATCTCAAGGTTATTCCCTAAGTCTCTCTCTAAATCTATATAGAATCAAATCCTTGTTAATGACAACATCATTATCAATAATAGGTGGAAGTGGATCAATAGTCCCATGTTGTGGAGCATGACCATCAGTGTGTATATCATCATTATTATTTTCATATTGTTTATTATCCAAGTTATCTTCATGTAAATTAGTGTAATTTGGATGTGTAGGATCTATAACATGAAGCTAAGTTGGTTTTTTATCAATGGTATATGGATGGGTTAGAGGAATATGGATGAATTCAGGAGGATTGCCACTAAGTCTTGCACTTCATCTCAAAAGAAGAGTTGCAAGGAGCTTAGGTGTCATAAAGAAAACAACTTGAAAAATAAAATATCAGATTAAATAAATATAATATTTATAATGAATTGGAATATGTAAAAAAAGGATACAAAGCTCACAAACATGTAAGGTGATACCTCAAAAGCAATGGGACCTAGTATATGCAACTAGGATTTTGAAAAATAATTTTTTTTAAATTACTATCAGAAAAATATTGGAAAAAAAAAATTGATTTAAATGGACCTAGTAAATTTAACTAGGGTTTGAAATAAAATGATTTTTTTAATTACTATGGAATTTTAAAAACTAATGTGAATTTTTTATTTAAATATCTAGGTAAAAAATTAGAAAAATATTGGAAATTTCTTATTTAAATGGACCTAGTAAATTGAACTAAGGTTTGAAATAAAATGATTCTTTTAAATTACTATGGAATTTAAAAAATTAATGTGAATTTATGATTTAAATATGAAAGTAAAAAATTGAAAAAAAATTGAAAAAATTAAAGAATTTTTCCAAGGGTTTCTAGGGTTTTTATGTGCAAATGAAGTAAGTCAGGTTCACCAAATGATTTAACTTTTTGGGAATATTGGTGTCTTATTACTAATTTAGTTAAGGGTATAGAATAGTAAATTAGTAAATAATATTTTAATAATTTAAACACTAATTTATATAATTTATTTTTATTTTTAACCTTTTTAAAAATATCAATAAATATGGAGAAAATAAGACTTAGTTTAAAATTAATTGAAATGGTTGTTATAGGGTCTGATATTGGTTGTGCAAGACTGGGACAATATCACAAATAAAGATATATCTTTCATTTTGTGAAAGGACAAGAACACAGGACACTTTAGAGTCCAATGTTTTTTTCCTCTTCTACCACTATTATCCAAACTACTTGTAGAGACCTAATTTTTTAGGATTTATTTGTTATCCCTGTGTGAGCCAGCCTGTGAAATCTTGACTACTAAAAGTCTAAAAATCTCCTTATATATCTGATTTAATCATAAAACCCTAGACTTCATTATGCTTTAATAAAAATTTAGAAAGAAATGGGGGGTTAGTGTGTGTAAAATGCATTAAATATGTATCCACACCCCTTATGTGGGTATGTTGCATATATATTAATACTTTGAAGTGGGATCAATCCATATGTAGTTCTCCCACTTGATGTGCTATGTGCAATAGTTTAATGCAAATGTAAAAATGTTAAACTGGGTGTACTTGAGGTGTGGTTAGGGGCTGGTGTGAGGATTTGGATACATTTTCAACTATATTAGATGGTTGTATATAGAGAATAGGGAAATTTGTCTCAGTGGTTTTACTTGAATTCTTGTTTGATTTGTAATTTTTTCTAACCTCCTAAATGAACTTTGAATGGGCTTTTATAGAGATCTATTGGTTATGGGTCAAATGTATTTTTTCTAGGCTAATAAGATGAAGGATACAAACTAGAAGGAAATGATTGTTAAAGCTCAAAATGCAATTGGATAGGAGCACCAAAATAAGACACCATAGGGTCTAGTTCTGTAGTCCAAGTTGGGCACTCCTATCCTATAAGTATTAGACCTAGGAGGATAGGATTAGCCTAGGAAATGCTACCTATCTGAGGTGGAATGACCATTTGGAAAGCTTAGGATGATTAGGAATAAGCAAAAAGGTGTCTATAAGGGTCATGAGAGCATGAAAGAAAGATCTATGGGTTGGGTGTCATAAGCCACACTCAAGCTACCAATTTTGACATTTTATATGACTACAAGTTGATTGTAAGTTATATCTTTAGATGGTTTCACATTTAATGTATAGATCCCTAGGTCTGAGGATGCTAGGTTCACTTTTGTATTAATGGAATTTTACTCATTTATCATGTGTTTCATGTAGGTCTCTCTATCTATCCTAATATAATTATCTACACTTCTCCATGGTAGCCACATATGAGATAATTTTGTGGCCATATACCCATTTAAGTATTTTGACCAATTTATACTAAAGATCATGTTTTAGGCCTTGAAAATATCTACCACAGGGATGTCTATAAAGTTTTGAATCCTAGGCTCAAATTTTAGTTGTATGCAGACATTAAAAATATCACCTACCACTTTGACCTCAGATTTGTCTAGTTAAACCACTACCTTATCTGAATTGATAGGGACCAACCCTAACTTTTCATATATTTTTTTGGCATTACATTGGTTGAGGCTCCTGAATCCACTAAGCAATTATGTAGGTTTTTCCCAAACAATCTAATGGTCAAAAATAAGAGAGGCACTTCTATCTTATTCTTATAAATGAGCACATTGGTATGGGTTACTTTTTATTTTGCATGGATGGGTTGAGTCATCTTATCATTTAAGGACTTTAGTAGAAGATCATGTTATTATATTATCTAAATAATTTCATGGAGTGTGATGTTTTATTTTATCTTATTCATGTCTTATATTATATTATAACCTCCTTTGTTCTATATTTTTGGGGCTTTCACAGTATATTTAGGTTCTTAAGGTCTTTAGAGGTGGTGGGTCATTCCTAAAATTTTGTTTAGGTGAGATTTTAGAGGTAAAATCATTGAGAGGGGGTATGAATAAGTGATTTAATCAATTCAATTCCAATTCCAAAACATCAAACTCTTAACCACTCAGTATAAGCATTCATGAAGCATATAAACTAGTTATTATAATAAACAAAGGAAACTATGCAAGATTAAAGCACATAACACATAGATTATGTGGGAAAACCTCATGGGGGATAAAAATCACTCTCAAGCCTACAAAAAAATTCACTAGAGTCCTATAAAATATCATAAACAAGAGACTTTAGTGAATCACCCACTTCACAAGGAAAACCAACCCCTAAGCATGAATAAGCACCCACTTATCCTAGATGTTGAGCACCCAAACAACACCTTATGTTATAAATACCTCCATAAATATAATTTCCTTACAATCTTATGGATAAAAAATTAAAAACAACTTTCTTAAACCCTTCACACTTTCTTAAGCCTTCACACTCAAGCAATGTATCCAAAATAACCTTTTCAATCACTCTACACCTCTTCGCTTATCCTAAATATTCAACCCTATAATAAAAATATTAAAACATAAAAAAATATGAATTCTAGGTCATAAAATATTCTTCACACTACTCTACTCTTCAATCCATCCACCAAGCAAACTCACACTTCACTTTTCTTCACTTGTCAACTCTAGAAACCTTCATCTTTGTTTATGCTCTTTATAGAGCCTTCATGATCACTACCTTCTTGGTCAGAAATAATACATACCTTAACCCTTAATTATTATATCACACTTATAATAAGATCAAAACCACCTAAATAGGTCATCCATATCTTTGATATATCACCCTTAAGTAGTAATACCTTTCAATTAGGCCTAAGAAGCCCTTTTACATCCATGGAGACCCATTCATCTCTTCAACACTTCATCGAGAAAAAATAGGAACACAAGACCACTTAAAATAACATATTTCCACACCAAAACACCCATAATATATTATAAAGTGATTACATTCATCATTTCACACATCTGCATATGCCAAACCTATCAATCAATTGCCTAGTGCTTGAAAACACCGTGAATGAACAAAAAGTCAACTCCCAAGTAATTGTTCATACTAAAAATGGATTATTAAAACCTCAAAAATCAATAAATATTATCCTCAAGGAGTATAAAACACTCTCCAATACATAATTCACCTCTAAACATACAAACACCATCAATAAAAACTCAAACATCCTTCTCAGGTCACTTGTAGAACAAAGTCAAACCCTCGATCAACTTTGAACTACAATAAATGCAAGTGTACAACTAGTCAAACCTCCAAATAATTTTTCCTATATTTCCCTTAAAATTATATACCACTTTATATTTATAAACAAAACATTTTAGATTGGTTTTATTTTGTGAATTCAAATATTTGAATTCCAACAATCACTTTTTAATGCATATTTAACTATGGAAACTAGTGAAATCTACCTAGGAGAGAAAATTTAAACCACCATAAATTTTGATATACATCATGTAAAAACCTTAAATTTTAAGCACATGTTATGATAAAAACCTAAAAAAAATCACGTGACCACTTTTTTATAACACCTTCACACGTGCAAATGCTAATGTCATCAATCTACTTACTCAAAAAATTCTGCCAAGATGACTAGCATAACCTAAACCTTTACAAGACTACTTGTATGAATTCATTTCACTTCAATAAGTACACCAAGAAATCTTGACCCATAATATGAGACCTAAAACATGGTCAACACATCACCAACATCCATCATCTTATCTAACCAAATAAACACTTCAAGGTCCATGCATGCTCACTAAGGCACACTTTATCATTGAGAACCATGCATACATATCAATTTATGGACACTATTGTCCACCTTAGGGACATCCTTGAAAACACATAAAAAATTTCCTCCTTTTTCATTGATTTCAACACCTTTAAATGTTTTTAAATCTAATGACAAAGCTATGCACATACTCTTTCTCCCTTTACAAACACTTTCTCCCCCTTTGACACAATGACAAAATGGGCTTACCTGTTGATCTTGAGGCCCTGTAAATGTTTTCAAAGCCAACATAAAAAAGGTATATCATTTTATATATGATATAAAACTCCACCTATCACTATGTATATCATGAATACCTCAAACCTGCTCATTGACAACATTCTTCTTTGACCATGCACTGCTAAGAATGATTACACCTTAAGAAAATATTAATCAAATAGGAATTATTACACCTTGATAACACTAAGATGGACTCCCATAAAGTCACCTAAAATTTTTCATCCCTTGAGAACCTTCAGACCATCTCCAACCATGATGAAATTTCATAGTTGCCTTCAAATTTTCTCTCACAAGCCACCCATAGAATGAAGAGTGAACATTAAAGCTCTTTCTCAAACATATATGATGCATAAATATAATTTATAAATTTATTAAAGGATAACCATACCTTTTATTTTGAATAAAATTACCAAAAATCACTCTTCTACACAGTAGCCTTGCCTAGAGGCTTAGTAGCCCTACCTAGAGGCTTAGTTACCCTACTTGAACCTTGCAGAGCCCATAAATTTCTGTGTATGCACCCTCATGACTTTAAATTTCATATTTGATGTAAACTAATATTCCCCCTCTTTCATGCCAAGAATCATCATCCAAATATTATTCTTCACCATAGCTCCTTCACAAACTAACCTACCAATTAGCCCTTTATTTGCTTAAAATCTCTATCATAGGATAAACTATACACTTAAAACTGACTATAAATCAATTTTTGAGCACCCATTTGGCCATTTCATTATATTAGGTATCCTTAGACCTCAACTCTTTTAGGAAGGTCACTAACCCATATGGTGCAAAAACTAGGGCATCAAAAAGAAATGTGGTCAACTTACCATCTTCCAGTCAACACCAACTCCTAAAACTTGTCTCACACCTATATTTCACCAATACACACTATTAGATAAAAATTTTAAGTCTGAATCTTTGGGGAACCCATATAACCATGAAATGGTTTTTGTCTTGTTAGCCCTTATGCAAGGACTGTCATACCCAAGAGGCATCAAAATTACTCATTTTTACCTCAAGAGGTCTTCAAAGCCTAAAAACACCTATATAAAACCTATATGATGTCAACACACATTTATATTCTAAAAATTCATCTTGAACACTCGCCAATCTTTATTTGACTCCTGAAAGCTCATGACTGTGTCTGCAGACCCTGTTTACATAACAGTCACTATGCCAAAACACCTTCAACTAATCATGGAAGTATTATGATAACTCCTCAACACATTTTGAACATGTACACATCAAATCAAATTGGTATCCACCATTTTTTGGCCTTATATACCTCAAAATACAACAATTTTTCAAGATGAGCTCTCACTAGGCAGTGATCACTAAGTAAAATGGTCAAATTGAACAAACTGTCATGAATGACTCATTTGACCAACTTAGCACATCTAAACCTATGGAATACACTAGGACAATTCCTTTCCACACTCCATATCAACCTTACCTTAAATTTTCATGATTTAACCAACTAACCTAAGCTTTAAAGTTTGATAAAAACTTTACTTTAGAGCCAATGTCCTTGAACAAAATTCTTGAAGCCTTTTATCACAAACCTATGGAGAAAGATCATGGACTTGTTGTTCCCCCTTAACCAGTGACCTTCTATTGAATTATATAAAATTATATGAATACTAATATTTTTCTTATATATTCAAATGTTTCTTTTGTCAATGGTTTAGTCATAATATCTACAAATTGTTCTTTTGTAGGCACATACTCCAACATAACACTTTGATTACTCACTTGTTCTCTCAAGAAATGATATCTAATAGTAATGTGCTTAGTTTTTTAATGCATAACATGATTCTTTAAGATAATAATTGCACTAGTATTATCATAATAGATAGCACAAGATCTATTTTATCTTACCTTATAATCTTCTAAGGTGTGTTTCATCTATATTACCTGAGTGTAATAGGAAGCATCAACTATATAATAATATTATACATTTGATGGGATAAATATGCTTGTTTCTTGCTTATCCAAGACACCAAGCATTCACCCATGAAGAAAAAACCACAACTGGCATTCTTCCTATCATCCACACATCCTACCCAATCTGCATCAGTGTATGTCTGTAGAGTGAACTCTTTGCTCTTAGGGTACCATAAACCATATTCTATAGTGCTCTTGAGATACCTCAAGATCCTTTTGACTACTTTCTAGTGAGATTATCTAGGATTAGATTGAAACCTACCTACAATACCTATTGCTTGCATGATATCAGGCCTAGAAGTAGTAGAGTATAAAAGACTTACAATCATGGATTTATGCAAGGTTTGATCAACCTTTGATGAGTCCTCTTGTTTACTCAACTTTCATCCTATGATCATTAGAGTACTCATTGGCTTACAATCCATCATATCAAACTTCCTTATCATATCCTTGATGTATTTTTGCTATGAGATGAATATCCCTATATCAAGTTGGTTAATCTGAAATCCTAAAAAGAAGTAAAGTTCTCTTAACATTGACATTTCAAATTCAATCTTCTTAGCATTTGTAAACTCACTACTCATGATACCATTGTTAGATAAAAAAAATATTCATCAACATAGACTACCAATATTAATATATGAGTGCCCTCTGTCTTAATGTACAAATTACTATCAACTATCCCTCTTTTGAAGCCTTGTCTCAATAGATACTTGTCTAAACTGTCAAACCAAGCTCTAGGATCTTGTTCAAGACTATATAAAGCCTTCTTTAATTTACAAACATGGTCTTTATTACTTGTCATGGAAAACATTTAGGTAGCTCAATATAGACTTATTCATCTAAGTTGCCATTTGAAAAAGCATATTTCACATCCATTTGGTAAACTTTGAAACCTTTGAAGCTTGCATATGATAAGAAGAGTATAATTGCTTCCATTCTTGTCACAGGAGCAAATATCTCATCAAAATCTATCCCTTCAACTTAAGAATATCCTTTACACACTAGTCTTTCCTTATTTCTTGTGACGTCTCATTTCACATTCATCTTATTTCTAAATACCCACTTAGTTCCTATCACATTTTTGTCTTTTGTCCTAGGTACCAAATCCCATATTTCATTATTTACTATTTGATCCAGTTCCTCATCCATTGCACATGACTAATTTTCATCTTTTTTAGCTTCTAATATTGTTTTAGGTTCAACCTTGGATAACAGAGCTATGTCTTGTTGATTTTGATTGATTACTATTATCCTTCTAGTCTACAAACTAGCATTCACATCTCTAATTACTTGGGAAACTAGATAATCCTTTTATATTCTCCTAGATGGAGATTTAGTGTCCTATCTTACCTCTTCCTCTTCATCATCTAATTTATCATACATGCCTTCATTATTAGGGTTCTCTATAGTGTCATTTATCTACAAGTTAGGCTTCTTGATTTCACCTACCTCTTCAACTCTTACATTAGAACTTCCAACAACATTATGGAGTCTCTTATTGAAACATATGTAAGAAAAAAATATGGAGGAATAACCCAATAATATTCCCTCATTAGACCTTGAATAAAATTTTCCAATATTTTCTTCATCCCACTTAATAAAACACTTGCTTCCAAACACTCTAAAATGTTTGACATTAGTTGACCTATTTTTCCATAGCTCATATGAAGTCTTATCACCATTTACTCTAATTTTACATTTATTTAAGATGTATAATAATGTATTATCATCCTCTTCCCAAAAAACATCTGACAGTTTGGAATCTTGAAGCATGGTTCTACTCATCTATTGAATAGTTCTATTTTTTCTTTTAACAACCCCATTCTATTGGGGTGTCCTAGAAGTAGATTACTATCTTCTAATCCCTTGATCTTCATAAAAAGCATCAAACTCATAAGACCAAAATTCACCTCCTCTATCTGATCTCACACACTTTATTTTTGATCCCTTTTCATTTTCAATAAGAGATTTGAATGCTTTAAACTTGGCAAAAGCTTCTAATTTCTCTTTAAGGAAATATATCCAAGTCATCCTAGTAAAGTCATCAATTAATAAAATGAAGTAGATATTACCTTGAATACCTTGAGTTCTTGTAGGTCCACATATATTAGTGTGGATCAACTCCAATGGTGTTATGGTGTAAATCTCCTTATATTTGTAGCTTCTTTTGGTTTTCTTCTCATGAAGGCATGCCTTGAAAAGATTATGAGGAATCTTAGTGATTTTAGGCATATACCTCACTAATCCTTTTGAACTGATCCTCACCAAATTATTAAAATTTAAATACCCAAGTCTTCTATGGCAAAGCCAACTTTCCTCTAATTGATTCATAAAACACTCCTCCCTTTTAGATTCATAGAACACATATAAGTTATTGTATGCCTTATGAATATTGTTTACACATTTTTCTAGCACTTAGAAGATTGTGTTTCAAACCTTCTACATATAAAACATTTTTAGTTTTAGTATGACCATTATCCAAACTTACAAAAACTTTTCCAACTATGTTAGTAGAATTATTTTCACCAAATATCATTAAACTTGAATTATGCTTTTTGAGAGAAATAAATGTGATCTTATCTCTTGTCATATAGCTTGAGTATCCACTATCTATGTATCATTTATTGCTTTCATCCTCTTGAGTATACAAAGCAGTTTGGACAAATATTGAATTTTCCTTCGGTACACTACCTAAATTTTGCTTTTTCCTTTCTTAAATCTTGGATTTGTCTTCTTTGAACCATTTGATGGTGTCAATGACTTATATGTTATTTTTCCAATAGGCCCTCTTGTAATACTTGGCTATATGTCCCTGGGATTATAGTTGTAGCATAGAATCTCATTTCTATTTCGTAAAGAGAAAGTATAGTCCCTATATCTATGACCATATTGATTATAAGTATAACATTGCCCATTGAAGACATAACTATACTTGTTCATGTTAGACATTCCTTTTTCTTGATCATTAATAACCCAAGGAGATTCATTTTTAAATTCTTTTGTAGATCTAGGACTC
Source organism: Torreya grandis (assembly GCA_037957365.1). Taxonomy (NCBI): domain Eukaryota; kingdom Viridiplantae; phylum Streptophyta; class Pinopsida; order Cupressales; family Taxaceae; genus Torreya; species Torreya grandis. Next base: position 1,343,239 of record JARHVA010002418.1, read on the forward strand.
TACTTGTCTTTAGATAAAATCACATCTATATATGTTACAGATTTTTCTTTCAAATGATCCATCTTTTGATTTAATCCTTTATCCATCATGTCCTTCAAGTTCTTGACTGTTATTTATAGTTTATCTATTTGTATCATCACACCATCACTACTTACATTAATATCATAACATATTGAGGAAGTTAGATCTAAATTTTTACTTCCTTTTTTGTTCTTCAATCTTTCATTCTCTTCCTCTATATGTTTGATCTCTAATAAAGCACATAGTAGCTCACTTTAAAGATATGTCTCAGCCTCTTTGTCATCCATTATATCTTTGATCACCTTCAAGTGGCTAAACTTTTCAAAGAAGGTGTGGATCTAATACCAATTTTTAGAGGTACAATCATTGATAAGGGGGGGTGAATTAGTAATCCAAGCAATTCAATTCCAATTCCAAAACTTCAAACTCCTAACCACTCAACATAAGCATTCATGAAGTATATAAACCAATTATTGCAATTAATAAAGGAAACTATGAAATATCAAAGCACATAACACACAGATTATGTGGGAAACCCTCATGGGGGATAAAACCCACTCTTAAGCCTACAAACACATGGAATAAATTATTATAAAATATCACAAACAAGATACTTTAGCGAAGCACCCACTTCACAAGGAACACCAACCCCTAATCATGAACAAACACCCACTTATCCTAGATGTTGAGCAATCACACAATACATTTTGATATCAACACCTCCATAACTTTTATTTCCTTCAAATCTAATGGATAAATAGTGAAAAATAACTCTCTTCAACCCTTCACACTTTTTCAAGCTTTCACACACAAGCAATCTGTCCAAAATAACTTTTTGGATCACTCTACACCTCTTTACTTATCCTCAATCATCAACCCTATAAGAACACTAATACAACATAAAAAAATATGACCTATAGGTTATACACATACTAATAACACTTATTTACTCTTAAATCCATCCACAAATCACACTCATACTTCACTTTTATTCTCTTATCAACACTATAAACCTTCGTATTTGTTTATGCTCTTTATAGATCCTTCATGATCACTACCTTCTTGGTTAGCCATAAGACATACCTTAACCCTTAAGGCTTATATAAAACTTATAATAAGATCAACACCATCTCCATAGGTCATCCATATCCTTGATATATCACCCTTAATTAGTAACACCTTTTAATTAGGCCTAAGAAGCCCTTTTAGGTCCATGGAAACCTATTCATCTCTTTAACACTTCACTAAGAAAAAATAAGAATGCAAGACCACTTCAAAGCACATAGGTCCATACCAAATGACCCATAATACATATTTGAGTGATTTAATTCATCACTACACACTTCTACATATGCAAAACCTATCAATCAATTGCCTTGTGCTTGAAAACACCATGAACGAACCAAAAGTCAACTTCCAAGCAATGGTTCATACTAAAAATGGATTGGTCAAACTTCTAAAATTCACATAAATTATCCTCAAGGAGTCTAAAACAGTCTCCAATAGTTAATTCACCTTGAAACATATAAACACCATCAATAAAAACTCAAACATCTTTCTTGGGTCACTTGCAGAAGAAAGTCAAACCCTTAGTCAATTTTAAACCACAATAAATACAAGTGTATGACCAATCAAACCTCCAAATCATTTTTCCTAGATTAACCTTGAAATTATATACCAATTTTATTTTTATACCACCATAAAATTCATCCATCATAAAAATTCATAAATAAAACATTATAGACTAGTTTTCTTTTGTAAATTCAAATATTTGAATTCCAACGGTCACTTTTTAATGCAAATTTGACTATGGAAACTAATGAAATCTACTTGGGAAAGAAACTTTGAACCACCATAAATTTTGATATACATCATGTCAAAACCTTAAATTTTAAAAACATGCTCTAGGAACAAACCTAAATAAACCCATGTGACCACTTTCTTATGACACCTTCACACATGTGAATGTTGACATCATCAATCTGCTTACTCAAGAAATTATGTCAAGATGACTAAGATAACCTAGACCTTTTCAATACTACTTGGATGAAATCCTTTCTCTTATACAAGTAAACCAAGAACTCTTGACCCCTCCTATGACCCATAAAACATGTTCAACATGTCACCAACATCCATCATCTTGTCTAACCAAATAAACATTGCAAGGTCCATGGATGCTCACTAAGGCACACTTTGTCATTGAGAACCATGCATACATATCAATTTATGGACACTCTTAGCCAAATTATGGAAATCATTAAAAACACATAAATAATCTCCCCCTTTTTCATTGATGGCAACACTTGTAAATTTTTTCAAAGCCAATAACAAAGCTATGCACAGACTCTTTCAAACTTTACAAACACTTTCTCCCCCTTTGACACAATGACAAAGTGGAATTACCTACTAATCCTAAGGACCTATAAATGTTTTCAAATATAACATAAAGAATTTATCTCCTTTAAGAGATGATATAAAACTCCCCTTATCATTGTGCATACTATTTCTTACCATGACTACCTCAAGCTTGCTAATTGACAACATTCTTCTTTGACCATGCACTATTAGGAGTGATTACACATTAAGAAAATGTTAATAAAATAGTAGTGATTAAACCTTGATAAAATTGAGAGTGGCTCCCATAAATTTATTATTTTGTAGGCTCATATTCTAACTTAACACTTTGATTACTCACTTTTTCTCTCAATAAATGATATCTAATAGGAATGTGCTTAGTTTTTAAGTGCATAATGGGATTATGTGAGATACTAATTTCACTATTATTATCACTATAGATAGGACAAGGTCCATTTTATCTTACCTTATAATATTTCAAGGTTTGCTTCATCCATATTACCAGAGTGCAACATGAAGCAATATCTATATACTAAGATTATGTAGTTAATATGGATATAGAGGCTTTCTTCTTTCTTAGCTAAGACACCAATAATTCACCCATGAATAAAAAACCACCACTGGTACTCCTCCTATCATCCACACATCCTACCCAATCTACATTAGTGTATGTCTTTAGAGTGAACTCTTTACTATTTGGGTACCATAAGCCATATTATATGGTGCTCTTGAGATACCTCAAGATACTTTTGACTACTTTCAATTGAGACTCTCTAGGATCATCTTGAAACCTACCTACAAGACCTAATGCTTGCATGATATCAGGCCTAGAAGTAGTAGAGTATAAAAGACTTCCAATCAAGGATCTATATAAGGTTTGATCAACCTTTGGTGAGTCATCTTATTTAATTAACTTGTATCCTATGATTATTGGTGTAATCATTGGCTTGAAATCCATCATATCAAACTTTATTATCATATCCTTGATATATTTTTCCTATGAGATGAATATCCCTACATCAAGTTGGTTAATCTACAATCCTAAAAAAAAGGAAAGTTCTCCCAACATTGACATTTCAAACTCAATCTTCATAGTATCTGTAAACTCTCTATTCATGATGTCATTATCAGAACCAAAAGCTATATCATCAGCATAGACTACCATTAGTAATTGATGAGTGCCCTTTGTCTTAATGTATAAGTTACTCTCAACTATCCCTCTTTTGAAGCCTTGTCATAATAGATACTTATCTAACCTATCATACTAAACTCTAAGAGCTTGTTTAAGACCATATAAATCCTTCTTTAATTTACAAACATAGTCTTGGTTACTTTTCATAGAAAAACCTTTAGGTAGCTCAATGTAGACTTCTTCATCTAAGTTGCCATTCAAAAAAATAGATTTCACATCTTTTTGGTAAAATTTGAAACCTTTGAATATTACATATGATAATAAGAGTCTAATTGCTTCCATTCTTTCCATATGACAAAATGTCTTATTAAAATCTATCCCTTCAACTTGAGCATATCCTTTACACACTAGTATTGCCTTATATCTTGTGACCTCTCCTTTCTCATCCATCTTGTTTCTGAATACCCACTTAGTTCTTATCACATTTTTTATTTTGGTCTAGGTACCAAATCTCATATTTAATTCTTTAATATTTGATCAAGTTCCTCATCCATTGCACATGTCCAATTTTCATCTTTGCTAGCCTCCAAGAATGTTTTAGGTTCAACCTTGGATAACAGAGCTATGTCTTGTTGATTCTAATTAATCAACATTCTCCTTCTAGTGTGTAAACTAGAATTCACATCTCCAATTATCTAAAATATGATCCTTATGTATTCTCCTCGATAAAGATTTAGTATCATGTCTTACCTCTTCCTCTTCATCATCTGATTGATCAAATATACCTTCAGTATTAAGGTTCTTTGTAGTGTCATTTACCTATAAGTTAGGCTTCTTAATTTCAAATACCTCTTCAACTCTTGCCTTAGAACTTTCAACAACCTTGTGGAGTCTCTTATTAAAATATTTGTAAGTATAAATTATGGAGGAATAACCCAAGAATATGTGCTCATCAAACCTTGAATCAAATTTTCCAAGATTTTATTCATCCCTCTTGATAAAACATTTATTCCCTAATGCTCTAAAATGTTTGACATTAGTTTCCTTATTTTTCCATATCTCATATGGAGACTTATCACCATTTAATCTAATTTGACATCTATTTAATATGTTTACTAATGTATTAGTAGCCTGTTCCCAAAAATCATCTGATAGTTTGGAATCTTGAAGCATGGTTCTACTCATCTCTTGGACAATTCTATTTTTCCTTTCAACTACCCCATTCTATTGGGGTGTCCTAGTAGCAGGTTATTATCTTCTAATCCCTTGATCTTCACAAAAAGTATCAAACTCATAAGACCAAAATTCACCTCCTCTGCCTGATCTCACACACTTGATTTTTGATCCATTTTCATTTTCAACAAGAGCTTTGAATGCTTTAAACTTTACAAAAACTTCTAATTTCTCTTTAAGGAAATATATCTAAGTCATCCGAGTAAATTCATCAATCAACAGCATGAAGTAGTTGTTATCTTGAATACCTTGAGTTCTTTTAGGTCCACACATATCAGTGTGGATCAACTCTAATAGTGTTGTGGTGGAATTCTCCTTAGATTTGTAGCTTCTTTTGGTTTACTTCTTATGAAGGCATGCCTTGAAAAGAGTATGAGGAATCTTAGTGATTTTAGGCATATGCCTCATTAATCTTTTTGAACTGATCCTCACCAAATTATTAAAATTCAAATGTCCAAGTCTTCTATGCCAAAGCCAGCTTTCCTCTAATCGATTCATGAAATAGTCCTCCCTTTTGGATTCATGGAACACATATAAGTTATTATTTGCCCTATGAATATTTTTAACTAATTTTCTATATTTGACTCTTCTCACTTCACGTCCTTTATCATGAAAAGTTATAACATTTCCTTGTTTACACATTTGGCTAACACTTAGAATATTGTGTTTCAAACCTTATACATATAAAACATTTTTAGTTTTAGTATGACCATTATCCAAACTTATATAACCTTTGCCAACTATGTTGGCAGAATTGTTGTCACCAAATCTCATTGAACCTAAATTGTGGTTTTTGAGAGAGATAAACTTTTTCTTATATCCTATCATGTGAATTGAGCATCAACTATCTATGTACCATTTCTTTTTTTCATCCTCTTGAGTATACAAGGTATTTTGGAGAAACATTGATTCTTTCTTTGTTGTACTACCTAAATTTTGTTTTTTCCTTTCTTCAATCTTGGACTTGTCTTCTTTGAACCATTTGATGGTGTCAATGACTTGTATGTCCTTTTTCCAATAGGCCCTTTTGTATTACATGTCTATATGTCCCTATTGGTTGTAGTTGAATGATATAATCTCATTTATATTTATTGAAGAGAAAGTGTAGTCCCTATATCTATGACCATATTGATTATAATTTTAATAGTGCCCATTGAAGACATAACTAGAGTTGTTCATGTTAGACATTCCTTTTTATTAATCATCAATAACCTATGGAGATTCATTTTTAAATTATTTGGTAGAACTAGGAATCTACTTGTCTTTATACAAAATCACATCTATATATATCATAGATTTATCTTTTAAATGATCCATCTTTTGATTCAAGCCTTTATCCATCATGTCCTTCAATTTCTTACCTATTTTTTCTAGTTTATTTATTTGTATCTTCACACCATCAATACTTGCAATAATCCCATAACATATTAAGGAATTTAGATCTAAATTTTTACTTCTTTTCTTTTTATTTAATATTTCATTCTCTTCCTCTAGATGTTGATCTTAGATAAAGCACATACTAGCTCACCTTGAAGATATGTCTCAGCCTCTTTGACATCTATTGTACCTTTGATCACATTCAAGTTGTTAAACTTTGAAAAGAAGGTGTGGCTTTGATACCAATTATTAGAGGTATAATCATTAAGAGGGTGGGGTGAATCAGTGATGAAAACAATTCAATTCCAATTCTAAAACTTCAAACTCTTAACCATTTAACATAAGCATTCATGAAGCATATAAACCATTTATTACAATGAATAAAGGAAACTATACAAGATCAAAGCACATAACACATAGATTATTTGGAAAACCCTCATGGGGGATAAAACCCATTCTCAATATTGAAAACACATGGACTACAGTCCTATAAAATATCATAAACAAGAGACTTTAGTGAAGCACCCACTTCATAAGGAGCACCAACCCCTAAGCATGAACAAGCACCCACTTGTCCTAGATGTTGACCACCCACACAATAACTTCTAATATCAACACCTCCATAAATCTTACTACCTTCCAATATAATGTAAAAATAGTGAACAATAACTCTTTTCAACCCTTCACACTTTCTCAAGCCTTCACACACAAGTAATGTATCAAAAACAACCTTTTAGATCACTCTACACCTCTTCGCTTATCCTCAATATTCAACCCTATAAAAACACTATTATAACATCATACATATGACCTCTAGGTCATACACATATTCTTCACACTTATTTACTCTTCAATCCATCCACCAAGTACACTCATACTTCACTTTTTGTCACTTATCAACTCTAGAAAGCTTCATCTTTGTTTGTGATCTTTATAAAGCCTTCATGATCACTACCTTCTTGGTAAGCCATAATACATACCTTAACCCTTAATGATTCTATCAAACTTATAATAAGATCAACACCACATCCATAGCTTTGATAGATCACCCTAAAGTAGCAACACCTTTCAATTAGGCCTAAGAAGCCCTTTTAGGTCCATGAAGACCTATTCATCTCTTTAACACTTCACTGAGCAAAAATAGGAACACAATACCACTTCAAAGCACATAGGTCCATGTAACATTACCCTTAATACATATTCAAGTTATTACATTCATCACTACACACTTTTGCATATGCAAAACGTATCAATCAATTGCCTTGTGCTTGAAAACACCATGAACAACCAAAAGTCAACTTCCAAACAATGGTTCATACTAAAAATGGATTGGTCAAACCTAAAAAATCATACATATGATCTTCATAGAGTTTAAAACACTCTATAATAGATAATTCACCTTGAAACATCCAAACACCATAAATAAAAACTCAAACATCCTTCTTGGGTCACTTGTAGAAGAAAGTCAAACCCTCAGTCAACTTTGAACCATAATAAATGCAATTGTATGATAGTCAAATCTCTAAATCATTTTTTCGAGATTTCCCTTGAAATTATATACCACTTTTACTTTTATACCACCATCAAATTCATCCATCATCAAAACTTATAAATAAAACATTATAGACTGGTTTTCCTTTGTAAATTCAAATACTTAAATATCAATTATCACTTTTTAATGTAAGTTTGACTATGGAAAGTAGTGAAATCTGCTTGGGAGAGAAACTTTGAACCACCATAAATTTTGATATACATCATGTTAAAACCTAAAATTTTAAACACATACTCTAGGCACAAAATTGAAAAAACCCATGTAACCACTTTCCTCTAACACCTTCACACATGTGAATGTTGACATCATCAATCTACTTACTCAAACAATTCTACAAAGATGACTAGGATAACCTAAACCTTTACAAGACTACTTAGATGAATTCCTTTCACTTACACAAGTACACCAAGCACTCTTGACCCCTCATATGACCCCTTAAACATGGTCAACACATCACCAACATCCATTATCTTGCCTAACCAAATAAACACTACAAGGTTCATGCATGCTCACTAAGGCACACTTTGTCATTAAGAACCATGCATACATATAAATTTATGGACACTCTTATCCACCTTAGGGACACCATTGACAATACCTCAACATGGGGTTTCACCATTTTTTAGGGGAGTTGAGGTAGTGAAGGGTTGTTGTGGTTTCCTATTCTTAAGGTCATAATTTCTCCCTTAGAACTATTGAAATGCTTGCACCTCACTAATACCCTCCTCCAGATCATTTTCTTCTTGGATAATTAATTCCATGGTTACCAACACCATGGTAGTGATAGGGGGTTTAACCATTTTAGATTATTTCAATTGATTGGGGACCACCTCATACTCTTTCATTTCCTTATGAAAGATCTGAAAGGCACAACAAAACTCTATGCAGTCAAGTTTTCCATGTGTTTTCATGTTATATACTCAACACCAATTAGGAAAGGATATTTCAAAGATATTAAATTTTGGTAACTTATTGGGTGATGGTTCTGATGGATTATGGGATGGTTGTAGTTCCTTTTTGGTCTTTTATGCGTGAATTTCTTGTTGTAACTCTCTACATTGGATTTGTTCATCTACCTTTATAACCCAAGGAAGTCATTATTGAGTTTTTTTACCATTCATTGAATGACATCCAAATCATTCATTGTGGATAATTAGGATATGGTCTAGGTATTGCTAGTTATTTCCAACATTACCTAGTGTTGAAAATGAGTCTTCTCATGGTTCCCTTGGTTAAGGAAAACACAAGTGTTGGTTTGGTCCAACATGACATATCAAGATTTATTTATTACAAGGAGTGGTTGAAGTATTAGGATATTTTGATTAGCATTGGGGAAGAAGCTCAACATAAGCATCTATGGCAACACATTAGGAATGGGGGCCAAAATCTGACCTTATGGGTTTAGCTATATGTCTACCTTGATGTCCCCTGCATAAGATAGGGGTAGGTCCACTATTTAAAGGTCTCATCTTAGGAACATATCCATTTAAGGGTCTAAGTAAATTTTATACATTTCAAGTGCTAGTTGTGGGTTGGGTTGGTAGAACATAGTAACTTGGCTATATATATATTAAAACTTAGCATTGAAGTTCTTAATAGGCTCTCATTTAATATAGGTAAATTATTAGTAAAGGACATTGGGGTCTATCACATACCCAAAATGGGAAATAAATGTAATACTAAAATGGTCCTAGCTGGGGATCAAGTCCTCTAGGAGGTTGAGGAACTAGTCATAGGATGAATCCATCAATGTGAATGGGAAAAGCTTTCATGTTACATTCTCATGTTCTATATTTAAGAGCCTTATGGTAGTTTTTTAAGAGGTCACATGCTCTTTAGTAATCCATCCTACAGCAAGATTGAAATGGGGAAGACATCTTTCAGTGTTTCTAGGTAAGTTATGGACAACTCCTGGGATGATAATGGTTGATCCAGCCAACCAAACCATCCTAGGTGGTCTATTTAGGAGATTTTGAGGGGGGAAACTAGTTAGAAGTATGATAGGTCTAGGTCTATTGAGTATGGATATTTTATGGAATTGTAAGGGTGAAGCCACTAGTTATCCATGACTAGACATAGCTCTGGTGATCGGTGAACTAGACTCTAAGATGTTTCATAGATAAATAATAGTTAGTACGTTACTACCAATAATCATAATCTTAAATAGTTAACAATCAACATATAAATTCTTAATGCCTTCCTTTTCATTAATTGTTGGTATGTGTGTTTGAAGCACACAACAATGGAGAGAGTGTAAAAGAGAGGGAACAAGATTAAATTAATAAAATATTCCTTTAGGGCCTCGTTTCCTACTAATAATTATCTTTAAAAAATAAAAAGATCCTCCTTATAGCACCAACTATTGTTCAATCCAAGATCTTATTCCAAAACAATCATGAGATTGAATATTTTCAAAGAGAATAGTGGGAACACTAATGGAGTTTTTTTCATCATTTTAGGACTGATAGGAAGTCAGCCTAGGGTATGACTATAGGTATTTGGCTTCGCAATGGAGCCTTCATGGAATAATTTTTGAAAGATGCAGTGCCATAATTATCGGTTCAATCCTAATGGCTGAGAGTAAATGAGTGAGTTATTTGAGTCTATTATTTATGTTCATGCACTTTGATTTACCATTTTATAAATGAAATGGAAGGGGTAGTTTTATCTCCAAAATGAACACAAAAAGAGGGATGAGTAAGGTAGGAAAGAGTGTTTCTAGATCAAGATGAAATTAATGCTTCAATAATCAAGCTAAACTTATTTACCATAGTTATACCACTCTTTTTTTAGTCTCACCATAGGTTTTAACTCCAATATTACACAATGGGAAGAGTTTAGGGAATCAGTGAAGAATGCCTAATTTGTGAATCTTCACTAAATATCAATGCTAGAAGTCCATAGTAAATAATACATAAACTACCAAGATAACTTACAAGCTAGCACACTAGTTATTGATATTGTAAAGAAAATGAAAGTAATTTAGAAAGGGGTTATGATAGGAAAACACATCATAATCATTACATTCATAAAGTGACAGAGCCTTAAAATAATTATATAATCACTAATATTCTTTTAAAATTGAAATGAGAGATACTTTTATAAATAGAACATGTGTTACATAAAAGCTAAAATTACATTCATTAAAACAACCAGTTATATTACAAAGATATCTATCTTGTCCAACTCATTATAATTTAAAAGGGGAGAATAAACCATAGTTGAAATCTTGGCTTGATTTTGACAACACTTTTGAGCTTAAAATTATCAACCTTAAAACTATAATGTAGTTGCACTTTTATAGATAAAGATGGAAATCACCCCTAAGTAGTGTGAGATTCCTATCATGGGTATTGATGGACACCCTTTGTGTTTACAACTACTTAATTAAAAAAAGGGATAAAATATATTTACCTTCCCCCAAAATATCTATAGGGGACAACTCAACTGATATATGGAGGTAGAACAAATGATCTAGATCCCATCTACTTTGACTTTGCCTCCTTGGCCTCTAACACATCTACCATAAGGCCAAATTATCAATCTAACTTGGTGAGGTTCTTTGAAGGCTCCCTAAATATTGTCTTTTCCTAGGCTACAAGTATTTAGTATACGTAGAGGGGAGCCTCCATAGACACCTAAACTTCAAACACTTAGTTGATGCTCACTATAGATTGGGTCAAAATCTTGAGAATTGACTAATCTCCCTCCTTGTTCACCTTAGCCACCTTTCCCATCATAACCTGGTCAAAGTGACCCAAGTGAACTCCAAATTCACCCATGTCAAGTAGAGTGTTATCTAGGTAGAATAACACTGAGATATTTACTTCCTTGAAATTAGCTAATGTCTTCCTTTTTCCATCTTCAAGGGGTCCTATTACCATATAGGCTAAGGAAAGCCACTCCTTCATAACAGTAATCATGTTCTTGATGTAGGTTTGATATAATCCCAAATCTAAAGTGGATATTAATTTTAGATCCAAAAATAAGCCTTTATTAATCATGATAGTTATCTTTTAGCATTTCCCATCAATTATAATGATCCTCTCCAGATAGTCTTGGGTCCATTGGATGATCACCTAGGTCTCTACCATAGTCTCTACCACCTTTCCCATAATTGACAAAAGTCATAAGAGGGCATCCTTAACATGTATAATTAGCTTAGTATATAAGGATCTCTTAACCTACACCTCAAGAGTTTAAACCTATCTTTGCATGTCCTCAAGAAGCTTCTCTAACATATCATGATTCATTCAAAGAACTAAGAGTGGGCCTTCCACCATATTTTATTCTCCCATGAGAGTCCACACCTTAGTGAGAGATAAAAATTCATGTTGGGTCATCGAGACCATAGGATTTCCCTCTTACATGAATTTCTAGGTAAGGATTCTTTGTACGTTCCCCATGGTGTGGTCAAAATCCCATTGCACCTCTGGGGTGCCTTGCATTGTCATATCTAACACCTATAATATTGGGGCCATTATTAGGGTTTTGGAAGGTGTTGGGGTGGTAGATATGTTAGTGATAAGTAAAGGATGAGGTAGAGGATGAATTGAGGAAGTGGAAGGAGTGAAGGATGAAAATAGTGGAGGAGAATGAGGCATGGGGTAAAAGGGGGAAAGATGAATGGAAGGGCCCAAGAGAACATCTAAACTCATCACTGACTCTAGGTCATGCTCACTTGATTGGAAATGACTCTTGGGAGAGGGGTATTTAGTATAAGGGAAGATATTGGCTAATTAAAGTCAAATCCTTAGGCACCTAAGGTGATAAAAAAAGGGGACCAAGGAGCCATAAGAGGATCCACCTAAGATGGTGCTAGAGGATCCATATAAATTGGTGGAGGAGGTGGAATTTGAGTAGCCATTACCTGTATTATGGGTTGGACATGAACTACATTTTGATTTTTCTTTGGCCTTTAGCTTGAGTTAGCTCTAGATGCCATTATAGGAGTCAAGGTAGTGAGGGTTATAGGGGTCAATTATGGGAGTTGTTGAATTATTAGAGGAACTACCAGGATGGTCCTAATCACTAGAGACATCCACATAAGTCAAGTGCTCCTAGAATAACTTAGGTGTTAGGTGAAGATGGGGAACTCGCATGTACCTAAATCTACAAAATTTCTAGTGAGGGCACCAATAATGTTCTAAGTTGGGGAATGGAAGGGGTAGATGGAAATGAATAAGCTAGGATGCTAGGGATGGCTAAGGCCATGGGTGTTTGGTTGAAAATTTGAAGGGGTGGAATAGGGAAGAGAGGGGTGGAGAAAAAGAGACTAATTATTTTTAAAATAAGATACATGGTGTTCCTTTATTGCATTAATCTCTCTCAGGATTCTAGAATCTATGTCAGACCAGGAGATTGACACATTTGACAATGGTGAGAAATCATTAGTCAAATCCAAGCACTTATAACCTTCATGACATTTAACTTCCTTTAATTTAGTCAGGATCTCCCAGGATTTGATATATCTAGCAAGACTAGGAGACTAACCACTTTGCATGTGGTTGACGTGATACTTACTGGTTGGGTTAGATTCTCCTGAGATCTAACATCTTTGTTAAAGAAAAGGATAATGGTCATTATTCACTAGTATGGGGTGATTATCTAGAGTAATGAGAGATTCTGACCTAGGGCCACATGGTGCTTTTTTACTGCATCAAGCTCTCCTAAGGTCTAACATATCTATTAGGTTTGAGAGACTAATGCATCTAACATAAGTTATATGGCACTCATTGATTATATTAGGATCTAACATATCTATCAGGTTTGGGAGACTAACACATCTAACACAAGCCATGTGGAATTTTCTTATTACATCAAAATTGGTCTTCACCAATTTTTCCCTTGGTACTTTTTCTTGAAACTTTACTCATGCAAAACCTCCAACTATTCTTTAGTTGAATACCCTAAATTTGCATAGCATTGAGATTTCAAAAATATAGAAGAACCTATCAAAAACATATAAAATGACTAAGTGAAAGAGAAATGAATATCTACAAATTTAATTGCTCAGCTAACCACCAACTAGGGTTTCAAATTCCATGTAGGACTCTAGGATCTGACACATTGGGAATAGGATTGAGACTCCCAAAATATCTGATTAAGGACAAGCCTAAAAAGTTAGAACGTTAAAAATTAAAATAAATAAATATTATCCTACCCATGTGAGTATCGATGATATTTGCCTTGGTCTCTTTCATAGACCTTTGAGTCCTACAAGTTGAATCAATTAGTCATCCACACACTTGTTTGGGAAAAACTAGGACAACATAGGATTTCAAAGACTTGGCACAAGTGGACCCAACTAGAATGAGAGAACAAGTTTGGGAACTCTAATTTTGTGTTTTAAAAGAGGGGTCCCCCATTTATTATAAAAGGGAGAATTTTGGCCACAAAAAATGAGTTACCACCTGGCATTTTAGATTATCTTAACCATGCAACCAAATCATACTTATAACCTAATGAGTATGAGTGAACCAAGTCAACTCACAAAATAAAATTAGTGAGGTTGGATGATGTAATCAATTCCAACCTATAAACTTATCAATATTGAGTGATTTAATCAACTCAACCATACCAAAAAGTGAACCAAATACTATAATAAATTGGCTCAATCCAATCTATAACAATCCAATCTAGTGGGTTATGACAGTCCTTGAAAGTGTTTTAAATCTAAAATTTATTTGATTTTGTAATATTAGGTGTACATTATATAGCATATGCACCTTAGATATGTCTCATGTTAAAATTTTATATAAAAATGCTACCATTGTATAGAATTTTGCCACAAATGTGTATTTGAATCATATAATTATGCAATTTGGCTAATTTTAAATTGTGTAAGTGTGGAGAACATGTTTCCAAAACATGCCCCTACTATAATTTGAAAACTAATATAAGTGTCAATATGGAGAACATGTTTCCAAAACATGCCCCCACTATAATCTGGGTATTCTACATATTGAACAAGTGTGGAGAACATGTTTCCAAAACATGCCCCCTATTTTAACCTTTTAAGACTTCATGCATGTCAATCATATGTTGTTAAAGTGTTGAGTATAACAATAACTTGAATTAAAAACAAGAAATAAATGATTTGACAAGCCTTTCCCAAAATATCAAAGATGTAAAGAAAGAACATTTATCTGGGGTAAAATAGGTATTTTTATGACTCAAAATGTTGAAACAAGCTTGAGAACTACCCAGACACATTTTGTTCTATGACTGTAGCTAAAATTTGGCTTTGAATAGTAGCACCATGTGATGCTAGTGTCTAATTATGGTGTTAGTTTCCCTCTTAGAGGAGATGTTTGGAACTTTCAAGGGAAGTTATGGGAGGTTTTGAGGGACTTGTAGGTGGTTTTATGTCTTCCATAAGCTCACCTCTATCACCATTTTCATTGAATATCTTCCAAAATCCTAATGGGTACCTGTACACATGAAACAACAACTAGATCAAATGCAAAATAAAGGTAAAACTAGGTTATGGGATATTATGATCATGCGTAAAAGGGGAAAATTGATAATGTAATGAAATAATCATTACATTTCTAGTAATGTAATGAAATGAAAGTATTAGAGTAAAATAAAAAGAGGAATGTGTACTTAGCTTTGTGTGCAAATGTGTTTTAGACTAGCTCACTTCTTGTCTAAAGAAGTGGATAGGAGCTAGAGTGAAGTATGTGAAGAAGAAATCCATAATGTGGGTGTCCTTTGTACTAAATCTAAATAGTGAACTAAATCATTAGGAGTAAACCTTATTTTGCCCCACCCTAATATCTAGATTAAATTTGAGTATGTAAACTATATATGTAGAGAAACAAGGCCCACTTGTCCCCACACTAATCATGTACTGAATTTGAGTATGTAAACTAAATATGTGGATAAATAAGACTTGTGCTCCCCCACTTTGATGTGTGTACTAAATCTAAGTATGTAAACTAGGTTTGGTGGAAGGCTATGGATCAACCATTACAAATGGTCATGTGACCCAAATTAGTGAAACCCTAGTGGTATCTTGGTGACATCTTAGTGATTATTTGAGTGTAACTTGGTAATGTAAAAATAGGGATCAAGGATGTGTGCTCCATATCGTGTCCCCAATCCTGATATCTGAGTAATGAAGTTGTGTATCTAAACATATATATATATATATATATATATCTAATTCAAACTATATATCTGAGTTAAACTATATATCTGATCCAAACTATATATCTACATAAATTTATATATCAATGTCAAATTGTATATCTAAGAATATAGATCAAGGACGTGTGCTCTATATCATGCCCACAAACTCGAGATCTAAGTAATGTAGTTATGTATCTAAACATCTATATATCTGATGAAAATTGTATATCTACATCAAATTATATACCTACATCAAATTATAAATATACGTAAACCTTATATCTAAGTCAACCTATATATCTATGTCAAACTTATGTGTCTAAATATTTGTATCTGAGTAGACTTGTGTGTCTGAATATTTGTATCTGAGTAGACCTGTGTGTCTGGATATGTGTATAGTTAAATCAATCTATGTGTATTTTCCCCCTTTTGGTGAGAGATACAAGATTGAGGTAAGGGTGTCTAACTAAAAGTGATAATGATTGAATGTGTTATTGTTAATTATTAGGGGTGATGTTTTAAGTTTTAATATTTTATCGATTATGATAGAGTCAATTATTAAAATTGGTAATGGGATACACATTTGGTCTATATTGAGTTTATTATATTAATATTAATTTTATCATTTTATATATTTAAATATGATTAATATATTGGTTTAGCCAATATAAGGTGAGGTATATTGTGTTCAAGTCCCATATGTAAGAAAAGGCTCACAAATCAGAGTTATGATTCTCTAGATATCACATTGGCAAGAAGTTGGTATTAGTTAGTGAAATTAGTGTGCAAGATCAACCTTTATAAGGTGGTATTTTATAAATGTTACTTAAATAGGTTAGTTGATTAGTTTTAAAATTCATTTAAATTATTTGAGTGGATAGTTATTGTTTGTTCTAAGCTAGAGAGTATGCTAAGGAGATGAGGAGTAACTTTGACCTAGTACAAGGAGGTGGAGGTGCTTATCCAAGCTGAGGAGGAGGTTACCTAGGTAAGGAGCCTATGCTTTTTCTTATTTTTTTCATTTTTAGTATATTTTTTTATTGTAAATCTAGTAGTTTAGGGCCAATTTTGGAAATGTAATGTTTTTGTCCTGATATTGGTGCTAGTGTCCAGGATATGGGTCTCATGTTTTGGATATAGCACTATTGTCTAGTGTTATTGTCTTGTATGTACAAATAATGTCTATTAGGCCTAGTTTGTGGTGATTTTTATTGTTGCATGGTGTTTTATGACTATTATTGTCTATTAATCTTATATTTTACATTGCTAATGTAAATTTTAATGGTAATTTTTACAGGTTGATGTGTGTATGAGAGAGTTCCAGAGTGGCCAGATGATGGAGACCTTACAAGGTTTGCCCCTGATAAATGACAAGATGTCCATGGTAGAGAGACATGTTCTAAGTGATATGACTTCCTTAAATTTGATACCCTAGGATAAACACATGATGAATACACTGTGTGGGAGATGGGATGTAGATACCTACATGTTCCAGTTACCTACTAGGGAGATGTCACCTTGGAGGATGTATATAAGATCTTGAAGTTACCTATTATTGGGTAGAGAGTCGTATTATAGAAGGATACTAGTGATCAAGATATACAATGGGTTGTTAGGTATTTTTCTATGATGTTTGTAAGGACTCATCATGCAAGGAGCCATAATGATATATTATTATCACTGATTATCACAGTGAATGTTTTATGGTTGCAAAATTTCTTAGAAATTTTATTAGCTTTATTTATGGTTATAGATGGGAATGAGGTATCGATCTCATACAAGATGCATGAGATAGTGCAGGACATAGAGGATCATGGTACCATATACTCATGGTGTCCCACTATGTTAGACCACTTGTACTAAGATTTATACCATTTTATGCATGAGATGTGTTCAGGAGGTATTGGATCTTCCAAACTATTACCTTGTTGGGCATAAGAGAAAATAGTAGTGAGTATATTGGCATTGTCTCAATGAGGTGATTGGGCCCACCCATAATCATTTATAGAGAGGTGGATTGGGATGACTTGCATGTCCAAGAGGAGCATGATGCAATATCATTAGGTGTTAGATAGTTTAATGATTGGAGACATTATTTGGAGGCCTTATAGGAGTTGTGAGGGATGGCCTAAGGATGATGCTCAATTGAGATAGGTTTGATTGAGTTGTTAGCTGCATGACCATTGGGTCAATGTATTTAAGAGGTTATAGTATGAGTGGGTGACATTACAGTTTGGTTTTACTCAAGATGTTCCCCTAATGCCAATGGTGTGGTTGAGGAGTTCTTAGACTCTAGTGAGGTCAAGTAGTAGGCCTAGACTAATGACTATAAAGTTATCCCCAATTCTATTGATACAGCTAGATTTGGTGATTATGTACTAGATGTGGATGATGTAGGAGATATTGATGCCTATATATCCTAGTGGAGAGAGCATAAATTAGCACTTGTATTTTCAATAGGTGGGATTATCATAGAGGATGTACTAAATGTGGACCCCCTTAGGGATGTCAATGATAAGTTGTTATTGTGTGTTTTTATATTCTATGTATTTGGTTAATTATTTACTTTTTTAGGTATCAAATACGTTATGCTGGTATGTGAAAGTTTAGGTGATGATGAGTATTGGGAGAATACCATCGAGTCTGCACTCTACATACTGATGTGACATATTCCTAACGATGTCATGAATGATGGATTAGTGGAGACAGACACATATGTTACTAGTGTTCATGTCAATTTATTTGATCAAGTTGTCAAAAATATTGTGGCATATAGGAAAGCAACTATAGATAAGGATGAGGCATGCATAGATTTATAGAGATGGATCATGCCCATGCCTAATTCTATGGGTGGGGAAATTAGATATATAGTTGATGATTACATATGTCTAAATTAAGAGCATGCAGAGTGTATGGTTGAGTTTGGTGTGTTATGAGAGAGAGAGAGAGAGAGAGAAAGAGAGATCAAACATAGGCATCATTCAAAGTCATGAAGGGATAGTGGGGCCTCTAGTTCCAGTATGGACATGTCTGAGAGTGAGAGTGAGCAAGCTGATCCTAGTGTCCATGTCTAAATTATTGAGTGAATTATAGTATTTGTATTGAAACTATGTTTTGAGTTATATATATGGATGTTTAATGTTATATAGGCACCATGTATATTGGTATCTTGATTTGGTTATATTTTTCATGTTTACATGTGTTTAATAGTTTTCATTGTGTTAAATGGTGATACTAGAATATGGTATTTTTTAAAGTAATGGTAATAAATTCTTTTATCTATTTATAAATGTTTAAATAGACATGTGTAGTGGACTAAGAATGTTATTTGCTATTATAGGATATATATATATATATATACACATATATATATATATATGTAGCTCATGTAACTATGGTATATACTATCTAAACCTAGATGGCATGGTGAACAAATGATCATACTACTCATGTTGTGTTTGTGAATAAGTAGACGCTAGAATTGATACTTGTGATACACTGCTAATGTCTAGGTGTGTAGACTTTGTAGCAAAGAGCTTAATTGGATGTCATACTAAAACTATGCTCTGAGCTCTATGATCTTTGGAAAATATTTTTATTAGTGGTCAAACTAATAATATGCTCTGACCTCTATGATTATTTCCAAATATCCTGATTGGCATGTGAATTGAGACTGTGCTTGGATCTCTATGATTATTTTTGAGTAGCTTGATTGGTGTGCAAACTAAGACTGTGTTATGATATTTATGATTATCTCCAAATATCTTAATTGGTATGTAAATTGATATTGTGTTTTGATCTTTATGATTATTTCCAAATATCTTAATTGGTGTGCTAGCTGAGACTATGCTTATATCTCTATGATTATTTCCAAATATCTTGATTGGTGTGAAAACTGAGATTGTGTTTTGATCTCTGTTATTGTTTCCAAATATCTTAATTGGTGTGTGAATTAAGACTATGCTTTGATCTCTATGAATTGGCTTCCATCTTTGTTGAATCTATGGTGCATGAGATTGCTCATAAATAGGTGTCCTAGAAACCACATGGAACATACTA
This sequence comes from Torreya grandis, assembly GCA_037957365.1. Classification (NCBI taxonomy): domain Eukaryota; kingdom Viridiplantae; phylum Streptophyta; class Pinopsida; order Cupressales; family Taxaceae; genus Torreya; species Torreya grandis. The sequence continues at coordinate 1,363,104 of JARHVA010002418.1, forward strand.
TGAGTAACCAATGGATCCTTAAAATGAATGTTCTAAGATAACTCTATCATAGAGGAGTGTGATCTAAGAGACTATAGAGACTGAGATCTTGGTGTTGTGAATGTTATAATGCTTTTATTGGCATATTGGTCAATACAGTCTAGAGTGCATAACAATGATTGTTTAAATGTCTATTTATCTTATGAAAATTACAATATGGCTTATTTTATACTCTATGAAAATGGTGTGTTGGATGATGATTATTAGGAATAAGTGTGATTATGTCCTTATCTAATAATTTAAGTGAGATTTCATGAGGCTTATCTCTATCTAAAAACTATATAACCCCTCTGTGTGTGTCATGTGCTCTATTCATTATAGGAGGTGCTCTATGAAGTGGCTCTTTTCCCTTGTTAATTATTTTCATTATTTGTTTTTTTTCATTGGTTTCTTAATCAAGAGTGGAGTAGGTTATTTTACCATGTTAAATGACTATAACTGTGAGATATCTATTCCCAAATCTATCTTGACTAGTCCCAACTTTTTCTCTAATGTCAGAGCTATGTAACATAGATGTCTAAATGATTTGGATGTTTCATAAAGCAATTTATATTCAATATTAAGAATGAGGTCTCTAAAAATAATGTGTTATACCTATAAATCTATCAACTGGTAGATTAATTGATGCATACATATGTTTAATAGTAGAATGTATTTATTTATTATTTCTAACTGGCCCTAGTGTAATGAAGCCAACCTCTCATATTTGAATCAAGGTCCCTTGTTCTGAATACAATGCATGATAAAGACCTCTTCTAACTCATTATATGTGTATAATGAACCACTAGGGAGTGAATGATGAAAACACTTTATTTCCCAACCCTCTAGATTCTTAGAAAATAACTACAAGAGAATAAAACTACTAGTGAAATGTGCCATAACTTTCCTATAAGCTTAGAGATGAAAGTATGGATCTCTATGTCCAACAAACTTTGGTAATTTTAGTATCTATAATTTTTATGGAAATGTTTCATTAAAAATTCTCCATGAGTATGGATGGCATTGGAATCCTCCCATGAGTGATATGATTTACTTTCCAATGTGAAATGGTGTACTTATTGTTGTAAATCACTCATAGCATGCATCAATGAGATTACCTCTTATGAAGGTATATTATCATCATCAAGAGGTTTGTTTAATTATTGAATTTTGTTATTTATATTATCCATTGGTATATTTCATTGGGAACTTTTTTTAGGGAAGATTGGTTTACTCTATGTAACTTTTGGAGGTGTGATAGCTTGGACCTAGTTAGAGAGAAATGAGCTATCACCCTTATTTAGGTTAGGTTGAGAAATAGGTTCTATTATAGTAAGTAGGGTTGAGGGAGATTCATTGATATCTCTTAATTTTCTAATTTTAAAATTAGTATCATGTGTTAATGGACTAAAATGTAATCTATTACCATGTGAATGTAAGTTATGTAAACTATGAACATAAGAATAAGTGTGTGTGTGTTTTAACATGTAATCTATTACCATGTGAAGGTGTAGAATCTATGTCTTCTTCAATATAATAATATTAATCATCATTATTCTAAGGTTCATCAAAATTAGAGTTTAATTCACTTGTATAAGTAAGAGTAGAAGAAGTATCATTTACATGCTCACTAAGAGAGAGTAAGAGAAGATTTTAACTTTTTACTACTATGTAATGTGTCATCATGTGTGGGTGTAATGCAATGAATTTATTCACTATATATGTGTGGATTGCATGAATTTTTATTACTTTTAATCTTGGATTCAAGGTTAGAAGAAGTAATAATCATGTTTTCATTTCATATATTATGACATGTAGGAGAAGAGTTAGAGACATTTGCATTATCAAAAGGTTGGAAAGAATCATTGCATTGAGCTTGGAATGTAAAAGAAAGTGATAAAATAATTTCATCTACCTTATTTTTTGCATTGGTAAAAGGCATAATATTATTGGTACATGTTTTTTGAATTTAACTGAGAAGGTAAAGAAGATGCATTATTCTTGTCTACTTTACTTGAATCATGCAAAAGTGGATTTTGTGTATTGCACTTATATTGATTTAATTGGAATAGGGAGGTAGATAAAGTAGTTGAAAATCTAAATCACATTGGAACAAATCACTACCAACAAGAGGTTATTTTTAAATTATATTGTTATTTTGATTTTGAGGTGTAAGAGAAGAGGGAGAGAAAAGATAATATGTATCTAGTAGATCCTCATCAATATTTTCATTATCATGCTCATAGTAATCCTCATATCTATCATTACAATAATAGTCATCATCATCATTATATGTGAAATAATTTTCATCTGCTAATATGTAATATTAAAAAATTTGAATTCATTATCGTACCTATGAGAAAATTTTAAAAATTCATCAATTGGGTGAGGGGTAGGAGGCTTCTTGGATGCCATTTTAAACTTTCCAAAGAAGATAATGTAAATAATGAATAATAAACACTCAAGAGGTAGAATGTAATCTAACATAGGTATATGTGCAACTATGATAAATATTTAACCCAATGTGTATAATGAATTAGGATTGTACTTTAAACCCTAATTTCTTGTATTTGGATGTATAGGGACCTAGTATGTGGATCTAGGGTTTGAATGAGGGCTATTTTTAAAAAATCTAGATTATATTAAATTAATGAAACCCTAATATATGATTAATTTGAATAAGCTAATTTGTGTTAAAAAATTTTAAAAAATAAAAGTTTTTAACCTTGATTTAGTGCACAAAATTTTGAAGGTAAACCCTAGACAAAACCAGGGTTTTAAGCAATATTTGAAGTAAGACAGGTTCACCAAATGTTTTAACATTTTAGGACTTAGTGCATGTAAATCCTATGTTATTAAAGGGATGAGTATAAAAATAAATTGAACTAAAAATAGGAAATAATTAATTTTACAAGCCTTTCCCAAAATAACAAAGATGTAAAGAAAGAGCACTTATCTGGAGTAAAATAGGTATTTTATGACTTAAGAGGCTGAAATAGACTTGATAAATATTCAAACACCTTTCGTTCTATGACTGTAACTGAAATATAGATTCAAAAAATAGTGCCCTTATGTGGACAGTAGCACCATATAGTGCTAGTGTCTAATTATGGTATTAGTGTCCCTCTTAGAGGAGATGTCTAAAATTTCTAGGGAAGCTGCAAGAGGTTTTGAAGGACCTATAGGTGGTTTTGTGTCTTCTATAAACTTATTTGTGTCACTATTTTCAATGAATATCTTTCAAAACCCTAATGAGTACCTACACACATGAAAAAAAAACCAAATCAAATGCAAAATAAAGGGAAAAACTAGGTTATAGGATATTACGATCACATAGAGCAGAACCCCTGTTATCCTAGATATTGCTTACATTAACCCCAATGTTAGGGGTCTCATATTTCATGTAGTTATCCCTTAGGTAGTGTGCATAATAAACATGCATAGTATGTTAGAATGAATTTATCTTAGGCCCTTTTTTGATCAAACATGTAATGTTTAAATGTAATAGATGAGTAATATGCATAGTATTGAGTTGTACTATTGATTGATTTTATGCAACTATGTGTCAAAATAGTAATTTCTTGTTATAAAATGCCTTTTGAGGCTCTTTATATAAAATTAACTTTGATTTGAATGTAAAACCTTATTTGTTGGTCAAGAAGCCATAAAAGAGGGATAAAAATATAAGAGAAGGATCAAGGTAGTGTTAGGACCCAAAACATAGGATAAAATTATTGTTAGACACTAGAGCCATAATTGGACACTAGATCCACATGGTGCTACTAAATTGATAATTACACTGGTGTTCTAAGGCCTAACATAGATTTAAGACTAGGTAAGATAGGTTAGGGCCCCCTGTGATTAGGAGGAGGTGACTCACAACCACTAGGGGTGCAACAAATAGGGAAAATAAGACATAAGAAAGATTAAAAAACCAAAAATGACCATGTGAAAAAGGGCTATAATCATCACTAACATTTTCATGTGAAAGAGTAACAAAATACATAGTACTATTGGTTGTTTGACCAAAATAATGTGTATACAATCCCAATGAATCTAAAATTGTGACAAATGTGGAGAACATGTTTTCAAAACATGCCCCCACTACAATATGAGTACTAAATTGATAATTGCACTGGTGTTCTAAGGCCTAACATAGAGTTAAGACCAGGTAAAATAGGCTAGGGACCCCTGTGATTAGGAGGAGGTGACTCACAACCACTAGGGGTAAAACAAATAGGGAAAATAAGACATAAGAAAGATTAAAAAACCCAAAATGACCATGTGAAAAAGGGCTATATTCATCACTAACATTTTCATGTGAAAGAGTAACAAAATACATAGTATTGTTGGTTGGTTGACCAAATTAATGTGCATACAACCCCACTGAATCTAAAATTGTGACAAATGTGGAGAACATGTTTTCAAAACATGCCCCCACTACAATATGAATCTATGAAGAAATGTGGAAGCCATGCCTCCATGACATGCCCCAATAGATATACCCCAAAAGGATAAGATAACCATGTAAATTGTGAATGTACCATGTAGCATATATAGGAAACATGTTTAGGTATATATATAATTAAAGCATGAAGAATTTTATCACACCAAGTTTTATGATGCATGGTGTAGATAATAGCAACATCTAGATAGTAATAGTAAAAGCTCAAAAAATAATCAAGCAAACACACAAGAGCACTCAAAAGTGAATCAAAAAATAATGGTCTAAGGAGACCTCAAACAAGGGGTATGTTCAAATGTTGCACAATCGAAGGTACATGACGTAGTTAAATTTACACAAAGTAAGAATAACATATTCAAATGTCAACATATAACAAACAATGACATATTCAAATGCCAAAGAGGCAAACAAAGGCATGAGGGACTAAAAGAATGGAGCATATTCAAATGCTCAAACAAGAAAGACAATATCAAGGCAAAACACTCAAGGATGTGCATAACTAAAAGCATAAGCAACCAACATAAACATATCATACTAGTCCTTGGATATATGTGTTAGTAAAAAATGTTACGTACATAACATATCAAGTACATTTTGAAAGATATAAACATGGATAATGCATGTTTAAGTACATATATGAGCTTAAATATGATAAAATAAAATGACTATAGCATGGTATAACCTATATGTATCATGATCATAGAGGTGGATGCCCCCAATGTCCTGGTGACATGAGTAAATGGAACACCCAATATCCGAAAGTACATGGATCATGTATCTTTATATACATGAATCACACTCAAAATATGCATGAAACATGTGTATATAGGAAGTACTGATATGCCATCTACCAATATAGAACCAACAACATATATGCTAATGAGATAATAATATATGTAAATGTTGATAATATTTTTGGATTTTATTTTTATATTTTTGGAATACTTGAGAGACGATACAACCTTAAGTTGGATATTTTACATTGTTTAGATCATGGTTGGATAAGTGGAAATGTATATGGCATGTTCCTCCTCATGTTTTACATGTTTCATAGAAGAACCAATGCTATCATTTGGAATATGGATCAATTTACCTTCATGAGAAAAAGAAATACCTTGCTGATTTTGGTCAATTTTTTCTTCCATTTGGTATAACTAAAGAGTGCCCAGTGTAAATGCATATGGAGATGTGGTAGGCATAACCCAAACCCTTGTTTGAATTACTTTAGGACCACAATAAATTTTTAGTGTTATGTTTCCCAAGGAGTATTTCCAACCTCCTCTACTTTGTAAGTTTTTAAGATAAAAGTCAATATGTTGTAAGCATATTACTTACAAGTAGTTTTTGTTTATGTAGGATCAATATGGTTATGCCAAAAATAAGCACCACCCATGAATAATGTGATTGTTAAATCTTGTTGATGTGGATAATTTTTGGTTTATTCACCTTGGGACATTTGTATAGGATGCAGACCTTGGATTGGTCCCATATTGAGTAAACCTTGTAGAGTGCCTATATAAAGATTAAGAACTCCACTTTTTTGTTCATAATGTTCATTTGGTAATTCATCTCCCTCATTTGTGTGAGGAATAAAATTTTGGTGCTTATAAGGGTATATGTTAAACTCCTTTGGATAAGTAAGGATGAATGAAGTATATATATGCACATCCATATATAAATATGTAAATAACTCATATTATTTATGCAATGCTCTTTCTTTCAATGGAGAAAGAATACATCTACTAAAAAATAATTTTAACTCCAAATGTGAAGGTCTAAATGCTAACTCATATGATGTACTTTTGAATAAAATAGTATAATCTTGAATGGATTCATCATCATGTTCTTTAAAATTATAAAAATGTTATATTGTAAGTTTTGGTACCTTATGGATATTGAAACCCATGAAGAATACATCTTCTAATTATGTAAAAGTAGTTAAGGAACCTTTTGGTAGGCTATAAAACCAATTATGAGCGTCATTAGAAATGCTCATTTGGAATACTTTTAGTAATATTTTGTCATATTTTTCCCATTGGCCAAAAGAATATACATAGTTAATCATGCGGTCGAATGGGTCCTTATGAATCAAAAAGAGAGGTAAATTTGGTAGTTTAAAATATTGTGGAAAGAGGTTGATTTTTGAATGACATAACATTTGCATTAGTATTAAGGAAATTCATTTCCATTTGAAGTATATAAACTTATTTTGGAATATCCCCAATAGTGTTCATCATAAAAATAAGATACTCCATGGGAATGGTGGTGCTTGGAAAAGGTGTTATCATTGATTCTAATCTACTACCTCTCTTTAATCTAGGCATATGAGTAATATAATCCTCATGGATAACAAACGCAAGTTATAAACCATTGAATTTAGGATACTTTAGTAATGGTATTGGATCTCTGAATGGTGTTATCCTTGGTATATCATTTTAAGAGCTTTTTTTTTTCACCTTTGGTAGAGATATAGCAATTGGTATTAGAGGGAGATTTTGTAAAGGTATCTCTTTTGGTATGGTATAAACCTTTTTCATGAATGAATATTTTGGGAGATAAAGATACCTTGGTTTAAAGACTTGGTTACAAGATTTGGAACATTAGGAATCTTTGGAACTTTAGGTTTGCAATGCTTCCCTCTTATTGGTTCCTTAAATATACTTGATAAATTTTCCATGATGTCTTGGTTAACCTTTTGAAAAATTTCAATGTTAAATGAAGGGAAAATAGAATCATCACCCTTGATAAGGGGGACATTATTTGGAAATGTTGAAATTATGGAGATTTGAATTAATTCACTTGAGGAATATCCTCCTTATAAGAAATTTATAAATCAGTCATAATTTATTTATGTATTTTTCAAAACTTTTGATGATCATATGAAGGATCATCTTAGTCATACGTACCCACTTTTGTGGTAGAATGTGCATGAAGGGCATGATTAGATTATTTTTATTATTAGTGCTTCGTGGATTTTTATAGAAATCCTAAGCCTTGTCGATATGTATTATATTTTAGAGATATAGGGTGGGTTGTATTTTTCTCATGTTTGCCAAAAACTTGTCCTTTATATCCATATTTTAACAAATATCAGATGCCAAAATCATGTGATGGTGTTGTAGGAGGTAATAGTAATGGCTCTTTCTCTTCCTTAAGATTGATCAACTCATCTCTTGAAATGGTGGGAGCATGGACTTGATTAGAGGGATGGTAGCTACCACCACTCAAAGATTTGAGATTAGCTAATTTAGCATTTTGAATAATGCAAGAGTAACCAATTTTTACCCCTTATTTGATATAAATTTTGAGAGTTTATTAGTCATAGTCATTAAATAAATCAATATCATCGATGATAAGGGAGATAAAGAAAATAAATATTAGTATAAGACATGTAAGAAACATCCTATATGGTATGCTTAGGAAAAACATGATGTTCAAAATATTGGGTTCACCAAATGTTTAACCTTAAAATCTAGATATGGGGAATCTAGGATTAAAGGGGTAAGAGATAGCCTCAGGCATAAGGATGGTAGACTATCTCTAAATTAGGTCAATTATTTGTAAAACTCAGATAAACATATACATAATTTATTATGTAGAGATGCTAAAAATAGAAAGTATAATTATGATAGATATTTTAATGAGAAATAATACAATATACTTAGTTGGTTCTAATGCTAATACATATCTATAATAGGTATAAAGTGGATTGCATCTAGATTTTGGAATAATCACTTAATTTTATAAAATGTGCCTCTATAGCTTCATACACTTACATCGACTTGGGATAGATGCATCAATGCTACTATCTGACTTGGACATAGATTTCTAGTAAGAAATATCTAATTAAATTGGATGTGACCACCTATATACTTTGGGTTATTTTTCATATTTACTCTAGTGCATTCAGATCTAGGTCATGGATTGTTGATCCTTGTTAAAAAGAAGAACCTTAGTTCTTCATCTTCATATTAGATGTGAAAAAAATGTGTTAGTGGGCACATAGTGTCAAGATGACCTAAATACCCATTTTTAAATGAGCACTACCTACATATCCAATACTCCAAATAGGGCCTTAGACTTATGTAGTTCTCCCCTACATGCTAACTCATGTGTGAATCATGCAGTGTGTGATAAGCAAGTACAATAGTGACCTAACTTATAACTCAAAACATATGGTTCTTAGGCTACTCCTTCAGTAATTCATAATGGTAGATGTGTTATCCCTATGACTGATATGAAAATATGATAAAATAATGAATATTTTATAATTTAAGTAGACCTCTTTTAAGTCTACCCAACTAGGTCTTCTAGGTCTCCTTTAGGATTTGTAGCTTTCTTGTATTAAGTATGTCCTTATATTTACACAAGATTGGAATTTTATTAAGAAAATTATATCTTTCTCTATGTCTTATATCATTCAAATAATGATCTTTGATATCATAATCAGTGTAAGGAGATCCTTAAAGGTCTAAAACTCTTATTAGACTATTTCTTTTGTCTAGGCTTGTAGTCTTTCTAATAGGACCATTTGGATATTTTCCTCTCTAATAGAATAAATATCAGACTTAAAACTCCATAAAATGGCTTTATGCATTCTTTAACACATTAAAAATGTCAATCAATAAAGTCTATAACCTTTTCTTATCTTGAGTTTCAAAGCAATTAGGAAAAGTTGCTCAAGTAGCCTTGTTTTAGGCTTAAAACACAATATGTAAAACTCACTCACCTATATCTCATTTTTAAAATAAATTTAAGGATTTAAATACCTAAATCACCTAAAATACATGATAAATCATTAAAATACAAAGTTTTATACAAAAAATATGGTTTGTTTTAAAGATATTCAACTTTTTGTGAATGAAACCCTATTTTTTAGGCTTTATTATATGTTTTCAAAACACCATCATATATATCTTTCTTTCCAAGACTGACCAAGACTTTATACTACTTTTATCCTTTAAATTAAATCACCTATTATTTGTATACAAAAATTTAAAGCATTTTGATGTATCGTTTAGGATTTATGATATTTGTTTTTAGGTGAAACCTTATCCTAGGGTTTAAGACTAAATTATAGACTCCAAAGCACTAAAATTAACAAATTTTGAGTTTTAAGGACATTAAAATGCTTATTACACTTGGAATTGGATATTAACAACATTATCTTACTTTTTAATCATTAGTTAGGTGTTTAAACCCCAAAAATATGTTAAACTTATCCTTTTTCTATGATTATAACACCTAGATTTTAAGAAATATAGTGTTTAGATCTCTGTTAAAGAAGAAATTAGTAAAAAATAATATATAAAGGTTTGTAAATAATTAAAAAAAAACTTAAACCTTTGAATATAATAGATATTTAATGGTTTTTATATCTCTATCAAAGAAATAATTAGTACAAAAGCATATATAAAGGTTTGTAAATCATCAAGGAAAAAACTTACACCTTTGAATATAATAGAGATTCAATGAAGCCCACAATAAAAATTTCCTTTTTATTCAAATATCTTCAACTTCTTATAGATACCTACAATTCTCCATTAACCAACCACACATAGACCTAGAGACCTACAACCTCTTACTCTCTATTCATCCTCTTCACTTTTTATTAAGCTCCTTGCTTGATGTTTTTGAGCCTTATCACCTTATAAATAATTTGATAAACTTGGTTTATTATAGATAAATTCACATTAAATTTATTAACAACTTAAGATTAATTTAAAACATGCTTGATTTAGTCCTTATCCTATGTTGGATACATCTCATTTGGGTTTAGAATAAATTTACATTGAATTGAGAGTGAAGAGGAATTTAAAACATATGATTAGTCCCTAATAACCTTTACCAATGGAATAAGACCTTTAAAACATGCTCACACCTTCAAAACTCTTCAAAACAAATTCAATTTTTGAATTTTCATTTTCGAAAGAAAACTAAAACGGGGCTTAAATGATCAAATTTTGCATGGCTAGTGAACTGAAAACCTAATAAAGGACCTTAAAAAACTATAAACATTAAAAAATAACCAATTAAATACAAAATTAAGCATAAACAAGCTTTTTATTGACTACTTATGACTCTATAAACCTATTTAAGACCAAACAATCCAAACATTGACTTATCAATCCAAAATTTACATTGACCTTGGTGATGCTCCAGTATCATACTCCCAAAGTGGGAAAATTTTATATCCAGCTCGATGAAGCTTATTTATTGTCTTCTAATTCTTATTATCTTCTTGTCTTCCTTTTATAATTCTTTGTTTAGTTATCTTCTCCTAGCATTCACTTTCTTTTTTGCTTGCTTATTGATCCTCTTGTCTGATTTTCTCTCTACTTGTTTTGATTTATCGCCTTTGCATCTCACCTTCCATATTTATGAGATTAATTATTCTTAGAATATCTTTGTCTTCTATATATTCCATTTTTACTGTCTCTATTTCCCTTTTTTCAAAATCTACCCTTAAAATTATGTTTTCAAGCATCACTCCTATTCTTGCTTTGCAATTATCTCCTCTTGGCCTTGTTAAGGCATACTCATATACTCCATACTAATATATTCCTTTAGAAATGGAGTATTCAAGGACTTATCATAATTAATAACACCATTTTAACACATAAAATATGATTTTCACACAATGAATAAATTCACCTTACCCTTGTCTTCTTTGTTTATCTTGTTGTGGCTTATTGTTTTGTAATTCCTTCTCCATGTAACTTGATTTTATTTGCTCATCCACTATTGCTTTGAATTTGTTTCCTTGACCTATTCTTAGACTGATATTTTCCTTCACCAAACCTTCCTTCTTCTCCAAATTTTCTTCTTCATGAGGAGTTTGAATGTTCTCCTCATTTCCTTGTTCTATCATGAACTCTTGTACTTCATCTCTTGGTTTATTTATATGGTATGGAGTATTTTTTGTCTTGATATCTCCATAAATGCACAAAAAACATTCTTAGCACAAATAAAATTAAATTCAATAGACTCATTGGTCTTTTCAAGGATCTCATTACCCTTCACATCTTTTTTTTCCCATGCTCTTCTCAAGTTCCTTCCAAAACTATCTTGATACTTTTTCCATCTCTCTAAGCTATTCATCTTTGATTTAATCATGCCTCCTTGATCTATCTTGATGTAGTGACCTATTTTCATCCATGAATTATTCAACCATGTATTCTTGTTCCTTTGGATTTAATATTGGTCATAAATCTACCACTTTTCTTTTTTGATTCTTTTGGAGTTGTTCTTTATTGCAATGAACTTCAACTACTGCAACTTTGATTTCAATCCTCTCTTCTCTTGAAATCTTGACTACCCATAATTTTTTTTCCATCTTATATATGTTACTATACATGTCTTGTCCTTGCCATTTATTCTACATCTGCCTATGCTTTCACTAGTTCCTATTTGTATATGGACTTGTTCATCTCTTTCCTAATTGACTACTTGCTTTGCAATTTTCTTGCACTATTTTTGAGAATCTTCTTCATGTTCTCCATTTATCTTAATCATCTCATTATCATCCTATAACTTGAATCCTACCTTACGCATCTATTCTTTGACTTCTTCTTTGATTCTTTCATCTCTCTCATCCTTTTGGTTGAAGACCATTCTTTTCTCTTGCTCTTCATAGTTCACATTTGTAACCAACTATCTATGGTTCATTATCAAATTTTTCTTGTTGTTCTATTCAATTTTTAATGCCTAGAATTGGGCACTTTCTCCATCCATATAGATACCTATAGTCACACACTTTAACATATTTTTATAATTAAAAGAGGCATGATTTCCTCTTCAAGTACCTTCTTGGGTTGCTTTGCTAGCACCCTTATCATCCTTCTCCATTTTTTGTTTTCTTGTTGATTCTTTCTTCTTTATACAATCTACCTAATTGGCCATTTGAAAACCTTATTTATTTTTATGAATAATATTTGTTTGGATTTATTTCACCCTTTAAAATGTTTTTTTAATCATGTTAACGCCTGATTCATCTCATCTATCTTCTTTTGCATATCCTCTTCTTTTCTCACCTCATTATTTGTTTTCATTTGGTTCTTCTTTCTTTGTAGTCCTTCCATTTGATTTATACTTCTCTTCTTCCTCTTGTGCCTGACATAAATATTCTATTTGGTATTTTTACAACTCCAAGTATTTTTCACCTTGGATCTCTTCCAATTCTATTTCATCTTGGATTGTTTTTCTCTCTTTGAGCCTCAATGTGCTCTTCTTCTCAATTTCTTAAGCCTCAATGGGCTATAGGACTGTAGAACCTTTTCAATTCTCAAATATTTTTATCAAATCACCCTCAAACTATTTTTACACTTTAAATATATTTTTTTAAGATATGATACCATTTTGATGTAAATAGACCTCTTTTATGTCTACCCAACTAGGTCTTCTAAGTCTCCTTTAGGCTTTGTAGCCTTCTTATATTATGTCCTTATATTTTCATAAGATTGAAATTTTATTAAGGAAAATGTGTATTTATATATGCATTATAATAGTCAAATATGAATCTTTGATACCATAATTGGTGTAAGAAGGTCCTTAAAAGTCTAAAACTCTTATTAGATTGTTTCTTTTGTCTAGGCTTGTAGCCTTTCTAATAAGACTATTTGGATATTTTCCTTTCTAATAAACTGAATCTCAGATTTAAAAATCTATAAAAATAATTTATGAATTATTTAACACATTCAAAATATCAATAAAAAAATTCTATAACCTTTTCTTATCTTGAGTTTCAAGGCAATTTGAAAAACTTGATCAATTAACCCTGTTTTAAGCTTAAAACACACAGTCTGTAAAACTTAGTAACCTATATATCATTGTAAAAATACCTTTAAGGATTTAAACCAATTATATAACCTAAAATACATCATTAAACATTATAATACAAATTTTCATACAAAAATAATGGTTTGTTTTAAAGATATTTAAATTTTTGTGAATGAAACCCTATTTTTTAGGTTTTATTACAAGTCTACAAAACACAATCATCTATATATTTCTTTCCAACATTTAACAATGCTTTAAACCAATTATATCATTTAAATAACATCTTATAGTATATGTATGTAAAATTTTAAGCATTTATATGTATTTTTTAGGAGTTATGACACTTTTTCTAGGTGAAACCTGTCGTAGGGTTTAAGACCAAATTACAAACCTAAAATTGATTGATCTTGAGTTTCAAAGATGTTAAAATGATGATTACACTTGGAATAGGATATTAAAAATATTATATTTATATATTAATCATTAATCAGGTGTTAAAATCCCAAAAATATGTTAAATTTGTCTTTTTTCTATGACTATAACATCCAGATTTTAAGAAATACAATGTTTAGACCTCTGTCAAGGAAACATTTAATACAAAAGCATGTAGAAAAATTATAAATCGTAAAGGAAAAAACTTAAACCTTTGAATATAACATATATTCAATGAATCATGCAATAAAAATATCTTTTTTATTCAAATATATACAACTTCATACACAAACTTACAACTCTCCATTAACCAACCACACTCAAACCTGGAGACCTACAACCACTTACTATCTATTCATCCTCTTCACCTTTTATTAGTCTCTTTATTTTGGTGTTTTTGAGCCTTATCAACTTATAAATAAGTGTCTAAACTTGGTTTATTATATATATATATATATATATATATATATATATATATATATATATATATATATATGCACTTTAAATTTCTTAACAACTTAAGACTCATCTAAAACATACTTAATTTAGTCCTTCTCCTACGTTAGATACATCTTAGTTAGGTTTAGGATAGATTTACATTGAATTGAGGGTCAAGAAGAATTTAAAACATATGATTAGTCCCTAATAACCTTTACCAATGGACTAAGACCTTTACAACATGATCACACCTTCAAAACTCTTCAAAACAAATTCAAAATTTGAATTTCCCATTTTGTTGAGAAAACTAAAATAAGACTCAAATGATCAAATCTTGCATGGTTAGTGATCTGAACACCTAATAAAGGACCTTAAAATACTTTCAACATTAAAAATAACCAATTCAATATAAAATGAAGCATAAAAAATATTTTTATTGACTAATTACAACTTTATAAACCTATTTAAGACCTAACAATCCAAAATTGACCTATCAAGCCAAAATTTACATTGACCTTGATGATGCTCTTGCATCATTTTCTCACTTGAGTGCTTGATATAATGAATTTGGTAAATTGCCTTGGTCTATTTTGGTATTTTCTAGGTCTATGCTAGGTGAAGAATGAATGAGGGTTGATCTTCTATTTATACCAATCCCTTTGGAGAATATCTCACATTAAAATATTTAGGCCTACCATAGGAATAAATTTCATTTATAAATTAGATGAGTTTAGGGCACTGGACCCCTATGTTGGGATGGGACACTTGCATTGACATAAGTGTCTAATTAGGATGCAAGTGTCTGAGTAGTTATAAAATAGGTGCAAGTCCAAAACTTGTAGAGATGAAAGATAAGTAGGTTTATAACATTATGAGAAAGATAGAAGGTCTGAGTTATCATAATAACATAGGTCAGACTAAGAGATAAGTAATTAGGTACAAAGAGATAGTGTATGCAATATTTTTGGCATCAAGAAAGGTATAGAAGCTAAATTTACATCCATGATATGTATTTTCCAAGTGTACAAGACTGAGGTGTTATATAATTCAGAAATAATGTCTACAATTTCAAAAGAGGGTAAACATTCCACTCATTTTACCACACTCTAAGAATCAACATATCTTTCTCTCCTATAGAAGGCACATTTAGATTTTAATTACTCCTAGATATACCCATGATGCAGCACTTATTCCCACCTTAGGATATATTCGAGGTAGTTATTAGCCTTGTTTTTTTTTGTGATACTTAGTGTAATGCTCATTACTCAATGCCTCCCAATTATTACATTTTAGCTCCTTATGCCATCTACTAGACCTGTTGATGAAATGTATGTCTAGGAAGGACCCTTGAGAGAGAAATTTAGTTGTTTAGCCCTTCATTCCACCCTTCTACATCCAAGCCATGACATTTTGAGTAAACTTTCCACTTGCTTGCAACTTCTTATTTATGATTGTTTGGACACCCATTAAGAGTTTCGATGACTATAAGTGGCTCTTTTTGGTAGTTGTCACCTTGATTTAGCCTATACATGTGACCATTTGGCCTCCACCATCCTTCTTGATCAATTATTCACCTGCTTGATATCAAACTGATGTGTTTGATCCATTACCATGTTATTACTCTACCCATTTTTGGATTGTATTGATTTGTGTGCTCATTACTATTGATATGCTCATCCATTGTGTTACTTTACTATGATGCCATGGTGTTGTAAATATGTTTTAAACTCATCGTTCATCTTGTGCTTCCTCTCCCTCTCTCTAGGTCATTTTGAGTGATGAAATAGAAAGGGCTTCTTCGATGAATTCTACGTCACATGTGTCAGGTTGCAGATCCTTGAGATTTCCTCCTCAACCATATATGATTGGATTTTAGGTTGGTAGATTACTAACATCATTAGGTGAATGATATGAGGGAATATTGATTGTAAGGTGAAACTTTGTTAAGCTTTACATATACCACCAGGGTTAGTATATATTTGTATGCTATGTTAGATTTCATTTACAAAATCATAGAGATTTCATTTTGAAATGACATATTAATTTCTGAATCACACTTTGCTTTCTGAAACAATATGAATTTATTTTCTAAATTCCAATTTTAGTTATGAAATTAAAAGATTTGTTTTGTAATTTATTTCCTTTCCTAAAACAATAAGTATTTACTTCATAAATCACACTTTCCTTTCATTATTTACTTCTAGTTACTGTGGTTAGAATATTATATGTTTTTACTCTTGTTACATTTATAAGATTAGTTGTTCTGATATGTTTCTAGCATGGTTCTTGTTTGTTTCTCCTCTAGCCTGTGCAAGCTAGCAGAATGGACAATGATTTTGGGCTTATAAATAATCCCTTAGGTTGTAGGTTGTTTTGTTTCCATACATTTATCAAACCATTGCTGCATATTTGGATTCATGTAACCACACTCAAAATAAATTTTAAGCATTATTTTTTGTCACTAAAAATTGTACTCAGAAATGTATGCAAGGCTAAACATAGATTAAAAGGCATGTGTGATCTCGTAGAGGTATCTTCACATCTTCATTTAGACTAGGTGTATCATTTTCAAAATTCATTTCTAGATTTTAATAGATTATTATTATTGGCACTTATCCATGTGTAAATGTTCTTGTAGGATTCAAAGGGACATTGGAGTTGTTTTAGAAACTTCAGGGAACACAATATATATATATATATATATATATATATATATATATATATATATATATATATATTAATTTGATATGTATGTGTTTTATGATGACTTGAATTAATATTGAAATTAATTCTAATTCACATGAATGGAATAGACCAATATATGGTGCTATAAATGCACTTTTAAACAACAAACTAAAGATAAACGATTGAAATGAATGAAATAAAGCAATGACAAACAAGAATAAACTATGCAATCGAAGGATGAACTTAAAATTTTGATTTGTCATGCTGATTGTGTTGACTAAAATAATGCAAAAATAAGAAAATGGGATTGAACCCAGAAGCTAGATTTGAGCTTGCTTAAGGACAAGAACACTAGATAAGGACATGATCATTGGTCGTTATTATCCCTGTCTATCAATTTTTTCCTCTTGTAGAAAATAATAATTTAGGGCATGGTCATATGCAATGATATAATATAAGCATGTATGCACTGATTATGTCTTCAAAAATGTACGAGAGATCTGCGAGTAGCTTTTTGAAGTTGAAAACCCTAGTATAACATGCAATGATTTAGTGACATGTGAACATGGGTCAGAAGATTGTAATTTAGCTGAGCTTGCCCTAATCACCCCAAGATGAGTAAATATTACCTATATATCTAATACTCTGAATAGGGAAATTAAACCCAATGGAGTTCTTGTTAAGTTGTGGAGCTAAAAGCTTCACTATTATGTAAATGGTGGAGGTTGTTGAGTGTTACAGTAACTGACGTCGGTCAAGCCAACCGACATCGGTCATGCCTTCAGTGACACAATAATCGACATCGGTTATGGTCAGCCGACATCGGTCAAATAGGAACCGACGTCGGTCACCCGTGTGTTTCCAGAACTGATCTAATTTTAGACGGATAGTGAGTTTGCATGTAAAGACTAATTTTAGTCTTGATTCTGCATTTCTAATTATTGTTTGTTTTGGGATCTATTTAAGAGACCCATGGGGATGTATTGTAATCAAGGACAAAAGGACTAAGAAGGATTAGATCCTCAAGTGTAAGATCTAGAGGATCTGCAAGAGTGCAAGACTAGGAAGATATACATGGTAAGTAAGATCAGTTAGATCTACAAGTGTGCAAGATCAAGAAGGTCTGCTTGGTGAGCATGGTCAATTAGATCTACTGGTGGAGGGAATAACTGTGTTTGAGTTGGTTGTAATTGATTAAGAGAGAGAACTCTTGAGGGAGAATTACTGGACACCCAAGAGGTGTGAGAAGAAGAGATTTCTTCATTGTATTTCCTTCTGGAAGAGTGTTAATATAGATTGTATTATTTCTCATATCATCTGTTCTTTGCTATTTCTAAATTCTAGTTACATATTACTTCTAGTTTAATTATGTGTTTAGTTGCTTATACAAAGGTAATTAATTGTAATCTTAGGAGTGGATCTTGATAGTTGGTATCAGAGCATGGTTCACTAACAGGTGGTATCACAGCGGGTTGGTGTTTATTAATTACAGGTTCACTCACAGGGGTTTCTATTTGAGTGGGAGTAAAGCAATGGCAGAAGAAAGTAGACTAAGAATGGAGAAATTCAATGGCAAGAATTATCAATTATGGAGGATGAAGATAGAAGATTATCTATATCAGAAAGATCTGTACTTACCATTGGGTGGGGCTTCATGTAAGCCCACATATATGCAAGATGAAGAATGGAAGGTTCTTGATAGAAAGGCTCTTGGAGCTATAAGGCTGACCCTGGCAGCTTCTATAAAAGACAATGGTAGAGTTAATGGAATCTTTGAAAAATTTATATGAAAAACCCTCAGCTTTGAATAAGGTATTTCTTATGAAGCAATTATTTAATTTGCAAATGCAGGAAGGTGGATCGGTATATAGTCATCTTAGTGATTTCCATGGTTTGGTAAACCAGTTAAATTCAGTCAAAATAGTTTTTGATGATGAAATTAAGGCTCTCTTAATCTTATGCTCTTTACCTGAAAGTTGGGATAGCTTGGTAATGGTAGTAAGTAATACTGTGTCTGCTTCAAATATATTGAAAGTTGATGATGTTGTTAGTGTAATATTGAATGAATAAATTCATAGGAAAAGCACAGAGAAGACATCAGGTAATGCTTTAAGTGTTGAAAGTAGGGGATGGCAAAGAGAGAAGAGCAAGCAAGGGAAATCAAGGTCAAAGATAGGCAGTAGATCTAAATCTAGAAATGGAAGTATCACCTGCTGGAATTGTGGAAAGAAAGGGCATGTAAAAAAAGATTGTTGGTTGGTAGAAGATCAGCATGAAGGAAATAAAGAAGCAAAAGATGTAGGTATTATTGCACAGGATGCTCTTATATGTTCTTTGAATAAAGTAGAATCTTGGGTTTTAGATTCTGGTGCTTCTTTCCATGCAACCCCAAATAGAGAATTTTTTCATGATTATGTCCATGGAGACTTTGGAAAAGTTTATTTAGGGGATGGTAAGCCTTGTCAAATTGTTGGCAAAAGAAAAGTGCAGCTAAAATTGCAGACTGGCAACATATGGGTGTTGAAGGATGTCATGCATGTTTCCATCATGAAGAGGAGTCTAATTTTTATAGAAAAGTTGGGTGATGAGGGTTGCACAGTAACTCTCACAGTGGAATCTTGGGAAGTTTTCAAGGGTGCACTTGTATTAGCAAGAGGTAAGAAAGTAGGTACACTTTATCTATCTACTTGTATGACTAATTCTCTTTCTGTTTTATCTACTTCAGATGTAGATGCAAAGAAGTGGCTTTGTAGGCTTGGTCACATGAGTGAGAAGGGAATGGATGTTCTTAAGTCAAAAGGTATGTTTTCAGATTTGATAGACTGAGATTTCTGTGAACATTGTATGTTTGGGAAAGAGGAGAAAGTGAGGTTTCTGAAAACTAGGTCAACAAAGAAGAAGCACAGGTTAGAGCTTGTTCACACAGGCGTGTGGAGACTAGCTCAAGGAGCTTCTATTGGAGGATCACAGTGCTATGTTTTTTCCATGGATGATGCTACAAGAAAGGTATGGGTTTATTGCATAAAGAGGAAATATGATGTTTTTGACACTTTTAAGAACTAGAAAGCCTTGGTTTTCAAGGAGAAGATGATGGACAGAGATCAGCTCAAGAGGCTAAATAATTCTGAGCAGGGCAAAGTTGATTTGGACAAGGTTATGATCTAAAATGAGTTCACAGGTAAAAATCATCACTCACAGAAAAACATAGTTACCAATGTCAGTCAGGTCGAATAAGTGGAAACCAACGTCAGTTAGGTAATAACCAACGTTGGTCAGGTCGCACAAAAGGAAACTGACGTCGATCAGACAGAGACCGATGTCAGTCAGGTAGAATCGACATCGGTCGGGTGCAGACTGAGAGATGACCAGGATCGATCACTGTTAGAATGAAATTTGGGTGGACAACAAGCTGTCAATGAGTCTCAAACGCCTATGTGGAGGTCCGAAAGGGAAGTTTTGAAGAGGTAATGCAGGTAGAATCTAGAAAACAGTGGGAGCATGGCATGAATGAGAAAATTGATTCCTTGGAAGAGAACCAAACGTGGGATTTGGTTGAGTTACCAGCTAGAAAGAAAGCACTAAAAGACGAATGAATTTACAGGTTAAAGAAAGGAGAGAATGGACAGGTGAGACAGAAGGCCAGGTTATATGGTCTTGAGCAAGCTGCAAGACAATGGTGTTTGAGGTTTGATAGGTTTATGACAAAGCATGGCTTTAGTCAATGTCAATGTGACCATTGTGTTTATTTTACTAGGTTGGATAATGATAGCTACATTATCCTGATACTGTATGTAGTGTATATACTTGTTGCAGGGTCACACATGCAGGGAATTACTTAGCTAAAGGTAAAAGTAGCTCAGACATTTGCCAGGAAGGATTTATGAGCAGCGAAGAAAATCCTTGGCATGAGTATTTCTAGAGACAGGGAAAATCACAGGTTGATTTTGTCTCAGGAGGATTATGTGAATAAGGTAGTGGAGAGGTTTGATATGCAGGATGCAAAACCAGTAAGCACACCTATGGTTGGACAGTTCAAGCTGAGCAAAGAATAGTGTCCTAAATCACATGATGAGGTTGAGTACATGGTATGTACTAGACCTGATATTGCCCAAGCAGTGGGAGTTGTCAGCAAGTTTATGGCCAATCTAGGAAAGAAGCACTAGAAAACAGTTCAGTGGATTCTCAAATATTTGAGAGGGACCAGCATCAGGTATTTATGCTATGCAGGGTCAAGCACTTCTCTACATGGAAATGTAGATTCGGATATGGCAGGTGACTTGGATGATAGGAGAAGCACCACATGATATGTGTTCACTATTGGTGGAATGGTGGTTAGCTGGATTTCAAAGTTGTAAAAGGTTGTTGCCTTGTCTACTATAGAGGTAGAATACATTGCAGTCACAGTGGCTAGCAAGAAAATGATATGGATGACTCACTTCATGGAAGAGTTGGGAAAGGAGCAAGAGAGTTGTAGATTATACAGTGATAGTCAAAGAGCAATTCATTTGGCAAAAGATTCAGCCTTTCATTCAAGAATCAGATATATACAGCTTAAGTAACACTTCATTAGACAGGTATTGGAGGATGGACAGTTGAAGCTAAAAAAAATTCATACAGATAAGAACTCTATAGATATGTTAACAAAGTTGGTAACAAAGGAGAAGTTGAATCTTCATTCAACTTCTGTTGGTCTTCAAGATTGAGCTTGAAGATGGAGATACAAGCCAAAAACAAATTAGAAGATGTACAAGTATAGGTATAGGTGCAGTTGTTTATCTCCAAGTGGGAGATTGTTAAGTTGTGGAGCTAAAAGCTTCACTATTATGCAAATGGTGGAGGTTGCTGAGTGTTATAGTAAATGACATCGGTCAGGCCAATCGACATCAATCATATCTTCAGCTACATAGTAACCAACATCGGTTATGGTCGACCGGCATCAGTCAGACAGGAACCGACATCGGTCACTTGTGTGTTTCCAGAACTGGTCTAATTTTAGACAAACAGTGAGTTTGCATGTAAAGACTAATTTTAGTCTTGAGTTTGCGTTTCTAATTATTGTTTGTTTTGGGATCTATTTAAGAGACCCATGGGGCTGTATTGTAATCAAAGACAAAAGGACTAAGAAGGATTAGATCCTTAAGTGTAAGATCTAGAGGGTCTGCAAGAGTGCAAGACCAGGAAGATCTACATGGTAAGTAAGATTAGTTAGATTTGCAAGTGTGCAAGATCAAGAAGGTCTACTTGGTGAGCAAGGTCATTTAGATCTACTGGTGGAGGGAACAACTCTGTGTTTGAGTTGGTTGTAATTGATTGAGAGAGAGAACTCTTGAGGGAGAATTACTGGACACCCAAGAGGTGTGGGAAGAAGAGATTTCTTCGTTGTATTTCCTTTTGGAAGAGTGTTAATATAGATTGTATTGTTTCTCGTATCATCTATTCTTTGTTATTTCTGAATTCTAGTTACATATTACTTCTGGTTTAATTTCGTGTTTAGTTACTTATATAAAGGTAATCAATTGTACTCTTAGGAGTGGATCTTGACAGTTGGTATCAGAGCATGGTTCACTAACAGGTGGTATCACAGCGGGTTGGTGTTTATTGATTACAGGTTCACTCACATGGGTTTATACTTGAGTGGGAGTAAAGCAATGGTAGAAGAAAGTAGACTAAGAATGGAGAAATTCAATGGCAAGAATTATCAATTATGGAGGATGTAGATAGAAGATTATCTGTATCATAAAGATCTGTACTTACCATTGGGTGGGGCTTCATGTAAGCCCACATATATGCAATATGAAGAATGGAAGGTTCTTGACAGAAAGGCTCTTGGAGCTATAAGGCTAACCCTAGCAGCTTTTGTGTTTTCAAACTTATCTCAGGCAAAGACAACGGTAGAGTTAATGGAATCTTTGACAAATTTATATTAAAAACCCTCAGCTTCGAATAAGGTATTTCTTATGAATCAATCATTTAATTTGCAAATGCAGGAAGGTGGATTGGTATATAGTCATCTTAGTGATTTCCATGGTTTGGTAAACCAGTTAAATTCAGTCAAAATAGTTTTTGATGATAAAATTAAGGCTCTCTTAATCTTATGCTCTTTACCTAAAAGTTGGGATAGCTTGGTAATGGCAGTAAGTAATACTGCGTCTGCTTCAAATATCTTGAAAGTTGATGATGTTGTTAGTGTAATCTTGAATGAAGAAATTCACAGGAAAAGCACAGGGGAGACATCAGGTAATGTTTTAAGTGTTGAAATTAGGGGATGGCAAAGAGAGAAGAGCAAGCAAGGGAAATCAAGGTCAAAGATAGGCAGTAGATCCAAATCTAGAAATGGAAGTATCACCTGCTGGAATTATGAAAAGAAAGGGCATGTAAAGAAAGATTGTTGGTTGGTAGAAGATCAGCATGAATGAAATAAAGAAGCAAAAGATGTAGGTATTGTTACACAGGATGCTCTTATATGTTCCTTGGATAAAGTAGAATCTTGGGTTTTAGATTTTGGTGCTTCTTTCCATGCAACCCCAAATAGAAAATTTTTTCATGATTATGTCCATGGAGACTTTGGAAAAGTTTATTTAGGGGATGGTAAGCCTTGTCAAATTATTGGCAAAGGAAAAGTGCAACTAAAATTGCAGACTGGAAACATATGGGTGTTGAAGGATGTCATGCATGTTCCCATCCTAAAGAGGAGTCTAATTTTTGCAAGAAAGTTGGGTGATGAGGGTTGCACAGTAACTCTCATAGTGGAATCTTGGAAAGTTTCCAAGGGTGCACTTGTATTAGCAAGAGGTAAGAAAGTAGGTACACTTTATCTATCTACTTGTATTACTAATTATCCTTCTATTTTATCTACTTCATATGTAGATGCAAAGAAGTGGCTTTGTAGGCTTGGTCACATGAGTGAGAAGGGAATGGATGTTCTTAAGTCAAAATGTATGTTTTCAGATTTGATAGACCAAGATTTCTGTGAGCATTGTATGTTTGGAAAATAGGAGAAAGTGAGGTTTCTAAAAATTGGGTCAACAAAGAAGAAGCGCAAGTTAGAGCTTGTTCACACAGGTGTGTGGAGACCAGCTCAGGGAGCTTCTATTAGAGGATCACAGTGCTATGTTTCTTCCATGGATGATGCTACAAGAAAGGTATGGGTTTATTGCATAAAGAGGAAATTTGATGTTTTTGACACTTTTAAGAACTGAAAAGCCTTGGTTTTCAAGGAGAAGATGATGGACAGAGATCAACTCAAGAGGTTAAATAATTATGGGTAGGGCAAGGTTGATTTGGACAAGGTTATGACCCAAAATGAGCTCGTGGGTAAAAATCATCACTCACAGGAAAACACAGTTACCAACTTCGGTCAAGTGAGAACCGATGTCGATCAGGTCGCACAGGTGGAAACTGACATCGGTCAGGTAATAACTGACATCGGTCAGGTCACACAGAAGGAAACTGACGTCGATCAGACAGAGACCGATGTCGATTAGGTAGAACTGACATCAGTTGGGTGCAGACTGAGAGATGAATAGGATCAGTCACTGTTAGAATGAAATTTGGGTGGATAACAAGCTGTCAATGAGTCTCAAACGGCCATGTGGAGGTCTGAAAGGGAAGTTTTGAAGAGGCAATGCAGGTAGAAGCCAAGAAATAGTGGGAGCATGGCATGAATGAAGAAATTGATTTCTTGGAAGAGAACCAAACATGGGATTTGGTAGAGTTGCCAGTCGAAAAGAAAGCACTGAAAGACGAATGGATTTATAGGTTAAAGAAAGGAGAGAATAGACAGGTGAGACAGAAGGCTAGGTTATATGGTCTTGAGCAAGCTGCAATACAATGGTGTTTGAGGTTTGACAGGTTTATGACAAAGCATGACTTTAGTCAATGTCAATGTGACCATTGTGTTTATTTTACTAGGTTGGATAATGATAGCTACATTATCCTGATACTGTATGTAGTGTATATGCTTGTTGCAGGGTCACACATGCAGGGAATTACTTAGCTAAAGGTAAAAGTAGCTCAGACATTTGTCAGGAAGGATTTAGGAGCAACGAAGAAAATCCTTGGCATGAGTATTTCTAGAGACAGGGAAAATCACATGTTGATTTTGTCTCAGGAGGATTATGTGAATAAGGTAGTGGAGAGGTTTGATATGCAGGATGCAAAACTGGTAAGCACACCTATGGTTGGACAGTTCAAGTTGAGCAAAGAACAGTGTCCTAAATCACATGATGAGGTTGAGTACATGGTATGTACTAGACCTGATATTGCCCAAGCAGTGGGAGTTGTCAGCAAATTTATGGCCAATCCAGGAAAGAAGCACTGGAAAGCAGTTCAGTGGATTCTCAAATATCTGAGAGGGACCAGCAGAAGCACCACAGGATATGTGTTCACTGTTGGTGGAACGACGGTTAGCTAGATTTCAAAGTTTTAGAAGGTTGTTGGCTTGTCTACTACAGAGGCAGAATACATTGCAGTCACGGTGGCTAGCAAGGAAATGATATGGATGACTCGGTTCATGGAAGAGTTGGGAAACGAGAAAGAGAGTTGTAGATTGTACAGTGATAGTCAAAGAGCAATTCATTTGGCAAAGGATTCAACCTTTCATTCAAGAACCAGATATATACAGCTTAAGTACCACTTCATTAGACAGGTATTGGAGGATGGACAGTTAAAGCTGGAAAAGATCCATACAGATAAGAACCCTGCAGATATGTTAACAAAGCCGGTAACAAAGGAGAAGTTGAATCTTCATTCAACTTCTGTTGGTCTTCAAGATTGAGCTTGAAGATGGGGATACAAGCCAGAAACAAATTAGAGGATGTATAGGTACAAGTACAGGTGCAACTATTTATCTCCAAGTGGGAGATTGTTAAGTTGTGGAGCTAAAAGCTTCATTGTTATGCAAATGGTGGAGGTTGCTGAGTGTTATAGTAACCAACGTTGGTCAGGCCAATCGACATCGGTCATATCTTCAGCTACACAGTAACCAACATCGGTTATGGTCGGTCGGCATCAGTCAGATAGGAACCGACATCGGTCACCTGTGTGTTTCCAGAACTGGTCTAATTTTAGACGAATAGTGAGTTTGCATGTAAAGACTAATTTTAGTCTTGAGTCTGCGTTTCTAATTATTGTTTATTTTGGGATCTATTTAAGAGACCCATGGGGCTGTATTGTAATCAAGGACAAAAGGACTAAGAAGGATTATATCCTCAAGTGTAAGATCTAGAGGGTCTGCAAGAGTGCAAGACCAGGAAGATCTACATGGTAAGTAAGATCAGTTAGATCTGCAAGTGTGCAAGATCAAGAAGGTCTGCTTGGTGAGCAAGGTCAATTAGATCTACTGGTGGAGGGAACAACTCTGTGTTTGAGTTGGTTGTAATTGATTGAGAGAGAGAACTCTTGAGGGAGAATTACTGGACACCCAAGAGGTGTGGGAAGAAGAGATTTCTTCATTGTATTTCCTTCTGGAAGAGTGTTAATACAGATTGTATTGTTTCTCGTATCATCTATTCTTTGCTATTTCTGAATTCTAGTTACATATTACTTCTGGTTTAATTCCGTGTTTAGTTGCTTATACAAAGGTAATCAATTTTACTCTTAGGAGTGGATCCTGACAGTTATCCCACTTAAGTGTTTTGTACAATTGTGCTCATTTGACTATATGAATGCATCTATAATTGGCTTGAATACTTGATCAGGCAATGTTATGACTATATAAAATTGGTTTGAAACTTGGTTGTGGACTGTTTGAAGTGATTAAACCTTGAATTAGGAAGAATAGGGAACCTTTGCTCAATGTACAATTGTGTTAATAAACTTTTAAATTGAAATTGCTTAGTTGTGTAATAATTCATTTGAATGTGTATTTATAGCAATTCCAATAGGATGACCACACGCTAGGAAGTTTAACAACATGGAGGATGACCTTAGGAAGAGTTTACTTTGAAAATATGATCGTTGATGGGAAACAAACATAATCACTAGATAGGCATAAGATCAATGGTCGATGTTGTCCTTATTTGTCATTCCTTCCCTCTAAGGAAATGTGTTTGATTTTGGCTCTGAACTAAGGTACATAGATGCATAGTGGTGTTTTTAGCAATCATAACATTTATATGTGCGACTGATAACATTTATAAGATACAATAGGTCATCTCTTAGGCTTATGATAGGGTGAGGTAGCAAAACAAGTACTAATTGAGTACACAAGTTAATTAAGGATTAAAAAGAATAAAATAGGCACGATCAAGTATTCATGGTCAGATTTCAGTTACTACAATATTCACACACACACATACATCAAAGTGAAGTCCCTTAAAATGTATTTCGTATGTTTTAAGTTGATATCTAGATACCTAAAAATGCCCCTCGCCCCTCCCCCCCCCCCTCCCATGCATTTATTAGTTGTTAAATTGTATAATTCTAAGGTACTTGTGTATATTGCCAACGATTGGTCTGAATTAAACATCTATTGATATGTTTTTATCATTTTTATTTGTCCTCCTTCTCTTTCCTCTTATTTTTGGTGGTCCCTAGAAATATACTAAGTGTGTTTCTATGGCCCATAAATATATCGAGTACATTTCTAGGGTTATGGGTGTTTTTAGTTTGTTGGGGTGCATTGAGGGTTTGTGGTCTCGTTTTGCTTGTATTTTTAAATATTTGATGTCAATTTCATAGTCGATGCCTCGAATGAAAAAGTACATATTTAGATGAATAAAAATTTATTTAGTTTTAAAATAAATTATAATTAAGTATTTTTGAATTCTTTATCCCAATCTCCATTTCAAATCTAACATATTGTTACTCCAAACTTCATATTCATAGAACACCATCACCATTTATATGACAAACAACCCGAACATTTTTTTTATAATTTTCCAATTCTATAATTCCACATTTGTACATCTATTTTTTAACAAGCACACAACATTCCATTCTTTATATTCTTTTTGTGAGGCAAGTCTCTCAACCAACTAAAACTTTATGTAGAAGTCAAGAATGAAATAGTTGTATCGTTTGCACCATAGAGATGGTCGAAATAGAGGAGCACTTCATCCTTGAATGTCTTTAGTACACAAACATACAAACCAAGTATGTAGAAAATTTAAGAGTTGCATGGTTGATATATTTGAGGAAAAAAGATTAAAAAGATTGGGGGAGATGTTAACTCAATTTAGCAAAAGACAAAGCATTATTCTAAAAAATGCCTCATGTCTCGAGAATCCCTAAATAATTAAAATAATTGGTAGTCCTGTAGACTATTTGATTTTGTTGACATAATTAAAACCATTCCTTTTCATTTCATTTCAAAAACTTTCGAAAATGAAATTTATTTGCTTCTAATTTATTGGCAATGAAAACATAGAAAAGCTTCAGATAATCTTTTATGGGAAGAAACTGCGTCTAATTTTGAAACGGATAGGTCAGTAAAACTAGAATTAAGGAGGATTATGCTGATATTCATCTTGAAAGAAAGTTAAAATCAACACTTACAGAACACTCGTTCAAGTCAAAACATGCAATTAATATTGAAGATACTAGAATTTTAGTTGTTGAAGGTCATTTCCATAAGAAAAAGTTAAGAAAAGCCTTAGAAATCTTGAAATACCCTAATAATATGAATAGAGATGAAGGGCTAGATATTAGTCATGCATGGAACCCAGTAGTTAATAAATAATAAAAATACTCTGAATAGTTTGCTCTCCTTTGTCATTAGAAAGTAGTTGTGTTTTAGTATTTTTGTCTTATTTTCTTTTTATTTTTTTCTCTTAGTTTGAATTATTAGTTTTATTTTATTTAATCTTTATTTTTAATACACAAGGTTTTAAATTAAAATATTATAATTATAAAATTAAAATTAAATTAAAAATTAGTTTAAAAATAAATATTTTAATTAACTTCATTTATTTTTGTTTTTAAATTAAAAATAAAATAAAATAAATAAATAAATAATAAAATAATATATCTATATATATAAAACCAAAAAAAAAAATTGAATTAAGATTTTAATTAATATTGTTTATATTTTTGGTTTTTATTTAATCTTTATTTTTAATAATAAATATTTTAATTAACTTGGTTTTTTTTTTCTTTTTTATTTATTAAAATTAATTAATTAAATAAATAAATAATTGAATTAAGATTTTAATTAACATTGTTTATATTTTTGGTTTTTATTTAATATTTATTTTTAATACACAATATTTAAATCACATAAGTTTTAAATTAAAAAAATTATAATTATAAAATTAAAATTAAATAAAAAATTAAGTTAAAAATGAATATTTTAATTAATTTTATTTATTTGTGGTTTTAATTAAAATTATAATTAAAAAATAAAAAATTGAATCAAGATTTTAATTGATATTATTTTTGGTTTTATTTAAATTTTTTATTTCTAATTTTTGGTTTTTAGTAATTTATTATAACGACCATCTTGTTTTTTTTAGAAACTTTTTTAAGATTTTTTTTTTCTTTAGTTTTTAAGTAGCAAGGTTATGTTGTTTTCACATGACAATTTTTTTGATGAAAGATGACTGTAGTAAATCCTAAACACGTCATTACATTTAAATTTATTACACATTTTATTTCATAATTAAACACAGTTTGTTGTCAAAAAAAATTATCTATTATTTTATAAACTGTGAAAACATAAATACTTTGAGAGAAAGACATTGTTAATTAAAAGCATGCCGGCACAATCATCGGTGCATGTCCATGCCCTCTCCATTTGCAAAATTTTCAAACGAAAAAGCCCATATAACGACGCTTGATAATCCAAATTATATGCTTTTCAAAATTTACGGTTGGGATTTCACAAATCTTCAAAAACGGACGAATCTTGTCCATCCATTGTAGCAAGTAAATATTTGAATTTCCAACGGTGCAGATAAACAATCACAGCGGGCAAAGATATCAGAGCGTTGATGCGACACCAAACATACGCACAGCATAACGGCCTATTTAACTGTAGGCATCTGTGTGGGCGGAGGCTGGAGCGGAAGAGAAGCTACGGAATTGGCGTTGCTTTAGCCGTTTATTCTTCTACGTTGTAATTGTTGGAGGAGGAGCGGGGGAAATTTATATGGTTTATTGCTCCACCCAATCCCATTATTTCCGTGAAACAGAGGGTGTACTTGTATGGCGATGGCGCTGGCGCAGACAAGAGTAAGGAGGGTTGGGCCTGCAAAACCAAAGGGAAATGCAAATGCAAATCCACACCATGCCAGTTTGGAACTTAAACAGCGAGTGGTTCAAGTTCTCAACAAATTAGCAGACCGCGACACTTACCAGATTGCCGCACAACAGCTCGGAAGAATTGCCGAGACGTTAAGTCCAGAGGGCTTGGGTCCATTTCTCTCGTCCATTTTTGAGACAGACTCGCAGCACAAGAGCATTGTGCGCCGAGAATGCGTTAAAGTGTTTGCAACTCTGGGTGCCTGCCATGGTGCGCTCCTGGCGCCTTACCTGCAAAAAATGGTCGGAAACATTATCCGGCGGCTGAAGGATCCAGACTCAAATGTACGAGATGCATGCGTGGATGTCGTTGGGGTTTTGGCAGCAAAAATCATGCTGGAAAATGGGGGAACCTTTTCTGTGTTGGTGAAGCCATTTTTTGAAGCGTTAACTGAACAGAGCCGCCAATTGCAGGTGGGTTCTGCCTTGTGTATGGCCGCCGTTATTGACAATGCACAGTACTCACCGCTTGCAACGTTGCACAAAATATTGACTCGGATTATGAAATTGCTCACCACTCAGAGCTTTTCAGCTAAGGCCGCTTTGCTTACCGTCATTGGGAGCATTGTTCAGGTCATACTACTTATTTTTCCCAATTTGTTTTTTCAAATTTTAATGTTGAGTGTCTGAAATCCAACCTTTTCAGCTCAGATCAATAATAATAATAATAAAAATTTTAACGTCCACGAGACTAAAAATAGCCTATGGGACAGCAAGACAACTCAAGCAGATTTAAGTAGCACTGTTTGCTTCTTGTGTAGGCTGATGATGAGCCCCCCTAATTGCTCAATGTGCTCTTCGTTGAATAGGTTATGCCAAGAACTGTCACATATAGTATCCACAAATTTATCTCTGCTATCCTTGTAGGCCTCACATTCTAGAATAAAGTGCTGTTCAGTTTCCACTTTCTCAGAATTGCAAAATCTGCAAATTCTCTCTTCCCAATCCTCCTTTGGCCTCTTCCAACGCCCGGTCTCACAACGAAGTTGGTGAGAGTTGGTTCTCAGCTGAGCAATAAGAATTTTAGCCCTCCAAGAAATGTTGGCTCCTATGTACGCTTTTTGGAGTTGATCACAAGTGGGGTTGAACTCATTTATATAATATAGTTTCTTCCTCCCGATCTCGCTTCCCCAATTTCTCTTGTAGAATTTCTCCATAACAAAGACTTTTATTTCTTTATTATTTGTGGGGCACATATTGAATTGGATATTCCATTTACTTATCCATGTGATGTTTTGTTGCATCCATGTCCTTTTTCACTTACATAGTGTGTCACTAAAAACAACTTTAGGCCATCTATCCTCTTCTCTTTTAAATTATAATCTGTATCTTTCTCAATATAAAAAATATGCCCTTAAACGGATCACTTTTAGTCCATTTATTAGTGAGGGAAAACTCAGTTCCTTTTCAGAGGTATTATGTTTTCAATCGCTAGGATCGAAAAATAGGAAATATATGCATGGTAGGCAAATTATAAAGAAACACATTTCCATCCATTTTATAGAAAAAATTGACATTTAGTTTTTAAATTGTTAAAATTGTTCTTTGGCGAGTCTATTTTTTTTTCCTCAAAAAAAAAAAAACCTGCTGAGCAGTGTTGCATAATGTGCTTTTAACTGTGTAGGTTTGAATGTCTTGTTTTAGGAACATAGACCTTTTCACAAGCAAGTTTCTTTCTTTAGAGAAGGGAAGATAGTTTTGGTGAACACATTGAGGAACCAAGGTTACTTCAATGTGAAACAAACTTCTCCAAGTTGAAATAAACGTTTTGGAGGCTTGGAATTTCCCAATTGAATATACACAAAATAATTGGAGTAGTTGTGATTTAAGATTTGTATTTATATGTTCTTCATCATTTTTAAACTGGTCATACAGGCAGGAGGAGCTTCGTCCCAGCAAACCTTGGCTGCACTTGTTCCTTGCATGATAGACACTCTGCAAAGCAATGACTGGACAACTCGTAAAGCGGCAGCAGAGGCTTTTGGACGCGTGGCACTGAGCCTTGGCCCTTTATTATCATCCTTCAAGGCATCATGTGTTGCAGCACTCGAGTCATGTCGCTTCGACAAGGTCAGAATTAAATTCCTCGATGCTTTCAGTATACCAAAGTCTCCATACTTGGGAAACAATGCATTATCGTTTACTTTTCTCTGAGGTTGTCCTTATAATTCCCGAGCCAGGTGAAACCAGTAAGAGACACTGTTGTACAGACATTACAAGCTTGGAAGAGCATTCCAGACAATGAAGTTTCTTCATCAATTACTGAAAAGGGATCAACATCGAAAGGTATCCTATCCACGCCGCATTCTTGGAATGCAATGCATGAAAAGAGGCGGCCCTTGGGATGTGAGGGAATTGGTTCAAGATTCTAAATATTCTGTATTATCTGTTATGGAGTTCCATCTAAATTTGAATTTCTTCGTATTAACACACTTTCTCATTCTATTGGAGATCGTCTGTCTTTTTTATGTTCTTATATCCTAAATGGGTGTTTTTCATTTGATTGTTTTGAGGAAAGGCACAGAGAATTCGAGCAAAGAAGCCTTCTCCACAGATATCAAATCTGCTCATGACGCTGGGCGCAAATCTACTTTTCTCAGAAAAAGTGGCAGTGCTGTAACCAAATCTGCGATTGATGGTATTTCTGTTAGCACTGCAAAGAAGAGAACTCCTTTAACTGACACAAAGATACATCAAAGTCTGCCTCGTAAGTTGGATTGTAGAAAAAAAGACAATTGGCATGTTGAGGTAGCAGTTCCAAGGAATTGCCTTCCTATGTCAGATATTCGCAATGAAGAATTCAATATTATCAACTTTTCAGATGTATCAGGACAAAATGAAAGAGCTTCAAATATAGATGATAATTATAGATTTAGAGATTCTGAGACATTTGGTGAAAGGGATACTTCAAGGCTGTCAGATGAGAGTAGGGCTAGTTGTGAAACAAAATGCGTCCTGGTTGATGATGCTTTTGAAGGAAAACACAGAACCCCAAGCAGCAAGCCTACATCAGTGCGGACTCCTCTTCATAATAAGCCTTTAGAGCAAAGCAATATGGTTAAGCAGCACTCTGATTGCTTAGTTTCCGAATCAAACACTAGACATAACACACAATTTGTGGGTGAGACCACCTCCCGTACGGCAGAAGACTTGGCATTCATTCGCAATCAGTTATCACAGATTGAAAATCAACAGTTGAGCTTATTAGAGCTTTTGCAGGTGATATTTAATACATTTCCCACTTACTGGTTATTTCCCTTTATACTGTTGAACCAAATTGATTAAAATGTCACCATTTTCTGGAGGTCTATGACTGATAGCATACTAATGAGGGTCCACCATATAATTTTTAGGACAGTGTCAACCTTAGTGTACATTCTAATCACTGGCATTTTTTTCAAGATTCTAGAGTGATGTCGGTAAATCTAAGTTCAGTGTCATTTCATTGGCCGCTGATGTAATCATGTAATTGTATTTGTAAATAATGAATTTGAACACTTACAACAAACAAGGTACACTAGCTGGGTTGAAGTTAGTACTTGTGTTGACTGGTCTTTTTATTTGTTATAGCAGGCCTTTATGGGAAGCTCATTGGACAGCATATCTACCTTGGAAACAAGGGTACATAGTTTGGAAAGGATTGTGGATGAAATGGTTCAGGATCTGGGAAAGTCACCAGGTAGAATTGGAAGCGGAGAAAAGTGTCGTAGATCCCTCGGTGCTGAAATGTTGAGGTCCAAGTTTTGGAAAAGAAATGACCGAAGATGCCCACCTTCAAAGCTTGGTTCATCTGATACTATTCCATCCATGTACAAGTTAGGGAGAGAAGCCTCATACAAATCTGAGTTTCGTTCCACAGATTCACATGAGAATTCCAAGTATGGTCGTTTACAAAGTAGTTTTATGGTGAAGCCACTTGTACATGCTTGGGAAATGTCCTACAAGGGACATGTTGATTCATCTCCAGATAGTGTTGGGAGTCATATGCCAGGTAAGGTTGAAGCAATTCAATTATTGCCCAGACAATTCGACAGAAGAACAAGGAAAGAAAAATTGGCCAAGGACTTTTTAGCCGAAGAGAGTTGGTTGGATTCAATGGATGAATCTTCATTGTCTGGTACATATTTTACAGCAGAAGATATGCAGAAAACGATGACAGAAATCAAAAGTTCCAGAACAAACCCATTAGGCATAAACTCTCATTCTTCAAGGTTAGCTTCAATGGATGCATCTTCTTTGTCTGGTACGTATTTTACAGCAGAAGACGAACAAAAAAAGATGACAGAAGTCAGAAATTCCAGAACAAACCTATCAGGCATAAGCTCTGTTTCTTCAAGCTATGAAAATGGTCATTTTTGGTATGTCTGGACGCGAGCTGTAGAATATCTCCATGCTGAGAACACAGATTCGGCATTTGTGGAGGTCTTGTGTTCTGAAGATGATCTATTATTGATTCAACTCATGAAGCGGACTGGACCTGTTCTTGGAAAGCTATCACAGGGGACAACCCTTGAAATTCTTCAAACCGTCATGCGGCTTTTGCTGGATCAAAATTTTTTGGACACCATAATTCCTTGGCTTCAACAGGTAATATGTCTTAACTTGGGACTCCTCCATGGTGGTTTCTTTGTTTTCGTTATTGACTTGTATATATTAATATTTGGATGCATCATATATATAAAACTAATCTCACTGTTTATTCTGCATGGTCAGATGGTTGACTTGATTTCCAGTAACGGCCCTGATTACCTTGGTCTATCTCTGGGTCAAAAGATGGAAACTTTATATGTACTACAGGAAGCATCATCTATGCAGTTCTCTGATCTTTCTAACTGGAGTCTCGTGATGAAGATTGCATCCATGTTGGCAAATGCTTGGGCCTCAGATTTAAGATCCATATTCAAGCAAGAATAGTTCTGCCTCAAGGAAATGGGAAATCCATATGTTGGATTAACATTCAGAGTATGCTAGCAGTTTCGTCTGATCGCCAACTTTAATTTACTCCTCTACAATTGCTATCTAGAATCCTATGATTCCAATTTATTTTGTTTTAAGAGAGTATTTTTCAATATTATCATTTTCTGATCAACTTGATAAGAGGTTCCTTTCTCAGGAACTACTGATTTTATGTTATTGAGCTCGATGACCTGAAATGGTTGAAAATGTTATCAAGTGCAGTTAAATGAGACTTCACTGAAATACTTTGCAACAGAGTACATGCTATTGAGTTATGTTTCCACCATATACTGTTCATCTGTAATTGTTTATTTTGAAGCACATAATGTAATCATAATACTTTCTTACTTTTGCAGGAATTGAAGTTTTCATATTATCATGTATTGATCATAAATAATATTGGAGATAGATATGGGATAGTTTTATGGGGCATGCCATCATGATTGTGTATGGACATCCCCTTTAATCAAATCCTAGCTTTGAGGAGAATCTATATCTGCTAGAGTGACCCAACACTTGCACCGAACCTTGCCATTTGTAACACTGATAATGGATACTGGCTTTTTAATAAAAAAAAAAAGATGTTTATATCAACCAAGTCGAAATTTTAGTGACATTGACTATATTTTCTGTACCAGCTAAGATGCAAATGCTCCTTAATTAACTCTGCTTTCACTATTCTTGTCATGGTCGCAGTTTATCTCATCACAAGGATAATTTTCAATCTCAAATCATGCAAACTATTACTATGGTCTTGTTATGGCCTAATCATTTACTGACACTTTTCATCCCACAGTAGGCATAATAGTTTAAATGGAATCAAGCTAATGCTAAGTACAACATTTTGATTAGGATCATTTCCTTTTTGGTATTCTGTTGCTCATAATTCATTAGTTATCTAATTTAGATATGTTAATTCTGAGCTTTGTATGATCAGAGCATAGTGTTGTATTATCACTCCCGTAAAATTCTATTTTTGTATTGTAAACTAATCAATGCAAGAATAGGTTTCTAGAGAGTGATGTTACAGCATTAGATTGTGATTATATAAAATTTAGAATAGACAAATTTAAATGGGTTATTGTTAATTTCTCTCCTACAAATTTAATGGGAGTAGTAGGGACAAAACGACATTTTAGTATAGAATGTACAGTTTATAATGACACTCGCATAAGTATAAAAGACAGTTTAAAGATTGACAACTTTACTGAATTGTTTGAAGAGGAAAGATTAAATAGAACAAGTTTTCTAATAAAAATTTATAGTGTAAGATTTAGCATCAAAAAGGGGTTTGAAATTTTGCATGATTAGTAAAATAGAGTTTGTATAAAGTGATTATGTTAGCACAAAACAACATTGTTACAACATTTGGTTCCATAGACTACTTGATCTATAAATTTATTAAAACTTTCATTAATTCATTCATATTCTACCAGATAAATAACACCTTAAAAACAAACTATAAATTGAAAAAAACATAAAAAACTCTCTTGAACGTTACTAGTCTAAACTTGTGAAAAACAAACGTTTAAAAGTATTTTTGTTTATTAATTTTTTAAATATCTAAAATTTAAAATTTTAATTTTAAAAATATTAAATATTAATAAAAAATATCAAATTTAAAATATTAATAATAAAAAAGATTACATTATTGATTAAAAATTGAAACATGTATTTTATTATAATGACTGTGATAGGAAAACAAGAAGTTAAATTGTTTGTTGTGCATTTTATTATCTCTAAACTTCGACGCTACGAAACAGACATTTCATGTCTGTTTTTTTAATTCACCTTTTTATTTTTCAAACTTCTAAAATTAGATTTTACTATTAAAAATATTTAATATTAATTTAAAAAACTTTAAAATTAAAATATTAAAAAAATATTTTCTTACATAATTCACATTATTATTTATATAAAGAGTTTTAAGTTAGTATTTTATCTCAAGTTTTTATTAGGATAATATTGATAAATGTATAATTTTATATAAAATTAAATCTTAACCCAAAAAAAATTGTTCACTACAAAAAAAATTGTTCACTATCAAACATCTCAATAATTAAAAAAAATTAAATTAAAATATTAACAATTAAAATGAATAAATTAAAATATTAATAATAGTAAAATTAAATTAAAAATATTAAAAAATTAAAATATAACAAAATTTATGGATTTTATAAAAACCCATTTTTGTTATGCAACATTTTACAATTTTGATTTTGTCACATTTCCTTAAGAGTTATGTTTGATGTTTCTTGAAACATAGCTTTTTCTAAACTTTTGACAAAGGTTTATTCTACATAAACATTTTCACAAAATAGGATTGCAACCATCCCCTGTTGGTTGTAAGATTAAAATTTATCGGTTGAGAGTCCCTTCCATTAGTACAGATCTTGAATAAGTTATCATTTACTTTTTCCACAACACATTCCAGTTAATACTTTGAATGTTCATTGAAAGGTGAACTCTTTCAAAGTTACATATGGTAAAAGTTTTCCAACCTCTGGGAGGTCCACACTAAGCCTAAACAAGCTCATTTTTTTAGGTGCATTCTTTACCAGAGTTTCCCTATTTAAACATCGTGAAAATAGATACACTCCCTTTTTCAACCACTATGTTTTTAGTTTTTCCTCTTAAAAATTGGTGCTTTTAGGAGGTTTTGTTATGTTATTGCATAATACAATCAACTTTGGCATATTTTTTGCTCTAAGTTTATATTTCAATGATGGAAAGAAAGGAGTAATGCTATCTTTAACCATATTCTAACAATGATTGTTTTTCTATTATTAGTTAAGTGTAATTTTTTTTAATTGTAATGCTTTAGATTTGAGTGTAAGTTGAAAATTGGAGGTGGAGTCTCTGCGGCCTCTACTAGATCATTGGGGAAATATTATGTGCATTGATTGTTGGTTCCTTTTGAATCTGTCCACTGACAATTTCCCTCTTAGGGCCATGGATATGGGTGTCATGATAGATACCGCTCTAAGAGTAAGTAGCAAAATACTTTGCCACTTTCTTAAGGTCCTTCACCCAATCACAACATTAAAGGTGGTGGTGGCTTTGGTCATGCCTTGATATCAATGGGTAGACGACTAAGTAACAAGAATTTTTTTTTGGTTGGCTTTTGTAATTTCCCTTAAAAAAAAAAGAATAAGAAAATGACAATGACAAAACTACCAATATTAATAGGTAAGAGTTGGTTCTTGATAAATCTCATAGTAGTTGTTGGAATGACAAGTTGAACAATCCTTTGCAATCACTGTTTGCTTTAATTATTTAAATTATATAATAATTTTATGCTATAACTTTTGAATTCTCAATAAACCTTATAATATATTGTTTAGAATAAAGAGTCTACTAAAAAGTGTAACCTCAATCCACTTACATTTTTAAAGGTAAAATTCACCACGTATTATTTTGTATTTCATTAATAGAAGACACCTTTCAAATGAATAAAGGTATGAAGCGCAATTTGTTTGAGTCAACACCTGAATGTAATATGATCTGTAAAATGTTTGAGAAAATGCCTAAAATTTGTCTCTCACGGAGAACAACGATGGCCACGTATGCACAAAATGAAGTGATCAAAGAGATTCTCAAGCAAATGCAAACTCCATGGTGCAACCTCTGCCAAAACATAACTAAAAGTGGAATTTGGCAGAAAACATCGATGCAAATACCCTGATGAAGGCAAGTGAATTGTTTGATTAAATGCTTAAATGAAATGCAACGAGATTACCAATTATTTCACAAAATTTGAACATAATTACAAAGATAAAAGATCGCGCTTGGGCTTAAGCTTATTTTAAATTGTATATATATATATATATATAATTTTTATTTTTATTTTTTTTATAATGATAAGTTTGACACATTTATTATGTAGGATTTTAGCACACAAATAAGATCTTAATTTGTTATGCTTTCACATTTACATGTTATTTTATAGGTCAATCTTTCCATTTTGCGGTTATATGCCTATAAGTATCTCACTTTCTATTTCAAATCTGCTAAATATTCTACACAGAGATCTCTAAACTTTTAGTTCAACATGTTTGTATACAGGGGGTTCCATCAAATTTGGTCAGTATTCTTAGTTGATACCAACCCGATCTGGGTAGTATCAACCCACTCCCAACAACGATTACTTTTTTAAAATCAAACTGTTGCTTAGGGTCGACCCATTTACCTAGCATGTCAATGGTGTGAGAAATTACCCAATCGATTCTATATATAAATAAATCAAACTCTCATTCAAAAAGAACTTGGGACTTATCTGATATACATCTATACACTATTACATGTTGAGCAGACGTGTTATATTTTTTTCAAACTACAAACCTATCACTAGGATCAATCACAACCCAAGTTTAAAGCACTCAAAACCAAGTCAAAATAAACATTGTCAAGTATCAAAGCTGAATCATTCACTGCATACATATACTAAAGGAACACAATTGCACCATCACACTAGGTGGGAGAACTATGTGTGCCTGATTTCTCTTCTTGAAATAATAGATATGTAAGCAAAAACCAATCATAGAATCGAAGTGATTGAGATCAGCTCAACTCATTACACTTTTCCCATTTTATAGGTTTCTAGCCCTCACAAGAACACATAAGGTTTTAAGGTAAATGAGACTAATTTCAAGATTTGTGCACATTATCAGAGTTCAAGATCCTAAACATAGAGCAAATAGAGGTAGGGTCAAGTGGTCGTACAGTCACTGTGGCCTATTTTGTGCAAGTTAGTAGCAACCAACAAGTTAGTATCAACTAATGATATTGACTCATCTACGAAACTGACCCAACGCAAACAACAAATCATTCTGGAATTGAATGAACCATATTCCTGCTTTATCTTGATTTTTACTTGTAGAGTACAATCACAGTCAGACAGTCAATCATAAAACCTAAGTATTCAACAATTTGTTGTACATACTATATTTAACATATACTAATTATCAAATTAGAAGAATCAATTTTAGAGTTTTATATTCAAATGTAGACTTGAATGCCATATCTTAATATTTGAATTACATTTGAAAGTTATATCTTAATTAGATGAAATTCATCACCTTAATCAAAATTAAGGTAAAATATATTGGGGAACCCATACACATATCAAATAGTGTAAAAATATAGGTTTTTCCTTAGGGTTTCATCCTTACAAAGTTTAAGATTTTTTGTCCCAGGATGTCAAATTTCATTTATGATCTCCTCACACATAATAATGTCTTAGATTTTTTGTCCTAGGGTTTCATTGATATGATTTTTTATTTACATACACAAAAGATGTTTTCACCTCTGTCTCTATCCTCCTACATACTTGCATGATCCCATCCTATACCATCCAAAAAGGCTAGTTCCTTTGTACCTCTAAGATGCATTGCTAGATTAAATGGGACCCATATAGAGCATAATCAAATTTCTCTAAAATGGATACAATGAATGTTTTTTTTTTGATGATACAATTATTCATGAATATGTGCAAACATATGGTTATGTTGATATGCATCCATTCAAACATTATAATAAATATAATCAAAATGAACATAATGATCAAGATAATTATGAGGGCCTAGATAGAATTGATCCCAATGAACTTAATGGAGTAGATCTTGACTAAGTTAAAGTCTTATCCAATTTTAGTGATGTACTCCGTTAATGTCTTGAAGATGTAGGTAGATTTTTTCAATTGATCCTAGCATCTAAGGCCACACACCAAGCTAAGCTTGCTACATCTCAAATACCTCAACACAATATGTATAAAATTATCGGCCAATTATTTCGAGCTAGTACTTCCACATTAGGTATTCAAACCACTACTATCATTATTATCCCTATGTCTACACCTCCAATGACCTATGTGACATCCACCCAAGGTTTGGGAAAAATATGAGGCCTTCAACAAATTTCAATATGTATTCCTACATAGATAACCTTTACCCCTCACATGATGACTGCACATGTTCCATTGCCAACCTCACCTACTGCACGTTCCCTTGAACAGTGCGTTATAACTCTACATGCCAATGTGTTGTAACTAGAGCAAGGTGCATTCGAGAGCTAGTCATTCCATGGATCTACACACTTTACTCCATAACACAGTAGCCATTAAGATAAAAACTTACCATTTACCAATATGATTCGTAGCTTCCAATCTCCCATTATACGAAGGTAAATTTGATCTTGAGCAACACCTGTTGAGGTCAACATACCCCATTTCTAAAAAATGGGGACCCATGTGTCAAATTATGCAAATTTTTACCTTGAAATAGAAAATTCACTTGATCAGAGTATCATTAACATGATTGCACGTTATTTTTATCTAAAGATCACCCACACCTGGTTTGGTTAGCATATTTGTTCATGATTCTGGTTTGCCCTTATCTAAAATGCTAACATTGGATCTCTATGTTTTAGGTTGCAGGTCTAATAAAGTCTACTTGGAATGAATAGTGCTTGGGTTTCATGATTTTGGTGTTAACTTGATTCTTTACTAACCTTTGGTTTGTTAGATTCATATTTGAATAACTAAACCCTTAATCTAAGTTTAAATATGAGTACTTAATTTGAAACTGGCGAGAACTTTTTACACGAGAATATTTTAAATAATGATATGGACTTAGTTTATTTTTATTGCTTAAGGCTAAGTTGTGTTTTTCAACACAACCAAACCTTAGTCTAAACATCTATGCTGAGTTTTTATTATTCCTGATCCCCCTTTTCAGACCTTTCTATTTTTCGTGTGGTTTAAGTCTAAATGCAAAGTCCTTTTATTAAGTTTTGGATACTTTGTCCAAAGTACTTTCGAGCTTTTGTTCAAGATTTCTTTCGGGACTTATATAATTGGTCTATTCCTTTGGACTTATCTATGTTAAGATAATTGTTTTGGACATTCTATTCGAAATAATTTCTCCACAGACTTATTCTATCAGGCATTTTGTTCGATGAAATTGCCCTTTGGCCTCTTTGCTCTTATCCTTCAGCATATTTGTTTCGGATTTATTGTTTTTTGAAGTGACCCTTCGAGCTTTTTGTTTCAAACATTTTCTCTGATGCAAAAATCTTGAAACATCTTTCCCACAACATTATCTGCAACTCTTTTTGAAAGTGACCTTTGCCTTAATAAAATTATCCTTCGGGATTTTTGTGAAAGGCATATACCCTTTGGGTTTTTTGAAATAGTCCTTTGCCTTCCTCAATTATCCTTTGAATTTTTGAAAGTGCCCTTCGGATTTTATGTAAAGTACCCTTCAAAAGTTTTGAAATTGACATTTTCCCTCCGAGATTACCCTTTGGGCTTTTTGAAATGGTCTTTTGCCCTACTGAATTGCCTTTCGGCCTTTTGAAAGTGCCATTTCCTCCATGAGAAGTGCCCTTCAGGACTTTTGTCCCAGGCAAATGCCTTACCAAGTGTTTGTGCCATGGTCATTTTAATATGTTAGCCTAAGACTTTGGATTGAAGCCTTATTTTTTCAAAGCAAAATAAGAACATTAATCTAAGGCTTTAGCTTCAGTTCTTATTATTACCATGCTCTAACTTTAATATTTCTTATTGTCTACAAGAACCGATCTCGCTTGGATTAATGGACATGTTTTGGATTATCATGGCTTCACCCCCTTCCAATGTCGCTAAAAATTATTATTTGTGGTGCAGGATCAATGGAATATCATTTGGGAATAAACATGCTTAATGTTTACGCTGATCTTTATTTGCCATTGGTTCAAGATTAATTGGATCCATGTTTAAGCCATGCCTAATGTTTTAACCTAAATCCTCTTTTGAATTGAATTCAAACTTTCATGAGGACAATTATCATACCATGGACTTAGTTTAATTCTTATCCTAAAATTTGATCGTGTTTTTCAACACAACCAAACCTTAAGCTAAAAATCCTAACTTAATCTAAATAATTGCATGATCTCTTTGTTGTAAAGCTTAACCTAAAAGCCTTATGATGCAATAGAGTTTTTCACTCCTTTTGTCAACAATGTATGAAAAATAAGAAATACAATCTTACACTGCCCAATCTTTCCTAGCTCTTACTTGTTTTTGTCAAAATTTGTCTTACTATCTCAAAGCACCTTTGAATTCTGTTCTATTATGCTTTTTAACCCTGCATACAAACACATTCAGTCCACTCCTTATCTCTATGCTTCCAAAGTTTTTTTTTTGGCTTTCTTTCACTTTCTCGGTTTCACAAACCTGTGTCTTTAATATCAATATTCAAAATTTGTTAGTCTCATCACATTGAATATCTTCTTCTTCTTCTTCTAATGTTTAACAACCTTTACGGCCACGAGGTTGCACAATTTGACTTAATGATTTGACCTTTTCGTTTAATACCCTTTAGCTCTCGGGTTAGCCCACCAGGCCTCTATGCAACTTTACAACACACGGACCTCTGATTTTTATACAAGAACATACGGACACGTCCCAATTTATTTATAATCTCTTTATTTGTCCCGAAATCAAGCTATTGGCAAAGTTCTATAAATTTCCACAATCTCAGATTAAGTCTCAGTTCACCTTTATATTCAAGTTTCTAAAAACCGTGCTCAGAAATACGTTCCCATAAGCTTCAATAATTGATGATAGTTTGCGAAACAATACAGAGACCTCCTCTACGTTTGACCAACACGACTCTGGATTTCTGTTATAAGACCATTTGGAAATTGCATGCACTGATTCTCTCCAAACAAACTTGGATCTATTTAGTACTAGACTCTTGCTTTGTTGTGAATGATTACGCGACTCTCTGCCGATTGATAGCTTTCCTTTAATCGTGGACTTTTCTCTTTAAGCTTGATGCTCTGATCTTCCCTTCGTTTCGGTAAGCTCTATTCCACAAACTCCCTTGGCTCCCTTCAAATTTAAATCTGCTTTGACGAGATAGAATCCTGCCTTGCATTCAAATCTACAAACCCTTCTGGTTCGGATCTAAGAACTGTGTCTCAGCAACAACAATAACACATAAGACCCAATTTAATTAGA
The DNA here is from genome assembly GCA_037957365.1 of Torreya grandis. Taxonomy (NCBI): domain Eukaryota; kingdom Viridiplantae; phylum Streptophyta; class Pinopsida; order Cupressales; family Taxaceae; genus Torreya; species Torreya grandis. Next base: position 1,407,116 of record JARHVA010002418.1, read on the forward strand.
AACTTAGAAAAAACTTTTAAATCTGCAAACTCTTGTTTGAATAGTTATAAAGCTGAATCGACTCTATCGGGCTTTTATTCTCCCATTAGCACTGTGTGATCAAGCACCATATAAAATTATTTAACACTTCACAAATATTTCGTTTCAAATTTCCTCTGATGTAACTTGGTGACGTTGAACTGGGCGTCTTTCAAATAGAATTGCGTATTCTATATACGGACTTATTAACACAAATCAGGAGAGTTCATTTATGAAGATATCTCTATTTTATGCAATAGAAAACCCATTATAATTGATCTTTCAGATCAAACCATATCATTTAACTCGTCGATCCCATTATCATGCAGAATATATTCGGAATACAAAGACTAATTCTAAAACAGAATTTAGAAAGCATTCAATGAATCCGCAAAAACTGTTGAGATAGAAACCATGCACGAAGATTTGCATTTTAATCTTCATGCCGCCAAACGCGTACATGCCTACGCACTTCTATATTTTCTGCCATTTGCCTTATCTCTATCTGTTGTACTCAAACTGAATATGACAAGAAAACGTTCCCGTTATCTCAAACTGTTAGACTTTACATTATGCTTAGAATGAATGGATGACTACAGGAGATTCATGATCCATTGATTATTTGCTTCATTCACTTTCAGCGTAAATGGAGTATTCGTACATGTGATTTGTATTCAACACTTATTTAAAACCATGAATCATCCCACTAATTAAAGAGCAAATGAAATATTAACTCACGGGTTTGAGATTCAACATATGGTTTAGACCAGTTTGCACCTCTTTACCAGCCTCCTCTTCTCAGCACATGAAAGGACGAATAACTCATTACCGTCAAGCAATTGATTTTCTCTATTTAGAGAAGACACGCCAACTTATTCACCGTCACACAAAACTATCTTTATTACTCCTAAAATGTAAACTTGAAGACTTTTCTTCTCTTCTAATCACTCACTCTTGTTTGATAAATGATTCGAGATTTATACAAATTTATTGGCTTTATTTAACCCCTATCGTCGTGGCCTAAAACTTATTCATATGTATACATTTAGCTTAGTCCTAAGATAGGACCAATATTCCCTCAACTCCTGATAGTATTTTAAACATATTTGTTTGTAGCCGTAATATAGGCTTATGACATATTTTCAAAATGATATACATTTACAAGGATAAATGTTGAAATGTTGATTCATTGATGCTCCTCCATCACCTTATCCTAAAGTTTATCATGTTTATCAATATGATGAAAACCTTAGGCTATGCCTTTAGGCTACATCTTTTTATTTTTATGGGTTTTTTTTTATTGCATTCCTAACTTTAGTTAAAAGTCTTTATGTTGAGTCCTTTTAAATTTATGGGGTTTTGTATCTTATGTTCAAAACTTAACTTAATTTTTTATTTTAAGTTTTGAGATTAACTTTCATTTTTTTTATCAAGATCAATGGCCCACGTTTAAGTGGATGACTAAGATCGATGATAAAAAGCCATGGTCCCAATTTGAACATCGAACACTTATTAGGATTAGTGACCCGCATTTAAGTGGAGGATCCTGATCGAATGGAGCGTATACAGTCAAAGTTTCAACAAAGCTCTTGAGACAGTGAAAAGGTGACAAGTGTCATGATTGCAACCAAAGAACCATGAACAACCAATGGCGGTCTATTCCACGGATCATGATCAAACAACTTGCGTTCACTCGGATGGAATAAATTTGATGGAGCGAGTTCAATGTTGAAAATTCAAGCAGTGATCCCTAAATTAAAACCTGAACAAGTTCAGACGATCGACGATACGCATTACAACGTACACATCTGGTTGAAAGGAGCAAGATCAATGAAGACTTTTCAAATAAAGCTTTGAGTTAATGTGAGACTGCCATGTCACAAAAGCATGTGAGCTGATAGAATTGGAAGATACAGAGCTCAGAAGGCCTGTAGGACTGCCAAGTGGCACAACTTCAGGGCCTAGTATATATTAAAGCTTGAGCATCTTTTAGAGCTCAATGAACCACATTGATTTATGTAAAATGATCTAACGACATGAGGCAAATATAAATTTTTAGAGGATATAGAGCTCGCTGATGATGTATAGACATAAATAAACATGTCCGAATGTAGTCTAAGATTGCAAGATTGAACACAGAGATGCCATTAAAGCTTCCTAAAAACCTACTTGAAAATTTTAAGGGCCCTAAAAACTGTATGAAAGTCCTAATTGCATCATATAAGTGTCTACTTGAAGATGACTTGACCCAAGATCCATTATTGGGCAATTTTATGGGATTTACAACAATGGTAGCCTAAAAGGATGTTTTTAGTGACAAGATTCACAGAGTCCATCTGGAATGGATAAAATCTGATCTTTATGATTTGATTCTTTAATTTGAATAATACTTGGGCTTTCATTGATTAATGGAATCCATATCTAAAACATGTAAAACCTTAGTCTTAGAATGTTTAGCCTAGGTTTTCTTAAAAGGGGATTCAAATTTACATAGGAAGCATTTTATTACATACTTAGTTTAAAAATTTAACTTAGGTCCTAGTTGTATTTATTAATACTTTTAAGGCCTTAATCAAAAGTCTTTTTCTAGGTCCTTTATGTTTTAAGCGATCATTCTTTTACCCCGTCCAAGGTTTACCTTTGTCTTTTTCTTGTGTTTTACAGGTTCAATGGAATTTCACTTCGAGGATGAACATGCTTAAGGCTTTATACTTTAACATTAAATTGATCTTTAATTAGCATATGGCCTATCAAAGATTAATTGGATCTATTTTAATCCCTGTTTAAAGCTCTAATCTAATGTTTCAACCTAGGTCCCTTTTATATATCATGATCCCTTGGGCCATTTCATTATTGACTTGGTCTAAATAATGCAGTGTCCCTTTGTTATCCTAGACTTAGCCTGAGGTTTTAATTGCATTTATACAATGAAAACCTTAGGCTAAAAAATTTAGGCCATTGTCTCTTTTATTTCGTGAGGTCCCCTTTTTTATGCTCGAGACTTAGTTTGAATGTTCTTAGCCTAAGGTCTTAAATCATGTTTATTAAACATGAAATAAGGCCATAGTATAAAAAATTTATGCTAAGTTATTTATGTCCCTTGAACCTTATTTAAACATTATACATCTCTACAGGATCAACGACCCACATTTTCTCACATGAAAAAGATCTGATGGTGCATGTCAATTCAAACTTTCAACGAAGCTCTAGGATGAACATGGTGGTGATGGGTGTCACCATTTCTTTAAAAGGATATTGAGAAACCAATGGAAGTCCACCTCTTGGATCAAGATCCAACAACACATAGTAGCTCGAATGAAGATGATCCAATGGAGCAAGATCGATGAAGACTTTTAAACACAACTAGGATAAATGCGGTAGTGAAACATGTAATAACCATGAGAATAAGGTGCATGCGATCCTACCTGAACCTGCCACAAAGCTCATGTTGAGTCAAAATGAGCTAAGAAAAAAGAGAGTTAAGTGGATGTCTGTGTTACAGAGATATGACATTGAAATAAAGACTGTAAAATTGGTAAGGTGTCAGGGTCTAATTTAATTAATTGCTAATGCTAACCCCAAGATAAGTGTTATACAGGTTGAAAAATAAAGTGTTTAGTCTAATGATTGGTATGATCCTATTATCCATCTACTAATCAATGACACTTGTCCTATATGGGTTGACTAGGGAGCAAATAAGAGGCCTAAGACTTAAGGCAACCCACTACTTGGTTAAAGATGGAGTGTTGTAATAAAAAACTTTGAAGGCATTTACTTGAGGCTGTATCCAAATAAGAAGTAACTAAAATCATGAACACTTTTCATGAAAAGTTGGGAAGTGGACATTCGTCTGGAAGGATAACAACTCATAGAATCCTTAGAGCTAGTCACTATTAGACCATGATCTTCAAGGATGCCAAACAACATGTAAGGTAGTTCTATTCATGTCAAATCTTCATCATAAAAGAGCCTAAGGTAGCCATGCCACTACAACCAGTTATGGTAGATAAACCTTTTCCTCAGTGGGGACTAGATTTCATGGAGATAATTAACCCCAATTCATTAGAAGGTCACAAATACATTCTAACTGCTACTGACGACTTCACTAGATGGAATGAGATAGTAGCCACTAAATAGTGTATGACTGAATAAGTGATAACTTTTTAAGAAGAAAACATATGCACTAGGTTTGGGACATCTGTATCTCTGGTCTGTGATAATGGATCTACTTTTACATCCATATAGATGATAGAATGGGCATATGATAATAACATCATTCTCAAGTTCTCATCCAACCATTATCCTTAAGGTAATGGGGTATCTGAATCTACTAATAAGAACTTGATGAAGGCAATAAAGAAGTCTATAATAGAAAAGCCTAGGACATGGCACAAGCTTCTAAAATATGCCCTATGAACAAATATAATAAGGTTCAAACATGCTCTCAAAGCATCACTCTTCTTACTGGTATATGGTTAAGAGCCCATATTCTCCATTACACTCAAGCTGCCAACATACAGGTTCATGCAAGAGTACATGGAGGATGATCAATAATTGGCAAATTCAAGGCTGTTGGACATTATTTAGATGGAAGATGATAGAAAAGAGGCTTTCACCAACTTTAGTAGACACCAAACCATAATGAAGAGGTGGTTTGATAAGCGATCAATGATAAAGGTGTTCAGGCAAGGAGGTTTGGTTCTCCTTTGGGACAAGGCATCTGAATTGTTATAGGCTCAATTCTCGCCCTTGGAAAGGGTTCTTCAGGCTCTCTCCAATTGAGCTATAATATTGGGACAACCCCAGGCTATGGGTCACCTATGTTGGTGTTGAACCTTCGAAGTAGGCTGGATTCCTCTTTGATGCTCACCTAAAACTAAAGCTAAGCCTAATGCTTCACAATGAAATGGTTAGAAAGAGAGTAAGGGCTCCTAATAAAGTTAACCAGGTGATGTACCAAACTTAAGAGGGAAAATACCATAAGTTCTAACCCACACTAGATCGATAGAGGACAATACTAGCTTACACAACCTTAAGATCAAGCTAATTTGCACAATATTTCATAGAAGAGGTTCAGAATAGAACACTAATCTAGAACTGAAAAAAACATTAAAAACCCTATAAATAAGGTCAGAAAGAAGGATCATAGATGAAGAAGATTCTCCTTCACATAATGCCATAGTGCACAGTTTGACAAACACATATTCAAGGTAGAAGATAGGTAAAGAAAGTCTCATTGCATTAAGAGGTAGTTCTTACAAATGCTTGATAGGGTTGAGCCTAATCAAGTTGAACATACTTTGTAGTATCTCAAGGAATGTCCCATCTCTCAGAAAGATAAAAAAGGGTCTAAAATTTGAGAACCTTTATAAAATGGAAAGAAAGGAATAATATAGGAGAAGGGGGAGAGGAGAGAGAGAAGGGGGAGCATGCCATTCATGATAATCGATGAGATGTCAGCTTTAAGAGATGTTTTACTAGGATTTTAGTCCAATAAAAACAAGTTATTATGATCAATATATTCATGATTTTCCCAGATAGCCTTCGAATCATTCCATTGGTTGAACAAACTGCACTAGAAGACAAGAGTTTGCCAAAAATGGCAAGTCATGATCCTACTGGAACTGAATGTCCCAACTACTTTCCAAATCCCTAAGTCCTACTGCTTTGGATATTCTGCTAGATTTCATTATGAGGATAAAGTTTTCATATCTTCAAATTAACAAAGACACATCATGTTTGCTCTGAGCAATGGTTTATCAAAGATATGACTTGGGATGATATTCTCATTAATCATATATCTTCTCTGTGCTTTGGATCCTAGACCAAAAATACTATAGATGAAAACCAATATAAGGATATTAGTTTTCCTATAGTTTCATATATAGATGGCACTCTATTTAATACTAGGTCCTATCTGAGTTTTCATCGAGCTCTTTTTCCTTAACTTTTTTTGACTTAGTTTGGGCTCGAGTTCAGGCCCTTTAATTCTGCTTATCGAGTCAGGTCTATTTTGCTTTATTGACTTTCATCAAACACCCTAGCTCATCCCTTTGATATTGGCTTGTAGGTAATCAACCTAGGTTATTGACCCCTTTGACTTTATTTCACTCCATCATATTTTGAGATCTGATTAAGCATGGACCGTAGATCTTTGGGATCCACTACCTCGAGCTCGATTTATCATTGGTTTTTGGGATTCACTAACCATTTGATTTGCTCAAGCTCTCACACATTTGACACTTGTCAACTGTACATCCATTCTTAGGTTCCTATTGGCCATTTTTTGGCCCACATATCAAAGTTTACCTAAGTATGGAAAAGGGAGATTTCAGGCAAGAAAATGGTAAACCTTTGGAGGACTTCAGGTTTTCCAGCAGTGACAACTTCAAGTTTTTTGAAGGCACAGTGTAAATTGGGTTTCCAACAATGATTAACTTCTAAGTGTTTTATAAGTAGAAGTAATTCAGGTTGAAGAACCTAAATTACTCATAAACAATGTATTTTGGGTTCTCCAAGGGGCACTACTTGTTTACTTCTCAAGTTGTGAGTAGTCAAAAACCCAAAATAAGTAAAGGTGCTTGACAAACCTGATTTGGTTTTGAAAAATGGTGCTTCTTAGGTTTTTCAAGGGACGAGTCTTTTTCAAAAACTCTAAAGGGTATTTTAGGGCAAAAGGGACCAGTCAACTTTTTTGAAGGTACAATTTAATTTTTTTGAAGGGCTTTTTCTTCTCCAAGTGGACAGTTATAATTTTCTCGAAGGGTATTGTTAAGCACAGAATATACTGAGAGCGGGGGTGAATCAGTATATTATAAATCTTTCCCTTTAACCAAATTCCACTTAATCAAACATTCAAGATATGCAATAAAAATCAAACAATAAACATCACACAAGATAAAGAGAGACACCAGATATAACGTGGAAGCCCAATGTGGGAAAAACCACAGAGAATCAATCTCAAATATATTCGTGAGAACAACTCCATAGGAGCACCATACCCCTTTGACAAGTACAAAACTCAGCTACAATTCATGAGCACCAACTCACAGGAGCTTCAAACCCCTTTGCCGAGCACTAACTCAGCACCTATTCGTGAGCACCAACCCATAGGAGCACCAACCCCTTTGCTGAGCACCAACCCAACAACAATTCGTGAGCACCAACCCACAAGAGCACCAACCCCTTTGCCAAGCACCAACTCAACAACAATTCATGAGCACCAACCCATAGGAGCACCAACCCCTTTGTGTATACCACACACCTATCTCTCAATGTTGCTATCTCAACAAATGATAGATCAATACAACATCTCCTTCCTCTTTCTCACCTTTGCTCTTCTAAGCTAGATATAACAAATACAAATCATATTCATCTCTCACAATTGCTCTTCTAAGCTAGATATTACAATATCAAATCAACCTCTCACTTCCATATTACAAATGGCTTCTCAAGCCTTTATTTATAGCTTTCCAAATGACCTTTGGCCTTCCCCCTTTGTGACCCTTCAATCCTCATGGAAAATGGTGCCAATCTTGGATGACCCTTTATATCCAAGCATTTGAAAAGTCATGTGGTGACCCTTCATGACCAAAAACGTCCTTCCCACTTTTGTCCTTATCTTTGGTGACTTTTCATATTCCTTAAAGTGTCCCTTCATGAGAAATTCACCCTTACTCTTTTGTCTTCACTTGGTGACTCTTGGTATTCCCCAAGATGACTCTTCATGGGAAAATGTGTCCCATCCTTCTTTTGTCTTTACCCTGTGGCTCTTCAACTTCTCCATGGGCCCTTCTTTTGTCTCATATGCAACCAAAAATATATTCATTAATATTAAAAAAATATGAACTCAAATTAGCCAAGATAAACAATATTAAATGCAATGGGGCCTTTATCACCAATAATACTAAACCTTTGACATCAATGACAATATTTCCAATAGGTATGTTACCCTTCAGAGGGACCATTTCAAAATTATTGAAGGGTATCTTTCCCTTCAAGAGGATCATTCACGGGAGTTCAAAGGGATATGCAGAAAAACTGAAGGGTCTCTTACCCTTCTAGAAAGTCCATTGTGAAAAGCCCGAAGGGTAATTTTGAAGAAATTCCTTCGAGAGATTTTCCTAAAAGAAATAAGCTGAAAGAGAAACCTAAGACCAAGTGTCCAAAATAAATGATGGCCAATAGACATCAAAATTAGGATAAGCGACTAGCCATTATAAGTAATTAGGTTTAAAAAGCCTTCTTAAATCTTGAGAAATAACAAGGTGAGAAGACTTCAAGATGGACAAGCCTGAAGTAAGTAGGATTGAAGAAATTGAATTAATCTACATAGAGTAAATCAGGGTTCTCCAAGTACTCTAATTAAAAGGCTTTATAAGTGAAGGATCTAAGAAAGTCCAAAGTTGGAGAGGCCAAAGAACCCAAATTACTCTACATAGAGTAAATAGAGATTCTCCAAGGGCTCAACTTAAGCTTGGTCTGGCAATGCTAGAATCATGATGCAATGAATGGAAGGCTGCCATGTGGCTTAACTAGAGTAGAAAGGGCCAATAGTAAAGGAAAAGTGGTACAAGGATGTTTAATAAACATGAGAGAGTCTGAGTGGTTGATAACTGGAAGTTGTGAAGGATCTCATTTGCCATGGTTCATTACTTGTAATCACCGTTCAATGCTTAACTACATCATACCAAGAAGAAACATTCTAGCTACTCATAGCATGAATTTTTAGACATGCCAAAGAAAGTCTTAAAGATGGGAGGGGCTTGAGAGTATTAGGCGACAATATAAAATGGTGCATTTATGAACATCAAGGAAGGACAATAGGAGGTTCTAGCCATCTGTGACTTCTTCATTCCTCCCTTTCTCTCTTCCCACTTTTATTTATAAATAGAGGCCTTGGAGCCTATAAATGTATCCCTAGACTGGTGATAAAATCACTCTACGAAAATCACTGTGTAATAGACCTTTGAAGCAATAAAGATTATTTTTTACCTATCTCTTTGTCTGAAAATTGCATTGAGTTAGCTTGTGCACTAATAACATTGTCAAGAAGCATCCTTCTAACCTTGTTGACCTTATTTATTGCTTTTTTTTAGGTGTTTTCCAGTTAATTATAGGTCTGAACTCATGCTTTTTTAGCCATTAATAGATGTTTGGTGTGAATTTTGAAATTCCTCTTTGCCTCATGTGGTTCAGTAAGCCTAGTTAAAGAAATACTTATGTAAGTTAGCTGGTTAGGAGGTTGTGTAAGAAAACTTGTCTCATGTTGAATTAGTGTCTTTTCCAGGCTAGGTAGATCACTTAGTTTCGATGCATCACCTCCCTTAGCTTAGTTTTATTTTTAATTAATCTCTCTCCCCCTTTTCCTCATCCATTAGTAGAGTTTAGCATAGAAATCCAAAGAGCTGAAGTGAATCACCTGAGGAACTAACCTCATAAAAAATTCTAGAGGTTTAACCTCACCATAGGACACCCACATCCTGAGGTTATTCCCATGCTTATAGATGGAAGTGAGAGAGCCTGCATAACTCTCTCACAAGGGTGCTAATCTAGTCTATAACATTTTTGGCATGTCGGTGGGACAATTACCATTTCACTTCCATTTTAATGGAAAATTTGGTCAAATTTGATGCTATTTTGATTAGTTTGTAGTAGTGGTAGCTTTCATCCTTTAACATCTGGCAAATCCAAAGAACATCCATCTATTTGGTGGCAGAGCAGTAACTATCTTTCATGCCAAAGGTGACTACAAGATCAACTTATGTAGGTATTCCTTTTCAATTTGTTGAATTATCTTTAAACTCAACAAGAAGGTTAAGGTTCACCCATACTCACCCTTACATAAGAAGCTATCCTCCTAAACCAATCATAAAGTATACTATGCAAGAAGATCTTTATTAGCCCCTCTTGTTGCCATGATTTCCCAAATAGCTTTTGTGGGATTCAGCGGCCAAAGCCCTTTGAACTTACCATAGTATGATCCTATACTAGTAGCATCCCTCAAAAGTTTCCCTTATTACACATAAGACTAAGCTGTAACTCCTAATGAGCACATAATAGACATAGCCAACTTCTACAATATTCACAATATCACAGTGAAAAATGTGGCTATTAGGATATTGACTATATCCTTCAAAGGAAAGGCATTGGACTGGTATAGGGGCCTAGCTCCTAATTCTATTCATTCATGGGATGAGTTGGGAATAGCCTTGTGTAAAAGGTTTGTAGATAAGAGTGATCATCTGTCACTTGCAGAGCAATTGACCACAATCAAGAGAGCTCCTCATGAGGTCATGCAAGACTTCAATATGAGATTTTAGAAGGCATGGGATAGAATTAAAAAAACTATTAGACTATATCTAAACTTTGATTTCTTGTATTACTTGAAGGATCTTAATAGTGACAAAGCTGTAATGATTCAGTCTATGGGATGAGACATACTACCAGATGCATACAAAGTGGCTATCAAGGCAAAAAATTACCTAGTTCAGGAAGACAACTTACTCCCAGACCTCTAATGCCTCTTTTTATAGAGATTAGACCACCTCCTACAGTCATTCCTCCACTTGATGTTATACTTATAATGCCAATAATTACTACTATACCTTCACTTAAGTAAGAGAAGGCCTTTACTAATGGATCCAACAACTCCCAAGAGCAAAAGAATTAATTAGAGTTGAAGAGCATGCTCCAATCCTTGGGAAATGATGTGGTCAATGTCAAGAGGAAAGCTTACAACAAGCCTTATCAAGCTACATATCAGCCTCAATAACAACCTTATCAATAAAATAGGCCACCCTATAAAAGAGGTTTCCAAGGATAGGGGCAACCTAACTATGCTAGACAACATAATTATAATTTGAATACTGTAGGCCCTTCCAATTCCTTGGTCCCAGTTTAGAATAATGTGGCTCAGGGAGCTAAGGGGATAATGTCATGGAATCATTCTTTTGGGAAATCCATTATCTCAACTAATGGCTCTAATCAAGTGTTTAATGATCAATGGAAATAGGCTATTACTTATGGATACAACCAGGCTCTTATGGCCCAAAACATGGAGGTACCCACAATGATGAGACATGAGTAGCCTCCACAAGAGCAAGGCTCAGATCAAGGATTAAACCAGCTAGAGGCCTCAATGGTCATTAGTGTGAAAGAGGAGTGCTATGTATCTAATTAATAAGACACTCCCATTCTAGCTCACATCCCCATCTCAACAAATACAAGGTTCAAGAGAAAGAATATGGGTGATAATTAGGAAGCTTTCAAAGAACCTATTATTACCACTCCTTCATTAACAAAGCCAATAGTAGTAACTCCCAAAGTTTAGGTAAAAGTTGGTGGTATGCCAATCAACATTATGGAGTAAATGAAGAAATCCAGTGTGAGCGTGCTGATGTGAGACATGCTTTGCTTGCTTGGCCAAGTAGACATCCTGCAAGAAGGATTGTCCAAGATGGGTGTTACTATAGCTACATGTAAGTAGACAAGCAAGGTAGCTGAAGTCCTCACTAATGCATTCAAGAGTCATGTGGGAGAAGGGTCAAGTAATATGACCAAGCCTCCCCTTTCTATATCTCTTTGATCATTGGTGATTCCTTAGTGCACAACTGCTTGGTGGATAGTGGGGCCAACACCTCAGTCATGCCAAAGTCTATTGCTGACCAAATGAACCTTAAGTATGAGCCTCACACTAAATGAGTCCTGTAACTTGATGGTTCTTTCACAAAGGCATCAGAAATCATCAAGAATTTTATCCTAACCTTGCATACTTGTCCTAGCATGTCTATGGTGCAAGATGTGCTGATTCTAGATATCACTCCTCACTTTGCCTTATGTCTTTTTAGAGAGTTTATAGCCAAGATTGGGGAATACCTTGCAGTAGATTGGTCTTATATGGTGTTGAAAATAAGGTATGAGACTAAGGTCTCAATCAAGGCTAAACCCATGGAAAAATTCCATATTGAACCCCATCAACCAAATAATATAAGCCTCAATTATACCATCCTTGATGAGGATTAGTTTACAATTGGCCAAGAGCTGAACACTCATCCTGAAGAAGTTCCAGACTTGTCCTTGGATGAGTTATGGGGAGATAACCAATTTTTTAACCCTTTAGAAGGTGTTGAGGAAAGAGACATCGGTTTCTACCTACTGCATGAAGATAATCAACCCATGCCTTCACTCATTAGACCTAAAGAAGACCCCAATGGTTTATGGAAGTTATTCTTTGATGGCTCAAGGAGCAAGAATGGCATAGGTTCTAGGGAAATGTTGGTTTCACCCTTAGGTAATAGGATTTTATCTTCTTCCAAGTTCCATTTTAGCTACTCTTCAAATGCAACAAAATATGAAGGCTTGATCCATGGCGTTCAATGGGCCACCAAAAGAGGAATCAAACTATTGCAAGCTTATGGAGATAGTGAGCTCATAATTAACCAAGTTAGAGGCTTGAAAATCACCAAGAATGCTTTGATGAGGTCCTACAAAAATATAGTATGGGACCTGATTGAATATTTTGAAGCCTTTAACATTCAAGCTATCCCAAGAGATCAAAACCAATATGCTGATGATTGGTAGCTATAGGAGCTCAGTTTGACATTCCAAGTGAGTTGAAGGAAACCAAGGTTTAACCACATGTCAAGGTGGTGGTGAGACCATCAGTGCCATATAATGAAGCCCATTAGCAAGTTTTTGAGAGTGACAAGCAAATGTTTGTTTCTTGCAACAAGAATCTAAATTCTCCTCTTCCAACCAAGCTAAATTGTAGCATCAATATGAGGATTAGATTGTTTAACTGAAGTCAAACAAACTTCCTAAGGGGCTAGTTACACTTGAGGGCATTTTTCATGAAGGAGATCATATGAGGAAAGAGAAGGCAATAATGTCTACTAATGAGGAAAACCATGAGAGAGTCATCATCTTCAAGGACAAACTTATCAAGATGGGGAAGGTAAGCAACAAGGTTGAGAGGCATGATTTTGTAGCACTTTTCCAAGAGTATGGAGATATTTTTTATTGGGAGTATAATGAACTAAAAGGCTTTGATCCTAAACTAGCCCAACACACCATAGAGTTGGAGGCCAATGCCAATCATGTGAGGCAAAAACAAAGGCCTATTAACCCCAAGATTGAAGAGCTGATGAGGAAGGAGCTAACCAAGTTGATCAAGTCCAAGATCATCTTTCCTATTAAACATTCATCATGGGTAGCCAACTTGGTTCCTGTAAGAAAAAAGAGTGGGGAGATTAGGATTTGCATGGATTTTAGAGATTTGAATAAAGTCTCCTTGAAATATCACTATCCCCTACCATCCATGGAGAAACTTCTCCAAGTAGTTGTAGGATCAAAATGTTTCTCTCTATTGGATGAGTTTTCTAGTTACAACCAAGTTTGGGTGAAGGATGAAGATCGGTACAAGACTGCCTTCACCACCAAATGGGGCATGCATGCATACCAAAAGATGCTTTTTGGTCTATCAAATACTGGTGTTACCTTCCAAAGAGCCATGGACATGGTTTTCCAGGGACTACTGAACCAAATGGTGCTGGTATACTTGGATGACATCACAATTTTCTCCAAGAATACCAACAAACACATAGACCACCTGAGGCTAATTTTTGAAAGGTGCAAAGAGTATGGGATTTCATTGAATCCTAAGAAGTGCATGTTTTCCATGCATGAAGGCAAGCTGTTGGGCCACATCATCTCAAAAGAGGGGTTGTCTATTGATCTTGAGAGGACAAGTGCCATCTTGGCTTTATCCCTGCCCAAGCACAAGAAGGGACTCCAAATTTTCCTTGGAAAGATAAACTTCATGAGAAGATTTATCCCCAATTTTGCAAATTTGGTCAGACCCATCACTGCTATGCTGAAAAAGAACCAAGTGTTCACCTAATCAAATGAAGGCAAGTTAGCATTTGAGGCTATCAAGCAAGCCATCTCTTAAGCATCCACACTTATGAATCCTGATTTCTCAAGGGATTTCATATTGTATGCTTTTTCCAACATTGATAATATATTAGCTATGTTGATTCAAAGAAATGGTGAAGGACTTGAGCAACCATTAGCATTTTTGAGTTAGGGGCTTGAAGAGTATGAGGTGAGGTATACCTTTGTAGAAAATAAAGTCCTTGCAGTAGAAAGGATCCTCAAGAAGTTTAGGCCAATGCTATCCAATAGCAAAATACACCTTATGGTGTCTCATCCTAGGGTAAGAGACTTCCTTATTAACAAGGATTTGAGTGAAAAAAGAGCTGGTTGGATTACTAACATGGAGTATGATGTGGAGATCAAGGTCACTAAGCTAGTAAAAGGTAAAGGATTATGTGAACATATGGTTGATGAACTTCATGAAGACAAAGAGGTCATCTTGGTAACAAAAAATAACCTATAAGCAGATGCACCTCCACCTCACACTAGTTGGCTCCATGATATGACACACTTTCTGCTAATAGGTGAGTGCCCTCAAGGTATGGACAAATCAAAAGAAGGTATTTCAAACTTCATTCCATACCTTATGCTTTAGTTGATGAGGTTTTATTTAAAAAAGACCTCAATGGAGTGCTCCTGAGGTACATAGATGATAATCAAGTAGCTAAGCTTTTGGAGCATTTCCATAATGGGCCTGCAGGAGGTCATTCTACTCTAAGGACTACTACAACAAAGATCATGAGGGATGGTTACTACTAGCCCAACCTCTTCAAGTATGCTTATGCATGGGGGAGGAGGTGTCAAGAGTGTGCTCTTTTCATAGGAAAGTAAAGGTTAACAACTTTCCCTCTCAACCTAATTCAAGTGGAGCAACCATTCATACAGTGGGGTTTGGATTTCATTATTATGATCAAACCCCTGTGAAGTAAAAGGCATAAGTGGGTGATTACTATAATTGATTACTTCACCAGGTGGATGGAAGCCATTACATTGAAGGAAGCCAATGAAAGTGTAGTCTTAAACTTCTATAATAGTATTGTGACCAGGTTTGGTGTTCCATCCACTATCATATCTGATAATTAATTGGATTTACTTGGTTTGAAAACAAGTGAATGGGCTCTCAAAATGGGCATCTACCTCAGTACTTCCTCAAATTATTATCCTCAAGGAAATAGACTAGCTAAGTCCACAAATAAAAGTTTGATAAGGATTATTAAGAGAACCATGGAAGAGGTTAGAGGACGTGGCACACCAAGTTGAAGATAGCCTTGTGGGATGATCGGGTAACTCCTAAAGCTATTGTTGGCAATTCTCCATATGTTCTAGTATATGGAAGGGAGGCCAAGTTACCCATTTCCCTTGAGCTACCTACATTAGAGCTAGCCCATCAGCTGGAGATGCTCGAAGATGAACCTATGAATGTGAGATTGGCAGAACTCACAGAGCTTGAAGAGACAAGGGACCTTGTAATGAAAACATTGGAGGAACATCAAGCTCATGTCAAGAAGGCTTTTGATAAGAGAGCTACAATAAGGACTTTTCATGAAGGAGACATAGTTCTCAAATGGGACTTAAAAAAGGCCAAACTGAGCAACCATACCAAGTTTGATAGTTTGTGGAGTGGCCCTTATTTGATCCATGAATGCAAATAACATAATGCTTTTTAGCTCACCCAAATAGATGGGGAGATATTACGCATCCTAGTCAAAGGGATTCATCTAAATCCATGTTATTAGAAAAGTTTGTAACCATTATATGTTATTGTACATTTTATATAGCTTTTCATGTTTTTCTCTAAGTGCTTTGTGCACATCCATTTCAGTTGTGTGTTTTCCCTTCCCTAAGTGCCATGGGCATAGTTTGTTTCATTTTGGTTGTCCTTATTGCTTCAAGGGAGATTTATAGAAAGAGCCATATTCGTGAAAATGTAGTGACTCCATGCCTAATGGATCAAACAAAGCAAATGAGTTGGGTTCTCAAGCGTAGCAGGCATGCTTCCCTATGAATCACTAGAAATGTTGGCCATTTTTTGGCCCACATATCAAAGTTTACTTAAGTATGTAAAAGGGAGCTTTCAGGCAAGAAAATGGTAAGCCTTTGGGAGGACTTCGAGTTTTCCAGTAGTGACAACTTTAGGTTTTTTAAAGGCACAATGCAAATTAGGTTTCCAGTAGTGCTTAGCTTCTAAATGTTTTATAAGTAGAAATAATTCAAGTTGAATAACCTGAATTACTCATAGACTATATATTTTGGGTTCTCTAGGGGGCACTACTTGTTTACTTCTTAAGTTGTTAGCAGTTGAAAACCCAAAATAAGTAAAGGGGCTTGACAAACCTGATTTGGTTTTGAAAAATGATACTTCTTAGGTTCTTCAAGGGATGAGTCTTTTTCAAAAAATTTGAAGGGGATTTTAGGGCAAAAGGGACCAGTCAACTTTTCTGGGGGTACACTTCAGTTTTTCTAAAGGGCTTTATCTTCTCCAAGTGGACAATTGTAATTTTATTGAAGGGTATGTTACCCTTCAGAGGGACCATTTCAAAATTCTTGAAGGGTATTAGGAGGATCATTCACGGGAGACTGAAGGGACATGTAGAAAGATCGAAGGGTCTCTTACCCTTCAAGAAAGTACATTGTGAAAAGCTCAAAGGGTAATTTTGAAGACAGACATGGACAAAAATTTCAAAGGAATTCCTTCAGACAAATTGTTTGAAGAAATTCTTTTAGGATATTTGCCTGAAATAAATAAGCCAAAAGAGAAACCCAAGACCAAGTGTCCAAAATAAATGACGAGCTAATGGACATCAAAATTAGGATAAGCAACTAGCCATTAGAAGTAATTGGGTTTGAAAAGCCTGAAGTCTTAAGGCTTGAGAAACATCAAAGTGAGAAGACTTCAAGATGGACAAGCCTGAAGTAAGTAGGTTTGAAGTACCCAAATTACTCTGCATAGAGTAAATTGGGTTTCTCCAAGTACTCTAGTTAAAAGGCTTTATAAGTGAAAGATCTGGGAAAGTCCAAAGTTGGAGAGGCCAAAGAACCTGAATTATTTTTCATAGAGTAAATTGAGATTCTCCAAGGGATTAACATAATCTTGGTCTAGAAATGCTAAAATCATGATATAACAAATGGAAGGCTACCACATGGCATAACTAGAGCAGAAAGGGCCAATCAGTAAAGGAAAAGTGGCATAAGGATGTTCAATAAACATGAGAGAGTTTGAGTGGCTGATAGCTAGAATTTATGAAGGATCTCACCCTCCAGGATCATTTCCCACAATCGTCATTCGATGCTTAAATGTGTCACACCAAGAAGAAACATTCCAACTACTCATAGTATAGCTTTTTAGATGCACCAAAGAAAGTCTTAAAGATTGGAGGGGCTTAAGAGTATTGGGTAGTGATCTAGAATGATGCATTTATGAACATTAAGGAAGGACAATAGGAGGTTTCAGCCATCTGTGACTTCTTCTTTCCTCCCTTTCTCTCTTCCCCATTTTATTTATAAATAGAGGCCTTCGAGCCTATCAATGTATCCTCAGACTAGTGATAAAATCACTCTATGAAAATCATTGTGTAATGGACCTTTGAAGAAATAAATATTATTTTTTACCTATCTCTTTATTTGAAAATTATGTTGAGTTAGCTTGTGCACTAATATCATTGTGAAGAAGCATCCTTATAACCTTGTTGCCCTTCTTTCTTTCTTGTTTTCAGGTGCTTTCTAGTTAATCAGGTCTAAACTCATGCTTTTTAACCATTAATGGATGCTTGGTGTGAATTTTGAAATTCCTCTTTGCCTCATATGTGGTTCAGTAAGCCTAGTTTAATAAATACTTATGCAATTTAGCTGGTTAGGAGGTTATGTAAGCCAACTTGTCTTATGCTAAGTTAGTGTCTTTCCCAGGCCAAGTGGATCACTTACTTTCAGTGCATCACCTCCCTTAGCTTAGTTTTATTTTAAATTAATCTCTCTCCCCATTTTCCTTGGCCATTAGTAGATTTTATCATAGAAACCCAAAGAGCTAAAGTGAAGCACTTGAGGAACTAGCCTCATAAAAAAGTCTAGAGGTTCAACCTCATCGTAGGACACCCACATCCTGAGGTTATTCCCATGCTTATAGTTGGAAGTAAGATATCTTGAATAACTCTCTCAAAAGGGTGCTAATCCAATCTATAACATTTACCACTAAGGATTTTGGATCTAAATGGTCACTTTGTGGGCCTTAAAAATGACTTTCACATGGATCTCTTCGATTTCTTGACCAACTTTACAATTTTATAACTTGAAGTGCAAAGATCATGGGGGTACCAAACTTGCAAAGAATGAACCTAATGATGAAAGGAATAAGCCATTTTGATCCATTGGCCATTATAGTATTCTACATTCTTTTAAAAAATGTTGAAGTCAACTAGTTTATGTGCTTTTGCATGACATTTTGATGACAGTCTGGTCTAAAATGGCTAAGTATGAAAACTTAGAAAATTCTAAGTTAGGAACCAAATTTTCCCATGCATATATTTTATTATGATACAATACATGAGCTAAAACTTGGAAGATGTAATCCTGGGACTAATGTGAATAAACCCATGTGACCATCTCTCCTTGAATCATCCACACATGTGAGATATAGTAGCATCAAAATGGTCACTCAACTTTCCTACCAGCAGAGCCAAAAGTCTGGATAGGCTCCAGATGGAATGAGTGGACCAAATAAATACCATGCACTCCCATACTCTTCCCAAGCATTTCTAACACTCCATAGAGTCTTTGTAGCTCTAGACTTATCCTTAGAAATTGACAAATTGTAAAGTGTTTCAAAAGCATTGTGAGATTCATGATCTCTCTATTTTACTCATTCCATCTAGAGCTTGTCCAAGCCAATTTGATCATTTGATTAATTAGGAACTCTACCTATTTCTCTGGATTAGGACCATTAGCCATTGGGCACATGATTGGTATGTGGGCTAATTATGGCCAACATTTCTAGTGAATTGTAGGGAAGCATGCCTGCTATGCTTGAGAACCTAGTTCATTTTATTTAAACTAATCTATTAGGCATGGAGTCACTTATTTGTAATTTAGATGATCATTAAGATGATGCAAGGCTATCTATTTATATAACTTATTCTTGAAATAATAAGGACTCAAACAAAAAAATAAAGACAAATACATATAGGGAAATTTAGGAAATAAAGAACAACTAACCTACTAAACAAACATGCATAAGGGCACTTAGATAAAAACATAAAAACTAATCTAATATATACAAGGCCTTTTCAAAATTGGTTCTCCTAGATCAAAAGGGAAACCTCTAGTATCATCTATTTGTAACACAACAAGATGTAAAATACCTTGTATTGGAGGTACCAAAAATGGCCAATCCCTCTAATGTACTCCCTAGTAGATGGAATGAAACAAACATGTCTCCAATGTAGACATATTAATCCAATTCTTCCATACCTGGTTTATGTTGGATTATGGGATCACTTACTTGATTTTTTTCTCCGCTCTTGAGAAAGTCTTGCATAAAGGATTCATCTAGGCTCTTAGGAGCAACTACACTTGGTTGAATTGATGGTTCAAAAAGACCATGTTCTTCCACCTCCTTGTGTAAACTAGGATTGTTCATGCTTAAAACAACATATTCATAATGTTTTGGAGGAAGGAAATGTATATTAGCCTCTTAAAAATTTGTGATTATGGAATTAAACCATTTCCATAATTCTTCAGGCTCTTCATTGGTATGTTTCTCAAATTGTATCACTTGAGCACTCGAGATGTCCCCTTCACCAACTTCACTCAAGATTTCATCCTGATCTTCAAATGCAAATGAAGGATGATTTGACCATCCAAGGTATAGGGAATCATATTTGTCTTGCTCAAGGTCTGATCTACTTTCCTCTAGCTCCAACATATCAGGGCTATCCTCAACTGACACCTCATCTTAAAGTGGACCAACCTCAGGGACCTAGTGTTGATCCTCCTCATCTTCTATGTGGAATGGACCTTCAATAATCTATATAGCTTGTGGATTCTCCTCTTCAGGGAAGTTTTAAGCCTAAATTTTCTCCATTTGGCTCAAAAAATTTGAGCACAAATTCTGCCATAACTCTTTAAGCTCACTGCCTGAGCTGACCTTGGCATCCATACTAGGCCCAAGAAGGTTGTCCTCTTGCTTCTCATCAGGCCCCTATTTTATAAGGGGGATGGTGGGAGAGTGAAGAAGTTTACCATGCCTACAACTTAGGAGGTTATCATTTTAGCTAGGTACTTTGAAATCTCTTTTAAATAGCTCTTGAGCTGAAGAGAGAGAGAGAGTCTCAAAACTCTTGTACACTAAGCTCATTGAGCTAAGCTATGGTTGTTTGAATCTTTTTGGGCATCACTAACCCCTCCTCTACCAAGATTGACTCTTGGACTACTTAAAATGACACCTCCTCCTTTATTATGCCCTTTTGGACTGATTTCCATGATGGAAATGAGTGCAAAACATACACTTTTGCTTCTTTTTGGATGGTTATAGGATAAGGTGGCTTTACAAGTGAGGGAAAAACATAACAAGGGTTAAATTTTTAGGGAATATCTATGATGAGATAACTTCTTGTATTTGAATGGGAAAGGGCATAGGGTGAGGAGAGGGACAAGGGTTATGATAAGGTTGATAGGCTATTTGAGGTCCACTTAGGGTGAACACAAACATTATCTGCCTGATAAGTGTGAAGCTAAAGTAGAGGATAAACATACTGATCAAAAGATGATTAATTGTACATAACAAATTATGATGATTAGGCACTTAGTTATGTTGTTTAACTAGTTGATAGATGCTCAGAGTCACCATTGATGTCTGTAGAATACCTCCAAAGGCTGATATATAGAAGGAAAACACCTATTTTATTATTTTTGGAAATCTAGTGTTTAGTTCCTAAATAATAAGGGGTCTGGAGTAAGGGAAAAAATATAGTTTAATATGTAAAAATACAAATTTTTATCTAATAATTTACATGAAGAAGAGAAATGAACTTATCTAAAAATGATCTGAAATGAATGATTAAGGGGCTGGAAATTGAGGTACAGGACTGGGACACTATCATGAATATGGATTTGGCCTTCATTTTATGATTGGATAAGAGTGATAAAAGTGGACAAGAGTAGCATCAACACTATAGTCCACCTCTATCATTGTTATCCAAGAGATTTGAGCTTTTTGGGTTTTATTCATTGCCTCGATATGAGCTTATGTACAAAATTTTAGAGGTTAGAAGTCAATAGAGCTTGCTGTAGGTCCATTTAAATCTTTAAACCTTATATCTATATACACACATGTAAACAATAAATGCATCAAAATCAAAAGGGGAAAAAAATTAGGTTAGGGGAAGAATGATCACATGATATAAAAACCCCTACTATTCTGATCGCTACCTATAGTAACCCTCAAGATAGGGTCTCAGATCAAATGTAGTTATCCCTTAGGGAACGTGCATAATCAACATGTACGGTAGATGCAAAAATGACTTTTGCCTTGGCCCTTCCTTGATCAAGCATGCAAGTATATGTGCGATGTAGAATGCTGAGCTATACTATTAACTAATTTTTATTATGTAATGTGCTAAAGTAGTAAGTGCTAGATATAAAATGCTTTGTGAAGTATTTTATATAGGAGACTCATTATTTCAAATTTTAGAGTTTTTATTTGAATTTGGTTGACATTGGAAAACTTAGGGATGAAGCTAAGAAAGGGGATGGGACTCAAATAGAAAAATAAATTGATCATTGGAGTTCAAAATGACCCTAGACAAGAGTGCTCTAAATAGACATTAGTGGCACTGACACTGTAGTCCAACCCCGATGCTCCTATCCTATAGTCGCAAGACCTGGGGGGATGGAAAGAGGTTTTAAAAACCTGACCTGCTAAGGTAGAATGACTATTTCAAAGGCTTGTGATGATTTGGAATAGGAAAAAAGGTGATTCAAGCATATAATAAGACCCAAATAAATAAAATAAAAGATATGGCTAAATGTGAACAAAACTCATATTCTCTAGTCAGATTCTCCTATGGAATGACTGTGAAAAGACATGATATGTGTGGTGGCTTGACCAATTTAGGGTGTATACATTTGACCCTTTTTAATATAGTGATGTAATGAAATGAATTACTAGAGTAAAAGAAAGAAAATAAAATGCATACTTGAACCTACCTGCATGGAGATAAGTGTGCTGAAAAAGAGTCCAACTCACTTCCTGGCCAGGGAAGTGGATGGAGAGCCAAATAGTGCCTAGAGAAAGAAGGAATCCTTGAAATGGATGCCCCATATACTAAATTTTAAATTCAAATCCATGTAATCATGGAGAAGGATGGCAACACTTTCCCCTTGTGCTGAATCTGGCTAAAAATGAGAAATGCTCAGAGGCCAAAAACTAATGTCTGCCCTCTATCCCACATAAACTCATTTAATATAGAATGTGTGTATAGAATATGTCTGATATGAAGAACAAAATATATCATGCCCCCACTTTGAATATCTAAATATAAACTAATAAATGCTCAGAGGCCCAAAACCAATGTCTGTCCTCTATCCCACACAAACTTGTGTAGTTTGGGTCTGGGTAATGCTATGGACCAACTACTACAAATGATCATATAGTATAACTTGGTGACAACATGGGTACAGTTGGGTGTAATATGAAACTCTGGTAAATGTGTAAGAATAAAATAATGTGTCTTTCCATTTCATCTGTATAATTTTAGATGATAAAGAACATGAACATCTGCGCCATGCCCCCAAATCTAGTATATGAGTGATGCATATGTATAATCTAGAAACATATATAACCACATGTGAAATGACATATCATGCCATGCCCCATATGAAAAATTGGAGATCAAAACACTGTGCTCTATACTATGCCTAAAATATTCTATCTAGTCTTGTAACTATGTCATGCTGTATAAAGTTATATGTGTGAGACGTGTAGTAATGTACATGCCCCCAAGTCTGGTATCTAAGTCTAAATATATATCAAAGTCACTATGAATCCATATAATATAAACCACTATATTTGAATAGTCTATGTATTTGTAAACTAAAATCACTATGGATCCTTATGATCTGAACCACTGTATCATTAAATTGAAGGTATACCTCCCTGAATGTCCTGAGTAATGCTAAGTGACCCATGTAATATGAATCACTATTTATTTCAACCAATCTAAGTTAAATTTGATAATATAAATAATAGAGGTGTAATAACCATGTTGAGTGACCCATGTAGTCTGAATCACTATATATTTTGACCAATCTAAGCTAAATTTGATAATCTGACTATTGGAGGTGTAAGAACAATGGTGTATCTGCTTATGAGAGTGTATGGGTTTTGCTAGGTAAGCGTAAGAATAGGAATATTAGGAATGATGCCCCCTTTTCGGGATAGGGATAAGATCTCATGATGAATGAGTTTAAGCCAAAATTAATGACTAGTGGCATAAGTAGAAACAAGGTTGGTATAGTTTGAATTGATTGAGAAGTTATTTGATTGATTATATTAAGTTTTTAAAATTAGAACAAGTTTTGATTGGTTAGGACCAAGTTGTATGTCTAGATATAAAAGAGGTATAGATATGTGTGTGTTCCTATAGTAGGAAAATGATGTACTAAGAGAACAAGGCTTGTGTGATGTTTAAGGTATCATTGTTATGATTTCATAGAATAAAACGATTTATAAATTGGAGTTACAGGGTTGAAGTTATGGGCAAAATGGTTTTTTGCTTTGAATGAAAAAGTTGTTTGATATAGGAAAATTGGGTTGATTCTTGATTCATTTGCACATTGACTAGGTTGAGATTTGAAGATTTGAAGTGAGAGATATGTCAAGGAGACAAGCACCTACCATGAACCAGTTTGAGTAGTTGGCAACCCAAGTAGAGGCTGGTGGGGAGATTACCCTAGTAAGTGGCTAAAATGCATGAATTTTACCTATTTGGAATCTTGTTTTTGATGTTTTAGGCCTTTTTTAGTAGTCTAGGATAATTCTCACTAGTTCTAATACTCCTGTCTAGGAGTTAGTGCTTCCATCTAGTGTTTCGCATTGTTGTCTAGGTTCTAGCGCTATTTTCTAGTGATAGTGTTCCTTGGCAACACTATTATCCACTAGGGCTAGTTTTCTAAGTTTCTAATTTATTTCTTGTTATTGTGTAGCTTGGATGTTTTTCTTGGCATGGTTAATTGGCATATATGCTATTTTTTGGTATTTTTTAGGGCAAGGTACAGATGAGGGAGTTCCATAGAGGCTAGGTGATGGAGGCACTAATATTTTTACCTTTTTCATCTGATGAGAGAGCTATGATGGATAGGGTAGGACTGGGTCATGTATGTGACCTAAGCATTATACAATGGGATAGATATCTGATTACCACCTTATGTGAGAGGTGGAATGTAGACACTTGTTATTTTTAGCTTCCTATAAGGGAGATTACTATTACTCTGGAGGATGTGTACCATATTTTGCATTTGTCAGTTATTGGATGGTGTGTGACTTTGTAGGATGACATGGGTGCTAATGCTATTGATCATGCATCATTGTATTTTGTTGGTGTGCCTTAAATCATACATCAGAGAGGTAGTGATAGTGATTTATTACTACCAATTATTATACAATCAAGTGTTTTGTATCTATGGAAGTGGTTGGCCATGTTGTTGGCCTCATTTGTTGCTATGGACAAGAGTGGGGTGTCGATTGCATATAAGATGCATAGGATCATGCACAGTATATAGGTATATGTCACTATGTTTTCATGGGGTAGGACTATGCTTACCCACTTGTACATGGATCTTTATAGGTTTACTCAGGAGGAATTTAGTGGTGGTGTGAGTGAAGCTACCTTATTGCATGATTGGGATTATGAGCACATAATGATTATGCATCTGATAATATTATTGAGGGAGAGGTGGGAACCTCTATAACCATTTACAGAGTGGTGGATGAGCATGTTGGCTATCTAGTCTCCTAGGATAGATCACTATAGATGAGTTTTATATAGATTTTTGGCTCAAGATATCATATAAAGGCCTTATAGAGGATTCCTTAGGTGGTCCAAGGATGGAGTGTAGTTTCATTAAATGAGGGTCAATTATTGGTTACATGACCACTGGGTTGGAGTGTATAAGTGATTTTAGTATGAACACATGACTAGATAGTTTGGGGTACCACAATATGTGCCCCTGACACCATGGGTGTGGGTGAGGAGTGCACGGGCACCAGTGAGGGTAGGAGCTTGTGGGAGGCCTACTAAGGTTGAGTTATCATTATTACCCTTAGATGCATAGGATATATCCATAAATATTCCTAATGTAGATGATGTTAGATGCATAGAGGCATATGCCACATGGTGGATGAGGCATTGATGGGATCCATTGTATCCTATTAATGGAGGGGATGCTCTCAAGTATGAGGATCCCACTCTGATTTAGATGATGGGAGGAAAGCATTGATTATATTTGAATTGTGTACAAGTTTGTGTTTGTTTTTGCTTGTTTGAAAAATGTATATCTAATGTAATGTTGTACTTTTTATGCATAGGTAGTGTGGGAGGTGCTCAATATGAAGTACCTATTGGAGGAGGAGGTGGAAATGATGGGTTCTAGGAGACCATCATTGAGTTGACACTTTAATAGCTTACACAACATGTTCTTGATGATGTGGTGGAGGAAGGTTTGATAGAGTGAGAAATAATTATAACCAATTTTTATGCTCATTTATTTGATAGAGCTGTGATAGATATAACTGTATATGTTAGGGCAAAAGAAGAGAGAGATGAGCTGAGGGCTGATCTAGATAGGCATAGAATGCCTCTACCTAATTATGGATCAATGAGTATGAGGATTATGGATGAGTACACTAAACTTTAGAAGTGATATACAGACTTGCATGAGGAGCATGGTTGGTTGCTATAGTGAGATAGTCATCGTAAGAGTCATTTGAGAGCTTGAGGAGGTGTGGGGCCATGGAGCACTAGAGTGGACTATGGGACTAGTACTAGAGGAGAGAGTGAGACTGAAAGTGAGGGCATGATGCCCATTCATGATTGATTGTATTTGATATAGTGTATATGTATTTGAAAAATTGGTTATATATATATATATATATATATGGATGTTGGTTTGATTTTGGATTCATACATATTATGTTATAGATTTTAGAATGGATTGTTATGTGAGATAAGACCCAAAAAATTTGGTTGTAGTGAATATTTCTTGTGAGTAGTAATTTGCTGCAATGCCTGTGACTCTACTAGATATATATATGGAACTACACTATGTACTCCTCAGACTACATTGCTATATGTAGGCTACTCTCATTATATTAGTTTTTAAACTTTATGAATAGGTGGAATAGGAGATATCCTATGAGGCTCTATCTCAGAACCCACATTATGCTCATGATGAGTGACTGATGATTCCTAGAAAGGAATGTCCTGGGATGACTCAGTCGTGAAGGAATGAGGTCTATGGTTTTATGATGGAGGAGATCTTAGTTCCACTTATGTGAATGCTATGATTCCATTATCAACACATCTATTAATTCAATATTTGAGTCCATAACAATTTTTATCTCTATGTCCATGAATATGATGATAGTTACAAAAGGGCTAATGAGGTTGTTTCTGTAGGAGATGTGGATCTCATCGATGAGTAGAAGGCAATGTAATTAACCTCATATCTAAAAGTGCTAATAATATGACAACATGGGTTATCCCACTCTGAATCAAACTATAGTGGTGCCTCACTATTATTCTCTATAGTGCATACTGTAGGTTATGTTTTGGAGACCGGCTCTTTGTTCTTAACTAGTTACTTTTCTAGTTGTGGTCTCCTATCTTGTTTAGGACATGGTGGATGCTGGATGCTAGGAGGTGTAGATACTGATGTGAAATATAGAGTAATTTGATCAACTAAATCTACCTCAATAAATCCTAATTTATTTTCCAAAGCTATAATTGTATAGCATAAGTGCATGAAAGAGGATTCTATCTGATATAGTAGATGTTCAAGGAGAGGTTGATGAAGCCCCTTAACAAATATATGCTGAATTTATAAATCTACTGGTTTGTATATCAATCGTAACATGTAACTCTTGAATCATAAGATATAATCACTAACTAGCTCTGAAGTATTTTGATGGAGTGTGGCAAGTTTCTCATATGTAATATGAAGGCCCATGTTTGCTATGTAATATCTAAGAAATGCCTCCTCTAAGTCATCATATGTGTGTAAGAATCTAATGGGGAGTAGATGAAAGAACCAATTCTGAGCTTCCCCCACTAATGTCTACTGGAACAACTTTATTAGAATTAAAGGATTCGCATGAGATGGCAAAGCCTTTTAAAAGGCTTGAAGTTATACATATGGATCTCTAGTTCCATAAAGTGAGGCAATGATGATATTTGGAAATGCTTAGGCAATGAAGATTTTATGAATGTCTTCAGAAGGGGATTACCATGTAAATCATTGGCATCCATTCAAGAATTATAAGCCTTATTTTCCAAGGTAAGTATATGTAATTGGTGTTGTAATTCAGCTACTACATGAATCAAAAAAATAATCTCTTGGGATGGTATATTAGCATCTTGAAGTGGTTTATTTAATTGTTGAATTTGATCATTAATTTTAGCCATGGGAATGCTACATTTATCAATTAGGTCATAAAGAGGGGGTGTGCTCACTTAAACCTTGGGGGTAATGGTAACTTGGACCTTACTAGAGGGATGTGGGATACCATTATCTCTAGGTGAAGAGTGAGAACTGGGTTCTACTATAGTGAGGGTTGGATTGGGAGGTTCATTGGTATCTTTATGTTTTAGTGTATCACATTATAACTAAGTAGAATATGTGATATTAACATTAACATGTGCATTATTTAAAATAGAATCATGCATAGAAGTAGAAACAACATTTGGTAGTGCATTATGTTTGAGAGGATAAATGAGAGAAGAGTTTGAGGCATGAGATGCATTTTCTTCTTCACTATGTGCATAACAATCATCATTGTTCAATGCATTGTCATCATTGGAATATTTTTCATAATCACTCTCATTTTCATATTCGTTTGCATGTTCACTATCATATTCATGATCACTTTTAGTGTAACTAGGGAGAGGTGTATGAGAATAATTTAATTATTTTCTAATATGCAATAGTGTATCATTTGAAATTGGAATATCATGTGCATCTATTTTATCCATAGATGGAATACATGCATTATTCTCATGAGAAGTAAGAGAAAGAGAGTTATCATTTAGACAATCTTTTGACAAAGTAGAGTTAAGAACATGAGATGTATCATTTGAACTATGTTTTGGCAATTTAATTCTATTGCATTTATATTGTTGTAATTTGAACACAGAAGTAGAAAATGAGAGAGAGATTAGGTTCACATGGAAGCAAATTATCACCAACTAGAGGTTCACTTGGAAGTGCATGACTAATTTATTCATTTGGTGCATTGTGTAGAGGAGAATGAGGTGAGAAGTATCTTTCCCATTTATCAAAATAATTTCTTTATAATAAGGAATAAAAGAGATATGTTTGAGAGAAGAAAATGCACCTATTTTTGCTTCACTATCAATTTAACGTATATCATCATATTCCTTATCGCAATAATAGTAATTATCTTCATTGTAAATAAAATAATTTTCCACATTTTTAGTTAATGTGCAATTTGCAAATTTGTCCATTCATTGTCATAATTATGAGAGAGATGAGAGGAAAGAAGTGCCTTAGTTGCCATATTATTTCTTTCACCAAAAAGAGTGTGTAAAATTACTATTAAGGAAATGAATGCACAAATGACTACTAACATTGAGATTTTGAAATTATGTTTGACAAAGTAAACAATTTGTAAAAATTTTAAACTATTTTTCTAAAAATTGTAAGGGAAGAAAACTTTGGGGTTTGAGGACCTAGTTTAGAAATCTAGGGTTTTAGAATTTTTGAAAATTATGCCAATAATTTAAATTCTAAAAATAAATGTGAATAGAATAAATGCACAAAAATTAATACAAAAATTAGAGATTTGAAATTAAATTTTTGCACAAGAAAACTACTAATGTTGAAAATTTGAAATTATTTTTGACAAAGTAAACAATTTGCAAAAAATCCAAAATATTTTTCTAAAATTTGTAAGGAAGGCTTAGGGTTTGAGGACCTAGTTTGGAAATCTAGGGTTTTGAGCTAGGGTTTTAGAATTTTTTAAAATTATGCCAATAATTTAAATTATAGAAATAGTTTTGAATATAATAAATGCACAAAAATTTATACAAAAATAAAAAATTTGAAATTATTTTTTTGCACAAAATATGAAAGAAAAACTCTAAGGGTACCTAGGGTTTTAGATTTATTCAAAGTACATCAGGTTCACCAAATGCTTTATTATTTTTGGGAATTTAGTTTTTAGTTCCTAAATAATAAAGGGTCTAGAGTAAGGGAAAAAATCTAGTTTAATATGGAAAATTATAGATTTTTATCTAATAATTTACATGAGGAACAGAAATGAACTTATCTGAATAAGGAGTGAAACAAATGATTTAGGGGATGGAAATTGAGGTGCATGAATAGGACACTATCATGAATCTAGATCTGGCCTTTATTATATAATTGGATAGGAGCACTAAAAGTGGATAGGAGTGGCACCAACATTGTAGTCTAACTCTATCACTATTATCTAAGAGATCTGATCTTTTTGGGTTTTGTTTGTTGCCTCAATATGAGCATATGTACAAAATTTTAGAGGCTAGAAGTTAACATATCTCGCTATAGGTCCATTTCAATCTCCAAACCTTGTATCTATCTACACACATGTAAACAAAAAATGCATCAAACTAAAAAGAGGGAAAAACTAGATTAGGGAAAGAATGATTACACAATATAAAATCCCTACTATCTTGATGATTGAATACATTAACCCTCAAGCTAAGGTATTAGATCAAATGTAGTTCTCTCTTAGAGAATGTGCATAATTAATGCACATGGTAGATGCAAGAATGACTTTCACCTAGGCCCTTCCTTGATCAAACATGCAAGTCTATGTGTGATGAATAATGCTGAGCTATACTATTGATTAATTTTTATTATGTAATGTGCCAAAGTAGTAAGTACTAGTTATAAAATTCTTTGTGAAGTCCTTTATATAGGAGACTAGTTATTTCAAATTTTATAACTTTTATTTGCATTTGGTCAACTTAAAAAAACTTAGGGATGAAGTTAAGAAAAGCGATGAGACTCAACTAACAAAAGAAACTAATCGTTGGAGTTAAAAATTACCTTAGACAAGAGCTCTAGAAATATAAATTAGTGGCACCAATGCTGTAGTCCAACCCCAATGCTCTTGTCCTACAGTCTTGGGACTTGAGGGGATGGAAAGAGGATATAAAACCGGACCTAGCTGAGGTGGAATGACTATTTGAAAGGATCAAGATGACTAGGAATAGGAAAATAGGTGATTTAAGCATATAACAAGACCCAAATGAATAAAATAAAAGATATGGCTAAATGTGAATAAAGCTCATATTCTCTAGTTAGAGTCTCTTATGGAAGGACTATGAAAAACATGATATGTGTGGTTGCTCGACCAATTTAGGATGTATACAACACCAACAATCCTTCCACTAATTTGGACCTTGGTCCCACTAAGCATGCTAAAAATTGTTATAGGATCAATTCACACCCTTGGAGAGGGTTATTTAAGATCTCTCTAATTAAGATATAATATTGAGACAACCCTAGGTTATGGGTCACCTTTGTTGGGGCTGAACCTTTAGAGTAGGTCAACTTCCTCTTTAATGTTCACCTAAAACTAAAGCTAAGCCTAATGATTAAAAATTAAAGGGTTATAAAAAGAGTAAGGGATATTAATAAAGTTAACAAGATGATTCACCAAACTTGAGAGAGAAACTCCCATAAGCTCAAACCCACACTAGATCATTAGAGGACAATACTAGCTTACACAACCTTAATATCAAGCTAATTTGCATAAGTATTTCATAAAAGAGGTTCAAAATAGAGCACTAATCTAGACCTAAAAATAGTATTGAAAAACCTCTAAATAAGGTCAAAAATAAGGACCATGGATGAGGAAGATTCTCCTTCACATAATGCCATAGTGCACAATTTGCCAAACATAGATTCAAGACAGAAGATATATAAAGAAAGTCTCATTGTATTAAGAGGTAGTTCTGATAAATGCTTGACAAGGTCAAGCTTAATCAAGTTGAACATAATTTAAAGTATCTCAAAGAATGTACCATCTCTTATAAAGATAAAAAAGGGTCTAAAATATAATAATCTTTACAAAATGGAAAGAAAGGGATAATATAGGAGAAGGGGGAGAGGAGAGAGAAAAGGGAGAGCATGTCATTCATGATTATCAATGAGCTATCAAATTCAAGATATGTTTCACTAGGATTTTGGTCCAATTAGAATAGGTTATTATGATTAAGATATTCATGATTTGCCCAGATAGTCTCCAAATAATTCCATTGGTTAAACAAGTTACATTAAAAGACAAGATTTTGCCAAAAAATGCAAGTCATGATCCTGCTGGAATTGAATGCCCCAATTACTTTCCAAATCCCCAAGTCCTAATACTTTGGATCTTATACTAGATTTAATTATGAGGACAAATTATTCATATATTCAAACTTCCAAAGACATGTCATGTCTGCTCTGAGTGGTAGTTTGTCAAGGACATGACTTGGGATGATCTTCTCATTAATCATATGTCTGATCTATGCCTTAGATCCTGGACTGAAAAGACTGTAGGTGAAAACCAATATAAGGATATTGGTTTTTCTATAGTTTCACATATAAATGGAACTTTGTTAAATATTAGGTCCTATCTTAGTCTGCATCAAACTCCTTTTCCTTTAATTTTTTCAACTCGAGTCAGGCTCTAGTTTAGGCCCTTTAATTTTGATTACTGAGTCAGGTTTATTTTGCCTTATTGACTTTCATAAAACACCTTATCTCATCCCTTTGCTATTGGATTATAGGTAATCAACCCAGATTATTGACCCCTTTGACTTTATTTCACTCCATTGGATTTTGAGATTTGATTAAGCATGAACTATAGATATTTTGGACCCACTGTCCCAAGCTCAAATTATCATTGGTTTCTGGGATTCACTAACCATTTAACTTGATCAAGCTCTCATACACTTGACACTTATTAGCCACACATCCCTTTTTGGGTTCCCACCAAGGATTTTGGATCCAAACGGTCACTTTGTGGGCCTTAAAACTAACATTCACATGGACGTCTACCATTTCTTGAACAACTTTGCAATTTTCACAACTTGAAGTACAAAGATCATAGGGGCACCAAACTTGAAAATAATGGACCTAATGCTTAAAGGAATAAATGATTTTGATTTTCTATCCATTTGATCATTCTACGTGATTTTATTTTTTTTTAAAGTTGACTAGTTCATGTGCTTCTATATGATGTCTTGATGATGGTCTGGTCTAAAATGGTCAAGTATGGAAAATTGGTAAATTCTACATTAGGAGCTAGCTTTGCCCCTACACATATTTCATTGTAATATAATGTATGAGTTGAAACTTAGCACATGTCAACTTGGGACTAATGTGAATAAATCCATGTGACCAAATATCCTTAAATTATCAACACTTGTGAGATCTAACAACATCAAAATGGTCACTCAACTTTCCTACCACTAGAGCCAAAAGTCTGGATAGGATCCAGTTGGAATGAGTGGAACAGATGAATACCATGCAATCATATACTCTTCCCAAGAATTTTTGACACTCCATAGAGTCTCTGTATCTCTAGACCTATCCTTATAAATTGACAAATTACAGTTTAAGTGAACTTAAAGTGTTTCAAAAGCTTTGTGAGCTTCATGATCTCTTTGTTCCACTCATTCCATCCAGAGCTTGTCCAAGTCATTTTCATCATTTGATCAATTATAAATTCTACCTCTTTATCTGCATCTAATGTTAGGTTGTGGAGCTAAAAGATTCACTGATGCAAGCAGGGAAGGAGGTTGCGAAGGGTTGCAGAGTGTCACAGACACCGGCATCAGTCAGGCCAACCGACATTGGCAGGATAAGGCAGGAGAACAACCGACGTTGATCATAAGTTGGCCGGTGTCGGCACCCCCTAGGTAGATAATGACTGATGTCGGTCACCTGTGTGGTTTGGAATGTGAATGTTATAGGCAGTTAGCTAACGAACCAAATGTTTGCATGTCAAGAGCCAAATTTAGACTAGAAGCTGCAGATCTAATTATTGTAATTAGGTGTCTAATTATTGTTTGCATGAGATCTATTTAAGAGACTCATTGGTTGTATTGTAAATTTGTGCTAGAGAGTAAGAGAGCAATAATATAAGCTCCTTCTGTGTGTGAGGTGAGCATGGTGTGTTCCTCCTAGTGCCACAGTACCAAGTGTGGGTGCTAGATTGGAGAATCAACAGGGTTCTTCATGTATGTATGATCTTGGTCATCAGGTGAGCATGGATACAATAGGAGATCTGCATGGTAAGTAAGATCATTGATTTGTAGGTGTATGTGTGTGCAAGGTCAAGGTTCACAGGTGTGCAAAACTAGATTGATTTGCAAGTGTGCAAGATTAGATATGACAGCAACACAACAGGGAGCAAAATCAGGTGGGATCTACTTGGAGTATAGTGTGTACTCAAACAGAGAGCAAAGAGGAAGGCAAAGAAGATCCTTCCATAAGTAAGGTTGATTGAGGTGTAGGTTGTTGCAAGTTTAGGGGAGATCTACTTGAAGTACGTTTGTGTACTTATGGAGTGCGTGGAGCACTTGTGGAGTGCGTGGAGCACAGGTGTAAGGTGAACACCAACTCTGTATTTGAATTGGGTGTTGGGACCTAAGAGAGAGAGCTTTGAGGGAAGATTTACTATTTATGCCCTAGAGGTGTGGGAGCCCTAGAGGTGTGTAAGGAAGAAGAAATGTGGCAGCCTTCTTTATTGTATTTCCTTTTGAAAGAGTTTTAATACAAGTTGTGTATGATCTCTCATATCATGTGTTATTTTTGAATTCTAATTACTTGTATATTTTGGTTAATTTTTGCATATTAAGTTGCTTGGTAATCAATTGTGTGCTTCCAGGTATTTATCCCAACATGTGGTATCAGAGCTAAGGATGCAGGGAGCAGGTTTTGTGTTTGGTTATAGGTCACTCACAGGGGTTTCTGATTGAGTGGGAGTAGAGCAATGGCAGATGAAAGTAAGCTAAGAATGGAGGAGTTGAAAAGCATAGATGGTCACTTACGGTCCTATGGAAAGAAAGAGTAGGGAAAAGAATATTGTTGGTTGGTAGCAGATCAGCATGAAGGAACTGAAGATGCAGATGTTGCAGGTGTTGTTGCACAGGATGCTCTGGGAGGTTTCTTGGATAAAGTTGAATCTTGGTTAACAGATTCTGTTACCTCTTTCCATGCATCCCCAAGGAGAGGAGCTAGTGAGCCTTGCCAAAGAATTGATAAAGGGGAAGTGAAGCTGAAATTACAGGCGGCCAACACATGGGTGTTGAAGGAGGTCATGCAGGTCCCAGGTTTGGAGATGTGGCTAATTTCTTCAGAAAAGTTGGGTGATGAGAGATACACAAGAACTCTCACAGTGGATGCACTTGAATTAGCTGGTGGTAAGAAAATATGTACTCTTTATCTACTTGTTTATATTACTAATTCTTCTTCTGTTGTAGAGATGTGGCTTTGTAGGCTTGGTCACATGAGCAAGAAGGAGATGCATTTTCTTAAGAGGAAGACTGATATATTTGACATGCTTAAAAACTAGAAAGCCTTGGTGTTTATAGAGGAGATGGCAGACAGAGACCACTGGATGGGGTTGGATACATCTAAGCAGGGCAGTTTAGACATGGGTTTTGATTCAAAGGAGCTCACGGGTAAAAAGTTATCACTCACAGGCGAACACAGGTACTAGCATCGGTAAGAAAACTAATGTTGTCAGTAGGTAAGACCAACGTCGGTCAGGAGGACTGACGTTGGCAGTAAGGGGCCACTGACGTCGACAGAGTTGGTAGTTAGGACAGGCACATGGAACCAACGTTGGTTGCATGTAGACTATGTGGTGATTGAGGTCAGTCACTGTAACGGATTTTGGGTGGAAAACAAGCTGTCAAGGAGTCTCAAATGCCCATATGGAGGACTAAAGGTGGTAAGTAAGCCTCAAATTTGTTGTTCCTCTTATTTATAGTAGTTGCTGACTGCAGAGCAGGAAGGATCCAGGAAATAGTGGGAGCATGGCATGGAGAGATTGCAGAACCAAGCAGAGATTTGGTAGGGTTACTAGCTGGTATGAAAGCATAGAGATGAATGGATACCTTAGTTGAAGCATAGAGAGAATGAACACGTGAGACGAAAGACCAGGGCATATGGTCTTGAGGAAGCTGCAGGATCGTGGTACAAGTTTTGACATGGGGATGACAAAGCATGACTTTAGTCAATGTCAGGGTAACTACTGTGGTTTATCTTACCAGGGGGATGATGGTCATGACATTATACTGTTACTATATGTGGATGGTATGTTTGCTAGTAGGTTTGTACATACAGGGTTTTGCTGAGCTAAAGGTAAGATCAGTTCAATGGTTTGCTATGAAGAATTTGGAGCAGTGAAATTCTTTGGCATGGGGGACATGGGAGATCACAGGTTGATTTTGTCTCTAGTGGGAGCTGATGTGAATTAGGTGTTGGAGAGGTTCAGGATGCAGAATCAGAGCACACCAAGGGCTAGACAGTTTAGTGTCCGAAATCACATGAGGTCTGGTTTAGGCCTGAGTTTGGCCAAGCAGTGGGTGTTGTCAGAGAGTTAGGAGCCAATTCAGGGAAGTGGGTTCTTAGGTATTTGAGAGGGACCAGTAGCAGGTATACATGCAGGGTTAGGACTTCACTACATGG
Source organism: Torreya grandis (assembly GCA_037957365.1). Classification (NCBI taxonomy): domain Eukaryota; kingdom Viridiplantae; phylum Streptophyta; class Pinopsida; order Cupressales; family Taxaceae; genus Torreya; species Torreya grandis. The sequence continues at coordinate 1,443,023 of JARHVA010002418.1, forward strand.
GTTTGTAGGTTTGGATGTGGCAGGGTACTTGGATGATAGGAGCTTCACCACAGGTTGTGTGGTGGGTTGTCTACAAGATTGAGCTTGAAAAGGGATACAAGCCAAGAAATAGATTAGACAGGGTATAGGTATAGGTACAGTGTAGCTATTTATCTCCAAGTGGGAGATTGTTAGGTTGTGGAGCTAAAAGCTTCACTGATGCAAGTAGGGAAGGAGGTTGTGAAGGGTTGCAGAGTGTCACAGACATTGGCATCAGTCAGGCCAACCGACATTGGTAGGATAAGGCAGGAGAGCAACTAACATCGGTCAGAAGTTGACCAGCGTCGGCACCCCCCAGGCAGACAGGGACCGACATCGGTCACCTGTGTGGTTTGGACTTTGAATGTTATGGTAGTTAGCTAATGAACTAAGTGTTTGCATGTCAAGAGCCAAATTTAGACTAGAAGATGCAGATCTAATTATTGTAATTAGGTGTCTAATTATTGTTTGCATGAGATCTATTTAAGAGACTCATTGGTTGTATTGTAAACTTGTGCTAGAGAGTAAGAGAGCAATAATATAAGCTCCTTCTGTGTGTGAGGTGAGCATGGTGTGTTCCTCCTAGTGCCACAGTATCAAGTGTGAGTGTTGGATTGGAGAATCAATAGGGTTCTTCATGTATGTATGATCTTGGTCATCAGGTGAGCATGGCTATGATAGGAGATCTACATGGTAAGTAAGATCATTGATTTGCAGGTGTATGTGTGTGCAAGGTTAAGGTTCATAGGTGTGCAGAACCAGATTGATTTACAGGTGTGTAAGATCAGATAGGATAGCAACACAACAGGGAGAAGAATCAGGTGGGATCTACTTGGAGTATAGTGTGTACTCAGACAGAGAGCAAAGAGGAAGGCAAGGAAGATCCTTCCATAAGTAAGGTCGATTGAGGTGTAGGTTGTTGCAGGTTCAGGGGAGATCTACTTGAAGTACATTTGTGTACTTGTGGAGTGCATGAAGCATAGGTGTAAGGTGAACACCAACTCCGTATTTGAGTTGGGTGTTGAGACCTAAGAGAGAGAGCTTTGAGGGAAGATTTACTATTTATGTCCTAGAAGTGTGGGAGCCCTAGAGGTGTGTAAGGAAGAAAAACTGTGGCAACCTTCTTTGTTGTATTTCCTTCTGAAATAGTTTTAATACAAGTTGTGTATTGTCTCTCATATCATGTGTTATTTCTGAATTCTAGTTACTTGTGTATTTTGGTTAATTTCTGTATATTAAGTTGCTTGGTAATCAATTGTGTGCTTTCGAGTATTTATCTCAACACGTGGTATCAGAGCTAAGGTTACAGGGAGCAGGTTTTGTGTTTGGTTACAAGTCACTCATAGGGGTTTCTGATTGAGTGGGAGTAGAGCAATGGCAAATGAAAGTAAGCTAAGAATGGAGGAGTTGAAAAGCACAGATGGTCACTTACGGTCCTATGGAGAGAAAGAGTAGGGAAAAGAATATTGTTGGTTGGTAGCAGATCAACATGAAGGAACTGAAGATGTATATTTTGCAGGTGTTGTTGTATAGGATGCTTTGGGAGGTTTCTTGGATAAAGTTAAATCTTGGTTAACAGATTCTGTTGCCTCTTTCAATGCAGCCCCAAGGATAGGAGCTGGTGAGCCTTGCCAAAGAATTGGCAAAGGGGAAGTGAAGCTAAAATTGCAGGTGGCCAACACATGAGTGTTGAAGGAGGTCATGCAGGTCCCAGGTTTGGAGATGTGGCTAATTTCTTCAAAAAAGTTGGGTGATGAGAGATGCACAAGAACTCTCACAGTGGATGCACTTGAATTAGCTGGTGGTAAGAAAATAGGTACTCTTTATCTACTTGTTTATATTACTGATTCTTCTTCTGTTGTGGAGACGTGACTTTGTAGGCTTGGTCACATGAGCAAGAAGGAGATGCATGTTCTTAAGAGGAAGAGTGATATATTTGACATGCGTAAGAACTAGAAAGCCTTGGTGTTTATGGAGGAGATGGCGGACAGAGACCAATGGATGGGTCTGGATACATCTGAGTAGGGCAGTCTGGACATGGGTTTTGATTCAAAGGAGCTCACAGGTAAAAAGTCATCACTCATAGGTGAACACAGGTACCGACATCGACAGGAAAACTAATGTTGTCAGTAGGTAAGACTGACGTCGGTCAGGAGGACTGACATTGGCAGCAGGGGGACATCGACGTCGGCAGGGTTGGTAGTCAGGACAGGTGCATGGAACCGATGTCAGTTGGATGCAGACTGTGTGGTGACCAAGGTTGGTCACTGTAATAGATTTTGGGTGGATAACAAGCTATCAAGGAGTCTCAAATGCCCATATGGAGGACTGAAGGTGGTAAGTAAGCCTCAAATTCATTGTTCCTCTTCTTTATACTAGTTGTTGACTGCAGAGCAGAAAGGATTCAGGAAATAGTGGGAGCATGGCATATAGAGATTGTAGACCCAAGCATAGATTTGGTAGGGTTGCCAGCCGGTATGAAAGCACATAGATGAATGGATACCTTAGTTGAAGAATAGAGAGAACGGACACGTGAGACAGAAGACCAGGTCATATGGTCTTGAGAAAGCTGCAGGACAGTGGTACATGTTTTGACAGGGAGATGACAAAGCATGACTTTAGTCAATGTCAGGGTAACTACTGTGGTTTTTCTTACAAGGGGATGATGGTCATGACATTATCTTATTACTGTATGTGGATGGTATGTGTGCTAGCAAATTTGTACATACAGGGTTTTGCTGAGCTAAGGGTAAGATCAATTTAGTGGTTTGCTAAGAAGAATTTGGAGTAGTGAAATTCTTTGGCATGGGGGACATGGGATATCATAGGTTGATTTTGTCTCCAGTGGGAGCTGATGTGAATCAGGTGTTGGTGAGGTTCAGGATGCAGAATCGGAGCACACCAAGGGCTAGATAGTTCAGTGTCCGAAATCACATGAGGTCTAGTATAGGCCTAAGTTTGCCCAAGCAGTGGGTGTTGTCAGAGAGTTAAGAGCCAATTCAGAGAAGTGGGTTCTCAGGTATTTGAGAGGGACCAACAGCAGGTATACATGTAGGGTCAGGACTTCACTACATGGGTTTGTAGGTTCAGATGTGGTAGGGTACTCGGATGACAAGAGGTGCACCATAGGTTGTGTGGTGGGTTATCTTCAGGATTGAGCTTGAAGAGGGATACAAGCCAGGAAAAAGATTAGATAGGGTACAGGTACAAGTATAGGTACAGTGCAGCTATTTATCTCCAAGTGGGAGATTGTTAGGTTGTGGAGCTTAAAGCTTCACTGATGTAAGCAGGGAAGGAGGTTGTGAAGGGTTGTGGAGTGTCACAGACACTGGCGTCAGTCAGGCCAATCAACGTCAGTAGGATAAGGTAGTAGAGCAGCTGACATCGGTCAGAAGTCGACTGACGTCGGCACCCCCCAAGCAGACAGGGACGAATGTCGGTCACCTGTTTGGTTTGAACTATGAATATTATGGGTAGTTAGCTAACGAACCAAGTGTTTGCATGTTAAGAGCCAAATTTAGACTAGAAGCTATAGATCTAATTATTGTAATTAGGTGTCTAATTATTGTTTGGATGAGATCTATTTAAGAGACTCATTGGTTGTATTGTAAACTTGTGCTAGAGAGTAAGAGAGCAATAATATAAGCTCCTTCTATGTGTGAGGTGAGCATGGTGTGTTCCTCCTAGTGCCACAGTACCAAGTGTGGGTGCTGGATTTGAGAATCAGTAGGGTTCTTCATGTATGTATGATCTTGGTCATCAGGTGAGCATGGATACGATAGGAGATCTGCATGGTAAGTAAGATAATTGATTTGCAGGTGTATGTGTGTGCAAGGTCAAGGTTTACAGGTGTGCAGAATGAGATTGATTTGCAGGTGTGCAAGATTAAATAGGAAAGCAACACAATAGGGAGCAGAATCAAGTGGGATCTACTTGGAGTATAGTGTGTACACAGATAGAGAGCAAAGAGGAAGGCAAGGAAGATACTTCCATAAGTAAGGTCGATTAAGGTGCAAGTTGTTAAAGGTTCAGGGGAGATCTAATTAAAGTACCATTGTGTACTTGTGGAGTGCGTCGAGCACTTGTGGAGTGTGTGGAGCATAGGTGTAAGGTGAACACCAACTATGTATTTGAGTTGGGTGTTGGGACCTAAGAGAGAGAGCTTTGAGGGAAGATTTACTTTTTATGTCCTAGAGGTGTGGGAGCCCTAGAGGTGTGTAAGGAAGAAGAACTGTGGCAACCTTCTTTGTTGTATTTCCTTCTGAAAGAGTTTTAATACAAATTGTGTATTGTCTCTCATATCATGTGTTATTTCTAAATTCTAGTTACTTGTGTATTTTGGTTAATTTTCGCATATTAAGTTGCTTGGTAATCAATTGTGTGCTTTCGGGTATTTATCCCAACACGTGGTATCAGAGCTAAGGTTGTAGGGAGCAGGTTTTGTGTTTGGTTATAGGTCACTCACAGGGGTTTTTGATTGAGTGAGAGTAGAGCAATGGCAGATGAAAGTAAGCTAAGAATGGAGGAGTTGAAAAGCACAGATGGTCACTTACGGTCCTATGGAGAGAAAGAGCAGGGAAAAGAATATTGTTAGCTGGTAGCAGATCATCATGAAAGAACTGAAGATGTAGATGTTGCAAGTGTTTTGGCACATGATGCTCTGGGAGGTTTCTTGGATAAAGTTGAATCTCGGTTAATAGATTCTGTTGCCTCTTTCCATGCAGCCCCAAGGAGAGGAGATGGTGAGCCTTGCCAAAGAATTGGCAAAGGGGAAGTGAAGCTGAAATTGTAGGCGACCAACACATGGGTGTTGAAGGAGGTCATGCAGGTTCTAGGTTTGGAGATGTGGCTAATTTATTCAAAAAATTTGGGTGATGAGAGATGCATAAGAACTCTCACAGTGGATGCACTTGAATTAGCTGGTGGTAAGAAAATAGGTACTCTTTATCTACTTGTTTATATTACTGATTCTTCTTTTGTTGCAGAGACGTGGCTTTGTAGGCTTGGTCACATGAACAAGAAGGAGATGCATGTTCTTAAGAGGAAGACTAATATATTTGACAGGCTTAAGAACTAGAAAGCCTTGGTGTTTATGGAGGAGATGGTAGACAAAGACCAGTGGATGGGGCTAGATACATCTGTTCAGAGCAGTTTGGACATGGGTTTTGATTCAAAGGAGCTCGCGGGTAAAAATTCATCACTCATAGGTGAACACAAGTACCGGCTTCGATAGGAAAACTGATGTCATTAGTAGGTAAGACCGACATCGGCAGCAGGGGGACACTGACATCGATAGGTTTGGTAGTCAGGACAGGCACATGGAACCGACGTCGATTAGATGCAGACTGTGTGGTGACCGAGGTCAGTCACTGTAATAGATTTTGGGTGGATAGCAAGCTGTCATCTAGTCTCAAATGCCATATGGAGGACTGAAGGTGGTAAGTAAGCCTCAAATTTGTTATTCCTCTTCTTTATATTAGTTGCTGACTGTAGAGCAGGAAGGATCCAGGAAATAGTGGGAGCATGGCATGGAGAGATTGCAGAACCAAGCAGAGATTTGGTAGGGTTGCCAACTGGTATGAAATCACAGAGATGAATGGATACCTTAGTTGAAGAATAGAGAGAACGGACACGTGAGACGAAAGACCAGGTCATATGGTCTTGAGGAAGCTACAGGATAGTGGTACAGGTTTTGATAGGGGGTTAACAAAGCATGACTTTAGTCAATGTCAGGGTAACTACTGTGGTTTGTCTTACTAGGGGGATGATGGTCATGACATTATCCTATTACTATATGTGGATGGTATGTTTGCTTGTAGGTTTGTACATACAAGGTTTTGCTGAGCTAACGATAAGATCAGTTTAGTGGTTTGCTATGAAGAATTTAGAGCAGTGAAATTCTTTGGCATGGGGGACATGGGAGATCACAGGTTGATTTTGTCTCTAGTGGGAGCTGATGTGAATTAGGTGTTGGTGAGGTTCATGATGTATAATCAAAGCACACCAAGGGCTGGATAGTTCAGTGTCTGAAATCACATGAGGTCTGGTATAGGCCTGAGTTTGCCCAAGCAGTGGGTGTTGTCAGAGCGTTAGGAGCCAATTCGGGGAAGTGGGTTCTCAGGTATTTGAGAGGGACCAACAATAGGTATACATGAAGGGTCAAGACTTCACTACATGTGTTTGTAGGCTCAGATGTGGCAGGGTACTTGGATGACAAGAGGTGCACCACAGGTTGTGTGGTGGGTTGTCTTCAGGATTGAGCTTGAAGAGGGATATAAGCTCAAAAATAGATTAGATAGGGTATAGGTACAGGTACATTGTAGCTATTTATCTCCAAGTGGGAGATTGTTAGGTTGTGGAGCTAAAAGCTTCACTGATGCAAGCAGGGAAGGAGGTTGCGAAGGGTTGTGGAGTGTCACAGACACCAACATCGGTCATGCCAACCAATGTCGGTAGGATAAGGTAGGAGAGCAACCGACATCGATCAAAAGTCGGCCGGTGTTGGCACCCTCCATGTAGACAGGGACTGACGTCGGTCACCTGTGTGGTTCAGAGTGCAAATATTATGGGCAGTTAGCTAACGAACCAAGTGTTTGCATGTCAAGAGCCAAATTTAGACTAGAAGCTACAAATCTAATTATTGTAATTAGGTGTCTAATTATTGTTTGTATGAGATCTATTTAAGAGACTCATTGGTTGTATTGTAAACTTGTGCTAGAGAGTAAGAGAGCAATAATATAAGCTCCTTCTGTGTGTGAGGTGAGCATGGTGTGTTCTTCTTAGTGCCACAGTACCAAGTGTGGGTGCTAGATTGGAGAATCAACAGGGTTCTTCATGTATGTATGATCTTGGTCATCAGGTGAGCATGGCTATGATAGGAGATCTGCATGGTAAGTAAGATCATTGATTTTAAGGTGTATGTGTGTGCAAGGTCAAGGTTCACAGGTGAGCAAAACCAGATTGATTTGCAGGTGTGCAAGATCAGATAGGATAATAACACAATAGGGAGCAAAATCAGGTGGGATATACTTGGAGTACAATGTGTACTCAGACAGAGAGCAAAGAGGAAGGCAAGGAAGATCCTTCTATAAGTAAGGTCGATTGAAGTGCAGGTTGTTGCAGGTTTAGGGGAGATCTAATTGAAGTATGTTTGTGTACTTGTGGAGTGCATGGAGCACTTGTGGAGTGCGTAGAGCATAGGTGTAAGGTGAACACCAACTCTGTATTTGAGTTGGGTGTTGGGACCTAAGAGAGAGAGCTTTGAGGGAAGATTTACTATTTATGCCCTAGAGGTGTGGGAGCCCTAGGGTGTGTAAGGAAGAAGAACTGTGGCAGCCTTCTTTGTTGTATTTCCTTCTGAAAGAGTTTTAATATAAGTTGTGTATTGTCTCTCATATCATGTGTTATTTTTGAATTTTATTTACTTGTGTATTCTGGTTAATTTCTGCATATTAAGTTGCTTGGTAATCAATTGTGTGCTTTCAGGTATTTATCACAACACGTGGTATCAGAGCTAAGGTTGCAGGGAGCAAATTTTGTGTTTGGTTATAGGTCACTCACAGGGGTTTCTAATTGAGTGGGAGTAGAGAAATGGTAGATGAAAGTAAGCTAAGAATGGAGGAGTTGAAAAGCACAGATGGTCACTTACAGTACTATGGAAAGAAAGAGCAGGGAAAAAAATATTGTTGGTTGGTAGCAAATCAGCATGAAGGAATTGAAGATGCAGATGTTGCAGGTGTTGTTGCATAGGATGCTCTGGGAGGTTTCTTGGATAAAGTTAAATCTTGGTTAATAGATTCTATTTCCTCTTTCCATGTAGCCCCAAGGAGAGGAGTTGGTGAGCCTTGCCAAAGAATTGACAAAGGGGAAGTGAAGCTGAAATTACAGGCAGCCAACACATGGGTGTTGAAGGTGGTCATGCAGGTCCCAGGTTTGGAGATGTGGCTAATTTCTTCAAAAAAGTTGGGTGATGAGAGATACATAAGAACTCTCACAGCGGATGCACTTGAATTAGCTGGTGGTAAGAAAACAGGTACTCTTTATCTACTTGTTTATATTACTGATTCTTCTTCTATTGTGGAGACGTGGCTTTGTAGGCTTGGTCACATGAGCAAGAAGGAGATGCATGTTCTTAAGAGGAAGACTGATATATTTGATAGGCTTAAGAACTGGAAGGCCTTGGTGTTTATGGAGGAGATGGTGGATAGAGACCAGTGGATGGGGCTGGATACATCTGAGCAGGGTAGTTTAGACATGGGTTTTGATTCAAAAGAGCTCATGGGTAAAAAGTCATCACTCACAGGCGAACACAGGTACCGGCATCAGTAGGAAAACTGAGGTCATCATTAGGTAAGACCGATGTCGGTCAGGAGGATTGACGTCGGTAGTAGGGGGACACCGATGTCGGCAGGGTTGGTAGTTAGGACAGGCGCATGGAACTGAGGTCGGTTGGATGCAGACTGTGTGGTGACTGAGGTCGGTCACTGTAATAGATTTTGGGTGGACATCAAGCTGTCAAGGAGTCTCAAATGCCCATATGGAGGACTGAAGGTATTAAGTAAGCCTCAAATTTGTTGTTCCTCTTCTTTATACTAGTTGCTTACTGCAGAGCAGGAAGGATCCAGGAAACAGTGGGAGCATGGCATGGAGAGATTGCAGAACCAAGTGGAGATTTGGTAGGGTTGCTAGCCGGTATGAAAGCACAGAGACAAATGGATACCTTAGTTCAAGAATAGAGAGAACAGACATGTGAGATAGAAGACCAGGTCATATGGTCTTGAGAAAGCTGCAAGACAATGGTACAAGTTTTGACAGGGGGATGACAAAGCATGACTTTAGTCAATATTAGGGTAACTACTGTGGTTTGTCTTACCAAGGGGATGATGGTCATGACATTATCTTGTTACTGTATGTGGATGGTATGTTTGCTAGTAGGTTTGTACATACAGGGTTTTGCTGAGCTAAGGGTAGGATTAGTTCAGTGGTTTGCTTTGAAGAATTTGGAGCAGCGAAATTCTTTGGCATGGGGGACATGGGAGATCACAGGTTGATTTTGTCTCCAGTGGGAGCTGATGTGAATCAGGTGTTGGTGAGGTTTAGGATGTAGAATCAGAGCACACCAAGGGCTAGACAGTTCAGTGTCTGAAATCACATGAGGTCTGGTATAGGCCTGAGTTTGCCCAAGCAGTGGGTGTTGTCAGAGAGTTAGGAGCCAATTCGGGGAAGTGGGTTCTCTGGTAATTGAGAGGGACCAACAACAGGTATACATGTAGTGTAGGGACTTCACACATGGGTTTGTAGGTTCGGATGTGGCAGGGTACTCGAATGATAGGAGGTGCACCACAGGTTGTGTGGTGGGTTGTCTTCAGGATTGACCTTGAAGAGGGATACAAGCTAGAAAATAGATTAGATGAGGTACAAGTACAGGTATAGTGCAGCTATTTATCTACAGGTGGGAGATTGTTAGGTTATAGAGCTAAAAGCTTCACTGATGCAAGTAGGGAAGGAGTTTGCAAAGGGTTGCAGAGTGTCACAGACACCGGCATCAGTCAGGCCAACCGACGTTGATAGGATAAGGCAGGAGAGCAACCGACGTCGATCAGAAGTCGGCCAACATCGGCACTCCCCAGACAGATAGAGACCGACGTCATTTACTTGTGTGGTTAAGACTGTGAATGTTATGGGCAGTTAGCTAACAAACCAAGTGTTTGCATGTCAAGAGCCAAATTTAGACTAGAAGCTATGGATCTAATTATTGTAATTAGGTGTCTAATTATTGTTTGCATGAGATCTATTTAAGAGACTCATTGGTTGTATTGTAAACTTGTGTTAGAGAGTAAGAGAGCAATAATATAAGCTCCTTCTATGTGTGAGGTGAGCATGGTGTGTTCCTCCTAGAACCACAGTACCAAGTGTGGGTGCTGGATTGGAGAATCAATAGGGTTCTTCATGTATGTATGATCTTAGTCATCAGGTGAGCATGGCTATGATAGGAGATCTGCATGGTAAGTAAGATCATTGATTTGCAGGTGTATGTGTGTGCAAGGTCAAGGTTCACAGGTGTGCATAACTAGATTGATTTGTAGGTGTGCAAGATCAGATAGGACATCAACACAATAGGGAGTAGAATCAGGTGGGATCTACTTGGAGTATAGTGTGTACTCAGATAGAGAGCAAAGAGGAAGGCAAGGAAGATCCTTCCATAAGTAAGGTCTATTGAGGTGCAGGTTGTTACAGGTTCAGGGGAGATCTACTTGAAGTACCATTTTGTACTTGTGGAGTGCATGGATCACAGGTGTAAGGTGAACACCAACTCTGTATTTGAGTTGGGTGTTGGGACCTAAGAGAGAGAGCTTTGAGGGAAGATTTAATCTTTATGCCCTAGAGGTGTGGGAGCCCTAGAGGTGTGTAAGGAAGAAGAACTGTGGCAACCTTCTTTGTTGTATTTCTTTCTGAAAGAGTTTTAATACAAGTTGTGTATTGTCTCTCATATCATGTGTTATTTTTGAATTCTAGTTACTTATGTATTCTAGTTAATTTTTGCATATTAAGTTGCTTGGTAGTCAATTGTGTGCTTCCAGGTATTTATCCCAATACGTGGTATCAGAGCTAAGGTTACAGGGAGCAGGTTTTGTGTTTGGTTACAGGTCACTCACAGGAGTTTTTGATTGAGTGGGAGTAGAGCAATAGCAGATGAAATTAAGCTAAGAATGGAGGAGTTGAAAAGCACAGATGGTCACTTACGGTCTTATGGAAAGAAAGAGCAGGGAAAAGAATATTGTTGGTTGGTAGCAGATCAACATGAAGGAACTGAAGATGCAGATTTTGTAGGTGTTGTTGCACAAGATGCTCTGGGAGGTTTCTTGGATAAAGTTGAATCTTGGTTAACAGATTCTGTTGCCTCTTTCCATGCAGCCCCAAGGAGAGGAGATGGTGAGCCTTACCAAAGAATTGGCAAAGGGGAAGTGAAGCTGAAATTGCAGGCGGCCAACACATGGGTGTTGAAGGAGGTCATGCAGGTTCCAGGTTTGGAGATGTGGCTAAGTTCATCAGAAAAGTTGGGTGATGAGAGATGCAAAAGAACTCTCACAGTGGATGCACTTAAATTAGCTGGTGGTAAGAAAATAGGTACTCTTTATCTACTTGTTTATATTACTGATTCTTCTTCTATTGCAGAGACGTGGCTTTGTAGGCTTGGTCACATGAGCAAGAAGGAGATGCATGTTCTTAAGAGGAAGACTGATATATTTGATAGGCTTAAGAACTAGAAAGCCCTGGTGTTTATGGAGGAGATGGCGGACAGAGACTAGTGGATGGGGCTGGATACATATGAGCATGGCAATTTGGACATGGGTTTTGATTCAAAGGAGCTCGCAAGTAAAAAATCATCACTCACAGGTGAACATAGGTACCGGTGTTGATAGGAAAACTGACGTCGTCAGTAGGTAAGACCAACATCGGTCAGGAGGACCGACATCTACAGTAGGGGGACACTAATGTCGACAGGGTTGGTAGTCAGGACAAGTGCATGGAACCGACGTCGGTTGGATGCAGACTATGTGGTGACCGAGGTCGGTCACTGTAACAAATTTTGGGTGGATAACAAGCTGTCAAGGAGTCTCAAATGCCCATATGGAGGACTGATGGTGGTAAGTAAGCCTCAAATTCATTATTCCTCTTCTTTATATTAGTTGCTGACTGTAGAGGAGGAAGGATCCAGGAAATAGTGGGAGCATGGCATGGAGAGATTGCAGAACCAAGCGGAGATTTGGCAGGGTTGCCAGCCAGTATGAAAGCATAGAGATGAATGGATACCTTAGTTTAAGAATAGAGAGAACGGACACATGAGATGGAAGACCAGGTCATATGGTCTTGAGGAAGCTGTAGGACAGTGGTACAGGTTTTGACAGGGGGATGACAAAGCATGACTTTAGTTAATGTCAGGGTAACTACTGTGGTTTGTCTTACAAGGGGGATGATGGTCATGACATTATCCTATTACTATATGTGGATGGTATGTTTGCTAGTAGGTTTGTACATACAGGGTTTTGTTGAGCTAAGGGTAAGATCAGTTTAGTGGTTTGCTATGAAGAATTTGGAGCAGCAAAATTATTTGGCATGGGGGACATGGGAGATCACAGGTTGATTTTGTCTCAAGTGGGAGCTGATGTGAATCAGGTGTTGGTGAGGTTCAGGATGCAAAATCAGAGCACACCAAGGGCTAGATAGTTTAGTGTCCGAAATCACATGAGGTCTAGTATAGGCCTGAGTTTGCCCAAGCAGTGGGTGTTGTCAGAGAGTTAGGAGCCAATTCGGGGAAGTGGGTTCTCAGGTATTTGAGAGGGACCAACAATAGGTATACATGCAGGGTCAAGACTTCACTACATGGATTTGTAGGTTCGGATGTGGCAGGTTACTCGGATGATAGGAGGTATACCATAGGTTGTGTGGTGGGTTGTCTTTAGGATTGAGCTTGAAGAGGGATACAAGTGAGGAAACATATTAGATGGGGTACAGGTACAGGTACAGTGCAGTTGTTTATCTCCAAGTGGGAGATTGTTAGGTTATGGAGCTAAAAGCTTCATTGATGCAAGCAGGGAAGGAGGTTACAAAGGGTTGCAGAGTGTCACAAACACCGGCATCGGTCAGGCCAACCGACGTTAGTAGGATAAGGTAGGAGAGCAATCGACATCAGTTAGAAGTCAGCCGGCGTCGGCACCCCCCAGGTAGACAGGGTCCAACGTCGGTCACCTGTGTGGTTCAGACTGTGAATGTTACGGGCAGTTAGCTAACGAACCAAGTGTTTACATGTCAAGAGCCAAATTTAGACTAGAAGCTACAGATGTAATTATTGTAATTAGGTGTCTAATTATTGTTTGCATGAGATCTATTTAAGAGACTCATTGGTTGTATTGTAAACTTGTGCTAGAGAGTAAGAGAGTAATAATATAAGCTCCTTCTATGTGTGAGGTGAGCATGGTGTGTTCCTCCTAGTGCCACAGTACCAAGTGTGGGTGCTAGATTGGAGAATCAGCAGGGTTCTTCATGTATGTATGATCTTGGTCATCAGGTGAGCATGGCTACGATAGGAGATCTGCATGGTAAGTAAGATCATTGATTTGTAGGTGTATGTGTGTGCAAGGTCAAGGTTCACAGGTGTGCAGAACCAAATTGATTTGCAGGTGTGTAAGATCAGATAGGACAACAACACAATAGGGAACAAAATCAGGTGGGATCTACTTGGAGTATAGTGTGTATTTAGACAGAGAGCAAAGAGGAAGGCAAGGAAGATCCTTCCATAAGTAAGGTCGATTGAGGTGCAGGTTGTTGCAGGTTTAGGGGAGATCTACTTGAAGTATGTTTGTGTACTTGTGGAGTGCGTGGAGCAATTGTAGAGTGCGTGGAGCACAGGTGTAAGGTGAACACCAACTCTGTATTTGAGTTGGGTGTTGTGACCTAAGAGAGAGAGCTTTGAGGGAAGATTTACTGTTTATGCCCTAGAGGTGTGGGAGCCCTAGAGGTGTGTAAGGAAGAAGAACTGTGGCAGCCTTCTTTGTTGTATTTCCTTCTAAAAGAATTTTAATACAAGTTGTGTATTGTCTCTCATATCATGTGTTATTTCTAAATTCTAGTTACTTGTGTATTCTGGTTAACTTCTGGATATTAAGTTGCTTGGTAATCAATTGTGTGCTTTCGGGTATTTATCCCAACACGTGGTATCAGAGCTAAGGTTGCAAAGAGCAGGTTTTGTGTTTGGTTACAGGTCACTCACAGGGGTTTCTGATTGAGTAGGAGTAGAGCAATGGCAGATGAAAGTAAGCTAAGAATGGAGGAGTTGAAAAGCACAGATGGTCACTTACGGTCCTGTGGAAAGAAAGAGTAGGGAAAATAATATTGTTGGTTGGTAGCAGATCAACATGAAGGAACTTAAGATGTAGATGTTGCAGGTGTTGTTGCACAGGATGCTCTGGTAAGTTTCTTAGATAAAGTTGAATCTTGGTTAACAGATTTTGTTGCCTCTTTCCATGCAGCCCTAAGGAGAGGAGCTGGTGAGCCTTGCCAAAGAATTGGCAAAGGGGAAGTGAAGCTGAAATTGCAGGCGGCCAACACATGGGTGTTGAAGGAGGTCATGCAGGTCCCAGGTTTGGAGATGTGGCTAATTTATTCAAAAAAGTTGGGTGATGAGAGATGCATAAGAACTCTCATAGAGAATGCACTTGAATTAGCTGGTGGTAAGAAAATAGGTACTCTTTATCTACTTGTTTATATTACTGATTCTTCTTCTGTTGCAGAGATGTGGCTTTGTAGGCTTGGTCACATGAGCAAGAAGGAGATGCATGTTATTAAGAGGAAGACTGATATATTTGACAGGCTTAAGAACTAGAAAGCCTTGGTGTTTATGGAGGAGATGGCAGATAGAGACCAGTGGATGGGGCTGGATACATCTGAGTAGGGCAGTTTGGACATGGGTTTTGATTCAAAAGAGCTCGCGGGTAAAAAGTCATCACTCACAGGCAAACACAGGTACCGACATCAGCAAGAAAATTGATGTCATCAGTAGGTAAGACTGATGTCAGTCAGGAGGACCGATGTCGGTAGCAAGGGGACACCGACGTCGGTAGGGTTGGTAGTTAGGACAGGTGCATGGAACCGACGTCGGTTGGATGCAGACTGTGTGGTGGCTGAGGTTAGTCACTGTAACAAATTTTGGGTGGACAACAAGCTGTCAAGGAGTCTCAAATGCCTATATGGAGGACTGAAGGTGGTAAGTAAGCCTCAAATTCATTGTTCCTCTTCTTTATACTAGTTGCTGACTGCAGAGCAGGAAGGATCCAAGAAATAGTGGGAGCATGGCATGGAGAGATTGCAGAACCAAGCAGAGATTTGGTAGGGTTGCCAGCTAGTATGAAAGCACAGAGATGAATGGATACCTTAGTTGAAGAATAGAGAGAATGGACACGTGAGATGGAAGACCAGGTCATATGGTCTTGAGGAAGCTGTAGGACAGTGGTACAGGTTTTGACAGGGGGATGACAAAGCATGACTTTAGTCAATGTCAGGGTAACTATTGTGGTTTGTCTTACCAGGGGGATGATGGTCATGACATTATCATGTTACTGTATGTGGATGGTATGTTTGCTAGTAGGTTTGTACATGCAGGGTTTTGCTGAGCTAAGGGTAATATCAGTTCAGTGGTTTGCTATGAAGAATATGGAGCAGTGAAATTATTTGGCATGGGGGACATGGGAGATCACAGGTTGATTTTGTCTCCAATGGGAGCTGATGTGAATCAGGTGTTGGCAAGGTTTAGGATGTAGAATCAGAGCACACCGAGGGATGGACAGTTCAGTGTCCAAAATCACATGAGGTTTGGTATAGGCCTGAGTTTTCCCAAGCAGTGGGTGTTTTCAAAGCATTAGGAGCCAATTCGGGGAAGTGGGTTCTTAGGTATTTGAGAGGGACTAGCAGCAGGTATACATGCAGGGTCAGGACTTCACTACATGGGTTTGTAGGTTCAGATGTGGTAGGGTACTCGGATGACAGGAGGTGCACCATAGGTTGTGTGGTGGGTTGTCTTTAGGATTGAGCTTGAAGAGGGATAAAAGCTAGGAAATAGATTAGACAGGGTATAAGTACAGGTACAGTGTAGCTATTTATATCCAAGTGGGATATTGTTAGGTTGTGGAGCTAAAAGCTTCACTGATGCAAGTAGGGAAGGAGGTTGTGAAGGGTTTTGGAGTGTCACAGACACCGACGTCAGTCAGGCCAACCGACATCGGCAGGATAAGGTAGGAGAGCAATCGACGTCGGTCAGAAGTCGGCTGGCGTCGGCACCCCCCAGGCAGATAGGGACCGACGTCAGTCACCTGTGTGGTTTGGACTATGAATGTTATGGGCAGTTAGCTAATAAACCAAGTGTTTGCATGTCAAGAGCTAAATTTAGACTAGAAGCTATGGATCTAATTATTGTAATTAGGTGTCTAATTATTGTTTGCATGAGATCTATTTAAGAGACTCATTGGTTGTATTGTAAACTTGTGTTAGAGAGTAAGAGAGCAATAATATAAGCTCCTTCTGTGTGTGAGGTGAGCATGGTGTGTTCCTCCTAGTGCCACAGTACCAAGTGTGGGTGTTGGATTGGAGAATCAACAGGGTTCTTCATGTATGTATGATCTTGGTCATCAGGTGAGCATGGCTACAATAGGAGATCTGCATGGTAAGTAAGATCATTGATTTACAGGTGTATGTGTGTGCAAGGTCAAGGTTCATAGGTGTGCAGAACCAGATTGATTTGTAGGTGTGCAAGATCAGATAGGACAACAACACAATAGGGAGCAGAATCAGGTGGGATCTACTTGGAGTACAGTGTGTACCCAGACAGAGAGCAAAGAGGAAGGCAAGGAAGATCCTTCCATAAGTAAGGTCGATTGAGGTGCAGGTTGTTGTAGGTTCAAGGGAGATCTACTTGAAGTACATTTGTGTACTTGTGGAGTGCATGGAGCACTTGTGGAGTGCGTGGAGCACAGGTGTAAGGTGAACACCAACTTTGTATTTGAGTTGGGTGTTGGGACCTAAGAGAGAGAGCTTTGAGGGAAGATTTACTCTTTATGCCCTAGAGGTGTGGGAGCCCTAGAGGTGTGTAAGGAAGAAGAACTGTGGCAGCCTTCTTTGTTGTATTTTCTTTTGAAAGAGTTTTAATACAAGTTGTGTATTGTCTCTCATATCATGTGTTATTTTTGAATTCTAGTTACTTGTGGATTCTGGTTAATTTCCGCATATTAAGTTGCTTGGTAATCAATTGTGTGCTTTTGGGTATTTATCCCAACATCTAAACCATTAACCACTAGGAACATGCTTGGTATATGGGCCAAATATTTCTAACATTAACCCAAGGGTAAACATGGAAAATTCACACCTTTGTGGATAGGTCCCTATTAGATTTCCAAAATAATTGGAGATAACGTCTTCAAGCTAAAAGACTTATAGGGAATAGAGTTCACTCTACCCACCAATGGGAAATACCTTAAGCATTAATTTTTTTCTGCCCCACCTGGAGTATTTATGGAGTAAATTGTAAGAATGGTTAGAGTTGGTGTAGGTAGGCTAGATTAGTTTCTTTTTGTCCTTTCCTTCCTATCCCTTGTTTGTACATATGTTTGTCTATATTTGTTTGATTTTTTTCTTTCTCTATTTTATATTTTGTGTGTTTGCTTTCCCTGCATTGTTCCTTGCTTCTAATAAGTCCTTTTGGATAGCTTTCAACTAAAAGTTCAAAAAACTTAGGAACTCGATAATTCAAGAATGCATGTATAACTCCTCAACATATGTTGATCATGGAATTAAAATATAAAGCTTAATATTATAGTTAGAGAAACTTGTAAGAACTAATGGATAGGTTGGTTGTTTCATAAGGTTTTAACCCTTGTTTTGATCTAAGCTTGGTTTCAAGAAGAATTTCACATATGGGATGAGATCTTGAATTATTAAGACATAGTCATGCTTGCACTTAACAAATATCCTTGCCTGGGACAAAGGTTGATGTTGGCTAATTGGAGAGACTTGTAAAAACACTTTCACATAGAAAACTTTCTATTTTATTCATGCAAAATGAAGCAATATATATACAATAAAATTGACTAAAAGTAGCTAATTGTTTAGCATTATGGGAGGCTTTCATTATTATATAATACCGATAAATAATGTAATAATTATCACTAACATTCCCCCCTTATTACATTATTTTTACAAACATCATATTCCGTATACTTGACCCCCCCTTTTTTCAAACACTATAAAATGATTTACAATCTCCACATAGCCCACTCACTTTTTGAGGTGACATGCCATCTTTGTGGCTTTATGGTCTTAGTGGCACCTTGGTTTTTCCTTGCAGGATTACCACAAACCTAGAAGTGACATGAGTACATATCTCTAATTAATACCTTCGGTGGTTTCTTGGATTACCACAAACCCACATGGTTTTTTGCTGTAGGTTAACCATGAACCTAGAGTTTCCAAGAACCAAGTGCTACTTTAGTGCTTTTTATCCCCACAATGTTCTTCATCAAGAGGTACCAAAATGGAAAAAAATGCTTAGTATTTTATTGAAAACCACACTACATAATCACACCACACACTACATAAAACAAACACACTAAGAAAATGTCACCATAGTAATGATGTGACCCCATTGTAGGCAACTCATGAGAGGACACCAATTGTCCTCCAGCCTCTGTGTATCCTCCAGCCTCTAGTCGATGAAGATGCTTACTCATCAAATTAGTTTTGGATGCCCAATATTTGTATGTTATTTTTGAAGAGAAGACCCTTGCATAATTTGAAAATGTGACTTAGAAATCAGATGTTGGGGTCGCTCAATATTGCATCCATACAAGAGAGTTTTTGACTATAAAACCTAATCTTAACATACAAAGGTTTTATTGACATTTTTAAAAAAACATTTAAAACTATGGACTATATTGACATACCAAATGAATATAAGACTTGGATTTAACCACATTATGCCTCTAATATAATCCAAATTACTATTAAAACTTATCACTGGAAAGTAATATTTAATTACTTTCTAACAACAAATATTTAGAGTGCAAAAATTTGACTCCAAAACTTATAATTTGTATAAACTATGACTACTAAAAATACTACAACAATACTTAATCAACTTAATGACTAGATATAATTATAATTTCTAAAAAATTGACGACTAGAACTAAAAATAATACCTATTCATTACATGATCTGAGGGATGTTAGCGAATTGTGGCAAATATTTGTGACATGGTAGCTTGGGAGGCAATGAAGGAAATCCTTATGCAACATTTAATGAGAATCTCCAGCTTATAGAAATGTTGTATGGTGGTGATATAAATAGTAGCTCAAGTGTATTTGATGACAATCCGAGCTCATACATAGGTCTTATTAGAAATGCTAGTCAAATACCACTTCGATCAACCAATGATTACATCAGAAGTGGATAACAAAACATGGTAGAAATTGAATAGAATTTGGTAGTTTGACATGCATTAGAGATTTATTGCATTAAAATTGATTGGACTGTAAGGTCTCTTGCTAAATTATTTGATAGAATAGGGTCTGGCTCGATAAGATTTTCCTGGCCTATCAAAGCATAACTATAAATCTAGGCTAGTGACACATTCAATGATGTTGATAGTTAATTGAAGTTTATTAGAAATGATAGACCTAATCACATAATACTCATCAATAAGGGCATTCTAAAGTCTTAGGTCTAAAATTGATAACACATAATTTAATCTCTCATATTACCAGAAGCATCCATGACTTTGGAGATGCCCCATTTAATACTTAACACACCATATTGCACCCCATTATGGATTTTGGCTTTGATAATAGAATTTTTGGTTGATTAGAAAGATTGGTAAATAAATTTGCACATAATATCCTTCTTATTTTATTCATGCAAAATGAAGTATATATACAATAAAGTTGACTAAAAGTAGTTAATTGTTTAGTGTTATGGGAAGAATTTAATATTATCTAATATTGATAAATAATGTAATAATTATCGCTAATAATTGAAACCATAGGTGATTGTCTAATAATAAAATATTTGACCAAATCCCTAAACCTAGCTGACCTAGTTCCCAACTTTTGCTAAAAAGCCAAAATGATCTAAAAAATAAAAAAATAAGATCTTATTGTAAAATCAAAAGCTTTCCAAGCAAAGGTGATTTTGGTAATCTCCACCAAGGATATAGATGTCTGGTTGACAGTGGAGCAAGGCCTTGAATGGATGTAAAGGTATCTCTATTGGGGCTATGGATACCTGGTTGGCAGTAGAGAAATGCCCAAGCCTTCCCTAAGCTAAAACATGGTTCTTAATGAATATCCAAACATGCTGTAAGTCAATTTTAATGCTTAAAGGCATGAAATATAGAAGTTATTCCCTAAATCCCATAGAAAACAATAAGTGGAATCAAATCACACACATGACATGACTGAGTTTTGATGTTTGATCCTAATTCTATAAATGCAAGATTTATTCTAAAGATTCATTGATCTTAATAAAGGTGCCTGAGCAAATGGAATAAGTAGATTAATTATTAGTCTAAACTAGAGTCTCTAAATTCTAACATATTGATATATTCCCCCAAAATTCACCATTTGTTTAGGTCAACATACCCCCATTTCTAAAAAATAGGGACCCATGTGTCAAATTATGCAAATTTATACCTTGAAATATAAAACTCACCTGATTAGAGTATTATTAGCATGATTACACATTATTTTTATCTAAAGATCACCCACACCTAGTTTGGTTAGCATATTTGTTCATGGTTCTGGTTTGCCCTTATCTAAAATGTTAACATTGGATCTCTGTGTTTTAGTTGCAGGTCCAATAAAGTCTACTTGGAATGAATAGTGCTTGGGTTTCATGATTTTGGTGTTAACTTGATCTTTACTAACCTTTGGTTTGTTAGATTCATATTTGAATAACTAAACTCTTAATCTAAGTTTAAATATAAGTACTTAATTTGAAACCGGTGAGAACTTTTTACATAGGAAAATTTTAAATGATGTTATGGGATTAGTTTATTTTTATTGCCTAAGGATTAGTCATGTTTTTCAACATGACAAAACCTTAGTCTAAACATCCATGCTAAGTTCTTATTATTCCTGAGCCCCCCTTTTGGATCTTTCTATTTTTCATGTGGTCTAAGTCTAAATTTAAAGTCCTTTTGTTATGTTTCAGATACTTTGTCTAAAGTAATTTTAGGCTTTTGTTCAATATTTCTTTTGGGAATTATACAATTGGTCTGCTCCTTCGAACTTATCTATGTCAAGACAATTGTTTCAGACATTATTTGTGAAATAATTTCCCCACAAACTTATTCTATCAAGCATTTTATTTGACAAAATTTCCCTTTGGCCTCTTTGCACTTATCCTTCAGCATATTTTTTTTGGACTTATTATTTTTTGAAGTGACCCTTCAAGATTTTTGTTTTAGACATTTTATCCAATGTAAAAAGCCTGAATTTTTTTTCTTATAACAAATGGTCCACAACTCTTTTTGATAGTGACCTTCGCCTTAACAAAATTATCCTTTGATATTTTTGTGAAGGGCACATACCCTTTAGGTTTTTAGAAAAGGTCCTTTGACTTCCTCAATTATCCTTTGGATTCTTGAAAGTGCCCTTTGAGATTTGTGTAAAGTACCCTTCAGAAGTTTTGAAATGGACCTTTTCCCTCTAAGATTACCCTTCAATATTTTTGAAATGGTCCTTTGCCCTACTAAATTGCCTTTTAACCTTTTGAAAGTGCCCTTTCCCCCATGAGAGGTACCCTTTGGGACTTTTGTCTTGGGAAAATACCCTACCAAGTGTTTTTGCCATGATCATTTTAATATGTTATCCTAAGACTTTGGATTGAAGCCTTATTTTTTCAAAGTGAAATAAGAACATTAATCTAAGGCTCTAGATTAAGTTATTATTATTCCAATGCCCTAAATTCAATATTTATTATTGTCTACAGGAACCGATCTTACTTCGATTAATGGACATGTTTCAGATGATCATGGCTTCACCCCCTTCTAGTGTCACTAAAACTTGTTGCTTGTGGTTGAGGATAAATGGAATATCATTTAGGAATAAGTTTGCTTAATGTTTGAGTTGATATTTTTTTTTATCATTAGTTCAAGATTAATTGGATCCATGTTTAATCCATGCCTAAAATTTTAACCTAGGTCCCCTTTTGAATTGAATTCAAACCTAAATGGGGAAAATTATCATACCTTGGACTTAGTTTAATTCTTATCTTAAGGCTTGGTAATATTTTTCAACACAACCAAACCTTAAGCTAAAAATCCTAGATTGGTCTAAATAATTTCATGGTCTTTTTGTTGTAAATATTAACCTAAAATCCTTACCTTAAGGTTTATCGTATTTATCAATACGATGAAAACCTTAGGCTATGCCTTTAAGCTATATTATTTTATTTTTTTGGGGTCTTTTTTATTGTGTTTCTAACCCTAGTACAAAGTCTTTATGCTTAGTCCTTTTAAATTCATGGGGACCCATATCTTATGTTCAAAAATTAAGTTTCATTCTTCTTATCATAATCAACAACCTGAATTTAAGCAGAGGACCAATATCGATTGAAGTGATATTGATGATAAAAATCCATGGTCCAAGTTTAAATATCAAACACTTATCAAGATCAATGACCCATTTTTAAGTGGAGGATCCTGATTAAATAGAGCGTATATAATCAAAGTTTCAACAAAGCCCCTGAGATAATGAGAAGGTGATAAGTGTCATAGTTACAACCAAATAACCATGAATAACCAATGGTGGTCTATTCCATAGACCATGATAAAATTATTCACATTTACTTGAATGGAATAGATTTGATGGAGTGAGTTCAATGTTGAAAAGTCAAGCAGTGGTCCCCATATTAAAGCTCAAGTAAGTTAAAACAATTGATATTATGTATTACAATGTACACATATGATCTAATAGAGTGAGATCAATGAATACTTTTCAAATGAAGCTTTGAGTTAACAAGAGACTACCATGTGGTGAAATTGCATGAGCTAATAGAATTGACAAATGTAGAGCTCAAAAGGCCTGTAGGACTACCAAGTGGCACAACCTTAGGGCCTAGTATAGATTAAAGCTTGAGCACCTTTTAGAGATCAAAAAACCAAGTTTATAAATGCAAAATAATCTAATAGCATGAGGCAAAGCTGACTTTGTAGAGGATATAGAACTCATTGATAATGTAGAGACATAAATAAACATGTCTGAACATAGTCTAAGCTTGTAAGATTAAACAAAGAGATGCCATTAAAACTTTTTTTGAACCTGCTTGAACATTAAAAGGGCTCAAAAAAATGTATGAAAGTCATAATTGAATCATATAATTGTTTGCTCAAAGATAACTTGACCTAAGATCCATTAGTGGGAAATTTAATGGGATTTATAGCAATGGTAGCCTAAAAGGATGTTTCTAGTGACATGATTCATGGAGTCCATCTGGAATGGAAAAAATGTGATCTTCATGTTTTGATTCTTTAGTTTGAATAATCCTTAGGATTTGATTGATTAATTGAATCCATATCTAAAACATGTAAAACCTTAGTCTTAGAATGTTTAGCCTAGAATTTCTTAAAAGGGGATTTAAATTTACGTAGGAAGCATTTTATTATAGACTTAATTTAAAACTTTAACTTAGGTCCTAATTGTATTTATTAATAATACTAAGGACTTAATAAAAATTCTTTTGCTAGGTCCTTTATGTTTTAAGTGATCATGCTTTTACCCTGTCCAATGTTGCTAAAGATTATTTCTTGTGTTTTGCAGGTTCAATGGAATTTCACTTGGAGGATTAACATGCTTAAGGTTTTATAATTCAATGTTAAATTGATCTTTTATTAACATATGGCTTATCAAATATTAATTGGATCTATTTTAATCCATGTTTAAATCTCTAGTTTAATGTTTCAACCTGGGTCCCTTTTATATCTCATGATCCCTTGGGCCATTTTATTATTAGCTTGGTCTAAATAATGCAATGTGCCTTTGTTATCCTAGACTTAGCCTAAGGTTTTGATTGCATTTATACAATGAAAACTTTAGGCTAAAACTTTAATCCATTGTATTTTTTATTTTGTGAAGTCCCTTTTATTATTCTCAAGACTTAGTTTGAATATTCTTAACCTAAGGTCTTAAATCATGTTTATTAAACACTTAACAAGGCCATAACATTAAAAAATTATGCTAAGTTCTTTATGTCCCTCAAACCTTGTTTAAACACTTTGCATCTCTACAGGATCAATAATCCACATTTTCTTGCATGAAAAAGATCTGATGGTACATATCAAGTCAACCTTTAAACAAATCTCCATGATGAGCATGGTGGTGATGGGTGTCACCATTTTGTTAAAAGGATATTGAGAAGACAATGGAGGTCGACCTCTTGGATCAAGATCCAATGGCACATGATAAATTGGATGAATATGATCTAATGGATCAAGATTGATGAAGACTTTTAATCATAGCCAAGATGAATGTGGTAATGACACATCATAACCATGGGAAACATAGTGGAGGTAGCCAATGGTGGTTAACTCCTGAGACCGAGATCAATAACTTGCATTGATCCATGTGAAAAGATCCAATGATGTAAATCATAGATAATTTTTCAAAGATCTTGGTGTAAATAAAATATTGAGGAGAAGGATGCCATGGTGAGGCCACATAGGCATAAGACAATAAAGTTAAAGATTTTATGGACTAGGTGATGTAAAGAGATGAACTAGAAAATAGTCTAAGGTACAAAACTTGTGATTTCATGCTCACAGATGCCATTAAAGTGCTGGTAAGACCCCCAAAACACCCTAAGAAAATATAGAAGCATCAGTGTGACCCTAAATTTACTACAATCAAGTCAGAAAGATGAATAGTCATTCATGTAAAAACATTTCTATCCAGAATGGAATTATAGTCCACTGTTGAGTAACTTAATAAAATCACAACCCTGGTAGCTTGAGAATATATTTCAAGGGAAAATATAGAACTCTATGTTATTTTAGAAGTAGGAAGTCAAGAATAAGAAGTGACAAAGATCTCAGAGTCTAGACATGCTAAGATGATGAAAGTCTTAAGGAACTTATGTCTAATTTGGAACTAATAGATGAGTAGTATTAAAGGGCAAAAGAGCCAAGTATAGATGATAGTTAGACACTTCAACAACAAAAGAAAACTCAAGGTCAAGTTAATAGAATTAAGAATATTATTTTATAACCAACATTTTATAACATTTTTAAGTGGAATATTCTATTTGTGAAGGCATGTGTTGATTGTAAAACACAGTGCCCATGAATCAACCCATTGGGAAATACTAGTGTATTTATAGAACATTTGTAGTAAGGACAACTATCCCTACACTTGGACCTTTTTGATTGGGTATGACTGATTGACATGTTTCATTTTACCTTATAAAAGGAGCATTGTTAATTATAAAGAGGGGGAGTTTTTTGAGCTAAAAACTAGTTTAAAATTTGAGCAACTAATGCAAGCAGAGAATTCTAAAAAGATTGTCTCATTTTGTTTGTGTGAATTATTATATGGTTTCTCTCTCACTTATTTTTTTTGAATTCTATATTTGAATAGTTCTTGTAGAATCTTGGTGTGTACCTTTGAATGTATAATTTTTAACTTGTGATTATGATAGGATAACTGAAGGTTATCTAGCTTACTTCATTTTATTTGCTCTATATTTGTAGATGTGCATCAACTATCTACTTAATGGGGTAAATATTTAAAGTAATATTGGTTCTTATTTTCATTGTTTTCACATTCTTTATAAGTTTTCATGATGTGTGGTAAGATTTGAACTTAAGTTTTTTTGTATCATACATTGGTTTTAATTACATGCCTAGATGATATTTGAACTTTGTCATGATGTTTGAAATGAAGATCAGTAGTAACATATTTTCTCTCTTCCCTACCCTTCCTTTTGCTTCTTTTTTAACCATCTCACTTTAGATTAAATATTCATTGTATATGTCCTTCTTAGTTTAGCTTTAGACTTATAATTGAGCATAATTCACCTTAATTAACATAGATCATCTTCTTATTTTAAAAATATTTATAGGTCATAGTGGTTTTCAACCACTAACTAATATACATATTGTGAAATAGTTATTTAGACTGCCTTTATTCCATCATAGATAATAAGATTATCAAAAACTACAACTCATGCTCTGAATTTTTTGAACTCTAAAATGAGAAGTGTTTCTTAAACACTATGAGCACCTTGTGATACATATTTAGGCATCAACAACACCTTAGATCATTCCATGCAACATGCTTGGACTATACATACAATGATAAGCTATTGACCAAGATATTTCCAAGAAGTCTTAAGAATATGCATTGAGATGGTTATAAAATCTCCCTCTCCAATACATAAGATCATTCAACCCCTTGGCCAACTAATTCCTCATGCACTTTTCTATTAACATTGGTGGAAATTTATCCTATGCACAAATTGATAAGCTCAAGCAAGTGTCTAATGAACCGATATGTGACTATGTATTTCCATACAATAACATGCTAGATAAGATGACTAATGTTATGGATAATAATGAATTATGATATATATTTGAATAAAGTTTTTTAGTACTAATCTATGAGTCAACTATATTTAAGAGATTCAAATCATTTGATGAGTTATGCCATACAATGCGAGACAAAGAAGTTAAGTTAATTATATTAAATAAATTTAAGTATACATCAACTCCTATGACTAATTCAACAATGAAGTTAAAATAAAACCAAGTTATAATGTCAAACAAAATGAGGCAAATATTACAGTCAATGTAGTGTCACAACCTACAAACTAGTTATAATTAATAGCTCTACCAAAGAGGTAGTTTTACAATTACCATCACCTCATCAAGTGATACTAAAGAAGTTGTTTGTGTGTAACCTTATCACACTCCTTCCTCCACAAGAGATTGATCCAAGCAAGCCCAGAACAAGGAAATACAATGGTAATGCATATTGTGGTTATCATCAGATTACAAGGATTCAACAAATAGTTATATCATGATTGGAAATTGATCTTTGCATGTTTCCTTTCAAATTTACATGGAGAAGTCTATATATTTGTGGAATACCTATTAATATCAAGTATAATTAATATAGATACCAAATTTATTTCTTTTATCCTTTTAATTGAGTATATTTAATGCTTAATTAAAGGGGGGTAATTATAAACACCTAAATTTTATATTAGACACTTGGAAATGTTATTTTTTAACATATATTTCCATAATTAAACTTGTGTGTACACATTTGAATATTTTTCACACTTTCCACTATCTTTTTACCTATATATTTTCTTGGACAACCCAATTTATTATCATACATATTCAAGTTATAGACACATGAGAACCTCAAAATATCATAGTTGCAAACATAGGAGAATTAAGTAGGTAGTCCCGCATGACAATCATAATACTAAGGAATTTTCTAGAATAGTTGAATGTGCCACCATTTACAACCATGAATTAAAATTATAGAGATGGATAAATAAAATGGTTTAAATGAGTATCCAATTAAATGTTTATTAAATTATGTTTACTTCATAAGTTAATCAACACTATCACCTTTTATTTATTGAGGAAACCCACCACCCTAAGATTTTGAGGAGTACTTATACATGAAATGGCATGATAGGAAATAGTAGGGTGAGAATATTCAGATTAATCTTTTAGTTATTCCATACCCTCACCTAAGGCCTCATCATCTTTTTCATATTTAGTGGCTCCTTCAATATAAAACTTATTTTCATCACATTTATGTCCTTTTTCTCCACTTGCTATCACAATAAAAATATAACCCTTTGGAATGATTCTCTTAAATTTATTGAGGGTTCAATCTTGTAAGTTTTGAAAATGATGGTGTTGTGAAATTTTATTTGTGTCCATGAGTGAAATACATTCTTTTGACCAAATATTTTTCCTCTGCTTGACATGTGAATGGTATGCTTTCAAAAATATATGCTAGATTAAACATGTGAACCTCAAGTTGGATGTTATCCTTGAACCCCCCAAGAACATGTCAGTCATGTTATTCTCATTGATGTCATCCACACATAAAGATACATTTTGAAATTTATAATAAAATCCTTAATAATACATGTTTGTCACAAATTTTCTAATTGAAAAAATTATTTCTCTAAGACCATGTTGTGATAGTGCATATTTAGCTCCTTAATAACCATTGACTAGGTAACAAGATAATAACTAATTTTTTTGATCATATAAACACTTATACCAAATTAATTTCTTAGGTTTTGATAGAGAGATGTCATGATCACCTTTTACACACATGGGGTTTATTGTAGATCAAATAAATATTATATTTTATTGATTTAAGTGAGTGGATCCTTATCACCAAATTTGTGCACCTCCACTTTTGGTACCATGTGCTTTGAACCAATATTTAAATTATGATTATTTAGATTGGGATAAATTTATTTGTGTGGTAGATGATTATTTTATGGAATTTAAGCCACAATAGTGGTCAATTTATCACTCTTATTTGATAATTGATCCTTCATAAAATCAATTTCCCTTTTTATTACATCGATAACATCCTTCTTCACCATGATTTGTATATCTATCTGAATTTGTTTGACCTCCTCATAAAATTATGGGTATAAATTTTTTGACTCCATTTCATCCTTATGAGGATATTTTGAAATGTAATAACCATTCCCATATCCATGATTTTTAGGACCAGTCATGCAAGAACCCAAGTATGGAGGGTTTTAGCCCTGAAAAAAGTTTACTAGTAGATTATGACATTGTGATCATCTCTTTGAGATGAATCCAATGACAACTAATTTTCACAAGGGCATGAAAAATATTCTAATTTTTTTTTCAAAAAAATATTTGAATAATAATTTAATTGTAAAAAAATTAAATTCTTTCTGGATCAAAGGTTATTTTTAAAAATCCTTCAACTCTTTAGATTACCACAAAACCAGATCTAAAAAATAATGCCATGGAAAGTGGCCCAAATCGATGTTCTGATACCACTTATAATGAAATTATTTGTGTGTTTCACAATAATAAAATAATATATCATAGAATTAAAAGCAAAGTAATCATATACACACTAATAATTTATAGAAGAGTAAAATAATTGATAACTATGATTGAGCTACTTTGATGGGGCATCCTCCAAAACAATGATGATGATAAAATACTAACCTTTACCTCCTATATATACTCCACGTAGCCATGGCCATTCCATAGGTTGACCAAATTAAGAAGATATATAAATGAAATAATATATTAATAAAGGTATGTAAGCCATAATTCAGCCACACATATCCCTAGTCGCACTATATGTTAAGGGTTTAGTAGTAAAAATCCCTTAGTATTCAATATAAAAACATTATAATCATAGTAATAATGAGATAACACCCATCAAAAACATAGAATCAATCTAAGCACAATAGTGATATTCCCCTCATAGATAAGATATAATAAATGAATCATTATGATAGCATGCCCTAATATAAGTATTATAGTATAGAATATATCAAATTAAAACATACACAAGGACCATTTTCTCAATATATATGTTATTTTGGGAATAATGTAATTTTATTCATATTTTAGCTAAGGGTCTAGATTAATAAATTAGTACATAATATAGCAATAAATAAAGTCTTGATTTGTGCAATTGTTTGTCTTTTTCACCTTTATAAAAATAGCAATAAATAAGAAGAAATATAGCTTATTTGTAAAATAGATTAAGACAACTAATACAGAGGTTGAAAATGGTTGTGCAAGATTGGGAAGGTATCGTAAACCTAAATCTAGCTTTCTTTAGGTGAAAGGATAGGAGCATCAAAAAGTGGATGCTTTGGTGTCCAACACTATTGTCCATTCCTATCGCTATGGTCTAGACTAGTCATAAAGACCTAAATTTTTTTGGGTAGTTACCATGTGCCTATATGAGCATGCCTATGAAAAATTGAGCACTGGTTGTCAATAGAACTCATTATGGAGCTTATTTTGTCTTCAAAACCCTAACCCTCCACCATGGTTGATAAAATGACATTTAAGTCACTTGAGAAAGAGGGAGGTTATTGTGAAATATGTACTGAACATGCAATACACACCCCTTGTGTGGGCATGCTACCTATATACCAATACTCTGAAGAGGGATCAAGCCATATGTAGTTCTCCCACCTAGTGTGCTTTATGAAATAGTGTGATATAGATGTAAATGCCAAATTGATAGTGTTTGAGGTGGCTAGGGATTGGTATGAGGATTTGAGTAGGTTTGTAACTGTATTGGATGGTTGTGTGTAAAGAATAGGGAATTTTTCCTTAGTGCTTTGTTTGTATTCTTGCTTGCTTTATAAGTTTGGTCACCCTTTTACAAATGAGCTTTGAGTGGGATTTTATAGGGAATAATTAGTCATGGGTTAGATGTATTTTCACTAGGTAGATCTAATGAAGGATAAGGACTGGATGAAAATGACTATTGGGGCTCAAAGTGAAAATGGATAGGACCACCAAAAATGGGACACTTCTCTATGGGGTGTTATAGTCCAAATGGTACACTCTTATCCTATAGGCTTGAGACCTAGGGGAATATGATTGGTATGGAGAATACTATCTAGATATAGTGGAATGACCATTCAGAAGGTTTTAGATGATTGAGAATGAGCAAAAAGGTGTCTATAGGGGTCGAAAGAGCATGCAAAAGGACCTATGGATGGGGTGTCTCAAGCCACACTCAAACCAAAAATTTGGACATTTTATATGACTAAATCCCCCCCCACCTTTATTTTGGTGATGCAATAAAGTCAAATATTAAGATAAAATAAAAATAGAAAGCACACCTAAACTCACCTACAAGGGTGAAGCCCGTGAATATGTGTGATGTTGATTATTCATAGAGAAAGAATAATGTGAAGCATACATCTCCAATAGAAAAAAATGAATAGATTAGTTCTTACTAGACATGTTATATCTAAAATAAGAATGTACAAAGGATGGATAAATAGAGAGAAAGAGAAAGGAATGAATACACCTCACTAGGTATGCAAACTAATACAAAACCTATTATGATGTTGATTGATGTTAGGTATGTGTTTTACCAAGAGTAATATCATGAACATATCTGAGTGATCAATTCCTCAAGGGTGGTTCAAGAATACAAAGGCTATCCCTTTAGCTCCATCATCACCCACTATGTAGTGAAGCTATGTGATCATGCATGTGTTAATAAATGTTTGCATTGTGTGTCCAATCCCTATGAGTAGGTGGCTCAAGAATACAAAGGCCAACTAATCCTTTGGTTCCATAATTTCCCACTAATTGTAAACTATGAACTAATATTAGTATGAATATGTTTCAAGTGAGATGGATCATGAATCCCATGAATCATATATAATCTGATAATGTGGTGTGGATAGAAGAATGTGTACTGAGAACTAAGTCAATCTTGGCCACTCTGAAAGGTGGATATTAGGTTTATATGAAATCCACTCTAAAACTAAGAACTAGGCTTATATGAAAGCCACTCCAAAATGATGTCAACCACCTACAGATGGAATAAGACACACAACTATTAAGAATACCTGGTAATACAATGAACTAAAAATAAAAGAAGGAAAATATGTCATACACATTGCTCTAATCACTGGTGTCTATACCATGGATTCTGATCTAAAAGTTGTACCAACTACCCAACCTAAAACTAGAAGTGAGATCCATCATGTCATGCATGATACCCCCTATATATGGATAACATGAGTAAAAATGTACTAAAACTACCCAATTTAAACTAGATTGTATCTAACAAAACTATAATTGACCTTAAATTTTTGTTTATTTTTGAAAATTCTAGGTTTTTAGCTGTTTGCATAGGAGTGCCAAAAAGGGGATAGTTTGCTATAAAGCATTTTAGTTTGAAAGAGATGCTCTTGTCTTTTACTATTTTTGATGATTGTTCTATGTTTCTCCCTATTTTTTTGGTTTTTTCTACATGTTTTGAATTTTGATTATTGTTTTGAGTGTTTTAAAACTAATTTTGATTAGTAGAGGGCTCTGATCTCTATGATAAAACCCCTATTTGTTTCCCCCTTTCTAAGGGTAGGAATGAATACCTTGAAATGACTACCCTCAAAATAAATATCCCTACAAGTGTGTTATGATATGAAATGCATGATATAGATATGATAATCCAAAATATGTCTCAAGATATAGCATAGTTTGTATTGGATATTGTTATATCAATAGGGGTATGCCTAGATAGACATAACAATGTAATAACATGTGTAGTATACAAAACTAAAAGTAGAAATCTGTTTAGTTGTCTAGGAGGGATGGAGTATGGTGTCCATCATGGCATCCAAGAAGGAAAGATAATTCATGATGTGGATCATGGCATTGCCAAAAAATAAGAATCAAATAAGTAAACAAGCATACAAGGCAAGAAGCAAGAAGTATACAAAAGAGGCCAGGGGTTCAAGCAAATAAGGGACATGGGCACATGTCACTCAAACTAAGAAAGTAAGCATATAAGTCATGTTTAAATTCCCACATACACCTACAATTATAAACAAGAAAGATTGGCATGAGGACCACAAGAACATACAAGAGTACAAGTAAATGACATTGGCAAATGTCCTAAGGCACACACAAGTAAAAAAATAAGAACTAAGAAATCCAATCACATCAAGCTACTCAAAGAAAGAAAGGAAGGCATGTAAATGTTGGAGATACTATCATATCTAACTGGTTAAATCAAGAAGTGAAAGTATGCAAAACATGTAGTACAAGACTAAGTAGATGTTAAGAAATACACAATTGTTATATACTAGTGAGTGTTGATAGAATAATCTATGTAAGCTAGTAAGTAATGTACATCAACATGATAACCAGAGTGTTTGGTGTAGGAATGACATAACCTATATGGTGTAGTCATGTGTAATATGCCCATGGTGGGCAGATATGTCGATGTATGTCTTAAATGTATAATTAGGATGACCCCTCAATGGGTAGAGTGAAGAAATCAAGGATTTGGGTGTCACTGCACACACTCAAAGAAGATCAATTGAAACATGGTAATGTAGATAAATCAACAAAAAATAGCATAGAACAAAAAAGTGTAATTCTAACATGGTAGTATAAATGTAAATCATGGATAATGCATGCAATTAAAAAGTGTTTGGTGTTTTGAGTTATTTGAATGTTTTTATATTTTGACATGTTATAATATTTTTGTTATTTTAAAATATTGTATTGTTTTTGGTATTTTGAAATAAGCTATGTATAAGTAGGCAAAAATACACTATGTACAAGTAAGCTAAGAAATTATGTACAAGAAAGACTGAGAAGAAATGATACTAACAGATGAGTCTCATAAGAGACTCCCTATCATGGTGTCCTATATCAAGGATAGGGATCATGCATGATCATTAAGCATGATGTAAGGGATAATACTATGAATCTAAAATCTATTTATGTTGTAATTACTCTAAAATATTTGTAGTGAAAACCAACTATGGGGTCCCCTTGTAACTTTGATAAATGGATGCAATTTTGGGGCTCTTAGGGACCTATATGATAGTAAAAGAAGCTCTCAAAAAATGTGCTCTATGTGTAGAGGCATGAGATCTCAATGATACTACCTTGGGTGTGAGTATTATAGCTATAACTATCTAGATTACTCCATAGTGATCTCAATGATACTACCTTGGATTTTAAATACACATATACATGAGAAAATAGGATGTACTCCATAGTGATTCATCACATTTTGAATATTTGGTTTCTATAAACCTAGACACTACTAAAAATGCTTTTCTTTGGTAAAGAATATAAGTCCTTTTTTATAATGACCCATTGTGGCAATTAGTGTTAATTTTCACCTTATAAATTGTCAAATAATATCATGCCCATATGTTTTGGATATTAGTCTTTTGCTCAAAACCCTAGGTCCTCCAACTTGGGCATGTCACCTTGATAAATGTGAGTTAGTGTGTTAAAGTGAAGTTGAGCTAACCTAAAAGACCCCTATATAAATTAACACTACCTACACAACCAAATACTTTTAAGAGGCCCTTAGACTAATTTAGTTCTCAATATGTCTAAGGCAATAGTGTGAACAATTATGAAATATGCTATATACAAGTGCATGTAGTGATCTAGCTTGTAACATGATAAATATTTTTCATGGATATTATTTGAATGATTCATACTTGTAATAAGAATAATCCTATGACTTATTTGTAAACAATAAATAATAGGGTAATATAACTAAGTTATATAAATGATTAAGTGTGAGTTTTATAGGTGTTTGCTTGGTAGTTATTAGATGATAATGAATGACATTTTATTTTGTATTTATACCACACCTTTTGAAATTATTTCATGGGAGGATTAAAAAAGTAGCATATGCCAACCCATACATGTATAAATATTTTCAAATCTAATCATTTATAAGTATTATACAATAATGTCAAATCTAGGACACTAGTATCAATGTTAGTGTCCTAATCTAGGTCACAGTGTTTTAGGGAATAGAAAGTTTCTAAGATCTATAACTGCCAAAGTAGGATATAAATTATGTTTAATGTAGACTACAAGTTATTGGTGATCTGTGTAATCATGATATTAGGTTCATACTATAATATAATATTTTAGTCATAGTGAGGTGGTGAACATGAGAATTTTAGTAGTGGGAAGGTCATGAATTGAAGGATTGAGCCATGAGTGATATTTATCAAGTGTATAAGACTATTTTATCATATATAATCATATTTTAGTATCTACATTCTCCCCAATTTAATCTATTAAATCATAAAGATTAAATTACTATTTTTAAGGAAATAAATGTGTACCTTGGTGTGTATAACACACCTTATCTTTGATTAAGCCCCATTTGAACTATTACATGAAACCACCTTATATTTTATTAAGCCTTGTTTATCTTTGATTAGGTTTGTTTATTACCCAAAACAAAGAGCATATTGCATTTCAATTATTTCATATAATACAAAAATTTAATAAATTAAATACTTTAAATAAAAGGAAGTAAATAAGGAGTACACATGTGTGTCAATGCAACCATGTTTCCCTTGATACTTTGGTAATTATGATTCTTTACTAAAGCATTGGATAAATAGGTTCACAACCAAAAATTGGAGATATGAAGAGGAGAATTGGAGGGTGATCATGTCCTTATTCTATTTTAAGATTTATTTGTGATAAATCCATTGATATCACTAAATTTAAATCACACAACTCAAGTGTATACATAATCTTGCCAATCTAGCCAATCTCACATAGGTCAAATGGTGTAACCATCTCAACTTAAAAAATGGAATTAGTGTCAAGGTCATTGATGGAATTGAACATCAACCACACTTATTTAGGGATCCAATATCATAAAAAATGGGTCTAAGGATATCACAAACAAAGGTCATGTTCAAATTCCACACACTCAAAGGAGGGGACATTTTCAAATGTTTGCATACCAAATAAATAACAATTAAGGGAACTATAGATAAAAAATAAGTAACATGTTCAAATGTTATATAATTAATACAAGCTAAAAAATAATTACACTAAATTAAGCCATATGATAATATTAATATTTGAAATATAATAAATTATCATAATCATGTCATACTAGTTCCTGAATACATGTGCTAGTAAAATGTCCTATAAGATAGCATATCTATCACACTGTGTAAGATTTAATCACAAATATATACATGTGTAATAATTATTATATAATCTCAACATGATAATGTAAATTTATCATAAAATAATATCACTTATATCAATCATGATCAATAGAAGTAGATTCCCCCAATGTAGTGTGTCACACAAGTAGAGGAAAGGTCTAAAATATACAAGCTCGTGTATTAGGATCTAATATATGCCTATATCACACTCAAGTACCTATGAAACATATGTGTCTATAGAAAGAAAAATTATATGTTATCTACAAACTCAAGGTAAACAACATATGCAAAATTTAGTAAACATATAAATGATACGTTTTTTTTAATTTGAATGTTTTTATATTTTATTGATTATTTTATTTTTTTAAATTTTTTATTATTTGAATTATAAATAAGGATAGACAATGATCCCATCTAATAGATGCTCATAGCATACTATAGAATTGGTATTGAGTACAAAAAACTAGTCATATTCTGAAGGATCATGTATATGTTTTAAATATAGATCTAAAGAATATGTGATATGCTACTTATTCTTCATTTAACTTTATGTCCTTTAACTATTAGTAGAATTTGTAGTGGTTTTTGGAACCCATTATTAATGTTATGTTTATTTTCTGATGTAACTATAATTTTGGGTCTTTATACCCTCTCTACAACATGTTGATCTACTCTCAACAAATAGTTGTGCCATGTAGGTATAGATGATGGCTCCATAGAGTCCACTATGTATCTCTCATGCATCAACCTATCTAGTATTGATCACCTAGGAAAGATTATTATTTTATTTCTATTACCTTTCACTCATAATTAACTTAAATAGGTTATATAATTAATTTATTGGAATAAACTTCTCTTGTTGTATTGGATGCTCATATTGAATCCTCGAAACTATGATTACCTTATTGGCATGAAAATACTTGAGACATATATACACTATGGATTCCATTATAAGTATATTATGAATCCAAGGTCATCCCAGTAACATATAAAAGACTCTTGCATATGGTATAACTAAATTTTTTGTGGTAACATGTGATAAACCAACCTGTAAAGGTAAATCAATCTTACCCAAAAAAAATGTGCTTTTTCATTGAGTACTCTGACCATCTTGGTTGAAGGGTATAAATAATCATGTGTTTATCCCAAATGTGTGAGTAATATCATGGCACATAAATTATCACTATAACCATTATCAAAAATATTATTTCATATAGGTTTATGATCAATATGTACTCAAATAAATAATAAGTGAACATATGAGTCATCATCTGCACTTTCACTATCATCAAATGTAAAAGAAGGCCTCTAAACCATATGAGGTATCTTGAATTTAAGTGTTTCAATAATCCCATCTAATGGGTGCCCATGATGTGTTGAATGAGGATGTGCATTATATTCCATTTAAAATTTTGGTGTTTCCTTAGGATGATCTTGTAATAAGTTTTTGAATATATTCTTGTAGTTGTTAGTAGAGGTTCCTTAAACATCATAATATGCTAAGGACAAGGATAGTTATGAGAGAATTCATGTGCATAATATATAAAATTGGATGATAGAAACATAAAGTGCATTATTATCCTATGTTATTGAGGAATTAAGAAAAACTAATACTACATAAACTAGAATATTGCATTCAAAATAGTTCAAAAAAAGAGTAACCAAAACATTACACATGAGAATACATGCAAAGAACATAATAATAAATCACACAAGTAACCATAACTAGTTAATCTATATTGATCTCTTCTAAAAATTGGAACCTTCTTCTTTTTACAAACAAAAGTATACATAAACTTTTCTAGTCTATGACTATTTATCTTTATCTTGTACTTGGCACAAAAAATGGAGTCTTTTCATATTATAGCCTATTACAAGTCATGAAGATAGGAAAAAATAGACCTATAAAATGATAAAATGAGTGCATAATGCATGAATATTGGATAAATATTCTTCATAGATTTACAATTCATGTTTTTCTACCAATAATTTCCTAGACTTAAAATGTTATCTCATCCTAAGATGATGTCGTAGGATCTCTGAGAATGCATAAGTGACTAGAGGTTGAAGAAATGTTTAGACCAGTAAGATTCATAGTAATCACTCAAGGCATCATTGTTAGGTTTCATCTCTTATGCACTACTTAGCCACCCTTTCAAGTTTTTAACTAAGTAGCATACTAACATATCACCCTTTTAGGTTTTCAATAGCCTAGCATAACCAAGTGGCCACCCTTTATATGTTTTCAACCAACCTAACCCAATTTGTCTTACTAAGTCATTCCCAAAACAAAATGTTATACCAAATTTTCAAAATGTATACTTTGTGTAGTACTTAACTTGATGGTGGTGGTATGAATGCAGATGAAGTTTGATTAAAGAAGTAATTAGACTAAGATTATGTAGCCTTGCATTAATTGATGATATTTTAGAGCTTCAAAGGTGGTTTATATGTAGGTGTATTGACAATCTAGGTAATTATGTTGTTTAATGGAGTCAGATCCATTTTATATGCATTCTAATCCAACATCATTTCTTGTATCAATCATAGTATGGTTTATAATGGATCATGGTAGTTGATAATCTACTTAAGGTCTACATCATAAATTATTCTCAAGGATGCCTTGTTTTTTTTGACCCTTGTATATATCTCTCCACTCAACTATTCTATCTTGTCTATGTATCATTAATCTTGGAGTCTTATGGAGGAACTATATAATAACTAACTCTACTAGTTTAGGAGGTTATCTCACACATTATCCTTTGTATTCAATTATTCTTAGAGTGCTCCATCCTTCTATTCCATAGTTGTAGTGTGACTATCCATGGTTTCTTTGGTGGTGGTGGCCTTTGAAAAGTTGGCACTATAACTGGCAAAGGTGTTATCCAATTGTTGCTTCCAATCTAGAAAGTTGTATGTGACCTATTGAGCTTGAAGTGTGGTAGCATCAATAAATCCTTGATACAACTCCAGTATTGTGATGAGTGTTGTATCCTTATCCTGAACATGTTGACCTAATATATTGACTATGTGGAGTTTTTATGTTGTGTACGAGTTCTTTGTTAACTTAGCGATAAGTGTCTTGAGTCTATGTTGGTCAGACATTACTTAGTCCCTGATTATTTGAGTGACCAACTTGGGACAATTATCTTGGATAAGCTTGGGATATTTATTCATTTGAGCTTTCAAATCAATGTTATCAACCTTAGATTGATCAATCTCCTGATCTAGAGAGGTGGCTTTCTGCACAATGGACTCTTGGAATGTTATAGTTACCTCTAGCTATTTATTTAATGGTAGTATATAAATATCCAATGAGGCTTCATATTGAAGGGGAAATTTTTCCAATGTTCCTATAGCCACTTAAGGATTGGGTCATGGCATGGTTCTAAGTGTAAGTGAGAAGTGGTGCACTGAGCTCCCATAATTAAAATGTCCCATAACTAGAATCCTCCTAAAGTCAAATCTAATTATTGTGCACCTATTGGAACTATAGGTTGATCTTATTATTGCTCTAGCTACTTTGACCTAGATTGTTTTTATTCAAGCACTTTTTATTGTTATGTCATAACCTCTTTTGTAGGCTTCTCTTATTGTGCAACATTTTCATCTTATTTTATCTTGGATTCTTCTATTGACTTCCTATTAGGTTCTTCCTCTATAAATTTATTTTTCTCTTATTCCTCCTCTTATATATTTTGTGATGGTATTATTATTTTTTATGTTCCTCATGTGTAGTAGCCTTGTCTTGTTTGGCTTTAGCCTATACCTATACCACTAGTTTAGCCTGCACCTTGGTTGCACTTGCTTTTTGTTTCTACACTTGAGCCTACTAGTTGTGCATGGCTTCATCTTCTTCTTCTTTATTCTTCATCACAATTTCATTATATTTTTTTTTGTGTGAGATTGGCATCCTCCAGATCCTTCATTGATGTTTTCTTTTTGTTGCTTATCCTCTTCTACCTTGGCCTTGGTAGCAAGCATAACATCTTTTTCTTTTGTTCTTCATCCATATTCTTCTGGTGTGCCTCATGTACCTACTTTACTATCTCAAAATATTATTGTGCCTTCTTGGCCACCTTGAGAGACCTTTTTTAGTCAAACTCTATGTTATAGGCTTTTTTCATGGCCTTGAATTATTCAACTTGATGACTTGATTGTTTATTTTGTTATTGTTGGGTCTACTCCTTCTGGCACTTATTTTCTTCCTATTATAATCATCATTCTACTATGAAATCTACTTCTTCCCATGAATCCTATTGTTTTTTAGCTATAGGATAATTAATATGAGTTATTCATCCTTTGGGGCTTGTTCTAAAGGTGATGAATCACTTGGTTAGGCCATAAAACTATAGACACATGCTTTTTTACACCTCAAAGTAACTAGCCTACATTTATATGAAAATAAATTCAAAGGAGGGGAAGCTTGCACTTCTTTAATTATGATTATCCTATCAAATGTGCATTCTTATAGGGTAGCATAAACCCTAGCATATCATTGAGTTATGGGATTGTACACCAGAGATTCCTATAGATTTTCTGACAATGGTGCAAAGACATTGATGACTATAAAAGTGGTTAGAAGGTTTCCACTGGAAGAGGTTGACCCTTTCTTCATCTATTCAACTTCTTCATGAATAGTGTCAATGATAATGGAGGTAGGGCATAGTGATATTTATACTTAAATACTTGGAAGGACCTTACTATGCACTTGGACCTTGCATACTACCTTTCAAAATATGAACTCCTTCTCCTCCTCCCTATCATATGTGTGACCATCATCTAGTAGATCTCTTGCTCATTCATTCCCATATGAGGTAGGTCACAAGAGCTTGTAATTTAGGTCACATTAGGGCCATCTAGATAGGTTATGGTGTTACTCATCTTATGATTTAGTGGAGGTGTTGATGATTATTATTTATTAGAGATCTTGTGCTTTTCTTTTTGCTACTATGAAGTTATGGTTGTTGGTTGTTGCTACAATAAAAGGACTACTACACCAATTGGTATGGCTTGAAGCATTATCACATGCTTGGATACATATGTTTTTTTTTGAAACTTTAGCATGTACCATGGCCATGGTCACAAAAAATACCATAAGTCCAAAAGGTGACCTAGGTAACTCATGAATGTGGATTAACACACCTTTCAAGAATAAGGTGATAACAACATATTTTCCCAAGTACTACATAATATATATTGGTACCCATGTTTGTGTGGAAATAATCTCCAAACACTCCTCCCACCATGTCTTGAATTTATCCTCATGTGTTATGGTGTCATGCTCAAGTGTTTATATCAAATTTAAAAATAGTTGTACTAGCTAGTAGTTAGTGTCAAGGTGCACTTCTCCTTCATAGGACTTTTATTGGGTGAAACATAACAAAAATATAAGAAATTGGTAATAGAAGGTCTCCTTCAAAGTGGTATAGTAATTTTTAATGTTTTTAATTAACCCCTATATAAAATATTCTAACAAATTGAACTACTAATTATGGTGGATCATGAGATGTGCAATGTCCACCCCTCCTTTAGGAATTTGTTTTTCAAACTTAGTGGTCAACCAAAATATCCATATGATGCAATCAACCAAGATGCACACTAGGTCATCTTGGATTTCTTCAATTGGGATTCCTTTAGACCCTCAAACATATAAGTCTTTGATATTTTAAAGGATATAAGGCATATTAGTATTAAATGGAGTGAGCTAATCACCCTATATAAACATGCCCAAAGCTTGAGCCATTGCTTCAGTGTTGATGACTATAGTGGTATCAAGGCTAGGATAAATATTATCCTTATCTTAGTAGTCGATCAGGAATTTCACAATCTCCCCCAAATTATTAAAGGTGGGAATTTAAAGTATGTTCTTTATGTTTATGTTCTAAAAGTGATGTGGGTCTATAAACATAAGTTATTAAACAACATTGACTAGATCTGGTCGAAAGAATTTCTACTCTACCATATGAACGTAGTTAAACAGCTCTAGATCAGTGTATTTTGTTTACTAAATCATAAGTTTGATGCCCATTTCTTATTTTTGAGCATGTATCAGACTCTTAATGAGTTGAAAATGATCTATGATCATTGAGTATTGAAATTGAAAAAAAAATTGCTTTCTATATAGTATAAATTAGCTTAGCTCTACAACTTTAGTTTGTAAAATGTTTGTAAGAATGAAATGAAAATTTTATTTGAAACCTTATGCCTTTACATATTTAGTGCCTTTTGGTTTCTAAGTAAATATTACACTGAGTTGTTTGATCGATATCAATGTGAATGTTGATGTGACAAATCTTATCTGATCTATAAATTAAGGTAATCAGTCATTGGTACATGTGTTTAGATACATCATTATATTATTTGTTGTCCATACTATAGTACTAATAAATGATGTTGACTAAATAATTATTTGGTGAAGATTAGATCAATAGAACCTTGGATCTAGCATTAACTATTTGGGGATGACCATTATACAACTAAAATCTTAGTTGATGTGACTTGACCATACATTTTCTAGACTTAATCACTTGCTCTTGCTCTTATTAACATCAGAAGTGTTGCACCTAAATCATTTTATGCATGGTTGGTGCATGTTATACTTCTTATCATGATTCTATAATATATTGAAGATACCATCTACACACACACAAAAAAAAAAAAAAAAAAACACAAAAAAACACAAAAAAACATATAGAAATGGGAAATCCTAATCTACTAAGTGTTAATCATCACCAACTCATTTGGCATAAAGAGATCAATTAAGACTATTGGTGTTAGGGCTTAAGCCCTTCCTTGTCAAAATGG
This sequence comes from Torreya grandis, assembly GCA_037957365.1. Classification (NCBI taxonomy): domain Eukaryota; kingdom Viridiplantae; phylum Streptophyta; class Pinopsida; order Cupressales; family Taxaceae; genus Torreya; species Torreya grandis. The sequence continues at coordinate 1,485,140 of JARHVA010002418.1, forward strand.
TTCCCTATAGATCTCTCAAAATAATGGTTCCTTGTTGTGATATTTCATATATATTGTAAGGCCCTTTGCACCTAATTTGTAATTTATCTCAAAATTCTCTAAAGAGATTATCATATAACAAAATGGGTTGATCTTTGTGAAATTCCTTATTATGTATATTCTTATCATGCCATGCTTTCTATATATGCTTATGAACTTATTACATCTAAGTTGCTCTATGTCGATACTCATCCATCCTATTTAGTTTGAGAAGATTGTTTTTGAGAGACTCACAATTCCCTAATATCATAACCATTATAATTCATAGACTAGGTACCAAGTATTATATCAACATCATTTCTTTAATCCCATATACCAATTTAAATCTAGTCTTCCCAATCATCCCTCTTATAGTGTGTTCAAGAGGCCCAAAGAATCATAGGAATATAGTCTTCCCAATCATCCCTCTTGACATCATAGGTCTTTGTCAACATCTTACCCAATACTTTATCAGAATCATAAGTTTGGGCATTAACTTGTGGATGGCACATAGTAATTTTATGATGAGAAATCATGAATTCTTTAGTAAGAGATTTTATGGTATTGTTAAAGAAGTTTTTCCCTTGATCATTGATGAGATTGGTAGGGAATCAAAACATTGTGATGATATTCTTGTAAAGAAACTTTATTGCATCCTTCACCCCACAACTAGATTTTGTAGTAGCTTTAACCCATTTGGTAAAGTAATCTATCATAGTAATAATATATCAAGTTTTGCTATGTTTACTAGGGGGATTGATCAATCCTAAAAAATTGATGCCCCACTATTTAAAAGGTTATTCAACTAAGAAAGGATGTAAGGGCATTTCATCCTTCTAAAGTGGATTACCCATTTGTTAATATACATCATAATGTTGTGCTACTCTATGTGTATATTGAAAAAGGTTCAACCACTATAACCCACTTTGTAACAATTTCCTTGTAGTAGCTTCTCCCATAGAATGACCTCTTACTATTCCTTGGTGTGCTTCTTATAAGAGTTGGGGTCATTCATATTCTAGAACTACCCTAAATAGTACTTTATCCTTCCCCAAATGATACAAAAACCTATTTATAATAGTATATGGTAAATCTCTAGTGACAAACCACTTTTTATCTCTTTCTTGGTAGTGCGTAGGGAATACTCCTTGTTCTAATAAATTAGTAATTACTTCAAAATTCTCAAGGATCTTAGAAACTCAAAATATATGGGCATCAAAAGAATCTTTCTATAGTTCTTTAGGTTCTTCCCCATTTATAATATAATTGAGATGATCCAAACCAACATTTTCTCTTCATGGCTTGACATTGATGCAAAATTAGAATTCTTGAAATAGCATCAAACATCTTAAAATGTATCATCCAAGCATAAGCTTATTGATTAGGTAGCATAAAGCTTGATGATCTGTGAAAACTTCAAATGATGTCATAAGAAGATAATGTTAAAAAATTTATAGTGTGAACATTATAGCCAATGCTTCCCTTTCAATTATCATGTAATTATTTTCTATATCAAATAAGTTTTATCTTGTAAAATGTATGGGGTGGTCCAGTCCACCATCTCTTGGTTGCACAAGCATAGCACTGACTGTGATACTAAAAGCATCAATGTGCACATAAAATGGCTTCATATAATCTAGAAAGATGAGAATAGGTATAGTGACCAGTCATTGTTTTAATACTATGAAGTTTGTTTGACACTCAAAATTCAATACAAACTTTGTATCTTTGCATATCAAATACTCTAATGGGGATGAAATGGCTTCATATCTCTTGATAAACTTCTGATAGTACCATACATGGATAATAAAGTATCATAATTCCATGGAGTTGACTAGTGGAAACATATTTAGACTGGCTATAATTTTGGTATGGTCCACCAAAATCCCTTCACTACACACTACATGGCCTAACATGACACTAAAAAGTGTAAAAAATAAACACTTTTTCAAATTCAAGGCAATGCATGGAGATCAAAATCATTATAACATGAGGTAAAACTTGGACAAGTGCTATTTAAATAAAGATAAAAGTACCCAATCATCTAGATATACTTTCAAGAAGTCATGAATGAAATCCCTAAAGGTAGTCACCACTACTCTAGAAAAAACTATAGGTTTATTCTTGAGGCCAAAAGGCATTACCTTGTATAGAAAGGATCCCCATTCTATGGCAAAAGTTTTTTTAGATCTATATTCTTATTATATGGATATCTGATGATAGCCATTGAAACCATCTATGAAAGAGTAAATTTCATGACCTGTGCTAGATTCCAAAACTTCATCTATAGAGGTAATTATAAATGGATCATTCACACATGCATCATTCAAAATTTGATAATCACCACATAATCTAATATCCCCTATTTTTTTAGGTTACACTACCATGGGACTAACCCATTATACCTTTTCTATAGGATATATTATACCTGCTTCCTATATTCTATCTAGTTTAGCCTTCACTTTCAACTTCATGTTTAGATTCAGCTTATATGTCCTTTTCTTTATGAGTCATGTGCACTCCTTAAGTTCAATATGTATTTCACCTATGGAAGGATCTACTCCTCTGACTTCTAATTATTTTGTGGAAAACACATCTTGATAACCCCATAGGAGTTTCATAACTTTTGAAACTTTATATTCAGTTTGATAGTCACCTATATGTGTTAGTTTAGGAAACTCCTCACTTTTGATGTTTTCCACATGCTTTTTAATAGGTTGTTGATAAATCTTGTGATTTTCCTTAGAAATACAATATTGTATCATTATTTACCCTTCCTATTTTGGAATCTATATGTTTTGTAACTTTTCTTTTTCAGTGGGTTCTATGATTATATCCTTAAATGGTTCTACTAGTCATTCAAGTTCAAACAAATCAATTAGATCAATATCACCATGAATATATGAATCTTCAATTTCCTCCTTTTCATCCTATATTCAATGGCATAGCTACATAAGAGATTATTATTCCATCTTGGTAGATTTATATCATTATAGTGTTATATTCAAATCACTGGCTATGTTTTTATTCATAATTGACTCCATCATGGTGCATAAATCCTCTGTACACCAATGGCATAGGAACTATTTGATTTTTAGAAATACATTATAAACCACAAGATTCTCATCTTAAAATTAAATTTTTTTATGAAGTCACTTTGCACTTACACCTAATCCTTTGTCTCCCTTTTACATTCTTGATTTATATACCAATATGATGGTAAAGGGGAAAGTTTGTAATGAAAGATATAAACCCAATACTTAGGTGGCACATGTTTTGTAGTCCAAACCTAAATACATTTTTTGATATGGATTTTAGGGCACTCACCTTCCCAAAACCAAGGCTAGTTACTTTTGATGACCTATGATAGTTGAAATTTGATAATTAGAATTTCACACATAGCATTTCAATCGAGATAATCATCTCTATGAATTTCCCACCATGTCACTACAACTCCCTTCAAAGCATAATTTAAAGGACTGACCCACTAACTAATGGTAGGTACATGAACTTGTAAGGACAAAATGAATTGATTGATATCCTTAGTTTCATAATACAAATGAAGTTGTATCTCATGGGCAAAGACCATTCATATAGGTCAAAGTTCATGATCACCATGAGCCCAATTGAGTAGATGCATATCTAAGTCTCCACTTACAAACAAAGATATTTCCCAAGGTAAGGTGCCTTCTCTGGTTAGCTCTATATAATATTACATATGATCATATAATTAATAGAGAAAATTAATTTTTAATGAGTAGGGGATTTAGAAGACATGGATACATAATCCTCTATGACAAACTGAGGTGCTAATGGCTAAGTAACTACTAGTTTATGCTTCCATTATTTAGATGTCTTCAACTATTGAGTCAGTAAAGACTACACCTAAGGTTTATGATGCTCATCCATGAAATTGCACTTAGTTGTGTATAGATATTTTGGGTTCTCCTTAGAATTTACCTTCATCTAAATAGTTTATTATGTGACATAAGTAGATTCTAGTTCATCTAGAATGATGTAGGGTTTATGTGTCTTATGTAAAGGAATGACTACAATCTTATCTCTCTAATTCACCTCTAACTAATTTTGCATAATATTGATAGTCATCTAACCATCATATTCCCATTTTTTGACAATCAATATAAGGTAATGATTTGCTTCATGCTGATGACTTCAAAGTCATCTCATAGGCTTAGTTCCAAGAATTTGATTTTAACATCTTCTAATTGGCCAATGGGTTTAACTCTAACATAGTTTTCTAAGCTTAAAGTCATTGGGCTATAACTGAGAACTGGTCATCCAATCACCTCACATATAGACTTGGGGACCATGTTGATGATACCCAAAATTAAAGACAACATTTAGAATTTCATATCCTATAAATTCAAAGTTGATTTACATATCTAAATCCCATGGATTCTTCATTTTTACATACCAAATAAGTTTTTTAGTCCTTTTTTCCCTCATTATGCACACTCCAATATATTATATATCAATTTTTTGATATTTTAATAAATGTCTTCATTACATAGTGTACCTAGAAGTTTTAGTAAATCTATCAGTGTAGTGACAACTCCATCTTGGTGCATAATTTGCATAATCTGACCATATATTTTGGCATCTATTATTATAACATCTAATTCAATAGTGTCTTGGTGTTGAATATTTTTCAACATCTATGAATCTTCATACATGATCCCCTTTTCTATATTTGGGTATGGGTATTTGTCTTATTTTGCTTTCCAAATTCCTTGATCTTGAGGCATTTTGAGAGAAGGTAGTCCTCTCTCTACATGTTAGTGTCTTGCAATGGTTTTTATAAATGCATTCTCCTTAGGCTACACATTCATCATGTTAACATTCTTGAAAACCTTTTATTTCCTTTGATTTTCCAAAATAAGATAGTCTTTTGTCTCAGGCTCCTCATGTACCCTATAATATGCACAATAAGATAGTCTTTGGGGATTCAAAGGGAAATTATGTTGTACATGATTATACTCTCCACATAAGTAAAATTTCAAAGGAGGGCATTGGTAATTATTTCCTATGACACCTTCGTAATCCCCTTTGTATCCTCCCCTAGATCCTCCTCTATTGGATTGATAACCTCCTTTATAATATCCTTATCACTACATTGTATTCCAACATTGATGTTATTAGGTATTATCTCCAATCCCAAATTATTATTGTGTAACTTATGGGGTCCAATTAGTTTTTTGTTGTTGCATCATTTCCAAATTCCAAGGTGTTATATACTAGTATTATGGTGATTATGATGTCCAACTTGGAAAAGGAGGGGTCTATCTGGCCAAACCTTGAGGTTGGTACTGAGGTGAACTAGGAATCCATTATGGACCTACTTGATTCATACAACCCTTATTAACATTTCAGCCTAGAATCATCTCCTTCATTGAGGACACTTTTTGCATAGCATTCATGAATACATTCTTTGTGATATCTTCTTTAAGATCCTTCAAATCCCTAAAATTATTTTCATCATGATTGTGTAACTTGAAAAAAATACAATACAAACTCTATGGGCTTTTGACATATTTTTTTAGGAGATGGCATTGTGTTGTTTCATGCCCTATTACTCTACAAATTTCATATAACTTTGATTTGATCTTAGGATAATAATTCTAGTGATGTCCTTCTTTCCCACACTCCATGTACCATAGATTTATCTTAGGTTTATCTACTTCATGATATTGTTCCATTCTCTTCATAAAAGCTTATAATGTATTTTCAATCTTAGAACCCATTATGGGAGCTTCCCCATAATCTTCAATTTGTTCCACCTAGAGAGTAGCAACTCTAGCTTCTACCGTAGTATCATATTAGGTCTGTGCTATAGAAAATCTAATCCTAGAATTCAATCCTTTGATAAACCATATAGCTTCATCTTTATCTATTAAGACAAAATCCAATTTATTCATAACATTAAATAAACTACAATCATAGTCATAGATTGATTCTCTCGACTTCTACCTAATCTCCTTTAGGTCTTGAATAGTTTGACTTGTACATTTCTTTATTTTGAATTTTGTAATAATACATTCCTTAACCTATTATAGACTTATCTAAGCAATTTATCTATTTTTACATAAACTCAAGTGTTCTTCTATTTAGTGTCCCTATTAATTTTCACTTATTTACATCCTCATTGATAATACCCTTATCTTTCCATCTCATCTCACATGTTAATAAGTATTGCTCAGGTCTACAGACCCATCATAGGTTGCCAAGTTTATAAATGATCCTACAACACCCATTTTATAAACTAATGTCAAAGGGATCTACTGCATATCTATTATAGTGTGAGGTTATGTTTTATGCGATCTTGATTGCACTATGAAGATTTACTTGTGCACTAGATGATATTTTCTACACACTTTGATTTTTTGTATTGTCTTCTTTTCTTTGCTTAGTTTCAATGAACCCTTTAAACTTCAAATCATTATGAATTAAGGTTATTTCAATTTCAATACCACATCAATGCACTTGTTCTACAAATGGACCTTCCCAACTACTATCTACCTATTTTTCTAAGTGAAAAATTTTACTAGAATATAACAAATTAGGCTGTGGGGATGTGTGCTCTTATAATAAATGGTTCTTTCCTATGACTTCTTCTTCTAAGCTTGAACCTGTGATTACTCTATGACTTTTTTTTAATTATTAATACTTCATGTAATTTTTTTGATAATATCTAATCTTATCATTGCATACTACATCTATCATCTAATTGATCTATCTCTATGTTATTCTCATCTTCATCTTTGAACATATCTTCTCCCTCTCATTATTTTTCACTTATCTCTTTTAATTGGCATTCATCTTCTTATTTCATATTTTATTTTTTCATCCTTATTTCTTTGTCTCTTTATTCTCATTCATCACATCTTCCTACTCATTCTTCATATATTTTACTACTACTCTTAACTCTACTTGTATCTACCTCAGTATTTTTCTATTTACTCTATTTATTCTATTGTAATAGCTCACATTCTGAATCTAGACTCTTCTTATGACTTCTTACCTCATGTATCCATTATGGATTTAGGTTCAAGCCTTAACTACTCACCTGATCATTATTAATTGTCATGTTGCACACACCCCCATACACCTGAAGTGGCTACTCCGTATTGGTTAGACTGGGCACCATGGCCTTGTCCAAAACCAACATCTTCATAATGATAGGTAGTTATTGTAAAAAAATTCCTCAAATTCTTCAAATAAATAATTCCTTCATAACACTAAAAACTATATATCCTTATACTAAAAACTTAGTTATATATCTATCTATCTACTATAGTAGTAACCCAATGATCTATTGCTCTTGTCCATTTGATTTCTAATATCTACAAACCGTCTCTCTTTTCTTCATCCCAAATTATAGTTTATTACATCCTTGGGTTAAAGCAATAGTATTTCAACTATGCTAACTAGTTAGCTAGTAATTCAGGCAACTTGTACCATAAAATTTTATAAAGTTTTCCATAAATATGCTCTTGAATGATTTCTTATATGGTAAGACCAATATTTTTGTATTATTATTCTATAAAATTACATATCCTTTGGTCTAACTATATCTCAATATCTCTAACCTGGTAACCATCTTAACATAATTCCTTCCAAAAAGAGTTCCATGCTCACAACACCATTATTATCAAAGGTTCCTAAATCATTATAGCATGCTAAGGATGAGGATAGCCATGAGAGACTTCATGTGCATATGATAGTTTATCATGATGATATAGTAAATTGGATGAAAAAAAACATAAATTGAATTAATTATCATTCACTATTAATGAATTAAGACCAATAAATATTACATAAACCAAATAATGCATTCAAAATAGTTCAGACAAAGAGTAACCAAAACATTAAACATGACAATGCATGCAAAGAACATAATAAGAAATCACACAGGTAACCACAACTAGATAATCTATATTTATCTCTTCTAAGAAGTGGAATCCTATTCTTCTTATAAACAAAAGTATATATAGACATTTCCAGTCTATAACTATTCATCTTCTTCTCATACTTGTCACCAAAAGTGGAGTCTCTTCATATTCTAGCCTATTACAAGTCATGAAGATAGGAAAAAATGAACTTATACAATGGTAAAATGAGTGCATAATGCATGAATATTAGAGAAATATCATGTGAAACTTTAAAATCCATGTTCTTCTACCAATAGTAGTGATGTTCACCATGTTGTGATCCTAAATCCTTTGGACAATCATCAAATGTGATATTTTCACTATCAATTAGGTATTGTATATTGTGCTTCAAATTGTAACATTTGTTCATAGAATTCCCAATACATTGGTGATAGTCACAATAATAATTTTCATCGTATCATTTTGGTAGAGTTTGACTAATATCAACCTCTAATGGAGGAGGAAGAGATATGATATGACACTCCACTAGATTGTTAAGGATTGTATCTAGAGATTCAGGTAAATGTGTAAATTATCACTTAGGTGCATTTGATAAGATGAGTTTATTAGGTTATTTTTATAGTATATTCACCATTATTTTTTCTTCCTTCTTAGCCTATAAAGGTTTGACCTTATACTTTGGTTTGATATGAAACTTATTATTTGATGCAAATAGTGTGTTGGATACATACTTAAGCTTTTTCAATTTACTAATCTTCATTAAAAAATTGTAGATGATATGGAATAAGTCATTTAAACATTTAGATTATTTAAATATAATATATTTATGTAGTGGTGCAAGCAAAATTTTCTTAAAAATATCTTGAATCTCTTTATTTTCCATTTGATTCATCATTTTGGCAAACATTGTCTTATACCTCAAAACATATGTATTGATGGGATTATTGGTTCCTTGCTTGATCTTTTCAATTTGTGTATATGGAATATTTTTAGTAACATTGATAGATATGTGATAGAAACTGATCCTCCATAGGTTTGAATGATTTCATTGATCTTTTAAAGATTTGAATGCTTTCATTAATCTTAATTGTAGATCATAGAACCATCTTAAATCATATTCTTTTAGGCTTCTTGGAAATAATTTAGTCAAAATTTTATCATTATAAGCATAATCAAGACATGGTGCATATAAATATTGAATATTTTATTTAGGGTCACCCTTTCCATAATAAAGTGTAAACTTGGGTGCTAAAAAACTAGTAGGGAAAAGGTGTAAATATATCTTAGGTACAAGAGGATTATGTAATAACTCTTGTGAATCAATAACATGAGTTTATTTTAAATCCTTTTTCTCAATATTTGTAACCTTATCTTCCAATTTTTGAATAACTTGGAAGATATTTTGTATAGTATACCCATTAAGATTTTATATTTGTGAAGTCACCAAAGGGGATGCAAACACATATTTTCTTTATATAGGTATTTAAACTAGTAATTGGGTCACATTGATTGTTCCCAATGAGGAAGTAATAATATTTTTTAGGTATTCAAGGTAAAGTAGTTTGAAGACATATCACATGCCCTCACTATATGTAGGAATCAATGGTATGCTTGATAGGAGGGATAATAGAATTGATGCTAGATAGGTATATCTATTATCCCCAATATTTGAATAAATATATACAAATGGTGGTTTACTTATGCTTGTGGATTTTTTAATTTTCAATAAAGTATTGAGGATCTTCTTAAGATCTTCAATATTTTCACGCATACACTCTCAAAAAATTGTAATATTTTTAACTTTATCTTGATATAATTGCTTGTGTTCATTATTCTCATGTGTTCAATTGTTTTCATGATTAGACTCATCCTTTATGATAACATGTTTCAATATTTTTATCATTGTCTTTATTGGCACTATCATTAATGATAGAATTTTACATGTCATTATCATGAGACATTTTAGATGGAATAAGAGGAAACTCAAAATGCTCAATAAGTACACCATATATTATATCACTATGCCTATGTTGCATATAAATTAACAAAATAAAGATATGAATTATTATTATAATGTGAAACTCTAGAAGACTCAAAAACCATAAAGTAAGTCGTGATTGCATTGAAAGACTCAAAGGTTAAGCTCACCAAATTTTCAACCCATTTATGTGTTTTCTAAGGGTTATGGGGAGAATAGCCTAATAAAATAAATTGTAAATCTATTATAACAGTAGGATAATTAAATAATTTAGATTCATAATGTCTTGATATAATATTTAATTATGAAAGTATGTTAAATATAGAAAGCGTAGTGCCAAAAATAATTTCAATGTAGAAACATGAAGTAAAAATAATACTTATCTTATTTACTAATACACAAGTGTATTTGATAGACACATTTACAATAGAATAAAGGATTATGATCCATAGTGCTGTGTTAGATTTTAAATATTTGATTTATGTTAACCTAAACACTACCATTGAGATATGGATTCTACCATCGATACTTATGTCCTAAATCTAACACTTTTTCCAAGTATAAAATACAAGTCCTTTTATATAATGACCAATTGCATATTTTATATTTCACTATCACCTTATAGATTGTCAACTCAAATCATGCACATAGGTTATGGATATTAGTCTTTTAATCAAACCCCTAAGTCCTCCAACTTGGACATGTCACATTGAAAATGTGGGTTAGTGAGCACAACTAAAGTCGATGAGACATAAAATAGACATCTATCAATTAGCACTACCTAAATAGCCAAATAATCCAAATAAAACCTTAGACTAATGTAGTTCTCCCCCTTATGTGGGATTATGTGTTAACAATTGTGCAATATGTTATATCCAAGTGTATGTATTGATCTATTTCATAACCTTATAAATGTTACTCATGGGATACTTTAGAATAATTCACACCTTTAATAATACTACTCATATTATATATTTGGAAATATAAAATAATAGGGTAGTAGAACTCAGTTGTATAAATAATTAAGTGTGAAATTGATAGGTGTTTTCTTGATAATTGGTAGATGATAATGAATGACCTTTTTTGTATTTATACCAAAAAATTTAAAATTATATCATGGGAGGGTTAAAAATAGTAACATGGTCTGACCCATACATGTTGAAATATTTTCAAAGTTGACTATTTATAAGGTTCAAACACTAGAATCAACTTTGGGTAATTAGCATCAATGATAGTGTCATATTATGGATGGTAATATTTAAGATGATAGAAAGTTATTGAAGATATATAAATAATAGAGTAGGATATAAATTAGGTTTTATGTGTAATTTGGGATACATGTGATCTAGGTAATCATAATATTAGGGTTAGATTAAAGGATAATAATTTAGGCATAGTAAGATGGTAAACATGAGATTTTTGGCATGCAGAAGGTCATGAACTGAAGGTTTGATCCATGAGTGATATTTTTAAACTATACAAGAATAGTGTATCATATATAATCATATTTTAGTATCTATAGTTCTATGAGATTTCTTAAAATTACCCTAAAGTTAACAAGAAAGGTTCCCCAAAAATTTATGAATCCATTTTCATATATATGTATCTATATATCCTACATATATCTCAATAACACCATTATTAACATATTTTTAATAAATATAATCTCTATCAAAAGGTAGATAATCCTAATATATCAAGTTGAGTTTCAATCAATACTCAAAGATAAGTGCAAATAAACTTTCAAAATTAAGACATAATCAAAGAAAATATCCAAAAAATAAGGGGCACGAGGCTTCAATATATATTGTAATGTCATCATGTGTATATCATCATTTTTGGATGGGACATAACAAACAAAGGCAAGGGTATCAAACAAAAAAATAATAACAACCAAGAAATTTATAGGCTATAAAAATTATACATATGTACATGAAGAAGGAACCACAATAATAAAATAAATATATGGATGAAGGAAAAAACCTAGAATACATAAACAATGAAATAATATAAGGAATAAAACCAAAATATGAAAGTGAAAAAAGTGAAGGTAGCTTCAAAATTCAAACAATAACAATTAAATAGCATGGGAAAGGTAGAATAAGTTGGAATCAAATGGAAACTCATATAAAATATGAAATAATAAAAAATAAGGATTTCCAAAACTCTCATGTAAAACAAAAGAATTAAAAAGGCCAAAGAAATCAATAAAAAATAGAAAGCAATAAACTAAAGGAAACTATGTACTTGAAAATAGATATAGATCAAGTGCAAACATAGGGGTTAGTAAGAAATGATAACTAATAATATTAATTAAATCATTATCATGATATTTATTATTATTATAATAATCCATATCAAGAGCAACAATGGGATGTACTAGATTCCATGAGTCTATAAAATATAATACATTACTATCACCATCGTAAATTTCATCAATGTAATAATCACCATTATAATCATAATCATTGTTTATGTTATATTTCATACCTTTTTTTTAAATTAACATACTCTCCTATGCAAATTTTAACTTTAAGTTTTGTATTCTTTTACAAATTTAAAATGCTACAAAAAAATGTGGTAGGTGGAAGAGTATATACTTAAACTTTGGGTTCACTTCTTGGAGGTCTTATGATTGATTGATTGTTTGCTAACTTCTTATATTAAAACTCACATTAAATTTTTATAAGAAGATCATAATTAGTGCCTTTATTATTAATCACTTAATTATTATAAAAAAATATTAAGAATTGATGTAATGTTTAGATATTTTATCTCATTTGATTAATGCATAGTCTTCCAAACAAAATGTCATATATCCCATTATCCAATAATACATAAACACAAAATAAGATGTTCTTAAAACCCCACTGTGGTATATAATACATCCAAATATTTTATTTTATATCCCATAATAATTTTTTCAATACCAATAAGATCACTTTTATGATATTAAAGACTAGTGATACATTTATGCATACATACATTTATACTTGAACCATCATCAATCATGATTCCATGTTTTTATATTTATTTATCACCATTGAAAGCTCAAATGAAAACTAATACATTATTATATTCAGATTTTTAAATCTCATTATTATAAAATATAATAGGAGGATCATTATGCATATCATTTACCACACCTAAAAATCCATCAAGTGCTTTAGTTTTAGAAGTTTGTGGTTGTTATATTTAATATATCATATGAACATTTCCTTGGTATTTAGATTGAGTCACAAGATTTAGGAGAGGATTTTGCAAATATTTTAAATTTTTTATTTGTTTAAGACATTTTTATTTAAATTATCATTGAAACCATTTACCTAAATTTGGATATTATTAGTGAGGTTTTGGTTACTATGTTTCAAAGTAATGCATCTATTTAAATAATTTATTATGATTATATGATAATCACATAATGCACTACCATCATATATTTTAATAAAATTTTTATATGGGTCCAAATATCTAGTAGGAGGTAAATTAATTATATTGAAACAATTACTTATTTTAGACACCTAATTTTGGTACAAAACTCTTTACCATTAGTTATTTTCCCCATTTTAGCACACTTGGTCATCTTGCATAAAATGGATAATTATTGACACTTTTAAACCCACATTAGATTATTTTTGACCTTATCCTATCTAAATATCCTAAAATTCATTTGTCATCAACTTTTAGGCTCCATTCATCCACTTTGTGAACAACCTCATCTCTATTATGAGTATTTATTCTAACTAGTATAAAATCAGTAACCTACTAGTTAGAACCCCTATATATTTGTGGGTCCTAATTCTTTGTCCTTATTTCCTATATTTTTTATTTTAATTATCTCACTATTCCATGCTCAAACTTCACGTGTCTTGTCCTAGATAGTGTTATATATAAAAATCATTCCATAGTCATTTACCAATAGATCATCAAGCATAAATACCTTCTTAAATTTTAAGCTTCGCATTAGTTTTGTATATTATTGCACTTAAAAAAGAGCCTGTACATTAAATATACAAAGCATACACATCACTTCAATTATTTTTATAACATAAAATTGTACCAAAAGAGAAAAAAATTAAAATTTCATGTAGTTTAATTGGATTTCCTAGGGAGAGAAGATAAAGACCTTTCTCTCAATTGCACTTCACTCACATGTAAAGATAACTAGATTAACTCTAATTATGAGCATGAGAGATATGAAATTTAAACTCATCAATGGGTATGTTTAGTTAGATAACCATACATAGATTTTTTTTACTATACTTTTGAGGTCCAAGTTAAGGAGCAAAATAAAAGATAAAATTATGAATTATACATTATTAACCCTAAGATAGGCTAAGTACCAAACAAGTGCATGATTATGCACTTTAGGAAAGTTTAACATGATTAAATGATAGATGTATGTAATATAAACCACACAAATTTTACACACACCTTAAATAATTTTTTTAGCAAAGGATGTGTTAGCTATCAAAATTGTGCAAACATGTGCTACATGATAAAGTGGTAGGAACTAGGGAGAAGTAGCCACATAGACACAAAAACTATAGAGCTAATTATGTGGGAAAGTGACATGAGGATTATATATCTTAAAATCCTAACATATAGTTATGGTGGTATGTTTAGACATGTAAAATTAACATTTAGCTAAAACTATGCACTTATGACCACTCTTTTACACACTTAGCTCTTCAACTATCTTAGGGCCACTTTTGATCACTTGTGACCACCTTGTACACTATTTAAATGAACCCAAAATATAATTATACCTATCCTTGTCAACATTAGACACATTTTAATCCATTCCTAACCCTCAGTATGGTAAAATGGCCCATTGGATAAGAGCACCCTAGGGGACTACCGCACACCACTCTAATGTCCTTCCATCTCCTATCTTCCCAGCAAATAATAGTTAATTTTCCAAATCCAAAGATATAATAATGTCATACTATGTCATTAATTATCCCCAATTGAATTATTTTAAATTATATAACTATATAAACACTTTTCAAACCACTTTTTACATAAGAGGCTTCCACACTGAAAAACTCTAGAATCACAATTGCACATTGAGAGAAGAATACCTATTTCTCCCAATTTTGATTTAATACATCCATAATATCCTAGAGATAAAGTTTTAATACATTTCATATTTCACAGGTCCTGGTTAAGGTACCTAATCACATCATATAACACCACCATCTATCATACTGCACTAGTTAATCACACACCACCATAACATGGGAGAACTACATGAAGTTTGATCCCTCTTCATAGTATTGGTATGTAGGTAGTGCATAAATCATGTGTATTTGAGGTTTCACCCAACTTAAACCATTGACCCCTTTCCCCCATTATTTTTCATTATTCTTTACATGTTAAGGATCTAGGGTTTTGAAGGAAAATCAATCACATGGTGATCTCCACAAGTTATTATAAGTTCCTACACTAGATATAGGATCTAAAGATGAAGGCACAAATAACCCATATATATTTATTTCCTCACTATAATTGGATATAATTTACCTAAGTTGGACATTAGTTCTACCCTTCTAGTTTCCCCTTCCTAACACTAGTGTTTAGGCCTAGATCTAGTTCTATATTCTTGATTCCAGTCACTAGACCTCTATGGACAGTAAGTTTTAGACCCTGATTCCTCATAGAGGCATAGTTTCCAACTAAGTCTTTATTTTCTCCATATATTTTTCTATTTATAGTAAGTTTCCAGAATACACTAGTTCCAAATCAGTGAATGTTATCATTTTTATATTATTCTCTTAAGTTTTTAGAGTAGTGTTATCATATAGGGTTTTCACGTAAATCTCAAATTTCATAAAAAATATTGGTGAACCCATATATTATTTAAATATTTAAAAAACCTAACCACATATGTTGTTAGGCTTTGTATCCTTTTTTTTTGTTTCCATTTCATGTTTTAGTATTTTTAGATTTGATATATTATATTATAATAACAATTTTCTAAGTTTTAGTGTCATATTCTATGGATATAAAAGAATATCTTCCTCCTCCTCCTAACCATCAAGGTTTTGATAGGTACTTTCCCTATAACCATATACATTCCATCACTATCCCAAGAGGTAAGGTATCCCATATTATATATCTAAATGAAGCTAATTATTATATCCTTCCTCAACCCCCTCCACCTCCCACATTTCCTCTTTAGGGTGTATGTATGCATGTTCAACCTGAATCACCTAGGTTTTGTGTATGTGAAGCTATAAAGAATCAAATAATCACTATGCTAAAGTTGAGTTTGAAAATAAAAATTGGTTTTTCAATAAAAAGATCACATTATTGGAACATCAAATTATTGTACAAAACATCTAGAATATGATGGTATTAATCATGTATGTGCATCTCCATATAATAATTATGTACCTAAGAATAATTCATATAAAAATTATAAACTAAAATATAAAATATATAAAATAATTAATTCAAAAATTATTCAAATGGATAATAAGATTTCAAGTGAGATTCTAAGGGTAAGGATTTGAAATAAGTTGATTAAACTACCTCCTCTACATCATCTAAGGATGTCCAAATACTATTATGAATATCATATGATTCATGGGAATCATAAATATCATTTTTTGGGTTTGAAAAATAAAATACAAAAGGTAATTGATATCATGATCCTATAAGTGATACATCTATCAAAAAACCCATAGTGGAACAAGAACAAGTAAAACAAGTGGCAAAAGCATAATTAGTACAAAAGTGGTTACCAAAAGGTAAATTAGAGTAATAGAATGTTCAAAATGAAAAATTATAACAATAAAAGGTTCAACAAGTTAAGTTAGTGTAAACAATAGAACAAAAAAAACAAGATCAAAAAGAACAATTACAAATTGAACACTTAAAAAATCATAGGTTACAACAAGAAAAAAATTGAAATTACTATTATAAAAGTTACAAAATGAAATTAAAGATAAACAAAAAAGTATTATTAAAATAATTTTTATAAAAAAATAAATTCAAAAACATGAAATACCTACAAAAGATACATTTTCAAATTTGGTTACAAATGGGTAAATTCTAAGCCTTTCCTCATATCAAGACCCTTTCACTATCACTCCTCACATAGATGACAAGTAGTTCATAGATGTAAGGTTAAGGAATATCAAGAAATCATTTTTTTATGTCATTTATTATATCTCTTTTAAATGATCATTAACACTTGGATCAAACTCCTGCATATAAAACATGTATGGGATCAATTAAGTTAAAATTTTGTTTTTCTTCAAAAGAGTGCTATCCTACTTTTTGTGTTATTTCAAATTCAAGTGCCTACAATGTTTTTATTGGAGGATCATGGTTAAACTAAATAGGATAAATTATTGATAAAAATAAAGGTTGCATATAATTTGATCATGAAGTCAAGGTCACGTCCTTTTTCAAAGAAGGGACATATTTAGAACTAAAAAAATAAAAATCAAGCATGCTTTTAGCTAACATATAAATAGATACAAGTAATGACATATCACTCAAGGTGAATGATACAATACTTATTTAATAATATAAATTGAGAACGTCAATACCATGGTATGGGTTAGTTCCTTATTCATATCAAGATACAACAAAATGAAAGAGTGGCATTTCACAAGTTCAAAATCTAGATGATGATTATAACAATCTAAATTGGTATCATCTTGATGATATTGATTATACTTAATATGAATATGTAAATGAAACAAAACCTAAATAGTTTAATGACACTCTTCATTGGTACCATTCCTTTGTTCAATATAGGATCTATTGATGGTAATAATCTTAAGGGATTCATTAGTTAGTATCCTTCTTTCTCTTTCTCAGTTTAATATTTCAAAAATTTAAAAATAATAAAATATTTTAGAAAATACCCTAATCAAGACTTAT
Source organism: Torreya grandis (assembly GCA_037957365.1). Lineage (NCBI taxonomy): Eukaryota > Viridiplantae > Streptophyta > Pinopsida > Cupressales > Taxaceae > Torreya > Torreya grandis. The sequence continues at coordinate 1,502,945 of JARHVA010002418.1, forward strand.
TCATGATTATATGTATGTTTTCACATGTTATTTCAGTTGTGCATAGTATTATATACATGATTTACCTAATTTTATAGAATACATGATTCACTAGTGTATATGAGTGACTATAGATAACAGAGGACATCATTTCCATATCTAATTACAGGTAATTTTATCATTACATACTTAGAAACCATATTCAGACAAGATTTTTGTGGAGGAAAGTAGTGCATTTCTCTAGTTCCCCTCACCCCACTCTTATCCTAGTGAGTTTACAATGTCACTACTCAATCCTAGACATCACACATGATTCCTATAACATGTACATTGATAATCTATCTCACTAAGGTCATGGTAAACATAGGTTTTATCCTTATTTTCCCACATTATCTTACTCACACACTTATTAATTTACATTATATTACATCTTATGATATTGCTCACTCACTAACATTGTGATATACTATTTCTTAGCTCAATTACTAAATATTACTCAGATTATAACTTAGCTCTTGTTCATCAAAATACATAATCATGAATGTTGTTTATATTACTTTCCTATCTTCATATCTTGTATGCATATCCCTATTTTATTTGAGGACATTTTAATATGTCATAATTTCATGGATCTAAGCCTTTATATCTTTAATTGTATGCATATGATGACATTTGAACATCTCTTTATATGTTTATTCTTTCCATGTGAAGACATTTGAACATGCCCTTCTCTATAGATCTAAGCCTCTCTTATTTTCATGTATATATGTGAGGGCATTTTAATGTGGCTTTGTATGTATATTCTATTCAATTGAGTGACATTTGAACATTTCCCTTGATTATGGCCCATTGGCCTTATATTATGTGCTTTATGTGTTGTGTATGTACTCATTGATTGTGTGCATCATGGCCATGACACTTTGCTTATTTTTTTGTTTAGACTTGGATGTCATGATGAACATCATCCACCAAGCCCCTTCTAATCCATGGACATCATGCATTAATTCCTAAGTATTTATATTTAGTATTATATACTTATTTGATTAAATTATCTATGTGGTTCATTATGACATATATCTAGACACACTTACTATGAATGCTTGTTTTTACATGCATGTTACACTATTAATATGATCAATTTATATACATAATGATGCCATACTTTTATATGATGTCATTATTACTCAAATTTAAATTTTTTACATCATAAAAACCTATTACATAACCTTTTATTTTGAGTTAATTTCTTATATAGGGTTATAAACTCATGTCAAAAGAGGGGTCATTAATAGAGTTTTGTCTTAGACACTTATCCTCCCCATATCAATACACGGATAGGATTTAACACTGATCACACCATTGGCACAACTTTAGGCTCATAAAATACATAGAAATCCACTTTGGATAGGATCACCACATTGGATAAGCGAGCAATGCTCTAGTGTCCTTCCCAATGTTATGTCCAAATGCCTAAAAAATAGTTATTTTTAGAATTTGTCAAAACCTCAATTTACTCAGATAAACACTCAATAGTTTCATAGTCTCTATTTCTATAACTACTAATAATTACATAATATATCTCATATTTTATCAATTTTGGGTAAATATTACATGGCATGTTGTTCTAGTTAGGCACATAGGTTACTTCTCAGCATCATGATTATTTTACCCAGTCTCAAAATCTATATGCACCAAATATCAGTTGGGGGCATGTGTATGGCACATTACTTCCTCACTGCTTCATTTTTTCACTAGTTTTATAGATGTAATGATAATTCATATCATATTCCATGTTGTATACACCAAACCCATATTATACTTAGTATTTAAACCAATTTTATGATAGATTTACACCATAATTGAAACTTATTCCATCGATAGTGGTTGGTTCACTATTTAAACTAGTTATTACACAATAAATATCTATTGAGACTCATACAAAGATTCCAAATTAATTCACTGATATGGGATGATGATGATGGAGTAAATCATACCTTGAGTTATTGAGAACACCCAATTATATATGAGTTTGGGTCATGCATAATCCAATCCAATCTTTTCAATGTTAATACAAACATGCCACAGTCACCAGTATTTTCACTAGCTTTTGCACCATAAAATTACAATGGTTAACATAATCAATCAGGTGTATTCTTTACTTATCACTCTCTAGTTTCTTGGCTAACATGTTTTTATTATTCATCTTAATCAAAGACTAATATTACATATGTTTCATTTAAGTTTGTGTGGATCATAATTTAGTGTTGTGGCCTACATCCAAAACCCATTCCCACAAGTAAGTTCAAGTATGTAATATTTTTAATTTTACTTTAGTAATTTTACTTTTTTGCATTAATATAATAAAAGGGGGGAAAATATAGACACTTAAAATTAATATTTAGCTAAAACTACACTTATGAACACTTTTTTACACTCTTAGCTCTAGACCTATCTTAAGGCCCCTTTTGATCACTTTCAACCACTTTGAATGGACTGAGACCTATCCCTATCAATATTAGACACCTTTTAGTCCCTACCTAACCCTCATCATGGTAAAATGACCCATTGTATAAGAGTTCCTTAAGGGAATATAATGCACCACTTTAGTGTCCTTCCCCCTCTCCTATCTTCCCACAAAATAATGGCTATTTTTTCAAATTCAAAGTTATATTAAGGTCAACCTATGTCCCTAATGATCCCCATTCGAAGTATTTTCAATGATATGACTATATAAACTCCTTTAAATGATTATTCACATAATATTATTCCACATAGAAAATTATTAGAATCACACTTGCACACTAAGAGTAGAATACCAATTTCTCCCAATTCTAATTACATACAACCTTAATATCCCAGAGCTCAATTATCAATACATTTCACAAGTCACAAGTCATAGTTAATGAATCTAATCACATCATTATTACACCAAAATCTAGAATATTGTACCATTTATTCACACACCACCATAACATGGGATAACTACATGAATTTTTATCCCTCTTTGAAGTATTAGTATGTAGACAGTGCTAAACACATGAGATTTTGAGGTCTCACCCAACTTCAACCATTGACCCCTTTTTACCCTTGATTTTCATTAGTCTTCATATGCCAAAGAGATAAGTTTTGAAGGGAACTCAATCACTCAGTGGTCTTTTCAAGTGATTTTAAGCTCCTACATAAGATATAGGTTATATAGATGAAGGCATAGAGAACCCAAAAACCTTGATTTCCTCACCTTAAGTGGATAGAAATGCCTTATGTTGGATAAGAGTGCCACCTCTCTAGTGTCCTCTTCCCATATGTATTATCTAAACCCAAATCTAATTTTATATTATTAACTCTAGTCATTAGATATCTTTGTATAGCAAGTTTTAGACTTTGATTTCTCCTGGAGATAATTTTTAGCAAAGTATTTATTTTCCCCTTACAATTTTTTTTAATAATTTTCCATAATATATTAGTTCCCAGTCAATTAATTTTATCATTGTTATATTATTTTCTTAATTTTTCATAGTAATGTTATCATCTAGGGTTTTCACATAAATCCCAAATTTGATAAAATAGTATGATAGTGGACAATTTAGTAGTTACCCTCGAGCTAAGTTAGAATTTCCAAGATGGAACTCAGAGGCAAAGGATCAAAATAAGAAGAGAAGGAAGTGGAGAAGATGTTAGTTGAATGAGAGATAATCTAATTAATGAAGTATAGATAAGGAGCATCATATAGTAGAGAAAGATATCAAGTGAGCTAGAGAAAAGAGAAGTAGGGTAGATCACTACTATTAGATTGTACTAGGGAGAGATAAGAGTTATTAGTAACCTTCAAATTATAGAGTGAGATCACCTAGTATGTTGTAATAAATAATATGTTCCTTTATATTCAATATAGAGTGGTTCTATTAAATCAAATATATTAAATATTTGTTTATTGTATGATTTTATAATAGTATTTATGTGTGTTGCTTGAGTTATTTGGTCATCTCCCTATCGTAATCCTCTCAAACAATACTATCATGTTGTATGCAACTAACATGACCCTAGCCTAGATCCTCCATTACTTCACACCTTAGGTGAGATCACATGACTTTTATTCCTTGCATGATATGCCAGTGTGGGATCTATTTTAAGGTTTGTAAGAGTCATACAACATTTTTTCAAGGTGTAAAACACCACCTTATCCTCTAAATTTTGAATTAGAAAATGGCCTTTGAGTTTCCTCTAATACAACCCAATCAATTTTTATTTTTCTACCTTATTATCACATCAATTTCTTAATCGTACCTCTTACCATATTCTCCTAGGCACCTGGGGACCCTATCATCACCCTTTTCCCTTTTATTTATAGGATACTATAGATTGGATTCCATCACATAGTAGGTTATTTAGGCCTTAAAAGCTAAAATATATGGGTTTGGATAAGTAAAATTCATCTATATGATTATCATTATTGGTTAGGGTTATTAGATATTGGGTGGAATTGAGAGGTTCAAGGGACAAGTCCCAAGCAACTTGATCCTACCCTTCCCAATCGTGACTTCCTTTGAACCTCAAATAGGCCTAAATCAACTGCTTGGAATGGTAGCTAGTAATTATATCATCCCCATACTCTACCTCACAACCATATATATTCTTTAAAGTCTCACTAACTTCTAAATTAGATATTCCATCATGAATTGGTCAAGCCTACAATTCTACCAATTCTTGTTGATACTAAGCTACAATTGTTGTCCTTTTATGTTTCCATGGTTTACTCCAAGGTGAGTTCATGTAGGGACTCCTCCTGATACATCAGCATCTTCTTTAGTGTTATGTAACCTCTACCCATCTATACATGATAAAGAGCTATGACACCATCTTGATTCATCTTCCACTTGGTTCTTTCCCTTCAATTGACAAGATCTTTTCTCCTCTTTCTAAATAAAACTTTTTGGTTTTCCTATAGTATCCTAAAATAAATTTGATCTTCCATTCCATAGCCTCTTTTAAATCAATCAATCCATGTCCATAAAGTAGTGTGGTGTCTAATATCCTCATCTATAGTTCCTCCTATCCAACCTCTAGATATTTGACCCTCTTGGTATAATTTCCTCATCTATAGTGTGGTGTGAAGGAATAGAAGATCTAGATTGGGGTCATTGTTAGTTACATGTAATGGGAGGATAGTGTCTAGGAGGAATGGGAGAGGGAGATAACGAGATAACTAAGTAAACACACAAAAATAATATTATATAAGTATACAATATACAAGTATTAAATACATTCTCTTTATCATAACCACCCTCTATTGAATATAATGGAATACATTATTTATTACATCACACCAAGTACTCTCACTCTATAATCTAGAGCTTACTCACAACTCTTATCTCTTTCTAATACAATTTAATAGTATTTATCTACCCTAATTCTCTCTATTTTGGCTCACTATCTTACACTCTATGTTTTTTGTCACTCTTTGTCTTTGCTTCATTGGTTGGCTTCTCTCTCATTTAACTGATAGGTTCTCCACATCTTTTTCTTCTCTTGAGCCTTTACCACCCAATCCCATATTATAAATTCCAACTTAGCCTGAGGAAAATCACCACACTATCTACCATTTTACCATCATAACTCTATGTTAGGATCTATATCCATCCAATCCTCTTATCACTTTCCCCCAAAATTCCTTTTATAATTTATGGGTCCATGTGGTTATTTCTCCCTGGGTCCTACCACTTTTTTGTGTATCACGTGTTGGATTCTAATTATAGACACATACTTTGTTACAAATAATGTTTAAGGTGCTTGTGCAAGCTATGTGGTTTGTATTGAACACACCTCTTATCTAGTGGCACTAGGCTCACCTGAAGCACACAAGTGTGTGCTTTTATGGTACTTTATTGATTTCAAGGGTCAACATCGCCCCACACTAAATTGGTTAACTATCCCCAAAAAAAATTCCTTATTTTTCTTGCATTCCTCATGAAATCTAACTACCCTCAAATATTCATCATAATAAACTACTTTGTCTAGGACTACATGATTTTTCAAGCCCCTTTTATGATTCCTCTCAATATGTTGCCCAATTCTTTAGAGGCATATTTATGCACCTTCTAGAACTGTACTAAACCTTTCCCAAGAGATTCATTAATCTATATCTATTTATATTCCTTTATATAGGTTGATGCACCATGACACTAATGCATGGCTCAAGCCCTCATCTCCTAGTGATGGGTATTTTTCAAGGTGTGTAGCATGGCCTTGTCCTCTACATTCTAAATTAGCACATGGTATCTAATTTTACTCTAATATAAGCCTAGTAGGTTGTATTATGATACCTTACTATCACCTTTATCACTTGATGGCTCCTTCTACCATATTATCTTGGGCACCTAATTACCCTATCCTCACCTTATTCCCTTTTCTCTATAGGAGCCTATAGAGCAGCTTCCATCACCTATTAGGTTTTTTATGCCTCAAAGAGCTAATATTTATAGGTTTGGATCAATAAACATCATCCCTATGATTACCATTACTAGTGAGTGGAATCATATACTAAGTGGAGTTGAGAGGTTCAAGTAACAATTTCTAAACAACTCTATTACTTAGTCACAACTTCTTCTAAACATCAAATGGGCCTAGAAAATAACTACTTGGAATGGTAGTGGGGAATTTTTCTATCCACATACTTTACCTTGTCACTATATATATTTGTTAAAGTCTCACCAATTTATAGATGAAATACTCCACCATGTATTTCTTAGGCATGTATCACTACCAAATATGGTTGGTTTTGAGTTTCACTCACCAACCTCTCATCATTCCATGGTTTACTCTAAGGTGGGTTCATATGCATTCTCCTCCTACGATATTTGCATCTCCTCCAATGTTGTCTAGCCTTTACCCATTCATGTGTGATGGAGTCCCATGAATATATCCTAATTCATCTTATATTCAAATTTTCCCATTCATCTGATAGGTTCCTTCTTTCTCCTCCTGCTACCTATAGGTCTCTAGATTTTAGTAATATCTTGATAAAAAGGGTATATTCTATTTTTCATCCTCCTTAAAATTAATTGAGTTTTATCAATAGGGAAGATCTATGTTTTTTTCTCCTTAACTCTAGTTCCTCCTCTCTAACCTCCAAAGCTTTGACCCTCTTTGTTTGATTTCCTCCTTCCTTCTATATCTTTGGTTTTTCTACTATTTCTCCAATAGAAAACCTATTGAGGCTACCCTTTTAAGTTTTTAATAGTATATTTCACTTTTTATCCTAATATATAAATTTTTACCATGCACCATCCTTCCATACATATATATAGTTATAAAAAGAGTGACTCATTGATGTTTGGTAGGTTGATATTTGTCCATACTACCACCTATTTACATGCTTGATATATATATTATCTTATCAAGGCATGTTTTCAATTTGAAAATTTGATAGGTAGAATCTCTTTCACATGTATCAATCCTTCTCACACTTATCATTCCCTACCTAAGTCACTTCCATCGCTACTCAACTTTGATAGTAATAAATTTAGATCGATCCTTAGATCATGTCAATCCTTGTGTATATTATCTTAGTAACCATCATTCCTCTCTCCATAAAGTTGGATAAAAGGTCATACCTTGTTCCTTGTGTATATTATCTTAGTAACCATCATTCCTCTCTCCATCAAGTTGGATAAAAGGTCATACCTTGTTCCTTGTGTATTGATATAACACCCATCCTTTCTTATTTATATATTTGACTTGCTCAATATTCCAAATTTTTTTTCATGTTGTTATTCCTTCTATGTTATACCAAAAAAAAAAAATTATACTAGACATCTTTGTCAGAGGCATTTATTCTCCTCTTCTTGGCACCATCTTTCACCCCATAATAAAATATGTCTAGTCTTATAGTGAAGTTCTATGTTGATATGTGTATGTTTGGGTAAGGGTAAAAACATTATTTTTGGTGGTGTAAACATGTCTTTTCTAATTTTATGGCACTCCAAACCTCACTAAATACACTTATATGTTTGTCATGGGGACTATTTGAATAAATTCCTCACTTAAATCTCCCAACTATATATTAAAATGTGATCACATATTATTACCCAAAATAACTTGTCATAAATAAAATGGATATAATAATTGATAAGCAAGCCTTATTACATGATATCACTAAATTCCTTATTACATGATGTCTTTAAGGTCTCCTAAGACCTAAGTCGATGAAAGCTAGAAACTTGTGAGGTGTCAATAGGTGAGGGGGCTAACCTCATGTTGTTGAGTCGTTGTTAATACATCAAAGAAATCTTAATCAATTCATCAGTTAGATAATATCTATATAAAATTAAAAACTTTATTCAATAGTTCCTTTGTAATTTAGGCCACCTTTCTCACCTTTGGTGTGTATGGTGACTCATGAATCTCTAGTCTTACAATCCTAGTTAAAGGGATAAAAATAGATGAGGTTAACTGATGGGGTAAAAAAATGATGGTTATAAGGTGGTATAAAAATACATGGGTTCATCTCATTCCTCAAGAGTGTTTTCCCTACAACTCCTTGATTACAACCATCTATTATTGATGGTGTACTCAAGGTTTGAATTAGCTTTTCCTACAGATCAAGATCAAGGGAGAAGTTGAAGTATACCATACTACACCCCCAATCATCTTCCTTATGATATTCCCATACCTAAGGGTAACATTTGATCTCAACTAGTGTTGATGTAGGTTACATCTCACCTACATCTTAAGTCTAGTATAAGATATCAAATGCTTCATATAACTTACCTAGGAATCCTTCTTAAGTGTGTAGTCCTTTGTTAGGTTCCCATCCCTCACACATGGGTAATCTATTTTGAGTTTTATGAGAGTAAATACTCAAGGTAACTCAATATTAGCTAACTTTTAACTTTAAAACTCCTTAAAATTTTGATTATATGGGACATCCACTAATACTCTAATCATCCAAAATTCCATCTAAATTAGCTCTTCTATCATCTAGGCCAATTACAGCTCACTTTACAAGGCATAGATGATCCATATAGCCTTGTGAAATACTTTGAAATATCATGCCTAGTAAAAAAGGTTAGTTTATGGGAATAAATCAATTTTATCTATGCTCACACATATGTCAATCTATGGCATAGATCCTACCCTAAGTTTTTTTGAGGTTTTACAAGACCAATGTTATTTTATAGTCATCTTCCCTAGCTTACTCTATCCTATAAGCTTAACATAAAGGTTGGGGCACTCATATAAATTATTTTATTTTAATTGATAGGCACAAATATGAGGGGTAGGTAATTCATGTTGTAAATTATCCATTTATCCACACTTGTAAAATAAGTGTAGATGGGGTCATTATCTTCTTCGATTGCATACCCAAGTGACATTTCTAGGCTCATTTTCTTTGTTGTTGTATGTCATGACCCAAAATACTCTCATCATTTCCAATTTTATGTTTATGAATGCACAAGCACCTACATGCACCATGTATACTAGGGCAACCATCACTATCCCTCATTCTAATAATTTATAAAGTTAGAACTTACTGAATTTAATGCCTCATATTTACAACTTATGTTTCTAAGACTAGTTAAGATAATTCATCCATTTAATGCATGACTTAGGCTCTAAGAATTGATTATAACACCTATTTTGGCTCAAAAAACTTAGTCACGGACAAAGCACATCATATCAGTAGTATTCTACTAACAAACCATTGAGTATGCTCAAGTGGCTAGAGGGCGTAAAAAAGCTTCGAGACCAAGGTATTAAACGTTACCTCATATGCACCTGAGTATATTAATCCTCTTACTTGATGTCCTTAAATTTGATAATTTCCTAATGTTCCATATTTAGGACATCATATTCCCTAATAAATGTGGTCTTGAGGAGGGTGAAGTCTAGGATTATTTTTGTCTGATCAACCTTATGTTACCAAGTCTATACTCACCCTCATATAATTATAGAAAAATGATATGCCTTTTTCTCTAAATATACAATACCTTGATATCTCTAAATAATCTTTCACTTATGCACATTATCTAAAGAATATTTTTTCCATAGTACTCTAGAAGGTTCAGATCTAGAGCATAACATATCTCTTGGATAAGTGTGATGATGGTTTGCATCAGGAGGGATTTTCCTTAGATAACACATAAGTTTTAGCCTCCTCTTACAATGGTCAATTTCAGATCACATCTTACAAAAAAAATTCATATCTTTATCCTTCTCAATTGATTCAATGTGTGTATTGACTATGTTACTTCTAGTTTGAGTAGGGGGTCATGAAACACCTTCTTAGGTAGAGCCCCTACATATGCATCTTTAACATCCACTTTTGGTGGGTCTCAGAATGTCTCTTATAACTTTGAGAAGGATGTATGGGCTATCATACTAGGATAAGGAATGTTAGGTACCAATCCACTAGTCTCTTGACACATAGTCCTCTCTTTATCTCTTTCCACATCTTATTTTAACTCCATTGCATGTTTTATCCCTTCCTCAAAGAGATTGACTAGTCTCTACGTAAGAGTTAGCCTCATTCCCTTCCTTTCCTCCAAGGGTCCTTATATAATTTCTATAGTTATACTCTTCCATTTTTATAGGTTGCTTCTTATCCATTATTATCTATTAATTCTCACCATATTTACATTTTCTAAGTTCTCTCTTATCTAGTGCTTCCATATTAAATTATGATTCATTCACTTTATAGATCATATATAGAGAGATATAATTAATGAATTTTGAGTATGTTGAATTACCTTATACCATCACAATAACGAAATACAACACTAATACTTAAAAAATAACTAATATGTTGTACAGGTCTAGTTTGGCATACTTTAAACCAGTTCCCACATTGTCATATCTTATAAGGAAGAAAATTCATATGAGTTCACTTGAGGTGTGAAGGAATGGAGGATTTAGGTTGGGGTCATGTTATTAGTGTACAATAATAAATTAGTATCTAAGAGTAGTAGGAGATGGATACAACTAGATAACTCAGGAAACACACACAAATACTATTAATAATCATACAACAAATAAGTATTCAATATATTATCTTTATTAGAACCAAACTCTTTTTAATACAAGGGAACACATTATTTATTATATTACACTAAGTGATCTCACTTTACAATATATAACTTACTCAAATCTCTTATTTTTTCCTAGTATAATCTAATAGCAATGTTCTACCCTACTTCTCTCTACTCTGGATCATTGGCTCTCGATCTCTATTATCCATTGTTGTTTATATTTGATTCACCAACTGAGTTTTCTCTCATTTGATTTACAACTTTTCCCCTTCATTATCTTCATCTCTTGAGCCTTTGATACCCAATCCCATATTTAAAATTCTAACTTAGCTTGAGGCCAACTACCATACCATCTATAATTATACCACCATAACTCTATGTCAAGATTTGTATCCGTCCAATCCTCCTATCACTTTCCCCCATAATTCCATTTGCAATTATTAATTTAATATGGATACTTATCCCTATTTCCTACTACTTTGTCATGTAGCAGATGCTAGCATGGTTCTAATAGTTGAAACCTACTTTACTATAAATTCTATTTAGGGCATCTGTGCAAGTTATGTGGTTTGATTTACATGTGCGTCTTAGCTAGTGGTGTTGAACTCCCATGAAGTACATAATTACATGATTTTCTAATATTATCTTATTTTTGGGGTCAATATACCCACCCATTTTTCACAATAATTTTGTAACCCTACTTGCCATTATCTAGTGCACCTACCCATAACCTTATGGAATTTGAAATTGAGTAGATAAAATAGTCATAATCCATATACAAATTTAGAAATAATAAGGGTACACATGTAGTTACCAAACTATTATTTCCCATACACTTTCACAAACCCATTGATATTATCCCATTATTCTTATTAGTTAAAATTTCACACAAAGTAACACATTCAACCATATAGCCTAAATCTAGTCTTAGACTTATTAAATAAAACCAAAGTGTGTTAGAATCTATCATTTTTGTTTCTTAATTTAATCATTAAATTTTTTTATTTGTTCCTATTTTTATCCATGATCTATATTGGATTATTATTTTGGACTACTATATCTTATATCTATCTTATGCCATAATTTTAATTTATATTATGTAGTTTAATTACCTTTATGTGAATTTTAGTTAAAAAAAATTGGTGAACCCGGTCCTTTGATCATCCAACCTAGGCTTTTATAAACCCTTATCTTCCTAGGGTCTAAAATTATTTTATTTTATAAAAAATTTCTAATTTTTTCATTTTCCCTAACATACTATTTTTATTCACCTTCATTTACACTTCTTGGGTTTACATCCACTTCTCAAAAAATTTTGAATCATTTATTATTCAAATGATTTCACCTTTTAAGGTTTCCCTCATACAATTTAATTTATACTTTTAAATTTTAGATCTACATATTGTGTTTATTATTTCATTTCTCAATCATTAGCCTTAGTTGCGTTCATGATTATATCTTATGCCAACTATAAATCCTACATCTACACATCATACTAAGAGTATTTATAATTTTAGTGGAGCTACTTTCAATATTTTTCAACTTCAATTATTTCCTACTCATGCTTCTTTTTAATTTAAAATTTTAACCCTTACTAAAATACCTACTAATGTTCATTATAATGCAAATATATGATATTGATTATGTTTATATCCTTGATATGTATTTTTGTTATTGTGTTTATTTTGTTTATTATTATTATTATTATTATTATTATTATTATTATTATTATTATTATTATTATTATTATTATTATTATTATTATTCATAATGGTATTACTTATAATGATAAATTTTATATTGATATTAATGCACCATGATTTCACCTTATGAGTGAAATTGATTTTGGAGATTATCTTCAGAACATTACTAAGGAACTTTGTGCTATGATTTTTATATTTATCTAGGCATGAAATATGATAAGTATGGATAAAGAACCTACACATAATAATGTTCCAATATATTTTTTATTTTTTTCTTATTTCCCTATTGGAGGATCTACATCTGCATTGGGTAGTGAGGCTAATGCTTGTAGTGATCATAATCCTTCTACATACCCACCTAGTTATATACCTCCTGAAGTTTCTCTTAGTATTCCTACAAATCATAATCCTTATTCAAAACCTCCTACTTCTAATCCAATGACTCATTCATCCTCATAATTGTATACATGTGTTATATCTCTTGGTCTTGGTCATATTCAAAATACCAATCATGTCTTTATTACTATCAATATAGTTATATGAAGGCATCCATTCCTACACACGTGCTTAAAAAAATGAATCATGCCTCAACTCATACATATATTAGTGCATCTCAAGATTAATTTATTCAAAAATAGCTTCAAATCATGAAATTTCAACTCATGTAACTATCTCAAGCATCTCAAATTCTAGTGATGCAATTATATCTTACAATTTATTGCATAACCCATTAGCTCATGAGGTTATCATTCATACTTTTCCTCATGTATTTTAAATTCCTAAATTTTAATTTTAGAACAACACGGGTGACTCTTTACATTACATTAGATCCTATTTATCTTCATGCTTTGGTTTTTTGCTCAATGATTTACTTATGTCCATACTTTTTCTTATAAGTTTTAATGAATACACATTGGATTGGTTATATGCCCTACCTATGGGATCCTTTCACCAATTTAATGATTTTTTAATATATTCCTATCTCATTTCCCTTTAAAAAATAGTAAAAAGGTCACTTTTTAAAAATTATAAATTTAAACAAGGACCTAGTGACAATATTATTTCATATGTTTTTAGATTCAATACTTTGCTCATAAAAATGTCTCATCAAATCCCTAATAGTAAGCTATGAATAATTTTCTCCAATATTTTATATAACCTCTCAAAGATAAATTTATGTTTAATATTTATTAATATTTTGATGAACTTATCCATATACTTCATAGCTTTGAGATCAAACTTTGAGATGTCAATCTTCTCAAATATACATCTCCCAATTATAACTATACAACCTCTAAATATCAGTTAAATTCAACGTTAAAATCCAATACTAATAATGTGCCAGCATTTCAAGATAATATTGATACCAAAAAAATAAAAATATATTCACAATCATCTAACAAACATGTTCTTCCACCTTTTGGGAACACTCAATAATGTAAAGTATTACCTTAACCTCATTACAAAGTATCTAAACACTTACTTGGTTGTAAATTGACTAGCCTAACTAAGAAATAAAAATTAGATATTTATCAGCATATGCTTAATGGATATTATTCAAATCAATATTGTAACTACCATAAATCTTTCTAACATTCTCCCAATCTATTATATAAAATATGTTATAAGATTATATATATATATATATATATATATATAAGTGGTATTTGAGTGATAAGAGTGATACTTGAGATAATTTATTCCTAGCTTATCCCTAGACCTATCATAGAGTCTTTTACCACACTTTTCTAGCCTTTTTTTGGACCGCAAGCATCCCTAGTCATCTAAAACATAGTCTCAAACCCTCATTCCTAGATCTTGGCCCTTTGTGCCCAAAAGCCTACCATCTAGACATTAGCACCATATTAAGGACACTAGATCCACATGGTGCTAGTGTTCCCAAATAGGTGTTAATGTTATTTTTTATAACTCTCTCAAAAATATATTTTTTCAAAATTAAAACCCTTATATGGTTGTCCTAAGCATATTTTGTTATCCACACAAGCTACATATAACTATAAATACATGAATTTTATACATCTATCCATGAGATGGAAAATAAATGTAAAATACCTATTCAAGAACAAAAAAATTTGAATAAAATCAAAGTTATTAATCCTTATTTTTCCCTACTTATGCATACTATAATCTATAGTTATCATAAGCCCAGATTATTTATGTTTCCAATCTCAAGCACACTCAAGGAATTCAAGACCACTATCATTCTATCATTACTTGCACTTGCACCATCACTTAGGTGGGGATAACTACATTGGGCTTGCTCCCTCCTTGGATTATTCGTATGTAGGAAACTCTCTTCACCTCAAGGTGTTGAGGACGTCTAGCCTAGCCTACTAATGAACACACTTTTTTAGCTCATTCCCTACTTATAAGTGGTATTAGGGTTTTCATCAAAAATCAACTATTATGGTCATAATATAGATTTTTAAACTTTATTCATGTAGGAACAAAACCTAAAAACATAGGTGTAGGTGCACATAGAATTTAGGAGTAGTCCTGCATAGAGGACACTAGCACCATTTTTAGGACACTAAAACCACATGGCACTATTGTCCAAGTGTGGTTATACTATCTAAGAGATGATATGATATAGGGATCTGATTGATGACACTTAGACATATTTGTATCTCATTTTTCATCACTCAAATGTTTTATGTTAGGTGTTTTCCATATAAGTCTTTATTTACACATATTTATTACTATTTTTAAAAAGTCAAAGCAAGTCAAAATATATAAAAAATCATTGGTTATATATTGCATATTATTTCAATAATTTATAATACTCATCCCTTTAATCAAACATAGGATTTACATATCTAAACCCTAAAAGGTTAAAATAACATAACATGCCAAAACATAAAAACATTCAAATATTACTTAGAAAACACAAAATTTATAGATTGTATGCATTGATATGTTTACACTTCTTATACTAATAAGACACTACCTATGATATGTATCTTAGTATAGTCATTTTTGTCATACATACATGTTTTAATTATTCTTGTCGAGTGCTTGTAGATTTCTTATAGGACTCAGGTCCATTATATTGATCTATACTTACTATCATCCACCCACTAGGGGTAAATACATCGATCTAGGTTTATTCATTTGATACATCCACCCAGCTGGGGGCATATCATAATTAGTTTCTATTACCAATTTATATCCTTACATTCTAGTTTTCACATTGATATATCTTGATATTGATCATTGTTATTCATAATCAAATTTGTTTTTACTATCACTAGTTTAGACTCAACATATGTACATCCTATCTCTTACATAGATTTTTACTACATTCAGGCATGTTTTCATCTATAGATTTCCTATTTTATACGTGATTGTATTTTCTAAGCTTATTTTATTTGAGGTAATTTAAATACACTATAATTCTTTGGTTGTACGCCACTTCTATTCATGTATGCCTTATACATGTACCCATGTCCTTTGTGTGTGATTTCTTGATTATGTATGTAGACATTTAAACATGTACTTCTATGTGTATCTAATACAAATTTATTGTTTCTTATGTATTTGGACATTTTATCATGTCCTTATATGTCTTATTTTCTCAGATTTAGTGACATGTGCCCATGTCCCTTGTATTATGGCCCATTGGCCTAACTTGCATGCCTCATGTGTTTTGTATGTATGATTTCTTATATGAATCATAGCCATGAAAATTGTCTTTTCTTGTTACACACATGAATTATCAATAACATGAGGGACCTCCTATATATACCCTTCCTACTTAGGTGTTTTGATGGACATCACGCACCATCACCCTAGGTAGTTACTTAGTTCTACTCTAATTTGTTGTTATACACACTTGTTACATCTATGTTTACACCATTTTATAATTTTATACATGACATACATCTTAAATTACATACATGTGCTTAGATTCTCTTATATTCTAATGTTATGTTTGTACATTGTATCAGATTATCATGCAGTTATCATATATGTTCCAAATAACACATTTTGTAGAGCTATTTATTTTAAGGATAGTTCTAGCATAGGTTTAAAAACTAACCTCAAAAGATGGGAATTCATATGGGTTTATCATAGATATAAATCTCTTACATTGCATTCATAGAACATTTTTCAAGATACAGGCTCAGTTTTAGAAAATCAGACACAAGCAAAACATAGTAAAAAATAAGGAATTAGACATAAGTATAATGACTCAAATTTTAGACTAGATAGACATTAGTGAAAATATAGGGACACTAGTGCCACATGGTTATATTTTCCAAGACATGGTGATATTTTCTAGTATCCCTAGTTTCAAGATTATTCATATTATCTAGAACATTACACCAGGTATAGTACATGTTTACATAGATATAGCTACATGTTTGATAGTTATTCTCAAATTTTACTTAGATTCACATTATTTAAACTCAAATTCATATCAATTACTTATATTAGTGTAATTATATACATCATGATCATTCCCATATTTAGTTCATATACTTAGATATAGTTATTACAACTCAGTCTAGAATTAGTATACTCATAAATCAGATTGGGAGCATTTGTGTGGCACATTATTTCCATATTATTAATTACACATAGCTTAATCATATGGAATGAAAAAATATATATAATTATCTATATTATATAAACTTGACATCATATTCTAGGTTGTCACTAGTTTCATGCCTTACTTCATCTACAATGGTTGGCATTTTTAAGTAGCCTAGAGCTACCTAATGTAACCAACTAGTTGTGGAGTGGACATGCACAATTAGATATACCTATTTAGATATTTTTATCACTTTAAATATTTTAGTTTTATATGAATATACTAAAAATGGGTTGGAAATGATGGATTCATATCCTAATTGAGTTCTTGAGCCACCCACATGAGAGGGTTAGACGCACTTTTAATATAATCTAAGCTATTCATAGGTCATGATTCACCAAGTAGGGGTGGAAAATGATGGATTAATATCCTATTTGATTTATTGAGCCACCTACATGAGAGGGTTAGACACACTTTTATTCTAATCTAAGTTATTCATAGGTCATGATCCACCAAATAGTGATGGGCAATGATGGATTCAAAACCAGATTGAGTTCTTAAGCCACCCACATATGAGGATTGAGTAAACTATCAACTCAATCCAAGATATTCATTGATTTAATCACTATGTACATGTACACACATAGGTTGTCACTAGGTTCATGCATTATTTTTCACACCCAAAGAGGTTTATTCATTCCTTTCCTCTTTACTTAGTTTTACTCAGTGACTTCTTTATTTAGAATAGTCCTTTACATTTCATTTTTGATCATGCTTCACATACATAGACCCAGCTTCATATACCTAGACTCAACTATGCAGACTTCATTTCCTAGGTAAGTATAGGTATGCTTATTGTTCTTTTATATTAGTCATTTCTCTTTTGTGTATTTTTAGCATAAATGGGGGGAAAATGTAATCACATAAAAGTGGTATTTGAGTGCTAAGAGTGATATTTGAGATAAAATATTCCTTACTTAGCCCTAGACATATCATAAAGTCTTTTATCACACTTTTCTAACTTTTTTATGAACCATAGGCATCCCTGGTCAGCTAAAATATAGTCTCAGACCCTCATTCCTAGATCTTGGCCCTTCGTGCCTAGTATCCTACCATCTAGACATTATCACCACATTAAGGAAACTAGAACCACATGGTGCTACTATCCCCAAAATGAAACTAATTTCATTTGTCCTAACTCTACTAAATATATGTATTTTCAAAATTAAAACCCTACTAAGGTTGGCCTAAGCATATTTATTATCTTCATAAGCTACATAACACTATCAATGCATGAATTTTAGACCTTTATCCAAGAGATGTAAAATATATGTAAAATACCTATTCAAACACAAAATAATTTGATAAAATTTAAGGTTATAATCCATATTCTTCCCTACTTCTTCCTAATCCCATCTATAATTGTCCTAATTCCATATTTTTTAGTTTTCTAATCTCAATCACACTCAAGGAATTCAACACCACTATCATTCTAACATCACTTTCACTTACACTAGAATGTAGATGGGGATAAATAAATCATGCTTGATCCCTCTATAGAGTATTGGTATATAGGCAACTCTCTTCATAGTGGGTTTTTAAGGATGCCCAGCGTATCCTACTAACAAACACATATTTTCATCATGTGCCTTACTTTCAAGGAGGATTAGGTTTTTCATCATAAATAATATATTTTAGGCATAATATAGAGTTTAAAACTTCATTATAGGAACATAATCCATAAACATAAGCATATGTTCACCCATAATTTAAGAGTAGTCCTGCACAAAAGACACTAGCACCATTTTTAAGACACTAGATCCACATGGTGTTACTATCTAAGTGTGGAAATATTGTCCAAGAAAGGATCTAAAATAGGGATTCAAATTATGACACTCCAACCTATTCATTTCTCAAATTTTAGCACTTAGATCTTCTATATCGGGTGTTTTCCAGATAAGTATTTATTTACACATATTTATTTAAAAAAATAAAAATTCAAATTTTATAGCCAATCAATGGTTATTTATTCCATGTTATTTCACTCATGTATACTATTTATCCATTTAATCAAATATAGGATTTACATAGCTAAAACTTAAAAGGTTAAAATAGTAACATTATTCAAGTTGATTATCGTAAACTATATTGAAGGAAATTTTTGTAATGTCTATTCAATGCTTTCTGATCTTTAATAATCATTTTCTAAATCACAATACTAAAAACAAGATGGTGTTCAAATGACTACTTATATACATCACTCAACTATTTCACATGAGCATGATATTATTAGAATTTTTGGTATGATTTTTGGATCTCAAAATAAAACACCTTCTAACACATTCTATTACCATCAGATCCTACACGATGATTTTTAAAAATTTCCCATTTACATATTGATTTGTTGGATTCATATTATTCAAACACATGTGACATTATGGTTGACAATAGTTCAAGTCAAAATATAATTATAATTTCATTTCTAGTTAGTTGAGGTTATACATAGAAATAATTATTTGGCATAACTATGATACTTATGAGATATGAGGGTATTACATGCACACAACTTTTTGTAATTACATTACATTTTACAATTGGTATTAAAATTGCATTTTTATGGTTCTATGAACTATCATATAATATTACATATAATCAAATTATTTATATTCCCATGGATAAATTAAATGAGATAAATACCATCCATAGTAAATAATTACCTTGGTTTTATGTATAATGACAAAGTAAATAAAATTCGTATAACTTATTTCAAGTTACATATCCCACCTCAAAAATAACATGAGATTTCATCTAGAGTGCTTCCTAAAAGGTGAATCATTTATCCTCATGTTGTATCTACTACAGTTTCACCATCCTTAATTATCATTCATATTATCCTTTCATATATGGTTTAGACATATTTATTCATAGCTCCTATAGGTAAGACTCGTAGAGGAACACCACTAAAACATATAGTGCATAACCATCCACATTTAAACATTAATTTCTAACCTCTTGCATTGGTTAATAAAAAATAATCTATACCAGCATTATTTTCATTAGAACATATTTGAACTAATAAGCATGATTTCAAGAGGTTCTTTTGGGTCATTGAACCCACTATCCATATATATCTATTTGAGATGATAATTCAATATGTTACACCATGCATGACTATCTCTCTAACAATTTTAGTGATAGATTTGACTCCCCTAGTGCATTATTTCACATAATAGATTATATTATCAATTAACCATAGTAGCCTATCTCTTGTCCTTAATTAATACATCATTATTTTACTATAGTTTCTTACTATAAATTTATTCTTTATTTTTTATGTCATGCCTTTCATGTGCCTTCTTCACTCAAGTTTGTTACATGCCTTATATTTATTCTAGATTTGACATCTTGGCACTTGCCTACTCTTACATTGTCATTCTTGTAGCCCCTTAGTTTATTTTGTTTGATATGTTGGACTAACCCTTGCCCCTTGATTTTTTATCCTATTCCAAAAACTTATAAAACTTCTCAATGATGACAATATATATTGAAACCTTCCATCATGTAATTCTCATTTTAATGGATTCCTCCCTATGATTACATTTCATCTCCATGTGCTATTTACTTGACTTGTCAATTAAAAACATGTCTTAGAAGACCTCTTTGAGAGAGATCACCAAATTTTTATTACATGCACAGGCTATGATGACATAAAAATTCCTTTTATCAATATACTAAGACTCAAATAAGGTCAATAAAATAGATCTTGCATATACTTGGATGAGTACCTAAGGACATAATATATCTATAAATCTAGGAGAGGGTAACCTAAAAATCAAATGTCAAAAGTAAATGGTTCTGAAACCTAAAGCTATGACATAGGGATATAACTCTCGCCAAATCTCAACAAAGGTAAGGGATTATAATGGTGATTTTAAATATGTAAGTAAATTAAAATATTATAAGGGGTAAAAGTTAAGTAAAATATGGGTAAGTTACTGTAAATAAGGTAAGGTGAAATTTTCAACCAAATGGGGGTATATGCAACCTAAGGTGACAAATGGAAAGCCTAAAAAACCATATGTCTATACTAGATTATTAAATATAAGTAAGATCCTAAGAAATGATACACACATACACCCATAAAGCAATAAAAAAATCTAATCTACTAAGTGAGTAAAGGAGAGAGTTTAGGGATATAAATATTTATCTTGGGGTAGATCGTCAACTCTTCAATCTCACCCATTCGCTCAAGTGGATATTTTGAATATATGTTGTAGGTTGAAGACCTAAAATGGTTGGATTCAATTTTCACTAACACCATAAGATAAGACCTTAAATATAAGGTTCTAAAACCTCTAAATTTTAAAAATACTACCTAAGGTAAGAAATTAAGGAGTAATCAAAGTGTATGAAAGTGATATATCTTATTAGGAATGAAATATGACCCCTATATATATGATTCCAATACCTAAAACCAACCCTAAACTCTAGGATGTTAATATCAGCCAGACTGATGTAGTTTGAAAATTTTAATTATTAGAGTATGATATTGGCCAGGATAATATAGTAGAATTTTCAAAAGATAGACTTATAACTATATTAGGCTAGCCAATACATTATAAAGAAGACTTAAGCATGAAACAAATGATATCGACTAGGATAATACCATAGGATATATGAAAGTTGATAAATATGGATGGAAATTAGATGAAAAGAAAAGATATATATAAACCTAAATAAGGTTAGTCTAATAGTAGTGATGTTGTGATAAAATAGTATGCAAAAATCTCTAAAAAATAACCTGAGTTGATCCCACCCATTCCCAGTGCACCCTTTAAGGTGTGCATTTGTTGAGAATTATGTGTCAACAAGCCTATAAGATAAATTTTGAGTAAAATGATAATATTTTAAATATTAGGTGTATATATATGCCCCACCTAAAGCTCATCACATTTCAAAATAGTGTAATGCAAGATGTTTCTTTGAGATAGAAACATAGCAAGACAAAAGAAAATAATTGAAAATAAATGTTAAAAGAAATAAAAGTAAATAAAATAAAAATATATAACTTCATTTACCTTGTTTATTGTATATGACATTTTGTGTGTCACAAGTGATATAAATCACCCATCAAGAAGAATGAAATGTGGACCTAAAAAAATAAGACAAAAATTCAAATTTTTACAAAATAAAATTAACCATAAAAATTATTTCTCACCAAGATTCTAAGTATTATTTTGGTTTGTTAAAAGGATGTATGTAAAAATATTTATGGGAGAATAATTTAATCTGACAGTAAATGATTGAAAAATTCAATTTTTTGAAATTTATACAATAAATAGGTAAAAAAATAATTTGTGCATTTGTTATTTTTGGAAAACCAAAGTTATATGTGACAAAAAATAGTGTTAAAAGAGACTATGAATCATGTACAAGCAGGTGGACAAACATGTATGAGAATGAATTTTATCTATATCCAAATACCTATAGATATGTGGTGTAATTAATGTTTTATTTTTCCATTTATAGTAAAATGAACTAGATGAGGAAATCTAGACATCGGTGAAAATCTATCTAGAAAAGTTTTCCCCAAAAAGAATTATAATCAGATAAGTAATAAGTAGTTGAAAAAAATCAAAATTAAGGCTAAGGGATTTTATTAGGGCTGGTAAAATAAATATCAACCCTTAGGCAAATGTAGTGGCCATGTGATATAATTGGTAAGGGGAAAAATTATCTCCTCATTCATATCGTAGGGTATGGCCAATATAGTTAAGCAAAGTGATGGTCAATACCATAGTATATGGCTGATGTAGTATTAAATTGGTAGAATTATTGATACCATAGGGTGTGACTAGTAGCATTGGATAGTTAAACATGACCAATGCAATTAGATGCTTGGTTGATGTAGTAGATGGTAAGCATGGTCGATACCATATGGTGTTGTCAGTGTAGTACAATGATGTATTGGATAATAATATAGGGTATGGTCAATGTAATATAATTATTTTCCATGACTGTTACAATGAGGTATGGCTAGTGAAATGGTAAATTTAAGCATTGTTTGTGTAGTTGGATGTTTGGTTGATGTAGTATAAAATGATAAAAATGATTTGGATTAATGTTTTTCTTTAATTTTTTACTTTTAATTTTAGATTTTTGGATTAAAATATAATTGTGATTTATTATTTAAATTTTATAAATATGATGATTATTATGGTGGAACGTAGATGCCATTTGGCTATCAGATATTCTATAGATATTTTTGGCAATTGACAAAGCCCATCTTGTAATGTTAGGATTTGGAGGGATCATAGAGAGGTGTTATGTTCCCATAAGCATGTATCGAAGCACTATGTTTATAGAGAAATCAAAGATGACAATATACACTTTCAAGTGAGAGGTGGAGAAGGATGTGATTAAGGTGGATATAACATTAGATAATATCCATGCCATTTTTGGTTTCCTATTATAATCATTCCTATGGTATCTGACACACCATAAACTATGGATGAGATGGGAGAGGTACCCCAATGTAATATAAGGTCAAATCAATATGCTAAACATAAGTTCATCATACAACATTTATAGGTTTATATCACATGTACTCTAAATATCTAAAAATCCATTATCATAATTATGACCATGCATGTGTTTTGTCCTAAGTATGATAGGGTAGTGTTGATGTACATTATTTCCATGTGATGGTTAGCATTATAATAGATCACATTATATGATATGGGATTTTCCATATGGGTGTAGTTGGTTAATAGTTTTTATGGTTTTTTGAGTAGGGGCCAAGAGACTATGGGTCATGTTATTCTTTTCACTAGTTGGATTTATGATAGGTTCCCTACATATAGACCAACAAGGTTACCTCATATGGTGGATGATTGCCTCCCTCAAGTGAGGAGATGAGCATAGGATAAAACAATATGAGTGGTCACCCATGTGCCTATATTAGAGATTAATAATAGGGATCATATTGTGTGGGCATCATATAGGGGCATAGTGGATGCTTGGCCATCTTGTCTAACAATAGTGTTGGTGAGGGACAAATATAGATCATAAGACATTAAACATGGTGGGTTGAGCCACATTTGTGTGACCACACACCTAAGTAGTTTATATATACATATATTATGGAATATTTGATTATTACACCTAATTAAGTAAGACATGCAAGAGATTCAATAAGAGTAGGATATGAGGGGTTCCAATTGTGGTCCCAGTGGTGATAAATCATCATCCAATAATGTCTAAATAATGACAGTGGTGGTATCAAGTAGCATAAAGAGTAGTGGAGGTGGGCACATAATTTACATGCCATGGTAATTTCAAAGGAAATCTATATCATTCATATTTAGATGTAGAGGCTAGCTTGGTAGGTTGTATTTGTCTAATGATGGAAATGGGGATGATTCAACCTAGCACACATCCATGATATTGGATGTGTTCTAAGTGGTAGAGTTGATGGGATGCCTATAGTTATGAAAATTTTAGTTTTTTGCTATCAATTTTCTTTTCCTATAGGTAGTGATATACATTCTAGGTATTATTTATAGATATGATTATAGATTTTGATTATATATATGAGAGATCTAATGTCTATTTTGGTTTTTGATTTGTATGTGTAAATGTATGAGGAATAGTGGAGGAATCTAGTGGTGATAGTGCATTGAGATGTTTTAGACACCATACTACTTGAAAATGATACCACAAGGATGCTTGATCTTATAGCACCTTCGAATGGAACACATGTTAGCTAATTTATATTAATTGGATCCATTGTCAAAGAGATTAAGCACCATGATTTTGTTTTAACTTAGGAAATAGAACCAATTGGGGTAGGAGGAGATGTAGCAGTAGTGTCAAGTATTATCCATGGATAAAGCTAAACACACTGTTATAGCATGCCAAGTGATAGGTATACATACATAGATGGTTCATCTAGAGGGAGAAGTTTAGGGCATGCAATATCATACTCAAACACTTTAGAAAAAAAATTAGGCTACTTGGTTTGGAACTTCTATGGTGAGTGTGGCACCTCGCCCCTCAAGGACTAAAGGTGATCCATAGGCCTAGGTCCTACATTTTATATGTAGATTTAGTTTTGATATATCATGATGTATTTATGTATAAAAATGAGACATGTATAGATATATCATTTATACTCATTTTTTATCTACATGTGTGTAAATTATATGATTGTTTCCCTTTCTAACATGCATTATGTTGTTAATATCATGTTATGTGATGTATTTTTATTATTTTCTAGTAAATTTTAGTAAATACATGGTCAAAAAGAATAAAAATTAAGTGATAAAAAATAATATCTCAAGAAGATACAAAAATCAATAAACAAAAGATGTAAAGATAAGATAAATGAATGTAAAACATACCCAATATTTAAGACAAAATATTATATATGTAAACCATTTTAAAATAAATAAAAGCTTAAAATCACATCAAACTATAAGATGAATCTAATCATAAAATGTAAAATATAACTATAAAAATAAAATATCTAGTGTAAGAAAATGTGAATGATAAATAAGGATATCTTGAAAATGTCTAAAAATGTCATCCAATATAATTAATGTAAACTTGAATAAAAAATAAAGTAAAATGTTATATAATCAAATACTTTGATCAAATAAGGATGTGCATTAAAACCATCTAAATACCTCTATGAGTATAAACTTAAAATCATTGATTGTACTAAAACATGATGAAAGAAAGCACAACCACATAGATACATGACTATGATGAAAAATATGGTGTGGATATGAATGGTAATGGACATTTATGAGGAAGGCATAGTTTTATTCCTCTAAGTCTTAAAATGCAACTCATAAATTGAAAATATAAGTGGCACTATAAATAGAATCAAACAAATAGAAAATGGGACGTAAATAAGAGGTATGTGGTCAGCTAGAAGTGATATTCATCAAGGGGATATTACAAAATATGTGATGGAGATATAAGGATAAAAGGCAGCACAAAGGTGATATATATATATATATATATATATCCTTAACATAGACAAGACACTCTAATAAAATGGGTAAGGCTAAGAGCTTTTGATATCAAGGACCTAGAGAACCCCACCTAGAAATCATAATCTTAGGATAATTAGTGAAGTATATAGATCATCCCATGAAGGATATATACATGATATAAAAATTAAAAGATAATATCTTTCCACAATGCATTCTCTACTCCTAAAGACCCCTTACAGAACCATCAGTCTACTATAAAATTGGTTACTTATGTGAGAAATTAAGTGGAACTATAATGTAAGAAAATATAGATAGATAATGATTTAACGAGACCTCCCACCTTAGTCTACTAGACTACCACACCACAATGTATTTTGGCTTTATCATGAGGATAATTATAGAGTTTGGTCTTTGACTATAATAGATGTGCCAAAAAGATCACATTTTTTGGTGTGATTTAACTTTCAGAATTTAGTTTACCTTTTTATTAATGTGTTTTACTATTATTTAGATTTTAACTCTTTTGGATTTTATATTTTCCTCTTCCATATATATTTTTTTAAATAAATAATGGGTGATAAATATTACTAACACAAGAGAACATACACTTAGCCTCTAGATAAGAGAACCTAAAGACCAAGGTGCCTTAAGACTCCTAAACTTGTACCATAGGAAAGAGTGCAATCCCATAACTGACCTAAGTGTGCCTAAAGTTAAATTAAATGTAAATATATGGATCATGGAATATCCATCCATGTGAAAATTGTGATACAATGAAGATATGTTAGTTTATAACCATAAAAAGGGAGAGTTTTTAATTCATAATTGACTATGCAAAAGAAGGATCTAGAAATACATAGAAATGTAGATCAAATCACATAAAGGAAACCCATATAATGGAAACATTATAGAGTATTATAATCTTGTCACTAGAAAATTCATACTAACCTAAATAAGGTCTAACACAACTAGAGATAATTTAAAAAGGGGGGAATGAAAAAATACAGAAAAGAAACATGAGGAAACTAAGGCCAAATAAAGAATTGTGATATATAAAATATGATAAAATAAACTTTGAGGTGTTACCTAATAACCACAAAGGAAACTAAAGTTGAATGTAAATTGTGATAGCTAAAAATTTGGAGTTATAATGAAAGCTAGGAAATGAAACTAATGCAAATCATATTCTAAATATAAATTAAAACCTTAGATTAAGAAACAAAAATGAAATAAATATAAATAAATAAAAAATACTTATAAAACATGTAAAATACACTCATCACCATCCCCATTGTGAACATTTGATTTTTTCTTTATTCACTGAATGTGGGTCTCAAGTCATTTATCCAAACAAAGGTGAAATTGACAACATATTAGTGTAAATATCTTGGATTCTCAATGGATGCAAAGGATGAATTTGATATCAATTTAATATCTTAAATGTGGGTTATGAAGAATGAATAATGACACTTCAATTTATATACTTATGGATAAGGAGATAAATGGTTGTGAATAATTTAGGTTTATTTGATACTGATAATTATCAATGGTTGGATTTGAGTATTCATCTTAATTAATGATGATTAATTCTCATGTGTGTGATATAAATGAGGAAATAGAGTTGGTATTTTAATGAACCATCATAGATAGGTCAAGGTAGTTGAGTGAATCACCATGGTAGTTGAATTATTCAATTGTGACTCAATAATTATTTGAGGAATTTAAGGAGGTGGTTTTATAACTCAACACTTGGTTGAGAGAAGTGTAGAAGATGTCTAGATGAGGTATAAATTTTAATTAATTTTAAATAATTATGTGTGCATGATTAATGAATCAATATAGATTAATAAATTATTAAAAAATGGATAGAAATGATGTTAATATGAAATTTGAATTTAGGATGGTGGATGAGTTAGTGTGTCTATATTAAGTAATGTTAATTATGACACTAAATTGGTGTAATTTAGGTGTCTACATAAATCATTTCAAAAAAGAGGAAGATAAAAATACTAAAAATTAAAAACCTAAAGGTATACCTAATAGCTACAATGGAAATTAAGTCTAATTGTAAAGTGATGTAAATGATAGGAAGCAAAGATACATGTTAAAAATTTAAGTGCTAAGATGTAAAAGATCATGATATAATAAATATACAACAAGCACCACATATGATAAAAATAATAATATGAAATCCAATCATGTGACAATGTGAAGGAAATGATATTAAATAAATATATGCACACAAGTGTCATGAAATATTTCAACATAAATCATCAATATTATTTGTTAAAAAAAATTGCATCTAAGTTATAAATCATATCATAGTCTCTTATATCATTTTGAGAGTTATGTTAGGAAAATTATATGTGCTAGAAGGAGGAAATCATGAGGCTTCCTAATGAGAATAATCAATATGGGTAATATGTGGTGCCATGTCACATACATATTTTTGTCTAAGTGATAACTCTAGTTATAATGGAGCTGGATCATTCATCCTAGGTGGATCATCTGAATGTTTTTAGTAATATTTAGGTGGGGCCCTATGAATTCTCTAAAATGTTTTTGGATATCTCTACACCTATCTATGTGATGTGTGTAACATTATTTCTAAATACAATTCACCTCCCCATATTTATGTATATAATTAGGTGTAGTATTTAGAGGGGCATGTTTGGTAGATTTTTAAACTTATATGATTAAATATGAAGTTCATCAATATATTATTTAATATATATATAATGATTCAAATAATATGTCCTAGTCTCATTCAATAAACAAGAGTTCTTAGGATTATCTGGTCAAGTTCATTCGCTTCCATGGTAGGCTTTAGGCCTTATGACTTATTTTGTGCTAAAATATATATTATGCTAAAAAATCCTAAGTAGAATGAATGGAAACCTTATAAAACTATAAATATTATTCATCTTCTTGGGTATGTGGGTATGGTGTTGAATATGACTTTCACGAAGGAACATATTAGGGTCTATCTATAATCTTGTCTAATTGATCATCACTATTAAGGCATAGAGTGGTTAAGTCATGAATTTTAAATTTAATTTTAGATATCTCTAGAACATCTACACTTGTGTTGTGAGTGATTGTAGACTCTATGAAATGAATAATATGGTGTTGTTGTTTATTTATGAAACATAATTGGTATGAGTCATAGAAGTGTGGCTAGCATCTCTAAAAACCATGAAATTAATGGATCAAAAAAAGTGGTGAGATGATAAGGTCCAATAGATTGATCATTAAGTATGCTTTGAATAGGCTCATAAATAAATTAAACTATACATGTAGTAGTGTAAACATATAAATTAACATTCATTACTAAAATGATGCACTTGTGATCACTCCTTATACACACTTATCTCATGCCTAATTCTATGGTACTTGACCACCATCCATTCACTTCTATATGAATGACCTATTCCTCCAAGTAACTATTGATTACTAAATGTTCCTATTTATCATTTCAAATAAACTAATTTCATCCTTAGACTAATCCACACTTCCAACTTAGTTGTCTTCATTTTTTATATAAGGCCACTTTTTAGTTTAATCCCACTCAATGGTAGTGTTTGAATCTATTGGCCATATCCTCCCACAAAATAATCATTAGTTTCTCAAATTAATATTAACCTAATAGGTCATCCCACACATTTCACAATTCCCATCCAAAGTAATTATAAAATTATCACTATAGAGCCACATTTTCAATCCATTTATTCACTAGAGGATCATATCAAGGAAAATCACTAAAATATCTAACTGCACATTGAGAGAAAAACATCTATTCTTCCCAAATTTGAGTCCACATAGTCGTGGAAGACATGAGCTAATTCTAAATACACATTCAAGGTTAAAATTCATTTTCAATCCATTTATTCACTAGAGGATCATATTAAGGAAAATTACTAAAACATCTAACTACACATTGAGAGCAAAGCATTTATTCTTCCCAACTCCAATTCCACACAACCCTAGTGTTAGAACATTTATTTATAAGTGGGCTTAATTGACCATTAGCCTTGGTATTAAATAAATAAATATTAATATATTATTTATTTCTGTGAGGTGGAAACCTCGTGATAATAAATAATAGAGCTATAATTATTCAATTATTACCAAATTTTAATTAAATTATTTTATGAGGATGGATGGATGGATGGATGGACCCATTATTTTTACAACAGTCACCTCCCTTGGTATTTCACTATAAATAGGGTTTTACCATTGTGAAATTATTCAAATATGAAATTATTTTATCATATTCAACCTATAAAACTTATGAAAGCTATTTGACAGAAGAAGTGAGAAGAGGAATAATATGTTGTATTGGGTCTTGGTTTATCAATAATTTAAATAATCATCATTGGTGAGTTTTTTACCTCTTTAAGGTTTTACCATGATAAATAATTGTTTACTATGTCATTTTTTTTGTTTTTATTTCTATGTTTTTCTTATCAATTATACACTAGATTCTATCATATATGCATTGCTATATATATTGTCTATCAATTCCATCATGGTTTCAAAGCTTGTGGGTATATATATATATATATATATATATATATATATATATATATATATATATATATATATATAACTTCAAATAATTTTTGAATTATTTTTATGTCTAGTTTGACATGGTATGGAAATGAAGGAGAGATAAAAAAAACTATTTAGCTTTGTGCTTCTTTTTCTCTACCTTTCAACAATCAAAAATCAATTTAAAAGTTTCAACAAGCATCCTAAATATTTTTTCAAGCAACTAGTGATAATTTTTTCAAGATTTATGTTGTTGTAAGATTCATTGTATAGCAAAGTACACACTATGAAAGGTAGGAAATCTCAAAATAGATTTTTACAGCCATTTTCTTGCTTGGTTAATGTTGAAAGAGGTTATATATTATATATAAGCCTCTTAGAATCATATATAGAGCCTCTGAAGGATTCCTCAAGGATTAATAATTTTTTTGTCTACTTAAGGTACCATAGTTCAGCCTAGAAAATTCAAAACAATGAATTATTTATCAAAAAAATTATTTTGAGGGTTCAATATGCTTCATCTCAAGTTTTTAGGAGGATTGGAAAAGTTTCAAGACTTGTAATGGTCTAAACAAGATTATGTACATTTTAATACTATTGCTACAATGTCATACTTCTACTTGGAGTGTGTTATAGATATTTAAATATTTTTTACATAGTTGTATTAATTATTTAAAAAATAATTTATTTATTAAAAGCAAAATTTACAGGCAACTTGAAAAGGGACCCACCTCTAAATTAGATTTTTAATCTAGATGTTAAAAATTTTAATTTATTTTTACTATTTGAAAATTACATGCATGTATTAATTTATAATTATATTTTTTTAACTCAAAAAATTAGATAAAAAATAAGTATAATATGTGGTAGTAATATGTGCATGTAAATTCTTTTAAAAAGCTTCTAGAAGGGTTGGTGGTAGTAATTTTGTTAAAAACTTGTAATTAAGGAGGTTTAAAGTTCAAAAGTCTCTAAAAATAATCTTTTTTGACTTGGCAAAATTATTTTTTTAATTTAATTTAAATTTAATTCTATTTTTTGGTTTGTGTGTTAAATTTTTAAGTATTTAAAACCCTAGTTGACCTATCAAACTTATTTAGACTTTTGATCTAGTAAAAAAAATTTCAAACATAATTATGTAACTAGTTGACACCTAGGTTTTGGCATCATTCAAACACATCTACGCCATCTATTTTGTTGTTTTAAACCTGATATTATTAAATTTACAACTCTTTTAATAATAGTATATAGATGGTTATTTTAAGTATGACTCTTTTGACACTTAGTTTAGTGTAACTCTAATTCATTTTTTTTGCATTATTTGGCATCTAAATTATATAATTAAGTATAGATGCATGTATTATTCACTTTATTTTGAAAAATATTTCAAAAAATGCATTAAAACATTTTCTTTTAAAATAGTTGTGCTTATATTAGTGTATTTTTTGTAACAATTGTGATACCTTATTTTATCATAATCTTTGTGTGTTTATACTTGTAATCTATTTTTTACTTTCAAATAAAGTTAAAATTCACACTAAAAAATATTCATTTTAAGTATTTGTTTACTTCCACTCTTAAATCAAAGTTCTGGATTTGCCTAATTTTGTTTTAGATAAATCATAAATTTTTAATGGAAATAACTATAATATTTGAAAAAATTTCATTAAAATAGATTTTATGGTCTGAAAGTTATATATTATTGTCATTGGGACTAAAAAATTCCCTTTAGGATGACATGTAACCATTGAGCTTACCCATGCATTTCAATAGAAATCATAAGAATCTATGTCCATTATCTTGTGGAGTGTTAACAATGAATTCCTTCTCCACATTGGTAATCAACAGTCTCCTAATGATGCTTGGAAACTCCTTGAGTCCATACATGAGGGTACTCATCATTAAAAAATTATTAAGTCAATCCTTGGATTTTTAACTACACCTATGAAAGGTGATGAAAAAGTTCTGAATTTTCTTGTTAAAATTAAGAATATTAAAGCTCAATTAGATGGTTTTAACTATAATTTGATTAAGGATAAATTTCATTATTTTATCATTCAATTAAATATTCATGAAATTTTTTAAAAATTCATTTCTATTTTTAATTTTAAGAATCAAACTAAGAAAGATATCTTTAACCTTACCACCTTGTTTCCTCTACTAATTAAAGAAGAGCAAGTTATGACCAATTTTGATTCCAAATATAATGCCACTCAGGCACTTTTTGCCTTAAATATTATTTATAATAATTTAAAAAACTAAAAACTAAACCTAATTTTTCTCCTAGTTTAAATAGGAATAAGAAATCTAGTAATAAGAATCATAAACCTAAGTTTAATGGTAATTATAATTTATGTGTTGAATTTGGTCATAGAATGAAAAAAAATTATAAAAATAAAGATGGAGTTAATAATCAATCTTCTAAAAATAAAAAAGGGAAGAAATCTAATCAAAACAAGTAGAAGAATCAAAACCCTAATTAGGATAGAAATCAAGATCAGAATGTTATTACTTTATAGCCTACTTTATTTATTTTAAATGAAATTAAATGATTTTTAGATAGAAGTGCATCACACAATATGAATTACTTATCTAATATTCTATTTGATTCTATAGATATATTTTAAAATATATACTTAGGAGATAATACATTTTTTAAAACAACTACGCAAGGAAAGACAATTTTTAAATATTGTCATTAATAATGTTTTCTATGTTTAAAAACATAAAAATAACTTAATATCTTGTTCACAATTTACTAATAATAATTTCATTTTAACATTACTTAAATATAATAGGACCATTAGAAACCAGTCTAGGTCTTTGATTATTAAAGGGGTTCAAAAGAATGGTTTATACATTTTCGCTCCTTCTTATACATGTTTTATTTCATCACATAGTAAGAATGAATCTCAATTATGGAATGAAATATTAATACATGTTAATTTTATAAGTTTACATGATATGAATACTCATTATTTTTTTTGGACTTCCTTATATACCTTCTCATCTTGAAACTTGTGAGGGTTGTTTATGTGGTAAGTAATATACTAACCCCTTTTCACAAGAATCATGGTGCAAATTCCTCACATCCTTTAGAATTGATTCATAGTGATGTTGTAAGACCCCTTGAAGGTGTGTATCTTAATGTTTATTTTTATACTACTAGTTTTATTAATAATTATAGTATAATGATTTTATTACATTTTATGAAAAATAAATCTGAAATGTTGTCTAAATTCAAAGAATTAAAAACTTTTGTTGAAAATGTATCTAATTTTTAATTGAGAGATTAAAAATCGATAATGGTGGTGAATATATTAGTAAAGAATTTGATTTTTTTACACTAATTATGGTATTCAAAGGGACTTAACAACTCCTTATTCCCCTCATCAAAATTGTATTATTGAAATAAAAAATTGCATCATTATTGAGATGGTCAGAACAATGTTACATTTTGAAAATATTTCTCCTAATTCTTATGGGTTGGAGCCCTGAATACTTTCATGTTTATTCTGAATAGAATCCCTACTTAATATTTGCATTTTTATACATCAAAAATACATATATACTCATAGCATTTCATTTTCTTTGATAAAAATTATTTTGTTGTTACTTTAGAGATACTAAATATATTGATAGTGTCTCACCTACATTGTATTTGTTAGTAAAATTATTTAGTATTGTTTCTTGAAAAATTCATATTACAATTATATTTTAATAGATATATTTGCCTTAGATGATAAATCAAATAATATTAGTAGATATTAATATTATTTTCAATTTAGTTAGCATTAAAATACATTATATGCATAACATCATGCTTAATTTGACAACATGATCATGTTTAGTTATTGAATTTGGTAATAATATCATGCTTAGTGAGTTTGGATATTTTGTGTTTCAATTATTTAGACACTCTAATTTTATTATTTTATCATTTGATTTTTTATGCTAACATCCTCAAATGCTTCGTTTGATAATAAGATATGTTGTGAAAGGAAAATTGTAAATGGAGTTTGTATTATTAGCTATTCATCACTTACTTTAATAAGCATCCTATTCATACATGTGTAAAATTATTTTTTTAAGTCTCATACCTATTTGATTGGATGATGACTTTGCATGCTAAAATTATCCGTAATCTTTTTTTGAAGCATATTAAACTTACAAAGTTTTGATAAAACTCAAATGATAAAATGAGTTATTACTAATAGTATATATAATGTTTAGCTAAACTTAGTATCATATTATTATTAAATTACTATATGTGCATTACATGATAGTTTGGGACACTCATATTGTCAATATTGGAGATGTCCAATAACTAATTACATACAATAATTTATATTTTTCACTAACTTTGTAATCAAAGTAATGAACTCATTTACCTAAAACATGACTTGATTGTTTTAAATGTGTTTTATCATAGAAAAACATAAGTCATATTTTTATGAATATGATTATTGTGATGCTAAACATACTATGCTATCATGAATCTATTTTTGGATATGTGTTTAAGATTTGTGTAGGTGCACATCACCAATAATTTAATCATATTGAAGTTCATGTGCATTTTATTTGAGATAAAGTTCTCAATGGTGATATTAATATGTATTTCTATCCTAAAAATGATCAAGTGGTAGATATCTTCACATAACTACTTGGTGATACCAAGTTTTGTCAGTTTCATGCAATGTTGGGCCTTTTGGAATTACCATTGAGAGGGAGTGTGCATGACAATTCCACTTCATAATGGCCATGTGTTTCTTATTCCTATGTATAATTCTCAATTTTAAAGAATTTTAAACTTCATGTGTAATTTATGTTATTATAAACTTCATGTGTAATTTTTATTTTTGTACCCAATATAGAAAAACATAGTTTTTAATGGAGATCATTAAGTTATAAAAGGATCCAAATATGCTTAGATGATTATTCAAGAGAAAATATGAGATGTAGTCTCATGATCATGCTAGCCTAAACTTAATTCTAATTAGTTTATTGATTATAATTCCTTTTATTTCAAAAGGTTATGTTTAGCATGATGAAGATTTTTAAATTCTTCAATTGTGTACATAGTATAATTCCTTTTTTGAGGTGACTATGACATTTATCCCCACTTGTCATTAAGGGGGGGGGGGTGTTAAAACATTTACTTATAAATGGTTTTAATTGACCCTTATCCTTGGTATTAATTAAATAAATAATAATATATTATTTATTACCATGAGGTGGAGACCTTGTCATAATAAATAATAAAGTTATAATTATTTAATTATTTCCAAATTTTAATTAAATTATTTTATCGAGATGGATGGACCTATTATTTTTATAATGATCACCTCCCTTGGCATTTAAATATATATATTATTTTACTCTTATTGTTAAATTATTCAAATTTGAAATTATTTTATCATATTCAATCTATAAAAATTGTGAAAGCTATTTGACAAAAGAGGTGAGAAGAGGAAGAATATGTTATATTGGGTCTTGGTTTTTCAATAATTTTAATAATCATCATTTATGGGTTTTTTACCTATTTAAATTTTTCTCATGATATATAACTACATATTGTGTATATTGATTTGTGTTTATTTCTATGCTTTATTTATCAATTTTACACTAGATCATATCCTATGTGCATTGTTATATATATTATCTATCAATTTCATCACCTAGTACCCTTGAGCTAAGTCTAAATACACTTCCAAGGTTACAATTCATTATCAAATAACTTAGTCACACCAAGATTACACTATCATATAGAATTACATAAATTTTTCAAACACACCACCATAACATGGGAGATCTACATGGAGTTTGATCCTTCTTCACAGTATTGATATGTAAGAAACACTCAACACTAGGGGTTTTGAGGTCAAGCACAACTTTATCCACTAAACCCTAATTCCCATTTTATCTATTTACCACACATGGTCTATTGAGATATGTTTCTATGTTAATAATATGGCACATATAAGTTTCCACATTAAATCACATAGATCTGATCATGCACACAAGACATATAAGTGAAGACACTCATATCTATTTTTACAAAGAGATTTAACACTAAAACCCTATCAAATGTTGGAAAACTCTATATGCACTATCATATGTCAACCTCGTCTATTTAGCATAGCCTTATCCTATGTGGATATGAATCCCTATTCTTGATTCACATTAGCCTCATACATTCACATAGTCAATTTCATATTCACATTTACAATCTTGCATGCTTGATTTACTTCTAAATTATTCTTCTTTGACACTTTATAATTTTAGTATATTTCTATATTTATCAAGTTCTAAATCATTTTATGTGTTTTAAATCATATGTTTTTCACTTTGATTTACTCATAAATTTGTCTAATTAGGATTAAAACTCTCTTTATCACAAATTTGATTAAAAAAAAAACTAGAAGGTATAATTGGTTCCATTTCAAATTTGTCAACATTAACCGAAGGAGTAATAATTTTAGATAAGTTAGAAGTAGATATATATCAAATGATTTAAATTAATTTAATGCTAGAATAAGATGATGATTTCTCATAGGAGTGTTAAAGGTAAGAATGGTAACATATGATTTACACATATTTAGCTTGGGTATACCCAAAAAAGTATGGGTCATTTAGGATGTAACCATCATTATAATTAGGAGTGGTGAGATGTATGATAAGAGATTATTCAAGTATGTCATTATAATATGTGTGGGAATTGGGCTTACAATTAATAACCTTAGAAGTAGGAAACTCATTAATCAAATTCTTATGAAAATAAAGTCGTAAAGGTGGGTGGTAACTAAGATATGATGCTAGTAGGAAGGTCTAATATTTTTATTTTTTGACCAATCTAATCAAGCTTATCATCATCAAAATAGAGGAGGTTAGGTGGAATGTTGCTTAAAAACCTAGGGTGACCAATATAACCTTGGTTTGAGTTGATAAGATAGTTAAAATGCTAATATTCATGAAATGGAATGCTAGGTAAAGGCTCAAGGGTTAGGACTTTAAATACACCACATTATTGGAATTGTTCAAAATTCTAAGGGTTAGTATCACCTTATATATTTTAAATAGGACCCATGTAATTAAATTGAATGCATTGGCATGTGGAATAGGCCATATTCCTTATATGATGAGTCCAAGGATAGTAAATAAAAAATTTATATGATAAGTCAAAATTAAAATCATAGCCTTAACTCTAATTGTAATAGGTGGTATAATGATATGGAGATAAACATATGATAATTTTGGAATTTGTATTCAATCATATTCATAGCACATGATTTGGGTAGACTTATGGTTACATTCAAAATAACATAATGTTGTGATGAATTCAAAAGGGGTGATAAAAGTGTTAGAGCCTTCATCTATCAAGGCTCACTTGACTCACATGTCACCAGATTTGACACTAATGAATAATGGAGGGTCATATGCATGAAGTAATACTTCATCACAAATCATTGATGCGATAAGAAATTTTTAAAAAATATATCCATCCATAGTTTGATCATCTTGGATGGACATTTCTTCACATTATTGTAAAATGCTTTCCTTAGACCTAGGGAAGGTAGATTCTTGCCCCATAGGTGGTGGTTGAGGAATTTTCATGTCAAAAAGAATTTACATAAAATTATTTTTGTGACATAAAAAATTTATCATGATCTCAAGAAATATAATTTGAGATGGGAACTTAGAACTTTATTCTATGTAATCCCATTCACCAAATCCAATGTGAGTTGGAATAAACTATGAAAGGAAGAGTAGATTAGTTGTAGAAAAAATGAACCTATATTGAATTTGATTTAGAATCAAAGCATGCAGTCTCATAATTATTAGTATAGCTGAATTAGGTTGATCCAACTATATCCACATAGATAATGTAGTTGGTGACATAGAGACATCAAAAACAAACTCTATCGATGTTGATGATATAATAGAATCAATTGTATTAAGATTTTTGATAATTTAGAAAGATAAAAGGTTATTTAAATTGAATGTATCAACCTAGCCAATATAGTTGGACTTGATCTAGATACATAATATTATATTGAGTTAGATGATACATCTGAAATAGATGTTTTTAGATAAATATATTATACTAAACTTGTTTATGTAGTTGTGAAGGCATGAAACTATATTGGGTTGGTTGATACAATTTTGAAAGAATTAAATTGTACTAAGTTATCTGATATGGTTGTGAAATAATGGAACTATACTGGGTTGGCCAATGCATTTAGACTATCTAAAAGCATCAAAGTGATATTATCTTAATATTCAATAGTTATAAAAATATTTGGAGGATTATCCTAAAATGTTCTGAAAGTTAGATAATGGATATGAGGCTTAAGAGGATAAAGATCAATGTAGGAAACTACCCACTTCATTTTTTACATATTCACCAAGTTTTCCTTATCATTATAAGAATGAGTGTTGATTATGGTTTCAACTAAATTAGTCATTGGTTGGGAAGGGGTTTGATTTTTATTGTTAGGTTGTTGATTTGGAGTGTGATTTGGAAGTGGATTAGAATAGATGGTAAGATTAGTGTTTTCTTGATAAAGTGATTCACACTTGACCTTAGATTCATGAGCCGTAGACACCTTATCATAAGCTTAGTTTTTTATACTAATCATATCTTCATGATTAAAGTTAGAACTAAGCAATAATTTAAAATCTAGATGTTTAAGTTGTTTAGTAGTCTCATTAGAATTATTCTAATTTATTAGTAACCAAAAAATAAATTGATCATCGTACCAATTATCATTGGGATGCGAAGGATCAAAATCTCTAAGTGAGGGTCTAAGAAGTCATTTCTTAATCTCAACTAGGGAAAGAGGCTAGTGGTATTAAAAAAATTATTTTATGAAGGAGGAGGATGTTGTAAGGGACTTCCCTTAATAGGTGGGGATAGAATCAGTTCATTGGAGCTTTCAAGGAAAATTTCATTGATGGTTCTCTTAAAATCATAAATATCAAATACACCATTGTTAGTAGCATTATTATTTTTATATCTCATAAGCATTTAAGTTCCAATCTTGGGTCTAAAAGGCTTGAATTTCCTTATAATAAAATCTTAGTATTTGGCTTAATCTAATGCTTCATCCAATGATTTTATAGAAATAGTCATGAAAATATATTATAATTTAACATTTAAGACATTGGTGAAAAGGTGTAAGAGGTTTTATTTTGACATATTGTGTTTGGCTTTGTTGGTTAAAGCTTTCCAACATTTGATAATGGCTTGGGAAGTCTCATTTTCTACTTCTTTATAATTGATAAAGTTAGCTAGATTACTTTTAGGCAAATCATTAGATTAAAATTCTTGAAATTATTCCAAGATAGAAATGGAATTAGACTTTCATTGATTGTACCAATCTAAATCATAACTATAGAATTTTTTGTCAAATAGTTTGGTAGTGGCAAAGGTATTAAGTTTAATCTATTCTTTATAAAAATTACATAGGCCTCAAAATGTAAAGTGGGATCAATAGATCCATTATATGAGATCATATGAGTGATACTCATACCACCTATGTAAATGTCTAAATTTTGAGGTACTAAATAGAGGTGTTTGATCACTTTGTTATAAATTGGGGTTGTGAAATGATCTTACCATGAGCATCTCTAGGGTTCATAGGGGGACATTTCGATTTGGCACTTCTCACTAGAGTTATTGAGGTCAATTTTGAATTTTCAAAATATATTTGTATATTTGCATCATTTTAACATTGTTATTAGCTTGAATGTTATCCATTTTAATCAACTTCTAAGATAATTTGGTTGGGATCAAGATTAATTCTTTTATAATTAGAAGCTTGAGTGGTATGTTGGGTTGTACTAGACATGAAATTATTATTGGTATTTATGTGATCCCTTTGAGCTAGACCCACTAAAATATAGACCCATCATGTTAGTAGTAATATTAGGCATGGAGGAGTAGGAAGGAAATGAGGAATTTGCATATTAATTTTCCCCAAGTCCTATAGAAACTTTTCAATAGGATTAGGAGGATACTTTATGTGGACTTCCATAATAAGGTGATAGATGACTACAAGGTCCTTTCCCCTATGCTCAAGAGTCTCTTAGAGATAAACTATCATCTCTTCTATAAATATATTTCACATTCTTCTTCGACCTCATTGTCTTGGATTAAGTGACCTTTTCTAGTGGTTTTAAGGTTGTTATATGGTTCATAACATTTGGATCTAGTGGAAGACATATTAAAATCACTTTAAATTTTGTTTTTAGCCATGAAAAAATATAAGGCATATAATCCTTTTTAGAAAATATATCGGTATTGGCTAGTTACATATAATTTTGATTGCTACCAAATCCTTGAAAATATTGTCACATTTTCTATTCGAATTGGTCTAAAAGATTTTCCATTTTGAAAGAGAAAATATAAATTATATTGAGTTTTCCAATGTAGTTAATTACACAAGAATGCTAAAAATAGATTGTATCAGGTTCACCAATATAGTATAGTCACATATAGGAACTATATCAGGTTGGTTAATATGATTAGTAGGGAGATGATAAAACTAAATTATATCAAGTTGGCCAATGTAGTTGGTAGGAAGAATAGAACTATATCACTCTAATTGATGCAGTTGTAAATAATCTGATAAATATGAATCATATCAGGATGGCCAATTTAGTTTTAAAGGAACATAAAACTATATTTTGTTGGCCAATGCAATTTATACACAACACATAATGGAATTGGTTTGGTCAATGTAGTAGGAAATCAACAATCCTTAACTAAGTAGCAATAAAATCAAATTAGGGAGATCTCAAAAAGAAGAGTGTGTTTGACTTGTAGGTTCTCAAATATACTAATCCCAAGCATAAATAGTGAAAATTTACCAAAGGGTTCCAATTATGGAGGATTCAACCATCCCGTAACTACACTGTCTAGTCTTTAAGGTATTAAGAGTAACTTCCCTAGGCTAACCAATTACTAAGGAAATACAAAATCAAATGGATAAAAAATAAAAACCCTGAGTATTTTCTATATATTGTGAGGTGCAAGAAAACTAAAGTTTATAATAGTTTTTTCTAATGGCTTGATTATTTTTTAAATAACCCTCATACCACAACTCAAATAAAATGAATTATTTCTTGGCATAAAGTGACAACTTATATTAGTTTTAAAACTACTAGAACATAGTTCTAGGAAAACAAAATTAAAAATATAAATAAAGATGATACATATAAAAATTGGAAGATACAAAATGCAATGAATGAAATAAATACTCAAAATGGTATTGAGAAATTCAATATAGTTAGAAGTATAAATTAATCAAACAAAAATTTATCAGGTTGGATGTTATAATTGGAAACAAACACAAATATATTTTTTTGGTTGGTATAGTTGGGAAAATACAAATAATTGTATCAAGTTAGCTAATACAGGTGGTAGAAAATAATAAATTGTATCAAGTTAGCTGATATAGTTTATAAAACTAATACACTATATCAGGTTGACCAATATAGCTAAACTAAAATATATATGATGGTTTTGAAGATATTTTTAATAATATAAAATGAAATTTATCCAACCAAAGGTGGAATAGGCTAGGATGACCTATAACTATCCTAGGACTTGAATAAGGTCAATCAAATAGATCATGTGTATACTTGGATGAGTGGGTAAGTACCTAGGATAATTTTATATTTATAAAAATGTAACCTATAACTCAAATCTTAATAATAAAGGGATCCAAAGCCTAATCTTATGACATAGGGATATATCTCTCACTAGACCTCAACAAAGTTAATTTTTGTAACTATGGTTATAAATATGCAAATAAATTAAATGATTTTAAGGGGTATAAATTAATTAATTTATGGGTAAGTGATTGTAAAGATGGTAAGGTTTAATTTTCAACCAAAAGGGGTCTATGCAACCTAAAGTGATAAATGGAAACCCTAAGTAACACTATATCTATACAAACTTATTCAGTCTAATGAAGATCCTAAGCAAGGATATATGCATACATCCACATAAAAAAAACATATAATCTACTAAGGAAAGAATGTAGGGATATAAATACTTACCTTGGGGTGGACCCATCGACACTTCAATCTCCCCCTTTGGCTCAAGTGGATATTTTAAAGATATGTTATAGGTTAAAGACCTAAAATGGTTATATGAAGACCTATATTTCCTTAGTTAGGAATTCCTAATGATCTCTCCTATTGAGTTTCAATGACACCACAAAACAAGACTTTCAAGATAATATTCTAAACCTTATAACTCTCCCAAATAGTACTTAGGGTATGAATGTGAGCACAAGAAAAGTGTATGAATGATATATCTTATTATCAATGAAATATGACCCCTATATATATAGTTATAATATACAAATTCAACCTTTAACCTTAGGATGATGGTATTAACTAGGTCGGTATAGTTGGAAGATATTAACTGGCACAAAATAATATTAGACAAACTAATAATTTATAAATGTTATAAGATAATCTCAGAATTATACTAGGTTGGTTAATAAAATATAGGGAATACTTAAGCATAAAAAAAACTATATCAACTAGGTTGAGACTATAGGATATAAGGAAGCTATAAAATCTATATAATTTTTAACCTTGAATTGAATTAACTATGGTGTATTAATCATAATTATGATAAATAGTTATAATATAGTAGGGTGATCTAAACACACTAATAAATATGAAACTAAAAGTAATCAATTGGAATTGATGAAATAAAATGAATGCAAACAAGACTAAACTATGTAAAATAGATATATACTTATCTTTTTTATGTTCAAACAACTATGTTGACTATAAAAATATAAAAATGGTAATAAGGATGAAAATCCAAAATTTGATCTTAAAACATTATATAGATAGGTACACCCAGTAGTGTCAATAGTTATGGGCATTGCTATCCTAAGTTAGTATCACCTAGGTTGGCATTCTTGTCTTTTTGTAAAATATTTAAAACTAGGGCATAGTCCTATGTGACTATGTAAAATATGCATGTTTATTTCTTAGGTGTTGCATGAGAAATTGGTAGATAGCTTCTTCAAATTCAAAACCCTATCTTATGTGACACAAAGAGAAAAATGATATGGAGTAAAAATGGGTTAGTTGTTGGATTTGTGTTAGACCTCAACACCTAAATATGTTGAACACTACCTACATACCAACACTTTAAAGAGGAATCAAACCTCCATGTAGTTATCCCACCTAATTGCTTTATGAAATTGTGGTTTTTTGACTATATAGATACATGTACAATAGGCTTGAATACTTGATCATGTTGAGTTAGGGTTGTATAAAATTAAATTAAAACTTGACTAAGTATTACTTGAGGTGTTTAGACCCTGATTTAGAAATAATAGGGAACTTTTTCAATGTTCCCTTGTGTAATAAGCCTCTAAATGGAATTTTCCAAGTTATGTAATTAGTGAATTGAATGTGCCTTTGTAGTTATTCTAAGGGGATGAACACATGATAGGAAGACTAAGACTATGAAGGTTGACCTAAGGGAGGGTTTAATTTTAAAATATGATAATTTGTGTGAGGTGGAAAAAAATAAGGATGAGGATAGGACTACCTGGTGGATTTAACCCTACCATATGTTCATATCCTTAAGGGTAGGTTCTAAGTTTTAGGTCTAAAACAAGGCATATAGAACATAAAGGTTTTTTTAGCAATCATAACATTTATATATATAATGGATGATGGTATTTGAGATAAAATAGGTCTTCACTTGTGTTTAGGATAGAATGTGGCATAAAAATAGGTATTGATTGAGTGCATAAGTTAATTAATGATTAAAGCGACTAAATCAGACATGATCAAGTATTCATGGTCATATTTTGGTTACAAGATTTACCCCCTTTAGTATAGA
This sequence comes from Torreya grandis, assembly GCA_037957365.1. NCBI lineage: Eukaryota > Viridiplantae > Streptophyta > Pinopsida > Cupressales > Taxaceae > Torreya > Torreya grandis. The sequence continues at coordinate 1,547,644 of JARHVA010002418.1, forward strand.
AATAAAATTATTAAACTAAAGTAAAGTGAATACCCTAGTGTGTAAGACACACTTTGTATTTGAGTTATTATAATTTTGAAAAGTGTTGTACACTTTAGAAAACCCTAAAAACACATGACACAGTTGTTTTGTTCCTTTCAAAAACTAAAATCTAAAAAAATTGACAATTAGAAATTTTGTTTGAACTTTTAAATTTTCAAAAATTGATATGAGATTATGGAAGGAATACACATGTATGTGTAAAAATATTATTTATGTTTTGTGAATTTACTTTGTGATGATGTTTCCTTCAATCATTGGAAAATTTATACCCCTTGTGAATCACATGGAGAAGATAGTTTCATATTTGAACCATTGGAGAAGATTGGAGGTGATTAACCCCAACTTGAAAAATAGTAGTAACACCCATTCAAGATTGTTTAAACCTTAATTTAACTCAATTAGTATTTTTAACTCCAAGACATGAAATGGGTTAGAATTCAAACTAGATTCACTCACATAATGTTAGAGTGTGCAGTAATATCCAAGTTATGCACTATGCTCTTAAAATTGAATTGACCACTTCAAATGGCTTATGATTTAATTGTAACTTTTCCCTGAATGCATGGCCAGAGAGAAAAAATGTTTTCCATGCCCTTACCATGTTTATAGATAATGTATAATATGTGTATACATGAATCTATATCATGCCCCTATTTTTAATTTTATATCATGAATCTAAATATTTTAGTGAACATGAATATGTATCATGCCCCTTCACTATAATTTTAGAATGTATAAAATTAAAATGGAATATATATGCATGGCATATGCCCCCACAATATGTTCTAATGACTGAATTTAGTAATATTTACAACTTTTTAAACTGTATTTATGCCAAACTTATTTTTGACACCCTTTGTAACTTATAAAATTGTACTTGTGCCAAACTAATTTTTGACACTCTTTTGAAAAAAAAATAATCCATGAAAATCCCCCTGGTATTTCATCCTTTTGAGGTAAGGGAATGCATCCTGAAAACTCACTCATCTCAAAATAAATGTTAACTTGTTATATGCATAGTGAAAATGTAGCATTTGTAAAAGAGATGTGTTTATATAGTAATATTTGTACTTTATATGTAACTCAAGAAGCAAGATTTATAATATGTATTAATTAATCTCATGGAGTGAAAATATTTAATTATTATTTTATTTTAGGATTAAATGATATGGCTAATGGCACTTATCAAACTCCAAAAGTAATGTAGGGGCATCCTATAAGGACCTTAAAGTTGTTTAATTTTTGTCATAATATGGTCTATTAGGTGTCCAATAGGTTATATAGGTCCTAATTTGTCCTTATGTGGAGTCTACATAGTCTTAAGGTGCATAGAATTTGAATTTTGGCTTTCCCACCAAAAACTCCTTTTACAAATTTGAATCTTGTTAAGCTTTCTTCTAAGGAATTTAATGCATTAGTAAAGGTGGAAATATGTGTTAAAAAATTATAAGGGTTTTTTAATTATAATATTTTCATAAAATGTTCATGATTCCAATGTCATGGTTTTAGATATGTCATATTGTGTAAAATCAAGACATAATGCAATCTTTAGCAAGAAACCTCTATGTGGGAAAAGGTCGAAGAAATAGTTATGGTAGTTTATTTTGAGATAAAGCTTATCAATTTTGGTTTTTAATCATTCTTTTATTTTATTCAAGATAGAGGAATTAAGGATTTTCAAGTTTTATATGAAGGGATTTTGAAGGTTTTGTAACCCTGTTGAATGAATTAATACAAACCATATTTTAAGGTCAAGGCTATTATTGCTAACTGTAAGTATTTTATTGATGAAATGATGAGACTGATAATGGTTTCCAAACATGCTTAAAATTTTGATTCATGTTAGTAATAATCAATTTTAGAAGTAATAGAGAAGAGAGACCCTTGTTTTTGAAGGAGAAGATATAGATCCTTGTTTATGAGATGTTTGGTTTTCATTATAGATTGTATTTACAAAGTTGATAATTAAATAAAATTTGGTATTAATTCCAAATACTCTATAAATATTATTTAATTTTTTTTGAGGTTATGTTTACAAGTAATAATAATAAAATCATCTGGTGTCAGACATGTATATACACAAACCTCTATTTTTTGTGAGTTTCCTCATTTGTAGACAATGCTTATAAGATTCTCAATTTATTGAAGTTGTTAGACTATGCCAAATGTTTATAAAGTTTTAATGAGTGTTATTTTAGGTTTAAATATTCATTAACAATCAATAAACCTTTTTTTACATAGACATTTCAAAGACTGAATGCTATTTTTTATAGCAATCATTGTTCTATTGGACTATGAGTGTGTTTCATGGAATGAAGTGATCCATAATCAATTATCTAGTGATTTAAAATATTGAGGTGAGCTATTATAAATTATTTAAATATTATTTTAATCTTTTTTTCTATTTCAAAGTGTGTTTTATTCATTCTTGAGAGAATATAGACTATATACTACCATTCTCTTGTTATAATCAAGCACCTTTGACGTGAATAACCTAGGATAGTGGATTGATTCATGACATCTAAGGATTTTAAGACTTAAATCAGGTCAAGATAGACCTATAAAACATTTCAAATCTCTTTTAAACCCTTGGAAACACTCACAGTGGATTCTTCTTTACTCTCAGGTAGTGATAGGGTAGTGAAAGCCCTAAATTAGGGTTTCAAGCATATATTGAGTTTAAACCATCCAAATTCCATAAAAATTTGTCATTGAATTTATATAAGTGGTTTTAAATATATTTTGAAGTTTCTTTTATTTTTCTATATGTTTCCATACTCCTAGAGAGGACTGTTGGAAAACTAGACCTAGTGAGGCCTAATAGGCCTAATAGTAACCTATAAGGAGATCAAAGAGTGATAAATAAATAGACTTGGGTATTTTAAAATTGTTATTATATATAATCCCATAAATTTTATATGTATCAAGTATCAATTTTCAAATTTTAGAAGGCATAGAAGCATACAAAGCTAAAAGTCCAAAAATATGCTATAAGGACTATGAGTAGAATAGATAGAGTTGTGAAAAAGGATGAGTTGACATTAGGAAAGTGTTGGAATATTTATTGACTAATAATATAAGGTTAATAATACATATATAAACAATATAAAGACTTTGGAAACCACAAAACTATCAAGTGAACTTAGGAACTAGTTCTTGAAGAATGAACCAAGAGACTATTATCAAAGGAAGTGGATTTACAAATAAGGATAAGTGAGAGTTATTTTGTATGATTTTCATGGTTTTGGTATCATATATAGTAAAATATTATTATAATATTATGTAAAATATTTACATCATGTGTTTTGAGGTGAATTATAGGATAGGGAGTCAAGAGTAGTGTTCTATGGAGAGAGTTAGCAGATGAAGATTTGGTCAAGCATATGGTAGACCAAGTGGCATAGTTGATTTCCCCATTGTTCATGAGTATGGAGGATATTGAGTATTATATCAAATATAGAGTACAAGGAGCATTAATAGATAGCACATGGTGATGAACAACAACAAAGCAAGAGTTTACACAAGTATATGGTATGCAAGGACCAAGAAAATGTTGTATGTGAGGTGAAGGGGACAAAACAAGAAGCATGGATGAAGGAAAAAGATTAAATACTTGTAAAATTGGTTAATTTTGGAGATAATGAGAAAGATAATCAGTTTTTATAGGAGGAATATTGGTATACACCTTTAAGGCAAATAAAAGATAATAGTAGATATGTCTTTCTTAACACTTTTATTTTATGTGTAGGTATACCATTTAATAAGTTGAAAAAAATAAGGCCTAATTGTGTGGCCCAAGAACATGTTCACCTATATGAGATTAAAGTATAATTATATACATTTAATAAGTAGGTTCATTGCAGTCAAATAGGAGCATAAACTAAGTGCATTAACAAACACCTATGGCAAACATTTCTTTTTAGCTTGGTAGTATTATGCAAGGGCATCCTATAAGGACCCTAAATTTGTTTCAATTTTGTCATAATATGGTCTATTAGGTGTATAATAGGTTCTATAGGTCTTAATTTTTCCTTATGTGGAGTCTATATAGTCGTAAGATGCATAGAATCTGAATTTTAGCTTTCCTTCCAAAAACTCCTTTTACAAATTTGAATCTTGTTAAGCTTTATTCTAAGGACTTTTATGCATTATTAAAGATGGAAATATGTTTTAAAAAGTATAAGGGTTTTTTCATGGTAATATTTTCATATAATGTTCATGATTCCAATGTCATGGTTCTAGAGATATGTCATATTGTGTAAAATCAAGACATAATACAATCTTTAGCAAGAAACCTCTATGAGGGAAAAGGTCCAAGAAATAGTTATGGTAGTTTATTTTGAGATAAATCTTGTAAATTTTGGTTTTTAATGATTTTTGTATTGTATTAAAGATAGATAAACGAAGCATTTTCAAGTTTTGTATGAAGGGAGATTAGAGGTTTTGTAATCCTATTGAGTGAATTAATACAGACCATGTTTTGAGGTCAAGGTTATTGTTGCTAACTACAAGTGTTTTATTTATGAAAGAATTATATTTATAATTGTCTATAAATTTTATTTAATAGTTTATTCATGTTATTAAGAATCAATATTAGAAGTAATAGATAAGAGAGACCCATATCCTTAAAGGAGAAGATACAAATCATTGTTTATGAGATATTTGGTTTTGATTGTAGACTATATTTTCAAAGTTGATAATTAAATTAACTTTTGTATTGCTTAAAAATACTCTATAAATATTATTTAATGTTTTTTGAGGTTATTATTTTAATTAATATCAATAAAACCATCTGATGTTAGACATGCATATACATAGACCTCTATTTTGTGTGAGTTTCCTCATTTGCAGACAATGCTTGTAAGATGATCAATTTAATTAAAATTGGAAGACTATTAAAAAAAATTATAAAGGTTGAATGAGTGATATTTTAGGTTTAAATATTCATCAATATTCAAGAAACATTTTTGTACATAGACATTTCAAATAAAACCATCTGATGTTAGACATGCATATACATAGACCTCTATTTTCTGTGAATTTCCTCATTTGCAGATAATGCTTGTAAGATGATCAATTTAATTAAATTGGAATACTATTAAAAAAAATTATAAAGGTTTAATGAGTGATATTTTAGGTTTAAATATTCATCAATAGTCAAGAAACCTTTTTGTACACAGACATTTCAAAGACTGACCCCTATTTCTTGTAGTAGTCATTATGTTGTTGGATTGTGAGTGTGTTCCATGAAATGAAGTGATCCATAATCAATTATATAGTGATTTAAAATATTTAGGTGATTTATTATAAATTATTTTAATATTATTTTAATCTTTTTTTCCATTGAAAAGTGTGTTTTTTCATTCTTGAGAGATAAATACTATATACTACCATTCTCTTGTTATAGTCAAGCACATTTGGCATGAATAACCTAGGATAGTGGATTGATTCATGATATATAAGGATTTAAATAATTTAAATAGGTCAATTTAGACATATAAAACATTTTATATATTTTTAAAACCCTTGAAAACACTCATAGTGGATTTGTGTTTGCTCTCAGGTAGTGATAGGGTAGTGAAAGCCCTAAATTAGGGTTTCAAACATATCTTGATTTTAAACTATCCAAATTACTTAAAAAAATTTCATTGAGTATATATAAGTGTTTTTTAATATATTTTTAAGTTTATTTTGTTTTTATGTATGTTGTTTTAATCCTAGAGAAGACTGTTGGAAAACTAGACCTAGTGAGGCCCAATAAGCCTAACAATAGCCTATAAGGAGCTCAAAGAGTGATCAAGAAATAGACTTGGGTCTCATAAATTTATTAGTATATATAATCCCATGAAGGGTATCTACATCAAGTATTATTTTTTAAATTTGAGAAGGTATAGAGCCGTATAAAGATAATAAGCCCAAAAATAGGGTTACAAGGACTATGAGCAGAATAGGCAGAGTTGTGAAAAAGGATGAGTTTAGACTAGGAAAGTGTTGGAAGAGTTGTTAAATAATAATATAAGGTTAATAATATATATATAAATAATATCAAGACTTTATAAACCATAAAACTATCAGGTAAACCTAGGAACTAGTGTTTGAAGAATGAACCAAGAGACCATTGTCAAAGGAAGTGGATTTAGAAACAAGGATAAATGATAGTTTTGGTGTATGCTCTCCATCAAAAATCTCAACAAGCACACACATAAAAATCATAATGATGTAAATTTCAAGTGACAAGGCTAAGGGTTACATACATGAGACATGTTCAAATGTTACAAGGTGAAATATTATACATGATAGACATGAATAATGTAAAAAATAAGGGACATGTTAAAAAAATTTACACACATAAGGCTGAGGTAAAAATAAATGACATATTCAAATTTCACACACCATACATAGGGACAAGGGCCAAAATAATGACATGTTCAAATGTTACAAACCACACATAGGGCCAAGGGCCAAAACAAGGACATGTTAAATTTTGTAAAACCACACATAGGGACAAGGGCCAAATCAAGGACATGTTTAAATGTTGAAAACAACACATAGGTCCAATGGCCAAAATAATATAAAAACACCATGTAACCTACTATATATAATTAAACAACATCAAATAGAACATATAAATATAAATTTAGTCTAAACCATCACATATGTTATGTGATAATATCATAGTAAATATCATAATCTTGTAAACTATGTCACATATAAATGTTAATAAGATGTGTAGATAAGATAAATCTCAATAGTATAATAGTTTTATAATAATACCACTTGTATACTATCACCTTTGGATAACATACCCAAACTTAGCATGGTTAATGGGTAGAGGAAATTCTAACATCTTAATCCATAAAGAATATTGTATGTCTTGCTCAAAACTCATGAATATCAGTGAAATGCATGTGTGACATAGAAATAATATGTTATATACTAACCATGAGATAAATATCATATTTAAAATATGTAAACTATATTTCTAACCATGCTCAAGTCTTGGTTTTAAATTTTTGAATAATATGAAAGTTTTTTTTTTGTATTTTGATATATATGAACACTTTTGTACTTTGACATTTTTAAAAAATAGCAAAGTTGAAACTGAAATGAATCAAGGTGTCAAAAATAGATGAAGATGAAGTAAATATGAATTTCTCTCAACATGTGTGCATGATATCAATGTGCTTGGAGAGATTTGTATGGTGAAATATGAGAAATATTCCCCCATTATGAAATTGGGAAGCATATAGGAATAGAAATATAATTGAATATGTATGACTTTACATTCTCATTTTGTCAAATGTGTTAGGAATGGTGAACAGTCATTCTAACCCAAGATTCAAAAGTGATCACTCCAAGAACATCACACATAAAGCTACAAATAAATGATTTTAAAGAAAATTGAATCAAGTGTTGGTCATAAATATGATATGCTAGTACAAAGTAAAGTTATTACATAAATAGGCAAGTCAAAACATAAAACTAGTTTAACTAGCTAATGTAGGATAAATCTTCACATAGTAAAAACTCAATAAAAGATGAAATAGATAGATAATACACTATAAAACATGATAAATACATGAAAACATACTCTAACACCCTCCCTCAAATGAAGCTAAAGGCTAACAATATCCAAAAAATAAATAGTGACATATTCATAGTATGAGTCCCAATAACTAGGCCTGATAAGGTAATCACATACAATATGTATCCATGAAATGAAGAATGAATATATACTCATGAACAGCCCCAAGGACAAATTATAAAACCCTAAGCATGCCACACAAATCAAGGAAAAGAGGTGATGTAAAAGGCTTCATGAAGATGTCTACAACCTGTTGCTAAGTCAAAATGTACTCCAAGCTAACTCCATCCTGAATGTGTTGATGAATGAAGTGCATATGTACCTTAATGTGCTTGATTTATTGATTCTCAACTATTTTTAAAGATATATGACTTACACTTTGGTTATCACATCAAATTACAATGAGTGAATCTTGCATAAATCCAAAACTCTATCAATAGTATATGAAGCTAAAGTACCTATTAACTCATTGTAACTATTGTTTTATACTTAGCCTCTATAGATGAAAGTGTAATATCCTACTAATTCTTTCACAACCAAGTAATACGTGAAGAACCAAGAAAAAATTTGTATCCATAAGTGGAGTTCCTATCATCAAAGAACCTACCCACTTTCAATCAATGTATCCAACCAACTGAGTAGAACCCCTAGTGTAGTGTAATCCAAAATAACCAATGCCTCGTAGATACCATAGAATCCTCTTGACATCCTACCAATGACTATCATGAGGGTCATGTGTAAAACTAGATATAATCCCAACTACAAATGAATTGTTAGGGTGAGTATGGATCAAATACATAATACTCCCAACCATATACCTATACAATGTAGGATCACAAAGTGGAATAGTACAAGAGGCAGTGAGAGTCACTCTAGATTGAAAAGGGGAAGGAACTGACCCGTAATAATCCATGCAAAAACATTGAAGAAGATCAAGGGTATACTTTTTCTAACTCAAATAAATCCCCATATTTGATTATGAAATATTTAAACCAAGGAAGAAATGAAAAATACCAAGATTTATCATGTCAAACTATGTTGATAGTACCTACTAAATATTTTGAATCTCAAATGAGAAGCTACCTAAGAAAATTAGATCATCAACATATAAGACCAGAATAATAATGTCCTCCCTAATATTTTGAATATACATCATGGGATTAGAGTGTTAGTGAACAAAGCTAATGGAGAGAATAAATGACTCCATGTTCTCATACCAAGCCTAAGGGGATTATTTGAGATCATAAAGAGACCTCTTAAGTCTTCAAACAAGAAAATAATCATGAACAAACCTAGAAGGATACTCCATATAGATTTAATCATGTAATAAATCACTCTTAATGTATATCTGATATATTGGACAACCCTATGATGCATCAAGATAAAGTACAAGGTGAACAAAATCCATCTTAGTAATGGGCATAAAAGTCTTAGAGTAGTCAATACCTTCGACATTCAAAAACCCCTTTAAAACAAAATGTGCATTATACTTATCAATGGACCCATTAGTTGCATACTTGGTGTATCAAATCCACTTATGCCTAACCAATTTTATTCCATTAGGAAGAGTGACCAAATCCCAAGTGTGATTCTTCATCAATGAAGAATACTCATCTTTTATTACATAATCCCACTCTTGTATCCCATGAGATTTTGAAAAAGACTGTGGATCCCCATAGAATACCTAACACAAAAGTCTATTACCCATAGAATGTGTATGATGATATCAAGTAGAAGATCATGTATGAAAGGTGTTGCCTCAAAAACTTTAGTATATGCCCACCTAGGCATAGTGGCAACATTAATGTTAATAGGATCCTCGTCCTCTATAACTTCCTTAATAATATCCTAAATTGGCTTCTCAAATAATGAATCCTTGAGAGAAGAAGATGAAGAAACATGAGATGTGAAGTGCTCATAAAACTATACATGTGTTCAAAAATGAACATCATGAGTATCAGGATCTAAAAGATGATAAGCCCTCATGTCCTTGAAATACCCTAAAAAATCAAAGGTTTGCTCTTCTTATCCAATTCTTTACTTTTATTCTTTGGTACAAATTCCAAAGAAAATCTCCCAAAGACTCATAAAAATGAGACATCAAGATTGGTTCTAGACCAAGCCTCCTCTGGAGTCATATGCTCAAGTGTTTGATGTGGTGTATGGTTCTGAATATAGTTCACATAATTAACTACTTATACACAATAGATAGGAGGTAAAACTCATGAATGCATCATGTATTTATCCATATCCTTTATAATTTAATTTTTATTTTTTGCTAAGTCATTCTATTGTGGAGTATGTGCAATAGAATGTTGGTGAATAGTACCATGGACTACCAAAAAATTAGATAAATCTTGACCAAAGTAATCCCCCCATTATTTATATGAATCTTCTTGATGAAACTCAATGATTATTTCTTGACCAAATCCTTAAACACTTTGAAGTGAGAAAAAACATTACTCTTGTACTTGAGGAAATAAACCCAAATATGCCTAGAAAAATTATTGATGAAAGTAAGTGCTTACTTAGCTCCATTAAAATAAGGAGTAAGAAAGACCATCAAATCATTGTGCACAAGATCAAGTGGTGAAGAAGCTCTTATGGACATGCCATTAGGAAATAGATCTTGGTTTATTTACCTAATGCACAACTAGGTTAAACTCCATCAAGACATAAAACTTTAGGAAGACCCTCTACCATTCTATGAGTGCTCAACTCCTTTACATATCTGTAGTTTAAGTTTCTAAATATCTCATGCCAAAGCCAACTCTCAAAATTTTCATGAGAAACTAAACACCTCCATATAGGAGTAATATCATCAAAACCCTCAAAATAATAGAGTTAAGAACTATGATCAATAATACGCTATGAAATAACTATACGTGGTTTTAACAAAGCTCAAACTTCAACACCCTGTGGTGTGAAAGTCATTGTTTTACCTTGACCAGAATGGCAAATCTAATAAACTAAAATTATATTGGTGGTTATTTCTAGAACATATAATGCATCATGGATGTGGCCACCATCTAACTATATTTAACCCTTCCCCTTAATAGATTTTAAGGAAGAATCTCCACCTTGATGGTTATAGTATAACTCAGACCAAGAGATACAAAGGACTCCTTAAAAGAAGTCATATGGTGTGAAGCACTATAATCTATAATCCAACTATCTAAAATAGGTAATTGTGATCTCCCAACAACATTAAGTGATTTCTCATGCTCATAAGATGGATAAGGAGTGGATATATAAATCTTGTGTTTCCTAACATCATCCTTTAAGGCTTTCATTCTCTTGAAACACCTAGACTCTTCATGATTAGTCCCCCCACGATAGGAGTAAGATAGGTTGGAATTATTCTTAGATTTGGAAGATGGTTTGGGTTTAGATGTATTAATTTTGGGCTTATGTAAATTTTGAGATGGAGGAGTGTTCTTATTCTTACTCTTATTTCTCTCCTTAGTCTTAATATTTGATTCAACTAATGTTTTTTAAGAGGTGGAAGACTCAAGGTGAGACAATTTGGATTCCTCCCTAGTAATTATCTCATAAAACAACTCTAGATTTAGAATTTGAATGCGATACCTAAGACATCTATACTAGAGAAAAAGGTAGAAGAAAATATTTAGAATGGACCATTCAAGTTAGACAAGATCAAGTACACACACACTTCATCTTTTTTATCTCATCCACTCCCATTAAACTCTGTCAAAAAATTCTTAAACTTAGTGAGGTAGTCTATAATGGAGGCAAAGTCATTCAGATTTAGTGAAGTAAGTTTCACTTCAAGTTGCATGTCTCTCAAGTGATCTAATTTCCCAAACAAACCCTTTAACTTATTCCACATTTTGAATGGAGAATCACACCCATCAAAACAAAATAAAATATGGTCACTTACATAACCCCCAATCAAGCCCATACACTCTTCAAACTTACATTGATGCTAAAAATTTTCAAATTCACATGTGAATTATGTTGGAGCTTCATTCGTTAGGGACCATAATCCTTTGCACTTTATGATTGTTTCCATTTGAGGTCTCCATGTATGGTAATTATGTATATTCAAAGGCTCATAATGGTCAACACTAGATGTGTATGCCATGTTAATGAATCACCAAAGAGCAGAAAGAATGAAAAAGGGTGCATAAAATTAGCACCAAGACAACCCCCCAGAATATTGTATTAAGTACCCCCTGCCCTAATTTGGCACTTTATAAAAGTAGTATGTTTTTACAAATTAATGACATCATGGATAGATAATAAAAAACAATACACTTTTGAAAAAAATAGAACTCAAATTTGAGTTACAGTTCAAAATTTATAGGCATTATGATTTCCCATAAAATGGATCAAAACATTAAAAAGGACACTACAAACTAAAATTTTTGAGAAAATAAAAAAAGGACATAGTTTTCCAACTACTCATTAGAACCATAATTTAACCATAGACTCAAAAATACCAACCAACATGAAAAATGATCCTACTAGTTATCGTTATTCTTATGCAAGTGAATTGTGCTTCCTTTTGAAGCAAAAATTCAATAATATAAAAGCAAAAAAATTAATTTATATGTTGTTATAATAAGATAAATATGTGTTTTATTGTTTTTTTTGGGCTCATATCCCTCTAAGGGCCTTATTTATTCAATTTTTCCTCCCTGTAGATAAGTAGATCTCCCACAAGCAGATCCAATGCAGCAAAAAAGGATGAAAACTCAAATGTAGAAAAGGAAAAGTCTTTGTATATCTTATAGCAAAAAATCAAGATGCCTCCTTTCATATTCTTATTTTAATGTAGATGGATCATATCTAAAATACCAAGCTTGAAAAAAAATTAATGCCACATTTGTGAAAACCAGATTTGATGCCAAGTTCAATGTAGTTCTTAAATGCCTCCAACCTATAGACTTAGTGCCTTTCTTTGTCAAACTTTTATGAAGTAGTTCTTAAGTCATAAATCAACAAAAAAGGATAGAAAAAGAGGTGTTAATCTTTTAAAAAACACTTCTCTCCTTAAAATTTTAAAGCCACCTTTTCCTATCATGCCTCTCTAATGCAACACAAATTTGAAAATGACAATAACAAAAATCCAACACCACTTGATCTCATTAATGCCTTTGGTATGCAGGTTGATTCCATTTTATCTCTCAATAAGGATTCCATAGTCCTTAAAAGTTCCTCTTCTCTCAAAATTTCCAATCTGAGAATACAACAAAGAAAAAGAGAAAAAAATTACAGATTTGAATGCTAAAAACTACCTCTGATATAAAAAAAAATGATGCCACACCAAGATCTCTTCAATGCCTTTGATTTTTAATTCCCTCAATGACACCTCTATCAACACAATAAAATTTGGATCTGAAAGGGTGATACCAAACAAAAGAGGGATGCCTTGTTTCTGCCCCTTTCACTACTTCTTCAAATGAGATGCCAAGCTTTAGAAGCAACAAAGTCTTCAAAAAATATTTAATATTGGTGTGTCTCTTTCCTCAATGGAAATGAATGATAAGGGAATAATAATTGGTATGGTAAATTCCTAAATAAATGATAATGTGGATGGGGGAAACACCTCAAAGTTCTGGTATCATGATAATAATGGTGAACTACCATTCCAACCCAAGATTTAGAAGTGATAAATCAACACATGAAGTTGTATACAATTTATTGCAAAGCAAAAAAATTCAAGTGTTATTCATAAATATTATATGCTATTACAAATAAAATCTCTTGTATAAATAGGCAAGTTAAAACATATAACTAGCCTAACTGACCAATGTGGGATAAATCCTCACATAGGACAAACTCACTAAAAGATGAAAGAACTAGCTAATACACTAGAAAACATGATAAATGCATGAAATACAAACTCTAACAAAAATTTTATTTATCAAAAAATATTACATGTGTGAGCCATATGGTTTGAAAAGAGATATTTATAATAACAGTATTGTTTTACATACTAAAATAGGTTTATAAATCTATAAATTCATAGTATTAAGGCTCATGATTTAGAAAATGTAATTTTGGGTGGAAAATATCAAAGGATAGGTTCACTCAAGTAGGACATCAATTTTGAGTGGTTCTGTTCAATTCTAGTGATTCTATCTGGGTTAAAAAATGAGTTTGTATTAGTTCAGACTATAACAATAGAGAGGAACATGAGTATTTTTATCATAATTGATTTATATTTTGAGCTAATCATATCTTAGAGTTGAAAATAAGAGGGCCAAGTGGCCAAAATAGTTAATAAGAGCTAAGGGCATAAAATAAGAGATCAAAAGATTGTATATATAAGTAAATGGAAGAATACAATGAAATATACCATAAGCTATGTAGAATCATATTTATATTATTATTTTTTACATGAATTATATTTTTATAGTGTTTTAAAATTCACAAGCTACCCAATGATTATGTCTATATAGGAATCAAAGCAGTCAATGATTATCAGTAAATGACTTACCCTGTTTGGATACAATGTTGTAGGTGTGTTGATATTAGAATCAAAGAATGTGTCATATTCCTTAATAAATATATCTAGATGACTAATCAACTTGAAATGAGTATATCTATAATAATGATGGATAATTTCATGAGGGTTTGTAGAATATTATTCTACTTGCTTGTCATTTTTAAGTTCATATTATTTTGAATGAATAACCCTTTATTAATATTTTATAGGTAGTTGCACTTGTTGAGGAGTAGATTCATTTTTTCTATAGACTTGATTTTGTATATTTTGTCTATGAAATTTTGGAAACTCCATTTTCATTTATTGATTTGAAACTTTTTGTTGAGATTCCACCACTAAAAACATGTTTTGATCTTGTAAATATATAACATTGGACTATGATGGTGGTTGGTGGGGAGGAGGTACCATTGATTTTATAGGGTGCTTATACTTAATTTCTAAAATTATAACTTCATTTCAATAGATATACTTGAGGCATATATGTATTATAAAATATACATCATGGAGATTTTGAAACCATGGGCATCCTAATATCGTATAAAATGCCCCATTTTATGGTATAACTATGAAAGGAGTATATAATATTTCAAGACCCACTTGAAGAGGTAACACAATATGTCCCAAAATAATTTGTTGTTCTTTTGATAGTTACTTATAAATCATGTTGTGTGTAACCTAATGATTTTAATAATGTAAATGTGCATGCATTTCCACTTGATCCATTTTCAACTTCCACACTATAAATATATTTTTGATAAATGTAAGATTTTATACATGATGCATGAAAATTTGAATAATCATTCATAATTTAAATGTCATCAAAATTAATCATGGGACATGGTTGAATATTTTAAATTTTACAAATAATCCCATCTAAAGGATGATTATATGATGCATGATGTGGGTGAGCATGATATGTGTGATAAACTACTAAAGTGTCCTTATTAATATCATGATTAGGAAATGGATCACTCAAAATCTTCAATTTTTCATTGTCATTTTTTTTACGCTTGTGTTCCTCTATATTATTATTGAATTCAATGACATTGTCATCAATTAAATACTAAATTAGATGCTTAAGTTTATAACATTTATTTTTAGAATGACCATTACATCTATGATAATCACAAAAGGCATTATTGTTAAATAATTTTATCTATGGATTATTTATATAAACCTCACATGGAGGATGCAAAGTAATAATATTTCATTCAAGTAAAGTTTACAACAATTTTTAAGGCAGTTTTGGTAATCTATAAAATTACCTTTTTGGTTGCTCTAATAAAATAATTTTGTTAGCAAGTTGAGAAATAGCAATGACTTTATTCTTAGCAGCTACTTTGGTAACTTGATATTTAAATTTATAATATGGATTGATTTGAAATTTTGGTGAATCTATTGAGGTATTTTTTGGTGTATATTTGAGCTTATTCAAAGAAATAAGCTTGACTTCTCTATCCTTTAAGTATGTCAATTTTTCAAAATATTGAATTTATTGCATATAATTGATTCATGTAATAGTGTAAGTAAAATTTATTTGAAAACATCTTTTAGCTCATTATTCACCAATGTGTTAGTCATTTTGTCAATCATAGTCTTATAATGGAGCACCTAGTCATTGATAATTTTATTAGACCCTTATCTAATCTTTACAATTTGTGTATATGAGATTTTCTCATCAATGTTCATATCAAAGTGTTTGACAAAATAGCTAGCTAATGGATTAAATTCTTTCACATATTGATCCATTAAGTAATAAAACCAATTAAAATAATAATATTTAAATATTTATGAAAAAAAGTTGGCTAATAATTTGTCATTGAATGCATAATCCAAACATGTTGTGTAAAAATATATGATATGTTGTTATGGAACTCCTTTACCCTCATAAAAAGGAAGCTTAGGAGCTATAAATTTTGTGGGTAAAGGATAATATTCAATATTATGTTTTAGAGTATTATGAATTAAATCATGGGAATCCAATAATTGGATAACTTTTGGAATACCTTGTTCTAATTTGAACACCTTAGCTTGCATAAATGTAACTATGTGCTCGAGGGATTATACATTAGATGAGATGTATAGTATAGTGTCTATAGATATCAAAATATTGAAATTTATTAATTGGTTAGTCATATTAATATAAACTTTATGTAAACCATGGGTTTCCCAAAATCTTAATTATGTGATTAGAATAATAGTATCCACCATGGTAGTGGCCACACCTATGGTGGAGTTTACAAGATGTTGCTCAAAATAATTGTTTGGTTCTTGAGGTGTATTTACATTTTCATGTTTATGATTTTATTTTCATGCTAAAAATATTAAGGATTCAATGTCCTCTAGATGAGTATTAAGGTATTAACTATAATATTTTGAATATGTAATAACAAACCTATTTTCTTGAGCATCTTTAGATTCATTGGTTTTATCACTTTAGATGGTGATAATAGCTCCAACAATAGGGTGTGAAGAAGTTGAAAATAGAAAAAGGTGTATCCAAGGAAATAAAAATTAAAAAATGAAAATAAAATAAAAAATTGTGTGGATCCTAATGTAAAAAATTGAAACCCCTGAAGGTTGGAATCCTAAGGAAAACATAGGGTTAAACAAGGTTTGAACAATAAATGGGTTCAAAAAATGTTTTATCTTAAATTTAATTAATTATGGTGGGTTAATCCTAATTTGTATAAATATTTAAAATAACAAGGTCTTGTAAACACACTTAAAATAGGAAACTAAAAGTAAGTAATTAGAATTTATGAAATATAATGAATTTAAACAAGACTAAACTATGAAAAATGGAAATATACTTAGCTTTTAAATGCATTTAACTAAAATTTTTGACTAGAAAAATGTATAAACATTAATAAAGATGAAAACCTAGAATATTCCAAAAAAATTATAATAAAATTTTGTATAAACAAGTACACCCATTAGGTTTAATAGTGATAGGCATTAATGTCCTAGGTTAGCTTTCTTGTATTTTGAATAATGATGAAAATTAGGGTATAGCCCTATGAAACCATGTAAAATATGCTTATTTTTAATATTTTTTTCTTATTTATTGCATAAGAAACTGGTATATAACTTATTAAAGTTCAAAACCCTCACTTATGTGACACAAGGAGATAAATGATATAAAGAAGTTAAAATGGGTTGGTGGTTGGAGTTGTGGTAGACTTAAACACCCCATGGTATTCAATGTTGCTTAAATACCAATACTCCAAAGAGGGATTAAACCTCCATGTATTTCTCCCGCATAAGTGCTTTTTTCAATCGTTCTCTTTTCACTATATGGATATGTATGCAAATAGAAATATAATTGATTTATTAAATCAATCTTATCTTGGAGAAGATAAATATTACTTACACTTCCAATTGTTGATACATTATATATTCAAGGTCATGACAAGGATGGATCTTCTAGACCTAGCCAATGGATCTTTTACCATGATAATATCACTAGGGAGGGTTCCAAAGCCTCTAGTAAATCAAAACTATGAAATATCCCTAACTAGGTCCTATATTTTCATATTCACTAATGTATAAATGATAAAATCAAAGTAAATTATAATCTAGTGCTCACTAAAGTTTATGGAATAAAGTGGGGGTAATAAACAAAAAAATTAAACCTTCATAGGATACATATACTCATGTCAATGTATACAAAATCCTAATGCATGGGAGAGAAGTAAAAATGTTAATCTATCTACTATTGCAAAGGAAGAGCAAAGTTTGGAATACTTACCTTTGAATATGAACCTACTGAGCCTCAAACTCTCCCTTGACCAAGGTACTTCACAAGATGTTGTTGTGGTATGTAAATATAACAAGGATAAGTTAGCTCTAGGCTATATAACCTATGTATTCATCCAAAAGACTTATCCATAAGAAAAGATCCATATCTTCAAAAAAAGTATGAAACCCTAAGATATGTTCCTCAAATAGAATGGTGAATAAGCAGATGCATAATATATATATCTATTATTATTCTCTTCTCCTTAAATGACAAAAATTGTTATGTATATATAGTTGAATCTAACTCTAATCCCTTCCAAAATTTTAGCCAATAGGGTTAGCCCAATCGACTACATATCATTATTTAAGAAAAATAAATTAGGTCTCAGTTTAGGTCCACTAGGAGCTAACCTAGACCCTAAATTATTTGTTTCAATTAGAGTACAGGGTCGATGGGGCCGACATTGTATCGTAAACCATTAAAAAGGAGTTTAGGCTAGGGAAGGGCTAATGAAGGCAAAAAATGACTAGAGGAGGGTGCAAAAGAGGAGGCAAATCCTAGGGAAGTATTTTTAAGAGATGGTTGTGTATAAATTAAGAGGTAATAAAGGGACAACAATCATGTGAAGCACCAATGGTCTACCCACCCCTTTCCCATTATACCCCATAAGGTATGTACTTTGAGAGATTAAGACTCAATGGGTTCCTACAAGAGAAAAAACATAAATAATTGATAAAATTTGAAAATATTAGGTGTATACATATTCCCCACTCGAATCTCATCACATGTCATTCAGGTGTAATAGGGGTTGGTGCTTCAAGAAATAACATAGCAACACACAACATTAAAGCTAAAAAATTGTAGTATTTTAAAGCATAAAATAACTTAAAGTAAATGACTGATAATGGGAACTAACAAAAAAATAAAAGTAATGTATGTGTACCTTGAATTACCTTTATTTATATATGGTTGTCTATTGTGTTTATAGTTTTGATCAAGAAGGGTGTAGAGATTACTTTAGACAAACCCAAGGATACAAAACTAAAGATCAAAAATAAACAAACATAAGAAAGCCAAGATGACTAACATGGTGTAGATGACAATCACTTGGAAATTTGGCATGCTAGGGTGATAAATGATAAGTTAGGACCAAATTACCAAGTCAAAATTTAGAGTAAATTGGGTAACCGAAAATCTAAGGCTACCAAATATTGAAAAACTCAAATAAGTAAACCTTAAGTAATAAATGTAAACTTGCCAAATCAAACCAAGAATACAAGTAAAAAATTTTAATCAAACATCCATGTAGAATTAGTAACAATCCTTACTCAATCATCAATGGAAAAAGTGCATGAAAAGATGAAACAACATTGGTGAGTGAGAAGTAACAAGCCAACCTCACTCATCAATGGAAAAAGCACATGAAATTAGAAACAGACTTAGGTGTCCAAAAAAAATGGATATTACAATAATGGAAAATGGTAAAATAAAGTGAAGCAAGTCTATGAATATAGATCCAAGGTATAAATGAAATTATTCATAGTCACTCGAGCATATTATTTGATTCTAAAGATAGAGAACACTTGAAAACAAAGTAGTGCTAGAATGTTTTTAAGATGTGAAGAAGGGGGAATATATAAGTGGGAAAATAAATTTAGAATCACACTTTAATTTTCAAAGGGGAAAATGAAATGGGTAGAGGGGAAATGAAGGAAATACCAAGGTATACAAAATCTTTATCAAATTAAAGACACTCAACTTAGGTTTCTCAAATCAAGAGGACATTGGACATTAAATACTCTAAATAACTTCTCCTATCCACACAAATCTTGGGTCAAAAAATAAAGTATGTAGATCACTGGGGATGAAGGATATATGCATAAAAATTAAAATGGACCTACCTTTCCATAATGTGTTCTTGACCCCTTAAAATTCATCAGTTACTATGAAGATAGGGTACTTACATAAGAAAATAGGTAACACCATAGAGTTTGTTGAATTCTCCTATTCTAATCTACTAGCCTACTACACCCCAATGGACCTTAGCTCTATAATGAGACCAACTATGGAGTTTAAGATTTGATTATAAATAAGAGATGTGATATTAATCATATCTTTTGGTGTGATTTTAACTTTTGAATTTATATTTTATCATTTGTATCATTGCCTTTTGTTTCAAATGATTTAGATTTTAAATTTTTTGATAGCTTTTTCTGTTACTCCTCTATACAGATTTGGAAAACCAAACATGGGTGCTAAATATGACTATTATTTTAAGGCTTTGGTCTTGGTTGATAAGAAAGATAACTTAAATAACATGGTGGCTAAGATTATTTTTAATTTAGGTGAAATAAAAGTGTTATCTTGGCTTCAACCTTGGTTTATTCAATGTGTACTAAAAGGAGAGGAATGAAAATTTTTAATTACTTCAAATCACAAAAAGTGTGACCAAGGGTGAAAAAGGGATAAAATGATGGTGAAGTGTGGTTTCTTATCATAATAATGAGGGAAGTGTAAGAAACATGTTAACACCTTATTATTATGTAAAGTTTATCTATTGAAGAATCAAAAGATAAAGTTGAAAACAAGGGATCAAAACCTTATAACCATTGTTAAACATTTTAGAAAAGGAACACTTCATTAATTAAATATGGTGATTTTATGAGGAAGGCTTGGTCCTATAAATGGTCTTACATTACAACTCATAAAAGATAAATCCTAAAAGGGTGCACAAAGCATGAAAAATAGAGTGATAAATATGGTATTTGTGAGGAAGGTCAAGTCATATCCATGGTCTTACACTAAAATTCACAAAGGAAAATCCCAATGGGTGCAAAAAAAAATATTGGAAAATAAAGAAACATTGAGAACAAAATGAAATCATGAGGAAGATCGGGTCCTATCCATGGTTTTACAATGCAACTCATAAGAAAAGGGGAAAACCAAATGATCAAAAATAAATAACTAAGGTTTGTGAAAAGATAGTCTACTATAGAGGGTGAGACCCATGTAAGTATCCTAAAAAAAGTATTATAATGATAGAATATAGAAAGCATTATAAGAAGGTAAGGATCTAGGATGACGTTTATATCAAGGATGATCATGTGAAATACAAGCCTATGTGTCTTGTAAGGTTTCTTGAAATAGATTTAGTTTGGTATCATTTAATGTCAAATAAGATTGGGAATCATAAAATTCCCTAATGGGTAATTAGATATAGGTATGGGCATCGTAGGATGCCCCAATGTATAAAGTGATAAATGGGTGGGAATCACAAGATGCCTCAAAGGATTAAATAACATGTGGGTGGGCATTGAAAGATGCCCCAAAGGATGAAATTGCAAAGAAAAGATAGGAAAAAAATAACACCTCATATAGTGTCTAATTGGATTTAATTTGTCCAAGAATATTATGATATGGGATTTCATGATGCTTGATGAAAGAATCTAAGATTAGGGAAGAAAAAATAAAATTAGGGATAGAGTTAGCCAGACAAGGAATAGAATTGGCCAAATAAGGAATAGAGTCAGCCAGATAAGGAACAAAGTTGCCTAACAGGTATAAAATTGACTGGGTAGATAGAGTACTACTTCAACACAAGACAAAAAGAGTAAACAATTATATGGTTTGATAGTGTACTATTGAACAGGGGATAGAATAGAGAGATAAGGATAATAGACATGTAGGTTGATTGTGTATTATAGGTAGGAAAGTGAAAAATAGTTTCTAAGAGATTGTATTAATCAGAATGATAGTGTTCTTAAATAGGGGAAAAATTTGTAAGATAAGTTAAAGCAATAATAAAATCAAACACACAAGCAATTAAATCAAGTGACTGACCCAACTAGAACACATATCACAAACCTTCTGCCAACATTGGCCAATGCAAGTTTTGAAATACAACACACAATGATCAAAGAACAAGCAATAACTAAAAAATAAAATTATTAATAGTTGGTCATCCTAAGTGTTATTAGACTATTTAGAAAGTTTTATTTTGATGTGATAGGAAAGTTGGCTGAAAATAGGGAACTATAAAGTAATCTAAGGTTGGTTTCATGATGTTTGGGCTAAAAGGAATCTATATTGGTGATGGTATTAGCTTGGTATTGGGGCCTACCCCCTCACTTCACACTATCTTAGCAATAAGGGTATCGAGTGATTTGCCAATATATACCATTAACCATGTATTTATACTTGGTCAGAAAACCAAGTTAGCTTCCCCCTTGGTGATGATATCTAAGTAGGTAAACCTTGGGAAGACAAATGTTTAATGTTTTTTGAATGTAAAAATGGTAATTTAAAAAAACACCTATATATACTATGTGACTTACTCTAGCATGCAAAGAACTTAAAATGAAATATATTTAGACTATGTGAGTTACTCTACCATAAAAACAAATGAAAAGGAAATGTGAATTAATTACTATCAAATAGATGTTAATCCTTGATTGAAAATAGTATAGAGTTAGTTCAAGTAACATTGTATGCAAATAATACAAAATAGAGTTGATTAGGTCACTTCTATTTTGTAGAAGCAAGGTATTTAAGAAAAAAGTCAAATAGGTTGACTCTGTCTCTTAGATAGAAGACAAACTACATAAATATGTTGATTAGGTCAACCTATTTAGCTTTAGGGTTGCAATTTTATAGACTAAAACTTGTAAAAAATAGTATTGAAGGAAGAAATAAAATGATAAAGAGATAAAATAAAGGAACCTTGGTGGGCTTGAATATGATTTAGATTAAAAAAATTTATACTGTGGTGCTTAATTTTTTCTTTCAAATTATGCCAACTAGGTTGACTAGTTTAACCAAGTTTATAAAACCCAATGTGATGAAGAAGATATAATAGAATGGAGTTGACCTATTCAATAGCATTTCTTGACCTCTATGTTGACAAAAGAAATTAGCAAATAGAGTCAACCTATTTGACTATGTATACTAATCTAGAATTGAATAAGAATACTATGTCAAACTAATTGATCTAATAACCTGTAATTGGTGAAGACCTACATGGATAGAATGCAGTCATTTTGAAGTGGTTATGTGTTAAACCTACACATAGAAAGTTATAACTATACTAACTGGTTTGATATAATATCACAAATATAGAAAAATATAAAAGACAAAAATGATGATGTGAAATAAAACCTACGAGGGTTAGGTTCATGTCAAGTTCATTATAATGTACATAAAGGGAAATTTAATCAATCTATTAAATCTATCCTAGCTCAGAGAAGATAAATCCTAATTACATTTTTTATTGTTGATACATTAGATATTCAAGGTCATGACCAAGATGGATCTTCTAGATATATCTAAGGGATCTCTTACCATAATAATATCACTAGGGAGGGTTCCAAATCCTCCAATCAAGCAAAACTATGCAATAACCCTAAATAGGTCCTATAATTTCATATTGATTAATGTATAAATGATAAAAGTAAAGTAAATTTTAATATAGTACTCACCAAAACTTGAGGAACAAAGTGGTGGTAATAAACATAAAAAATAGAATGCATAGGATACATATACTCATGTCAATGTATACAAAATTCTAATGCATGGGATAGAAGTACAAATGCTAACCTATCTACTCTTACAAAGGAGGATAAAAATTATGAATACTTACCTTTGAAAATAAATCCACCAAGCCTCAATCTCTCCCTTGGCCAAGGTGATTTTCAAGAGGTTGATTTGGTATGTAAGGATAACAAAGATATATTAGCTTTAGGCTACACAACCTATCTATGGATCCAAAAAACTTCTTCACAAGACAAGATTTATATCTCTAAATAAAGTATGAAACCCTAAGCTATAATCCATAATTAGAATGGTGGATAATTAGATGAATAATTTATATATCTTCTTATTCTCTTCTCTTTAAATGATGAAAATGGATGTGTATATATAGTTGAATCTAACCCTAGTCCCTTCTGAAACTTTAGCCAATAGGGTTGGCCGAATTGATTTTGTATCATCATTTAACAAAAATAAATTAGGTCTCGATTTAGGTCAGCCAAGAGCTAACCTAGACCCTAAATGATTTTTTGCAATTAAAGTACAAGGTCAATGGGGTCAACATTATATCATAAACCCTAAAAAAGGAGTTTAGGCTAGGGAAGGGATAATGAAGGTGGAAAAACACTGGAGGGTGCAAAAGAGGAGGCAAAGTTTAGGGAAGTATTTTTAGGAGATGGTTATGTATATATCAAGTGGTAATAAAGGAACAACAATCATGTGAAGTACCAATGGTATACCAACCCCTTTCCTAGTGTACCCCTTAAAGAATGCACTCTGAAAGATTGAGACTAGATGGGTTCTTATAATATATAAAGCATCAATAGTTGATAAATTTTGAAAATATTATGTGTATACACGATGCATCTACTATTATCTTGAATACTTGATCATGTTGAGTTATGGATACCTAAAATTAAATTTATAGTTGTATTAGGACTACTTGTGGTGTTTGGAACATTATTTGGAAAGACTATGGAACTTTTGCTCAATGTGCCCTTGTGTAATAAGCTTTTGAATGGTTTGTGCCAAGTTACATAATAAGTGAATTAAATGGAAATTTATAGTGATTCTAAGGTGATTTCCACATGCTAATAAGCCTAATAATAAAAATGAAGACCCGACGAAGGGTTTCATTTTAAAATATGACCATTTGTGTGATGGAGACACCAAAGAAGGATGAGGATAGGACCACCCAGTGAATTTAACCCTAATTTGTGTTCTTATACCTAAGGGTAGGTGTTAATTGTTTTTCCATAATAATTCATATAGATGCATAAAGTTGTTTTTATCAATAAAAACATTTATATATTCAATGGATAAAGGTATGTGAGCCAAAATAGGTCATTCCCTATGCTTAGGATAGAGTGTGGTATAAAAATAGGTATTGATTGAGTGCACAAGTTAATAAAGTATTGAAAGAACTAAATTTGATATGATCAAGTATTTTTAACAATATTTTAGTTACTACATACAAAAATTATGTTAGGGTGTGGAGCTAAAAGCTTCAACTATTTGCAGACACAAAGAAGAGGATGCTGAAGACCTAGAGGAACCGGCGTCAGTAGCATGACCGACGTCAGTCACAGACAGTGGAGAAGGAAATCGGTGATGGCAGAGAGTCAGCCGACATCGGCAGCACCAGTTAAGCAGGGACTGACGTCGGTCGCCTATGCATTCTAGAACTATTCGTTGCACGAACAGTTAGTTAGTTGGACTGAGTGTTTGCATGTTAAGGGGCTAATTTAAGTCACGAGCTGCGTGTCTAATTATTGTAGTTAGATTTCTATTTTTGTAACCATGGGATTCTATTTAAAGACCCATGAGGCATGTATTGTAATGATCAAGTGAAAGCATTGAAGTAAGCAAGGTCAAGGAGATCTACAGGTGTAAGGTCAAGGAGATCAGCTGAAGCATTCAAGGAGGGGTAACTGAGGTTGTAGAGTTGGTTTTGTGTTGAGCAAGAGAGAGAGGGAAGAAGGTCTTGAGGTGTGGCAAGCCTTTGAGGTGGAGGAAGAAGTGGCATCTTCCTTATTGTATTTTCTTCTAGTAATATCTAATACAAGAGTGTGTATTGTCTCTCAAATTCTTTGTTGTCTCAAGTTTCTAGTTACTTTATAATTTTGGTATAATTTCATGTTTAATTGCTCATAAATAAGTAATCAATTGTGCTTTTGTTGGATAAGGGGTCACCTAATAGTTGGTATCAGAGCTACAGTTTGTAGGAAGTAGGTTATTTTTGATTACAGGTCATTCACAGGGTTTTTTGATTGAGTGGGAGTTCAACAATGGCAGAAGAAAGTAAGCTATGAATGGAGAAGTTTAATGGCAAGAATTATCATCACTAGAGGATGTAGATTGAGGATTATCTGTATCAAAAGGATCTATAATTACCGTTGGGTGGGGTTGCATGCAAGCCCACAGATATGAAGGATGAAGAATGGAACGTTCTTGATCGGAAGGCTCTTGGTTCCATAAGGTTGAGCCTTGCATCGTCTGTGATTTCTAGCTTATCACAGTGCAAGACAACAGAAGAGTTGATAAAGTCCTTGGCAAATTTATACGAAAAGCCCTCGGCTTCTAATAAGGTATATCTTATGAAGCAACTATTTACTTTGCAAATGCAGGAAGGTGGATCGGTACATACTCATCTTAGTGATTTCCATGGTTTGGTAAACCAATTAGCTTCAGTCAATATTATTTTTGATGATGAGGTAAAGGCTCTCTTGATTTTATGTTCTTTGCCTAAAAGTTGGGACAGTTTGGTTATGGCAGTAAGTAATTCTGCATCTACTTCTAAAATCTTAAAAGTTGATGATGTTGTGAGTGTGATCTTGAATGAGGAAATACAAAGGAGAAGCACAGGTGAATCATCAGGGAATGCTCTAAGTGTGGAAAGCAGGGGAAGGCAAAGGGAGAAGATTGAGCAAGGGAAATCAAGGTCAGGAAGGAGATTTGAGTCCAAAGGTATTACTTGCTGGTTTTGTGGAAAGAAAGGACATACAAAGAAGGAGTGTTGGTTGCGAGATAAAGAGAATCAACCTGAAGGTAAAGAAGAAGCAAAAGATGCTAATATCATGGTACATGATGCTCTCATACTTTAATTGGATAGTCAGGTAGGATCATAGATTTTAGATTCTGGTTCATCTTTTCATGCATCCCCAAACAAAGATTTGTTTCATGAGTATGAATAGGGAGACTTTGGAGTGCTCTATTTAGGGGATGGTACGCCTTGTAAGATAGTTGGCAAAGGGAAAGTGTAGCTGAGATTACAGATTGACAACACATGGGTGTTGAAGGAGGTCATGCATGTTCCAATTCTGAAGTAGAGTTTGATTTTTGTAGGAAGGTTGGGTGATGAGGGATGCACAATAACCCTCACAATGGACTCTTGGAAGGTTACCAAGGGAGAACTTGTTTTAGCAAGAGGTAAGAAAGTAGGTACTCTTTATCTATCTACTTGTATTACTGATTCTACTTCTGGTGTAGATTCGAAGATGTGGTCTAATAGGCTAGGTCACATGAATAAGAAGGGAATGGAAGTTCTTGATTCAAAAGGTATGTGTTCAAATTCAGAAAGCATAGATAGAGTTCATTGCAGGAAAAGGAAATTTGATGCTTTTGACAAGAACAGGGAAGTTTTGGTGTTTTTGGAGGAGATGAAGGCCAGAGAACAGTTACAGGCACTGAATAAATCTGAGCAGGGTAGCATGGATAGAGATCTGATCCAAGATGAGCTCATGGATGAAGAATTCATCACTCATAGGAACACACAGGCACTGATGTCGGTCACTTGGAACCGATGTCAGTCAGTCAAACACCAACATCGGTCATGTGCAGACCAGCAGGGTTGGTAGGTCGGGCAGGAGAATTTTGACATCGGTCATCAGGACTGACATTGGCAGGGGGGACACCAGTGTTAGCCAGGGGTAACGACGTCAGTAGTCAGGGTCAGTGCAGGGAACCGACATCGGTCGGGAGCAGACTGGGAGATGGTCGAGATCGGTCACTGGAACGGATGATGGGTGGACAGTTAGCTGTCAAGGAGTCTCAAATACCCATATAGAGGTCAGAAAATGTATGTGAACCTCATATTCATTGTTCACCTTCTTTATATTGCTTACTGATAGTCATGAACTAGGAAGATGGAGGAAGCAATGCAGGTAGAATCCAGAAATAGTGGGAGCTTGACATGGATGAGGAGTGTGAGTCCTTAGAGTAGAGCCAAATAGGTATTTTTTGGTAGAGTTGTCAGCTGGAAGAAAGCACTGGATAGAGGGATGGATTCCCATTTTAGAGAAGAGAGTGGATGGACATCTGAGACAGAAGGCTATGGTATATGGTCTTGATTAGGCTGTGGACAATGGAGGGTTTCATTTACAGGGAGTTTTTTGAGCTAAGGGTAGAGTTGGTTCAGAAGTATGTCATGAAGAATTTGGGAGCAGCAAAATTCTTTTGGCATAAGTGACAAGTATAGCATCATAGGTTTGCGTGGTGGTTGGTCTTCAAGAGTGACTTTGAAGAGGGATACAGAGCCAAAGGAACAAAATAGATGGTGTACAGGTACAGGTACAAGTAGTAGTTGTTTATCTCCAAGTGGGAGATTATTAGGGTGTGGAGCTAAAAGCTTTAACTATTTGCAGACACAAAGAAGAGGATGCTAAAGAACCAGAGCAACCGGCGTCGGCAGCATGACTGACATTGATCATAAATAGTGGAGAAGGAAACTGGCGATGGTAGAGAGTCAGTCGACGTCGGTAGCACCAGTTAAGTAGGGACCAATGTCGGTCGCCTGTGCATTCTAGAACTGTTCGTTGCACAAACAGTTAGTTGAACTGAGTGTTTGCATGTTAAGGGGCTAATTTAAGTCATGAGCTGCATGTCTAATTATTGTAGTTAGATTTCTATTTTTGTAACCATGGGATTCTATTTAAAGACCCATGAGGCATGTATTGTAATGATCAAGTGAAAGCATTGAAGTAAGCAAGGTCAAGGAGATCTACAGGTGTAAGGTCAAGGAGATCAGCTGAAGCATTCAAGGAGGGGTAGCAACTGAGGTTGTAGAGTTGGTTTTGTGTTGAGCAAGAGAGAGAGGGAAGAAGGTCTTGAGGTGTGGCAAGCCTTTGAGGTGGAGGAAGAAGTGGCATCTTCCTTATTGTATTTTCTTCTAGTAATATCTAATACAAGAGTGTGTATTGTCTCTCAAATTCTTTGTTGTCTCAAGTTTCTAGTTACTTTATCATTCTGGTATAATTCCATGTTTAATTGCTCATAAATAAGTAATCAATTGTGCTTCCATTGGATAAGGGGTCACCTAACAAATTAGACATAGAGGAAAGATGTCTATGGAATCGATTGAGATCAGATTGATCCTAGTGATGGTGTGATATAATAGTATTCAAACATCTATCTAACAAGTACCATGATACTGATCCCACCCCATCCTAATGGTGCACCATTTAAGGTGTGTACTCATGGAGGTTGATACATCAACAAGATGATGTCAAGAAAAAGAATCAGTAAAGTTATAAAATTGAAAATATTAGGTGTATATATGTATCCCTTTATGTACCCTTATGTGGCTAGGATGTGAATTTTCTAGGTAATCCTAACCTAGCCACCTGTGTCCTCAAAAACCTCATGGCCTAGATGTGACTTAGTATTTTTTTCCCATTTGAGTCCTATAAGGGTTATCAATAGTTATTAACAAATTAATTGTCTATTTTGTAACCAATTTTTACATATATTACTGAATAATCAACATATATTATGACTTATTGATAATTTTCTTATGTATTGGCTTTCAAAGAATCAGTTTCTCATGCCACTGCTACACTTTGTTATTTTCACTATTCAAATAACTCCACTTGATTTTTTTACTCTTCATTATCGACCACCCAATAAATAATATTCACCATTACCCGGTTTGTTTATTTTAACTCTTTATGGTTTGTTTTCTATATTAGACTAGAGATGGATTTCATCGAAGAGATACATATGTTACTACTTCTAGATTGCATACCATTAGCCATTTCCTCCTTAACAAAACAAACTTGGATCATAGGTTAGTAGACTTCCTAACATTTTAGGAGAATTTATATTATATAACCTTGATATCAAGGTGAAAAAATGTGTTCTTAACCTTTGATATTATTACTAGTGTTACATTTGTATGCTATGTCAGAATCATTTATGAATTTAAAAGTTATTATAAAGAAGTATGTAATTTATGAATAATTTATTTATTTCTAAAAAAACATGCTTGTATATTTGAATCATCATTACTCTATTGAAATCACACTTTATTTTTTAAATGGCATTTCCTCCCTTGAAAATAACATGTTTTTCATTTACAAATCATATTTCCTTTCAACATATTATTTTAAACTATGTGGTCATAACATAATATATATCTATTTTATTTTCTTTCAATAGATTAGGTGTTTTTTTAATCCCTAACTTGGTTCTTGTGGTGTCCAACCTTAAGTCCATGTAAGCCAAAAATAAATGGATAATATCTCTAGGCTCCTATCTCTTTTTCTCTAATTGTAAGTGTTTTACTTTCTTACCCTTTTTTAGACCCTTGTGTCTTATTTACATAGTTAAAGATACATTATATCATGCTCGATGGGAATATCATACTTTTTTCCTCACTACCACAAGGCAACCCTATATTCACTAATGTAAGGATCTGAGGCTATTATTCCACTCAAAGTTTTAATCTATTTTATATGGATCAAGACAATTGTATCTCTCTCTGATGAGGATTAACCTTTTCCAATCATAGTTAGAGTATTTGGATGAACATTGTATATATTCTCTTAAGCATAATTATTCTTACTAGATATGCCAACGTTAACAATTTGAGAATGTGGTACAACCACATCTATTACATGTTAGTATTATAGTGATTGTATTTGACAAGGAATGTTGTATGAAAGGAAAACTCATGTAAAATTGGTTTCATCCCTTATTAATCATTTAAATACTATAAAATTGTGTGTATTATCTCTACAACCTAGAGGGTGATACCCTCCAACACACAATCAATGGGTTATTCCTTAAGATGTTTCACATCTAAGTCCCCTTTCTTGGGCCCATTATAAGATCCTTTCCCATGGTGGCATGGTAAATCTCTTCTCCCTCACTCACTGCTAACTTATGTGCCACATGTGTGTGTGGGTACATGTAGTTTCTTTCTTATAATTTTATATGTTAATCATTTATACTAAGTAGTCATAAATATTAAAGGTACACACAACACATAACACAAAAACATGTAATAACAATTATAAATTCATGTATATCATCTAAATAGAATTTTTTTTCTATCGATACATCATCTATGCAACTAAATTAGAACCTATAGGAAGATAATTACTTATCATTAGAGGGAGATACTAGCATTATACATGCACCTACTCCATGTTTTCTCCTTGAACCATCAAAGAACAATTTCCACAGACCACTAGAGTCTTCATGTGGCTTAGTGAGGGATGGCATGGATTGATTCTCCTCATGCAAGTAGTAGACTCCCATGTCTATTTATTCAACACCTTCTAAAGGCTCAATTAACTAATTTTAATTCCATAACTCATCCAAGAACATATCATGTATCTCTTCAAGATGAGTGTTTAGTTCTTGACCAACCAGGTGTTCATCCTCATCTAGGATGGTATAATTGATGTTTGGGTTATCTAACCCATAAGGCTTAATGTGAAATTATGCAAGAGGCTCAAATTTGATGGACACCTTGGCCCCATAACTTTTTCTAAAATCCATTTAAGACTAATTTATTTTTAGATAACCCCCAATTTTTGCTGTGAAATCTTTCAATAAGCATAGATCAAAAATGAGGAGGCACATCTAGGATAAACACATCCTGAGCCACTAAAACACTAGGACAAGAATGCAAGGTCAAGTTGAGGATTCTGATAATACTATATGTTTTGGTGGAAGATACATCAATCTATAGACCTCCCTTAGATTAGGGCTCATACTTTACACCAAGCTGATCTGCTATTGACTTTGGCATCACTGAAGTACTTGCTCTGCTATTTACCAAGTAGTTATGTACCAAGTAATCACCAATGATTATATAAATTTATGAGGGAGGAGGTTTGACCACCTTATTTAATTGCCCTTTATTAGGTCCATTGGTCATACTAGTGAGGACCACATTTTCCTTGCTTGGTGGCTTCTTAAAAACCTTGATTTTTGACAATCCTTCTTAAAGGATATCCACTTGAACAGCCATGGAAAGCATGTCCCAATTGGCACACTCACATTGGATCTTTTAATTTCTTCAATAATGTTTATGGTTAAACTACCAACCTTTTATTTTTCCTAGAGAGACACAAATATACTTTAAACTTGTAATTTTTGGGGTACAAAGGCATCCCCTTGATATTGATTCTTTGAAGCTATTGGGACTTTTAGAGCAATAGTAGATTCATTTGTCTTTGAAATTAATGGTCTGATAGTAGGAGGATATTTGATTACTTCTTAGTTACCATCTATATTTATTCTTTTAAACCTTGTATTAACTACCACTAGAATGTGTGCTTGGATAGAACTAGCCTGTTGATTAAGTGCATAACACTCTTCATGCTTATAATTTATCATTGTAGCATCTAAATGGTTTGGTATTTCATTAGGTCATTGGCCTTGTTGAGGATCTTATAGTTTTTTCATCATAGGTACTTTTGTTTTTTGAGCCATAAGAGCTTGATTGAATCCATAGCTAGCACCTTGATGCCATTACTCATTGAAATCCTGATTGAACTTAGTGTTTGGGAAAATGGATTGACCAAAAGACTAATTCCAAGGCATGAACCCTCAAATTCTTGAGTAATGTTTTTCTAAGTAGGAAAAAAAGTGTTGAAAGTGCTTGTAGCATTTGGGTTATAATTATTTTGCCTAACATAGTTAGGCTACCCTTGTCCTAGGCTTTGTCCTTAGAAATTTCCTTTGTAGGGTAGCCTATTTAATTGATAAGATTATTGTTGAAACTGATATGTATCTTGATAAGGTTTATTGAACTAAGCTTTATTTCTCTTCAAATTCACCAATTCAGTACCAAAGAATTGAAATATGCTCTTAAGTTCTTGAAAATTCTTGTTTTCTTCAGAATCACTAGATTGACTAGTTGAAACCTTTTCTTGCTTTGGTGTAGGTATGGTAGCTAGTGTTGGCATAGGAGGATGGTATCAAGGGGAGGAATGATGATAGGAGGTGGTTTAATCTTAGGAAATAAAGGCATTGGTGGATTAGGTGTAAGCTTTCCATCTTGTACTAGACAATTCTCTGCTCTAATTGCAACCTCATAGGCATTTGGTAGTGTATTTCCTCCCATGGACTAAATCATTACTATAATATCACTATTGAGGGATTTTAAATAATAAAGTAAATAAAATTTAGGAGTATACCTAATAGATATTGGGATCCTATCCCTTATATTTTTAAATCTAGTATTGAAGTCCTACATAGCCTCATGAGGATCCCTAACCATTTTGCAAGTGACAAGTGGTCACTTTTAACTTTAAACCTTTTACACAATGCATCGCCTAACTGATCCCATGATGTGATGGAGTTATATGTAAGGTTTATATACAATTCCAAGGCTTTACCCTTGAATGAGATGGCTAATAACCTAATGGCCACATTTTCCTCATTGATATCATGAATATTGCAAAAGTTGGCTATATCCCTAAGGTGCCTCAAATGCATTGTAGATTGGTCTCCTATGACGTAAGGAACACTTTTGAGAGATTTAATTGGAGTAGGATAATAATTTTTGAGGTCTAAAGGTCTCTGACCATTAAAAGACATAAAATGAAAAGCTTTAGGGGATGCCATGGCAGTGAAAGGAGATAATAGAGATCTTCTTTCAAAGGTAGGTTTTAAAATTGGTTTAGGAGGAAAATTTACTTTGTATGGATGAGTATTAGCAAACCTTAACCTTTTTACTAAGTTTAAAGGTATTTAAACAAAATAAAAAGGAATACTTCTAGAATCTGATCTTGTAGTCACCTTTGGCATGAAAGATAGCTACTATTATGCACCAAGATGTTGAGTGTTCTTTGAAGTTTCCAAATACTAAAAAATGAAGGCTATAACTACTATAAATTGATCAAAATAACATCATACTTGGCCAATATTTCTTCAAATGTGGTCCCACCAAGCATGTCAAAAATTATTATAGCATAGAATTACACCCTTATTAGAGATTTCTTCAGGTTCCCCCACTCCTAACCACAATATTAGAATAACCCCAGGATGTGGGTTTCTTGTATTAGGGTTGAACCACTGGGTAAGGCCAGCTTCCTCTTGATGGATCACCTAGACTAATTATATTGCTTAGAAAAAGGATAGAGAGAGGGTAAAAGGTTACTGAGAGAGATAAATAGGTGATGCACCAAATTAAATGAGACCTCAAATAAGCATGAAATAAACACTGATTGAGCATAAGACAATGCTAACTCACACAATCTCATCAACTAACTGATTGCATAAGTGTTTCATAAACTAGGCTCATAAGCAAAGATGAATTTTAAGATTCACACTAGGCATACATTAATGATAGAAAGAGCATAAGTTTAGAATTATAAACAACTTGAAAATACCTTAAAATAGGCAAGAAAGAAGGATAATGGACATGAAAGACAATCCTTCACAATGTCATCATGCACAAGCTTACTAAGCACATTTCAGAGGCAAGAGATAAGTAAAGAAAGTCTTTATTGATTTAAGAGGTATTTCATAAAATTTTTGATAGGGTCTTACCTTATCAAATGAGAGTCTCTTACTCTTTAAAAATTAGAGAGGAATCTTTTCTTTCAAAATTGAGAGTCCTTTTACAATAGGGAAGAAAATAGGAGATATCAGAGAAAAGGGAAGAGAGAGAGGAGAGAAGCAAGTAGATATAAATCAATAAATGAGATCCCCCCACTTTAATTGAGTCCCAACCACTTTTTAATCAATTAGAACCAATGTTTCTTGATAATTTTAACCTCTATTAGAAATAATGTCCTTCCAACCTTCTCATTGGCTGAGCAATATGTAGAAGACAAGAATTTGTTGAGGATGATGAGTCATGATCTTACCAAGAAAGGAAAAACTTTAAAGGCTTTGAATAAGAATTGAATTCTTTACCTACACTATCCAATCCCCAAATATTTTTCTTGGAACTTCTATGCCACCCTTCACGTATCTTCATTATAAGGACAAAATCCTTGTATTCATGGACATGATAGAACCATGACTATTTCTAATTTAAGTAGATGTAGGTACCTATTTGTCAAGGATATGACCATATCGAAAGATAAGACACTTCTTTCTATAATAACAACTTTTCTCCTACTTCAAACCCTAGACATAGGTATACTATAGATGAAAACCAATCCCATTTATTAGTTTTCATATAGTCATCATTTCAATGAAGATATTCCATATGCTAAGCCTCATTCTTTATCTCCATTAGGTTTAAATAAACCTATTCTACCTCTAAACACTATGGAAGCCAAGAACTTATTGTACACATGGATCCCCCTTCAAAAGATAATGGACACAATCATGGAAATATATTATGACCTCAAAAAATAAGTCTTATAAGTTCTAAATATTTAAACTAAAGGTCTAGATTGAGCCTTATGGTGGCCTTCAAACTTGAAATATTTACTCTGGCTTGACCTGAATCATATTTTGATCTTAGCTATATGCATTTGCCCATCTGGGCCCATAAAACCTTTTGATCTGACATGCCTACCTATGTGACATCCTTACCATGCTATTTATCATATTTAAAAATATGATCATCACAAATTCAAACATGTTTCACCATCTTGTGCCTCCTAGAAACCTAATTTCATTTGCTTCATCAATCTTTGATTTGGGCTTCCTAAATTATGAAACTTGGCAACCCCACTTTCAATCTATGGATATTACTACTATTCTTCTTCTGGTTACCAATTTTGCACCATGTGTCAAACTCATGTGTAATCTAAGCTCATTGACATTTTAACCAAATTTACACCATATATATTCTTTTCATAATTGAGCGTGTTCCATCGATCTTCAATTTTTAATATCAAACATGTGTCATTGATCTTTTGATTCACTATGATCATGACACTTTTCACTATTACATTTTATCTTAGGATCCTTTGACTTATTGACCCTGTGTTCACTATTATATCTATTTTTTCATGATTTAATGTGCATCATTGATCTATCTATATCCACTAACCCTAATCTTAACATGGATTGTTGATTGGGATGTGTATGCAATAATACGCACCATCGATCTTGATCTAGGGACCTTTTAACTTTTTGACTTGATTGATCACCTATGTACCATTGACCTATTGATCTGATAAAGTGATGTTTTGATACTTGGTAGACCTATGTTTAACCTTAGGATACTTTGAATATTTTAAAACCCAAATGGATACTTTTTATGGCTTTAAAGTGATGTCCTTGGGAACATCCCACATTGCTAGATCATTTTTGTATGCTTATATCTTGAGAAAGAAAACTCATCAAGACATTAAATTTTTAGGGGACATTCAAGGCATAAAAAACATCATTTCCATGTATTCCTTTGACTTTTGAGAGGCCTACCAAGTACACTTATTAAATATACAACCAAATTAACCTATTCATTCATGTGTGATGTGTCATGATGGTATGGTTGTTCTAGGCTTATGTTTGTTATCTTTTGACCTATCAAGGATATGATAAACCTTTGAGACTTTGTGAAAACCTCCATTTATGATTTTGAGTGATCAAACACCATGAAAAACTATAGGATCCTTCACTTGTAATTATAGACTTATTTCCAAACCTTCTTCTCAAAAATCAACAAATTCACCTTGGGACTTGTTTAAAGTGTTTAAAAATCTTACAAGTGATATGTGGTCTTCATCTTACACCATTGGATTACTTCTATCAATAAAAAATTTACTCATGCTCTCACTTCACTCTAGGAGCTCTCTATAATACTACACTACATCAATTTAGGCTAAAGCTTCATATGGAGGCCCATTTTGGCCAATAGGTCCATAATTGCATTGTTCATAATGGGGAAAGCACTTCAATTATGCCTAAACTAGTTGTAGACAAATTTGGATTGAAGTATGAACCATATAGAAAATGAGTGTTACATCTTGATGGAACACTATCCAAGTCTATATGGATCATTAAAGGCTTGAAAGTGTTCATGCATAACTTCTTAAGTTTCCAAATTCTACAAGACATAGTGGTGGTGGATCTACCTACACACTTTATTGTTTACCTATAAAAAGACTTAACTACCAAGATAGGAGGGTATGTTGATAATGATTGGTATTTATTGTCTTTTATAATGAGGTATGGAGAATAAATTCATAATAAAAACATATCCATTGACCAAGTTCCACATTGAACCATATGTGGAAATTGGTTCCAAATTGAATTAGACTATCAATGAGCAAGAGGAACATGCCATAGATGATAGAGAATCTTCCCCTCTTGAAGGTATTTTTGATCTCTTCTTAGATGAATATGGTTTTTATACATATGAGTATGATCCCTATGATTTTAGGAAAGAGATTGATTTGGGGGCGTATTGCCTATATGAGGAAGGAACACTCATACCTTCACTTACCAAGGAAGAGGGTGAGAGTGATAGAATTTGGAAGATGTTCTTTGATAGTTCAAGGAGAAATATTGGTGCAAGATCTAGTGTTATGTTATTTTATCCATTTAAACATCAGTATTAATCATATATATTCCATTTTAATTATACCTATAATGTGGTCGAGTATGAAGGCCTTGTTTATGGCCTTAAATGGGCAAAGAGGAAGGTACTCAATAATTTGCAAGTGCATGGGGATAGTGAGCTAATTGTGTATCAAATAAGGAATATGAGTGTCACTAAAAACCCTTTGATCAATCATTATAATCACAGGGTGTGGTATTTACTTCAATACTTTAGTGTATTCAACATACAACCAATCCCAAGAGAGAAAAACAAGCTTACTAATAGGTTGGTTTTAATAGGATCATAGTTTGACACACCTACTAATATAATTAAAGGAGGAAACCAATCATATATAAAGGTCATTATGAATCCTTCCATTCTTGATAATGAATTATTTTTTCAAGTGTTTTAAAGTGACTAGAAGATTTTACAATTATTGTAAGATGAGGCTGAGTTCTCTTTAATAAATCATAAGAAGCTCCATGATCATTATGAAGATCAGATTGTAAAATAAATAACAAACAAGATACCTAAGGGATTTATCACTCTAGAGATCATCTTCAATCAAGATGACCAAAATAATAAATATAAGGTGGGTATGTCTACAAAGTATGAGAACTATGAAAGGGTCTTAATCTTGAAGGACATACTACTTAAACTAGGCAAGGTGTACTCTCCATCTAAAAAACAAGCATTCATTGAGTTGTGTAGAGAATTCCATGATATAATTACTTAGGAGTATATGGATCTAAATGGGTTTGAACCTAGCCTATCCCAATATACTATTTAATTAGATCCTATATCCAAACCAATTAGGCAAAATCAAAGGTTATTAACCCCAAATTTGACCAACTCATGAGAATTGAACTCACCAAACTAATTGAGTCTAAGATAATCTTCCCTATCAAACACTCAACTTGGGTAGCTATTATTATGCCTATTAGGAAGAAGAGTGGAAAAATTAGACTTTGTGTGGAATATCGAGACCTAAATAGGGTGTCACTTTTAGATCATTGTCCCTTACCCCCTACGGTTCAGATTTTATAAGATTTTTAGGTTCCCAATGCTTCTCATTCCTAGATGGATATTTTGGTTACAATCAAATTTTGGTGAATGAAGATGATCAGTTCAAGATAGATTTTACCATGAAATTGGGGACCTTTTCTTATAGTAAAATTCCATTTTGTTTTTCAAATGTTGGTGTCATTTTTCAAAGGGTAATTGACATGGATTTCAAAGGCCTAATCAATTAGATGTTTCTAGTGTACCTTGATGATATAATCATGTTTTCCAAGGATGAAAATGACCACATGAAACATCTTACATAGGTATTTGATATATTTATACAATATGGGGTGTCCCTTAACCCAAATAAGTGCACTTTTATTTTCCATGAAGGTAAGCTTCTAGGATACATTATTTCCAAATATGGCCTAGTCATTAACCCTGAGAGGGTAGAGGCTATTTTAGGCCTATCATTACCCTTGCACAAGAAAGAACTCAAAATATTATTGGGTAAGATAAAAATTTTGACAATATTCATACTTAATTTTTCATATTTATCGAATCCTATCACAACCATACTCAAGAAAAATTAGGTTTTCACTTGGACTAAGGAAGGTAAAAATAGTTGTGAAGCCATTAAGCAAGTAGTTTCCCAAGCTCTCACTCTTTTAAATCCTAATTTTGTTAATTAATTCATGTTATATACATTTTATAACCTTTATATTATCTTATTTATGCATATGCAAAAGAATGATGCGGATGTTGAATAACCTATTGTGTTCTTTAGTCAAGGTTTGGAGGATTATGAATCCAAATACATGTTTGTGTAAAAATAAGTATTGTTATTGTAAGGGGTCTGAAGAAGTTCAAACACATGATTTAAAATAATAAAATTCACCTCATGGTCTCTCATCCTATCACCAATGAGTTCCTCTTGAGTAAATACCTCAATG
This sequence comes from Torreya grandis, assembly GCA_037957365.1. Lineage (NCBI taxonomy): Eukaryota > Viridiplantae > Streptophyta > Pinopsida > Cupressales > Taxaceae > Torreya > Torreya grandis. The sequence goes on from JARHVA010002418.1 coordinate 1,586,710, forward strand.
AAAATAGGGTAGGGTGCATTATAAAGTTCATAGAGTATGATGTTGACATCAAGGTGACCAAGTTGGTAAGGGGTAAGGGTTTAAGTGAGAACTTTTATTTAGATATCCATGAACCAAAACATCAAGTTTTAGTCAATCAAGACTACCCTCAACTAGTTTATCTCATACCCCTACAAAATTAGACACAATACATCATTAGATTCCTCTAAAATGGTGAGTGTTATAATGGCTTGAGTAGGTCCAAAATAAGGTGTTTTAGATTGTTAAATATTCCCTATTATCTTGTGGATGGTGTGATTTTCAAAATATATTCAAATGGTGTATTATTGAGAGGAATTAATAGTGATTAGTTTGGTGTACTGCTTGAAATTTTTCATAATGGAGTAGTAGGGGGTCATTTCTCTCCAAGGACCACAGTTGCAAAGATCATGAAGGCAAGATAATATTGGCCTAGCCTATTTAAATATTTCAATGCTTGGTCAATAAGGTGTCCTTAATGTTATTTATTCATAGGAAAAAAAAAACTTGTAGCTATCCCATTGAGACCCCTTCAAGTGGATTAGCCCTTATTTCAATGGGGTCTTGAGTTTATTAGAATGATTAATCCTCCATCAACTGTTGGCCACAAGTGAATCCTTATAGAAATAGATTAATTTACATGATGGGTTGAGGTATTTTCATTGAAGGATGCCAATGAGAGTTCCATTTTGGATTTCTATGAAGGTATTGCTACAATTTTTAGAACTCCTACCATCATTTTAGATAATACACTTCCTTTCATGGGTGTTAAGACAATTGATTGGGAAAAAGGTAATGGTATATTTCTGACTACATCATCCAAATATTACCCTCAATGTAATGGGTTGTCTGAGTCTACTAATAAGAACCTAATAAGTATCATCAAGAGGAATTTGGAGAAGAACCAAAGAACTTGGCACATGAATTTGAAGATAGCCCTATGAGCTGATAAGATCATACCTAAAAGGTCCACTGGTAATTATCCTTTTATTCTTGTTTATGGAATTGAATCTAGACTATCCATATCCCAAGAGATACATACCTTAGAGCTATCACATCAGTTGGAATTGATTTTAAACACTCTAATGGAGGTGAGGTTGACATAATTGATGGAATTGCAAGAGGCTAGAGACAATGCTCACAAAACCATGGAGCATCATCAGGTGCTCATGAATAAGTCCTTTGATAAGAAATAATATTTAAGAGTATTCCAATATGGTAATATAGTACTAAAGTGGGATGAGGATAGATAAAATCCTAGGAGACACACCAATTTTGGCACTTTGTAGAGTGGACTATACATCATCATCAATTGCAAGCAAAACAATTCCTTCTAATTAGAAAGAATGGACGGGGAGGAGTTAGATATACCTATAAATGGGATCCATTTGAATAAATAATAATAATTATATCAAGATTATTAATTTACATAATTAGGTGTGTGGTGTTTTTTGAATAAGTGCTTATGCACATTTTCTTATTTCTTTCTTATTTGGTGTGTTGTTTTGAGTCTTTATTGTGTGGTTTTCCCTAAATGCCTTGATCATAGTATGGTTGTTATCTTGGTGTGGTGTGGTGTGTTTAGGTTTTATTTTATCTTGATATATTTCTATTTCAAGTCTTCTTTACCATGACTCCATGGCTTAATGGTTGAGGAAAGGCTACTAGTATCACAGCCTAGCAAGCAGGCTACCCCAAAAAGTCACCAAGAATGTTATTAAAATGTGACATCATTTTACCTTTATGAGTCCTATTTTGTTTCAAGTTTCCATTTTTTTAGAAGTTTATATAGGTTATCATAGATTACCCATGCCCTTGCATTGCTAAATTATGAGTTTAAACCCATTTCTTGTCACCCCAGAGAAATTAAGGTTTCTTAGAATAAATTAAGGTATTTAGGGATGTTAAGGTTTCTATTGTGGCTAATGGGGGTCATGTCAAAGATTATTTATTTATTTATTTTTAGACTATGTGAATAATATTAAATATAAGGTATTTTAAGGTCTTGTTCAAATGAAATTTCCACTCCATGAGGTCATCTAGTTTCACTAGCTTTCTCTACACTTGAAAACTTCTTCTTAAGGATTCTAAAGTCATTTTTAAGATGAATTTTAATGTATGGTACATAAAAGTGATACTTATAAATAATTAAAAGATTTTTTTTAACATTTATAATGTTAGATCAAGTCAAAGGTTAATTAGACCTTATAGGTTCAACTCTCAAGGAAGGAGAAATTGAGCTAAAAGGGGCATTTCTAATCACTTGTATGATCATCTTCAAGAATAAACATATGAGAAGCTACTCTCTATCTTACTTAGGAATTTTAAATGTTTAGAGATTTTTCATATGTCAAAAAATGGTGAGATATTTAGTTTTAACTACATCTAGTCCTTTGGTAGCCTTACAAGGGTCATGTCTAAATGCTTATTCCATATAGAATATAGAGAGATGGATCTTTAGATATTCACCGAGTATGGGGACCCCCATGGGATTGAGATTCATGGAATTTTTATTTATATCAATCTCCTTTTATTTATGAACAAATGTTAAGAAAGTAAAGTGATTGGAGAAGGATCTAAACCCCAACACCTTGATTTTTGGTAGTCTTATTACAAAATATGAAATAATTATTGTATAAAAAATGTTATAAGAGTTTGTAGATGGATAAGAGGTATTTTAGTTCCATCATATCAACTCATATGGTATATACAAATGAAAGAGACCTCCATATTTCTTCATGTTATAGATTTGTCTAATTGTATGGTAATCATCAATGTGGTTGGTGCGCATTTACAGACCCTATATGGTCTTGGAACATGAACACACCTCCCACACAACCCCTATAAAATTTCAATAAGGTTTCATGATGATAGGTTGCCTAATGACTCAGTGGTCAAGGGGAGAGTGTACCTACAACTATCCTTTTTGACACACCTATGAATAAAACATGTAGAAGATGGGCTAAATACTCTACTAAACATTGTATACCTTTAAGTGCATAAATTATACCATTCACTGAGTAAGGGGTGTTTATGCCATGGATTAAGTGACATCATTTAACTAACCAAGTTACTTAGAGTTGTAAGCTCAGTTTGAAGGTAACAAGAAGGATTTCATGCATTCCAAGCCATGTAGAAGTTATGAGTTTTGAATATAGAATGGGTATGAATCTCCAAAATCCATAATGATCACCTACATTTATCAAGGTTCTATAATGAGACTATCACATAGATTCAAGGACCCATCATAAGATACAGTCATATAGTTGCAGACCATTGGCCTAGATTATCTAGTCATGAGAGAGATTGATGTTTCAAGGCCTTTATAGGCACAATTAGACTTTTTTAATGGATAAAAAATATGTTTATAAGTGTAAAAATATATCCATGGTCACCTCAAATCCACATAAGTATAAATTATACTCACTTTTTTGTCTCAAACCTTGCTCACTCCATTACCTAGGGGAAATCATGAGACCAAGGGATCTATTTTAACCTAAAACACAAAATAAGTATGTTAAACCCAAATAAAATGCCTTTGAGGTGATACATAAACACATTTAGAGCCACAATACACTTTTAGGTTTCACAAACCTTAGTTTTCAATCCATAAGCCCTTGAGGGTTAGCAAAGAGGTGATAGGCCTTAAACTCTAAGCCCCTTACCAGTGCACCAAATGCATACATTGGAGTGATAATAATTTAAAAATCATTTATAATCATGAGGAAGATTATTTTTGAGGTGTTTTAATCTCTCCCAATAATAGGACTGAGTTTTTGAGGCCTAAAACCTAAATTAGACCTCTCTTGAGTTTAAGAAAGCTAATTCTACTACCCAAGGAGTAACTTCACACATTCACACCATATATCACACATTTCATGGTAATATGAGCCATTTTTAATAGATTTTATATCATTAAATAAGGTTCTACAAGTGTAATGATACCAATTTGTGGTTGATGCTTTATTAATGATCGTTAAGACCCCAAACAAGTCTTAAACCCTACTAAAACCCTTAGGTGAATGTGATATGGGAGATTTGTAATTTAATGGATCCAAATGAATTATTTAAGATATAAAAGTATTTTAACCTTGTCAACATCTCTCTAGTGATCCTCACCATGAAATTTGATGTTGATGTCACATGTACAGACACCCTAAATGCCCTCCCTTTTACTAGTTTTGATGAGATTGAGGGGTACATACATGGATGAATTATTGAATATCATTGTAAGAGATAGTATGGTAAAAATTATAACTTTTAATGTCTCAAAATAATTTACTCTTCCCATGAAACTATTCCTATAGGTCTGCACAAAGAAGATAGTTTGAGGTATACTAGGAATGAGAGACCTAGCTACCTAGTTTGGTAAGAAACAGTAGGTTATGATGTCTTGAAGGCCTTGTTAATATAATGAAGTGATTGTTTGGTTTTATAAAATTATATTGTGACTTATTATATGTATCCTTTAATTTTTCATGTCCATTTAAATAAACTAACATGTGAAACTAAGCTTAGTTTCCAACTAGTACTAGACAACCAATGTTGAAGTAACTTATTAAGAAGTATGAAAAGCATTTCAAGGTGTCGATTGGAGATGTAAGAGCCATAAATAGGTGTTGATAGGATATTTTAGGCTTAAATTTTTTATTTAAAATATCTATAACAATAATTAGATGATCTCTTCATTGCCTAGGAATATAGACTACACCTCATGAGTTAAGCTAACTCCCTCTTCTGAAAAAACCTATTTCAAGGGTAGATAATGATGCATACACATTTGTGAGGTGGCACTCCACCATTTTACATGGATATCCATGAAATTTAAATATATATTAAGGATATTCCTTCAAAATATTAGATTAGATTTCAATAAGGCTTAAGAACTCCTCAAAGACTGACATTTTTTGACTTGAAGGCAATTTTCTAAAGACTTTGAGATCAAGTAACACCTATTAAAGACTTAAAATGCTTCCTCCTAACTCATATAAATCCAATCATATTTTATCTATTATTTTAACCCCCCAATATTCCTTGATTGGCATGTTATTTCTCTCTCTCTCTCTCTCATTGGTGCTATAAGTATGCCTAGTTTTGGCATTGTAATCTATCCACAAGAAAGGTAGGAAAAGCCCTACTAGTTTTTTTACTCATATTTTGCCTTAAGAAATAAATTCAAACTAGTTAAAACTTTCCAATTTAATATTTTAGTGTGTTGAATAAGTTGTTGATAGATTCTAGTGAGAAAATTGCCTGTCCTTCAATTTTGTCCTACTTGTGTACACCTAGATATGGATACATTATATTCTTGTAGGTCACTTGGAGTTAATAAAAATTGTGGTATTATAGCTAAGTTTTTTGTATTTTTAGTAGTTTTTTATCAATCCTTTTTATCTCTCACCTTATCTTCTATAATTTCATAATCTCTAGGTTGAATGACTTATGTTATAAGCTCTCTCTTGAAGCATAAACCAAAATGTAGTTGTACCTATTTTAAGTGAAAGTATAGGATAGTATTGGATCAAACCTTATGGTGTATCACCCCCTTTGTTATATTTTTATTTTAATTAGATTGTTTCTTATCCCTTTTCATACACCAACTAGTTAGTAAAATGGCAATCAAGATAAATCTAGGGAGCCAGCCTTATCAGCTAGAGGTTTACCCCAGCTTTAGATATGCCTTAGGTTTAGGGGTAATCCCATTATTTAAATCAATTAGAGTACACTTGAACTACCTCTCCAATGGTACAAAATTGAGTGATAATAGTTAAATTATTGGACATATAAGCATATAGCAATGATCAAGGCAATAACATGTGCACATGATGTTTAAGCTCATCCATAGTTGTTTATAGAGAGACAGACAGGTATAGGTCATGCACCCAAGAGGATCACTATGTAATTCCAATATTTTTTAGATATTTTGATAGCAAGGGATATTATCTAGAGACAATAAAAGGTCTATGAGGGGTGGTTAGAGGGTATTACTTAGTTAAGGCAAATTTAGGTAAGTTATTGGCTACATGACCATTAGGTCAATGTATATGAGTGATTTTAGTAAGAGTGGGTCACACTTTAGTTTAGTGTGGTGTATGATTTACCCCCATCACCCATTATATGGATGAGGAGTTCTCAAGATCCTACAAGGCCAATCAATATGTTGATTTTATCTATTATTGAGTTAGTCCCTATTTCATTAACAGAGTAAAACCCTAATATTTATATATTAGATATAGATGATGTGGGAGTGACTGAGGCCTACATAACTTGGTTGAGTGATCATATATGGGCACCTCTATTTTTCAACGATGGGATGATTGTAAAGGATGTATTGGAGGTATAACCCCTCAGTATTATTGATGGTAAGTTAATATAATATGTTTGTATACTTTGTTTAAATTTGATTATATATTTATATGATGAGGAATATTAGGAATTATGTGTACATATACAAGTTTAGGGGATGATGAGTACTAAGAGATCACCATAGAGTCATAAATTCATGAGTTGACATGCCATATTCTATGGATTGGTGGAGAGGGCCACCAATGCATCCAGGGTACACACCCATCTATTGGATCAAGCTATGATAGCTACTATGGCATATAAGTGAGTATAAATAGATATATATGAGTCACATATTGAGTTGTATAAGCATACCATTCCCACACTTGATGTTCTAGGTGGGTCTATTGGTCAGATAGTAGATGACTACATACATCTTCATCAAGACCATACTGAGGGTATGGTTGATTTTGGCATGTATCATGAGAGAGAGTAGATAGAGTCATCAATCTAGGTCATATAGAGATAGTGGGGCCTCTAGTTATAAATTTGATATATCTAAGAGTGAGAGTGAGGGAGATGGTCCTAGTAGTCAAGTCTACATCATTGATTAATGGACTATATTTATACTAAAACTATATCCTAATTTTTATATATGTATGTTTGTTATTTAAGTTAGGACTATGTGTATTGGTAAATGGATCCTATTATATTGTATATGTTGATATGTGTTTAATTGGTTTGATTGTTTGAAATGATGATAATTGTAGATGGTTTTAAATGTTTAATCATATGTGTAGTGGATTAGCATTTTGAATTTATTAGTATAGGGGTTGTTTTTGTATTGTATAAGATTTATGCATTATATCATGTGAAGGTGGTATGCCCTATCTAAACCCAAATTTCATGGAAAACTAATGACCATATTGCTCATGTTGTGTCATTGTAGAAGGAGAATCTAAATCTAGAGCTTCATATGATGCACTACTAGTGTGTAGATGTGTAGACTCTAGTGCAAAAAGCTTGATTGGTTGACTTGCTAAAACTTCACTCTGATTTGTATGGTTTCTAGAAAATATCTTGATTGGTGTACACATTGGATTTGTATTTTGATATCTATAATTATTCCCATATATCTTTATTGGTTTTTGAACTAAAACTATGCCCTTCATTTTGTAGTTATTCCCATATATCTTGATTAGTGTACATATTATAGCTATGTTTTCATCCCTATAGTAATTTCCATATATCTTGATTAGTGTACGCATTGGAGTTATGTTCTAATCTACATATTTCTTTCCATATATCTTGATTGGTTTATTCATTGGAATTGTATTCTAATCTCTATAAATTGGTTTTCATCCTTGATGTAACTATGGTATATTTATGAGACCACTCATAAATAGGTGTCTTATAAATAAATAGGTGTCCTATACATCATAAGTCTCATACAATGAGTAACCAATGGTTCCTTAAAATTAATGTCCTAGGATAACTATGTTTTAGAGGAGTGTGATCTAGGAGAGTATGGAGAATGAGATCTTAGTGCCTCTTGTGTAAATTCTATGTTACCTTTAGTGACATATTATTCAATCCAAGCTCAAAGTACATAAAAATGATCATTTGAATGTCCATTTATCTTGTGAAAATGACAATATGGCTTATGTGGTAACTGATGTGAATGGCATGGTGGATGATGATGATTATAAGGAAGTCAACCCCTATCTAATAGTGAAAAGGCCTAGCCTTATATGAAAATTGTATAACCCCTTTGTGTATATCCTATGTTTTTCTCATTATAAAAGGTGATTTGTAAAGTGGTTATTTTCCATTATTGAGTATCTTTATTAGTTGTCTTTGTTCTACTGAGTTATTAATTTGAAGTGGAGTAGGCTCTTTTACTAGATTAAATTACTAAGGATCTAAGTGGTCTATAACCAAATCTACCTCTAACTATGTAACTACTAATCCCAATTTTTCCTCTATTGATATAGCTGCATTACATAGATGCTAGAATGATTTTGATTTTTGATATAGTAATCTCTACTTGATAGGATAGATTAAACTTATAGAAAATATTTATTAATTATAAATCTATCACTTGATAAATCAGTTGATGCAAACAAGATTTGAACCTTAGAATGTATTTAGATGTTGGATCTATCTCACCCTTATGTAATAAAGGTAACCTTTCATGTGTGACTAGAGTTCCATTTTTTATATGTAATTTTTGAGAAATACTATATATAGTTGCTCATATGTGTGTATAGATCCACTAGGGATTGTATGTTGGAACCAATATAGTACTTCCCCATATAAGGACTTTGGAAACAATTGTAGTAGAGTTAACTTATTTGTAATATGGTCCATGGATTTCTCATAATCCTAAAGGTGCAAGTATAGGTTTTCATGCCCATCATATATAGGTAATACTGGTATTTGAAAATTATGTGAAAACCTTGAAGTTGAGATTTTGTGTGGAACAGGGTTTCCATGTATTACATTGGCATTGGATCGAGATTGGTATGTGTTGTTCTCCAAATTGATATGGTGTACTTGTTGTTACAAATCACCCACAATATGCATCAAATAAATTAATATTTGTGAAGGTATATTATCATCATCAAGTGGTTTGTTTAATGCTTGGATTATTTTATTCATCTTAGCCATTGGTATATTGTATTGGAAATCTTTTTTAGGGAGGGTTGATTTTCTCTCCATAACCTTTATAGGTGTGGTAATTGGGACCTAATGAGAGGGAAATGAGATATCACCCTTGTTTATGTTAGTTTGATAAATAGGTTATACAGTAGTAAGGGGGTTAAGGGAGATTCATTGGTATCTATTATATTGTTAAGTTGTAAAGAAGTATTACATATTACTCGAGTAGAAGATTTTTTATTATCAAATAAATGTAAATTATGAACATAATAATAAGTTTGTGTGTGTGTGTGTGTGCCTTTTTACATGTGACCTAGTGTTTCATTGAACAAGAGGGATAGGTGAGGTAGGAGAAGAACCAAAAGTCATAGATTCTATGTCATCTTCATCATAATTACAATAATCATCATAATCCCATGGTTCATCAAAATAAAAATTTAATTCATTTTTAGAAGTAAGAGTAGAATAGTTATCATATGCATGCTCATTAAGAGAGAGAGAAGGGGAATATTTTAAATTTTTACTACTACACAATGTGCCATCATATGTAGGTGTAATGCAATGCATTTTTTCATTAGTTATGTGTGGAATCCAAACATGGTTATCACTTTCAATTTTGGAATCAAGGGTATAATAAGTAGCAATCATGTTGTCTTTTTACATATTATGACAAATAGAAGAAGAATTAGAGATATTTGCATTATCAATATGGTGTAAGTAAGCATTGCATTGAGCTTGGAATTGGAAGGAAGGTGATAAAATGATTTCATCTACCTTAGTTTGTGCATTTTTAAAAGGTGTGATATCATTGGTACTTGATTTTTCAAATCTAATTGAGAAGGCTAAAGAAAATGCATTGTTCCTATCTACTTTACTTGAATCATGTAAAAGTGGTTTTTGTGTATTGCACTTATATTGATTTAATTTGAATAATGATGTAGTAAAAGTAGTTGAAAATTTATTATCACATTGGAATAAATCACTACCAATAAGAGTTTATTTTGGAATTATATTATTAGTTTGATTTTCATGAGTAAGAGAAGAGTGAGAGGAAAGATAATATGATGTATATAATATATCCTCATGTTCATTTTTGTTGTTCTGCTCATAGTAATCCTCATATCCATCATTATAACAATAGTCATCATCATCATTATAAATGAAGTCATTGTTATGATCTAATGTACAATATTGAAAATTGGTCCTTTTATTGTTATAATCACGAGATAAATTAAAAAATGCATTAATTGGTGAGAGGTAGAAGCTTTTTAGATGCCATTTTAAATTTTCCAAAGAAGATAACATAAGCAGGAATAGCAAACACACAAGAGGTAGAATATAATATAACATAAGTATATGTGAAATTTGAGGAATTTTGAAAAAGGTATGTAATAAAAATAGGATTTATAATGGAAACCCTAATGGCTAATATTTATATGTATAGGGACCTAGTATGTGGATCTAGGGTTTTGATTTAGGATTGTGTTAAAAAAATCAAATTACATTAAATAAAGAAAACCCTAATGTAGGGTTGATTAAAATATCTAGATTATGCCAAAAAATTGAAAAAATAGAATTTTGTAACCCTAATTTAATGCAAAAAAATTGGAGAAGGTAAACCCTAAAGAAAACTATGGTTTTAATAAATATTTGAAATGAGTTAGGTTCACCAAATGTTTTAACCTTTTAGGGTTTTACTTTTGTAAATACTATGTAGTTAAAGGGTTGAGTATGTTTCTAATCTAAGATAAAAACTAGAAATTATTGATTTAATTAAACTTACCTAAAATAGCAAGTGAGAGGAGAAAAGGAACTTGTCTAGAGATAAACATATTTTTATGCAGATCAAGGTATTCAAAAAGATTGATCAAACATGTAGGAACCTTTCATGTTTTGATTGTTTGTTGAAATTTGGCTAGGATAGTAGCACCCCTATCAAGACATTAGTACCATATGGTGTTACTGTCCAATTTTGGCACTAATGTCCTTCTTTTAGATACTGTTTAAAACTTTTAGGGAAGTTACGAGAGGTTTTAGAGATTTTTTAGGCAATTTGTGTTATTTAAGAACTCACCTATGTCATTATTTTGTTTGAATCTCCTCCAAAACCCTAATGAATAACTACACACATAAAACAATAAATAGATCAAATATAAAAATAAAAGGAAAAAGTAGGTTATGGGATGTTTTGATCACATGGAGTATAACCCCTATTATGTTGGCCACTTCCTAGATTAACCCTAATGCTAGGGATCTTAGATCACATGTAATTCTCCCTTATGGAATGTGAACCATCAACTTGAATAGTATGTTATAATTATTTTCACTTAGGGCCTTCCTTGATCAAGCATACAATGTCTACATTTAATTATTGAGCAGTATGTAGAGTATCGAGTTGTACTATTGATTGATTTTATGTAAGTATGTGCCAAAATAGTAAATGATAGATGTAAAATGCCTTATGAGGCTCTTTATATAGAAGGAATTTTGTTTTGAATACAAGACCTTGTTCATTAGCTAAGAAGTCATAAAAGAGGGATAGAAAACATAAGAGAAGGCTCATAGAGGGGTCATGACTCAAACACATGAGAAAGGGCATGTCAGACACTAGATCCATAAGTGGACACTAGTGCCATGTGGAATTACTATCCTAAAAGTGGTGCTAGTATCCTAAGGTCTAAACTAGAGCTAAAATCAAGAAAGATGGGCTAGAGGCCCCTGTGACTGGGAAAAGGTGACTTATGACTATTAGGAGTATCATAAATAAAGAAAATAAGACATAATAAAGATCAAAGACTCAAAATGAACATGAAAACAAGGACTATAATCATCACTAAGACCTTCATGTGAAAGAGAAAAAAAAGGCATAGTACTTGTGGTTTCTTGACCAAATTAGGGTGTTTACACATGGTATATGCCCCCATAATATGTATTAATGTGTCAATATCTATAATGTATTTGAACCATATTATATCTCAACCATTCTAAATCTCTAAAATCTATACTATGATCTAATTTTCTACTCATGGAGGCTTATGTATCTATGGCAAGCCCATTGTAATGCCTTCCTTTTGAGTTGAGGTATGTATCCTATAAGTTGATGAACCTAGAAATTGAATTAGTTTGACCTTTTTGACCCTATGTAGCCAATACTCTATATAGAAAACTAATATTTTTAATCATTTTTTTCATGATAGCACTCAATACATATGATGTTTATATATTTTATATTTCATGATTAACTATTTATTTATGGAATAAATAAGTTCATTTATTATTTTGGCATCATTACTAATCTAGTAAGTGTAGCTTCAAATGTAACTATGAACAAATGGGGCACCCATAGCAACTAGTTGAGCTAGACTAGACACCACCTATAGTAATCAATAGTAGTTTTCCAGAACACTCATATCAACTAGAAAATCACCTATAACATCAATTTTAGGTGAATTTCTAGGACTACCATGGTTTTTAAGTGGTTTCACTTATATTCCTTCCATTATTTGAAGTTTACAACAATTCCTAAGATATATAACAATGAAAATCAAATTTTAAATTCATCAAATCATCTTCTTTTTTCATTGGGTCAATCCTTATAACTTGTAGCATGGCATTTATCTTCTCTCATCTTTGTTATATTAGTTTATATCTTATTATTTAACTTCCTAATGTTGTAATCCAAAATAATAATTTTACCCTCTATTTAAAATAGGAGCAGTAGAGTGCATAGAGGTTAGAAGTGAATTCCAAAAGAAGATTAATATTTGAAATTTTATGTTATATTAATTTCTATAATATATCTATAGTAATTCATTTTATTGCTACAAAATTATTAATGAAATTGAATTGAGCTGAAGTATAACAATTTTGATCAAATTAAGGGATCTAAGCATAATTTCAATTAATGAGGGCCACCTCACAAGGAGTTGTTATGAAAATCCCATCTATTAACTAGACATTTTCAATTATGTTGTGTGTTTCCATTCTAGTTTTATGTGTACATCTCTTGAGTTTCTAAATTTGATTTTATTACAAGTAATTTTTTTTTTAGTGTGTGACCGATAAATTAATTTTGGTTAAAGTGGTGGAACCTTCCAAAAACATAAATTTATAAATTAATTATATCCAATTTACATTTCAACAAGTGTGTTTACTTTATGTCATTTACATTCCAACAATGTATGTTTCCCTATATCTAATCAGTAGTCCCTTAAATTTTTAAATAGTCTAATGTTGCATATATAGTGTTGACATCTTAAAAAATTATACATACCTAAGTTTACAATTAAATGAATAATCATTGTCAAAAAATGAAGTGACTACCCCTCTTTATTACATTTCTTGGCTGCCCACCACATCAAGTTTAATTCATGGATTAATTTTGCTTATCATTTTGACGCCATTATTGGTAAAGGTGTTAAGAATTATAAATCTCAAAGGCTGGATAATATTTTTTACTTTATTAGAGTAATATTTCTTGGTTTATTCTACTAATATTTTTTGCTTCCTTATAATAATATTTTTTTCTATCATAAAGTAATATTTACTACTTTCATAGAAGTTAAGATTTATCGCTTTTTTACATAAGATTTCTCACTTTATAGATAAAATTAATTACTTTCAAGAGTGAATTTATTTATTTTTACATTAGAATTTAAAAATATATAAATTAGAATAATTCAAACCAAAAAACATCTCATTTTATACTAACATTGTGTAGGGCAAGGTAGGGATAATCACAACGGAAGATTGGTTGATTTGTATGCAGTGAGAGTGAAATGATAAAATATTTCCTAGATGGTTAAAATTTTCTATAAGGGAAGATTTATCATCTAAAAAACTATGAATCATGAAATAACATCAGTAGCCAATTCACGGTTATCACCTAAAGAGCTATAAGAGATAGCAATAGAGGAGTTCTTAGCAGAATTAGTAATAGTCCAAGAACAAGGAATAGGAAGACCTTCACACCCCCTATAAGGACATATTTTCACCATTTAAAAAGAGTATCTATCCACCCTAAACTTAGGTATTTTGTATTTATCTCCCTTCACCCTCACCCAAATTCCTCTCTAATAGCTAACTTAAAGCCCTTCTAACTTCAAGAAATTAAAATCATAACTACAAAACTTGTTGAACCCACAGAACTAGTTGAACAAGACATCACTGTTAAAATTATATAAGATTTTATAAGATAAATTCACCCATAGTTAGTTTTGAAACAATAATATTTTTGAATTTATATTATGGCACACATTATTCCATTATATATATATATATATATATATATATATATATATATATAGATAGATAGATAGATAGATAGATAGATAGAGAGACAGACAGACATACAGATAGATAGATAGATAGATAGATAGATATAGATATAGATATAGGTATAGGTATAGGTATAGGTATAGGTATAGGTATAGGTATAGGTATAGGTATAGATATAGATATAGATATAGATATAGATATAGATATAGATACACAACCATTTATTTAAAAATTGGTTAAATGAGTAATAAATTATTATAGTTAATTTAAATGCGTGGATCGGTTGGTTGTAATTATCCACAAACATTATTAAGGTGTTTTAACCTGTGATGAAACATCAATTTTTATTATTACAAAATTGTGATTTATGGGAGTGGTGATATCCAAATTTTGTGAATAATTGTAAAGTAAGGTGAAGAAGGAATTTACTAGTTCTATAAAATTTTCTCAAATAATGTAATAATCTTTGTGGGTTTTTTTACCTCATTAAGTTTTTCCTACATTAAAACTATGTAATGTGCCTTCTCTTTGTTTCCTACATTATTTAATTGTTATTATAGGTTATGTATTATGTAATGTGTCTTATCTTTGTTTCTTACATTATTTAATTGTTATTATAAGTTATGTATTTATTAAATTATTTAGTTATCAATCATCCATATTAAACAAATGTTAGATTCCCTTCATTGGGTATTGTAACATGGTATCGGAGTTACAATTTGTTTAACTTATTTACAGGTAGTGTGAATTATTCTTATAAATTATTACAATAAGGTTGTATGAAATAGATATTGTAATACATATTGTATTTTTTTATAATTATTTTGTTAGACATCTTAAAGTTAAAGAGTAAGTATTATTTATAGTAAATTTTTTTGACCTAAATATATATTATGGTAATTTTATTTTATTGTGTTAAGAAGTTAAATTTAAAAAGAAAGTATTATTTATAGTAAAATTTATTTACCCTAAAACATTATTATAGTAATTTTATTTTACTATGTCAAGATAAGTTAAAGTTAAAGGGCAAGTATTCTTTATAGTGAAATTTTTTTACCCTAGGACAATATAAGTCCCCAATAATACATAAATAGAAGGTCTTGTTTCCATTTTGTTTTTATAATGCTCCAAAGAATAAGGAAACTAGATCAAAGATATCCCTTATTGGAGGTTAATATTGGAAAAATGGGTGGCATCCTTCCTTTGGCGAATTACAAACTTGACAAGATAAATCATTCCAAAAAGTAATGTTGCTAGAAAATGTTCTGGTCTCTCTCAATAATATTTAGAGAGGATAATTTTTTTACCAATTCCCAAGTTAATTATATCAAAAAATCTAGTGCCAACTCATAATACCTGCGATTGCATTAAAATTTATGTAAGATTATTAGTTCTGATAAGATTTGTGTGTATCCATCATGCAATGTTAAGTCTAAATTAGAATACTTCTAGGAGTGGATGATTTTTAACAATATTTGGAGACTATTGCATAGTTGTACATGGGATGACATCAGATCTAGTATAGCATCAGTTGGTTTTTTCCAAGCCTTTCAAGCCTTGACACTGTCTAAATTACTACATGGATATTTTTGCATTAATCATGACCCTCCTAAAAGTTATACAGTGTGTTCTATCCATATTTATCCTCATCTTAAATCACATCATATCTCTTATAGAAATGGTAGATGAATAGCTAGCTAAAGAAAGAGGAAGTACCAACACTAGTAGATCTCACTGCCCCATGGCTAGAGATGTCAGGCAATAGAGAAGCATTGATGAAAATTATGTGACCAAACCAACCTTGGTCATGGAAAAAAATACAAATAGTCCTTCTAATAGCATGAAAATGGTTAAGAATTAATCCCATACATCTCCTTCCAAAATCACTTAGAAGATGATCTCAAATGAAGAAGGGTTTATGCCACCTATCAAGGAGATAAAATTTGGATTTGAAGAGAAAATGAGGAATGGGTTTCCATGAAAAAAATAATGGAAAATCTATAAAAGAGTGAGAACAAGAGAGGCAAGATCCTATAAAGTGAAAGGCTTCTCATGATGGGGTTGGCCCATTAAACAATAAATGCATATGGATGATGGAGAGGAACAAAAGATTGGTAAAATGGAGGGAGGTTCACACCCTCAAGGGATCAACTCAAAAAGATAAATCCAAGATAAATTGCAAGATAAAGGCAATAGAAATTATAATATTAATGATACTCTGGTGAGTATTAATAATCTACTTATAAAAAAAATAGTAAAAACTTAGAGAATCAAAAGGAAATGGAGGCAATGACCAATCGCTTATAAGACTTTTACATAGCCCATTATAACATGACAAAAGACATTAATGATAACTTGTTACATCTAAAGAATATCATGGAGGTCATTATAAAGGAATAAGAACTACACACATAGATTTTATCAATTATCAAAATTAATACTTATGAGATAGAATCCATGCAAAATCATATATAAAAACTTGTGGGAGACATGACTCATATCAAAATACATCTTCATCACTGGAATTATGTCTAAGATGATGTAGGATAATCCAATATGTCAAAGTAAGTTTTTGAAGTAGTCAAAGAAGAATAAGTATGACTGCTTGATTGCATGCTAGGTTTATGGTATATGGAAATAAAACTTATTGGCTCATCCCTTGAGCTTTATGTAAAGGTTCTAGTCTACCGGCATATTAGCCATATGGTTTTGTATTGAAATATCCTCAGTTAAATAATTTTTTTTAATTTAAAAAAAATATTACCTAAATATTTATTATAATAATTTTTTTTAATATGTTAAGATAAGTTAAAAATTAAGTCTTAATTTTTAGTAATTTTTGTTATGTTATGTTAAAGGCTTGCATGAGTATTTTTTTTATTAGCCTTAAAATATTTCATTATAGTAATTTTTATTATCATGATATGGTAAAGACATTTATGAGTAATGTTATAGTGATTAACAAAAGACTTATTTTTTTCAATATAGATTCCTTTAATTGTATATATAATATACAACTATGCCATAATATTTGAATAATGGTGATGATGGTGATCAGTGTTGGTGTAGGCAATGATAGTGATGGATTAGGATTAGGTACCTATAATGGTGGTGATAGATTTGGAGCAGGTGTTAGAATCAATGGTAAAAATATCTTTGGATAAATCATTACCAAGGAGATTTAGCACCAAGTTAGGGTTGCTTCAGGTTGAGTCCTCAAAGGTTAAAGAGAGGTGCCATCAGTAAAGAAATGGTTGGACACTAACAAGGGAGATGGTGATGGGAGTGTTTTATATGGTCTAAGGTTAGATGGTGGTGTGGCTCTCTTGGGGGGATCTAAAAAAATCAATTTGGTCTTTGTTATGTGTTTAAATTATACAAACCCATTTCATTCCTATGGAATTTTTTTGTAAAGTGGCCATCTCTAAATTAAACCCTAATTTATCACCCCAATTTATTGATAGGTGCACCCTAAAAAACATTGAACTTCTCAAGCATGATGTGGAAAAGGATGTGGAGGTAGATTTCCTAGAAGAGAGGTCTGATGCTAAAGGAATAACATAGTTTGATTTCAAACTAGCCTTTTTAGGGGGATGTTCCCTTGATTTTTTAAAATTTTTCCCCAATTCTTGAGATCACTAATGAGGAAATATCTAACATTGACAAGGAATCTAGGTACAAAACCCTCATTGGTATATGTGTAGGGAAATATCCATCCTAGGAAGAACTTTCAAACTAGTCAAAATCCATCTATCCATCCTTTAATAGAGGTTTCTCTTTCCTTGTGATCTAATGGTTTTTTCATGATTATTTTTCAATTGAACAAGGATCAAGAATTTATGTGGAATAATTAACCTTGGTTTTTTATAAAGTTGGGAGTGTGTTTATGCCGTTGGGAACCATTTTTTACCCTAAATATGTAGTGATCACACAATTTATGGTTTGGATAAGATTATAAAATCTTCCTTTGGCTATGAGAGACTCAAGGACACTCCATTAACTAGTTAAACAGATTGGGATTTTCATCAAATTTGATCAAGATTTGGTTTGTTAGTAGAAGTTTGTAAGGATTTTTGTTTTTGTAGATTTCTCCAAACCTTTTCATCATTCTATTAAGTTTCTCTCTTAGCATGGATCTTAGATGTAGTTCATTTAATATGAAGGAATGCCCTTCAAATGCTTCAAGTGAAACTAGGTGGGACATAAATTGGTGGTGTGCCCTAAAAATTCCACATAAGTTTTTAGCTCTTCTTTCTTTATAAAATGGGTGAGAGAGATTGGTTCCCTAACCCATATCTCATGAATATTCTCCAATAATCCATAATTTTTTTCTAACAATTGAGAAGGAGCCTCTTTATTTTCCAATAGATGGACTAAAATCCCCCTTGGTGGAATATTTAATAATAATATCCCTTCATAAGGTAATAGGGTTTATATTTAGAAGCAAGGTCTTCACATTTTTAACTCTGTGTATTTCCCTCCCCTTAGAAAGAAGGAGGGCATGGTCGGGAAGAATTTGGAGGGATTATTACAAAAAAAATTAGGATCTTTAGATAGTTTTAGCGGGTCTACAAAGCTTTAGACTCAAGCTTTTCCAGAGGATGAAGGATCTATACAAATGGATGATTTATAAGAAGTGGATTCCACTTTTTAGGAGGAATTTGAATAATAATTCAGCTCCAAAGAGATCTTATTTCTTGTTCAGCACCCTTGTTTGATTTCAAAACCAAATTTCTATAAAAAAAGGTAAAATAGTTAGGAAATTTGAAGTTGAAATACTACAATTGGATGCTTTGAATTATATAGGTGATGGTACTTAGTGTATAATGGAAGATTTTCTATCCATTAGGGGTCAATGAACTCTTATGGTCTGAGGTTGAACTATTGTGTGGATTGTAATAGTCTCATTGGGATATATGTGCCATGTTTCTTTCTAATTTCTATTTTTTTTTTGTATTTGTCATGTGAGTCTACCCCTGCGTGAGAGGCACTTTATTGAAAAAATGTATTTTTGACATCTATTCTAATGCTTATTCTTTTTTTGTTTTTGTTTTTTTGGATCATGGTTCGACCCTACCCTAGTTTCTTGGATTCTTTATTCTTGGGGACTAGACCCCCTAATGTGTCCCATATCTAATTTTAGCTCCAATTAAAATCAAGTATCTATAAATAAAAAAAAAATTCAAATAATGGACTAATTTGATAAAATATTCAAAGAATGAGTTACTATTATGACAACTATTTAATATGAGTTTTTTGTTTCAAAACATATGTGTTTAGTTAAGTGAACTTTTAAGGAATTTAAGTATTAATGAGAGTGTCAAGCCTCAAGTATTAAAAATTGTGTATTAAGTAGAATTTATAATTTTATTTTTCAAAGAGATATTCTTCAACAAATTTTGAGTTGATAGGTTTAGTTAAATTTAAAATTTTATCCATGACCAAGGAGAAATTTTATTTTTTTATTGTTGATCCTCAAAGAAGGAAAGCAAGGTAATTTTTTTTGCTAGTCTTCTTCTCTCATAAAGCTCAAAACATGTGCAGTTGAATTAAATTTTTTATTTGAAAGTGATGGTGTATGTTTTATTAAATATGAAATATTTGTGTTATCATTCTTAATCAAGAAGTATACTTAAATAAAAGTAAATATTTTTTCTTTTCTAGTCAGTGTTTATTTTTCATGGAATTAAACCTATATTTATTTTATTGTATAGGCATAAACTTATGCATTGGCCATTTTATCAATATTTATTAGAGACAAAAAGGTGTGTAAAATTTTATGTACATATTTTTATTGTAAAAAATTGTTTTAAAGAGTTATAGTCTTAATAAAAAGACATCCCAAAGCTTCAATATAGATAAGTCACAAATGTTAAATGGGACTAACTACAACATTTGTAAGTTGCATATTTAATCTAAATTTATGGATAGAAAGTTATAGAGTGTCTTTAATGAGATTGAGAAACATCCATCTAGGAGAAATGAGACAACAAAAATATAAACACTTATCAACAGAAATATAAAGAAGCTATGTCAATCATCCTAAGAAGTGTTAAGGATAATTCATACTATATGTCAAAAATCAATAATCTTCTAGAAAAACTTATAAAATTATTGAATCGGTTCATGAAGGTACATGACTTTCTAAAATTATTAAACTTATACTTGAACTCATGATAACCCCTGTGAAAGGTGATGAAAAAAATTAATTTTCTTGATAAAATTAAAAACATTAAATCATAATTAGATGGATGTAATTTTAATTTAATTTAATATAAACTTATCTATTTCATTATTTAGTTAAATATCAATGAAAAATTTGGAAATTTTATTTTCATTCTTAACTCTAAATATCAAATAGAGTAAGGCATCCCTGACCTCACAACCCTTTCAGCTCTTCTCATTTAATAAGAACAAGTAATGACTAATGTTCATTCTAAATATAATTTCACTAAGGAACTTCTCACTTAAAAAAATGTTCTAAAAAATAATGAAAACCAAAAATTTAAATCCAAATCGTGTAATGTCAATAATAAGGATGGGAATAAGAAACCTATAAATAGTAACTATAAAGTCAAATTTAATAAATTTTGTAAAATTTGTGGTAAATTTAGTCATTAAAAGGAAGATTTTTATTTTAAAAAGGGGAAATTTTATAAAAACCCTAAAAATAATAAATGCAAGAAATTTTCTAAACAAAATCAACATAAAAATCAAAACTAGAATCTAAATAACAATCAAAATCAAAATTTTAAAATTGTTATTATTTATGCTTCTTTATTTGCTTCTAATGATAACAAATGGATTTTAGATAATGCTACTTCACATCACATAACATCTTTGTCTAACATTTTATATGATATTAAAAATATATATCAAAGAATATATTTAGGTGATAAATCATTTTCAGAAGCAAGAAAACAAGGTAAATCAAAATTTGTAAATGAATTCTTAAATGATGTTTTTTATGTTCCTAAACTTAAGAAAAAAAATTATCATGTTCTCATCTTATAGATGATAATTTTATTATAACACTTCTTAAACATAAATGGTTTATTACATATTTATTTGGATCTATAATTGCTAAAGGTATTCAAAATAATGGTCTTTATATTTTTAGTGATTTTTCTTCTACATCTTGTCTTTCCTTTCAAATTATAAATTAATTTCAATTATTGCATGAAAGGCTTGGACATGTTAATTTTAAGAATTTTTGTGATATGTCAAGATATGATATTGTAATAGTATTTCCTAAAATTAAAATATATCATGAAATATGTGCAGGTTGCTTACACGATAAGCAACACATTCAACATTTTCAAAAACAATATGATATAAACTCCTCTCATCTTTTATAACTTATTCATAGTGATGTTATAGGACCACTTGAATTTGAATCTCTTAATGTATATTTATATGTTTTAACTTTTATTGATGATCACACTAGAATAATTTAGAATTATTTTATACATAAAAAATCTGAAGTGTTGTCTAAATTTAAAGAATTTAAAGTTTTTATTGAAGAATATTCTAGCCTAAAAATTAAGATATTAATAAATAATAATGATGGTGAATACATTATTAAATATTTTAATTCATTTTATTCATGTATTATTAATAAATATTTTACATATTTTAATAAATAATCATGATGTAGGCAGCATCTCCTCTAATGTCCTTAATGTCATATGTAATGAAAGTACCAATGCAGATTAAAAAATCCATCTCTCTGCACATGAATAATCTCACCATGATGGGGTGGATATTAATCAATATGATCTGTAATCATTTCAAAATAAGGGGTCATATTTATTTTTAGAATCTCTCAATGAGACCTCCTACCCATTTCTATCTTTCTTGCCTCTACCCCATCTAGAAGCTTCATATCTCCTGGTTTGACTCTTGGTCCCCATGGGTGGAAATAAGAATTGACTGGAACTAACATCATGAAAGGAGGTCCATGAGAAAAATAAAGTTTGGAAGAAGCTCAAAAAGGGGGGCCTCACAGAATTTATGGAATGGGTCATTGAGCATAACACCAAGATTTATTGAGACTTCATGGTGGCTTGGACAAAGTGGAAAGGTTCCATGCACGACATTACCATCAATGTTTCAGAGGAGTTCATCAGTGATGCCACTAGCATGTCATGCATAGGTGCCAAATAATTCAAGGACAAATCAAAAAATCAAGATTCCCTATAATGGTTCTTCAAAATAAATGATTTCATGTAGATGAATAAGAAAGGGTTCCCTCACGCTGACATCCCATGTTATTGGCCAAAAATTTGTCTTTAGATCATGTGATATATGATTTTGGAAGTTAAATATACACTAATATTTTCTCACCATTTCCTTCTTCTAAATAATTTCATTAGGTATAAGATTAGTATTCCCTATTTTATGCTTAAGTCCCTTAAGAACATTATCCTACTTCAACAAGTTAATGATACCAATCCCATTCTACATTAAGGCATGATCCTCCTCCTTGTTAAGCATAGCCAAGCCTTATTAGGGTGGATGGTCCCCCCCACGGGTTCCTCCTCTAGATAGTACTCCTAAGAGGACCCCCTTAAGGAGGATCCTATCGATGGATCCCACCAACCATCTGACCACACCCCCTAAAATAGTTTATCATAGTCCCACCAAATGACCTCCCTCTCAAATTATTGTTCATCCCCACACCAAAACCAATTTAAATGTGGAACCCTACAAAATGTACCTAGAAAGGGAAGGCCATGGTTACATAGGAGTTGGAAAGAAACAAATAGCTACTGTAAAACTTTAACTCTAATGTTCAACAAGCTAGTTTTAGCCTAGCTAAACCTATCCAAGATTGGAATGCATTACACAAATAGGTTGAAGAAATTATCTAGGTCTTTATTCACTCTAATCATCCCCCTCAAACCCCTATTATGACTTATCCTAAGGTTTTAAAATCCCCCCCTAGGCTCCCCCAAAGGAGTCCTCCCAAAATTGTCCCCTATAGGTAAAAGGTAAAAAGCTTCCCAAAATGATCCTCCCAAGCGAAGTAGTTGAAGGCCCCAGAAACTGTACCCAAGCCAAAGTTTCAAAGGACAAATTGACCATCCTAGAAAAGGAAATTACTAAATTTGAAGACCCTCAGGAGGTAAATTCCTTCTAGTTCTACTAGGTTTTCTTATTTTTTATTCCACTCTAAGTACTATTTTTTGCTTTTTGTTTTCTCGACCCTAGTTGGCCTGTTTAAACTTTTGTAATTCACTCTTGTGGTTCTAGGTCCCTATAAAACTTGGTGTTTACCATATCAAATAAAAAACATTTTCCATGTAGTATTCAAATAAATTTAACAACTCTCTATTCTCCATAGCAAAATAGAATTGCTAAGAAGAAAAATAGGACTATCCTAGAAATGACTAAAAGTCAACATACTTATCATGTTTTAATGATGTTATTCAAGATGATAGATGGAAATATGCTATGTAATTTAAATATAAATCCTTAATTAAAAATCATACTTGGTATCTTATCCCTCCTTATAAAATAAATATATTATTGGTTCTAGATTAATTTATAAAATTAAATATAACTCAATCAGAAAATTTGACAAATATAAAGCTAGGTTAGTTTCTTGAGACTTTACTCAAAAACGTAGTATTGATTATATTGAAAACTTTTCTCCTATGGAAAAAATGAGTATTAGAAGAAGAAGAAATATACCAAATGGATGTTACTTATTATTCTCATGGTTTAAAATGGTTAGGAAATACACCAAATGGATGTTAAAAATGTTTTTTTAAATAGTGCCTTAGAATAAGAAATATTTATAACTCAACCAAAAAGTTTTAAATAACCTAACAAAAAACATTATGTATGTAAGTTAAAAATATATTTTTATGGTTTAAAACATGCTCCACAAGATTGGTATTCTAAAATCACAACTTTTTTAAAGAAGTAAGTTTTTTTAATTATTATTTTGATAATGATCTCTTTGTTGAAATTTAAAATAGTTATATTATCTTAATTGTTATATGTATATGATATCATTATTTTCATTCAAACTTATTTTATTCTTATATATAAATCTAAATTTTATCAATATTTTGAGATGGTTGATCTAGGTATGCTTCATAATTTTCTAGGCATGGTTTTATTTTAGGATAAAAAATCTATTTTAGTATCTCAATATCAGTAGGCATATAACCTTCTTGTTAAATTTAATATGATTATTTGTAAGCAAATTTATACATCGATTGAATTTGATATTAAGATTGATCCAAAACCTATATGTGATAAATTTAATACTACTTTATATATATAATTAGTTGAAATTTTGATTTATCTAACTATTATGAGACCACATATATCATTTGATGTAAGTTTTTCTTCCATATTCATGAAATATCCATATTTGGATCATTAAAAATTAATAAAAATAATAATTAATTATATCAAACGAACTAATAATTTTATTTTATATTATTATTCCATTGATAGTGCTAATTTATATGATTATTTTGATGCTAACCATGTTGGTGATGTTATAGATTACAAATATACTTTTGGATATGTGTTTAAGTTTGGTACATGTTATATTATTTGAAGCAACAAAAAGTAACATATTTTTTTATCTCTTCTAGATAAGTAGAGTATATAAGTGTTATGGGAGCTACTAAATAATAAATGTGGTTGCAAATGTTGTTAGAATAATTCCATATGGGTGTCTCTCATAGTAAAACTCTTATTTTTTACAGTTAAATTTGTATAGTACTAATGAAAAATCTAGTTTAGCACCAAATAATGAAGCATATTGAATTCCATGTGCACTCTATCTGATAAAATGTCCTTAATGGTGATATAGATTTGCATTATTATCATATTAATGATCAAGTTTCAAATATCTTTACAAAACTACTTTGTAATGTAAAATTTTATAAATTCATAATAATGTTGGGCCTCTAAGAAATGTCGTTAAGGGGGAGTGTGCAAGAAAATGTCACCTCTTAATGTCCCTATATTATTTTTCATCTCTATACTTATTATTTATTTTAAAATCATTGTAAAAATTCACATTATGTGATTTTTTTGTAAACTTCACCCTATTTGACTTTACAATGTTCACAATAATCAAGCATGTTTTGTAATGGAGGTATTTATGTTATAAAAGGTTTCAAATACTTATAAGCTTATCTATAAGAAATTATGGGATGTATTCCCACTATCATGCTAGCCTAAATCACCCCATGAAGTTTATGGATTATAATTCCATTTGTATAAAAAAAAAATATTGGCATGATGAAGTTTTTTAAATCCTTAAAGTACTACATGCTAGCCTAAACTTGTCATGGATGGTTTATGGATGGTAATTCCTTTTGTATAAAAATGTGACTATGGCATATAACCCTACTAGACATTAAGGGGGAGTGTTAGAATAATAATATTTTTGGGGTTACATGACGGCCCACATTTTTTTATATATGTTGAAGAAGAAATACTCAAGCTCTATGATGAATAAATATAGAAACAAAATGTTCCCTTGTAAATCCATAAATGGAATTTCATGGATAGAGGTAAGAAATTTCTAGGATATGAAACAAGATGTCATCAACCACTTGGATAGTCCATTTGACATGCTACATACATGGAGGAATAAGAATAAATAAAGAATGTGGTGGTTGTTTATTGTTTTTATTTCCATAGAAAGAAAATGTACTACAAATGCCATGTTGTTCAGATGAAAGTAGCAAGTATAATTGAGGAAAAATATGAAACATTAGAGCTTAATTCAATTGGAAGAGATGAAGATCATATTTTCTATGTGACTCAATAGAAACCATCATCATAAATACCACATAATCTAAGTATGTTATCTAATTCCTCATATTTCAATTCTTAGTTTTTTCTCCTCCTAATTGGTATGGATCTACTCCATGTAATCAATTACCCCAACCATTACTCCAAAACCAAAACTATAAATATAATCAACCTCAACTATACACAATTGTAAAATTAATCATGTCAACCAAAAAATCATAACTTTAGTGTAATCCACATTATAACCAATGGAAACAACCATGATGAAGGAATTATCATTGGCCCAATCAAAACACTATCTTTCAAAAACTCTCACAACCTCACCTACAGTAACAACTAGCATTGATGCCAATAAATCCTATTTTACATCCACCTAGAGCTCAAAAATTACCTTCTTGTCCCTCACCCAATCCCAATAATAAGTTAGTTCAATAAGCATACAATAATTATGTGATAACTTATTTAGTAGAAGTAAACAACGTTCAGTTTCATTCAAAAAATACTCTCCCAAATCTCAATTCACCCATAATAACAAAATGTCTTGAAGAGGTCCTCAACATACCAACTAACCCACAACCATCCAATAATATTACCACTCCTAAATATAGCATATCTATCAAACAAGTAACACCAAATAATCCTCTTTTCTTGAAAATACTAAATTTTCAAAAATAAGAGCCAGAACCAAAATTTGAATCTATACAGTTGAAGAATGTTTATGTCAAAATTCATTTGTTTCAATTAATTAATTATGTTTCCATATATTCTAAATCTATCTAATATATATATGCCTTAATAAACCTAGTTGGAGATGTAAATATCCCAATATCCACATGGTTAGACAACTTGCAGACATCAGGTTGGGTAACATTATCCCAACTAAATACTCCGATCCAAGAAGCCCAATTGTTGATATCTACATCAATGGAATATTTATTTAAAAAAATTTAATTAATTTATGAGTATCCATTAATTCCATTACCAAATAAATTATGAGGAAACTTAAACTTAAAATTCTTCATTAAACATCCATTATTCTATAGATGACATATCATTCAACTATAAAACTTGAAGGAGACATGGAATACCGTATTATCATAATAGACACATGGGAGTATCTAGTTGATTTCATGATATTACAACCCAAATAAAACCTAAAAGGATACCCTCTAATCTTAGGGGTAGACTTTGGTTGTATATAATTGATGCATTCATTAGTTGCATGTCAAGAAACATGCTCATCTATAATGAAAACACAATAAAATAATGGTTTTATATCCAACTACCCAACCTTCATCTAATATAGATAAATATCCTTAGTTTGAAGTGGAGGATTATGACTAAGTTATTTATAAACCCTATTCACCATTGAATGCAGTCTTTTATTGTAAACACAAGAGGAAGACACAGATACTTCTAATGTCAAACAAAATATTTTTATAGTTGACTAATATGCAAAAAATATCCTTGAATGCACATCCCCTTAGCAATATTTTCATGGTATAAGTATCCTCAAACACAAGAGATGATATCAAAACTTTACATCACCTCTAACCACACCCTTTCTACTTTGTCACTCTTCTAGGGAAAATTGAGTCTATGATATCCCTATTAAGACACATGGATATACTAACAAAAAAACCCATCAATATCAATAATAAACTAGATCCCAATAGGAAACCTAGCTAGTCACCATGCAAAAAAATAATTTGCATGGGACTACCTTGATATAAAATTAATACATTAAGATTTATTAACTCACCATATCTACATTAAATAAGGGTGCAAAATCATTAGGAAAACATAACAAAGAGTAAACCCTATAGTATGATAAATTGTAAAAATTGAATCACAAAAACTCATGGATGTAGGATTTATATACCCATCTCTGGTAGAAAATGGGTATCTCCCCATTTCATTATCCCAAATAATAATGGTAAATAGTGTATTTGTGTGGAATATACAAAGTTAAACACTACCAAAATGAAAGATCATTTCCCCCTCCCATTCATTGACTAGGTTCTTGACACCCTCTATGGAAATAAATACTTATTTTTCCTCAATAGTTTCATCAGATAAAACCAAATCAAAGTTTCCCTAGAAGATCAAGATAAAAAAAATTACATGCCCTAGGAGTAATTACACCTACTTCATCCTCCAATTTGAGTTATGCAATGCTTTTGCCACCTTACAAAGGGTTATCTTGAGAATTTTTGGTGATCTATCTCATGACTATGTGGAAATATATATGGATGACTTCATAGTCTATGAAAACACTTATGATGAAGTCATCACCAACTTTGGTAAAGTTTTCCAACATTATCAAGATAATAGCATGTCATTAAGTCATGAGAAGTATTACATGTTAATGAAATAAATTTATTGTGAGTTTTTTTGATAGGCCAACTTAGGTAGGAGTTATTAATCCCTTCATCTCCTAAAAGGAGAATTGTGTGAATAAATATCTATAAGTTCTTAGTTACCAAGTCTTGGTACACAAGGTAACCCAGTTGACTCATTATAACCATACCATATCAAGGATCTTTGGTGTGTATTTTAGCTAGATCAATATGCATTAAAAATAAAGAGCTTATGCATATGGAACTAGTAAAAATATTTATCTATAATAAAAAAAATTGATTCATAATGAAAATATTTATTTCTTTTAATTTCAATAATTCATAAACAACAATAGATAAAAAAAGCATATAATCAAATTAAGGGTTAGATTCAGATTGTAACTCAAAAACTAAACTAATCTAAATTAATAGACTGATTAAAAAAGGGAAAAAGAGGGAGAGGTAGGGAGAAAGAGAAAAGGATCCCTCTATCTAATGTTATCCAACCGAGTTTTGTTGAGTAGATGAATATTTACATAGACCAGTCCTTTGTTGAGTTAGACTTAGCACAACTCCAACTAAAGATGGTGCAATATTCTATGGAACAAAGTAACATAGCTAAAGAGGAAAATATGATCACCATATGCATGCACAGACCAAATTTATCACAAGACAAATCTTTTAGATTAAATATGTTCCTATTAAGTATCATTTGGGATTAATCAAATGCTCAATGAGCTATAAACTTAGCTTCTAAATAGCCTCAACTCAAAAAACTATTCTAGAAAGTAGGTAAAATGCATGAAAGAAATGACTAGTCCACTACTTTAAGTTCTAAACTAAAAGGAGTTAGCCATACATAGTATCCTATAATCCTAAAAAGAATAGCCTAAGAATATTTTGTTAGTCTTAAAAAATACCAGACCTTATTACATCAAGAATTTGATTATTTATAGGCATGTAGGCTTGAGGAATTCAAACTCAATTAAATTTTCTTGCTAATGGGGAAATTACAAACATTCATTATTAGTTTATAGAATGTGGTTAATAAGGTGGTTTAAAACCTATAATATATTGAATGCCTACCCAAAATTGGTGAAACTAAATTATGTCTCAATTGAATTTTGGTAGTCAAAGGTAATTGGGATTACATCATGATTACCGGCTACCAATGTCTTTATGTAATTGAGATCATGCTTCTTTAAGACTTAAATTTGTCTTTTTTATTATGTTTTTTATTCCAATGCACATGCCATGATATTTATTCATGTATCATTCGTGATATGGGTCACCTTATCAACTACTTTTTTATTTGGGACCACACTACAACTGATTCTGCAAATCAAATCAAACACAGAGTCAATTATTGGCCTCTGATAGTTTTGATGAGTAGAAAAATTATTTTGATGGGTTGATACCACATGGATTATCCTTATTTTCCCTCTAATTTACCCTCACTATGTGGTTGTATTCTATAAGTCCCATTTTTAAACTCGATAGCCTTCTTGTTCTCTTAGGCCTTTTGATGGTTTTGATAGGTAGATAGGCTATCAACTTTAGGCTCATCCTTTTTCGGCTGCATATCCAACATGTCATTAGCTCTGATGAGTTTCCTTATCTCCTTGATCCTCTCTTATTTAGTTTAAGCTTTAAGTTCATGTTGATTTTTCTTTCCACTATGTAAAGATATTTTACCGTGCATCACAATCTCACTTGCTCGATCTATGAAAAATTGTAAGGTTTGTATAGATCACTCAAGGGCTTTAGAGTAGTGGTATTTCACCACATGGCATTATGCTACTCACCCACTTTCTCAAGGTTCTAACATTATTGTTGGGCCTACATGGATTACCTAGGGATAAAGAAGTAGCACTATTTCATGACATGGTATCATCCCACTCACCTATTTTCCCAAAGGCTTAAAGCTCTACATGAACATCTCTAGGGTAAGAAAATAATGGGATGATACCATGTGGCATCATCTCACTAACTCGCTAGAATAGATAATTTCACTAGTAAATACCTCTAAGATAGCATAGTAGAGATATTATATCATGTAACATCATCTCGCTAACTTACCAACCCAAAGTGTCATTAACATCATTTCCCCACTAGCCAATCTTGAAGTAAAGAATCAAATAAGTGTTTAAAGGCATTTTAGAATGGGCTCAAGACTATCAGGTGATTGATATGTGATATCATAACTTTCTTTATCAAATCAACTAAGTCTAATTGAGTGAGAATGTGACATGTGTTTTCAATTAAAAACATAAAATTGACTATGTTGAAACACTTTTTTCAAATAGGCTGGAGCCATTGGGAGCCATGAAAGGTCACTACATAAAATAAGAAAATCATTGGATACCTACAGGTAAAGAGTAAAAGATCTTAGTCATTAGTCTTCAATTAAAAATCCAATAATTAAGTAAATTTGAATAAAATGGTTAGAGTAAATTTTGAAAAGCAACTAAGTATATTAAATGAAAACTACGTAGTAACTTAATCACCTACTCGATCCATAAGCTAATTTCATCCATTTTAATGAAAAGTGACTAAGTAAAAGGATAAATCCTTATGAATATTTAGCCATTTTGACTCAAAAAGAAGCATAAATAGACTAAATTATTCATGAAAAGAAGCCATAAAAACTCTAAAATAGCTAAATAATTTACACAAATCTAAGGCAAAATAGTCTAAAAGGAAGTTGTAAAATTTGTTTCAAAACATAAGCAAGAAAATAGACTAAGATTTAGTATAATTATGAATATATATATATATATATATATATATATATATATATATATATTTAAATTAAATTAGCCTAGATGTGAATTAGACAATTAACCATAATGGATTCCTTGAAGTATAATATCAGACTCAAAATCAAAAAGAAAGTTCTCATTTTTATCCTAAAAATAGGGTGTGTTGTATAAGAAATAAAAAAATGGTGACTCCTATTGGGAAATACTCCTGAGTATTTCAAGAATCCAAAATATATAATTTCACAAGAAGAAAAAACATTAGATGCAAGAAATTACTCAAAAAAATCCAAAATTCAAAGGCACTAAAGTCAATATAAATAGGTGACATACTAAGTTATAATTTATCCCAAGACCATCCAAGTGTGTGATTAAGTGATCAATTCATGGTATTTGCTTTTACGTGTAGTAATTCAAATTTGCATAAATTTAGAATTATTAAAGGGATAGATTTTTTACTTTATCTTGGGGGGAAGTGGTGAGGGCATTGATCTACTACTAGCCAGGCATTTATATTTCTAACAAAGATACCTCTGGTCCATTATAAAGGTCTTACTCTATTGCCAACTAGGCTAAAAAACTTGTGGTGGAGGTTGTCAAGATCACCCTTTTGAGGAGAACTTTACATTTTATATTTTAACTCAATTCTTTCAAAAGGAGTTTTTGTATTTAAATCCATAGATGGATAGGGACCAATCCATAGGTAGAAATAAATCAAAAAGTCATGATGGCTTAATACAAACTAGAATTTAATCAATGTTGCATTTTTCATCTGATAAATATATAAGTGCATTAGATGGCTTCAAACAAGAAAATAGTTTTTCTAAAATTTACAAGTTATATTATGAATCATTGACCTTTATAATTTAGGATATGAACCATGTAATCACAATAATTTCACATAAAATCTTCAAGTAAAATTATAATTAGACTCTTTGAGTGCCACCTATGTTACTCTTGCAACAACCCTTCATTTCATTTCTTTGATTAACAAGGTGACCATAGGGCAAAAAAATGGTTGGGATAAACCCAAAAATGAAAATAGGGGAACAAACCAAAGTAAACCTAACCTAACAATAAGGGAAGAGAAGGAAATAAAAATAGAAAGCAAAAGAGAAGGCAAAAAGAAAAGGTAATCACAGGAAATGCTCAAGTAAGTGCGTGCTTGAACCAGTCAAACACCTAATTATTCAAGATTTTTCATAAAAAAAAAGTAAACATATACTTACATCTATGTTTTCCTTTTATGTTGTAAAACACTATCCCATAAATATTTGTCAATGTTCTTCTCATGCAACTCAAGCAAACTAGGACTGTAAAATTTTGCATTATGTTTATCTCTAGATTTTAGAAAGCATGAGGAATAGGGTTTATAAAATACCTCAGCCCATAAATTATATTTTAATGAAGGATAGGATTGGGTGTTCATACCTAAAAAATTGATTGGAAGATTCAACTTGAAAGTGGCATGTTATTAATGGTAGTCAGTAGATGAATCACTTGGTTGTTTTTTTATTGACATGGATGTTATGACAACATCTTAATCTTCATCTTTATTGATAAGGAGGGATGATAATGGTTCCTCCCATGTTGATGATCTCCTAACATTTTCATTTTTGGTTGAGGTATGCAAAATAATGCACTAAAGATATGAATTTTCAACTTTAATTTGTGTTAGCATACCTCCTTCCTCCATGATTGTACACTTAAGGATGATGCCAATTAGTTCAAATGTAAGGTTGTCTAGAAGTGGAAGCTCTTCCATTTTAAGTCCATATAATACACTTGTTTCATGCATACAACCCACTTCATCTTTGGCATTTTATTCAAGCTCACTTATCTCCAATGTTGGATTGGGAGAGATATTGCTACCATTGAGTTATTTATAATCTTGAACTAGCTCTTTCATTGGAAAGGGAACAAAATAGGACAAGAATACTTCAGACATGTAACATGCATCTTCTTAGTCTAGTGGCTCCAACTCATCAAGTTCATCATCAGGTTAAAAGCAATAAAATTATGATTCACCCTTCTGAGTAGGTAGTGCATCTTTAATTTTATCATGTGCTACCAGGTCACTCAATATAATAGATGTTTCCTCATCATCATTTCTCTCAAGGATTATCCCATGCATTATTTATTGGTAACTCCCTGAAATGAATGCCACATAATTAGTATGAGTATCAAAAGACATCTGACTACTAAAATCAATAAAAACATCATGTTGATTGCATACTAAACTAACATAATTATACGCATTAATGGAATAAGTAGGGTCTTCATTCAATACTATGAATTAACAATTGATTTATAATGAAAATGTCTATTGCTTATAAGTTAAACAATGCATAAACGATAATAGACAAAAGAGCATGGCATCAAAGTAAGCATTAGATTCAAATTATAACTCAAAAACTAAACTAACCTAAACTAATAAATTGATAAAAAGGGGGAAAATAGGGAGAGGTAGGTAAAAAGAGAAAAAGTGCCCTCTATCTAATTTCAGTCAACCTGGTTCTATTGAGAAAACAAATATTTACATATACCAATCCTTAGTTGAGCCTGCCTTAGCATAAATCCAACTAAGGATGATCCAAGAGTCTATGAAATGAAGTAATAGAGTGAAAGAGGAAAATAGGGTCACCATATGCATGCATAGACCAAGTTTATCACATGATAAAGATTTCATATCAAAGATTTTTCTATTAAGGATCATTTAGGATTCATCAAATTCTTATAAAGATACAGACTTAGCTTCTAAATAGCCTTGACTCAAAAAACTCTTCTAAAAGTAGGGAAAATGCATGAAATAAATAACTGGTCCACTACTTTAAGTTCTAAGCTAAAAAGAGATAGCTATGCATAGTCTCTTATAATCCTAAAAATAACAGTGTAAGCATAATTTTTTAGTCCTAAAAAAAATCATCCCTTATTACATTGAGAAGTCAATCTTATATAGGCATGTAGGCCTGAGGAGTTCAAACTTAATCAAATTTTCCTATTAATGGGGAAATTACAAACATTCATTACCAATTTCAGGAATGTGGTTGAGTAGGTGACTTGAAAACTCTAATATATTGAAGTAATTCCTATAATTAGCAAAACTAAACCATGTCTCAATTGGATTTTGATAGCCAAAGTCAGTTGGGATTGCATTGTGATTACCAACTTCCCACATCTTTGTGAAATTGAGACCACACCTCTTTAAGATTGAAATTTGTATTTTTTATTTTATGTTTGATTACAATGTGTACCATGCTAATTATTCCCATATCATTCATGATTTGGGTCACCTTCTCAACCACTTTACTATTTAGGACCACATTATAATTAATTAGGCAAATAAAATTAAACATATAGTCGATTCTTGGCCTCTTATAGTTTTGATGAGTAGATGGGACACTTTGATAGGATGCTTCCATGTGGCCTATCCTCACTTTCTCTCTAGTTTTATTTCACTATGTGGTTGTCTTATGTGGGTCCCACTTTGACATTTGGTAGCCTTCTGCTTTCCTGAGCCTTTTGATAGTTTTGACGGGTGGATAAGCTATCAACTTTAGGCTTAAGATCTATTACTTACATAGTCAATATGGCATTAGCTCTAATGGTTTTCCTTCCACATGTCTTCTTCTCACTCCTCCATTTATTATTTGAATCTTTAAGTCCATGTTGACTATTTTTTCTATTATGAAGCAATATTTCACCATGCATCATGATCTCGGTTTCCTAGTCTCTTACAAACTTCAAGGTTTGCATAAAATACTTGAGGGCTATTGAATAGCAAGATTTTACCATGAAATGTCATCCTACTTACCCACTTTCCTAAGGATATGAAATTATTTATGGGCTTGCACAAACTTCCCCATAATAGTAGAGCAGTAGGATTTCATGATGTGGCATCATCCTGCTCACCCATTTTTTGTAGGCTTATACTTTGTACAAACATCTCCAGGGTAGTAGAGTAGTAATATGATGTCATGTGACATCATCTCATAGACCTACTAGCCTATAGGTATTGCTCTAGTATGGATATCTCTAGGATAGTAGATTAGTAGGATTATTTCATGTGGCATCATCATGTTGACTTGCCAACCCAGAGCATCATTGAATTAATTATCCTATTAGGCAACCTCAGAGTAAAGAATTTACTAATTGTCAAAAGGCATTTTGAAATGGGCCCAAGACCATCAAGTGATGTCCATGTGGAATTGGGACTTTATTTATTAAATTGACTAAATATTGTTGAGTAGGAATGTCACACGTGGTTGTAGGCAAAAGTGAAAAATCAACTAAGTGTTGAAATATTCTTTTTAAATGGGTTGAAGATGTTGTGAGTTGTGAAATTTCATCGCATAAAATAAGAAAAGTGTCAAGTTACTTGTAGGAAAAGAGTAAAATATCCCAGTTGGTAGTCTTCAATTAAAAATCTAATGGATAAGTAAATTTGAATAAAATAGCTAAGGTAAAATTTTAAAAGCAACTAAATATATAAAATGAAAAATATGTAGCAACATAATCACCTGCTCAATCCATAAGCCAATTTCATCCATTTTCATGAAAAGTGACTAAGTAAAAGGATAAAGCCTTATGAACATTTATCCATTTTGACTCAAAAGGAAGTAGAAATAGATTGAATTTCTTAGGAAAATAAGCCATGAAAACTCTAAAATGGTTAGATAATTTGCACAAATCCAAGGAAAAATAGTCTAAAAAGAAGCTATAAAATGTGTTTCAAAACACAAAAAAGCAAATAAACTAAGAATTCGTAGAATTATGCACATTTATATATTTATATTAAGCCAACCTAGATGTGAATTAGAAAATAAATCACAATGGACTCATTGAAGTATAAGATTAAACTCCAAAGCAAAAAGAGGGTCCTCATTTTTAGTATGAAAATGGGGTGTGTTGTGCAAGCAACAACAAAAGTATTATATTGGGACATCATATCTCCAATTTAGGAATAGAAGTAGATCCTACTAAAATATAAGTGATAAATAACTTTATTACACCACAAAATAAAGAATATGTGAGAAGTTTCTAAGGACATATTAGATATTATTGTAGATTCATTAAAAACTCTAGCAAGACAATAACTTCATTATTTGTTTTTTTTATGAAAATATGCTAAATTTATATAGATTGGTGCATTCCAAGAATATTTTTAAACTCTTCAAGGCTTACTTGTGACATCACATGTGTTGATAGGTCTAGATTGGAAGCTACACTTCCACATTCATATCGATGCATCTAACACAACATTTAGGGCAGCCCTTGGGCAAAAATATGCGTCACTCAACTATGTTATATATTTCATCAAAAAAATATGCTGGCAATAAAATTGAACTAAACAATCACTATGAAATAATTCCTCATAGTAGATATTAATATAAATATATTTTGGCACTTCATTACCAGTTATCTTATTTTTATTCATACTCATCATTCTTTTATTAAACATTTAATGAAAAACCAAGTAGTAATTATTGACCAAATTTGACCCCAAGTAAAAATAGGTCAAATCCTCTAAATTGAAACTTTTATAAGGGGGTCATATGGATTTTTAATGGTCTAAAATGGTCCTAAATAGTCCCATATGGTCATGTTTTTCATTCCTTTGCCTTGTCCAAGTTTTGGTCTTATGAACACTTGTCTAGTCCAAGAGGTCAATTACAAGGTCTTGTTATGCCAAATTTGGTAAAAGGTTTAATATGGTATAAAATCATCCCAAAATTTTATTTTTATGCCATTTATTACATATTATCATGAACTAACCTTTGTTTGATTCTTAATTGTAAAAAATACATTTTGGCCATAATTTGGCCCATGTAGAAGAGGTGGACATACCATTTAGATAAAAAAATGTTTAAAAAGGATTATAAACATAATTTATGTCATATTTTGGTCATATAATGGTCATGGGTAGTCAGAGTCTGAAAACTTGTAGTTTTAACCTCTCAAACAGGAAAAATGACACTTTCAAGCACTTTTGGGCAATTATATAGCCTTGGAGAATCTTTTGTTAGTTGGAAATGGTTTATAAGTATCTCTTGGGATCCCTCACATAATTTTACATCTCTATACCAAGTTTTATTTCTAAATGACACTCCAAACACTTTTTATCCTCCATCACTACCTTTACAAACTCATAAAGGCAAAATTGAAGTGGATGGTACAACTAGGAAAGAGAGACTTAGGATATGACATTTTGGAAATTTTTATGGGTCCTAATGAGATTAATATAATTTTTATTTCTTTTTATAATTATGGCATATTATTTATGAACAATCACTAAGAGTGACCATAGGTTACTATGGTTTATCCATTTGAGAGGGGTCTCTTCTTGCACCTATTTCTCTAGCTTATAAATTGATGGAGAGGAATTATTTTTAGGGTGGTTTTTAAAGGTATTATATCTCCCTTTAATTGTGGTTTCATCAACCAATTCATCTCTATGAGATTATTTCACTTGAATGAAGAAGGTCTTAGTGTATAACTATTTTAGTGGATTTTGTTACAAGTTATTATTTCCTCTTCATGATAGTGATTCTCATAGGTTAATAATGATTAATTTTTCATGGAAACTCACTCAATTTCATGGATTCCTTATTCTTTTGTCTAAAATATGTTTTGGTTCATATTCTTTAAGTGTGTTTATCTTTAGGGAACATGATCTATATAATTTTGACTATCAAGTTGGCTTAAGTACTAGAAATACATCATAATGTGAGATCCGAGAAATGATATTGCATAATTAGAAGTGAAGATAAGTTCAATATAGGAGCCATATTCATACTCTCCAATAAGATTCATAGTTATTTCCTCCATAGACATGTTGTATAGACTATGAAGTGTTTGGGAGAAGCTTAGAGCCATGGGGGAAATCAAATACATATCCTCATACCTTCATATAGTCTTAACTACTTCACTGCCATCACTAAGTTGCCCAAGTTGATTGGATATTCTAATCCTCTACTTTCAAGGCTTATGCATAAGGGGACTATAAGATTAATTGAGGGTAACTTGATGCATGATTAGAAGTTTTGTGAGATTTCAAGTAGTAAAAAAGAAGATATATAGTGGTTTGAAAAGTTTTAAGAGTTAAATAACTCAAAAAAGTGGCTTTTATTAATCCCTAAAGCAAGTAAATGAGACCTACATACCTCAAGCTTGTAGGTCCTCATTTGGACCAAGATCAAAATTTAACCAACTCAAAGGAGTCTCATATAGAGGATTCAAACTCAAGGTAGATTAAGACAATGGCATGACTCATAAAATAACACCTAGGATATAACATGCCACTTGGAAAGCCAATGGTGATTAAATAACTAAATACACAGTCAAATAAGCATCTACAACACTTGTAAGAACTGTATATGGAAGAAAGAAAAAAATAATTGTGGATACATTCCTAGGGTGTTAGCAAACCACATATTAAAATGAAATGACTCTTTTCAAGAACTTTAGATATCTCAAATAATATTGACATAATGAAAATACTAGTTTCCAAGTGATAGAATCTAAACGTATAAGGATCGATGAAGGTTGACCTACAAGCAGAGTGTAAGGTGAACATGAATGACTTCAAGTGTAAATAATTATAAGTGTTGTGAGAAGGTATGTTGAATTTTTGAAACTTTTGACATACCCCCATCACCTCTAGGGTCAAGTGATTTAAGTGATCAATCCAAGAAGTAATTAAGTATGCAAATTTTAACTTGATAGCACCTATAGTCATCCACTCACAAGCCTACCAGTCAAGATGGAAAAATATCCTCATTAATACAAGATACAAGATATAATAGAAGGTGTAATATTATGGTAATTTTTTCTAATTCGTGATAATTCCTAGCCTACTCTCAAGGTTAATGAAGTTGAGTCAAATTGTTATACTTATCTAGGTCTGTCAAGCTTAAAGCAATCACATAAGGAGTGTGCATATAACAATTGAGAATGGATTTATAGAAGGGGGAGACCTTGTGGAGAAGATTTGGAAGAGTTAAAAATTCTTTCAAATAGTTTAAAACTAAAATGGATTCCAAATTTATTTAATCCATAGTGAAGATCCACTCACAAGCAAAGACACCAACTACATACAGCTCTCTACTCACGAGCCTACTAGTTGACAAGTCTAACTTCATTAAAGATAAAAGGTATAAAGAATTTAATAATGGAGATAAGTTATTTGGGAGGGTTCCCTCAATGAATTATAAATACTAGTCCCTTTTGGAAGTTTTAAATGGCATAATCACTCATGGAAGGCCTATAAGTTCATCTGAAAGCATACAATATTGAACAGAGCTTGGGGGTTAGTCAAGCCTTGCAATAATTGAACTCAACATGGTTGTATGCCTTCCTAAATGGATAAAAATAGAATGATATATATGGTAAAAAATTATAATTAAGTATAAAAAACCTACAAGTAGCAATTATGACCTCACCTTAAACATATGCAATTACAACCACACATTCAAGCCTATGTGTATAAGATAGAAGATGGTTTATGAGAATGAGGGATTGAGATAAGGAGATGTAAAAGAGTGAATAAGGCATGTAAAAATAATTTAAGAAGTATGAGATAATTTTTAAACAACCCTCAAAGACACCTTCATCACCTACCAAGGTCTTCACTGCTGAGAAACAACACCTATAACCAATATTGGCAAAGTGTGAGATAAAAAGAATTTTTGAAGGTATAATACTTTGATAGGTTGTATATGGTCTAAAAAGAGATTTGGAAGGATAATAATAATTTTAAAATGTTCTCATAATGCTATAAATGTCTCATTTATACTTTTAGACCCAAACATAGGAATGAAAAAGGCAAACTCAATCACGCACCTCATGAAGTATGCATCACTACTTAGAGGTAGACCCAGTCTAGCCATAAAGGAAAATGACATTTTGGGGCCTCTATAGGCATGATCAAGATTTTAAATTTGGTATATATGGTGGTCATGAGTGGATTAAAGTTTTAATAGTCCCTTTAATTTCATATTAATAGTGGACATATCCACTATTTTGTCTCAGACCTTGCCCACTCCTTGGGCAAGGGGTAGTTAAGAGACATAGGCATCCACTTAGTCTCAAAGAGAAAGGAAAGAATTATAGACCTCATGAATGTATATTTATCATATTACACAATCATGAAATATGTATCCATAATTATTAGGTGGAAATAAACTTTAGTTTTCACTTTAAGGCCCTTGAGGTCTAGCAAAGAGAAGACAGGCTCTTAAACCCCACACCCTGATCAGTGCACCATGAGCACATAGAGGGGTAAAAAAAATTAAAAATAATTTATAATCATGTGAATGTATTTTATAGAGGTTTATTAACTATTAACAGTAGTGGGAGTGACTTTTCAGACTCAAAACTCATGTTTGACCACTCTCTAGCCTCAAGAATGGTAAGCAAGCCACTTGAAGAGCAATTTCATATGCTCATACCATTACCCACACTTTTCATGGGATTATAATACTTTTTTAATAGTTTAATGAATCTAAAAATAATTGTTTACAAGTGGAAGTAGTTAATTTAATGATTTTTTCTTTATGAACAATCATTAAGACCCCAAATAGGTCTTAAACCCTGATAGTGACTAGTCATGGAAAAATACTTCAAAAGTACATAAATTTACATCATTTTATCCTAAAAAATATTTTATGTTGTTTATTACTCCAAGAAGGTTATTCACTTATATGCACTATTGTATGGACTGCCCAAAATAGCCTATTTTTGCATGTTTTTGGTGTTTTACAGGTGTTATGAGAAGGGGAGAGATTCCAAATCATGGGATGAGATCATTTATGACTTTTAATATATTTAAAAAAAATAAAAAAAATCATATTATATTATGAATATGATCAAACTAGGCCCATTTTTCAAGGTAGTCTCAAACAGGCTCAAAATGAGACTAGGTGGTAAGGCCATTTCTTGGTTTGCATACCTCCATAGGGTCTCATGACCCAAAAATTGACATGGAGGTTATATATATAATATTTAAAGTTAATAAAATTATTTTTGGTGATTTAAAACATGTATAATAAGTTTATAGAAATAAAATAGGGTCCAAAGCAAGGAGGCCTAATTGGGGCCTACTTCAAGAGAGAGAAAGGTAGAAAAAATGGGTTTCCACTTAGATTATAAAGATTAAATTTTAAATGGAGATATAATGTCATATATTTTCCTTTAATATTACATTATTTTTTCAATATAATTTTTACAACTCCCACATAAGGGGGTTTACAGGAAAAAAGGGTTATAAGTAAACTAGGCCTAGTTCAAGCTTAAAGAACAAAATGAGTTCTTCAGACTTGGTCCAAGATCCAAAATGGTGTGTTTAAGACATAATAAAATATTTTAATACAATTCGTGTATTTTTTACATGATTTATAATATGTACTTGAGTTTGGTCCACTTGAACCAAACTAGGTATGAGAAATAAAGAGTTACAAGACACCTATGCACTTGAATGATAAAATGGCTAGCTAGAAGAGTTTCTTAAGGCATGTCAGATGTTCAATGAGTGGTTTCAGATAATTTAAAGGATAATTCATGGTTTAAATTTCCTTTTTTCACTCCTTTCATGTAAATAAAGTCAATTTTCAAGGAGCTAATCAAGGTGTCAAGTAAGTTTGTAATTCCTATACCACTTGGAAGGTTGGAGGTGCTTCAAGAGTGAGACACATTACCTTGGAGATCTA
Organism: Torreya grandis; assembly: GCA_037957365.1. Classification (NCBI taxonomy): domain Eukaryota; kingdom Viridiplantae; phylum Streptophyta; class Pinopsida; order Cupressales; family Taxaceae; genus Torreya; species Torreya grandis. Next base: position 1,628,545 of record JARHVA010002418.1, read on the forward strand.
TTGTATTATATCATAAATAATTATTTTTTTTAACTCTCATGTAAAATTTTCATACATCTTCTACCACACCTCTCTATCTTCTCTCTCACATTCTCTATATATTGATCCACTTTTAGTTAAATTGGTATCTTCCACTTGGGTATGGAAAATCCCTAACCATTTGTATGCCTTTTATCAATGAGAATCAACTAGTTTACATACTCTTGTGACTTTAATTAGTGTGTATATGATAATATTTGGTATTTTCAAGTGAATTTACTTGTCTTCCTTGGCATGTTGTTATTTTCTAATACCTAGATGCAGTTTGAAAGCTTCTTTTGTAGGTCATGTCAAGAGTAGGAGTGTAGTGCAATAGTTGAGTGAGTTTGTCTATCTTTTAGTGTCATTAAAGACCTCTTTATTATTCCTCATAGATTAATCAAACATCATAACTTTCACATTCAAACACTCTTTTGAAATATTTAGATTAATAGTAGTGTTTGTAAGGTTAGTTTTATTGATTTATAAGTACACATGCAGCTATCTAGTAGTGGTCAAAACATATTTTTTGAATCACCTCATTAGAGTAGGTTTATATCCCTTTTCCTATCAAGTTATATATTATTGTGTGAGCCTAATTGATTCATCAAGGGAAGTTAGCCCTTCAATCTAGAGTTTTACCCCTATTATAGACAACCCACAGGTCTAGGCATATCCCATATTTCACCAAATTTGGAGAGGTCTAAAAAACCTTCTCCTATGGTGAAAAATTTAGTGATAAGTGATAAAAATAACTAGTATGATAATCATATGGTTGTTATTAATACATTAATTTAACATTACTGTCATGGATAGGCTTGATAAAGATAACATAATTATATGTTTTCTATCTAGTTTAAAATCTGATGAAAATAGTCTATTAGTAGATGATTTTTTTTCTTGATGAAAATATCTTTGATTAAAATCTTAATATTCCTTGGTTTATATATATTAATAACTATTTTGATGTAGGATAGACTCATTTACACTTTTCACCAAAGTAAAAAACACAATTTGGTCATAGATAATCTATGAGCATCTCATATTCATGGATCTCTAGGTATCTCTTTCACACTAGCCTTGATTTAATCATGTTCAAGTGTGTAAGAGAGGGTCAAGTGCTTTATATCCTCCATGCATGTCATTATTAACCCTAAAATGGATATTTTATAGCAAGGATAATGACCTATAATATATTTACCATTTGTTACTATTGGCCCACTCTACACAGATATGTTATTGCATATACTCACCAATGTGATAGATGTTACTGTATGGGGAAACCCAGATGTTCATATGAGATTCCTCTTTCACCATATTTAGTCTTATATCCCTTTGAAAAATGAGGGATTTATTTTTTTATTCTAATAAATCCACCTTCTCAAGGAAATAATTACATTTTGGTATGCACCAACTACATGACCAAATGGGTAGATGTCAACGATTTGACTCATGAGTGGGACAAAAATGTCCATAATTAATTTATGAAGAGATATTCACAAGGTATGGAGTGTTAATAGATATTGTCTCTAATCAAGGTCCATAATTCATGTATAATCCAATTAAAACCCTTGTACGATAATATGAATTCAAGTAAAAGAAGTAAACTCTCTATCATCCACAATCTAATGACCAATTTGAAGTCACCAACAAGGAGTTGTGGAATATCTTTAACAAAAAAAATATATACACCATCATGATTTGGTAAAACATCTTATGTATATTGTATGAGCATAGAGGACTGCATGGAATATAACCATAGGATCCATACCCTAAGAATTGGTCTATGTTAAGAAGGTTATTCTTACCATAAAATTTGAAGCTAAAACTCTACATACTGCCTCACTTGGCCTAGATTTTTTGGAAGCACAAATAAAAAGGAGTATGAATCTCAATTTCCTTGATGATATTAATATAAAATCTCTACATCATCCATAAATAATTTAGTAGCAAAGGATAAAATGACATGACAAGTTCATTAAAACATGAAAGTTTCAACTAGGTGATTGGGTATTACTCTATGATACTAAATACAAATCCCATAAAGTGAAACTATAGACTACATGGCTAGGCCCTTATGAGATTAAAAAAATGTGTTTGAAAATGGATTAGTCAAGTTATACACAATAGATTCGGTTAGATTATTTGTGATGGTTAATGGTCACCATCTAAAGTTTTATAATAAACCTCTTTGCAAATAAGAATTCATTTATAATATCATAATGAATATTGGATGGGCATTGTGGATAAACTATTTATTATCCAAATAATTTTTCTAAATTTTAGACATAAAAATTCATGTCTTTTGGGTAAGAACACCATATGTGTCAAATTTATTAATAAAACCAACTTGTTAGATGTCCAAAAATGCATAAAATGAGCCTGAGTGGAAAACAAAGTTGTTAGCCACTCAGGAGTAAAATTCAAAAAAACAAAAATAAAGAAATAAATTTTTCTTATTGATCATTATAAGTATCATATTATTTTATTTAATTATTTTAGGTAGTATACAAATAACTCACAATTATTAGAGGTAGTATATAACTACCTCACATTTGTTATAAGTAGTATCTAGTGGCATCATAGTTGTTACAAGTAGTCTATATATGGAATATATTTGACTAGAAGTTATTTTATATTCTCAAATAAGAATTTTTACATCCTCCTAATACCACCTAAGACACATTTAACTTCTTCCATTTATAAAACCATCCAATTACCTAACCTATCATCCTTTGGGACACTCAACTAGGGTCATCATGATGGAAAAACTCATGCATTTTGATCATCTCCAATCTATAAGAAGTTTTATCTATGTCTTCATCCAAAATCCACATAACACAACATCATATTATAAATCCTAGGGTTACTCTTCCATAAACCCTCTTCCTATTATATCAACCATTTTTCATTACTTTCATTTTATATGGTTAATTATAGCTACCTAATCTAGGCAGTTATGAAATCTTCCTCAAGTAGTCACAATGCTCGCTATAGGATAATTGGGATCCTTTAACTCTACTTCCAATATCCTTCACATCTTACATGTCTCTTCATCATATGTAGACACCACCAATGAGGACTGACTTACCATGATCGATTATAATTGGTAAAATTGATTAATGATAGTAGTAAAAAGATTGTTTTCTTTCTAAATTACTCATGTTTAATGAAGATATTAAATATTATTCTCGTATGTTTTGTGGTGTTATTCCCTCTATGATATTAAATCCATTATACCTAATGCAAACCAATCATGTCTCATTGATACTTTCCTTTTTTGGAAACAAGTAACCAATTATAGTTTTCCATTAATTATATTCATTGAATCATACCTTTTTCATATTAATCCCATATGTTTCATGATAATCCCCATAAACTACCTCTAATCATTTTAGGTCATGGGGAGGTAGGTTTACTTATCATTAATTTTTTGGTGAGGGATATATTCTCAAAGTGATAATAAACATAAAATTGTGGGGAAGGAAGTGATTTGGCAATGAATGCCAAAAACATTGTTAATATTCAAATGATCACCAATCCCTTCCAACTTTTCTTTAATCTCCCATTTGTTTTAATTATTACAACCTCTATCATCTTACATAGTATTCTTAGTTACAATTGAAGGTGTATAATATGAAATGCGGGTGACTTAGTGAGAAAGTATCCCTCATACTACATGGTTTTAATGAGAATACTAGATGTAGTAGCATTTTTTTCAATGCAAGGTGGCTTAATTATTTCAAAAAATTGGAAGGATCCAATAATCAAATAACCATGAAATTTTCAAAAACTTTGATCATTGATGTAACATCAATAACATGCCTATGCATTGTTCTTATTGAATAATTATTGGCTAACGTTACTAGTCTACCGATGACAAGATAAAGGCGGTTATAAATTCAAGACCTTAAATTATATAGAAATGAGTTCTACATAGCATGAGAGCAATTGACCTTAACTTCTCAAGGCACAACCAAACACTCATTACCCCTGTTATGGGCTGAAGTGGATAAACTCATCATTTGGTACCTTACTTGTGAAGGTGGGGTTTATTTACTATATATTATCATTTTCAAACTCTTGATTCATTTAAGGAAAAATAGATTAGGAAATGTTCCAAATTTTTTTCTCAACATATTGATAAAAATGATAGTTTAATACCAAAAGGGGAGGCCCAAATATTTATCTAATCATTATTTAATTAAATTAATTATCCAAAACATTTTAAGATTTTATATACCTAATATATCTTGGGAGTATTTTTTATAATGAGAAGGTTACCCCTAGTTTTATAATCAAAAAATGTGCCTAATGAATCACCTATCAGACAAAGGAAGAAGAGGTTGATATTATCCCCTTCATCATTTGAATATCAATAAAATATGGAATAAAAAGTTTTAGAGATAAGGGTATAGTATGTGCCTTCATCCTCTATACTAAGTAAAAAATAGATGACCTCTTCATTTTATTCTCCCACAAGAAGGTCCCAATAATTAGGTGAAGAATATCAAGGATAAAACCCTCAAAAAACCCCATAGTTGTTCATATTTAAATTTGAGGGTCAACTAAAGAAGAGGAATATGAATAAATGTAAACCCAATCATCTAATAATGTATAAGAGGAATAAACCACTTCAATGATCTCAGGGTTAGATAATATAAATGAATAATCAGAGCACTTGAAGAATCAGAGCATCCAATGAAGGAAGAACAAAACATTGAAGACAGTAAAGGTATAGAAGAACCTCTACCATATCATTTCCAAATGTATAAATAATAAATGGAGAGTGATGAATTATTATATGAAATGTGAGATATTTAATATCTCAAGGTAAGAATCAGGAATAAAATCTATGTCGATACTATGGAACAGTCAATATAGCAGGATGAAAGAGGAAAGAAAGGAGATGAGACAAAAATTGAAAGAAAAAAAGGAGAAGTTGAAAACCATGTATGAGGAAGTTGACAAGTTAAAAGAAGAAGTGGAATAAATTATTCATCTAACGATATTGATTCTATAATGTAGACATCCCATAAGAGTATATATTCTTTTGCTTAAAGATAAATATTTGAGATTCCAATTTATATAAAGGTAAAGTGGGGTGTCCACAAAATTTAATGATTCTCACTCTTTCTTTGATATATATGCTCATATTATTCCTAAAATTCAAAATTGATTATGTGGGTTTTACTTACATGACTATGTTTATGCTTTTGACCAAGAATGGAACTCTAATCTCTATGTGGGAGATATTATTCTTAGATCCTTTTATTTATAACTTTCTCGTGAAGAAAAAAGGGTAAAAGAGATAAAAATATCATGAAAAATATAAATATTTTGCCTTGATGGTAAGAGGATAATCCACCAGCCTAATAAAATAACAAGTGATCTAACTATGTTGATGACAGATAATGAGATGGTCATGCAATTTATAAGAGGGAAAATATAGGCACATATCATTATTTGACATTCATGGAATAAATTGGTAGATCATACCTCACCCCTTGTGTTCATAGATGGGATGAACTAACTCTTAAATTGAGAAGGAAGGAACCATTTTTAAAATACAACCTTAAGGTAACATTACATAGGGATCACTTAGATATTAATATGTCTAGGATGTAGAGGCTTAGTTGGATAGATTTAACTTTTCAACCTCCTCCATTTTAGTTTCCTATCCTTGATTAGATAGGAAGAGAAGAATTAGATGAATTTTTAGACACTTAAAGGTGGGAATTTTTTTAAAGAAATAAAAGGTTTTATCTCAGATAAGGTGAGGCATCATCCTCTCCTATATACTTTTAGGTATTGTGTGTACACACATAATATTTTAAAACTTTTATCAATTATTTATGCTCTCTATCTTTTAAGAACCCATTGAGTCTCAATCTCTCTAAGTGCATGACATAATGGGTGCACTAGGAAAGAGGTGGGTAGACCATTGGTGCTTCATAGGATTGTTATCCCTTTTTCCACTTGATATCTACACACTTGTCTCCTAAAAACCATTCTCCTAAGCTTGTTTTTCTCTCTTGTACACTCCTCCAATCATTTCCCACATTTTATTCCCCTTTTCCTAAGCTAAAACCCCTTTCAAAAATTTATAGTACTAGTTCAACTAGGTCAACCTTGTACTCTTATTGGTAAAATTCATTTAGGGTCTAGTTTAGCTCTTGGCTGACCTAGCATGTGACCTGGTGAATTTTTGTCAATATTAGTAATAGGTCGACTAGGTTGACCCTATCAGCTAAAAAATTTGGTAGGGATTAGGGTTAAATCCACCTATATATACAAGATAATTCCATGATTATTTAGAGAAGAGAAGAATAAGTAAGGGCTATTGCACATCTTCTTATCCACCATTCTATTTAAGGATCAAGCTTAGGGTTTTATACTTTATTTAGAGATATGTATCTTATCTTATGGAGAATTATTTTGGATGCATTGATAGGTTTTGTATCCTAGATATTATTTATACTTTTCATCCTTACATACCACAATAACCTCTTTTGAATCACCTTGGCCAAGGGAAAGATTGATGCTTGATGGATTCATCTTCAAAGGTAAGTATTCCTAACTTGATTCCTCTTTTGTAAGAGTATATAGATATGCATTTGCACTTCTCTTCCATGTATTAGGATTTCATATACATTTATGTGAGTATATGTCTTCCATGCATGTTTACTTTTTCTATTTATTACCCCCACTTTATACCATAAGATTTGGTGAGAACTAAATTAGACATTGCTTTACTTGTTATTAGTTTAGTGAATATGAAAACATAGGGATTAATTAGGGTTATTGCATGATTTTTCTTGACTAGAGGATTTACACCCTCCCTAGTTTTATTTTTGTGATAAGAGATCCCCTAATTGGGTATAGTAGATCCCCATATTGGTCATGTTCCTAATTATCCAGTATATCCCTAATTAGAAGTGTAAGTAAGATCTATCTTCTCTAAGTTAGGATTGATTTATAAATCTGAGTGCATACATTTTAGTGAACCTTGTGTGAATCTAACCCTTACATGTTTTCTTTCACATTTTTCATTTTTTATCATTTTATTTATTATTTTTATATATTTATGATAATAGGTCGACATAGCCAATATAGTTTCTAACTTACGTGCTCAAGTTTAACACACAGTCACATCAAAAATGAATATATTCAATTTGTGTAGATTTTCATCAGATATAGGTTATTAGGTTAAACAGGTCAACATAGTACTCTTACAAGCTTCCAAAAAACATACTAGGTCGATCAAGCTAGTATAGTATTCCAGATAGACTTCCAAAAAACATACTAGGTCAACCAGTCCAATATAGTCATCTTTACAGGCCTCAACAAATAGGGAATTATAGAACTAGGTCAACCCAATTGACATGGTTAGTAGAATTTGCAAGTAACATTCAAATAAATTCAATAGTAATCTCACATTCCTCTACATCTTCCAACCCACCAAGGTTCATTTCTCTCTTTCTCCTTCATTCTAGTTCTTTCTTACAATTATATTTTGTATAGTTTGCAATCTTTAAAACTACCCTCATGCAACAAACTAGGTTGACCTAGTCGACCTAGTTCTATATTCTATCTTCTACATGAAATACTAGGTCAACCCAATTGACATAGTTCTTAAAGACCCTTGCTTCTGTAGTATAATAATGACACTATCAACTCTATACTATAATATTTGAATACAATGTCATATGAACCAACACTATATTGTGTGTCAATTTTGAAATTAACAATTATATTCTAGTAATTAATTCACACTTTCATTTTAAATTGTTTGAATTCTTGGAAAAGATCACATTGTCTAATTAGGTATTTTTTTCAATGTATCATTAAGTTTCACTATTTTTCTCTTTCTTGCACACACTACCAAATCACATAATTTTAAAATACACTTAAACATTTGTCTACCCAAGGCCTACCTACTTGGATTTCATCACCAAGGGGGAAATTAACTTGGTTTTTTGGCTAAGTATAAACATGTGGTTAATGGTATATATTGGCAAAGCACCCAACACCCTTATCATTGTGGGATTATGAAGTGAGAGGGTATAACCCAATACCAAGCCAATACCATTTCTAACATAGATCCCTTTCAGCCTAAATGTCATGAAACCATCCATAGATTGCTTTTTAGTTCCCTAATTTTAGGTAACTTCCCTATCACACTTAAAATAACACTCTAATAATCTAACAACATTCACTATGACCACTTAGTATTTACTTTTCAAATTAGTTTTTTTCTCTTTGCTCATTGTATGTTGTATTGTAAAAATTTACATTGGCTAGTGTTGGTGTAAGATTTTATGTTGTGTGCCTTAATTGGATCATCCTCATTGACCCAATTGATTGTGTGTTTACTTTCATTTCTTGATTTAAAATAGATTATAAAAAATTTCTCTACTCTCAGTATATTGTCATTTTATTTGACACGGTCTCTTATAAATTATTTGTTTCCTTACCTATAGTACTAAGTTGACCTAGTCAACTTAGTATTCTTTTTAGCCTCTCGGGATACAGAACTAAGTCAACCCTATCAAATTTGTATCCTTCTCAAGTTTTCTATATCCTATGTTATATTACTAAGTTGATTTTGTCAACTATGTATCCTTATTTTCTCAATTTTCAAACCCTATTTCTATTACTAAGTTGACCTAGTTGACTCTATACTCTTATTTATCCCTTTGTATTTCCTTGCTTTTGCATCACCTTTTACCTTTCTTAATATCCCTCCTTCATCATGAACTTCCTATTTAAAGACAACACTAAGTTTAATTCAATAGATATTATGAGTCATACCAACCCTAATAGGTTCTCCCATAAGTAGCTTGTGGCTCCTATCCTGGATGAAATCAATGTTCATATATCCACTTGTACAACAAACTATGGGACCTTTCATCATTATTATTTGCTTCAAAATCCTCTCTTCTCACTTAAGGATCAACCCAAATTAGAGTATACACCAAAAATGCTCTTCTTCATCTCTAAATTTCCTCAACATCAAGGAAAGGATCCTTCTACTATCTACCAACTCATGATAAGTGGTCAAACTTAAGAGCCTCATTCATCTTATCCCACGTTATCACACAGATTTGGAGATTCTAGCTTCTTTGCTTCTCAACCTATTCTCTCTATTTTGACCCCTTCTTATACCATGACTTCTTCTTCTTTGACTTCCTCTACCTCCATGCCTAGTATCTCCACTAACATGGTAGGTTCTACATCTAGTGGCCTCTTATAAGACCCTCTCTTCTCAATTCTTCCACTAGTGCATCATTTTCTACCCATGGTAATTATGCCTCTAGTTTTGATCATTATCATCCCTCTACTAGTCCATCTTTTTCCATATAATAAAATTATGCCACTAGTGCCTCACTTACCAATAGTTCTTCTCAAGATCCTACTAACACCCTTAGTGGTACCCAAGCCACTCCTTCCAATTTAAATGCTTCAATAAAAAATGCAATTCAAACCCATCAAATCCTATTACAAACCATTAATCAAATTAGTTATTTTTAATCTAATAATGCAAATCAAATGATGCAAATTCAAAATCACCTTATCCATCTAAAAACCCACCCTCAACAGATGCCATAGGGTAGGCATAATCAAAATATCCCCCCACCTCCTCTTTAGTATTCATATGGTAATATTATCCCTAAACCTCCTCTTTTCAATAATATAATCAAACATGTTCAAAATTATCTTCTTACATCTTAAATTGCTAATATTAATATAAGAGGTATCACCCCTACCATTTCTTATAATGTGTCAACTAATCCTACTCTTCATCTAAAAACATTTATAAATTTATATAAAGATTGGGTTAAAATACATAAATTTATTTCTATCAAGATATTAGTTAAAACTCTCATAGATGATGATTTAGATTGGTACAACCAACCTAAAACTCATTCTATTACTAGTTTGGAAGATTTAGTAAATGCTCTAGTCTGAGAGTTCAAAACTAGTGAGCTCCTTAAGAATACCTTGGCCTATTTTATAAATTGTAAGCAACTTGAAACTAAAAATACACAAGCTTACATTAAATGATGGAAGACTTTTTCTAACAAATTCAAACATAATATGTTAGATGACAACCTTTTCCATCTCTTTAACAATGCTCTTTTTCTCAAGTTACAATATCAGGTTTAGACTCTCTTTACACTTACTTCAGAGGGGGCTATTGACTAAGCCAAACATCAAGATTTCCTTATGATTAAATTTTATCCATCCCAAAATTTTATGGGTACTCACATTTTAATTAATAAAAAGACTCATCATAATACCAATGATGGTGTCATGGACTCTTATGATACCATTGACACTATTCAAGTTGTTCCTAACCAATATTTGGAACAAGCTTCCCCTTCAAACCGCATCACCAATCCTCACTTTTGTTCCAAAAATAACATCAATATTCAAAAATATTTATCCTTATATAAATTACTAAAACATCAACTAAGGCCTCTCCCATGAGAACTTGATCTCACTCATCCTATGAAAGCTTGGTATGATCCCAATAAATTGTGTTGGTTTCATGCTAGTTGGGGTCATTCTCATGAGACCTATAGGTAGCTCCATAATTTGGCTATATATTTCCTTATTGGTATAAATTTTAAACATAATTATATCATTATTCAACTCCAAAAATCCTATGACATTACTTTAAAAACCCATGAAACACATACTAAATCTCAATCTTTGAATCAAGTTAATGCTCAATTGGCCATCTATAAAGATCCTCTTCCAAATCACCAAGATACCCAAGACAAGCCTACCCCTTAAACCAATAATGTTGATATTATTTTTGACCCAAATCTTGAAGATAATTTGGTTGATATGACTAATATGTTAAGGGTGGTTTCTTTCATTGATCCAACCCATCTACACACCTCCATTGTCTCACACATTTCATATTATCTATGATTCTTATCTAACTCACTTAAATGATTTGGATAAATATGACCTTATATATTTTTATGTACCAATAATAACACCTCCCTTGGATAACACTTTTCATACTATTTATACCATCCCTCTATCTTCTTTACCTAACACCAATGATAATTAAACTTCTATCAACACTTGTCCTAGCAATTCTCAAACCACACCTACATCAACTGCTCCATCTTCTCAACATAATCTACAAACTTTCCATCATATTAAACCATCTACCTATTATAAACATAAATTTTCATGTACTTAATATCTTCCTTCTGATGACCTCTTTCAACACAATACACCCCTTTCCAATAATTTTCTTATGGGTTATGATGAGTGGGATCCTATCACAAAAATCACTAATCTCCTGATGCATGGGCATCTCCAAGGCTTATCAAAATACCCAACTTTTGATTAATTTTTGTTACTTTGAAGTCATAATAAGTGTGAAGTCTAGGTTAGGATTCTTACAATATTCCAAGATTTGAATTAGAGTCTTTTAAAGAGTTTCTTACCTTTTTCCCCTATTTGAAAATTCAAAATTATAAAGAAGGAATGATAATGTGTTTGAGGTATAAAAAGGAATGTAAGGGATTAGGTTGTATGAGGGAGTCTTAAAGGACCTAAGTGGATAATATAAGTGTTTTATTATGATAATTTTATGCTAAGTCAGGTTAATGAGTGAGGTGGTAAGTGTTATGTCCATCACCCTACGTAGGTCTAAGGATTGTTGGAAGTTTCTTGAATCAAGAAACGGTTGTAAAGTCATGTTTTAAGAATCTATATTGTATTTAAGAATAATATAGAGTGTTAGGCTCTCAAGGGAGATATTAGAGAGAGAATAGTGAATATAGGAGAGATGGTGTGTACAGGCAGAGTCATGGTCTATCATAAATTGTATGTGTTGAGCAAAAGATAATGAATAAAGCATGTATGTTTTGGTTTTGGAGTTAGTTATTGATGTTGGATTCAAGGTAGAAATAAATGTATGAGAGAATATAGGTGTGGATTTTAAATAATAATGTAAAAATAACCCCATGAATATTAATGTACAATTCCTTATTTGAAAATAAATATATTAGTAGACCTTACATTATCTTAGTATGCAATGGTGAGTGATTGAACAAACTACATATAGGTAGAGTACTAATATAAGATGAGTTTATAACCTTATGAGTAATTTTTTAAGTTTATATTATTATTTTTTGATAGTTATTTATGTTCTCTTAAATCATTCCCACATATATGAATAAGTAAATAGATGAGTTTATAACCTTATGAGTAATTTTTTAAGTTTATATTATTATTTTTTGATAGTTATTTATGTTCTCTTAAATCGTTCCCACATATATGAATAAGTAAATTGACATACATTAGTAATTAGTTAAGAAACTACATGTAAACAAAATAGGATTGGTAAAAGGAATAAACCAGAGTATCCAAAAAATGGGTTTTGATGATTGAAGGATTAATTGTGTATAGTTTTTTGTATTCCTCTCACAAATTTTTAAAACTTATCATAGTATAATACATCATAATGTCTCCTTAAAGGTCTAATAAACTTGATGAGTAATATAGACAATAGGATTCTTGTGAGGAAAACTTGAATAGAGACATCAAAGGAGGAATTTATGGATTCTAATAGGTTTGGGAAGTTTTTTCATCATGAAATAAAATTTTATAGAGGTTTAATACCATCATAGGCCCATGGAACATGTTTTGGAACCCTCTTAGTATACCTTGTTCTAGGTATTACAACACAGTCAAGCAAGAATATTGTTAGAAAATGTGAATAGTAGCTTTAAAGGGGGAAAAAAATACATTATAAAGTTGTGTTATGAGGATAAAAATCTCAAACAACAAACATAGTCATGTGAAACCCTTTGTCAAGTGTGAAACCTTCATTTTTACCTTCTTTGACTGTAAGAAACCCTGTTATAGGGTTTGGGAGCACAAATTGGTATTCTAAGAATTCTAACCATCTAATCCTCATGAAATTTCATAACTAGTTAGTGTCTATGTTTTTATAAAGGATTGTTGGGTTTATATATTGATAGGGTATGAATCCATACCAATATAACTGACTTTATGTGGAAAGGATAGATAGTGGCCTAATAGGCCTAAATAGAGACTAATTAGTGAATGAAAAAGGGGACTAAAGAAATGAGGCATGAAATTGTGTAGAGGATAAGAGGATGATAGAGGGTATTTTTATCAATGGTTATTTTTCTAAATTGAATCTGTACATATCCATACTATAGGAATTTGCCTCAAAAAAGGTTACTATAAAATGTGACTTTAGTTGGCAGAGTGGTCGAGGATATCATGAGAAGTGTTATTGAGTTGGTAAGTGGATAAATAGGGCTAATATTACCCTTATAAGCATGATCAAGGTATTGGATTCCATAATATAGTCAGGTAAACCTTAGAATATTGCATGTATATTGAACAAATAATTCATTACAAGCAAGTACATTTTGAAACAAGATAAAATAGTGACATAATTTGATAAGGATAGAGATTGTGAGTTATCTCTTTGCATCATTTTGTATAAAAACTAGAAAAAATTCTTAGTGGATTGTGAAAAAAATTAACACCATTTGTTTAAAGGTAAATTATAGGAAAGGGAACCAAGAACAATGTTCCATAGAGCAAAGAGTGGATAGAGGCAGCAAAGATTAAGAAGATTTGGTCAAGAATGTGGTAAATCAGGTGAGATAATTGATTACATTATTGGTCATGAGGATGGAAGCTATTGAGGATGCTCTCAAAGAGAGAGTACAGAGAGTATTGGTAGAGAAAGAAGAAGTCAATGGAAGTCAACAAGGTTAAGAGGAATCTTTACAACCAAGGTTAGTTAGAGAAGAGAATGGAGAATCAGTCTAAGAGGCTATGAGACCATAAAATCAGTTTGTAACATTTCAAGAAGTTAGGAGGCCATGAAACTATCCACATGAGGTAAGACAATTTGCATTTTATAGAGTAAGAGATAATGATAGTTTTTTGAGAAATAGACAAAGACCAACTTTTCAGGGATAGTGTTGGTATTGCAATAGAGAAGGACATAGGGTAATGGAATGTCCCTCATACATTAGTAGGGATGGTCAATAGAATGTAATGGGATCACATGAAGAAATTAGAAAATTAATAAGAGATTTTTTACTCATGAAAAGATTTTTGTTGTAGTAAAAAGGACAAGTACAAGAAGCAATTCAAAGGAGAAGTTTGTTTATAACAGGTGTAAAACAAAGGGAAAGTGTTAAGCATAGGATATACTAAGAGGGGGGTGAATCAGTATACTATATATCTTTTACTTAATTTTATTTCTTTTCTTTAACCACTTAATCACACATTAAAGACATGCAATAAAAATGAAACAATAACATGCACCACACAAGAGAGACACTAGATTTTTACGTGGAAACCCAAAGTGGTAAAAACCATGGAAAACAATCTCAAGTATATGAATGAGCACCAACTCAAATTAAAAAGTTTGCAAGCACCAACTTACAGGAGCACCAACCCCTCATGTATAAAACACAACTATCTCTCAATGTTACTGACTCAATAACTGATATAACTCTACAATATCTCCTACTTTTCTTTCCTCTTTTCTTATATAAAATAATTAAAAAACCATGCACTCTCTTACATATTACAAATGGCTTCTCAAGTCTTTATTTATAGCTTTCCAAATGACCTTTGGCATTCACCCTTTGTGACCCTTCAATCCTCATGGAAAATGGCACCAAACTTGCATGACCCTTCATATCCTTGCATTTGAAAAATCATGTGGTGACCCTTCATAAGTAAATGTGTCCTTTACTCTTTTTTCTTTATCTTGGTGACCTTTCAAATTCCTTAAGTGTGTCTTTTTATGGAAAAATGCACCATACCCTCTTTTGTCTTCACATGGTGACTCTTAGAATTCCTCAAAATGACTCTTCATGAGAAAATGCATCCCATTCCTCTTTTATCTTTACCTTGTGACTCTTTGACTACTCCATAGGCTCTCTTTTGACTTTTATGCAACCAAAAATATATTCATTAATATTAAATAAATATTAACACACATGAGCCAAGATATGAATATTAAAAACATCATTAAATGCTATGGGGCCTTTATCACCAATGTTATACCTTTGACATCAATGATAATATTTCTAACAATCTCCCCTTTTGTCATTGATGGCAACCTCAAACTGAAACTACCACATCTTAAAACCTATACTACACATATCAACCTACACATACTGCCATCTAAAAAACATATAGTAACTCCCCCTTATTATAACAACATGTATTATTCCCTATACCTATTTTTGTACTTGTACCTATACCTATTTCCATTCTTCTCCCCCTTTGACATCAATGGCAAAGGGCCTATCCTAGAGATAACACTTAGCTCCCCCTCAATTGATGATGATCCTCAATGGTAGGAACTAAAATAAATTACTCCCAAATTCTCTTGTAGATACTCAAATGTCTCTTTTGGTAGTGCCTTTATGAAAATATCTACAATCTAATCTATAGTACTGATATATTTCATCTTAACCTGCTAATCTACAACCTACTCTCTCAAGAAGTGATATCTAATGGGAATATGTTTTGTTCTTGAATGCATCACTGGATTCTTCAAAATATTAATATCACTTGTGTTGTCACAGAAAATGTAAATAGGTTCATCATATTTTACCTTGATATCTTCCAAAGTTTGCTTCATCCAAAGAACTTGA
Source organism: Torreya grandis (assembly GCA_037957365.1). Classification (NCBI taxonomy): domain Eukaryota; kingdom Viridiplantae; phylum Streptophyta; class Pinopsida; order Cupressales; family Taxaceae; genus Torreya; species Torreya grandis. Next base: position 1,644,258 of record JARHVA010002418.1, read on the forward strand.
GTACAACATAATACTACTACAATATATTCTAATTCATCTATAGAAAGTGATATTGAATTCTATTTTTTGCTTAGCCATGATATTTAGCTATCATTGAGGAAGAAATCTCCTCCACTTATATTATTTCTATCATCCAAGCAACCTACCCAATCTGAATCTATATAAGCAACCAAAGTGAAATATTTACCTATGGGATACCACAATCCATAATTCAATGTCCCCTTGATATATCTAAATATTCTCTTCACCAACTAAACATGACTATCTTTTGGAGCTGATTGATATCTTGCAACCATACCTACTACATGCATGATGTATGGCTTTGATGTTGTCAAATATAAAATACTACCAATCATAGATCTATACAAATATTGATCTACAATAGGTGAATCTTAATCCTTGTTCACCTTATTTCTTGTACTCATTAGTGTGCCAATTAGTGCACAATCCTCAAAACCAAATTTCTTCATCATTTCCTTGGCATATTTACTTTGAGATATGAAAATTCCTTTATCTGATTGAAATATTTGTAACCCTAACAAAAATTATAATTCTCCAAGCATATACATCTCAAATTCTTTTTGCATATTATCAAAAAATTATTTTGTCATCTTTTCAATGTTTCCTCCAAAAATGATGTCATCAACATATACCACAATAATCAATTGATTCTCACCTTATATTTTGATGTAAAGATTTCTATCATCAAATCCTCTCTTGAAACCTTGATCCTACAGGTACTTATCAAGTCTTGCATACTAAGCTCTAGGATCTTATTTCAATCCATACAGTGCTTTCTTCAATCTGCATATATGGCTACTAACATTTGAGAGAATAAATATCTCAAGCTACTTAATGTAGACCTCTTCTTCTAGATTCCCATTTAGGAAGGTAGATTTAACATCCATCTAAAACACTTTGAAATTTTTATACATTGTATATGCAAGAAATATTCTAATAGCCTCTAGCCTTACCACTAATACAAAAGTTTCTTCAAAATCTATTCCCTCAATCTGAGCATATCCTTTACATACTAATCTTACTTTATTCTTCGTCACTTCTCCATTTTCATTCAACTTATTTCTGTAAATCCATTTTTTTCCTATCACATTGTGATCTTTTGGTTTAGGTACTAATTCCCAAGTGTCATTCTTTTCTATCTGATTTAATTCTTCATCCATTGCCTTAACCCAATGCTTATCATGACTAGCTTCTGAAAAAGTTCTAGGATGCATTTTGGATAACAAATAAAAATTAACTTTCTTAGATTCACTTACCATCATTCTTCTGGTGTAAATTCCTTTATTTATGTCTCTGATGATGTCACTTTCATTATGATTTCTCTAGACATATTTGGATGGGGTTTTGGTTTCCTTTTTCTCCTTCTTCTCATCTTCATCTAATTTTTCGATATCTTCCTCTTCAATGATTTCAAGAATGTCTATTGGATCACTAATTCTTTGTGCTCCATCTTCTTCTATCTTGACACTTGTACTTTCAACTATTTTCTTAGTTATTTTGTTATAATATTTATAAGCTTGAATTTTGTAATATTAACCAAGAAATATACCTTCATCTACTCTAGATTCAAACTTACCCAATTTTTCATTGGTTCTCTTTATGAAGCATCTACTACTGAAAAATCTAAAACAATCAACTGTAACTAGTTTGTCTTTCCATAACTCATAAGGAGTCTTATCATTGTTGACTCTCAATAATTCTCTATTTTGAATATGCAATGTTATACCAACTACCTCTCTCCAATATTTATTTGGTATCTTGGATTCATTTAGCATTGCCGTCACCATCTCCTAAACTATTTTGTTTATCCGTTCAACTACTCCATTGTATTGTGGATTTATGGCTATTGAATAATGTTTCTTTATTTCATGGTCTTCACAAACTCAATAAACTAATCTGACATGAATTTTCCTCCTCAATCTAATCTTAGGCACTTAATATTGAAACTGGTTTCATTCTTAACTAATGATTTGAATGCTTTGAAACATCTGAAAGCTTTTGATTTTTTCTTTACAAACATAACCCAAGTCATACATGAAAAATAATCAATAATCAGCATGAAATATTTCTCACCTTGAATAATTTGAGTTCACATAGGTCCACATAAATTAGTGTGAACAAGCTCTAATATCTGAGTGGTCAAGTATTATTTTATTTTGAACCACCTTTTGTCCTACTTCCCATGCTGACAAGGTTCACAAGGTGTGTTGGATGGCTTTATAATATTTGAAATATTTCTAATTGCCTGCTTCTTGCTGATGTTGACAAGATTGTCAAAATTTATGTGTCCCATTTTCTTGTGCCATAGCCAACTTTCTTTAGTCTAACTCAAACAAAATCTTTGACCTTTGATGTCTGATAACATATATAAATTATTGCCTATTCTCTAAGCATCTATAACCAACACATTTAAATATTTTCTCCTAATTTCACAAATTTTTGCATAAAACTTTAGTATGTGCCCCTGATCACACATTTGACTTACACTCAAAAGATTATGCTTAAGACCTTCTACATACAAAACATTTTCAGTTTTAGTTCTACCATTATCCAAACTCAGTGCACCCTTTTTTGGCAATTTTGGCAGTAGTATTATCTCCAAATTTCACTGTGCCACCATTGATCTTTTTCAAGGTTATGAACTTGATTTTATCTCCTATCATGTGCCTCAAGCATCCACTATTAATGAACCATGGATTTTCTTCATTTCTTGCATGCAAATTTGTTTGTACCAACATATATTTTTTAGGTTATTTCTTCTACCATGAACCTATCTAAACTTTCTTCTTGATGAATGGAGCCTTGAAAATCTAGTCCTTCTTGACTGACTCGAACATGCTTCTACAGTACCAAGCTATGTGTCCAAAGTTATTGTACTTGTAACATATTATGACCTCTTCATTAAATCTTGATATATGAGCAAAAGAGTTGTGGCTTCTGTTTGACTTTGAATGAGTTTCCTTCTCCTTATTTCTAAAATTATTATCCCTTTTTTGACATTCTATTTTCTTATGACCATATCCATTACAAAAAAAATAGTAACCATAAAAATAGGACCTATTTGTGTATCTCTAACCTGATTACCATTTGTAGCTCTATTCTTTCTAGACTTCTTTGTTTGAGATGTCCTCTGTATTCTTAATGTCTTCCCTTTTTATTTCCTATTTTATAAGAGCTTCAGCATAGCTCTTTAATTTTTCTATGTTAACCTTGTCTATGAAATTAGTGGCCTCCCCTTTCTCTTTTTCAAATCTGATACCTTTCTTATCTGACATTGATCTTTGAATTTCTAATATCTTATTCAAAATATTAGTGTTATTCTCAAACTTTGAATCATTCGTTATTCTATCATTTATTGCTTTATTTGTTTTCTCAAGATCTACATTTAAAGAAGCAATTTCAATAACATACATTTCACATTCTTCACTTACTTTTTGCAACTATGTTTTTATATCTTTTTCATTCTTCTTGGCTTCTTCAAAGTGTGCTTGTAGATATACAATTGTTTCCTTTGACTCCTTTTCATTTTTCTTGATCTAGAGCTTTAATCTTTAATTCTTTTTCTCAAGATATTTTAACTCTTCTAAGGCACAAATGAATTATGCTTTCCCTGATCTACCTTCAAGCTGTAAAACTTTTCAAAAGGACCTTGCTCTAATACCAATCGTTAAGCATAGGATATACTAAGAGGGGGGGGTGAATCAATATATTATATATCTTTTACTTAATCTTATTTCTTTTTCTTTAACCACTTAATCACACATTCAAGATATGCAATAAAACTAAAATAATAACATGCACCACATAAGAGAGAGAGAGAGAGAGAGAGAGAGAGAGAGAGAGAGAGAGAGAGAGAGAGAGAGAGAGAGAGAGAGAGAGAGAGAGAGAGAGAGAGAGAGAGAGAGAGAGAGAGAGAGAGAGAGAGAGAGAGAGAGAGAGATCATATTTTTATGTAGAAACCCAAAGTGGGAAAACCCATGGAGAACAATCTCAAGTATATGAATGAGCACCAACTTGTAGCAGTACCAACCCCTTTATCGAGTACCAACATAGTAGTTATTTGTGAACACCAACCCATTTGCAAAGATTTGTGAGCACCAACCCCTCTTGTGTATAAAACACAACTATCTCTCAATGTTGCTTACTCAATAAAATGATAGAAATCTACAATATCTCATGCTTTTCTTTCCTCTTTTCTTATATAAAACAATTTAAAAACCATGTACACTCTTGTATATTACAAATGGCTTCTCAATTATTTATTTATAGCTTTCCAGATGATGTTTGGCATTCACCCTTTGTGACCCTTCAATCCTCATGAAAAATGGCACCAAATTTGCATGACCCTTCATATCCTTGCATTTAAAAAGTCACATGGTGACCCTTCATAAGAAAATTCATCCTTTCCTCTTTTGTATTTATCTTTGTGACCTTTCTAATTTCTTAAAGTGTCCCTTCATAGAAAAAATGTACCATACAATCTTTTTTCTTCACATGGTGACTCTTGGAATTCCTCAATATGACTGTTCATGAGAAAATGCATCCCATTCCTCTTTTGTCTTTACCCCATGACTCTTTGACTTCTCCATGGGCCCTCTTTTGACTTTTATGCAACTAAAAATATATTTGTTAATATTAAATAAATATTAACACACATTAGCCAATATATGAATATTAAAAACACCATTAAATGCTATGGGGCCTTTATCACCAAAGCTAGACCTTTGACATCAATGAAAATATTTCCAATAGAAAGTGTTACAATATGGTGATTGATAGAGGAAGTACAGATAATGTTGTGTCTTTGGAAACAGTATAAAAGATAAGATTGAAGAGGATTCCACATCCACATCCTTACAAGGTAACATGGGTTCAAGACGAACATCAATTCATGGTAAGTGAACAAATTTTGGTTGAGTTTCATATAATCAAATATAAGGATAGAGTTTTATGAGATATAATGCCCATGTATTTTTTTCATTTGATACTAGGAAGGCCATGGAAATTTTATATGAAGGTTTTTCATGATGGGCAACCAAATACTTACATAGTAGAGAAAGATGGGTTGACACATGTTCCTTTACCTTTCAAAGGTGATGTAGATAGAATGAAATAAAGAATAATGTTGATAGAAACCAAATAATACTTTGGTAAAGCTATGGAGAGTTTGAACTTGATCAAAGCCCCTAAAAATTAAGAAAAGACAAGTTGTCTTGAGATGGTGAGTATGGAGAGGTATGAGTCCACAAGATGACCAACAAGAGAACAAATTATTAGACAAGGTCACTCAGTTGAATAAAGGAAGTTATCTTTGTGAAAAGGCATTAGTATCTAGCATGAAATGCAAGAGTGAGGGGATCAAAAACCAAGAAGGTAGTGAGTATGTTAAAATAAGAGGGGCATAAAGTGTAGTTGTGATGGATAAGAAGTGTCTTAAAAATGACACCAAATAAGAGAGGTAATTAGACAATGAATTATCCAATTAGGAAGAACAATGGAGAGCAATGAGGGCTTCACATTTTTATACTAACAATGTGTTTTATGATGTATATACAAGTTACATAAAGGTAGCCACCAAGCAATTATTGGAGATAAGGAAGCTAGAGGAGATTGTGGTTAAAGAAGATAGGGATGATCCTATACATCCTAATATTCATCAAATAATGAAAAATAAAGAGGGATAACCCTACTCAAAGAGTTAAAATAGTATAAATAAAAATTTGAGAGAGAAGAAGATGTAAAATGTTTGAATATCTATAACTTACAGTTGAAGATAAAGGTTGAAGACAAAGTAGAGACAAAAATTCAAGCTCAAGAATCACTAGAGTTCCATGTGAAGATAGAAGAATAATTTGGTGATAATGAGAATATTAAATAAGATGATAAGAAACATGATAGTTTAGTAATGATGATGTAGTCCCAAGGAGCATCTAAGAACATATTAAGTAAATAAACTCCATAAAATTCCAAGGAGCAAGAAAATTTTGAGTGGGAGAAGGTATGTGGCACTCAAATTAGTGTAAATATCAAAGATGAAATTGTATTCTTATGTGTGAGTTAAAGTGATCTTATAAGTGAGAAATGTCAAGGGAGTAAGAAATAAAATCAAGAAGGTGGAAAACATGCAGAAGGTCCATACAAGGCTATGAATATAAGGAAAGGTCAAGAAAATATTTCCAAAGAATTAAAATTGTGAAGGGAGAAGATGAACAAGATATGTTCATAGAAGTTTTTGAAGCTCATATTGTGCATGATAATCCATTGACCAGTGATAGGACTATGGCATATAAAGGTGGTGTGAGAAGAAATAATAATCAAGATAAGCATTCAACCATGCAATAATATGATAAGGATTTTTAAGTTGTCCATGTTTTGAAGAGTGAAAAATAAATCATGACCAAAGATGAAAGATGGTAGATTGATGGTGGAAAAATAAGGAGAATGTTTTAGGTTGATATGGTAAGAAAACTTCAAGATACTAGGACAAAGGCATGTAAATAATTAGAAGAAATTTCTAGGGGATTTTAAAGTATGAACAATACATTGCATGGTGAGATGAGGTATGGAAATAGATACCTACATCCCTTATACATTGATTGGCATAGATAAATGCATTGTTTGTTGTTTGAAGAAGCAAGTGAAGATGAGTAGGAGATTAAAGAGGATGAGTTGAGTATGAATGAGCTAGGGGAATTCAATCCAAATCACTTAATTAATGGAATGATAGATGAATAAGAACATAAATAGATTACAAGCCTCATAGAAGGCTTAGAGGAAGAAATGAGTTAGTATAGAGATTGTACATTTGTTTATGAGAGTGAAGATCCATTAAAAGTAGAACTAGCATCATTGGAATATGCTATTAGTAGTGAAAGAGATGACAATGATAGGCCTATGATATAAAAGGAAGAATGGGATAATAATAATGAGGTAGTAGTATCCAAACAAGTAGGTAATCAGATTGATAGGGAAGCAGGTGTACTATAGTATCAGCATTTGATTCAAAAAGAGGAGAAAGAGAATCCAAAGTCTCATATGCTTATATATAATCATTGCTTGGATTATGAATGTGTAGGTGGGTTGACAAAGATTTATTATTTCATGAAGCAAGAATCTCTTGAGAAAACTCATATAATAGAAAATCAAGTTGATAACAAGATAATCTTCATGATAAAGGATGAAAACTATATAAAAGAGGAAGGAGAAGCTCACATGATAGTATCATATGAAATTTCAAACATGGAGCTTACATTAGGGGTAAGGAACAAATAGTTCCATAGAGTCATTGACTCTATTTAGTTAGAAGAAGTCCTTGAGAGGAGACAAAGAAAGGAAAGTAAGATAAGATACAAGAAGAAGAGTAAAAATTAGAAGGAGGACCAAATCATAGTAGGGAGTCATAGGACAACTCATAAGTAGAAGTACAAGTGTGGACATAAATAACACACACATGTATATGAGAATTTAAATGAAGAAGAAGACTTTATTTCTCCCCCATGAGAGTATGATGCAAGGGCATCTCTAAGGCTTAACAAAATTCCCCACTTTTGATTCACTTTTTTTCTTTGAGGTCAGAATAAGTGTGGATTCTAGGTTAGGAGTCTTAAAATATTCCAATATTTGAAATAGAGTCTTTTAAAGAGTTTCCCACCTTTTTTCCTCATTTGAAAATTCAAAATTGTAAATATGGAATGATAATGTGTTTTAGGTATAAAATGGAATGTAAGGGATAATGATGTATGAGGGAGTATTAAATGACATAAGGGGATAATATAATTGTGTTATTATGATAATTTTATGCTAATTCAAGTTAAGGAGTGAGGTGGCAAGTGTCATGTTCATCACCTTACATGGGTATAGGGATTGTAAGTTTTTTGAATCAAGAAATGGTTGTAAAGTCATTATTTAATAATATATATTATATGTAGGAATAATAGAGTGTGAGTATCTCAAGGGAGATATTATAGATATCATAGTGAATAGAGGAGAGATGGTGTGTACAGGCAAAGTCATGGTTTATTATGAACTATATGTGTTGAGCAAAAGATAATGAATAAATCATGTATGTTTTAGTTTTGGATTTAGTTGTTGATGTTGGATTTGAGGTAGAACTAAATGTATGAGATAATAGATGGGTGGAGTTGAAATAATAGTGTAAAATAACCCCATTAATATGAATTTACAGTTCTCTATTTGAAAATAAATATGTTAGTAGACCTTGTATTGTTTGAGTATGCAATGGTGATTAATTTAACAAACTAAATATAGGTAGAGTAATAATATAAGATGAGTTTGGAAACTTATGATAAATTTTTTAAGCTTATATTATGTTTTTTTAACATTTATTTTTCTTCTCTTTAATGGTGTACACATTTCTGAATGAGTAAACTGACATAGATTAGTAAGTATTTAAGAAACTGCATGTAAACAACCTAGGATTGGTAAAAGTAATAAAATAGAGTATCCAAAAAATGGGTATTGATAATTGAAGGATGAATTGAGTCTGTATATGGTTTTTTATGCCTCTCATAGAATTTGAAATTTTTTCATAAGTCCAAGACATCATAATGTCTCCTTACAGGTCTAATAAACTTGATGAGTAACACAGACAATAGGATTCTTGTGAGCAAAACTTGAATAGAGATATCAAAGGAGAAATTTATGGATTATAATAGGTTTAAGAATTTTTTTAATCATGAAATAATACTTTACATAGGTTTAAGACCATCATAGGTCTATATAACATATTTTGGAACCCTCTCGGTATACCCTGTTTTCGGTATTACAACACAGTCGAGCAAGAATTTTGTTAAAAAATGTGAATAATGGATTTTAAGGGGGAAATAAATGAATTTGAAAGTTTTTTAATGATAAATTAAATCTCAAACAACAAACATACTCTTTTGAAACCCTTTTTCAAGTGGAAACCCTCAATTTTACCTTCTCAGATCACTCGGACTGTAAGAAACCTTATTCTAAGGTTTGGGAGCAAAAATTGGTATTCTAAGAATTATAACCATCCAATCCTAATGAAATTTTTTCAGTAGTTAGTGTCTATTTTGTGATAAAGTGTTTTTGGGTTTATATATTGGTAGGGTATGAATCCTTACCAATATAACCGACTGTGTGTAGAAAGGATAGATAGTGACCTAATAGGCCTAAATAAAGACTTATTAGTGAATGAAAAGGGGGACTAAAGGAAGAAATGAGGAATGAAAATTTATAGAGGGTAGGAGGATGATAGAGGGTATTTGTATCAATGGTTAGTTTTACAAATTGAATCCATACAGAGCTATACTATAGGAATTTGCCTCAAAAATGACTACTAGGAACTATCACTTGAGTTGGCATAGTGGTCAAGGATAGAATAAGAAGTGTTGTTGAGTTGGTAAGTGGATAAAGATGGATAATATGACCTTTATAGACATGATCAAGGTATTAGATTCCATAATCTAGTTAGGTAAACCTTAGAATATTTCATGTATATTGAATATATAGGTCAATGAAAGCAAGTACACTTTGAAATAAGATAAAATAATGAGATAATTTGACAAGGATAAAGATTGTTATTTTATCCCTCTGCATCATCTCCCATCCCAAATCCCATTTCTATAACTTATGAGGACCTCTCTACATCATCATAACCATATTATGTAGCTTATATTTAAAATTAGCATCCTTCATCCTCCCTTAGTACGATGTAAAACAACCTTATCTAGATTAGAAGATAACATTCTCCAATAGTGTGTAGAGATGTCCATACATGTTGATGAGATAATAGACACTTAGCTTTCCCTCAAATTCTCATTTCTTCCATGATCACTGATGATATTCTACTTCATGTAGATGATCCTCCTCTATTCATTAGTGTCCAAATTGATGATATCAAAGTCAAGTGTGCCTTGATTGATGAGGGTTCCATCACTTATGTTTCCACTCTCAATTTTATCAAAACCTTTGGATATTTTGAATGCAATCTTAAATCCATATGCATCACATGTCAAGGTTATGATCAAATACAAATGCCTCCTTTAGGTTGTGTGGCTCCCCATTACCATCCCAACTATCATTATTTATGTGAAGGTGATGATATTTAACTTTCCTCTATCTTACAACATTTTTATTGGTAGGCCATGGACTCTTCATATGAGAGCAGTTGCCTCTTCTACTTGCCAATGCATTAATTTTTCTCATAATGGATCCATCTATAGGATTCAAGGTGACACTAATCCTTAGAATTTTTAATAATTAAAATACCATGGTATATTAAAAAAAATGACCCTTTAACCCTTACCAAGTGTTCCATTTCATAAATCTCAATGATTTAACTTTCCCATCAATTCCACTTGAGGTTATAATGGTCATCCAAAAAGCATTAGGAATATTCCCCCTAACCTCCTAGATTTTGATGATGATGAGCCTAATGAGATCAATATTAAAATTAAAACTTTTGATCTATCACCTTATCTCATCTCTCAGCTTCTTACTTATTTACAACCTCATTTTCATCAACCACCTTGTGATGACATCCCCATTGTCTTAACCAAGACTCAACATTCCATTTATCATACCACATCAAATGACAAGGTCATCCCTACCTATGTCATTTATCTTCATACCCCTAATTATGATGATGGTTATAACTTAGATGATCCATTATTATGAGGTTTTAATCAAGCTCAAGATGTTGAGATTATTTGTTATCATTCTTATTTGCTTTAGTATTTTATTATATCTTCCTATGTTCCACCTTATACCATTCCTAATTTTAGAATTTTTCCTCTTTATTATAAGGTAGAGATGGTGCATAAACCTCTTATTTATAATGAAACTCATAGGAGTATGTTTATTTATCATGCTATGATAGGTCCCTATCACTTTTCTAAGTATTATGACCCTTATATCTTACTTATCCCTGAGATGCGTGTGATTATCCTTCAGCCTTTTTTGGACTTCACCCTTCCCTCAGTAGAGCCCAATTTAGATCCCATTATTAATCTTACTCTAAATCATTTTATTCCTATTTTCAATCCTATTTATCCTATTTATCCTTATCCAATCTCTCTACCAAACCCACCTTCTCTTGGTGATGGTTTGCTCCCTTTATTATAGCTAGCTCCTTCATCCACTATATGGGCCAATTAGCCTTATTATAATATTCATAAAGTTATCAGTCACTAGACTAAATATTATTCCTTATACCAAGCTCCTTATGCTTATATTACACCTCCTATGAGTACACCTACCAATACTACTCATAAGCATATATGTTACTTCCATGCCATAGATAACTAGTCATCCACTCATTATTGCAAGATACAATAATATATCAACACTTTCTTCCATACTAATTAGTCTTTAGACAAGGATACACCTCCCCAAAAAGTATTACCTAGGTATCTTCCTAAGTATGGAGATGTAAATTTTTTCTATCACCAATGTGGCATATATCACACTAATCATTATCTTATTTTTTAACATCTTAAGGATTACCTCCTAACCATTATTGCACCTTCTACCATTCCTCCCATAGGTCATTCTCATAATAAGGCTCCCCCTTATTCCTCCATGGTTCCACATCTTATGGATCCATATCCTATTATGGTCCTTTTTACACCTCTTGTTCCTTCACCTATGAATCCTTCACCTGTGGACCTTCCCTCACCTATGGATCTTTCTCCACCTGTGAGTCCCTCACCTGTGGCTCCTTCCCCACTAGTGACCACTTCATCTCATATAGAGTCCATTCCCAAGAATTCTCCTAAGCATACCCCACGTGATAGTCCTCCTTAGCATGATCCTTCAAGAATTATTACCTTTTTTGTTGAAGAGATTTGATGTGAATTATTTTCCCAATGTTTATTGAAGATAGATGAGATATTAGTTATAGTTTGCATTCAGATTCATAGAGAGTTATCAGATGTTATGGATAATGTGTGTGGACAAATATATTAGTACTTATGATCACATGCATGATGTTCTTACATTTTCATTTGGATTGGATGTGTTCTCCAACTTTATCTTTATCTATTTATTATATCATTTGACATTGTGTCAAAATCTTATCTATCTTACATGGTGACTTTGGTTTCATAATTTATATTGATTATGATGTCATTATGTTCTCTTATGGATTTCTTCTTTATTATTTCCTTATTTTTCTTCTTAAGTTCATTTCTTATGATTACCCTATTATTTTTTATGATTGTTTGCTCTCTTATCTCTATACACATAGATAATTATTATTGTGACTTGGTTATACAAACCTTACTCCCTTTAGTCATTCCTTATTTACCATGTAATCAGTTAGAAAATAATTCATCTCATTATAATCTTCTTTAACTGGTCCACTTTGGTCTCATCTTATTACCCTTTATTCCATTTCACAAACTAAGAATATACATGGTTGATATTTGAGATAACATGTCAGTTCATAGCTAAGCTTAAGTTTTTTAGTCATATCTTTGGATACTTAGGTTCCTTTAGCCAAAGCCTAAAGCTCATTTGGATGTATCACTCTATCTCTCATGATTTTTCATTAAAATTACATATGGAGGAGGAATCTTTAAAAGCCATAAAAATATGTAAAATCCAAATCATTTAATAGAAGGCAATGATCCAAAAGGTAAGATTCAAAATTCCAAAAGTTAAATCACATTAAAACATATGATTCCAAGCACATCTCCTTTTTATAATCAAATCTCAAACTCCATAGTTGGCCTCACAATAGATTCAAGTTCCATTGGGGTGTGGTAGGCTAGTAGACTAGAAAAAGAGAACAAAAAAATATTTTAGTGTTACCTACTTTCTCACGTAAGTACCCAATATTTGCAATAGACCAATGGATCTATAAGGAGTTTTGAGGAATGGGTAACAAATTGTGGGAAGGTAGGTACATTTTAATTTTATTTTTAAAAACTACCTTCATTATTTGATCTTAGTAACACACTTATTTGCCTAAATAACTTTGTGTCTATAGCGAACTGGTATCCTCTATATATTGATGGTCACTAGTCATTTAGTGTCTTCTCATGTCCTTAGTGTACTTCATGTCTCCTAAAGTATTCTCATAATACACCTGCATTATGATTTATACATTCCGTTTTTCACTCCCTACCATCCTAATATTTCCCCTTGATAAATATTGTTTTGTTCACTGATCACTCCTATAGGGATTCCATTTGTGAGTTGCAATGTAAGACCATGGATAGGACATGTTCTTCCTCATAAATTACCAAATTTTCAAATTACCCTTATAAACATTCCTTATTACCATATTTTAACATTGTTTCCACCTATTACCTCATTTGTTTTCCCTTTGTAAGTTGTAGTGTAAGACCATGGATAGGACCTAGCCTCCCTCACAAAATTTTCCAATATCCAAGTCACAATAAAATTACACGTGTCAAATATGAGATAAGATGTGATTGATTATGAGTTACACATCATTGGCATGATTCCAATCTTTATTTAGTATGTTTTATGCTTGCTTAATTAATATTTCACTTTGATCTTCTTATTTTTTAATTGCATGTAAGAATCCAACTATTTTTCTTGAGTTTTTCATACTTCCCAACTTGAATTAGCATGATTAATTTAAGACCATTTCTTCCCAAATTTTGTTTCTCTTTTATAATTCCCAATGTGATTTAGTATGATTAATTTACTTAATTGATTTGTTTTTATACCATTGTTCTTTTACATGTTTTCCATTTTATTACATTATTTTCATACTTCCCAACATGATTTAGTGTGATTTTACTTGTTTAAATTTAGTGTCAATATTTTTCATGGTTTAAAAACAACTTTTTTCCCTCTTGTTTACCATTCTTTTATTTCTTATACTTAGTCATTTCTTGCTATTACACATTTCCCAATCTGAATTAGTGTGTAGTACATTTGTCTTTTATTAATTATATTTTACCAAAGTTCTTTTCACCTATTTCTCTTTAACCATACATGTGTCTTACATAATGCTATAAAAGAAAACACAACCCATATAATTCTTATATCATATATAACAAAATCAAAATACATGTGTTAGAAATAAATATATCCATGCATCCACAACCACAACACAATACAAACACACAAGATAAACATCTAGCTATCAACACACACACACACATGATATATATATATATATATATATATATATATATATATATATATATATATATATATATATATATATATATATCATGTGTTTTTGATACAAAGTACAAAAATACATCAATTTAGCTCTATGGATGGGCTCTATCATGTCTATCGTGTGGTCTACCCATGCTACCCATAGATGCCTCAGACAATCCCATCTGAATAATATGTTATAAAGAGGATGTCCAATATCTCAAATTTATTACCTTCCCATATTGGTTGGCCACCTAGGCCTATACCTATCCTAGCTACATCATGGTATCTAAATGTGTGGCTCTCTCTAAGTCAAGGCCTATCAGGTTTGTGCCTCTCCCACTCCCATCCTTACTAGTGGTTGTCACTCATTTCCACATACCAATAATCACCTTACAACCTCTCCTACTAGTCTAAACTAGCTCACCTGATCTGGGGTAGATGCTACCATGGGATCATCTAATCTGGTAGGGTTGTATGATGTCAATGCCTCATCTGGGATATCATGTAGTGCTTCCCTCACTAGGGATCCCTATCTGGTATCCTCTTCTTCTATAGGATCTATAAAATTCAAACTAGATAGATGTTAGATCATAGATATATCTCCAAATCTATTTATCTACAATCTATCAATCAAATCTTATACAACTAGTATTCTATTTTCAAATATCAAACCAAATTACAAACTATTTATTACATGTCCTAGTGTTACCAAGCATCATCTCCCCATCTACTTGATCACTAAGCATAGTCTCTCCATCAACTCATCCCTTAATTACCTCATTTATGGGATGCCTCACAATCAACACAAACCCTAGGGTCATCACCCATGCCCATCTCAAGCCTCACCACAATGGTTCCTCTATAGACTATATCTACCCTAGGTCGATTGATGTGTCATCCTACATGACCACCCTCTATGTTATCTCTCATCTTTGGCATCTCTATCAATGGTGTGACCAAGGTGGTCATCACTCCTCCTAATATGGTGTTGGTTATTGTACCTATGGTACTCATGCATCCACATCCATGTCCTCTCTAGCTATCGACCATCATGCTTGACCTATCCATGGCCTCTCACACTATAGCCTGATCTCTAATCTCATGATTGGTGGTCCATCTCCTCCTCTCCCTCTCAACTCTCTCACATTCCTAGCCCAAAATGTGGGTACCATTATACGATCCATTAGGTGAGGGAGTCTGAACTATCTTGGTAAGCATGCAACTAGAAACATCTCTACCCACTAGGTGTAGTGGCCTATAATCCATGTTCATGCTAACTCTGGTGTCACCATATTTCAACTTGACCAATATATCACATTGTGTGCATAAGGCTGACACATAATATTTACTCATTTGATAATTTATAATGTTTACATGTGGGGCATGGTCCATGCCACTTGATCTTATCTCCATATCAATACCCAAGGCAACTGATCATTAACTATGTGAGGTAACCCAATTGGTTGGTACATCAGTAACCTCTCATATATCCATGCACTCATTAATATCACTGGCCCCATGGTCTTCTACCCTATAGATAGTATCCTATACATATCATGCATGATTTGAACCCAGATGATAAAACCTAGGTTATAAATTTCCCCTACTCTAATATCAATTGGCACAAGGCTATCGCGTATAATGGTACCTTACAATCCAAATTGTGACACAATACCCATGTTTTCACAAGTCCTATCACCACCTTCTAGATATCCATAATCTAATCTATATATACATTAAAAAGGCTCATACTCAACCCTATGTATATCCTATCTAAGTATGTCACCCATTGGGGTAATGCTCATCTCTCCTCCTACCCATCTAATGTCCTAGTCATCACTGGCATCCCTCCTATAAGAAGTCTAAGTATAGCATGGACATCCTCCAATGTAATACTCACCTTGATGTTATCCCCATCCACCACCCACCTAAAGTCATTATTCAAGTGCTCCCAGTCTCCTAGGAACATGACTATTAGATCTACACTCAATGGCACTCATCAAATCTCCATGATGCCTCTTAAGCCTAGTGTGACTAATCTAATTTGGTCCTCTATTGTCAACTGCTCTAATAGATCTGGCAGACATGATGTGTCCATTAATCTCTAGAATATATTACACCCTTACAACCATTAAATAATAAAATATGTATTACACCTTTATGTCACTTATAATCAAATACATTATTTTTAAATTTTAATAAAAATGAACCTAATTTGCCTTAATCTAGTCATTTTTTACCAATTTCACCTATTTTTAGCCTACTTGCATATTTTAGTACTTAATATATTAACTTGGGCCTTTAGCATACTATTTTGGCCATTTTTTTACATTTTAGTACTATATCGACCACTTAATCACATACTAAGTTGACCAAATAGTATTGGGTCACCCCTGTGGACTGAATCAATTAAGTTGAACCTTTTATTTTCCCCTTAATACTAAGTCAATAGTGTGGAATAACTAACTAAGTCAACACAAGGGTACTAAATTATCACTTTACCTAAACAAACTAAGTTGACCCATACCTACTAAGTTAGCAGTGTCAAAGTAGGATTCTTAACCTACTAGGTCGACTGGGTTGACCTAGTTGGTTTAAATTACTGACTCTTTGCCTTGCCTTCGACATTTATTACTCTGATTCCTTTCAAACCCATTTCCATATTTGGACTCTAGTACCCTTAGCAACTCTTTGGGATTCATTTTAGTTTCTATAAATGGTCTATTTATAAATTTCTATAAAACATTTAATTTCCAATAAAATATTCAAAATAAGTTTGAAATTCTCAATTGCCTACCTATGCTACACCTAATATGACTGCTAGGCATCCTCCTCATCTCAGCTATCATATCCTCACCATCTTGGCTCTTTTAAATTTCATTTAGTCTCTTATAGCTCTATTTTTTTTCCAAATAATTCAAACAATAGAAAATGACTTTATTTCCACCCTATTTAAATTTATTATTCATAATTATTTACCTTTCAAATATTTACCATTAGATTCCTTGTTTTGATCATATCTTTTTTTTACTATCTCATTTTTTGAACCATAAAAATCTCTATAATCATGATTTCATAGAGAATATTTTCCACTATTATATGCCTATATTAAAAAAAAATCAATTTTTCACTCTTTTTTGGACTAATCTCTATAGGTTTGCCTAATGTTCTTCACATAGGATTCCTTCACATTTCTTACAGTCTCCTTATTTATCCACAGCAATAAGGTAAGTAAAGGTATGTGTTTATTTAATGTTATCCTTTCATTTATCTTATTTTTTCCTTACTAAATTTTACTTATCATCAGCATTATGTGTCATCATGTTCTATTCCTGAAGAACCATCATGTGTTGTACTTAGTGACACATGATGAGCTTCGAGTGGGGCATATATATACGCATAATATTTTCAAAATTTTATTGATTATTGATGCTCTCTATCTTGTAGGAACTCATCAAGTCTTAATCTCTCTAAGTGCATGCCCTAAGGGTTGTACCAAGAAAGGGGTGGGTAAACCATTGGTGCTTTACAGGATTTTTGTCCCTTTTTCCACTTGATATCTACACACTTGTCTCCTGAAAACCATTCCCATAAGCTTGTTCTTCTCTCTTGTATACTCCTCTAGTCATTTCTCACCTTTCATCCCCCTTTTCCTAACCTAAAACCCTTTTTGACAGTTTACAGTACTAAGTTAATTGGGTTGACCTTGTACTCTTATTGGTAAAATTCATTTAGGGGCTAGGTCAGCTCTTGGCCAACCTCGCATGTGACCTAGTGAGTTTTTGTCAATATCAGTACTAGGTTGATTGGGTCAACCCTATTTGTCAAAACTTTTGGAAGGGATTAGGGTTAAATCTACCTATATATACAAGACCATTTCACCATTATTTAGAGAAGATAAGGAGAAGTAAGAGCCATTATGCATCTACTTATCCACCATTAGACTTGAGAAGCAAGATTAGGGTTTCATACTTTCTTTGGAGATACAGATCTTATCTTGTGGATAAGTCTTTTGGATGCATTGATAGGTTGTGTAGCTTAGATCATATTTATCCTTATCATCCTTACATACCACAATAATCTCTTGTGAATCACCTTGGCCAAGGGAGATATTAAGGCTCGATGGGTTTATCTTCAAAGGTAAGTATTCCTAACTTTGTTCCTCCTTTATAAGAGTAGATAAATATGCATTTGTACTTATCTTCCATGCATTAGGATTCCTTATACATTGATGTGAGTATATGTCTTCTATGTGTGTTTACTATTGTTTTTTATTACCCCTAATTTATGCCACAAGCTTTGGTGAGCACTAGATTAAACTTTAATTTACTTGTTATAAGTTTAGTGAATATGAAAATATAGGGCTTAGTTAGGGCTATTTCATTATTTTTCTTGATTGGAGATTTTGGAACCCTCCCTAGTATTATTTTTGTGATAATAGATCCCCTAATTGGGTTTAGTAGATCCCTATATTGGTCATGTTCCTAATTATATAATGTATCTCCAATCAAAAGTGTAAGTAGGATCTATCTTCTCTTAATTAGTATTGATTTATAGACCTGATACATTTTTTATTGCATACACTATGTACTCAATACATGTAGCAATTAGATTACTTGAGGACAAGCAATGAGTAAATTTTATGGGTGTGATGAGCCTATAAATTGACTTAATTTGACCTTTTGAACCCTTTTTACCCCATATATACAATACTTTGTATATCAATCTAATCTCTTTTAATCCTTTTTGTTATAATATCACTCAATATATATGATGTTTATATATTTGATATTCCATGTTTAATTTTTTGTTCATGGAAGAAATAATGTTATTTATTAATTTTATTATTTAATCATCATTATTAATCAAGTAAGTGAAAACTTCAAAGGCAACTATTATAAAATAGGGGACCCATAGTAACTAGTTGGGTTAATTAGGGCACCACTATAGCATCGATTGTAGCTTATTAAAGCACCCATAGTAACTAACTAAGTTAATCAGGGTACCACCTATATCATTGGTTGTAGCTTGTCAGAGCACTCGTAGCAACTAGATAGCCACCCATAGCATTATTTGTAGGTGCATTTCTAGGAATGCCATAGTTTTTAATTAGTTTCACTTAGATTCATTTCATGGTTTTAAGGTTACAACTAATCTTAAGATTTATAATAATTAAAAGGCAATTTTAGATTCATCGAATCATCTTCCTTTTTAATTGGGGCATTCCTTCTAACTTGTTAAATCAATAATTTTTTATTTGTTCACGACATTTTTCTTCTTTGATCTTTGTTGGAGTAGTTTAGATCTTCTATTTAATTCCTAATGTTGTACATCCAAAATAATAAGTGTTCCCTCTATTTAAGAGAGGATCAGTAGAGTGCATAGAGGTTAGAATTGAATTCTAGAAAAATATTAAGATTTGAGTTTTTATACTATATTAATTTTTGTAATCTCCTTATAGTAATTCATTTATTGATATAGAATTATTAATTAAATTGAGTTAAATTAGAAAAATTGTGATCAAAGGAAAGGATCTGAGTACAAGTCCAATTGAGGATAGTCCACTCATAAGGATTTGTTATGACAATCCTATCCATTAGCTAGACCTTTTCAATTATGTTGTGTGTGCATCTCTTGAGTTTCTATATTTGATTATATTACAAGAATTTTTTTTTGAAGTGTGTCATTGATAAATTAATTTTGGATCAAGTGTGAGAAGCTTCAAAAAACATAAATTAACAAATCAATTCCAACCAGTTTAGATTTCAGCAAGTGTGTTTACTTTCTATCATTTACATTCTTGCTAAGTGTGTTTCCCTATATGGAACTAGTAGGCCCTCAATTTTTTGAAGACTCTAGTGTCATATATACAGTTTCAACATCTTGCCAAAGTATACACACCCTGGGTTAATAATTAAATGAAGAAGCATTATCATTAAACTAAGTGGTTGGCCCTCTAGATTATATATGTCAGGTTGTACATGTCACCACATCAAGTTTAATTGGTGGTTTGATTTTGATCATCATAATCCACTCATTTAAAAAGAAGAGTTAATTTTATCATGTCATGTATAAAAATAGTATCATATAATATCATGTGATCATGTGGATAATATGTTATAATATTAATGTATATGTCGATCAAGGCATATATGTAACATCATCTCAAGATAGTTGTATCAATAAGACATGTGATATAAGGATCTCTGAGTAAAATTACATAGTAAGTGCATGATATAGATCATGGGAACACTCAATGTCAGCAAGCTTATCAAGCACAAGTGTTAGTTTCATACATAATACTAAGGGATGCATACAAGGAACATAAAATGTCACAATAAACAAGGCCAAGGGCCACACAAAATAGGACATAATGATGTCATAAACAAGGGAAATAAAGGATGTTACATCAAACAAGGCCTAAGGGCCACACACAATTATCAATCACAAAGTATCCTATCATTTAAAAGAGTAATAACATCAATGGAGTATTAAACAAAGAAATAGTCTACACTATTTGGATTTATCAATGTCATACCACATTATAATGGCATGTCTATGTATAATTGTGTAAGATATAAGTAAGTATAAATGCATGTTGAAGTAATATATGTAGCTCAACATGGCACAAATGTTAAATAAATATGTGACCTATAAATAGTGAAACTTATGGAGCAAGATGCCCCTAGTATCGGCATGGCCACCAAGTAGAAATAATTATGAAATTTATATGTCTATGTATACCATGTATGTCCTGCATAGCACTCATATACCATGAAATGCATGTGTGTATGTAAATATTATGCCATCTACCAAACATGACATAAATAACATATGTAAATAGTGTAATCTAGTAATCATGTCATGCTCATAGCTTGATTTTAAATATTTTCAAATATCTGGATGTTTTTATATTTTTTAATTATTTGATTTTTGTATTTTTGGAATATCTAAGGTTTGGAAATACTACATAATGATCTTATTAGTGAGGGGTTCATGTGAAGTGTTTGTATCAAATGGTGGAGAGGTCCTCTATATTTTGATGGAAGTACCAACTTTGGATGGATCAGGATTCAATAAAGAGTCATGTGGTGTATTATATCTATCATAATCACTATTCATAGAAATTGGTTTAAAATGGGTAACTATAGATGGTCGAGGATTATTTGGGGTTTGTTATATACTAGGAGGTGTCTCATTACTTATATTTTTTATGGAACACATTGAAATATCCATGGTGCTAATTAGGTATGTTTTATAGGAGACAGTGGCCTTTATAGTCATTGAGTAACTCTCTAACGCGATTAATGTTGAATAGTTGGTTGTATAAATAGATCATATATATATATATATAATTCATATATTGGTCTCGAATAGGTGTATCAACCATCTTTAAATAATGATCCCAAGTAGTTTAATCAACTATCTATGTATAATGATCTTAAATAGGTGTATCAACCATCTATGAATAATGATGATGACTATATGTATCAACCAATTATCAGGGGGGGTGGGGGTGGAGAAGGAGATATCAATGGTTGTAAAGGATACTCATATTTTATACCTATAACTATGACTACCTTATTAAAGTGTATGTAGTTTAGGCATCGGTGCACTATAGAGGGAACTACATGAAGTCTTTATACCCAAAGGCATCCTAATATCATGTCAAAGATGTCATTACTCTATATAAATATGAATGGTGTGGCTAATATGGTTGATCCCACCTGAAGAGGTAATATTCTATATCAAGGTATTTTGTTTATGTCTATAGATTCCCTTAACTAATTTTGTTGTATCATGTAAATCTTGTCTTGTGTACCCAAGGGCATGAAAGAGTGTCATCATGAAAATCTTATCACTTGAACCATTGTAATAATAACACTATTTATGGATTGTTCATCAATGTAAGTTAGTATTAATAGTACATGAAAATATGAATCATCATCAACTATCTCAGTGTCATTGAATGTGATCATGGGCCACTGAAGTGGAATATTGTTAAGTATACCAATGATAGTATCTAGTGGATGATCATATATTATCAGTAGAGGATGCATGTTGTATGAATAATGTACCTTTGAAGTATCCTTAGTTTATTTTGTTTCATGTTTAGGAAAAGGATCATTAAAGATATTCAATTTATTCTTTAAGTTGTGTTGTAGTCTAGATTTTTTGTGTAAGTGCCCAAATCGATAATGTTGTCATATATAAGATATTTTATTTTATGTCTTAGTTTAAAATTTGAAATAAATATACATAATTTAATTAATTAAAATAAAAATATTAGGAAAAGAATAAATTTGAGAGTACATAAACTAGGTTTCCATTCAAAATCATTTGGAGAATACCATGGAGTGATTATTATTGAAGGATATGTTAAATATGAAATATTGTATTGATGAGTTTTAATTCCATAACCACATTTAGAGATGGAGAAGTGGAAGAAATTGAGTAGTGAAAAATCCTCAACCACACCCCTCTAAATATCATCAAAACTCTTTTATTGAATTTTGAAAAAGGTTTGTATACAAAGGTGGAACCCTAAAATAATCTATAATAGAAAGGTGGAATGCTATAATAGATTCATATGTAAATATAAAATATAATTTAAACATTTTAGAAAAATTTAGACCCAAAGTGATTATGTAGTACCATTGATCCTCAAAATACAAATAGGAAATTATTTGCATGAATCACATTTTTGCCCAAAATATGATCCATTTGTACCTCAAAGTGATATATAATGCAATAATTTATTTTTCAATCTGATACATTTGATAAATATGTTAAAATATAATCAATTTGACCCATATAATATTTATTATAATGTCATATAAATTTTCAATTGTTCCTCACAATCCTATATAATACCTCACATATGCCTCAATGTACATAATTTGTCCCATTTGAATCACATAATTTAACCCAAAATGTGTAATATTTGTTTATCATAGATTGAATATTTAATATAATTATGTCGTATGCTCATTGTTGATGTAAGGGGTGAAACCTACAAATTACACATCTAAAAATAAAATAGTTATGTATATAATTTGTTATATATAATATAATAATGTAAATTATATATAAAAACATGATATTATATATCATCATATAAATATTTGATCCTTAAAATATGTAATCAAAGGAAATGGTAAAACAAGTGCCATGTCAAGTAGATATATAAATTAGGAACACAATAATAATAAATAATGTAAAAGAATTATATAAATCATGGCATCACATAAAAGATAATAATACGTAATAGAAATCATGACATCAATCTCAATAACCATGATATATGTATCCATACACATATGGACAAAACATCATGATCATGAAGCACAAAATCACTCTAGACATGACTCAACTCTAACTTGACTCTAATCTAACATGGACATAAAATGATTGTGACATGGAATAGAGGATCCTATGATATAATTGATACATGACATGAAAAAAATGCAATCAATGAACATGCAATATAACATACATTAATGATCATAATATGTAATAATTATCAACATCAAACACTCATGGATCAAGTAATCTTAGTCAAAATAATTATTCAATATCATTCTCTAGTATATCAAAGCATAATATCCATAAAAAGTAACACCCTAAAGAGTATATACAAGAGAAATACATGTATAAATAATTTAAGTACCTAAATATAATCAATGGAAATATCTTAGAAAGATAGAACATGAAAAGTGTTCAATGATGCCCTCAATTTAGGCTCACCCCCCATGTAGAAAGGTGCCTCTATGTGTAATGAATGACATGCATCTATAAATCAATGTATCATATGCAACCTGCATGTTATGTATTCCACTCATGTAAACTATCAGAATAATGTGAATGGAAAATGGATATGTTATTCATCATTATAAATAATATGTAAGATTTTTTTGCGCCAAGATGTATTATTTGTCTACTTCATTATTTAAGTATTAAAACTTTATATTATAGGCTTAAATGACTCTATATCTATATGCTTATTTAATTCTGGGCTCATCCCACTTATTTAAGTATAAGTTTATTTAAAAAAGACACCATGTATTTAAAATGTTATGAGCTAAAATGAGAAGATAAAAGAAATGAAAAGGGAACCCACTAATATTTAAATACTTAAAAAAAGGATCCATCTTATTTTAAATTAGAAGATTCTAAAATCAAAGTAGGTTGAGTATGTAAGGAAGAGTGGACATTATGGGAAAACATGAGAATATTTATTAAGCCATTAAAAATAAATAAAGATGGAAATTAGGGGACATAATTCATTTTATTATTCAATTTTCATCTACTTATATGATAGTGGTAAGCTAAAAATTTATGGATCTTCCCTCTCTTTTCTACTCTTCTATTATATAATGTAATTTTATCATTTTTGCAAGTGGTATATTTTTATATAATTTTAAAACTACTAAATTATATAGTTTAGGTTTGAGCCTTACTATTTGTTCTTGTAATAATTGTATATTAGGTGTTTGAAGAGTAAAATAAATGTAGATTTATCTCTTGTTAGTCCAATTGACAAAGATCAAGCATAACAACACACTAGGACTAAACGCTCTTGCCTAATAAGTAGGGAGAACATAAAATAATAAGAAATATCACAAAATAGAAATAAAAATAATGCAAATATCTTATCTCCTTTGTTGAATTTTATTCTTACTTATTGGCATAAGGATGTTCATTCTCAGCCTATTGTTAGAGTATGTTATTACTCATGTTTGCTAGGTTCTATGTAGGTTATTTATATTTTCCTAGTTTTGTTCTACGTGTTGATTTATCCCACATCACATAAATTAGCATTATTATTTTTTCTCCTTGCCTACATAAGCAAGGTTTCTATATTATATTATATCATTATTTTTCACATCTCATTTGTGAATAACAATTGGTGTGTTTACAATTTGTTTATTCTTTGTGTGTACGCTAAAGAACTCATATATGTGGTAATGGTGTATTGGAGAGATATTGGTTGAAGAGTATTATTAACTCTATCATGGTGTCAAAGTGGTCTTCAATGACCATTTTTCACATTGTTTGTCTAATCCTTAGATAATTTGTATGGTTCTTTTTTAGATCTAAGTTCTATTTATTTATATTCAAGACACCTCTATTATGGAGAGTTTTTGGTTTTGAGTATGCTTAGATTTGTTATGTTTAGATATAATTAGTCATAATGATTTAAATTTGAGTTAATTAGATATGTTGTGTTGGTGATACATTTTTTTGGACAAATTATAATTTTTTTTAGAAAATCAAAAATATCTTGTAGATCAGGTTTCTCTTCACATAGGTGTGTGATTTAGAAAAATCCTTCACTACTAGAAATAGGAATTAGAGAAGTTTACAAAAAGTGGTATAATAAAGATTATGATCAATATCCAAGTAGATATGAGGATCTAAAGTTGACCCTACATTTCTATTTTTCTACATTTTTTAATGCATGATCAAGAAAAAAATCAAATCTTGTATTTAAAGTGAAAAAATAGCATGGAAGATTGATCTATGTGGAAGATTATTATTTTCCTTTACTGCAAATTTACTTCAAATCCACTTTTTATAGATCTAGTATAAATAATATAATTTTCTTCAAGCATTTAATATTTATTGGTGCAATATTTTATTTTTAACCCATTTATGATGGGATATCATTGTAAAAACTATATCTTTTGATCAATATCTCGAAATTGAGTGTTATTTTTTCAAAAGTAAATTTTTTTAATGCCAGATCTATTAGTGTCATTTATTTTATAAAAATACACTAAAATGTTAAGTGTCAAATTTGAGGGGGGGCTATATAATAACCATGGGGGATTTTCTCTCTCATTGTAATTTTAGATGCATTTTGGCTACAATCGATGTCTTATTTGCATGAAATTTGGCCTACATTACTCTTTCTTTGCCCAAATTATATTTCTTGTGCCACTATTACCCTTTTCACTATCTTGGATGCATTTTTGGTTGATCTTGACATCCTTTTACATGTACTTTATAGGTTGTCATTTTTTGGCTGTTGATATTCTTTGGTGTGTTTTTACATACATGATGGTTGTTTTAATCCATTTTTCTCTCTCTTCCATCATCCCAAAACATGCATTGGTACTCTGCCACACTATTAGTTTGTGTCATGTCTCTATAAAGGCCCTTTTTTATCACCTTGCCTTCTTTTATGGAGACATTTTTTCACTCCCTTATTTTGTGAGCATCTCTCATGATTCTTGATGGCTAATTTGATAAGTTGATAGTCTCCTTGTTTGGATATATTATGGTGAATCTCAATGTCTTCCCTATTTCCATTTGGTGCTTTTTATATATGGATTATATTGTACTCACATTGATTTATAAAGTACCATGGAGGGTTTGTTAATTTATCCTTGTCTACCTTCATGCATTTGTGTGCTCTATTTTGGGCACCTTTTCACTTCTTCAGTTGCTTGTCTCTTCCATCACCACCATGAGCCATCCTATTTGAGAGACATTATCTATATTTTTGACACCACCTTTTTGATAATTTATAGTCTTTCATAGCTTGAATTTTAGCTATTTTGTTGAATCCCAGTGTCATCTTGTTTTTTGATAGTTTGAGAGTCTCTTTCAACATGACATGAAGCTATTTTGGTGTATATATTGTCATCATTTTTTGGTGTTTAAGTAATGGATTTGGACCACTCATGAAAACCTTTTTCCTCCACTCTACCTAGTTAGTAGTATAGGGGGTATGGTGTAGATACTACTTCTTAGGTGTTCAATGTTCCTTGCACACACAATACATTTTTTTACTTTCATCACCAATGATAGTATTCTTGATTAAAGATATTCTGATGAAGCCTAGTGCCAATTTTTTTTATGATCAAGTGATGGATTCAGATCACTCCTTCAGATTGAGTTATATTATTACTTACGATTATTTGGAGTATAGACTTATTCAACATCATCTTTCAGGGGATTTCTAACTTTCTCTTCTTTTTCTCTCTTTTTTTGGGGGGGAAGTATTTCCAATAGCTTTTCTCTATTTTCTCCATTTTATGAAAGTTATATGTATATTTTGTACTTTTTTGAGTGTTTTTTAGATTCCTCTTTTGTACATGGTTATCTTACTCAAGAATTTTATTTATTGGAACACATATGAAGATTTTTTACTTGAATCCATGGCCTTCTTAGTTATTTTTATATTGACACCAGTGTAGTTTCCTCACAAGTGACACAAGTGTGGAAGCCCCACTAGTATTTATGCTAACTTCTCACCATCATGTTAGAGGGTGTTCAAGAAATGCTTCCTCGAGTTCATCATTATACCCAATATTTTGGATCATAGTGTTCTTGTTCAGTGATCCTCATATTTAACACCATTTCTAATTTCACTTGGCGGTTACAATGACTCAACATATATGTACTTAGGTAAGATGGATTGGCATTCATAGGGACTTGTGATTTCACACTACATCCTCTATTTATATCCTCTAACTTCACTTTGGGGGGGGGTGTTAGATTATATTATTACTCATGCTTGTTAGGTTCTAGCTAGGTTATTTGTCTTTTCCTAGTTTTGTTTTATGTGTTGATTTATCCCACATTACCTAGATTAGCATGATTCTTGTTTCTCCTTGCCTACTTAATAAATGGATATCTATTGTATTATATCATTATTTTTTACATCTCATTTATGACTAACAATTGGTTTGTTTATAGTTATTTTATTCTTTATGTGTGTGTTAAAATACTCATGTCTATGGTAATGGTGTGTTGGAGAGATATTGATTGAAGAGTATTATTAACTCTATCACCTATGATGATTAGAGTCTTATAAAAATTCTCTTCCATAGTGGTAACATCTCTTTAATATTTACTTTTGGATTGGTGTGAAGCTTAGTGTAATGAAATTACTTAGATATTTTCATAAAATAATTTTATATTGCACAGAATGAGAGATTACATAGTGATAATTGATAAAAAAAATAGAATACTAGATAATATAACAAAACCACTTCGAGGGGGCAATCTCCACAACAATGAACTAATAGAAAAATACTTCACATGATGCTTAAATAATAACCACTACCTCCTATATATAGTATACTTAGCCAAGGTTATTCCTTAGGCTGACCTATCTAAGAACATAGAGAAATGTAACAAGTATTTAAAAGAGGTATGTAAGCCACAAGTTGGCCACACATATCCCTAGACACACTAATGGTTAAGGGCATAACAAGAACTTCCCCTTAAAAACAATGTTGTTATCAAAGTTGCGGCAATTATAGATACTACTACACAAATACTTCATCCTCCCAAGTGGTATCTTTGCATGACAAATTCTTCCATTTGATCAGGTATTCTGTAATTGCTCTAGAATGTAGTTACTTGGTGTGCCATTGAAGGATCACCTCAGGATCAAGAATAACTTTACCTTCCTCATCCAATTATGGTAACTCTATTTGAAACAAAACTCTATGTCTAATAAATTTATTCAGGCATGATACATGAAATACTGGATGTATGTGAGTGGATGAAGGAAAATCTAACTTGCAGGCCACACTGCCAATTTTCTACAAGATCTGATAAGGCCCATAATACTTAGGGGGCAACTTGTTATCCTTTTTTGTTGCTTCAATGACATCTATTTGTATAGTTATAAGTGAACAAAGACCCAATCACCAATGTCAAAATGCTTCTCACTTCTATGTTGATATACTTATTACTTCATGTGATTCTGGGTCCCATAGCTAAATTTTCATGCAAACTTGCAAGGACCTCTTATTGATGGTGAATATGTTCTTCAAATACATGAACCTTAGGATGGACCTTCAAGGTTGAAGTGATGGATGGATGGTGGTATATATATAGTTACACAAAAGGAGACATTTTAGAATAACTATGAATAGAAATATTATACCACCATTCATCAAGTGGCAACTAATGAACCCATTTATCCTATTTGTCAAAAACAAAACAATGAAGATATCCTTCCAGACATTTGTTGACTAACTTAGTTTGTCCATAAGATTGAGGATAATAGGATGAACTATGATCCACTTGAGTGCCTAAACATGTAAATAATCTAGTCTAAAAATTACTAGTAAAAATGGGATCTGTATCACTGACAATGATCTTAGGGGTCGCATGTAGTTTTTGAACTATATTGAGAAAAATAGAAGCTACTGTAATAGTAATAAATGACTAAGATAATGAAAAAAATGAGCATACTTATTGAGATGATATACAACAACCATGATAAAATTTTGACCATCAGATCTTAGTAACCCTGTAATGAAATCCATAGAGACCTCTTCCCAATGCTGGTTAGGGATAGATAAAAGATATAAAAGACCTAGAGTTTTGATGGTTTCACCTTTGTTTTATTGACAGATCATACAATCAACCACATATTTCTAGACATCCCCCTTGAGACCTTTTTAAAAAAAATCTTTCTTAATCCTATGATAGGTTTTCAAAAATCTTAAATGACCCCCAATTGGAGTTGCATGAAGTTCTTGAAGGATTTTTTGTTTAAAAAGAGAATTCTTACATAGGTACAATCTATTTTTGTACCATAATACATTAACTTTCCATGTGAATTTTTCAAATCCATCTAAAGCTTACCAAATATTTTGAATCAAATCATGAGTAGTACTATCATGTTCCCATTCTAATCATGCTTCCTCTAGCTAATCTACCTACAAAATGGTTATGACACATAGCAATGCCTCAATTGATTCATCTTTTCTAGATAGTTCATCTGCCACCACATTATCCTTGCCTTTTTTGTAGACTATTTCAAAATCATAGCCTAACATCTTAGTTACCCATTTTTTTTATTCTTCAGATGACAACCTTTGTTCTAAAAAATATTTAAGACTACCATGATTAGTTTTTACCTGAAAGTGATGACCCATAAAAAAAGTTCTCCATTTTTTGATTACATGCAAAATGTCCATCATTTACTTCTCATAGATAGGCTTGTGCTAATTTTTACCCTTGAGTTGATGCCTTTAAAATTATAGTGGTCTACCTTCTTGCATGAGTAAAACACCCATACCATACCCATATGCATCACATTCAACCAAAAAAGTCTTAGAAAAATCAAGAGTGGATAATACTAGAGTAGTGCACATAGCCAATTTGAATTATTCAAATACCCAGGTAGCTGCATCAGTCCACTAAAAGGAGTCTTTATTTAACAAAGAGGTAAGTGGGGCTACAATACTACCATAATTTTTGAAAAATCTATGGTAATAATCAGTAAGTCCCAAAAATCTATGAAGTTGATTGAGTATCTTAGGAATTGGCTAGTCCACCATTGCTTGCATTTTTGTAGGATTCACTTTCACTCCTTCATAAGACACTAGATGACCTAAATATTCAACCTCATCAGCCCCAAAAGTACATTTGGAAGGTTTGGCATATAATTGATTTTGATCCAAAATGGAGAGTACCTATTTCACATGTTGCAAATGGTCTGCCCAATTTTTACTATAAATGAGGATATCATGAAAGAATACCAAAACAAATTTCCTCTAAAATGGTTTAAAAATAGTATTCATCAATATCTAAAAAGTATATGGTGCATTTTTTAGGCCAAAAGGCATAACCAAAAACTCATAATGGCCCTCATGAGTCCTGAAAGCAGTTTTGGGTATGTCTTCATCACAGATCCTGATTTGATGATACCCAAAACACATATCTAACTTGGTAAAATAAAGAGCACCATTTAATTCATCTAGAAAATCATCAATGATAGGAATTAGAAACTTATCTTTGATAGTGTACTTGATGAGTTCTTTATAGTCAGGGCACATCCTCCATGTGTCATCTTTCTTTCTCACCATGACAACTAGTGTGAGTATTCACTTTGGCTATGGTGAATTATTCTTGCATCCAACATCTCTTGTACCATATTTTTAATTTCAATTTTTTGGGCATAGGGATACTTTTATGGCCTAATTTTGGGTGGTGTAATATTAGGAATAAGTGTGATATCATGATCATACATGAGGCTAGGTAAAAGTCCTTTTGGCATGTCTCCAAAAACAACATAATGAGAATCAATTATTTGTTACAGATCAAGAGGTGGAGATGACTGAGTTGGTTGTAATACAAATACCTTATCACCCTTATAGATAATATTTGTCATTTTATGAGAGCCAACAAGTTGGGGAGATTTAGAATTTAATCCTCTTAGCTCAAATGTCTTATCTTCAGAATGAAAATGTATGAATAATTCTTGAAAATTCATCTCAATAGTGCCTAAAGTGGTGAGCCACTAGACTCCTAGAATAATTCATCTCCACCCATCAGAATAAAAAACATATGAGGATATAATAAGTAGTCTCCCATGGTCAACTTAATACTATGACATTTTCTTGAATAGCTGACAGCGCCACCATTTACAATCATAACCTAAAATTCTAGAGCTAGATAAATTAAATAGTTAAAATGAGCAACCAACTTATTATGGATGAAGTTGTGTGTGCTCCTAGAATCAATCAAGATAGTGACCTTATATTTCTTAAGGAAACCCATCACCTTAAGAGTTTGGGGAGTACAAATACACAATAGGGCATGTCATGAAATAGTAGGCTGAGAGTCTTTAGATTCCTCCTCAGGAACTTTTGTATATATATCATGTAATTCTACATCATCTTCATCATCATTGGCACCTTCAATGTAATATATCTTATTTTTAGCACAATGATGGTCTTTAATCTATTTACTATTACAACCATAACAAAACCCTTTGGCTCATTTATCCTCAATTTGTCATTGTGTTAATCTAGTGGGCTATAGAAATAATGGTGCTAGAAAGTTGTGATCATGACTAGTAGTGAAAGTTTTCCTTTTGACCATATTTTTTTTTCTATCATGTGTGCCTTAAGGATAAATGATGATATAGATGTTGGGATAAACACTCAAACCTCATATTGGATGCTATCTTTAAGGCCACCTAAAAATAAATCTATCAAATTTTTCTTAGTGATATTTTCCCCCCATAAAGAGAGATTCTAAAATTGATGAATATAATCCTTCATAGGTTTTATTTACCATAGCTTGGATAATTGGCTAAAATAGTTATCATAGGCATTATTATAATAATGAGCTATCAAATCCTTAGTAAAAATAGTCCATGTAATAGGTACACCATTCTTTTTCTTTTGAGCACATAACCAGTGATACAAAATGAATTGGTCAAGTTATATATAAAAGGATGCCACCATCACCATATGAGAACTAGGGGTTTGATGTAGCTTAAATAAACTCTTAATTTGGTTAATATAAGTGAGATGATTTGTACCATCAAACTTATGCATGTCTACTTTTGGAAAAATTAGTTTCATACTAGTATGGGAGTTGTTGAGAGGAGGGTTTGAATGCTAAAGTGGAGGATTGTTAGGTTGAAATTGAGATGTGAGGGAAACCAATAGCATAGTGATATGATATAATTCACTATGAACTCCATTAATCTCTCCATGCATCATTGAAACATTAGCTTGGACTGAAACAAAGCCATCATGCTTCACCAAGTTTTTTATGTCCTCTTGAAGTTGAGAAATCATCAAATCTAAAGTTTCAAATTCCATGTCATTGACATAAGGAGTCTTAGGAGTTTATGGTGCCCGTTTTCTTTCTTGAGTTAAAGGACATGTCATAAACAAACCCTAGGAGGGTTTTTACCCCCAAAAAAAGTGTACTAAGAAATGGTACCATTGTAATCTCCTTGTCAAGATAAATCTAATGATTACCTTTCTACACTAGAGTAAAATTTTTGGTACCAAAAAAGTGTACTGATAGAACACACTATTACGATCGCCTTGCCAAAATGAATCTAATGACTACAAGTGTGCAAGGGGGAAAAAATTTCTAGATTTTTTTTAAATATTTTTTTTCAAAAAAGAATTTCAAGCAATACTGCACTGATGGAAAAAATTAATTCTTCCCAGATTACAAGTTATGTTTTTTCACTTTCACTACTCCCAAAAGCCACACCTTACCAGATTAAAAAAAAATGCCATAGGAAACTTGCCCAAATTGAAGCTTTGATATCACTTGTAATGAAATTACTTAGATATTTGCATAGAATGATTTTATATTGCCTAAAATGAGAAATTACAAAGTGATAATTGACAATAGAATAGAATAATAGATAATATAGCAAAGCCACTTTAAGGGTGCAACCTCAAAAACAATTCACTAATAGAAAAATACTTCACATGATTCTTAAAGACTACCCACTACCTTTTATATATATCATACTTAGCCAAGGTTATTCCATAGGCTGACCTATCTAAGAACAGAGAGAAATGTAACAAGTAAATAAAAGAGGTAAGTAAGCCATAAGTTGGCCACACATATCCCTAGACACACCAATAGTTAAGGGCATAACACTTAACATCAATTGAGCATTATAACACTAATCTCAAAGGCTCCTTGAAGGTACTCTAGTAGAATAATCTTATACACAAAATTTTGTTGGCATATCGTGTGGGTACTTGTATTCATATATCTAAG
This sequence comes from Torreya grandis, assembly GCA_037957365.1. Lineage (NCBI taxonomy): Eukaryota > Viridiplantae > Streptophyta > Pinopsida > Cupressales > Taxaceae > Torreya > Torreya grandis. The sequence continues at coordinate 1,677,930 of JARHVA010002418.1, forward strand.
AAATAAATCTAACCCTAGAGAGGTTAGGTTAAATTTTAACTTGGATTGAGTCTAAATTAACCTAGGTTGAGTTAGTCTAACCCTAGGTTGGGTCAAAACACTCATGAAATCTTGACACCTCAATTTATATTGGTGAGGCATGAAAACTCACTTTAGAAATTTGTGAGGTTATGAATCACATTTTTAGAATATTTAGGAAATAATAAATAATTTTAGTATCTCCTTTAACATTTTGACTTCATATTTAGCTAAAAATTACTTTTTGGTAAATGAAATTCACTCATTTGATTTAGAATTTTTGCTTAGGAAAGTTAATTAAGATTTGTAATGTAATTAATCTTGATTATTAGTTTTTGGCTATTGGAAATTGTTTTAAATGTTATTAATTAATAACTCGATATACCAAAAGTGTTAAATTACTAGGTTATAATTTGACAAGTGTTAAAATTAAACTAGGTTTTTGGTACATATAGGGTAATACACCAAATAAGCTAGCCTTGTCACATTTTTGGGAAATTAAATCCCTTATATGAATGAAATTAGATAATTAGGTGATTTTTAGGCTTCAAATGTGTTATTTTCTAAAAATTGAACTAAATCCCAATTTGGACATGAAAGTGGCCAAAACTAAGTGTCTATAGTTTGGCCTTATTTTAGAAGGCATTGCATGACATAGGCATAGTAGTGACTTTTTAAAGAATGTAAAAGCCATTAATTTGAATGGTTCATGCCCAAAAGAGTGGTAAATAAATAATTGATTCCCCCTTGAGGGAACGGGTGGTTAAATATAATAATCAAATGTTCCCTTAAAATGAAGAAAATTACCCAAAGGTAGTTATAAGCAACACCATAGATAGTTGCCCTAGTAGGTTGGGGTATAGATACTAATTTTTACAAAGGTGGTTATAATCAATAATGAAATGTGAAACACTAATTTGCCTAAAGGTGATTATAATAAACAATAGAATATGAAATATTCATTTTCTCTAAGGTAGTTATAATTAGGAATGAAATATGAAACACTGATTTACACAAAGGTGATTATAATCAGGAATAGAAAGTGGGTCAATGATTTACCAAAAGGTAGTTATAATCAAGATTGGAAAGTAGGTCACTAATTTACCCAAAGGTAGTTATAATCAAGAATGGAAAGTGGGTCACTAATTTTCCTAAAGGTGGTTATAATCAAGAATAGGAGGCAAGTCACTAATTTGCCCAAAGGTGATTATAATCAATAACACAAGCATTTTCCTAAGTAGGGTGGGTGGAGCAAGTAAAAATAATGATTTTTCCATAGGTATTTATAATCATTAATGTCTATAAAAAATAGAATGATTTTCCCAAAGGTAATTATAATAATTCATATGTAAAAAATGGTGATAAAAAATAGAATGCCATAAAAATCATGATATATCATTGATCGATCATAAAAAGGAGTTATCACAACAAGGCAAATTGATAGGGGTAGATTATGAAAAAATATATAAAACATATTTATAATGAGGTGGCAAAGGATAACAACACATTTCTAGCTTAAATGTGAGTTCAAAGATGCACATGTGAACCAACATGGGATATAAGTTGAAAAATAGTGTTTTTAAATGGGTCTTAGGGGGAGACCTAAAAAGATGGTATATTTGCAATAAGATCAAAAAATGAGGAATGTCAAATCAAACAACACACAAAGTAGACCATGGATGTGAAAAATAAACTTCTTGGAGTGCAAAAAATGAACTATATGCCTTAAGGGGATAAAAATTCAAATATTTAGCTATATATTCACCCCTAGGGTGAAAAATAATTCATTTTCACCCTAGTATTTTGAGAATTTGAGCTCTAGTTTTTTATGCGTATTGATGAGAAAAAATGGCTTGTGAAAGTGTTTAATAAAATGCATTTGAGAAAGTGAGGGAGCACATGCAACCGACACATGACAGGGCATCGATAAGTAACCTCAACCTTTACAATAATTCTATTTTTGGTTCATTTATTACATTTGGTAGGATAAAAATTAATGAATTCACTATTTGCATCGTAGAGCAAATGACAACTTTGACAAGGAAAATCATGACTTTGATCAAAGTCATCATTCCTAGAAATTATGGTAATGCCAAAAAGGGTAAAAATTGTTGAAATGGTGATTTCACCCATTTATACAAAGTTACTATTTTTATAAAAATAAAAATGATGCGTTCACCTAAAAACATGTAAAATTGCCTAAATAATGACTTTGACATGGAGAAAATAATGAATTTTCTCTAGAATCCAAAAATAATTAATTTCAAAGGCCTAAAATGGGTCTAGCCTCTAAAAGAGGGTCAAATAAATTAAGTAGGTTAGGTTTATATTCAATTAGTAGCATATAGTTAGGATGACACTATCTTTTTTTATTGTAAGAGTGATTGGTTGTTTTGACTTACTACGAAAGATAGTCACACTATCTATGGACCCCATAGATTTGGACTAAGGACATGGTTATATTTTTAAAGATGCTACATCTACATGACATGACATAGATGTAAATTATATAGGATGACCAAGCTTATTTGAGTGCATTAGCTGAGCATTGGCATTGTGAGACTTCTACTTTTCACTTACCTATTAGAGAGGCCATCATGACACTTGAGGATACCTGATGTATCCTCAAGCTATTGATGCACATATAATGATTTTTTTAGACACCACTAAAATAATATTAGGTGGTTCTAGATGACCTATCTATCTATTATGGTATCCACATGTTTTAGGGGAAGGTTGATATAGAACTCATAAAGACTTATAAGGACATTTGGCTAGATGATTTACCTGCTGAGGATCCATCACCACCATCTTTGATTGATCAAGAGGTTTTTGTTATTATGGCCATTATCAATGACATCTTGATGCCTGGTAATAGTAATTAGTTTTTTCATATGGGCATAGGTGGCATAATTAAGAGTATGCTAGAGGAGTCAATAAATTTTGTTTGGGGATTAGCTATTCTAGCATAGCTAAAATATTTACATATGATAGCATACCAAGGTGGGTGAAACATTGGGGATTTCATGCTTATTATGGTCTAGGATCATATCTCGATCAAGATACTAGTAAAGATGTATAGAATATAGGATCTTGAAGATCTATTAGTATACATGTGGGCTTAGATAAGAGCTAGTAGGTGTGGGCACAGGGGGACATCTTATTTTATCATCAAATGTTTAATGACCTAACACCATAATTATTAATTTAGAGGCCATACCTCACCTATAAAATATATTGGTTTAAGGATGGATGGTACATAGGATTCATGACCAATAGATGCTTTCTTACTGGGAGATAGTTCCATATCATAGAGGAGTACCACTCTTATCAAGTACTCAAGTGGTTTGGATTTACATAGGATGTTACTGAGGGGCCAAGATGGTTTGATCATGTTACATGAGAGATAGTTAGGATAATCTCATGATTCTAAGGAGCGAGGCCGTAATAACTTGTATCAACATATCATGGGTTGTCTAGGCTTATGCAAGAATAGTCATGGATGATGGGGTCACTTTAGCTTACACACAATAATGGGTATAAGTGTGCCCTCTAAGGCTGATAGTTCTAATTTTAGTTGGGGGATAGGTGCCTATGGATATTGAGAAGATGGAGGTTGAGACCTCATGTAGTAGTGGTAGCACCTAGTAGGAAAGTGGTAGTGAGGCTAGGGATGACAATGATGATGGTTTTGATGGAAGATATGGTAGAGGGGATGGAGATAGAGATGATCAGGATGGAGATCGGGGTCCATATCTAATGATACCTGATCTTATATTAATAGTGATTATGGATAGGTTAAATTAGGCCATGTAGGGTCTTTAGGCACATAGGTGGATCTAACCCAGATAGGGATTCTTGGTATGGCTACAAGAGGTAGGGACACTAACATACTTGAGTAGGAGATAATTACATAGGTATAGGTGATTTTAGGGTTACAACATCACTTATTTGATATGTGTAACACCCTAGATATGAGGGATGATAATATGACTCAAGTGAAAATAAAGATAACTTGGTTGAAGACAGAGATAGCTAGGATGGTGTAGGTTCAAGGCCAACTCACTAGTGAGAGAGATCAAGCCATTAGTGAGTGAGATCAGGTATTGAACACTATAAATAGGCTTAGGTAAGAGCAATATGTAGATCAAGGAGTCATTACACATGCAAGGTTATCATAGATGGTTATGGAGTACCTTCAAGAAAAGGATGAGGAATCTTATTATAGGTGAGCCTATGAGTCTAACATACCTAAGGACCAACAAGTTGTTACTTTTGAGATATAGGATACAAAGAGGATAGTGAGTAGGTTTGGTAAGTCTTGGACCAAGAATCATGTTACAAGTACCTTAGGCTAGTCTATTCATCATCCATAACCACCACCACTAGGACCATTAGGGCCACTAAGGACTTCTTTAGCTATAGGTCCCATGGACACATAAAGCCAGAGTTGATCACAGGGACCTTGGCATTCTTGTATAGTTTTGGAATAAGGCATTTTACTCATTCTATCCACATACTTATATATTTTTGAGACACCATTGTGATATGTATATATACTTTATGTGTATGACATTTGAGATACATTGAAATTTAATTTTGGGTCCTTTTGATGATGATGTACTTTTATATGATATTCCTATGATATATATGATGCCATGTTTATTATCTTGATTATCTCATGTTTAGAATTGATTTAAAATTATGGATGTTTTTCATTATTGATTTTTATGCTTAAGTATGCTATATTCATGTATTACTTATATCATGGTTATGAGATGTTTTGTTGGTATTATTTGATTATGTTATATGACTCATATGGATGCTTATGAAAAGATGCACATCTATATAAACACATAATACAACATTTTTTTCTCTTCTTTATTACTCATGGATTAAGGCATGTGTTTGGGTATTTGACTAGTTTTTGATATATCAAAAAAATACTACCATTGCATTTCTAGAATAGACTCTATGAGCATATTTTTACTTTAACTTGTGATATTATGCATGATAATTATGGATAACTAAAATGGTAATACATACCCTAAGCATGGAAAACTTAATTTTAATGCTAATATAAATAACTTAGGAATAATATATGGATAATTAAATACTAATTGTAAATATAATAAATAAGCCAAGTGTAAGATTAAATACAAAAATTCACAACCTAAGTACATGATAGGGATAATCAAGACTTAACTATAAACAAAATGTAATAATATTATGACAAACAATAAATAAAAAGGCCAAAAAAAAAGAGAGATAAAAACAAACAAAAAAATGAATAGATAAAAATAAACAAAAAACTAAACACTATATACACATAATATTTTCAAACTTTATCAATTATTGATGCTTTCTATCTTGTAATAACCCATAAAGTCTCAATATCTCTAAGTGAATTCTTTAAGGGGTGCATTAGGAAATGGGTGGGGAAACCATTGGTTCTTTACAAGATTGTTGTCCCTTATTACCACTTCTTATCAATTCAACTAGCTCCTTAAAATATTCCCCTAAGCTTTTCCTCCTATTTTGCACCCTCTAGTATTTTACCACCTTCATTATCCTTTTTCCTAACCTAAACCCATTTTTGATAGTTTACATGACATAATCAGCCACATCGACTTTATATCCTTATTGACAAAACTTATTAGGGACTAGGGTAGCCCATGCTTGACCTAATCCATGACCTAGTTTGTTTTTATTAATTATGATACTAAGTCAACTAGGTCAACCTTGTTAGGCTAAACTTTGGGAAGAGTTTAGGTTTATATCTACCTACATAAACACATTCATTTTTCCATTCTTAGAGAGACAAAAAGATTTAATTACTCATTTGCACTTTTTTACAATCTACTCTTCCACCATTCTACTTGAGGAGTTTTACCTTAAGATTTCTACTTGGAGAAGAATCTTGTCTTCTGTAAAAGTTTTGGATGATTTGGACTTTATGATTGATCCTTAAAAAACAAAAAAACCTCTTTTAAATAACCTTTGGCCAAGGGAGAGATTGAGTCTTGATGGTTTCATTTTCAAGGTAAATATCTCTAACTTTGCTCCTCTCTTTAGATGATAGAAGTAACATAAGTAATGGTTTTTGAATATATTGCTCTCTCAATGCATTAAGGTTTTACCTATACATATATTAAATAATATTCTATTATGCATGTTTAATTTTATGTTTACTAACCCCCAATTTGTGCCTCAAGCTTTGGTGAACACTAGATCAGACTTTTGTTTGTTATTAATATAGTGAATATGAAAACATAGGACCTAGTTAGGGTTACTATGTGGTTTTTCTTGATTGGAGGCTTCAAAACCTTCCCAAGTGATATTATTGATGGTAAGATATCCCTTGGATAGGTCTAGTGGATCTATAATTGGGGTCATGAAAACATAGGACCTAGTTAGGGTTACTATGTAGTTTTGTTTGATTAGAGGATTCAAAACCTTCCCAAGTGATATTATTTATGGTAATATATCCCTTGGATATGTCTAGTGGTTACATATTGTTCATGACCCCAATTATCTAATATATCCCCAATTGGAAGTGACAGTAGGATTTATCTTCTTTGAGCTATGATTGATTTATAGATATATTACATTTACAATTACATACATTCACATAAACCTAATGTAAATCTAACCCTTGAAGGTTTTATTTCATGCATTCAATTCTAGTAATTTCATTACTTTTCCATATTTGTGATAATGTATCAAATCAAATGGTATAGTTCTAGCTTTCTATGTGCAATTTTAACACACAATCACATCAAAATCACTCTATTCTTTATGTGCAGATATTAATTAAATAAAAGTTAATAGATTAGATATGTCCACATAGTACTCTTTTTCAGTCCAAGATAATAATACAAGGTCAAAAAGGTTGACTCTTTCATCTTATTCACTCTACTAGCATCCAGATCGACAAACTAGGTTGAATAGGTTGACTTAGTATCTCAGTCATCATCCAAATTAATAAACTAGGTTGAACATGTAAAATTAGTATATTAGTTAGAATCTAAATAAAAAAATAGGTTTAATAGGTTGACTTATTATCTCATTTAGCATCTAGATCAACAAACTAGGTCAAATAGGTTGACTTAGTCAACTTATCCTTCTTTAGCACATAGGTATTGTAGAACTGGGTTAACCTAGTTAACTTAGTTTGTAAATTTTTTAAGTAGAATTAAAGGAACTCCAACACAAAATTTTCAATCTTAATCATCTTACAACCCACCAATTATCCTCTCTTTCTCTCTTAGTCATTTTAGTCTTCATTATAGTTCTATTTTGTGAAAGTTAGTAGTCTTCAAAACTACAACCCTAAAACAAAGTAAGTCGACATGGTCGACGTATTTTTGTAGCCTATATTATATCTAAAAGACTGAGTTAACCTGGTCAACTCTTTTCTTAAAAATGCTGCCTTTGTAAAATAGCAGTAATCTAGTCAAGTCTATTATGTACTATTTGCATACAGTGTCATCTGAACTAACTCTATACCATTCTAAACTTGGGAATTAACAACTATTTTCTAGTAATTAATCCACACTTTCATTTTTAGCCATTTTCATGATTAGATTATATCACATAGTCTAATTAGGTGGTTTTTCAACTTACCATTTAGTTACACTATTTTTATCTTTTTGTACACACTCCCAAATCACACAATATTCAAAATACATCTAATAATTGTCTTCCCAAGGCCTACCTACTTGGATTTTATCACCAAGGGGAAGCTGACTTAGTTTTATGTCCAAGTATAAATATGTAGTTAATGGTATCTATTGGCAAAAACTTGACACCCTTATCACTATGGGATTATGAAGTGAGGGGTTAGGCCCCAATACTAAGCCACTGCCAATGTCAATACAGATCCCTTTTACCTCAAACATCTTGAAACCATCCATAGATTATTTTCTAGTTCCCTATTTCCATATAACGTACCCATCACACTTAAAACTTTCAAATAATCTAATAACACAAAGGATGATAAGTTAGTTAGCATTTACTTTTCAGTTGACTGCTTGTTCCCTGCTCATTATTTATTGTATTGCAAACAATTGTATTGGCCAATGTTGGTGAAAGTCTTTGTGTTGTGTTCTATAATTAGATCAATCACATTGATCTAATTTTTTATGTGTTTGTATCCATTTATTTCTTCATTCATATCATAAAATTTCACACTATTTCAAAATACTATCATTCTATCCAGTACTGTCTCTTACAAACTATGTTTTTACCTATATATAGTACATAGTTGACTTATAAAACTCTATACCCTTATCTACCTCCTAAATTATAATACTAATTCAATTTGGTCTACCCTCTATCCTTATCAAGATTAGTTTCCTACCCTATCTATAGTACATAGTCAACCTATATGACTCTATATCCCTTTCTGCTAGTTAATTTATAATAGTAGTTGAATTGGTCAACCCTTTACTCTTCTCAACCCCTTTTTCAGTAGTACATAGTCAACTTTGTTGGCCTTATATTTGATTACTACCTTTCCTTCTCTATAAGGCCAACTTAGTTCTCTATTACTAATTTTGCTCTCTTCTTTCTTAAAAAATTATTCACATCATTAAATCCCCCATTAACATTATTTTGGATAACTTAAATCCATTTAGACACTATATGGGGTATTTTTTTTTCACTTCCTTTACCTCCCAAGAGAACCCTCACTCTTGGAGTACTTCTTCCCCTTATTCATCTATGGATTGTAACATGGTTCAAATCATGCCTCAAGATGAAGTAGGTGAATCTGATCTTTTTTGTACCTATCAAGATAATTCTCATCTTTAATATTTTTAACATAATGTGGTAGTAATTGACACAAGTGTATCTAACAATACCATTGGTAATCCACCTTCCAATAACCCTCCCCCTAATACCAATTCGGGGAGTCCTCCTACAAACACCAACCCACTAATTGATATGACTCAACTTATTGCATAAGTTATATAACAAATGAACATAATGTAAAATTATAACACCTCCCAAATGATGAAATTACAATGTCATTTAATCAATATGGTTAATCAACCTTTGGTTCTAAATCCTCAAGCTAATCCAAATTTTATTCCTCCACCTCTTAGAAATTCCTTAAGAAATGTTATTCTTCAACCTATCATGAATAACACAATTCTTCAAAATATCTAAAATGAGCCTTTATCTCCTGTCATTATGTCCATTGATATTGGTAATATACCTCCAACTATCAAGTATGATGGGATTAAAGACCCTACATTGTTTCTTAAATCATTTGGTAATCTTTATAAAGAGTGGATCCAAAATAATACTTTTACCAAAACTAAACTTTTATTTAAAACCTTCACTAATGATGTATTATAATGGTATAACCAACTTCCCCAACATTCCATTTGGAAACTTGAAGATTTAGTCAATCCTCTAGTTAAAGAGTTTCAACACAATGACCTTCCTAAAAACTACCATAGCCATTTCATTAATGCTAAGCAATCTCCCACCAAATCAACTCATGATTTTATTAAATCATGAAATTTTATAGCCCATAAGGTTGACCATGACATGATTATTGATAATTTTTTCAAAATATTTATAACTAATTTAACTCCTTCAATTCAATATAATGTTTGCACTTTTACTCCTCAAATGCTTAATGAATCTCTTGACCAAGCCAAACATCAAGACTTCTTCATGAAGCAATTTGAACCTAATACCAAATTCTTTAAGGGATATTTTCAAACATCTATCAATGCCATCACTATAAATACTCCTCAAACTAAAACAAGAGTTACCAAAGCTAATAATCCTCCATATTCTCACATACCACTAACTATGCATCAAATCAAATAATTATAAATACCATCTAAATCCTTTACTTATCCTAATAATCCTCCTAAATGGTATGACCCTAATCAATTTTTCTAGTTCCACATACACATTGGTCATTCCCATGAAACTTATAAATGGATTACTAAATTTTTTGTCTCCTATATGCTTGGCGATTCCTTTAATCATGAAGACATGATCCAATTCCATCACCAAGAATACATCACTTCTCAAAAATGACAAGCTCCCAAAGCTTCTTCTTCTAATAACAAAAAATATTTTCCCACATCTACTAATCAAAAAAATACCAAAGATATTTGTGTTATTGATGCTAACTATGAACAATATTACAAGAATTCTCAATATGTTAATGCAAATTAAGTGATCTCAAAATTTCCCCTTTTGAAACTCCTCTAGAATCTCAAGCATGTACCATTTCTCCAACCTATGATGATAACTACATCATGGCCCAAGCTCAATCCCAAGACTTGGATGTTTAGCATTATAAAATTATTTTAGCCTAAATACATGCTTTCAACTAGGATGTTCCCACTATTTCCATGTATTTTGAATTAGCTCCTGAAGGTCATGTACCTCCTATTAATTCTCCACTTCTTGATACTCCTTGGGTGGTTGAACAAATACTACCTTCCGAATGTCCAAAAGTTTATGCATCTTCTCTACCACCTACAAATCCCATCATTACATCTAATTCTTCCCTTATCAAAGAAACTAACAATACACCAATCTCATCTGAACAACCTAATCCTTTTACTCCCAATATTACATTAGATGCCAAGGCCATAGATGTCTGTTAGATACATTTTGAATATGATCACCATGGTTATAAAATTATTGATTTTGAATTAGATGTTGAGTATAATGGTCCTCTTCCCACTTTTAGTGATCTCAAAATTTCCCCTTCTAAAACTCCTCTAGAATCTCAAGCATGTACCATTTCTCCAACCTATGATGATAACTACATCATGGCCCAAACTCAATCTTAATATTTGGATGTTTAGCATTATAACACAAATTTATCCCAAATACATGCTTTCAACTAGGATGTTCACATTATTTCCATGGATTTTAAATTAGCTCCTGAAGGTCATGTACCTCTTGTTAATTCTCCACTTCTTGATACTCCTTGGGTGGTTTAATAAGTACTACCTTCCAAATGTCCAATTTTTTTTGCATCTTCTCTACCACCTATAAATCCCATCATTGCATCTAATTCTTCCCTCATCAAAGAAGCTAATAATACACCAATCTCATCTAAACAACCTAATCCTTCTACTCATGATATTACATTAGATGTCAAGGCTATAGATGTTTGTCAGATACATTTTGAATATGATCACCATGGTTATCAAATTCTTGATCTTGAATTAGATGTTAAATATTATGGTCATCTTCCCACTTTCAGTGACCTCAAAATTTCCCTTTCTGAAACACCTCTAGAATCTCAAGCATGTACCATTTATCCAACCTATGATGATAAATACATCATGGCCCAAGCTTAATCCCAAGACTTGGATGTTTAGCATTATAAAAAAAATTTAGCCCAAATACATGCTTTCAACTAGGATGTTCACACTATTTCCATGGATTTTGAATTAGTTCTTGAAGGTCATGTACCTCCTCTTAATTCTCTACTTCTTGATACTCCTTGGGTGGTTGAACAAATACTACCTTTTGAATGTCCAAATGTTTATTCATCTTCTCTACCACCTACAAATCCCATCATTACATATAATTATTCCCTCATAAAAAAAACTAACAATACACCAATCTCATTTGAACAACCTAATACTTCTACTCCTGATATTACATTAGATGCCAAGGCCATAAATGTCTATTAGATATATTTTAAATATGATAACCATGGTTATCAAATTATTGATTAGGAATTAGATGTTGAGTATTATGGCCATTCTTGAATTGATTCATGCCCGAGAATCTCAACTTCCTTGGCAACATCACAAACTTGGAAATTTTGAAAATAAAGCCCCTTGTTTCAATAAATTCATCACTAACATTGACCCTAAAGTAAATCCAATTTCCTCTTTAACTAATGCACCATATCATTTACAAGATGGAAATGTTATTCTTATAGAATAAAATAATCACATCAAATATGGTACTCGATCATACCCTCAACCTATTATAGTTTCTCAAGAGCTCACACCTACTGAACATGATAATTTTAGATTATTTTATGATAAATATCATGAGATATTTACTTGGTACTATGAAGACATGCCTAGTATTGACCCTAGAATTATGGTGTATAGTATTATCACTTATCCTGACACCAAACCCATGTGATAAAAGTAACAAAAATTTCCACCCAAAGTTTCCACCTTATTCCATAAAGAAATTATCAAACTTATTGCTCCTAAGTTTATAAAACCCATGGAATATTATGAATGGGTTTTTAATATAGTCCCAATTTATAAAATAGTCACCATGGTCATTCACATTTCCATCAATGTTTGTAATCTTAATCTTGCTTGTCTTAAGGCCAATTTTTCTCTACCTTTAATAGATGTCATTATCGATTCCATAGCTGGTTATGAAATGTTGTCTCTTATGGATGGTTTCTTGGGTTATAACCAAATTCATATTTCCCCCAAAGACCAACATAAGACAACTTTAACCATGAAATGAGGCACCTATTTCTATGTTAAAATGCCCTTCAGCCTCAAAAATGCCATAGCTACCTATCAATGGGCAAAGACTCATATATTTCATGATCTTATTCAAAAAATTGTCAAAACCTATGTGGATGACCTCATTACTAAATCCAAATGTCACCAAACTCATTTCTCTAATCTTGCCATCATCTTTGACTACCTCTTTAAATATAAAGTTAGACTAAATCCTTACAAATGTGTTTTTAGTGTCATATATAGAAAATTATTAGGATTTTTAGTCTCTCTCTATGGAATTGATGTTATCTATATCAAGATTAATGATATCATCAATATAACCATCCCTTGATCCATTCTAAAAATTTCCACTTACCTCAGTTACTTGGGGCAATTAGATGTTTCATTCCTAAAATGGCTTACCATATCTATTCCATCAATTCTCTTCTTAAGAAAGGTAATGCCTTAGAATGGGTAGATCCTTATCAAAAATAATTTGATCATATGAAAGAATAATTACTTCACCCACCTACTCTTCATCCCATTTAAATGATTGAACTTTGATCTTGTATACCTCTTCCACATGCATATAAGTTGGGGTAGTGCTTTCCCAATAATATGATCATGGAAGGGAATATGCCATCTACTACATCAACTGAGGCCTCATTGATTATGAGAAACATTAGACAAAATTTTAACATGATTTCTGACACAAAATTTAAATAAGCCATCAACCTAATATATTGGTATGGAGTTCTAGTCTATACTTGTGAGTTTGGAATTTAACCTACTACATCCTCTGTAACTTGTATTTTTAGCCTATAATTTCTAGACTACATAGATGTTAATGATTTTTATTTCCTGATTGGCTACATCCATTCAAATCTTCATTGGCTCTTTATTTGTGCATAAATTGGTGATAACTATGGGATACATATACATATTCCCTACCCATGACATGACTTGTATGGTGTTTCTTCTACTCTATGAAGATAACAAGGAATAATTTCATGGAGTTTTTCTATTTTGCTAAGAAGTTTGGTGTGGACAACATTTGGGGTTATATTTTACACAGGGATCTAAATATTAAATTTTCAAGTTTGTCGTACACTTTATTTTTTTCCAATATTGGAATAAATCAAATATAATTTTCTAAAATGAAAGAAGGTATATTTTTTATGCTTTTTTAGTTTAAAAATAAAATTCCTTTTTTAAATGTTTCTTTCAAAATTTTAAAAATTTAAATGAGAATTTTTTTTACTTTGATGCATGCTACTCTAAGTGAATTTGGGAAAATAAGAACCAAATTTCACATTTCAAGGAGAAATAAGGGGAGATACTCATTTTACCCATTCATGTATGTCAAAAAACATAAATCTAAAAATCAAGAAAATTTGAATATATTGATGTATGAGGTTTTCTTTTTAAGTTAGTGTCACAAATTGAAATTTTTTCTGAGGAGAATATAATGTAAATAGACACCATTATAAAGACTAAAGATGAGTCAGAGGTAATTTAATCACTTGAGTGATCTCCATCCCATCTAAAATCTTAGGAGAATTTTCTATTTTTTCAAGGTTTCCCATTTCTGATAAATACACTAGTACTTAGAGATAGTCCTACTTGGTCTATAGGACCATGACCATAGACACCACCAGTGATCACTCCTCCTTAGGTGACAACATTAATCTCAACACCAAGAAGTTATCATATATCAATTTCATAAATTAAAATATCATTACCACCATTTTTAAGAGCATAGATAATGCTTCCTTTACAAGAGATCCTAGGTAATATGGCTTTATATCCAAGAGACTTTATCACACTGGCATCCTATGATAGAACTATGAATCCATAGAAATAATCACTTACATGTGACATGAAATGGTATGATAAAGGAATTGTAGATGAAAATATTAATAAGTATGAGATTATTGTTGCCTTATCTAGAAGAGCATTGGAGTTCATGTTCCATACAAAATCAAGAACAACAAATTTTTATGATGTGCATAAATGGTTAGTTATAGTGTTTAAGATTAAGAAAAACATGGGATAAACCATACAAGACCTCAAATAAATCCATCAAGGTCTAAGAGAAACTATTCATGATTATGACCATAGATTTTTTGATGTGGTTAACAATATCGAATTTGCTTTGGAAGATAAAGATAAGGCTACCTAGTTCATTAAAGGACTGAGACCAAAGACCTGGTTTGTGATAACATAAATTGAGTTTAATAATAAAGCAAAAACTAGAACAACCACAATACATGTGGAGTAAATATAATATTATGATATTTTGATAGAGAGTAAATAATAATTAGAAAGCACACTCTAAGTTATTTTTTAGAGGTTGGAGGCTCTGTAGAATACTATTGCATGACCTAGAATTAGTCTATAGTGTATTGAGTGCGGCAAGGAAGACCACCACAAGAATGAATGCCAAAAATTACATATGGAGTTTTATTTCATCTATCACATAGATGGATACTCAATATCTCATTATCACTTATTAAAAGAGTATGTAAGAAATCTATATAGTATGCACTATAAATTATGTAAATCTACTAATCATGAAGACAAGGATTATGGGGATTTACAAGAATTGAAGGAAGACATTACTAAGAATGTATTAATAGTAGTTAAAAAATAAGTAACAGTGATGTCATAAGACATTATGAGAGTAGAAACCACTCCCACTAGTGTATTAGAGGTTAGGTTGGCATGGGCTTATAATGCATAGCCATTTCAACCAAAAGGATTAGCTGGTGGCATTTAAGTTGTGTAACCACTAAAATATTCTTACCAATCTACCTAGAATCCTATGCTTCATCAATTACAACAAGTGGGTTAGGTTCCACATATAAATCAACCCCAATATGGTGGTTATGATAATCAATAATACCAGCAAGGGTGGAATGTACTGCAAGCCACAACAAACTTTGGGGTACAATAGGCAGATGTCTAGGGATATCAAGGAAATAGAGGTGGATATTATGGTGGTGTGTAGTGAAGATGTGAAAATGCTCCTAGTGGCCATATTAGATGATATTTATGTGTGGAATCCAATCATGTGAAATAGAATTACCTCATAAATCCATAATGAAAAGCTTATTATGCATACTATCAAGTATATGATCAACATGATACTCATGACTACCCTATTTTAGAAACACAACATAGAGATTGAGCTGTGTGATTTAAATCAAGTTAGTTTTAAACCCAATTACAATGCATTTATGCAAGCAATAATAATAATATAGTATGCATAGTAAATATTACCTCCTTTAGAGATGCTAATAGATTTTGGCATACAAAAAACTAAAGTAGATACCTATCTATAACTAGTACTGATGAAGGAAGCCATTTAAATTATATAGACTATTCAATAATAAGGTTTAGTTATAGTATATTAAGCTACACCTAATGCATAAATGTATGGGTAGATTGTATGAATCATGAAATAAGAGGGGATCATAACAACATTGACAAAATTGATAAAATTACTTAATAATATAAGAAATGAAGATATATCATAGAATATCACTAACATCTTACATAATCTAATCAAATGTGTATAGAAGGGAAAGGAAAGACCTAATAAGATGGTTTGGTATGTTAAGACAAAGAAGCCATGAGATGTTAATACCAAGGTCGATATTGAAATATTGGGGTATGAAATACCAAATGCTATGTTTGATTTTGAGAGCACTATGAATATGATCCCATGATATACCTAGGAGGTGATTGATAGACCCCCTTTGAGTTATAGTCTTGTAACCCTTAGTTTGGTAGACTATGGTAGGGTAGAGCCTATAAGACAATTAGAATATGTGGATATTAAATTTTTAGATTTAACTCTACATGGTGATTTTGAAGTAATAGATATGAAGATAGATGAAATGTACTACCTAGTTTTTCTAGGGAAAAAGTGGGCCTATGATGGATAGATTACTATCAACATAGTAATGAATCAAATAGAGTTACACCAAGATGACCATATAATCATCATCCCTATTAATAGAGATGCCAAATCATACATAATTCCTAGGGAACTTGATTTTCCCTATTTAGTGAAAGGTAATAGCTGGATGTGAATTATGATACAGAATGTACCTGATATACAATGCAATATACCAATGAACTAGTAAAAATATTTTTCAAAAGGCCCAATAGATATTGAATTATGTGGTAAGTGTTCTTTAAATACTTTGAATATTTCCATAGAAGAAGAAGATGAAATGTAATATCTATCTATTCACTCACCTACACAATCCGATGTCGAGATGTTATATCAAGTTGGTTCTATGGAGTTTGATTATATTGAACCTAATCCCAAAGGTATACTTATATAGGATCGATATTCTTTTGTTAGTGGTGATTCCAATACTTGCATGCTCAATTGGGCTGAAAATTATCACAAACTTAAACCCTTGTGCATGTTTAATGTGGCTGAACGACAAATTCCATAGTACTTCACCACTAAAGACATTAACAACTTTATAGTGTAGTTATAAATGTATATACCTAAGGATAATTAAAGGGTAAGTGTTATCAATTATGCATTGAAAGGGGTTGTAGCTAATTGGTGGAAAATACATCATAGTATTAGTAAAACATGGATAGAAGTGTGTGAATTATTTTTCACATAGTTTTAATTGCTTGAGGAAGTGTGAAAATAATGGCCCATATTCCATGAAGGAAAATGTCATCAAAATCATATTCAGTAGTGCATTGAAATATGGATGGATAAAGAAATCAATTTTAAGTATTGGCTACATTGTTTTATTTACACATTAAGGGTTTTTATTATTACTTGGTACATTCACCAAGAATTTTTTAGAGAGAAACAACACTGGATTTAGTTACATAATGATTTTATTCAAACTTTTCTATTTGAAAGTGACAATCCACTTATGAGTAGTGCATTAAAAACTATGAAAACATTTTTATGCCATGAACAAGTGGAAGATCTATGTAATGACCACGCTTCATAGCTAGAGGAAAGGGAGGCTCATGAACTTATTGATGCTATCACCATGGAAGTCAAGCATAGTCAAAAATATGCCTAAGATCCCATTGATGCTATGAATATGGAGAATTTTCATATAGGAAAAGCAAAGATGGAAATTCAGCCTTGCCATCACATTCAAGAAGAGTCTACTGATGACCTTGATTCAGTTAGTGAGGATTATTTAGAACTCACAGAGTTTTTTGAGCCTAAGCCAGACTATAAAATATTACTTGAACCTTTGGATGAAGATACTAAAGAAGTTCGATTGCAATAGATATAATTTCAAAAATAAGAGGGTGAGCAGGCCACCCTACAGTCCATTCCAGAAGAAGATCACCAAGTATATCATGAACCTCTCAAGGAATAAATTGTGAACATTGGGTCTGAAGTAACCCCAAAATTGACACATGTTGGTGACTATTGGGAACAATAGAACATTTTGGAAGCATCACAACTTCTCTAAGATTATGTATATGTGTTTCTAACCACTTTTTTAGAGGTCAAAGGGGTGGATCCTTCTTTAGGGGAAATGCATATAAAACTCAAGGAAAGTGTATGAACTATTAAGAAAAGGCCTTACCGTCTCAATCCTAACATGAAGATGAAAGTTAAAGCTAAATTGGATCATATGTAAAATGCAAGAATAATATTTCCTATGGAAAAAGTGGATTGGGTAATCCCTATGGTCATATAGCCAAATAAAATATGTGAGATTTGTATCTATAGAGACTATGACATCCTAAATGATGCTTGCATCAATGACCCCTTTCTAATACCATATACTGATGAAGTGCTAGAAGCTTTAGATGGACATGAGGTGTATTCTTTGAGTAATAGATTTAGTGGGTATAATCAGATACCCATCACAATTGAGGATATGATTAAGATGACATTTTATATATAATGGGGGTCATTCGCATATAAGGTAATGCCATTTGGTCTAAATAATACACCTATAGTTTTATCTAGGGCTATAGTCACTGCATTCAAAGACTTTATTCATGATTTTATAGAGGTATATTTGGATGATTGAGAAATGTACTCATTGTTTTGAGAACATTTATCAGAATTAAAACCCATGTTGGAAATATGTAGAGCGCTCAAGATTATGCTTAAATTTAAAAATTATTTGTTTTTCACACTATTTGGTGTTCTTTTAGGCCATGTAGTGTGTTGCAAGGGAATCATGGTGGACCAAGTGAATATTGTAGTAATAGTGTGTATGCCACCACCTAATTCCTCAATAGAAGTGAAAAATTTTTAGGACACATGGGGTATTACCAAAAATTCATAAAAGGGTATGTAGATATTTTAAATCCAATGGAGAAATTACTACACAAAGGTATTCCTTTTGTATGGATAGAAGATTACCAAATAACTTTTTTGGATCTAAAATATTAGTTGGTTATTACACCAATCCTTATTTTTTATAACTAGTGTAAACCTTTCCATATACATGTGGATACATCAAATACCATAGTTAATACCATACTTGCACAGTTAGGCAAAGGAGGCTTGAACCATCTAATCCATTTTTTAAGGTAAGAACTATATATGGTTGAGAAGTAATACACCACAACTAAAAGGGAAGATATAAAAATTGTATTTTACCTAAAAAAAATTTAGACATTATTTATTGGCTATCCCATTTGTATTATTTATAGATCATCAAGTTTTGTGATATCTAGTAAATAATCCATTATTGGGAGGAAGGATATCTTACTAGTGGATACTTTTCTAGGAGTTTCATTTTTGAATCAATGTTAAATTAGGGTAGGAAAAAATTGGGCCTAATCATCTCAATAAATTACATAATTGTGAGGACCCTAAAGATATCCCTAATGAGTCTCTTGATGCTCATTTTTTTAGAGTTTTTGAGATTCTCAAATAGTTGGCTGAAATTGCACAGTTCTTAGATCAGGGGACATTACCTACACATTACATCAAAATAGAAAAGAAGCACCTCTTGACCAAGGCACTTCCTTTTATCATTGTAAATAGATTTCTTTATCATATGGGGAAAGATGAGGTTCTATGATGATTAACACTAGAGCATGAACAACCAAAAATCCTAGAAGAGGCCCATCAGGGCATTTTAGGTAGACATTTTACAAGGGATGCTACCACAAGAAAAATATTACAAAGTGGTATTTGGTGGCCACATATTTTTGAGGATGCATGGAAGGTTTCCAAATAGTTTGATGTCTTCCAACATATGGGTTAAACCTCTCAGAGGGATGAGATGCCTCTTCATCCCATACTATCACAAAAACCATTTGAGAAGTGGGGAATTGATTTTGTTAGCCACATTAATATAGAAAGTAAATTTAGTAATGTTATATACATAATTACTATGATCGATTACTTTAATAAATGGGTTGAGGCTACTACTACACCAAGCTACAAAGTTAAAGACACTACTAAGTTTTTGTATGAGAACATCATTTATAGGTACAGGTGCCCACTACAATTGGTAAGTGATCAAGGTATGCATTTTTTAAATAAGACCATCAAGATATAATAGAAGAATTTATGATTTCCCATCATAAAATCATATCATATCATCCATAAGTGAATGGGCAGGTAGATGTTTCAAATAAAGTGCTTGGTAAGCTACTAACAAAGGTTTATGATGTTAATAAAGATGATTGGGAGGACAAACTTCCTATGGTACCCTGGGCTTACCATACTCATTTTAAGCATGCATTAGGATTTACTCCATTCTAGTTGGTTTATCAGATGAAAACTATTATGCCTATGGAATATTTCATGTTTAGCATACAAGTTTCTAATTCAATGCATCCTGGTGATGTGGAATCACTTACAAATTAGTTTTTTGACCTCAATCACAAGAATGAATATAGGTGAAAATTTGTATCAGCCTAATAAATCAACAAAATGAGTTAAAAGGCATAGCATGATAATAATATCCACATGAAATAATTCCATTGTAAGTAATTGGTTTTGTTATATGATAGCCAATTTCATGCATTTCTTGATAAACTCACCATTAGATGGAAAGGTTCCTATGTTGTTCATGAGATTTTGCAAAATGGGACTATAATCTTGAAAGATCTAGAAGGTAATGTTTTACCTAGAAAGGTTAATAACTGTAGACTTAAATTTTACCACTATTAGATCATCATTGCAATAAGAAAGTATAGTTTTGCACATCTGACATAGTTAGGAAAATTTCATTCATGCAAGTTATTTGAGTTGATTTTTGTTTTCTATGTGTGACATGTTTTAGTAAGTTGTTTATTAGTAGAGTGTAGGATCAATTACAGTTTTGTAAAACTACATGATAGGTATGGTCTAACTGGACTAACACATGTTGATTATTGAGTCATTACATGTGGACAAGATTCTAAGTGATGTCCTTAAAGAAAGATAAGTGTGGGTTATCTATTAAGTCTAGGAACCATAATTGAAAAAGATCGAGGGTTATGATTATGAATAATGGTTGCAAAAAAGGGATTTATGGGTAAAACATGTAGGCAAGTGGTTATAATGTCACTATCAAAGTTATATGTCACAATTAGGATCACCTATCAAATAGATACAACCAATGAAAATATGGTGTTATGTCCCATCAGACAATCTTTAATAGATAGATTGGTGCCACATCGACCATATTGAATGCCACATCTATTGAGCTAAATTTTTTTACCATGTGAAAAATAATTAGGGTGAAACATCAATTCAAATTTTAATCTAGTTCGTGTAAGTGAAGGATTTTAAGATCCCAAATATTAAATGTGCAAGATCAAAGGGAAAAGTGAACCAAAAAGTGTATAAATAATTCATTTCATGGCATTATAGACCACTAAATATTTCTAATTGAGCTCTATAATTGATATTTTGGGTTTAATTTCTTAACATTATGTACCTCCAATATTTCTTAGTCAGTAATCATGTCCACCTCTTCTAGTGCTACTACATTGAACATAATTTTAAAAAGAGACTCGCTTCTTTGAATAAGGATTTGGGAATAGGAGTCTCACTATAATAGACAAAGTTTTTTGATCCTCATGGTAGTGTTATGGAATAACATGCACAAAATATATTATCTACACTAAATGGCCTGGTACCTCATGTGGATGGATCAGATGCCAAACACCTCATGAGATTAACCACTTTTAGGGACTAGTCTATCATAATGTAGTTGTTATTGGCAAGGTATAACCAACATTGTAATCATTGGCTGAAATATGTAACAATGTACTTATAAATGGTAGTAATGGATTATATAGTCAGTATGCCTACAAGATGAAAATACCTCATGGAGTATAATTCTAAAGCACCACCAATCTCTATCAAAATCAAATCCATTGTAGCTATAGGGAATCATGGTATTCTATTGGTGACTTTCCCTAATGAACTAGTGTGGTTATTAGATGAATGTATTTACAAATGGTTTTAGAAGACTACTAAGGCTATGCCTTAGGCTACTAAAGGTGTAGTCAACATTTCAAATTGAATTATCCATGATAGAGAAGACTTTAATTAGCTAGAATTCCTCTTTTTGAAATTAAAATAGAACATTGCCAAAGTCTTAGGTACCAC